>OV702289.1:274158257-275408257 GCA_916181665.1 Avena sativa
TCCATATGTGGTTTGTGAAAAGAACATTCATTTAATGACTCTAGTTGTGGTTTATGAAAACAACACACATCCAATGACTCTAGTTGTGGTTTATTAAAAGAACACACATGCAATGACTATGGTGGATCCATATATGGTTTATGAAAAGAACACACATGCAATGACACTAGGGGATCCATATGTGGTTTATTAAAAGAGCACACATGCAATGACACTAGGGGATCCAAATGTGGTTTGTGAAAAGAACACACTTGAAATGACAATGGTGGATCCATATGTGGTTTGTGAAAAGAACACACATTCATTGACACTGGTGGATCCATGTGGTTTATGAAAAGAACAGACATGCACTGACACTGGTGGATCCATATGTGGCTTGTGAAAAGAACACACATGCAATGACTCTAGTTGTGGTAATGAAAAAAACACATGCAATAACACTGGTGGATCCATGTCATTTATGGAAAGAACACACATGCAATGACTCTGGTGGATCCATGTGGTTTATGAAAATAACAGACATGCAATCACAATGGTGGATCCATATGTGGTTTGTGAAAAGAACACACATTCAATGACACTGGTGGATCCATGTGGTTTATGAAAAGAACAGACATGCAATGACACTGGTGGATCCATATTTCGTTTGTGAAAAGAACACACATGCAATGACTCTATTTGTGGTTCATGAAAAGAACACACATGCATTGACACTTGTGGATCCATATGTGGTTTGTGAAAAGAACCAACATTCAATGACACTGGTGGATCCATTTGTGGTTTGTGAAAAGAACATTCATTGAATGACTCTAGTTGTGGTTTATGAAAACAACACACATTCAATGACTCTAGCTATGGTTTATTAAAAGAACACACATGCAATGACACTGGTGGATCCATGTGGTTTATGAAAAGAACACACATGCAATGACTATGGTGGATCCATATATGGTTTATGAAAAGAACACACATGCAATGACACTCGGGGATCCATATGTGGTTTATTAAAAGAGCACACATGCAATGACACTGGTGGATCCAAATGTGGTTTGTGAAAAGAACACACATGAAATGACATTGGTGGATCCATAGGTGGTTTGTGAAAAGAACACACATTCAATGACACTGGTGGATCCATGTGGTTTATGAAAAGAACAGACATGCAATGACACTGGTGGATCCATATGTGGCTTGTGAAAATAACACACATGCAATGACTCTAGTTGTGGTCATGAAAAAACACATGCAATTACACTGGTGGATCCATGTGGTTTATGAAAAGAACACACATGCAATGACTCTGGTGGATCCATGTGGTTTATGAAAATAACAGACATGCAATGACAATGGTGGATCCATATGTGGTTTGTGAAAAGAACACACATTCAATGACACTGGTGGATCCATGTGGTTTATGAAAAGAACAGACATGCAATGACACTAGTGGATCCATATTTGGTTTGTGAAAAGAACACATATCCAATGACTCTAGTTGTGGTTCATGACAAGAACACACATGCAATGACACTGGTGGATCCATATGTGGTTTATGAAAAGAACATTCATTTAATGAGTCTAGTTGTGGTTTATGAAAAGAACACACATCCAATGATTCTAGCTGTGGTTTATTAAAAGAACAACCATGGAATGACACTGGTGGATCCATGTGGTTCATGAAAAGAGCACACATGCAATGACTATGGTGGATCCATATATGGTTTATGAATACAACACACATGCAATGACACTAGGGGATCCATATGTGGTTTATTAAAGGAGCACACATGCAATGATACTGGTGGATCCAAATGTGGTTTGTGAAAAGTACACACATGCAATGACACTGGTGGATCCAAATGTGGTTTGTGAAAAGAACACACATTCAATTACACTGGTGGATCCATGTGGTTTATGAAAAGAACAGACATGAATTCCACTGGTGGATCCATATCTGGTTTGTGAAAAGAACACACATGCAATGACTCTAGTTGTGGTTCATTAAAAGAACACACATGCAATGACACTAGTGGATCCATATGTGGTTTATGAAAAGAACCAACATTGAATGACACTAGTGGATCCATATGTGGTTTGTGAAGAACAACACACCTTTAATGACTCTAGTTGTGGTTTATGAAAAGAAAACACATCCAATGACTCTAATTGTGGTTTATTAAAAGTACACACATGCAATGACACTGGTGGATCCATGTGGTTTATGAAAAGAACACACATGCAATGACTCTGGTGGATCCATGTGGTTTATGAAAAGAACATACATGCAATGCCTATGGTGGATCCATATGTGGTTTGTGAAAAGAACACACATGAAATGAATCTAGTGGATCCATATGTGGTTTGTGAAAAGAACAGACATGCAATGACTTTAGGTATGGTTAATGAAAAGAACACACATGTAATGACACTAGGGGGTCCATATGTGGTTTATGAAAAGAAAACACATGCAATAACACTGGTGGATCCATGTGGTTTATGAAAAGAACACACATGCAATTACACTAGTGGATCCATGAGGTTTATGAAAAGAACACACATGCAATGACACTAGGGGATCCATATGTGGTTAATGAAAAGAACACACATGCAAAGACACTGGTGGATCCATATGTGGTTTGTGAAAAGAACACACATTCAATGCCACTAGTGGATCCATGTGTGGTTTGTGAAAAGAAAACACATGCAATGACTCTGCTGGATCCATATGTGGTTTATGAATAGAACGGACATGCAATGACTCTGGTGGATCCATATGTGGTTTGTGAAAAGAACACATATGCAATGACTCTGGTTGATCCATGTGGTTTATGAGAAGAACACACATGCAATGAACTTTAGTGGATCCATGTGGTTTATGACAATTACACACATCCAATGACTCTAGTTGTGGTTTATGAGAAGAACAAACATGCAATGACACTAGTGGATCCATATGTGGTTTATGAAGAGAACACACATGAAATGACTCTACTGGATCCATGTGGTTTATGAAAAGAACACACATGCAATAACTCTGGTGGATCCATATGTGGTTTACGAGAAGAACACACATGCAATGAACTCTAGTGGATCCATATGTGGTTTGTGAAAAGAACACACATGTAATGACAATGGTGGATCCATATGTGGTTTGTGAAAAGATCACACATTCAATGACTCTAGATGTGGTTAATGAAAAGAACACACATGCAACGACACTAGGGGATCCATATGTGGTTTATGAAAAGAACACACATGCAATGACACTGGTGGATCCATATGTGGTTTGTGAAAATAACACACATGCAATGACTCTGGTGGATCCATATGTGGTTTAGGAAAAGAACACACATGCAATGACTCTAGTTGTGGTTTATGAAAAGAACACACATCCAATGACTCTAGGTGTGGATACATATGTGGTTTATGAAAAGAACACATGTGCAATGACACTGGCAGATCCATATATGGTTTATGAAAAGAACACACATGCAATGACTCTAGTGGATCCATATGTGGTTTATGAGAAGAACACACATGCAATGAACTCTAGTGGATCCAGGTGGATTATGACAATAACACACATCCAATGACTCTAGTTGTGGTTTATGAAAAGAACACACATGCAATGACACTGGTGGATCCATGTGGTTTACGAAAAGAACACACATGCAATGACTCTGGTGGATCCATGTGGTTTATGAAAAGAACACACATGTAATGACTCTAGTTGTGGTTTATGAAAACAACACACATCCAATGACCCTAGGCGTGGATCCATATGTGGTTTATGAAAAGAACACACATGCAATGACACTTTTCGAACCAGATGTGGTTTATGAAAAGAACACACATGCAATGACTCCGGCGGATCCATATGGCTTATGAGAAGAACACACATGCAATGAACTCTCATGGATCCATGTGGCTTATGACAATAACACACATCCAATGACTCTAGTTGTGGTTTATGAAAAGAACACACATGCAATGACACAGGTGGATCCATCTGGCCTATGAAAAGAACACACATGCAATGACTCTGGTGGATCCATGTGGTTTATGAAAAGAACAGACATGCAATGACACTGGTGGATCCATGTGGTTTGTGAAAAGAACACACATTCAATGACACTAGAGGATCCATATGTGGTTTATGAAAAGAACACATATGCAACGACACTAGGGGATCCATATGTGGTTTATGAAAAGAACACATATGCAACGACACTAGGGGATCCATATGTGGTTTATGAAAAGAACACACATGCAATGACACTAGTGGATCCATATGTGGTATGTGAAAAGAACACACATGCAATGACACTGGTGGATCCATATGTGGTTTGTGAAAAGAACACACATCCAATGACACCGGTGGATCCATGTGGTTTATGAAAAGAACAGACATGCAATGACACTAGTGGATCGATATGTGGTTTGTGAAAAGAACACACATGCAATGACTCTAGTTGTGGTTAATGAAAAGAACACACATGCAATGACATCGGTGGATCCATATGTGGTTTGTGAAAAGAACCAACATTCAATGACACTGGTGGATCCATATGTGGTTTGTGAAAAGAACACACATTTAATGACTCTAGTTGTGGTTTGTGAAAAGAACACACATCTAATGACTCTAGATGTGGTTTATTAAAAGAACACACATGCAATGACAATGGTGGATCCATGTGGTTTATGAAAAGAACACACATGCAATGACTCTGGTGGATCCATGTGGTTTATGGAAAGAACAGACATGCAATGACTCTGGTGGATCCATATGTGGTTTGTGAAAAGAACACACATGAAATGATTCTAGTGGATCCATATGTGGTTTGTGAAAAGCATATACATGCAATGACTCTAGCTATGGTTAATGAAAGGAACACACATGCAATGACACTAGGGATCCATATGTGGTTTATGACAAGAACACACATGCAATGACACTGGTGGATCCATATGTGGTTTGTGAAAACAACACACATGCAATGACTCTGGTGGATCCATATGTGGTTTATGAGAAGAACACACATTCAATGAACTCTAGTGGATCCATGTGGTTTATGAAAATAACACACATCCAATGACTCTAGTTGTGGTTTATGGAAAGAACACACATGCAATAACACTTGTGGATCCATGTGGTTTATGAAAAGAACACACATGCAATGACTCTGGTGTATCCACGTGGTTTGTGAAAAGAACTCACATGCAATGACTCTAGTTATGGTTGATGAAAACAACACACATCCAATGACCCTAGGTGTGGATCCATATGTGGTTTATGAAAAGAACACACATGCAATGACACTTTTGGATCCATATGTGGTTTATGAAAAGAACACACATGCAATGACTCCGGTGGATCCATATGGCTTATGAGAAGAATACACATGCAATGAACTATAGTGGATCCATGTCGTTTATGACAATAACACATCCAATGACTCTAGTTGTGATTGATGAAAATAACACACATGCAATGACACTGGTGGATCCATGTGGTTTATGAAAATAATAGACATGCAATGACACTGGTGGATCCATGTGGTTTGTGAAAAGAACACACATCCAATGACACTGGTGGATCCATATGTGGTTTATGAAAATAACACACATGCAATGACACTAGGGGATCCATATGTCGTTTATGAAAAGAACACACATGCAATGACACTAGTGGATCCATATGTGGTCTGTGAAAAGAACACACATGCAATGACACTGGTGGATCCATATGTGGTTTGTGAAAAGAACACACATCTAATGACACTGGTGGATCCATGTGGTTTATGAAAAGAACACACATGCAATGACTCTGGTGGATCCATGTGGTTTATGAAAATAACAGACATGCAATGACAATGGTGGATCCATATGTGGTTTGTGAAAAGAACACACATTCAATGACACTGGTGGATCCATGTGGTTTATGAAAAGAACAGACATGCAATGACACTAGTGGATCCATATTTGGTTTGTGAAAAGAACACATATCCAATGACTCTAGTTGTGGTTCATGACAAGAACACACATGCAATGACACTGGTGGATCCATATGTGGTTTATGAAAAGAACATTCATTTAATGAGTCTAGTTGTGGTTTATGAAAAGAACACACATCCAATGATTCTAGCTGTGGTTTATTAAAAGAACAACCATGGAATGACACTGGTGGATCCATGTGGTTCATGAAAAGAGCACACATGCAATGACTATGGTGGATCCATATATGGTTTATGAATACAACACACATGCAATGACACTAGGGGATCCATATGTGGTTTATTAAAGGAGCACACATGCAATGATACTGGTGGATCCAAATGTGGTTTGTGAAAAGTACACACATGCAATGACACTGGTGGATCCAAATGTGGTTTGTGAAAAGAACACACATTCAATTACACTGGTGGATCCATGTGGTTTATGAAAAGAACAGACATGAATTCCACTGGTGGATCCATATCTGGTTTGTGAAAAGAACACACATGCAATGACTCTAGTTGTGGTTCATTAAAAGAACACACATGCAATGACACTAGTGGATCCATATGTGGTTTATGAAAAGAACCAACATTGAATGACACTAGTGGATCCATATGTGGTTTGTGAAGAACAACACACCTTTAATGACTCTAGTTGTGGTTTATGAAAAGAAAACACATCCAATGACTCTAATTGTGGTTTATTAAAAGTACACACATGCAATGACACTGGTGGATCCATGTGGTTTATGAAAAGAACACACATGCAATGACTCTGGTGGATCCATGTGGTTTATGAAAAGAACATACATGCAATGCCTATGGTGGATCCATATGTGGTTTGTGAAAAGAACACACATGAAATGAATCTAGTGGATCCATATGTGGTTTGTGAAAAGAACAGACATGCAATGACTTTAGGTATGGTTAATGAAAAGAACACACATGTAATGACACTAGGGGGTCCATATGTGGTTTATGAAAAGAAAACACATGCAATAACACTGGTGGATCCATGTGGTTTATGAAAAGAACACACATGCAATTACACTAGTGGATCCATGAGGTTTATGAAAAGAACACACATGCAATGACACTAGGGGATCCATATGTGGTTAATGAAAAGAACACACATGCAAAGACACTGGTGGATCCATATGTGGTTTGTGAAAAGAACACACATTCAATGCCACTAGTGGATCCATGTGTGGTTTGTGAAAAGAAAACACATGCAATGACTCTGCTGGATCCATATGTGGTTTATGAATAGAACGGACATGCAATGACTCTGGTGGATCCATATGTGGTTTGTGAAAAGAACACACATGCAATGACTCTGGTTGATCCATGTGGTTTATGAGAAGAACACACATGCAATGAACTTTAGTGGATCCATGTGGTTTATGACAATTACACACATCCAATGACTCTAGTTGTGGTTTATGAGAAGAACAAACATGCAATGACACTAGTGGATCCATATGTGGTTTATGAAGAGAACACACATGAAATGACTCTACTGGATCCATGTGGTTTATGAAAAGAACACACATGCAATAACTCTGGTGGATCCATATGTGGTTTACGAGAAGAACACACATGCAATGAACTCTAGTGGATCCATATGTGGTTTGTGAAAAGAACACACATGTAATGACAATGGTGGATCCATATGTGGTTTGTGAAAAGATCACACATTCAATGACTCTAGATGTGGTTAATGAAAAGAACACACATGCAACGACACTAGGGGATCCATATGTGGTTTATGAAAAGAACACACATGCAATGACACTGGTGGATCCATATGTGGTTTGTGAAAATAACACACATGCAATGACTCTGGTGGATCCATATGTGGTTTAGGAAAAGAACACACATGCAATGACTCTAGTTGTGGTTTATGAAAAGAACACACATCCAATGACTCTAGGTGTGGATACATATGTGGTTTATGAAAAGAACACATGTGCAATGACACTGGCAGATCCATATATGGTTTATGAAAAGAACACACATGCAATGACTCTAGTGGATCCATATGTGGTTTATGAGAAGAACACACATGCAATGAACTCTAGTGGATCCAGGTGGATTATGACAATAACACACATCCAATGACTCTAGTTGTGGTTTATGAAAAGAACACACATGCAATGACACTGGTGGATCCATGTGGTTTACGAAAAGAACACACATGCAATGACTCTGGTGGATCCATGTGGTTTATGAAAAGAACACACATGTAATGACTCTAGTTGTGGTTTATGAAAACAACACACATCCAATGACCCTAGGCGTGGATCCATATGTGGTTTATGAAAAGAACACACATGCAATGACACTTTTCGAACCAGATGTGGTTTATGAAAAGAACACACATGCAATGACTCCGGCGGATCCATATGGCTTATGAGAAGAACACACATGCAATGAACTCTCATGGATCCATGTGGCTTATGACAATAACACACATCCAATGACTCTAGTTGTGGTTTATGAAAAGAACACACATGCAATGACACAGGTGGATCCATCTGGCCTATGAAAAGAACACACATGCAATGACTCTGGTGGATCCATGTGGTTTATGAAAAGAACAGACATGCAATGACACTGGTGGATCCATGTGGTTTGTGAAAAGAACACACATTCAATGACACTAGAGGATCCATATGTGGTTTATGAAAAGAACACATATGCAACGACACTAGGGGATCCATATGTGGTTTATGAAAAGAACACATATGCAACGACACTAGGGGATCCATATGTGGTTTATGAAAAGAACACACATGCAATGACACTAGTGGATCCATATGTGGTATGTGAAAAGAACACACATGCAATGACACTGGTGGATCCATATGTGGTTTGTGAAAAGAACACACATCCAATGACACCGGTGGATCCATGTGGTTTATGAAAAGAACAGACATGCAATGACACTAGTGGATCGATATGTGGTTTGTGAAAAGAACACACATGCAATGACTCTAGTTGTGGTTAATGAAAAGAACACACATGCAATGACATCGGTGGATCCATATGTGGTTTGTGAAAAGAACCAACATTCAATGACACTGGTGGATCCATATGTGGTTTGTGAAAAGAACACACATTTAATGACTCTAGTTGTGGTTTGTGAAAAGAACACACATCTAATGACTCTAGATGTGGTTTATTAAAAGAACACACATGCAATGACAATGGTGGATCCATGTGGTTTATGAAAAGAACACACATGCAATGACTCTGGTGGATCCATGTGGTTTATGGAAAGAACAGACATGCAATGACTCTGGTGGATCCATATGTGGTTTGTGAAAAGAACACACATGAAATGATTCTAGTGGATCCATATGTGGTTTGTGAAAAGCATATACATGCAATGACTCTAGCTATGGTTAATGAAAGGAACACACATGCAATGACACTAGGGATCCATATGTGGTTTATGACAAGAACACACATGCAATGACACTGGTGGATCCATATGTGGTTTGTGAAAACAACACACATGCAATGACTCTGGTGGATCCATATGTGGTTTATGAGAAGAACACACATTCAATGAACTCTAGTGGATCCATGTGGTTTATGAAAATAACACACATCCAATGACTCTAGTTGTGGTTTATGGAAAGAACACACATGCAATAACACTTGTGGATCCATGTGGTTTATGAAAAGAACACACATGCAATGACTCTGGTGTATCCACGTGGTTTGTGAAAAGAACTCACATGCAATGACTCTAGTTATGGTTGATGAAAACAACACACATCCAATGACCCTAGGTGTGGATCCATATGTGGTTTATGAAAAGAACACACATGCAATGACACTTTTGGATCCATATGTGGTTTATGAAAAGAACACACATGCAATGACTCCGGTGGATCCATATGGCTTATGAGAAGAATACACATGCAATGAACTATAGTGGATCCATGTCGTTTATGACAATAACACATCCAATGACTCTAGTTGTGATTGATGAAAATAACACACATGCAATGACACTGGTGGATCCATGTGGTTTATGAAAATAATAGACATGCAATGACACTGGTGGATCCATGTGGTTTGTGAAAAGAACACACATCCAATGACACTGGTGGATCCATATGTGGTTTATGAAAATAACACACATGCAATGACACTAGGGGATCCATATGTCGTTTATGAAAAGAACACACATGCAATGACACTAGTGGATCCATATGTGGTCTGTGAAAAGAACACACATGCAATGACACTGGTGGATCCATATGTGGTTTGTGAAAAGAACACACATCTAATGACACTGGTGGATCCATGTGGTTTATGAAAAGAACAGACATGCAATGACACTGGTGGATCCATATGCGGTTTGTGAGAAGAACACACATGCAATGACTCTAGTTGTGATTCATGAAAATAACACACATGCATTGACACTAGTGGATCCATATGTGGTTTGTGAAAAGCACCAACATTCAATGACACTGGTGGATCCATATGTTGTAACATCCCAATTTCAGAAACCCTGATTAGTTGTCTAGAATGCAAAAATCAGGGGGAACAAAAAAAAATTCTTATTCATTGGTGCAGTGTTTGCTTGTGGTATGTTTGTGCTTGTGCATGTGAGTTTATACCATATGATACTCCTTACATCACCATCAGTTGACAAAAGCTATTTAACAAAACTATCCTGGCTCATCTTACATATTCTCAAATGTTCTGGCATTTCAAAAACCTGAGCCAAGATGCTTATGTAACCCAAACTATTTTATTAGCTTCTATTGACAAAAATATGGAGAGATATATAATATAATCTCCTTATGTTCTCAAGACAAAACCTTTAACTACTCTTACCTTTAGGATCTCCAAAACCTTTTAGTAAGCTTTTGAATTCTACTCTTGGTAGAGATACCAAGGACTCTCATCTTATTCAAAATCCAACCTCTTCAAAATGCATCAACCTTACCTCAAGCTAGGCTTGATGGTCACCCTAGTAGTAGTTGATTTGTTTGTAAGATGAGTTGCCTTGATCTGCTGTTTGACTTGATTGCTTAGAAGTAGTATGAGCTACTCTAGGAGCTCATCCTCTAGGATCAATATACTTAGAATAACAAAATCCTAAGAAGGAATACAATATGGATCTAATCTCTAGCCACCAGAAGATCATCTAAAACCCTTAACCAGATCAATTCTGAAGATATCCCTTATAGAAGCTTCCAAGTCAATGAAGACCAGTATCAAGCAAGGATCCTTTATACTCAATCTAAACTTCAACAACATCCTCTTGATGATGCTTTGATACCTTGCAAACCCTCAAAAACATCCCCACTCATATTCTAGTCAAAATCCCCAAATCTGCCAAATTTGGCTAAGTCTGGAAAACTATTTCCAACATCACCTTTTTGAATGCCTCCCTTTCTCAACCCTTGTGCATTTTTGAAAATGCATCTGAACCATATTGTTAACCATCCTAAAGAATACCACTTACCACTCTTGCCCTTGGTTATATCATCCTCCAACCTACTTGTTCTTGATGGTTTTGCAGGCAAGAAAATAACTATTCCTGCAAATCTAGTCAACATGCCTACTTTGACAGAAGCTCACACCATCATCCAACCTTCTATGGACCAACTCTTTGCATGGTTGTGTTCTACTCATATAGGTCTATCAATATCTACTTCACTGGTTCCAAGTGGATCTTTGTGCTTCTTAAACCCACAAGGTTTTGAAGGCTAGTTGATAATCTGCTTTGGCAGGCTTATTTTATTCAAAGTTTGGAATCAATCCTTGGAGATCTCAAGCATGATCAAGCCAAAACCTCTGTACCATGGTGATCCACATAACTTGGTCTACCTATCCATCTATCCCTTGCATCAAGGCGAGATCTGAACTCCAAGATCCAACAAGGTTTTGGTGGCATGAAAACAATCTCACCCAAGATGCTTAAATCTCTAGTTTTCACCAAAATCAGCTTGGATTCTCCAATCCCAAGGTTGAAAATGCTTGCTACACCTTGTCTACATCATCTACCTTGATCATCAAGATCTATCAAATTTTACCCATAATTAATATGGCTCCAAATCTAGTTAATATCTTTAATAGACCAAATCTCCAAAACTTCTTCCATAAAGGAAAGTTTTGTTTTTGCCAAAACACTTCCCCAACTTTTGTCTCAATTGAGGTCCACATATCATACCCCATCTTCCCACTTCAAAAATAAATATTTCTTTTTGCCCATTTTTCAGAAATACTTTTAAGCCACAATAAATCTTGGGAAAATTCCCCTAAGTGCGTATTCACCTTTGGGACCTTCTCACATCAGAAACCAACCTTTGGGACCTCCACTGTAGCAAAGCACTGTATCTCTGCCCTAGCCCTTGTCCCTTGCTTTTGGAAGTAAGAGAGAGAGAGACTAGGCCTAGGGAAATTAAATCTTGGTCTTAAAGCCACAGCAGCTGCAGCACACCTCCCCTCTCTTCTCTAGTCATGTCCCTGACCCCACCTCACCTCTCCACCACCCGTGCTACCCAATGGATGGCCACCTCCATCCCTCCAAGCCATCCATGGTCCTAGCCCACCATGATCCACTCCAACCCGAGATAAAGAGGCCAGAGACTCTCACCCCTGCCCCTGCTCCCTCATTTCGCATCCACACTCTCTCTCTCCCTCCTCCGCCGTTCCTCGGTCACCGGAGAGCCCCGAGTAAGCCTCACCGTCGCTGCCCCGACCCCGTTGGGGTTTCCTTCTCCGCCGCTGTGCCCAGAGGAGGAGGACGAACAAGCATCGTCCGTTGCTCTTCTAATCGGATGAACCACAGTGAGTGATACCCCTACGCTTCTCCCCGCTGGCTGACCAGCAGGCCCCATGCCCAGGGATTCGAATCCCATCCTCCCGCACGCCGCGCACCCGGTTGGGCCAAATCCTCCCACTTTGGCCCATTCCCTTCCCGATCACAGCCCACTGACCCCCTTTGTTTTATTCATTTCTCTTAGATCCAGGTATTTTAGCTCTGGTTTAAATCGTTTCAAAAATGAAAATGACCATGTTTTGCCCAGATCTAATTTTGTACATGTTCCCTGACAAATCCTCTAACATGAAGTACTGAGACTTTGACCAAAATAATGTTTATTACTTACTAGAAATTTATCTCTCAAAATGTGTTCTTCTCAATCAATATACCCCTTAGGGAGATTCACATCTCCAAATGGAGTAAGCCCAAGTTCCCCTGAAAGGTATTTGACTCACCCATTTGTGAGTATTTATCTCATGTCATGTTAAGCTACATTCTACCTGTAGAAAAAATAACAAAAATAGCCCCTAGTTGACTTTAAAGATTTTCTCTAGGCCAAATTAAAGTAGGTACTGACCTAAATCTAACTATCCTATTTCCTAAGACATAATACCTACCAAAATCTAGGATATAAATATTTTCTATGCTCTCTTTGATTTTTGGTGAATTAAACAATTTTGTGCATGGTTAATTCACCAATAATTTGACCACAATAGCTCTGCAACTCCAAATAGGTTGCTTCGAATTTCTGCATAAAGGTATCCTAAATACCTACAATCTGTCCCTGGAATCAAATCAAAAGCTTTTGTAGATTTAATTTGGTGAAAAAGACAAAATAGCTATAGAAATGCCTTTGAGATTTTCCTGAGGGTATTCTCTTAATTATCATGGAGTGATTCCAACTCTCAGATATTAAGTACATAAAACCCTACTGAACCATCCAAGGGAATAATTTTTGGAGCTCCTGAACTTTTCTGGTGAATTATTTCCTAAAACTAGAGCTTTTATCACTAGAATATTCCTAAGAAATTAAAGAAAAGTGATAAAATAGTGAAACCACTTTCGTTGGTTTCATTTTATCAACACCTATCTGTTGGTATCATTTTTACACAATGGTATCATACAGAATATGTCCTTGGTCCAAAACCCCTCTCCTAGGTAATTTCTGGACTATAAAACCCTAAGGGATGTTCATCCCCTTCTCCAAGGCCATCTCAATCTCCTAAATCCAATCCTCTCAAAACCATCTGAATCTTAATTTGGTATTATTCAATTGTTGGCTGTATTGTATTGGTGCTTGTATGACTTGTGTTGATTGTGGGTTGGTTTCTTGCATGTGCTGCCGGGACGATGATAGTTGCGATGAAATCGGAGAGCAGAAGAAGTGGTATTTATTATTGGTATTGGTATTCTGGGTTATCTAAAGAAGAAGTCCAGGGACAATTATACCATATTGCTGATCTCAGGCAAGCCACCTTCTTTCTCATAAGCCTTGTCCTACTGTTTTACTTCTGCATGTTTTATCTACTATTTATCAAAACTGGATTGTTACTATATGTTGATGTATATATGGTAGTGGTTTGGCTCCTCTGAACTATTACACTTTGGTACTACTAAGTACACCCCCCTTGAAGACACCTACTTGTCCCTAGTATGGTAGATGGTGTATTACACCATACCCCTTTTTGGAGACCCTGTTTTAGCCAAAGAAAATCTAGAGGATGGGAAAACCCCAGAAAAGTTTTACCAAATGTTTTATGATAAAACCTTGGTGAGGTGGGACCTCCCAAGAGATGTTGAGAAAGAAAAAGGATTTGTTTTACAAAATTCTGAAGGAAAGATGGATGAAAAAGGTTTACAAAAACGCACCCAGTTCTTTGCAGTTTAGCTATAACAACTTAACCCGTGCAACCACATTACTCTGGAATGGGACAGGGCTAGATTTGATGGTTGTCTATTCTGGTATAAGCTGCCTCATAACTACTATAGGGGATTGCGATCCCTGGAGGGTGGGCCTTCTCTGTACAAACGGTCCATGTGGGACATCGATCGGGAGAAGGAATGAAGGGTTTACGGACCTCCACGCGTTACTATGAGCCCCTCATTGAAAGCGCACACTCGATAAGTGGAAAAAGCGCTCTGGTTGGTCCTCGGTACTCGACGTCCCGCTTTTGAGGGGAATAACACTTATAGGGTAGGCACTTATATTGGAGTGGGCATCCGGAGAGTCTTGATCGGTTACTCGACCCACGATCGGTGAAGATTAGGGTAGTGTACCCGGATGGTGTGGGTAAAGTGTACAACCTCTGCAGAGTGTAAATCTATTCGAATAGCCACGTCCGCGGTCATGGACGGTTGGGAAGGTTGTTGTAGAGTGGTGCTGGTTTTGTTTTCAAAAAGGATTTTCTGAAACGCAATGGCTTTGAAATGTTTTGACCATGGGATGGTCAGGAAGGAATGAAAGGAGTTTGGTCATGGGATGACCGAAAGGAAGGAGCAAATGGGTGACCCAATCCTAGTGTTTTCCCACACTTTTCAAAAAGGTTTCCAAAATGTTTTACAAAAGTTTTCAACAAAGATATGTAGATGCTATATCTACAAGAGAAACTAATTGAGAAAAGAACCTCTCTTGGAGCCCCCTACTACCATAGCCATATTGCATATCCTCTTGTTATTATTATCTCCCTTAAGGTGGTTTGCGAGTACATTCAAAGTACTCACTGGCATTGTCCCTGGCTATTAACTTGGTCAGATATAAAGAAGAAGGTGAAGTGGACGACTATGCGAGCTAGGAAGTTCTCCCAGTCAGTTGCCTGTAGGTTAAGGCATGGCTCAGTCCCTACGCTTAATGAAGTTCCGCTGATGTTGATCGATATAGCCATAATGGAAAATAAGGTATGACATGTATTCGTTATGTATTGGATGTTTACTTTGATACTTGTCGGTTATGTGCCATGACTAACTGATCATGGGATCGTGGTTGTAGGCATAACTGGGATTCTCGGAGGATTAATCCGGGGGCCCCACATATGTGGTTTGTGAAAACAACACACATTTAATGACTCTAGTTGTGGTTTATTAGAAGAACACACATGCAATGGCAATGGTGGATCCATGTGGTTTATGAAAAGAACACACATGCAATGACTCTGGTGGATCCATGTGGTTTATGAAAAGAACAAACATGCAATGACTCTGATCCATATGTGGTTTGTGAAAAGAACACACACGAAATGGTTCTAGTGGATCCATATGTGGTTTGTGAAAAGCATAGACATGCAATGACTCTAGCTATGGTTAATGAAAGGAACGCACATGTAATGACACTAGGGATCCATATGTGGTTTATGAAAAGAACACACATGCAATGACACTGGTGGATCCATATGTGGTTTGTGAAAACAACACACATGCAATGACTCTGGTGGATCCATATGTGGTTTAGGAAAATAACACACATGCAATGAACTCTAGTGGATCCATATGTGGTTTATGAAATGAACACACATGCAATGACTCTGGTGGATCCATGTGGTTTATGAAAATAACAGACATACAATGACAATGGTGGATCCATATGTGGTTTGTGAAAAGAACACACATTCAATGACACGGGTGGATCCATGTGGTTTATGAAAAGAACAGACATGCAATGACACTGGTGGATCCATATTCTGTTTGTGAAAAGAACACACATGCAATGACTCTAGTTGTGGTTCATGACAAGAACATAGATGCAATGACACTGGTGGATTCATATGTGGTTTGTGAAAAGAACACACATGCAATGACACTGGTGGATCCATATGTGGTTTGTGAAAAGAACCATCATTCAATGACACTGGTGGATCCATATGTGGTTTGTGAAAAGAACATTCAGTTAATGACTCTAGTTGTGGTTTATGAAAAGAACACACATCCAATGACTCTAGCTGTGGTTTATTAAAAGAACACACATGCAATGACACTGGTGGATCCATGTGTTTTATGAAAAGAACACACATGCAATGACTATGGTGGATCCATATATGGTTTATGAAAAGAACAGACATGTAATGACACTAGGGGATCCATATGTGGTTTATTAAAAGAGCACACATGCAATGATACTGGTGGATCCAAATGTGGTTTGTGAAAATAGCACACATGCAATGACACTGTGGATCCATATGTGGTTTGTGAAAAGATCACACATTCAACTACACTGGTGGATCCATGTGGTTTATGAAAAGAACAGACATGAATGCCACTGGTGGATCCATATCCGGTTTGTGAAAAGAACACACATGCAATGACTCTAGTTATGGTCCAGGAAAAGAACACACATGCAATGACACTGGTTGATCCATATGTTGTTTACAAAAAGAACCGACATTCAATGACACTGGTGGATCCATATGTTGTTTGTGAAGAACAACACACATTTAATGACTCTAGTTATGGTTTATGAAAAGAAAACACATCCAATGACTCTAGCTGTGGTTTATTAAAAGAACACACATGCAATGGCACTGGTGGATCCATGTGGTTTATGAAAAGAACACACATGCAATGACTCTGCTGGATCCATGTGGTTTATGGAAAGAACAAACATGCAATGCCTCTAGTGGATCCATCTGTGGTTTGTGAAAAGAACACACATGAAATGACTCTAGTGGATCCATATGTGGTTTGTGAAAAGATCAGACATGCAATGACTCTAGCTATGGTTAATGAAAAGAACACACATGCAATGACACTAGGGGATCCATATGTGGTTTATGAAAAGAACACACATGCAATAACACTGGTGGATCCATGTGGTTTATGAAAATAACATACATGCAATGACACTGGTGGATCCATGTGGTTTATGAAAAGAACACACATGCAATGACACTAGGGGATCCATATGTGGTTAATGAAAAGAACACACATGGAAGGACATTGGTGGATCCATATGTGGTTTGTGAAAAGAACACACATTCAATGCCATTGGTGGATCCATGTGTGGTTTGTGAAAAGAAAACACATGCAATGACTCTAGTGGATCCATGTGGTTTATGAAAAGACCAGACATGCAATGACTCTGGTGGATCCATATGTGGTTTATGAAAAGAACGGACATGCAATGACTCTGGTGGATCCATATGTGGTTTGTGAAAGAACACACATGCAATGACTCTAGTTGATCCATGTGCTTTATGAGAAGAACACACATGGAATGAACTCTAGTGGATGTAAGGCTCCCGGATTAATCATCCGAGAAAACCCTGTTATGCATACACCATGTTCCCATGATCAGTGGGCCGTGGAACATAACCGACAAGTATCATTACAACATCCGAGAAATACCGAATTCCAAGACGTACATATATGGCGTTAAGGCTACATCAATAATCATCAGCGGAACTTCATCAAGCGAAGAGCCCGATCCATGCCTTAACCTATAGGAAACTGACTGGGAGAACGTCCTAGCTCGCATAGACGCCATACCACCTTCTCCTTGAGCTCTGTCCAAGTTAATAGCCAGGGGTAATGCCAGTGAGTACTTTGAATGTACTCACAAACCACCTTAAGAGAATAATAATAACAAGAGGATATTCAATATGGTTGTGGTAGTAGGAGGGCTCCAAGAGAAGTTCTTTTCTCAATTAGTTTCTCTTGTAGATATAGCATCTACATATCTTTGTTGAAAACTTTTATAAAACACTTTGGAAACCTTTTTGAAAAGTTTTGGAAAACGTTAGGACTGGGTCACCCATTTGTTCCTCCTTCCGGTCATCCCATGACCAAACTCCTTTCATTCTTTTCTGACCATCCCATGGTCAAAACAAGTATCCTTTCCGACCATACCATGGTCAAAACATTTCCAAAGCCATTTCTTTTCCGGAATCCTTTTCGAAAACAAAACCAGCACCACTCTACAGCAACCTTCCCAACCGTCCATGACCGCGGACACGGTTATTCGAATAGATTTACACTCTGCAGAGGTTGCGCACTTTACCCACACCATCCGGTTACACTACCCTGATCTACACCGATCGTGGGTCGAGTAACCGATCAAGACTCTCCGGATGCCCATTCCAATATAAGTGCCTACCCTATGAGTGTTAATGCCCTCAAAACCGGGACTTCGGGTACCGAGGACCAACCGGAGCACATTTTACACTTTACACAGTGGGCTCTTTCAATGAGGGGCTCATAGTAATGCGTGGAGGTCCGTTGACCCTTCGTTCCTTCTCCCGGTCGATGTCCCACATGGACCGTTTGTCTAGAGAAGGCCCACCCTCAAGGGAGTTTCATCCCCTATAGTAGTTGCGAGGCAGCTTATACCAGAATAGACAAACATCAAATTCAACCCTGTTCCATTCCAGAGTAATGTGGTTGCACAGGGTTAATTGTTCTAGCAAAACTGCAAAGAACCGGGTGTGTTTTTGTAAACCTTTTTCCTCCATCTGTCCTTTAGCATTTTGTAAAACAAAACCTTTGTCTTTCTCAACATCTCTTGGGAGGTCCCACCTCACCAAGGTTTTATAATAAAAGATTTGGTAAAACTTTTTCCGGGGTCTTCCCATCCTCTAGCTTTGCTTAGGCTAAATCGGGGGTCTCCAAAGGGTTATGGTGATATACACCATCTATTCTACTAGGGAAAAGTAGGTGTCACCAAGGGGGTTATACTTAGTAGTACCAAAGTGTAATAGTTCGGAGGAGCCGACCCACTACCATATATACATCATCATATAGAAAAACAATGCAGTTTTAATAAACAGTAGATAAAATAGGCGTAAGTAAAATAGTAGGACAAGGCTTATGACCAAGAAGGTGGCTTGACTGATGATCAGTAATATGGCAATATGTCCCAGGACTTCTTCTTTAGATAACCAAGAATAACAATACCAATAATAATAAGATCTCTTCTTCTCGACGCCAATACAAGTGCAACTATCGTCGTCATCGAGTATACATGCAAACAAACGAGTACACACTCAAACAAGGCATCCAAGCATCAAAATCATACAGCAAGAAAATGACAATACAAGTTTACAAATTAGTAGTGGTGTTGCTAAAATGGATTAGAAGGATTGAGAGCATGTCTTGGAACATTTCAAGGAAACCATATGGGTTTCATAGTCTAGAAACTAGGGATGAGAGGGTTTTGGACCAAAGACATAGGATATAAGGTACCATTGTGAAAACATGATACCAACAGATAGGTATTGATAAAATGGAACCAATGAAAGTGGTTTCACTAATATATCACTTACCAAAGATTTATAGTGATTTTTATAGTGAGTAAGACTCTAGTTTTAGGAAATAATTCACCAGAAAAGGTCTGGAGCTCCAAACATTATTCCCTTGGATGGTTAGGTAAGGATTGATGTACTTGTTCACTGAGAGTTGGAATCATGCCAAAATAATGACCAGAATGCCCTCATGAAATTTCCAAAGGCAGTTCTATAGACAACTTGTCTTTTTCACCAGGTTAAATCTATAGAAGCTTTTGATTTGATTCCAAGGAAACATGGTAGGCATTTAGAATACCTTTCTGTAGGAATTGGATTCACTCTTTTTGGAGTTGTCAAACTCCTGTAGGGTTTTATTTAGAGATAGTACCCCTTACAGAAGTATTTAAATCACTAAAATTCAACAGAGGCTCAATAAATCCTTATCTCCTAGTTTTGGATAGGTGTTGATGAGGCACTTCTCTGGGAGTTGAAAATAGCCTAATAGGTGCTATAGATAAGCCTAAGGAATTTGCTAAAGTCAAAACTAGAGGGATTTTGTTAATTTTACCAATGTTTAAACACAGTTCACCTTGGCATGAGATAAATGCTAGATGGTAGGCCTATGGGTACATTTTCAAAGGAACTTGGGTTCATCCAAAATGGAGATGTGTAGGTCACTTAGGAATTAATTAGTGAAAAAGGCATCCTTTTATGGATTAATTGTCAGAGAAATGCCAGAATTTACTTTGGTCCTAGGGTTGGTTCTGCATGTTGGACAAAACATGTGGTTACATGTCTATATTTTCATCTCGGCAAAATATTGTAATTTCCATTTTTGTTTTGAAATTAAGCTAGCTGGTAGACAAGTAGATCTGGAGTTCAAATAAAAAGAAAAGGAAAAGAGCAAGGGGGCGCGGGCCGGATCCGCTTGGAATTGGGCCGCACTAGAGCGAGCCGGCCTAGCTCACCTATGGCGGGAGAGCGCGCGCGCTGTTTTCAAACCGCGGAGCGGGGCCCACTCGTCAGCCAGACGGGAGGCGCGAAGGGGTAAGGGAGAGTGCTGGCCGTTAGATCTAGTGGAAATCGACGGCTCAAGTGCTTCTCCTTCCTCTGTGTGACTTGACGGGGGAGGAACCCTAGGGCGGCGCCTGCGGGGTCAGGGAGCTCACCAGGGGCCATCTCTGGCAGAGGTGAACGACAGAGGTGAAGCGGTCGACGACGGCGACCAAGCAGAGGGGCGGCATGGTGGGGTTTGATGAAGGAGGGCATCGCCTGCCTCTGCCACCACGAGATCCACTTCGGTGCTCACCGGAGCTCGCTGGTGAGGCCACTACGGTTGCTGCATGTCGATGGCAAGGACAGTGTTAGCTGCAGAGGAGCAAGGGGGTTCAAAAAATACAGTTTGCAGAGGGATTGGAGCAGGGATGGGAGCACCACGAGCAGATCTTGGCTATGGCCGAGGAGCTCCTTTTTCTCCTTCTCTCGAGTAGAGCAGAGCAAGGGAGGAGGAGAGGGGGCTCAGGGGAGGTAAGTGGAGTGGGAGAGGGAGAAATGATGGAGTAGGAGAAAGTGGGTGGCCTCTGGCCTATTTATCAAGGAGAAGGAGGTCCATGGTGGACCAAGTCAAAGAGAGGGGATAGGGAGGGATCTGGTCACTGGTTGGTCGAGTTGGGAGGTGCTGGGAGGCAGTGTAGGCCTGAGCACGACCAGAGAGGGAGAGGGGAGTGGCTGCTGCTTCTTTGAAGATTTTGCAAGATATGGCCTATCTCTCCTTCTCTCTTTCCAAGAGCAAAAGACAAGGGGAAGGGGTGTGCTAAAGTAACTTAGCCACATTGCACACGACCAGGACTGGGGTGTGTGGTGGTGGAGGCTTGCTGGTGAAGGTTGATGAGGTTTTGATTTGGGGCTTGGTATTAAAAGGATAAATGCTCAGATCTGCCATCAAGGATGATCAAGGGTTAAGTCTTGATTTTTGATCTTTACAAATTGAGGTAAGGATTCTGGTAGATGGGTAGGGTTAATATGCATCTCTAGGATTTATTTAGGATTTTTTAGAAGATTAGAAGTCCACTTGAAATCATTTATTCAAAAACTGGAGAAGTGAAGTATTGGAGCTCATTTGATATTTTTACATTGAACCTTGTTGGATTTTGACGTGAGGTGGTCCCAAATATGAGTACACACTTAGGGGAATTTTCCCAAGATTTATTGATACTTAAGAGTATTTAAAACATTTATTATTCCAATTCAGCCTTTTAAGAAAATGGGCAAAAAGAAATAATAAAGCTCTTCAAAAATATTTATTTTTGAAGTGGGAAGATGCGATATGACATGTGGGTCTCAATTGAGCCAAAATTTGGAGAGGCGTTTTGGCAAAAACCAAACTTTCCTTTAGGAAAGGAGTTTTGGAGATTTTGACTATTAAAGAGATTTATTAGATTTGGAGCCATAATAATTTTGGATAATATTTGATAAATATTGATGATCAAGGTAGATGATGTAGAAAAGGTGTAGCAAGCATTTACAACCTTGGGAATTGGAAATCCAACTTGAATTAGGTGGAAAATCAAGGAGTTGTGGATCTAGGGTGATGTTATTTTTATACCACCAAAACCTTGTTGGATCTTGGAGCTCAGAGCTCACCTTTATGCAACGAATAGATGGATAGTTAGAACAAGTCATATAGATGATCATGGCATAAGGAGTTTGGATTGGTTTCATCTAAGGTGGTCTAGAAGTGATGGCAAACTTTGTTGAAAATAAGGCTGCCATACCAGATGAGTCATGATGCCTTATAAACCATGTGGGTTTAAGAAGCACAAAGATCCACTTGGAACAAGTGAAGTAGATATTTATATACCTATATGAGTAGAACACAACCATGCAAAGAGTTGGTCCATAGAAGGTTGGATGATGGTGTGATCTTCTATCAAAGTAGGCATGAGGACTAGATTTGCAGGAATTGTTATTTTCTTGCCTGCAAAACCATCAAGAACCAGTAGGTTGGAGGATGATCTAACCAATGGAAAGAGTGGGCCTTGGTAGTCCTTAGGATGGTAAACAAGATGGTTAAGATGCATTTTCAAAAGTGCACAGGGGTTGAGAAAGGGAGGCATTCAAAAAGGTGATGTTGGAAATAGCTTTCCAGACTTAGCCAAATTTGGCAGATTTAGGGTTTTTGACTCGAATGTGGGTGGTGATGATTTTGATGGGTTGCAAGGTACCCAAGCATCATCAAGTGGATGATTTTGAAGTGTAGATTGAGTAGGAAGGATCCTTGCTTGATATTGGTCTTCATTTACTTGGAAACTTCTAGAATGGATCACTGTAGAATTGATCTGGTTAAGGGTTTTAGATGATCACCTGGTGGCTAGGGATTAGATCCAGATTGTATTCTTGTTTAGGGTTTGGTGATTGGGAAACATCTTGATCCTAGTGATGAGCTCCTAGGGTAGCTCATACTATCTCCTAAGCAGACAATTCAAGCAGGAGATCAAGGCAATTCATCAGGCAGCAGATCAAGGTAACTCATCTTATAAACTAAGAAAACCTACTACTAGGGTTACCATCAAGCTTAGCTTGAGGTAGGTATGGGCAGTTTGGAAAGGTTGGAGTTTGAATAAGGTAAGAGTCCTTGGTATCTCTACCAAGAGTAGAATTCAAAAGTTTTAAAAGGAGGTTTTGGGAAACCTAGAGATAAGAAGGGTTGAAGATTTTGTCTCTAAAACATAAGGAGATTATAATAGGTTGCTCTCCATAGTTTAGGGGAAATAGAAGCTACTAAAATAGTTGGTTTGCAAAGGCTTCTTGGCTCGGTTTTGGAAATGCCAGAACATTTGAGAATATGGAAATTAAGCCAAGACAGTTTTGGGAAGTAGCTTTTGTCAACTGGTGTTAAGGTAAGGAGTATATCATCTAATAAACATTCATATGCATAAGCATATCCAAAAAAGAAGCAAACACTTCCGCATTAAACAAAAAAAAGTTTTGTTCCCCCTGATTTTTGCACTCTGGACAACTAATCAGGGTTGCTGAAATTGGGATGTTACAGACCTTTCCCCCTTAAAAGAATCTCGTCCCGAGATTCAGGAGAGTAGGATTAGGGGATTTTGAGTCGGGTTGATATTAGGTGTCTTACGCGTAATATCCTACAGACTCCTTCTTTGAACGTGACTACTCTACCGGTGAACTTGAGCTTCAGTCTTCCGGGATGCACGGAGAGTTGAGTAGAGTCTAGTCCCGATTGCGAGGGATGACCTTCTTTTCCTTCCAGACTCTATATCTTGAGGGCTTAGACTAGGCAGACTATCTCGATGCTGAACTTCATGGAGTACTCGTCAGAGGATAGAATCTACAACTGGGAATACCTCTGTCTAAGGATTCACAACTCTTCCTTGGGGGCGTAGCGTGTCCTATTACGACGTTGGGGTCCAAGCTTCTGGGTTGGATCCTGGCGAGGGTTTACTCTATTTGTGTGGGAAAGACGGAGTCTTTCCCCCTTAGGATTTGACTGGGTTAGCTCGGAGATAACGCATTCCTTCCTTCTTGACTTCATTGGTGGTGGTTCTGAAGATTTTCATCCATCCTTCTCCTGGAGTCGAGGTCTTCAGAAGGCGTCTGAGGAACTATGACTTACTGGGCTTATATCCTACTATTATTCGTACTTAGCCTTTTGGAGTCGTTGGAGTCTCACGTCCTCTAAACGATTGGAACTGAACGGTTGGCGGTCCTGTGGTCCTTCGGATAAGTTTTCAGCTGACGTAGCAAAGGGATTTCATAGAATCTTCGGTCCGTTTTTTCTCTGATGAATCGTAAGTTTCTACTTGGCGAAAGGACGTCAAATCTGGGGATCCTTTCTGAAGTATCTTCCGGTAGACAGTCTCCTGGAGATTGAGTGGAAAGGCGCAGTCTTTCCACCTTAGAGCTTCACTAACATGCTTTAGGAGTGGTGCAGATCTTCTGTCTGGGAGTGCTGACCTGATGTTAGTGGAAGGCTGTATCTTCCCGGAGTCTTGAGCTAGGGTCTTTGAGTGTCCTTGTATTTTGATAGACCTTGTCGGTGTGGTTTTCTAGCAGAGTTAGCTCAAGGCAAGTTAGTGGTTAACAATGCTTCTTGCTAGTCTTCAGTCAAAGTATAGACATTTAGCTTTGGGGAAACTGTCTTCATGCTTCCTAATCATCTGACTTCAGGGGTGGCTCTAACCTTCTAGGGAGGAACTTCCCATCGGTTTGGGTAGTTTGACTATAATAGGTAGTCTCCTGAGGTGGTCGGAAGTTCTAATGTACCGAAGGTCAGTATAGTTAGGTCTTCACTTCTTGTCTTGGTTGACTTATCGGATGGTTTCCTGTGGATATTGAGGATCCTTCGGTGATCGACATCCGGCTTCAACGGGATTCTTGCTGTAGTAGACTTAGGAACAAGGGAGTGTGGTTCTATTGACGAGTCTTGCAAGGTGAGTTTGACGAGTTAGGCCGTCCTGCTGAGGTGAAAACTTCGAGTTGATTCTGACTTGATGATGTTGAACTCCTGGTTCCTGTGAGGCTTTTCCTCTCATATACTTTCGAGGTCAGTCTGGGTCTCATTACCGACATCTAACACAGGGGTTTCCTGAGTTACTAGGTGGGGTTATCGCTCCTTGAATCACATTTTTGAAGAGGTCAAAGCAAACCAGGACATACAAACAAGGCGAACAGAGTGAGGGGACCGCAATGTCCTCGGCAAACAACACACATCAAGCAACACAGGATGCTCTTAGGCAAGGAAACTCAGTCAATGCTAGGGACCAAGGAGTTAACTACTCGCGATGTAGGGGAATCCTATTCTTAGGACTATTGACCCTAGATATCGTCTTTCTTCAAGTCGGAGTCACTATCTTGCAGATGAAGCCTTCATCGTATCTTGGACGCTTCTTGGTAGTGCAACACCGATGTCTTCTGATGGTGAGGATTCCGCTGGTAGAGCAATATTGTAGTCTCCTTGTGTTTGCTGGTAGTTGCTTGTCCTCATCTTGTTCTCATTGTCTTCACCGGGTTCTAGATCCTAGTTATTTAAAATCCGTAGGTTTGAAGTTTGGGCGAGAGTTAGAGGAATCCATTTTCAAAAGCATTTACTTAGAGTAAGAGAAGAAGTAGAACTTTTTGAAACTCATTGGGAAACTAGTTTTAGAAAGCCGGGGTTTTCAAAATAAGGTTCCTGTCTAGCGACCATGCTAACTAAGGTTCTCCTACAGTCAGGATGGCTCTGATACCAAGTCTGTAAGGCCCCTGGATTAATCATCCGAGAAATCCCTGTTATGCATACACCACATTCCCATGATCAACGAGCCGTGGAACATAACCGACAAGTATCATTACAACATCCAAGAAATACCAAATTATAAGACATACATAAATGTCGCTAAGGCTACATCAATAATCATCAGCAGAACTTCATCAAGCGTAGAGCCCGATCCATTCCTTAACCTACAGGGAACTAACTGGGAGAACGTCCTAGCTCGCATAGACGCCACACCACCATCTCCTTGAGATCTGGCCAAGTTAATAGCCAGGGGCAATGCTAGTGAGTACTTTGAATGTACTCGCAAACCACCTTAAGAGAATAATAATAACAAGAGGATATGCAATATGGTTGTGGTAGTAGGAGGGCTCCAAGAGAAGTTCTTTTCTCAATTAGTTTCTCCTGTAGATATAGCATCTACATATCTTTGTTGAAAACTTTTATAAAACACTTTGCAAACCTTTTTGAAAAGTTTTGGAAAACGTTAGGACTGGGTCACTCATTTGTTCCTCCTTCCGGTCATCCCATGACCAAACTCCTTTCATTCTTTTCTGACCATCCAATGGTCAAAACAGGTATCCTTCCGACCATCCCATGGTCAAAACATTTCCAAAGCCATTTCTTTTCCGGAATCCTTTTCAAAAACAAAACGAGCACCGCTCTACAACAACCTTCCCAACCGTCCATGACCATGGACACTGCTATTCGAATAGATTTACACTCTACAGAGGTTGCGCACTTTCCCACACCATCCGGGTACACTACCCTGATCTACACCGATCATGGGTCGAGTAACCGATCAAGACTCTCCGGATGCCTATTCAATATAGGTGCCTACCCTATGAGTGTTAATCCCCTCAAAACCAGGATGTCGGGTATCGAGGACCAACCGGAGCGCATTTTACACTTTACACAGTGGGCACTTTCAATGAGGGGCTCAGAGTAACGCGTGGAGGTCCCTTGACCCTTCGTTCCTTCTCCCGGTCGATGTCCCACATGGACCATTTGTCTAGAGAAGGCCCACCCTCCAGGGAGTTTCATCCCCTGTAGTAGTTGCGAGGTAACTTATAACAGAATAGACAAACATCAAATCCAGCCCTGTCCCATTCCAGAGTAATGTGGTTGCACAGGGTTAATTGTTCTAGCAAAACTGCAAAGAACTGGGTGCGTTTTTGTAAACCTTTTTCCTCCATCTATCCTTTACCATTTTGTAAAACAAAACCTTTGTCTTTCTCAACATCTCTTGGGAGGTCCCACCTTACCAAGGTTTTATAATAAAACATTTGGTCAAACTTTTTCCGGGGTCTTCCCATCCTCTAGCTTTGCTTCAGATAAATCGGGGGTCTCCAAAGGGTTATGGTGATATACACCATCTATTCTACTAGGGACATGTAGGTGTCACCAAGGGGGTTGTACTTAGTAGTACCAAAGTGTAATAGTTCGGAGGAGCTGACCCACTACCATATATACATCATCATATAGCAACACAATGCAGCTTTAATAAACAGTAGATTAAATAGGCGTAAGGAAAATAGTAGGACGAGGCTTATGAGCAAGAAGGTGGCTTGCCTGATGATCAGTAATATGGCAATATGTCCCTGGACTTCTTCTTTAGATAACCAAGAATAGCAATACCAATAATAATAAGATATCTTCTTCTCGGTGCCAATACAAGTGCAACTATCGTCATCATCGAGTATACATGCAAACAAACGAATCCACACTCAAATAAGGCATCCAAGCATCAAAATCATACAGCAAGAAAATGAAAATACAAGTTTACAAATTAGTTGTGGTGTTGAGAAAATGGATTAGAAGGATTGAGAGCATGTCTTGGAACATTTGAAGGAAACCATATGGGTTTCATAGTGTAGAAACTAGGGATGAGAGGGTTTTGGACCAAAGACTTAGGCTATAAGGTACCATTGTGAAAACATGATACCAACATATAGATATTGATAAAATGAAACAAACGAAAGTGGTTTCACTAATATATCACTTACCAAAGATTTATAGTGATTTTTATAGTGAGTAAGACTCTAGTTTTAGGAAATAATTCACCAGAAAAGTTCTGGAGCTCCAAAAATTATTCCCTTGGATGGTTAGGTCGGGATTGATGTACTTCACTGAGAGTTGGAATCATGCCAAAATAATGACCAGAATGCCCTCAGGAAATTCCCAAAGGCAGTCTGTAGACAACTTGTCTTTTTCACTAGATTAAATCTACAGAAGATTTTCATTTGATTACACGGGCACATGGTAGGCATTTAGAATACCTTTATGTAGGAATTGGATTCACTCTTTTTGGAGTTGTCAATCTCCTGGAGTGTTTTATTTAGAGATAGTACCCCTTATAGAAGTATTTAAATCACTAAAATTCAATAGAGGGTCAATAAATCCTTATCTCCTGGTTTTGGATAGGTGTTGATGAGGCACTTCTCTGGGAGTTGAAAATAGCCTAATAGGTGCTGTAGGTAAGCCTAGGGAATTTTCTAAAGTCAGAACTGGAGGGATTTTGTTAATTTTACCAATGTTGAAAAACAGTTCACCTTGGCATGAGATAAATGCTAAATGGTAGGCCTATGGGTACATTTTCAAAGGAACTTGGGTTCATCCAAAATGGAGATGTGTAGGTCACTGAGGAATTTATTTAGTAAAAAAGGCATCCCTTTATGGATTAATTGTCGGAGAAATGCCAAAATTTACTTTGGTCCTAGGGTTGGTTCTGCATGTTGGACAAAACATGTGGTTACATGTCTATATTTTCATCTGGGCAAAATATTGTAATTTCCATTTTTGTTTTGAAATTAAGCTAGCAGGTAGACAAGTAGATCTGGAGTTCAAATAAAAAGAAAAGGAAAAGAGCAAGGGGGCGCGGGCCGGATCCGCTTGGAATTGGGCCGCACTGGAGCGAGCCGGGCCAGCTTACCTCTGGCAAGAGCGCGCGCACGGTTTTGAAACCACGGAGCGGGGCCCGCTCGTCAGCCAGACGGGAGGCGCGAAGGGGTAAGGGAGTGTGCTGGCCGTCAGATCTAGTGGAGATCGACGGATCAAGTGCTTCTCCTTCCTCTGTCTGAGCTCGACGGGGAGAAACCCTAGGGTGGCGCCGGCGGGGTCAGGGAGCTCACCAGGGGCCATCTCCGGTGGTGGTGAACGGCGGAGGTGAAGCGGTCGACGATGGCGACCAAGTTGAGGGGCGGCATGGTGTGGTTTGATGAAGGAGGGCGTCGCCTGCCTCTGCCACCACGAGATCCACTTCGGTGCTCGTCGGAGCTCGCCGGTGAGGCCGCTGCGGTTGCTGCATGGCGATGGAAAGGACATGGTTAGCTGTAGAGGAGCAAGGGGGTTCAGAAAATACAGTTTGCAGAGGGATGGGAGCACCACGAGCAGATCTTGGCTATGGCCGAGGAGGTCCTTTTTCTCCTTCTCTCAAGCAGAGCAGAGCAAGGGAGGAGGAGAGGGGGCTTAGGGGAGGTAAGTGCAGTGGGAGGGGGAGAAATGAGGGAGCAGGAGAGAGTGGGTGGCCTTTGGCCTATTTATCAAGGAGAAGGAGGTCCATGGTGGACCAAGTCCAAGAGAGGAGATGGGGAGGGATCTGGTCACTGGTTGGTCGAGCTGGGAGGTGCTGGAGGCAGTGTGGGCCTGAGCACGACCAGAGAGGGAGAGGGGAGTCGCTACTGCTGCTTTGAAGATTTTGCAAGATATGACCTATCTCTCCTTCTCTCTTTCCAAGAGCAAAAGTCAATGGGAAGGGGTGTGCTATAGTAATTTAGCTACAGTGCACACGACCAGGACTGGGGTGTGTGGTGATGGAGGCTTGCTGGTGAAGGTTGATAAGGATTTGATTTGGTGCTTGGTATTAAAAGGAAAAATACTCAGATCTTCCATAAAGGATGATCAAGGGTTAAGTCTTGATTTTTGATCTTGACCAATTGTCGTAAGGATTCTGGTAGATGGGTAGGGTTAATATGCATCTCTAGGATTTATTTGGGATTTTTCAGAAGATTAGAAGTCCACTTAAAATCATTTATTCAAAAACTCCAGAAGTGAAGTATTGGAGCTCATTTGATATTTTTACATTGAACCTTGTTGGATTTTGATGTGAGGTGGTCCCAAATGTGAGTACACACTTAGGGTAATTTTCCCAAGATTTATTGATACTTAAGAGTATTTAAAACATTTATTATTCCAATTCAGCCATTTAAGAAAATGGGCAAAAAGAAATAATAAAGCTCTTCAAAAATATTTATTTTTGAAGTGTGAAGATGGGATATGATATGTGGGTCTCAATTGAGCCAAACGTTGGAGAGGTGCTTTGGCAAAAACCAAACTTTCCTTTGGGAAAGAAGTTTTGGAGATTTTGACTATTAAAGAGATTTATTAGATTTGGAGCCATAATAATTTTGGATAATATTTGATAAATCTTGATGATCAAGGTAGATGATGTAGACAAGGTGTCGCAAGCATTTGCAACCTTGGGATTGGAAATCCAACTAGAATTAGGTGGAAAAACAAGGAGTTGTGGATCTAGGGTGAGGTTATTTTTATACCACCAAAACCTTGTTGGATCTTGGAGCTCAGTGCTCACCTTGATGCAAGGGATATATGGATAGTTAGACCAAGTCATATAGATGATCATGGAATAAGGAGTTTGGATTGGTTACATCTGAGGTGGTCTGGAAGTGATGGCAAACTTTGTTGAAAATAAGGCTGCCATACCAGATGAGTCATGATGCCTTATAAACCATGTGGGTTTAAGAAGCAGAAAGATCCACTTGGAAAAAGTGAAGTAGATATTGATAGACATATATGAGTATAACACAACCTTGCAAAGATTTGGTCCATATAAGGTTGGATGATGGTGTGAGGTTCTGTCAAAGTAGGCATGAGGACTAGATTTGTAGGAATAGTTATTTTCTTGCCTGCAAAACCATCAAGAACTAGTAGGTTGGAGGATGATATAACCAAGGGAAAGAGTGGTCCTTGGTATTCCTTAGGATGGTTAACAAGATGGTTCAGATGCATTTTCAAAAGTGCACAAGGGTTGAGAAAGGGAGGCATTCAAAAATGTGATGTTGGAAATAGTTTTCCAGACTTGGCCAAATTTGGCAGATTTAGGGTTTTTGACTAGAATGTGGGTGGTGATGATTTTGATGGGTTGCAAGGTACCCAAGCATCATCAAGTGGATGATGTTGAAGTTTAGATTGAGTAGGAAGGATCCTTGCTTGATACTAGTCTTCATTTACTTGGAAACTTCTAGAATGGATCACTGTAGAATTGATCTGGTTAAGGGTTTTAGATGATCACTTGGTGGAAAGGGATTAGATCCAGATTGTATTCTTGTTTAGGGTTTGCTGATTGGGAAACATCTTGATCCTAGTGATGAGCTCCTAGGGTAGCTCATATTATCTGCTAAGCAGACAAGTCAAGCAGCAGATCAAGGCGATTCATCAGGCAGCAGATCAAGGCAACTCATCTTATAAACTAAGCAAACCTACTACTAGGGTTACCATCAAGATTACATTGAGGTAGGTATGGGCAGTTTGGAAAGGTTGGAGTTTGAATAAGGTAAGAGTCCTTGGTATCTCTACCGAGAGTAGAATTCAAAAGTTTAAAAAGGAGGTTTTGGGCAACGTAGAGATAAGAAGGTTTGAAGATTCTGTCTATAAAACATAAGGAGATTATAATAGGTTGCTCTCCATAGTTTAGGGGAAATATAAGCTACTAAAATAGTTGGTTTGCAAAGGCTTCTTGGCTCGGTTTTGGAAATGCCAGAACATTTGAGAATATGGAAATTAAGCCAAGACAGTTTTGGGAAGTAGCTTTTGTCAACTAGTGCTAAGGTAAGGAGTATATCATCCAAACAACAAGCAAACACTTCAGCATTAAAATTTTTTTTTGTTCCCCCTGATTTTTGCACTCTGGACAACTAATCAGGGTTGCTGAAATTGGGATGTTACAGTGGATCCATGTGGTTTATGACAATAACACACATCCAATGACTCTAGTTGTGGTTTATGAAAAGAACAAACATGCAACGACACTAGTGGATCCATATGTGGTTTTTGAAGAGAACACACATGCAATGACTCTAGTGGATCCATGTGGTTTATGAAAAGAACACACATGCAATGACTCTGGTAGATCCATATGTGATTTATGAGAAGAACACACATGCAATAAACTCTTGTGGATCCATATGTGGTTTGTGAAAAGAACACACATGCAATCACTCTAGTGGATCCATATGTGTCTTGTGAAAAGAACAGACATGCAATGCCTCTAGATGTGGTTAATGAAAAGAACACACATGCAATGACACTAGGGGATCCATATGTGGTTTATGAAAAGAACACACATGCAATGACACTAGTGTATCCATATGTGGTTTGTGAAAATAACACAAATGCAATGACTCTGGTCGATCCATATGTGGTTTAGGAAAAGAACACGCATGCAATGACTCTAGTTGTGGTTTATGAAAAGAACACACATCCAATGACTCTAGGTGTGGATCCATATGTGGTTTATGAAAAGAACACACGTGCAATGACACTGGTGGATCCATATGTGGTTTATGAAAAGAACACACATGCAATGACTCTAGTGGATCCATATGTGGTTTATGAGAAGAACACACATGCAATGAACTCTAGTGGATCCATGTGGTTTATGACAATAACACACATCCAATGACTCTAGTTGTGGTTTATGAAAAGAACACACATGCAATGACACTGGTGGATCCATGTGGTTTATGAAAAGAACACACATGCAATGACTCTGGTGGATCCATGTGGTTTGTGAAAAGAACACACATGCAATGACTCTAGTTGTGGTTTATGAAAACAACACACATCCAATGACCCTAGATGTGGATCCATATGTGGTTTATTTTAAAGAACACACATGCAATGACACTTTTGGATGCATATGTGGTTTATGAAAAGAACACACATGCAATGACTCCGGTGGATCCATATGGCTTATGAGAAGAACACACATGCAATGAACTCTAGTGGATCCATGTGGTTTATGACAATAACACACATCCAATGACTCTAGTTGTGATTTATCAAAAGAACACGCATGCAATGACACTAGTGGATCCATGTGGTTTATGAAAAGAACACACATGCAATGACTCTGGTGGATCCATGTGGTTTATGAAAATAAAAGACATGCAATGACACTGGTGGATCCATGTGGTTTGTGAAAAGAACACGCATCCAATGACACTGGTGGATCCATAAGTGGTTTATGAAAAGAACACACATGCAATGACACTAGGGGATCCATATGTGGTTTATGAAAAGAACACACATGCAAGACACTAGTGGATCCATATGTGGTATGTGAAAAGAACACACATGCAATGACACTGGTGGATCCATATGTGGTTTGTAAAAAGAAAACACATCCAATGACACTGGTGGATCCATGTGGTTTATGAAAAGAACAGACATGCAATGACACTGGTGGATCCATATGTGGTTTGTGAAAAGAACACACATGCAATGACTCTGGTGGATCCATTTGTGGTTTGTGAAAAGAACCAACATTCAATGACACTGGTGGATCCATATGTGGTTTGTGAAAAGAACACACATTTAATGACTCTAGTTGTGGTTTATAAAAAGAACACACACCTAATGACTCTAGCTATGGTTTATTAAAAGAACACACATGCAATGACAATAGTGGCTCCATGTCGTTTATGAAAAGAACACACATGCAATGACTTTGCTGGATCCATGTGGTTTATGAAAAGAACAGACATGCAATGACTTTGATCCATATGTGGTTTCTGAATAGAACACACATGAAATAATTCTAATGGATCCATATGTGGTTTGTGAAAAGCACAGACATGCAATGACTCTAGCTATGGTTAATGAAAGGAACACACATGTAATGACACTAGGGATCCATATGTGGTTCATAAAAAGAACACACATGCAATGACACTAGTGGATCCATATGTGGTTTGTGAAAACAATACACATGCAATGAATTTGGTGGATCCATATGTGGTTTAGGAAAATAACACACATGCAATGAACTCTAGTGGATCCATATGTGCTTTATGAAAAGAACAGACATGCAATGACTCTGGTGGAACCATATGTGGTTTATGAGAAGAACACACATGAAATGACACTGGTGGATCCATGTGGTTTATGAAAATAATAGACATGCAATAACTCTGGTGGATCCATATATGGTTTATGAAAAGAACAGACATGCAAATACTCTAGTGGATCCATATATAGTTTATGAAAAGAACACACATCCAATGACACTAGGGGATGCATATGCCTTTTGTGAAGAGAACACATATTCAATGACACTGTTGGATCCATTTGTGGTTTCTGAAAAGAACACGCATGCAATGACTCTAGTGAATCCATGTGGTTTATGAAAAGAACACACATGCAACGACTCTAGTGGATCCATATGTGGTTTATGAAAAGAACAGACATGCAATGACCCTGGTGGATCCATATGTGGTTTGTGAAAAGAACAAACATGCAATGACTCTAGTTGATCCATATGGTTTATGAGAATAACACACATCCAATGAATCTAGTTGTGGTTTATGAAAAGAACACACATGCAATGACACTAGTGGATATGTGGTTTATGAAAAGAACACACATGCAATGAATCTGGTGGATCCTTATGTGGTTTATGAAAAGAACAGACATGCAATGACTCTAGTGGATCCATATGTGGTTTATGAAAATTACTTACATGCAATGACTCTGGTGGATCCATATATGGATAATGAAAAGAACACACATGCAATGATACTGGTGGATCCATGTGGTTTATGAAAAGAACACACATGCAATGACTCTGGTGGATCCATGTGGTTTATGAAAATAACACACATGCAATGACTCTAGTTGTGGTTTATGAAAACAACACACATCCAATGACCCTAGATGTGGATCCATAGGTGGTTTATTTTAGAGAACACACATGCAATGACACTTTTGGATGCATATGTAGTTTATGAAAAGAACACACATGCAATGACTCCGGTGGATCCATATGGCTTATGAGAAGAACACACATGCAATGAACTCTAGTGGATCCATGTGGTTTATGACAATAACACACATCCAATGACTCTAGTTGTGATTGATGAAAAGAACACACATGCAATGACACTGGTGGATCCATGTGGTTTATGAAAAGAACAGACATGCAATGACACTGGTGGATCCATGTGGTTTGTGAAAAGAACACACATCCAATGACACTGGTGGATCAGTATGTGGTTTATGCAAAGAACACACATGCAATGACACTAGGGGATCCATATGTGGTTTATGAAAAGAACACACATGCAATGACACTAGTGGATCCATATGTGGTCTATGAATAGAACACACATGCAATAACACTGGTGGATCCATATGTGGTTTGTGAAAAGAACACACATCTAGTGACACTGGTGGATCCATGTGGTTTATGAAAAGAATAGACATGCAATGACACTGGTGGATCCATATGTGGATTGAGAAAAGAACCAACATTCAGTGATACTAGTGGATCCATATGTGGTTTGTGAAAATGACACACATTTAATGACTCTAGTTGTCGTTTATGAAAAGAACACACATCTAATGACTCTAGATGTGGTTTATTAAAAGAACACACATGCAATGACAATGGTGGATCCATGTGGTTTATGAAAAGAACACACATGCAATGACTTTGGTGGATCCATGTGGTTTATGAAAAGAACAGACATGCAATGACTCTGATCCATATGTGGTTTGTGAATAGAACACACATGAAATGATTCTAATGGATCCATATCTGGTTTGTAAAAAGCAGGGACATGCAATGACTCTAGCTATGTTTAATGAAAGGAACACACATGCAATGACACTAGGGATCTATATGTGGTTTATGAAAAGAACACACATGCAATGACCCTAGTGGATCCATATGTGGTTTGTGAAAACAATACACATGCAATGAATTTGGTGGATCCATATGTGGTTTAGGAAAATAACACACATGCAATGACTTTGGTGGATCCATATGTGGTTTAGGAAAATAACACACATGCAATGAACTCTAGTGGATCCATATGTGGTTTATGAAAACAACACACATGCAATGACTCTGGTGGAACCATATGTGGTTTATGAGAAGAACACACATGAAATGACACTGGTGGATCCATGTGGTTTATGAAAAGAACAGACATGCAATGACTCTAGTGGATCCATATGTGGTTTATGAAAATTACTTACATGCAATGACTCTGGTGGATCCATATATGGTTTATGAAAAGAACACACATGCAATGACACTAGGGGATCCATATGTGGTTTATTAAAACAATGACACTGGTGGATCCATATGTGGATCTATGTGGTTTATGAAAAGAACACCATCCGATGACACTGGTGGATCCATATGTGGTTTATGAAAAGAACACACATGCAATGACACTAGGGGATCCATATGTGGTTTTTGAAAAGAACACACATGCAATGACACTAGTGGATCCATATGTGGTCTGTGAAAAGAACACACACGCAATGACACTGGTGGTTCCATATGTGGTTTGTGAAAAGAACACACATCCAATGCCACTGGTGGATCCATGTGGTTTATGAAAAGAACAGACATGCAATGACACTGGTGGATCCATATGTGGTTTGTGAAAAGAACACACATGCAATGACTCTAGTTGTGGTTAATGAAAAGAACACACATGCAATGACACTGGTGGATCCATATGTGGTTTGTGAAAAGAACCAACATTCAATGACACTGGTGGATACATATATCGTTTGTGAAAAGAACACAAATTTAATGACTCTAGTTGTGGTTTATGAAAAGAACACACATCTAATGACTCTATCTGTGGTTTATTAAGAGAACACACATGCAATGACAATGGTGGATCCATGTGGTTTATGAAAAGAACACACATGAAATGACTCTGGTGGATCCATGTGGTTTATGAAAAGAACAGACATGCAATGACTCTGGTGGATCCATATGTGGTTTATGAAAAGAACGGACATGCAATGACTCTGGAGGATCCATATGTCGTTTGTGAAAAGAACACACATACAATGACTGTGGTGGATCCATATGTGGTTTAGGAAAACAACATACATGCAATGAACTCTAGTGGATCCATGTGGTCTATGACAATAACACACATCCAATGACTCTAGTTGTGGTTTATGAAAAGAACAAACATGCAATGACACTAGTGGATCCATATGTGGTTTATGAAGAGAAAACACATGCAATGACTCTGGTGGATCCATGTGGTTTATGAAAAGAACACACATGCAATGACTCTGGTGGATCCATATGTGGTTTATGATAAGAACACACATGCAATGAACTCTAGTGGATCCATATGTGGTTTGTGAAAAGAACACACATGCAATGACTCTAGTGGAACCATATGTGGTTTGTAAAAAGAACAGACATGCAATGCCTCCAGATGTGGTTAATGAAAAGAACACACATGCAATGACACTAGGGGATCCATATGTGGTTTATGAAAAGAGCACACATCCAATGACACTGGTGGATCCATATGTGGTTTGTGAAAAGAACACACATGCAATGACTCTAGTCGATCCATATGTGGTTTTGGAAAAGAACACACATGCAATGACTCTAGTTGTGGTTTATGAAAAGAACACACATCCAATGACTCTAGGTGTGGATCCATATGTGATTTATGAAAATAACACACATGCAATGACACTAGTGGATCCATATGTGGTTTATGAAAAGAACACACATGCAAGGACTCTGGTGGATCCATGTGGTTTATGAAAAGAATACACATGCAATGACTCTGGTGTATCCATATGTGGTTTATGAGAAGAACACACATGCAATGAACTCTAGTGGATCCATATGTGGTTTGCGAAAAGAACACACATGCAATTACTCTAGTGGAACCATATGTGGTTTGTAAAAAGAACAGACATGCAATGCCTCCAGATGTGGTTTATGAAAAGAACACACATGCAATGACACTGGTGGATCCATATGTGGTTTGTGAAAAAAAAACACATGCAATGACTCTGGTGGATCCATATGTGGTTTAGGAAAACAACAGAGATGCAATGACTCTAGTTGTGGTTTATGAAAAGAACACACATCCAATGACTCTAGGTGTGGATCCATATGTGATTTATGAAAAGAACACACATACAATGACACTGGTGGATCCATATGTGGTTTATGAAAAGAACACACATGCAATGACTCCGGTGCATCCATATGGCTTATGATAAGAACACACATGTAATGAACTCTAGTGGATACATGTGGTTTAGGACAATAACACACATCCAATGACTCTAGTTGTGGTTTAATAAAAGAACACACATGGAATGACACTGGTGGATCCACGAGGTTTATGAAAAGAACACACATCCATTAACACTGGTGGATCCATGTGGTTTATCAAAAGAACACACATGCAATGAACTCTAGTGGATCCATGTGGTTTATGAAAAGAACACACATCCAATGACACTAGTGGATCCATATGTGGTTTATGAAAAGAACACACATGCAATGACACTAGTGGATCCATATGTGGTCTGTGAAAAGAACACACATCCAATGACATTGGTGGATCCATGTGGTTTATGAAAAGAACAGACATGCAATGACACTGGTGGATCCATATGTGGTTTGTGAAAACAACACACATGCAATGACTCTAGTTGTGGTTCATGAAAAGAACACACATGCAATGACACTGGTGGATCCATATGTGGTTTGTGAAAAGAACCAACATTCAATGACACTGGTGGATCCATATATGGTTTGTGAAAAGAACACAAATTTAATGACTCTAGTTGTGGTTTATGAAAAGAACACACATCTAATGACTCTAGTTGTGTTTATTAAAAGAACACACATGCAATGACAATGGTGGATCCATGTGGTTTATGAAAAGAACACACATGCAATGACTCTGGTGGATCCATGTGGTTTATTAAAAGAACAGACATGCAATGACTCTGCTGGATCCATATGTGGTTTGTGAAAAGAACACACATGAAATGATTCTAGTGGATCCATATGTGGTTTGTGAAAAGCACAAACATGCAATGACTCTAGCTATGGTTAATGAAAAGAATACACATGCAATGACACTAGGGATCCAAATGAGGTTTATGGAAAGATCACACATGCAATGACGTTGGGGCATCCATATGTGGTTTGTGAAAACAACACACATGCAATGACTCTGGTGGATCCATATGTGGTTTAGGAAAATAACACACATGCAATGAACTCTAGTGGATCCATATGTAGTTTACAAAAACAACACACATGCAATGACTCTGGTGGAACCATATTTGGTTTATGAGAAGAACACACATGAAATGAACTCTAGTGCATCCATGTGGTTTATGACAATAACACACATCCAATGACTCTAGTTGTGGTTTATGGAAAGAACACACATGCAATGACACTGGTGGATCCATGTGGTTCATGAAAAGAACACACATGCAATTACTCTAGTGCAGCCATGTGGTTTATGATAATAACAGACATGCAATGACTTCTGTGGATCCATTTGAGGTTTATGAAAAGAACAGGCATGCAATGACTCTGGTGGATCCATATGTGGTTTATGAAAAAAACACATGCTATGACACTAGGGGATCCATATGTGATTAATGAAAAGAACACACATGCGATGACACCGGTGGATCCATATGTCATTTGTGAAAAGAACACACATTCAATGACACTGGTGGATCCATTTGTGGTTTGTGAAAAGAACACGCTTGCAAAGACTCTAGTGGATCCATGTGGTTTATGAAAAGAACACACATGCAATGACTCTAGTGGATCCATATGTGGTTTAGGAAAAGAACACACATGCAATGACACTGGTGGATCCATATGTGGTTTGTGAAAAGAACACACATCCAATGACACTGGGGGATCCATGTGGTTTATGAAAAGAACAGACTTGCAATGACACTAGTGGATCCATATTTGGTTTGTGAAAAGAACACACATGCAATGACTCTAGTTGTTGTTGGAGATATGCCCTAGAGGCAATAATAAATATAGTTATTATTATATCTCTGTGTTTATGATAAATGTTTACGTTCATGCTATAATAGTATTAACAAGGAAACATTAATACTTGTGTGATTTGTAAACTTAATTTAAAGTCCCTAGTAAAGCCTCTGTATAATACTAGCTTGTTGGTTAATAGATGATTGTGGTTTCCCTATCATGAACATTGAGATGTTATTAACAACAACATCATATCGTTAGGAGAATGATATGGTGGACATACTCCTATAGATAAGCGTAGCATAAAGATCAAGTCATTTTAATAGTTCAATTGCTATATGCTTTCTGATACATAGTTATCTAATTCCTTCGACCATGAGATCATGCATATCACCTTTGGCGGATGGATGCTTTGATGACATCAAACACCACACCGTAACTGGGTGGCTATAAAGGTGTCATTGAGTGTTCAGAAATTATTGGTTGAAACACATGGATCAAGAGTGGGATTTGTCCATCCATATGATGGATAGATATACTCTGGGCCCTCTCGGTGAAATGTCATCCAATTAGCTTGCAAGCATGTGACTGGCTCACAAGGGATCACATATCACGGGAACGAGAAAAGAGTACTTATCAGTAACGAGGTTGAAGTAGGTATGCAGAGATACCGACGATCATAACCTCGGATAAGTAAACTATCGTGAGACAAAGGGAAATTGATATCGTATGTAAGTGGTTCATTCGATCGCAAAGTAATCGTAGAAATATGTGGGAGCCATATGAATTTCCAGATTCCTCTATTGGTTATTGGTCGGAGAAGTGTCTCGATCATGTCCGCATAATTCACGAACCGTAGGGAGACACACTTAAGGATTCGACGTTGTTTGAGTAGTTATGGAATGATGAGAAAGAGTCCGAATGTTGTTCGGAGTCTCGAATGGGATTCGGGATATCACGAGGAGATCCAGAATGGTCCGGAGAATAAGATTCATATAAGGAAAGTCCCGTTTCGGAGTTGGGGAATGGTTCCGATGTTTTCATCGGGAACATTTAGAAGGTTCCGGAATGTCCGGCACTCCGGAGGGGGAAGGGTACATGAATGTTTCATTGTAAGTTGGAATGATTGCATCATGTACTAGGTGTCTTTGCTGTCCAAAATAAAGGGTTTATTTAAATCCTAAATTGAAAAGTCAAACGGCTATTTTGAAAGTCAAACGACATTTTTTGGAAAGAGGAGGAGAAGTGGAAACCGAGTTGGGGAGGGATTCCCTCCTCCCCAAGCCGGCGCCCCACCCAAGCCGAGTTGGGGAGGGACTCCACTCCCTCCCCTTGGCCGGCCATCCCCTCCACCTATATAAGGAGGGGCAGGGCTCCCTCCTAGCACACAAGTACCTCTCCTCCAAAACCCTAGATTGGCGCCACCACCTCCTGCTGCTGCCGCCACCTCCCAGGGTTGCCCTAGCCGCCGACTTGGGGTGCCCCAAACCCTAGCCGCCGGCTCTAGCACCTCCTCCTTGGTGTATCTAAAACCTAGATTGCCGAGGAGCCCTCTCATACTCCACCATACTCGCTCCGGCTTAAGGCGAAGCCCTGCGAGATCTCCCCTCTACTTCCGGTACCACGCCGTTGTGCTGTCGGAATTGCGAGGAGAGTGCTACAACCTCCGCTGCCTACTGGAACAAGGGAGAGGAAGGTCTTCGTCGAGTACCGAACGTGTGACCGACTGCGGGAGCGCTGCCGGAACGCGGCGCCGGAAGGATCGTCTACGCGATCTTGAGATCGGAAAGAGTACGACTACATCACCCACGAGAATCTGCTCTCGTTAAACACTTTGGAATCTTCGAGGGTGAGTTATTCCATCGACTCGTTGCTACAATCTAGTAGATAGATCTTGGCTTGTTTGTTTGTATGCGGTAGAAATTTTTTTGTTTTCCATGCTACAAAACCCTACAGTGGTATAAGAGCCGTGTCTATATGTAGATCTGTTGCACGAGTAGAACACAATGGTCATTATGGGCATTGATGCTTTTATTGTCGATTGCTTCTTGTGTACTTTGCATCTTGCGGGATGTTGGGATGAAGCGGCCCGGGCTAACCTTACATGCCATCGTTCATGAGACTTGCTCCACGCTTGACATGCAACTCGTATTGCATAAGTGGCTTTGCGGGTGCCTGTTTCTCCCAGCATAGTGGAGATCCAATTTACAACGGGTGATTAACAATACTAGTATCAATGTTGTGGTTCTTGTTCGTAAGTTAGAACGACACTTATTGAAAGCCCCAAACCACGTAAAATATGCAAAGAAAGTAGAGGCGTCTAACTTTGTTTTGCAGGGGTGTGCAGTGATGTGATATGGCCATGATTGTGATTATATTTGATGTATGCAATGTTCCTTATTGTAAGTTGGCAACCGGCAGGAGCCATATGGTTGTCTTTAATTTATGTTAAGACCCGCGTGTCTATTCAAAGTAGTTGTAATAGTTGAAGCCGGTGGACGACAACCATGAAGAAGCGTCATTGACCTTGATGCTATACCGGTGATGATGGAGATCATGTTCGTGCTTGAAGATGGAGATCGGAAGCACAAAGAAGAAAGGCCATATCATATCACATATTATGAATTGCATGTGATGTTAATCCTTTATGCATCTTGTATTGCTTAGTAGACGACGGTAGCATTATAAGATGATCCCTCATGCACATAAATTTCAAGTTCTAAAGTGTTCACCCTTAGTATGCACCGTTGCTAAAGCTTGTTGTTTCGAAGCACCACGTGATGATCGGGTGTGTTAGATTCCGCGAGTGAATACAACGTAAGCAAGCCAGATTTGCTTATGCGGTAGCTAAGGTTTGATCTTGACGAGCCTAGCATGTACAGACATGGTCTCAGGAACACGAATCACCGAAAGGTAAAACATGAATCATATAGTAGATATGATGAACATGTCGATTGTTCGCCATTGAAACTATATCAACTCTCGTGATGATCGGTTTTGATATAGTGGATTTGGTTCGTGTGATCACTAAAACAATGTGAGGGATGTTGTTTTGAGTGGGAGTTCACCTAGATTAAACTTTATTATTAATTTGAACTCAATTTGTCATAAAGTTAGTCTAAACTATTGCAAATATGTTGTAGATCAATGGCAGCCCCTACCATCAATTTTAATGCGTTCCTAGAGAAAGAAAAGTTGAAAAACAATGGAAGCAACTTCGCGGATTGGTTCCGCAATTTGAGGATTGTCCTCACAGCTGGTAATTTGACCTATGTGCTGGATGCACCGCTGGGTGACCCACCTGCATCTGATGCTACCGATGAAGTAAAGAATGTTTACCTTGCTCGGAAGAATCAGTACTCCATAGTTCAGTGTGCTATCTTGTATGGTTTAGAATCGGAGCTTCAGAAAAGGTTTGAGAATTCAGACCCACATGATATTGTCCGTGATCTCAAATTGATCTTTGAGACTCACGCGGCGATTGAGAGTTATGAGGCTTCTGAAAAGTTCTTTAACTGCAAGATGGAAGAGGGCAGCTCCGTCAGTGAGCATGTGCTTAAGATGTCTGGGCACGCAAACAAACTTCAAAGCTTGGGTATAGTGATTCCTAATGCTTTGGGGATTTACCGTGTCCTCCAATCACTACCACCAAGTTACAAGAACTTTGTGATGAACTACAACATACAGAACATGAACAAGCAGTTGCCAGAACTATTTGCTATGTTAAAGTCTGCAGAAGTGGAGATCAAGAAAGAGCACCAAGTGTTGTTGGTCAATAAGACCACCAAATTCAAGAAAGGCAAGTCTAAGCAGAAGGGACACTTCAAGAAGGGTGGCAAGAAAGTTGCCACACCGACGAAGAAGACCAAGGCTAGACCCAAGCCTGATACTGAGTGCTTTTACTGCAAAGGAGAAGGTCACTGGAAGCGGAATTGCCCAAAGTACTTGGCAGATTTGAAGAACGGCAACATCAAGAAGAAAGGTATATCTGATATACATGTTATTGATGTGTATCTCACTAGTATTCGTAGTAGTGCCTGGGTATTTGATACTGGTTCGGTTGCTCATATTTGTAACTCGAAACAGGAGCTGCAGAATAAACGGAATCTTGTGAAGAACGAGGTGACGATGCGCGTGGGAAATGGATCAAAGGTTGATGTGATCGCGGTCGGCACGCTACCCCTTCATCTACCATCGGGATTAGTTTTATACTTAAATAATTGTTATTTGGTGCCTGCGTTGAGCATGAACATTATATCGGGATCTTGTTTATTGCGAGACGGTTACTTGTTTAAATCCGAGAATAATGGTTGTTCGATTTATATGAGTAATATGTTTTATGCACATGCACCTTTGATAGATGGTCTATTCTTGTTGAATCTCGATGGTGGAAATACACATATTAATAACATTGAAACTAAACGTTTGAAATCAAGCGATAACTCGACCTATATGTGGCATTGTTGTCTTGGTCACATTGGAGTGAAGCGTATGAAGAAACTCCATTCCGATGGACTTCTTGAATCACTTGATTTTGAATCACTTGAAAGATGCGAAGCATGTCTGATGGGTAAAATGACTAAGACTCCATTTTCTAGTATGATGGAGCGAGCTACGGACTTATTGAAAATCATACATACCGATGTGTGTGGTCCAATGAGTGTAGCATCGCGCGGTGGTTATCGTTATGTTCTTACCTTCACGGATGACTTGAGTAGATATGGGTATATCTATTTCATGAAACATAAGTCCGAAACTTTCGAGAAGTTTAAGGAGTTTCAAAGTGAGATAGAGAATCAACGTAACAAGAAGATTAAATTTCTACGTTCTGATCGTGGAGGTGAATATCTAAGTTACGAGTTTGGCGAGCATTTGAAGAAATGCGGAATACTTTCACAATTGACACCGCCGGGAACACCACAGCGTAATGGTGTGTCTGAACGTCATAATCGAACTCTCTTAGATATGGTTCGTTCTATGATGTCACTTACAGATTTGCCGCTATCATTTTGGGGTTATGCATTAGAAACAGCCGCATTCACTTTAAATAGGGCACCGTCTAAATCCGTTAAAACGACACCGTATGAATTATGGTTTGGGAAGAAACCTAAATTGTCGTTCCTTAAAGTTTGGGGATGCGAAGCCTATGTAAAGAAGTTACAGCCGGACAAGCTTGAACCCAAAGTGGAAAAATGCGTCTTCATAGGATACCCGAAGGAAACTATTGGGTATACTTTCTATCATAGATCTGAAGGCAAAATCTTCGTTGCCAAGAATGGATCCTTTCTAGAGAAGGAATTTCTCTCGAAAGAATTGACTGGAAGGAAAGTAGAACTCGACGAGGTTGTCGAACCTTCTCTCGAAATTGCGAGTAGCGCAGCACCGGAAGAAGTTACTGTGGTGCCTGCACCAATTAGAGAGGAGCCTAATGATGATGATCATGAAACTTCGGTCGAAGTTGCTACAGAGCCTCGCAGGTCAACGAGAACTCGTACCACTCCAGATTGGTATGATCCCGTTATGAGTGTCATGTTGGTGGACAACACCGATGACCCTGAGACATATGAGGAAGCGATGATGAGCCCAGATTCCAATAAATGGCAGGAAGCCATGAAATCCGAGATTGGATCCATGTACAAAAACCAAGTATGGACTTTGGTGGACTTACCGGATGGCCGGAAGGCTGTCGAGAACAAATGGATCTTCAAGAAGAAAACAGATGCTGATGGTAATGTAACTGTCTATAAAGCTCGACTTGTCGCAAAAGGGTTTCGACAAATTCAAGGAGTTGACTACGATGAGACTTTCTCACCAGTAGCGAAGCTAAAGTCTGTAAGGATCATGTTAGCAATCGCTGCATATTACGATTATGAGATATGGCAGATGGATGTCAAAACAGCATTCCTCAATGGTGACATTGATGAAGAGTTGTATATGATGCAACCCAAAGGTTTTGTCGATCCTAAAGATGCTAACAAGGTATGCAAACTTCAATGGTCCATCTATGGATTGAAGCAAGCATCCCGAAGTTGGAATCAACGTTTTGATAAGGTAATCAAAAGTTTTGGTTTTATACAAACTTATGGAGAAGCTTGTATTTACAAGAAAGTGAGTGGGAGCTCTGTAGCATTCTTAATACTATATGTGGATGACATATTGTTGATTGGGAATGGTGTAGACCTTCTTAATAGTGTCAAAGAATATTTGAATAATAGTTTTTCAATGAAGGATCTTGGCGAAGCAGCTTACATATTAGGCATAAAGATTTATAGAGATAGATCAAAACGCCAAATATCATTGTCACAGAGTACATATTTGGACAAAGTTCTAAAGAGGTTTGGAATGGAAGATAGCAAGAAAGGGTTCTTGCCCATGTTGCCCAATACGACCTTGAGTAAAACTCAAAGTCCGACATCGGCAGAAGATAGAGAAAGGATGAGTAAGACTCCCTATGCCTCAGCCATAGGATCTCTAATGTATGCCATGCTATGTACTAGACCCGACATTGCATATGCTGTTAGTTTGACTAGCAGATATCAAAGTGATCCAGGAGTGGATCATTGGACAACGGTCAAAAACATCTTTAAGTACTTGAGAAGAACTAAGGATATGGTTCTTTCTTATGGAGGTGATGAACAGCTCGTTGTTAATGGTTACACCGACGCTAGTTGGAACACCGATCCGGATGATTCTAAATCACAATCTGGATACGTATTTATTTTGAATGGTGCAGCAGTTAGCTGGAGGAGTGCAAAGCAAAGTGTTGTGGCGAGATCTTCAACTGAATCGGAATACATGGCTGCTTCGGAGGCTTCACAAGAAGCGATATGGATGAAAGAGTTCATTACAGAGCTGGGTGTGGTTCCTAGTGCGCTGGACCCAATGTCTATCTACTGTGATAACATGGGCGCCATAGCCAATACGCAAGAACCAAGTTCACACAAGAAGCTGAAGCACATCAAGCTACGTTTTCACGCTATTCGAGAACATATCCAAGATGGGGATATAAAGATTTGCAAAGTACACACAGATCTGAATGTGGCGGATCCGTTGACTAAACCTCTCCCGAGGGCAAAACATGACCAGCACCAAACTGCCATGGGTGTTCGGTATATTACCATGTAATCTAGATTAGATGACTCTGGTGGATCCATATATGGTTTATGAAAAGAACACACATGTAATGACACTGCTGGATCCATATGTGGTCTGTGAAAAGAGCACACATGCAATGAGACTGCTTGATCCATATGTGGTTTGTGAAAAGAACACACATTCAATGACACTTGTGGATCCATGTGGTTTATGAAAAGAACAAACATGCAATGACACTGGTGGATCCATATGTGGCTTGTGAAAATAACACACATGCAATGACTCTATTTGTGGTTCAAGAAAAAACACATACAATGACACTGGTGGACCCATATGTGGTTTATGAAAAGAACACACATGAAATGACTCTAGTGGATCCATAGGTGGTTTGTGAAAAGAACACACATGGAATGACTTTAGTCGTGGTTTATGAAAAGAACACACATCCAATCACTCTAGGTGTGGATCCATATGTGGTTTATGAAAACAAAACACATGCAATGAAACTGGTGGATCCATATGTGGTTTATGAAAAGAACAGACATTGTAATGACTCTGGTGGATCCATGTGGTTTGTGAAAATAACACACATGCAATGACTCTAGTTGTGGTTTATGAAAACAACACACATCCAATGACCCTAGGTGTGGATCCATATGTGGTTTATGAAAAGAACACACATGCAATGACACTTTTGGATCCATATGTGGTTTATGAAAAGAACACACATGCAATGACTCCGGTGGATCCATATGGCTTATGAGAAGAACACACATGCAATGAACTCTAGTGGATCCATGTGGTTTATGACAATAACACACATCCAATGACTCTAGTTGTGGTTTATGAAAAGAACACACATGCAATGACACTGGTGGATCCATGTGGTTTATGAAAAGAACACACATGCAATGACTCCGGTGGATCCATGTGGTTTATGAAAAGAATAGACATGCAATGACACTAGTGGATCCATGTGGTTAGTGAAAATAACACACATCCAATGACACTAGTGGATCCATATGTGGTTTATGAAAAGAACACACATGCAACGACACTAGGGGATCCATATGTGGTTTATGAAAAAAAACACATGCAATGACACTAGTGGATCCATATGTGGTCTGTGAAAAGAACACACATGCATTGACACTGGTGGATCCATATGTGGTTTGTAAAAAGAACACACATCCAATGACACTGGTGGATCCATGTGGTTTATGAAAAGAATAGACATGCAATGACACTGGTGGATCCATATGTGGTTTGTGAAAATAAAACACATGCAATGACTCTAGTTGTGGTTAATGAAAACAACACACATCTAATGACCCTAGGTGTGGATCCATATGTGGTTTGTGAAAAGAACCAACATTCAATGACATAGGTGGATCCATATGTGGTTTGTGAAAAGAACACACATTTACTGACTCTAGTTGTGGTTTATGAAAAGAACACACATCTAATGACTCTAGATGTGGTTTACTAAAAGAACACACATGCAATGACAATGGTGGATCCATGTGGTTTATGAAAAGAACACGCATGCAATGACTCTGGTGGATCCATGTGGTTTATGAAAAGAACAGACATGCAATGAATCTGGTGGATCCATATGTGGTTTGTGAAAAGAACACACATGAAATGACTCTAGCGGATCCATATGTGGTTTGTGAAAAGAACAGACTTGCAATGACTCTAGCTATGGTTAATGAAAAGAACACACATGCAATTACACTAGGGATCCATATGTTGTTTATAAAAAGAACACACATGTAATGACACTGGTGGATCAATATGTGGTTTCTGAAAACAACACACATCCAATGATTCTAGTGGATCCATATGTGGTTTAGGAAAAGAACACACATACAATGAACACTAGTGGATCCCTATGTGTTTTATGAAAACAACACACATGCAATGACTCTAGTGGAACCATATGTGGTTTATGAGAAGAACACACATGAAATGAACTCTAGTGCATCCATGTGGTTTATGACATCCAATGACTCTAGTTGTGGTTTATGAAAAGAACACACATGCAATGACACTGGTGGATCCATATGTGGTTCATGAAAAGAACAGACATGCAATGACTCTGGTGGATCCATATGTGGTTTGTGAAAAGAACAGACATGCAATGACTCTAGGTGGTCCATTTGGCTTATGATAAGAACACACATGCAATGAAGTCTAGTGGATCCATGTGGTTTAATATAATAACACACATCCAATGACTCTAGTTGTGGTTTATGAAAAGAACACACATGCAATGGCACTGGTGGATATGTGGTTTATGAAAAGAACACACATTCAGTGACTTTGGTGGATCCATGTGGTTTGTGAGAAGAACTGACATGCAATGAATCTGGTGGATCCATATGTGGTTTATGAAAAGAACACACATGCAATGACTCTGGCGGATCCATATATAGTTTATGAAAAGAACACGCATGCAATGACATTAGGGGATCCATACGTGGTTTATGAAAAGAACACACATGAAACGACACTGGTGGATCCATATGTGGTCTGTGAAAAGAACACACATCAAATGACACTGGTGGATCCATATGTGGTTTATGAAAAGAACACACATTCAATGACACTAGTGGATCCATGTGGTTTATGAAAAGAACAGACATGCAATGACACTGGTGGATCCATATGTGGCTTGTGAAAAGAACACACATGCAATGACTCTATTGTGGTTCATGAAAAAACACATGCAATAACACTGGTGGATCCATGTGGTTTATGAAAAGAACACACATGCAATGACTCAGGTGGATCCATGTGGTTTATGAAAATAACAGACATGCAATGACACTGGTCGATCCTTATGTGGTTTGTGAAAAGAACACACATTTAATGACACCGGTGGATCCATGTGGTTTATGAAAAGAACATACTTGCAATGCTAATTGTGGTTCATGAAAAGAACACACATGAAATGACACTGGTGGATACATATGTGGTTTGTGGAAAGAACCAACATTCAATGAAACTGGTGGATCCATGGATTGATGAAAAGAACAGACATGCAATGACTATGGTGGATCCATCTGTGGTTTATGAAAAGAACAGACATGCAATGACTCTGGTTGATCCATATGTGGTTTATGAAAAGAACACACATGAAATGACACTAGGGATCCATATGTGGTTAATCAAAAGAACACACATGCAATGACACTAGTGGATCCATATGTGGTTCGTGAAAAGAACAAACATTCAATGACACTGGTGGATCCATGTGTGGTTTGTGAAAAGAACACGCATGCAATGACTCTAGTGGATCCATGTAGTTTATGAAAAGACACACATGAAATGACTTTGGTGGATCCGTATGTGGTTTATGAAAAGAACAGACATGCAATGAACTCTAGTGGATCCATGTGGTTTATGAAAATAACACACATCGAATGACTCTAGTTGTGGTTTATGAAAATAACACACATGCAATGCCACTGGTGGATCCATATGTGGTTTATGAAAAGAACACACATGCAATGACTATGGTGGATCCATATGTGGTTTATGAGAATAACGCACATGCAATGAAATCTAGTGGATCCATATGTGGTTTGTGAAAGTAGCACACATGCAATGACTCTAGTGGATCCATATGTGGTTTGTGAAAAGAACAAACATCATATGCCACTAAATGTGGTTAATGAAAATAACACACATGCAATGACACTAGGGGAACCAAATGTGGTTTATGAAAAGAACACACATCCAATGACTCTAGGTGTGGATCCATGTGTGGTTTATGAAAACAAAACACATGCAATGAAACTGGTGGATCCATATGTGGTTTATGAAAAGAACACACATGCAATGACTCTGGTGGATCCATGTGGTTTGTGAAAAGAACACACATGCAATGACTATAGTTGTGGTTTATGAAAACAACACACATCTAATGAGCCTAGGTGTGGATCCATATGTGGTTTATGAAAAGAAAACACATGCAATGACACTTTTCTATCCATATGTGTTTTATGAAAAGAACACACATGCAATGACACTTTTGGATCCATATGTGGTTTATGAAAAGAACACACATGCAATGACTCCGGTGGATCCATATGGCTTATGAGAAGAACACACATGCAATGAACTCTAGTGGATCCATGTGGTTTATGACAATAACACACATCCAATGACTCTAGTTATGGTTTATGAAAAGAACACACATGCAATGACACTAGTGGATCCATGTGGTTTATGAAAAGAACACACATGCAATGACTCTAGTGGATCCATGTGGTTTATGAAAAGAACAGACATGCAATGACACTGGTGGATCCATGTGGTTTGTGAAAAGAACACATATCCAATGACACTTTTCTATCCATATGTGGTTTATGAAAAGAACACACATGCAATCACACTTTTGGATCCATATGTGGTTTATGAAAAGAACACACATGCAATGACTCCGGTGGATCCATATGGCTTATGAGAAGAACACACATGCAATGTACTGTAGTGGATCCATGTGTTTTATGACAATAACACACATCCAATGACTCTAGTTATGGTTTATGAAAAGAACACACATGCAATGACACTGGTGGATCCATATGGTTTATGAAAAGAACACACATGCAATGACACTAGTGGATCCATGTGGTTTATGAAAAGAACAGGCATGCAATGACACTAGTGGATCCATGTGGTTTGTGAAAAGAACACACATCCAATGACAATGGTGGATCCATATGTGGTTTATGAAAAGAACACACATGCAATGACACTAGGGGATCCATATGTGGTTTATGAAAAGAACACACATGCAATGACACTAGTAGATCCATATGTGGTCTTTGAAAAGAACACACATGCATTGACATTGTTAGATCCATATGTGGTTTGTGAAAATAACACACAACTAATGAAACTGGTGGATCCATGTGGTTTATGAAAAGAACAGACATGCAAAGACACTGGTGGATCCATATGTGGTTTGTTAAAAGAACACACATGCAATGACTCTAGTTGTGGTTAATGAAAACACAACACATCCAATGACCCTAGGTGTGGATCCATATGTAGTTTGTGAAAAGAACCAACATTCATTGACACTAGTGGATCCATATGTGGTTTGTGAAAAGAACACACATTTAATGACTCTAGTTATGGTTTATGAAAAGAACAAACAACTAATGACTCTAGCTGTGGTTTACTAAAAGAACACACATGCAATGACAATGGTGGATCCATGTGGTTTATGAAAAGAACACACATGCAATGACTCTGGTGGATCCATGTGGTTTATGAAAAGAACAGACATGCAATGACTCTGGTGGATCCATATGCGGTTTGTGAAAAGAACACACATGAAATGACTCTAGCGGATCCATATGTGGTTTGTCAAAAACGTATCTACTTTCCCGAACACTTTTGCTATTGTTTCTCCTCTAAACTTGTGTGGTTTGGATGCAACTAACACGGACTGACGCTGTTTTCAGCAGAATTGCCTTGGTGTCTACTTTTTGTGTAGAAAATCAACTATCAGGAAAAATCCCGGAAAATATGCCAAAAATCCTATTTTACCTGAAGACTCCAGGAGCCAGAATACGAGACGGAGAAGAGCCAGGGGTGGCCACACCACCTGGTGGCGCGGGCTAGGCTAGGCCGCGCCAGGGGGTGGTGTGGGCCCCCAGGCACCCCCTCCGTCTCCCTCTTCGCCTATAAGAAGCCTTCTGACCTAAAAACTCTAGGGGGGTCGACGTTTTTCCAGAAGGAGTTCCGCTCCGCCGCCACCACCAGATTCCACGAAACAGCACTAGAAACTCCGTTCTGGCACCCTGCCGGGACGGGGAATTGGAGGAGATCATCGCCATCATCATCACCATTGCTTCTCCTTCGACCATCCATGTTTCCCCCATTTATGAGTGAGTACTCCCCCGCTGTAGGCTATGTGGATGGCAGGGATTGGATGAGATCGTTCATGTAATGGCATCAGATTGTTAGGGCATGGTGCCTAGTATCTTTTATTAGTGCTTTATGACTTTGTTGTGACTTGTTGTGCTTAATGCTTGTCACTAGGGCCCGAGTGCCATGATTTCAGATCTGAACATGTTATTGATTCATTATGATAGTATTATTTATGATCTTATCTGCAAGTTGTATACACATGTTGTTGTCCGGAACCAATGGCCCCGAAGTGACAGAAATCGGGATAACCGGAGGGAATGGCTTTGATGTGAGGATCACATGTGTTCACGGAGTGTTAATGATTTTCTCCGGTGCTCTATTAAAAGGAGCAACTTAATTGCCAGTAGTTCCCTTGAGGCCCCGCTGCAAACGGGCTGGCAGGACAAAAGATGTTGTGCAAGTTCTCATTGCGAGCACGTATGACTATATATGGAACACATGCCTAGGATTATCTAGTACTTGGATGCTTTATCTTATTTATCTGCAATTGCCCTATGTTCTGATTGCTATGTGAATTGTCTTGTCCATGCAACACCCGTCCATCCATCCCTATGCCTACCACACTCGAATCCTACTGTTTACTGCTATTGTTACTGCTGTCTTTACTTTACTACTGTTGTTACTTTACTATTCCTACTACAAAACTGTTGCTACCGATAAACTGCTGTGAGAAAGATTATTTCCAGGTGCAGCTGAATTGACAACTCAGTTGTTAAGGGTTATAAATATTCTTTGGCTCCCCTTGTGTCGAATCAATAAATTAGGTTTCACTTCCCTCGAAAATACTGCGATACACCCCCTATACTTGTGGGTCATCAAGACTATTTTCTGGCGCCGTTGCCGGGGAGCATAGCTTTATTTATCAAGTTCACTTGGATTCTCTATTGTTCGCTGCTATCCATCCATCATGGGTAAGTCTCGTGATGGCAAGTTTCCTATTTTACCATCCACTACAAGAAGAGGTACGGTTCTGAACAGCTCTGCTGCTCTTGATTCACCATCTGTTATAAGTAAGCTCATTACACCAGCACATACACATGCTACACACACTGCTACTACTGCTGAATCTGAAACTTCTGATGCTTATGATGTTGCTTCTAATGTGCTTGATAAGAGTGGTTCATTAGGTCCTTTCCTAGATGCTACGATTGCTAGAACTATAGCTAGAAATACCGAAACTCCTAATGAAGACACTACCACACTTGTTAGTTCACCTGAGTCTACTAAAAGTTATGATATTGAAGATGGTTATGTTGAGATGACCGATTAATTTATTAAAGAATGTAAAAACACCCATGATAGGAGCGCTGCTAAGAGTCTCCTTGAGAGGCGTACTATTAGACCCAAATTGTCAACTATTGCTAAGTTTGCTGCTTCTCCCATAAACATTATAGATAAAGATTATGATTTCTCTCTCGATCTATCTTACATAGCTATTGTTGTGAAAGAACCTTTTTGTGGGACTAAGAATGAAAGTGTGGTAACACATATGAATGAACTTTCTACCATCAGTGGCTTGTTTTTTGATGATATTAAGATGCATACTTACTTTGTTACCAAGATTTTCCCCTTTTCACTAAAAGGAGAAGCTAAAACTTGGTTTAGTAATTTACCTCCTGGATCTATTGATAACCCTGAGTGCTTGATTAGTACTTTCCTGCAGAAATATTTTCCTCCTAGTGCTGGGCATGCTATTTTGCAGGAACTTTTTGATTTTAAACAGGGAGAAAAAGAGGTATTGCCTGAATCTTGGGCAAGGTTTTGTGCTTTGATTCATGCACAAGATGGAAGTCCATTACCTAAGAATGAGCTTCTTGATATATTTTATAATGGACTAACTAAAGAATCTAGGACATACCTAGATAGTTGTGCTGATTGTGTTTTCAGGAATAGGACTCCTAAGGAAGCTGAGGAATTAATGGCTAAAATAAGTAAGAACTATGAAGATTGGACTCCTCCTAAACAAGCTATACCTAAAGTAATTATACCTGAACCTGCTATTCCGGTGCCTATTCCAACATCAAAGAAGAGGGGAGTTATTGAATTAAATGATGAAGTGATGAAGGAAGCTAAGAAATGTCTTAAGGAGAAGGGAATTAAAGCTACAGATGTCAAGAATTTACCTCCTATAGAAGAATTATGTAAGCCTATTTCCTACTCATCCACTATTGAGGTACACTCTCTCCAACACTTTGATGAAGGTGATATCCCTTACTCTAAATCTCCTGATCAATGCTTAGAAGAATTCGATATCTTTATTGTTAAGCAAGATAATTTTAATAAAAGGGTGCAAAATCATCTAATGGAAAACACTAGAGCTATTGTTGAGTTGAAAGATATTGTGGAAATAACCTCTAATGATGTTAAAATGATTGTTAAGCACTTTCAAATGGTTCAAACTCAAATAGATCAACTCGTTAAAGTGCAAAACGACTTGCTAGTTAATGCTGCTAAAGAAAAACATGCTTATGAAATTAGAACTAGAAGTGGAGCTGCTACCCAGGATCCTCTATATCCTGAGGGGCATCCCAAAAGAATTGAGCAGGATTCTCAACCAGCTGAAAATAGTGACTCTACTCGTAAGAAAAGGAAAAATAAACATAAAACTGTTGTAGAACCCTCTGAACCTGCTATAGATCCTAATAGTATATCTATCTCTGATGCTGAAACTGAAAGTGGTAATGAGGAAAATGAAGTTCCTAATGAAGAAAAAGTTGAAGAAGAACCTGAAAAGCACACTAAGAATACTAAATACACTAAAGAAGATTTTATTGCTAAGAAACATGGTAGTGAAAGAGAAACTTGGGTCCAAAAACCTATGCCATTCCCTGATAAGAAACACGAGTCAAAGGAGGATGAACATTATAATAAGTTTTGTGAGTTGATGAAACCTTTATTCATGCAAATTCCTTTGACTGATGCTATTAAATTGCCTCCTTACTCAAAATATATGAAGGATATTGTCTCGAATAAAAGGAAGATCCCTAATGAAGAAATTTCTACTTTGCTTGCTAATTATTCCTTTAATGGTAAGGTTCCTAAGAAACTTGGAGACCCAGGGATTCCAACTATCCCTTGCTCTATTAAGAACAGTTATGTTAGAACTGCTTTGTGTGATTTGGGAGCTAGAGTTAGTGTTATGCCTTTCTCTCTCTATAAGAGGCTTGATACATTGCAAATGTATCTATAATGTTTGATGTTCCATGTTTGGTTTTATCCACTTTCTTGTGTTTTGTTCCAACTTTGGAGTACTTTTCATATGATTTCTTGGACTAACCTATTAACAAGAGACACAGTGCCAGCTGCCTATTTTCTGCTGTTTTTGGTTCCAGGAAAGTCAGAAAATGAATATTTTCGGAATTGGACGGGACAAAAGCCAAAGTGCCTATTTTTCCGGAAGGGATCAAGTGCCAGATACGAGACGGAGAAGGGCCAGGGAGCCACCACACCACCTGGCCGCGCGGCCAGGCCTGGCCCACGCTAGGGGGTGGTGTGGCCGCTCCCGGCACCCCCTCGGCCTCTCCTTCCGCCTATATATTGCCCTCGGGACGAAAACCCTAAGTGCCCGATCAAAAATCCACAAAAGAGTCTGTAGCCGCCGTCATCTCCATCCCTAGATCGGAAGGGATTTGAAGCTCTTCCCGGCACCCTGCCGGACAGGGAAATTTACCCTGGAGGCCTTCTTCATCACCATGCAAGCCTCCGGTGTGATGCGTGAGTAGTTCATCCTTGGACTACGGATCCATGTAGTATCTAGATGGCTGGTTCTCCTCCTTTGTGCTTTCATGTTTAGATCTTGTGAGCTCCATTCATGATCAAGATCATCTATTTGTATTCATACATGTTGTGTTTGCGGGGATCCGATGGATATTGAGATGCTATTTCAGATTGATTATTGATTCTATCATGTCTTTGTTATTTGTGATCTTGCATGCTTTCCGTTGTTATTAGCTATCTTGGCCAAGTAGATGCTAGCAACTCCAAGAGTTAGTATTTATGCTCGATAGTGGGTTCATGCCTCTAGTAATCTGGGGAAGTGACAAAAATCTCTAAGGTACTAGATGTGTTGTTGCTAGTAGGGAGAAAACAACAATCCTTTGTTTATAAAACAATCGTATTGTTTACTTTACACGCAGTTCGTAAAGCAATAATATGTTGCTTGCAACTTAATACTGGAGGGGGTTCGGATGATAATCTGAAGGTGGATTATTAGTCATAGATGCAGTTGGATGGCGGTCTATGTATTATGTTGTAATGCCCAATGAAGTCTCAAAGGAGTCAAGATGATTAGTATATGCATGTATTGCTTTCTCAGTCTTTGTCAATTGCCCCGCTGTAATTTGTTCACCCAGCATGTTATCTATCTTAAGGAGAGCCACCTCTAGTGAACTATGGATCCTGGTCCTTTTCTTTACATACAATCTATAAACTATTTCTGCTTTGTGTTTACTTTCTGCAAACTTTTACTTCTTTCCATTCGATACGTTTAATCCTTTGTTTTCCGCAAAACACGGTGAGATTGACAACCTCATCGCAAGTTGGGGACAAAGTTATGTGGTTGTGTTGTGCAGGTCTCCACGTTGCTACTAGCACCGGTAGTGCGCCCTGCCAAAGCTCAGCTAGTAACACCTTTGGGGTGTTTCCTTGCTCCTACTGATTCGATTAAACCTTGGTTTCATAACTGAGGGAAACTTGCTGCTGTGCTCATCATACCTTCCTCTTGGGGTTCCCAACGAGCTCTACATCAACACCGCCATCAAGCATTTTTCTGGGCGCTGTGCACTGAGCCATCAAGCATTTTTCTAGCGCCGTTGCTGAGGAGTCAAGGACATCTTCACAAGGGGAGTCCATCATAACCAATCTCTTTACTTTGTTGTTTTTGTTTTGCTTAGTTTTCTTTTTGCTTTGTTTGCTTGTTTTGTTCTTCAAAAACACAAAAAAATTAGTTTTACAAGTTTGCTTTCTTATTTGAAAACCCCAAAAAATGACTACTCTTGAAAACACTAAGTTGTGTGACTTCACTAGCACCAACAATAATGATTTTATGAGCACACCTATTGCTCCACCTGTGGCTGAAAATACTTTCTTTGAGATAAAACCTGCTTTACTCAATCTTGTTATGAGAGAGCAATTTTCTGGTATTGGTAATGAAGATGCTGCTTGCCATCTGAATAACTTTGTTGAACTTTGTGAGATGCAAAAGCATAGGGATATAGATGGTGATATTATTAAGCTGAAATTGTTTCCTTTCTCTTTGAGAGGAAGAGCTAAAGAATGGTGGAATTCCTTAACTAGGAATAGTATTGATTCTTGGACTAAATGCAAAGATGCTTTTATTGGAAAATACTATCCTCCTGCTAAGATTATATCTATGAGAAGTGAAATAATGAAGTTTAAACAACTTGATAATGAGCATGTTGCTCAAGCTTGGGAAAGAATGAAATCTTTGGTAAAGAATTGTCCCACTCATGGACTGACTGCTTGGATGATCATCCAAACTTTTTATGCAGGATTGAACTATTCTTCAAGGAACCTATTGGATTCAGCTGCTGGAGGTACCTTTATGACCATCACTTTGTGAAGGGTTTCGCAGCATAGTAAATCAAAATTTTCTACAGAAGCGAACAGAGGGAAAGCCAAGATCTAATCTAGGAGATGCAAACAACGAGAGAGATTGGATTAGATCTTCATACCCTTGAAGATTCGCACAGCGGAACGTTCGTCGGAACGTGGGTGATGTAGTCGTACTCGCTTCTCCTCCTCGCGATCCGATCCGATCTAGCACCACAAGTGGCGGTGCCTCCGTGAGATGCACACGTGCAGCACCTCGACGTCTCCTCCTTCCTCGGACCAGCAAGTAGGGTGGAGAGATGGATTGGATCTACAACACGACGGCGTGGTGTATATGGTAGAGAATTTCTGCCGTAGGGCTTCGCCTACAAACAGTCGGGAGGGAGAGAGGAGGGCAACTAGGGTTTGGAGGAAGGTGTGTGGGGGGAGGGGGCGCACCAGCCCTCTATATATATAGGGGGGGTGCGGCCAGCCCTTGCCTCTCCTCCAAGCCTATCTCTAGTTTAAACGATTTAAACTCTCCCTTATCTAGAAATTCTATCTCTAGTTTAAACGAGTTTAAACTTATCTAGAATCGGCTGGGCCCTATGGGGCCTTGTGCCCCTGGACCAATGCGGCCAGGACACTCCCTCATAGGCCCATGCCACCTTCCGGAAGGTGGGACCACGTTGGCCCCCTTCCGGAAGGTTCTAGAAGCTTCTGGTACAATACCGATTAATCCGGAACAATTCCGAACTCCAAAAAATGCACTGCCTTATATGAATCTTATTGTCCGGACCATTCCGGAACCTCTCGTGATATCCCGGATCCCATCCGAGACTCCAAACAAAAATTCATAAACCAATTATCCAATCTATCCTAGCGTCGAGACACGTTAAGTGTGTGACCCTGCGGGTTCGAGAATATGCAGACATGATCTTCTATCAATAATCAACAGCGGGGTCTGGGCACCCATATTGACTCCCACACATTCATCGATGATCATATCGGATGAACCACGATGCCAGGATTCAATCAATCCCATATATATATTCCCTTCGTCTCGCGATATTTTACTTGCCCGAGATTCGATCGTCGGTATCGTCATACCTAGTTCAATCTCGTTCACAGCAAGTACTTTACTCGTTCCGTAATCCGATATCACTTTGTGATTAACTTCTTAACCACATGCTTGCAAGCGGTGTTGATATCGATTACCGAGTGGGCCCGAAGTATATCTCTCCGACTTGGGAGGGACAAATCCCATCTCGATACATACAACCCAACAGATACTTTCCGATTACCTGAGAGACACCTTTATGATCACCCTCTCATAGGATGACGTTTGATGACCTCAAAGCTTTCTTCCGATATCAGGGAGTTGTATTATCTCATGGTCTAAGGAATACAATATTTGACATAAGAAAAACTTCGCAAAGACGAACACGATGACACGATCTAATTGCTTCGCTTAGTTTGGGTCTATCCACCATATCATTCTCCAATGATATGATCTCATTATCAATTGACAACTCATGTCTATGGTTAGCAAACCTTAACCATCATTGATCAATGAGCTAGTCCATAGAGGCGTACTAGGGACACGGTGTTGTTCACAAACCACACAAGTATTAAAGTTTCCGCTTAATACAATTCTAGCATGGAATATAAACTTTATCATGAACAAGAATTATAATAATAACATCTTTATTATTACCTCTAGGGCATAATTCCAACAGTCTCCCACTTGCACTAGAGTCAATAATCTAGTTTACATTCGGCAACAATCTCACACCCATGGCACTGAGGTGCTGATCATGTTTTACACGTGGAAGAGGTTTAGTCAATGGATCTGCGACATTCAGATCTGTATGTACTTTGCTGATCTTCAAATCTCCATCTGCTATATAATCTCGGATTATATGAAACTTGCGGTTGATATGCTTGGTCTTTGGATGATATCTTGGTTCCTTAGCGAGTGCTATGGCGCCAGTGTTGTCACACAATATCTCCAGTGGGTCCAATGCACTTGGAACCACGCCAAGCTCAGTGATGAAGTTCCTGATCCAAACTCCTTCACTTGACGCTTCTGCAGCAGCCATGTATTCCGCTTCTACTGTAGATCCCGCGACCACGCTTTGCTTGCAGCTTCTCCAGCTCACAGCTCCTCCATTCGAAATATATACGTATCCTGTCTTAGATTTACAATCATCCTTGTCGGTGTTGAAACTAGCATCGACGTAACCTTTTACGACGAGCTGTTCATCACCCCCATAGACTAAGAACATTTCTTTAGTCCTATTTAGGTACCTTAGGATGTTCTTCACGGCTGTCCAGTGTTCCACTCCTGGATCACTTTGATATCTGCTCGTCAAACTAAGAGCATTGGACACATCCGGTCTAGTACACAACATGGCATACATGATGGAACCTATGGCCGAGGCATAAGGCACTTTTCTCATAGCTTCCCTATCATTTACCGTAGCTGGACACTGAGCCTTGCTCAATATCTTCCCTGACAACATAGGCACTGAACCTTTCAATGCCTTATCCATTCTGAACCTTTTCAGAACTTTGTCTAGGTATGTACTCTGGCTTAAAGCTATCAGGCGTCTTTGTCTATCTCTATAGATCTTGATGCCCAATATATAAGCAGCTTCACCTAGGTCTTTCATTGAAAAACACTTGTTCAAATAACTCTTCACATCGTTAAGCATGTTGATGTCATTTCCAATAATCAATATGTCATCCACATACAGTACCAGAAACGTCACCGAGCTCCCACTCACTTTCTTGTAGATGCAAGCTTCGTAGCAATTTGGAACAAATCCAAAGCTCTTGATCACTTGATCAAAACGAAGGTTCCAACTCCGAGATGCTTGCTTCAGTCCATAAATGGAACGCTGAAGTTTGCATACTTTATCAGCATCCTTAGGATCGACAAAACCTTCAGGTTGCATCATATACAACTCTTCATCAATGTTGCCATTGAGGAACGCAGTCTTGACATCCATCTGCCATATTTCATAACCATGAAACGCAGCAATTGCTAATAAAATCCGAATAGACTTAAACATCGCTACAGGAGAGAAAGTCTCATCGTAGTCAACACCTTGAACTTGTCGAAAACCTTTCGCAACAAGCCGTGCTTTATAGATGGTAACATTACCATCCGCGTCCGTTTTCTTCTTGAAGATCCATTTGCACTCAACGGCCTTTCGGTCGCTAGGAGGGTCCACCAAAGTCCATACTTGGTTTTCGCTCATGGATCCCAATTCGGATTTCATGGCTTCTAGCCATTTCTCAGAGTCTGGGCTCATCATCGCTTCCTCATAGTTCATAGGTTCACTGTCTTCTACTAACAAGACAGTCAAGACAGGGTTGCCGTACCACTCAGGAGGGGCACGCGACCTTGTCGACCTGCGACGTTCAGTAGCTGCATCGTCCGAAGCTTCATGATCCTTGTCATTAGCTTCCTCTATTGTTGGTGCAGGCGGCACTGGAACAATTTCAGGTGCTGCGCTACTCTCCAATTCAAGAGAAGGTTCAATAACCTCGTCTAGCTCTACTTTCCTCCCACTCACTTCTTTCGAGAGAAACTCCTTCTCAAGAAAGGAACCGTTCTTTGCGACAAACACTTTGCCTTCGGTTCTGTGATAGAAGGTATACCCAATAGTTTCCTTAGGGTATCCTATGAAGACGCATTTCTCCGCTTTGGGTTCGAGCTTGTCCGGCATCAACTTCTTGACGTAAGCTTCGCATCCCCAAACTTTAAGAAACGACAACTTAGGTTTAGCACCAAACCACAGTTCTACGGTGTCGTCTCAACGGATTTAGATGGAGCCCTATTTAAAGTGAATGCAGCGGTTTCTAATGCATAACCCCAAAATGATAACGGCAAATCAGTAAGAGACATCATCGATCAGACCATATCTAATAGGGTTCGATTCCGGCGTTCAGACACACCATTGCGCTGTGGTGTTCCGGGTGGCGTGAGTTGTGAAACGATTCCACTTGCTTTGAGATGCGTGAGAAAATCATAACTTAAATATTCGCCCCCACGATCGGATCGTAGAAACTTAATCTTTCTGTTACGATGGTTCTCCACTTCATTCTGAAATTCTTTGAACTTTTCAAACGTTTCAGATTTATGTTTCATTAAATAGATATACCCATATCTACTTAAGTCATCGGTAAAAGTGAGAAAATAGCGATATCCACCGCGCGTCGAAACACTCATCGGTCCGCATACATCGGTATGTATGATTTCCAACAAGTCCGTTGCTCGCTCCATCATACCGGAGAACGGGGTTTTGATCATCTTGCCCATGAGGCATGGTTCGCATGTGTCAAATGATTCAAAATCAAGAGACTCCAAAAGTCCATCAGAATGGAGTTTCTTCATGCGCTTTACACCAATATGACCTAGACGACAGTGCCACAAATAAGTAGTATTATCACTATCTACTTTGCATCTCTTAGCCTCAATGTTATGGATGTGTGTTTCATCCCTTTCGAGATTTAGAAGAAATAAACCATTCACAAGAGGTGCATGACCATAAAAGATGTTACTCATATAAATAGAACAACCATTATTCTCTGATTTAAATGAATAACCGTCTTGCAATAAACACGATCCAGAAATAATGTTCATGCTCAACGCAGGCACATAATAACATTTATTAAGGTTTAAAACTAATCCCGAAGGTAAAACTAAGGAGAGCGTGCCGACGGCCATCACATCAACTCTTGATCCGTTGCCAACGCGCATCGTCACCTCATCCCTCGCAAGCCGCCGTCTATTCCGTAGCTCCTGTTTCGAGTTACAAATATTAGCAACCGAACCAGTATCAAATACCCAGGCACTACAACGAGGGCTAGTAAGGAAAACATCAATAACATGTATATCAAATATACCTTTGATGGTGCCAGCCTTCTTGTCCGCTAAGTACTTCGGACAGTTGCGCTTCCAGTGACCCTTGTCCTTGCAATAGAAGCACTCAGTTTCTGGCTTGGGTCCAGACTTGAGCTTCTTCTCAGCAGGGGCAACGCGCTTGCCGCCGCTTTCCTTGAAGGGCTTCTTTGCACCTTTACCTTTCTTAAAGGAGGGCTTGTTGACCATCAACACATGATTATCCTTCTTGATGTCCACCTCCGCAGCCTTCAGCTTTGCGAAGAGCTCGGTGATCGTATCAGTGGAACCAATCTGATTATGAGTCACTACAAAACTTTTGTAGCTGGGAGGGAGTGATTGCAGAACCCTGACAATCTTGATCTCCTCTGGAATCTTGCAGTCCAGTTGCTCAAGGCGTTGAGTGTAGCCCGACATCTTAATGGCGTGCTCACTAACGAAACTCCCTTCCTCCATCTTGCAGTTAAAGAACTTCTCAGAGATCTCATATCTCTCAGAACGGGCCTGAGTCTGAAACATGGTTTTCAGCTCCTCGAGAATCTCGAAGGGCCCGGGATAGTTTTCAAAACGATTTTGAAGTTCCGGTTCCATAGCAAACAACATGGTGCTCTTAATCACACCATAATCATCTTTGCGCGACTGATAGACAGCTTTCTCATCAGCCGGCGCAGTTGCAGCAGGGGGGTTACCTAACGCTTTCTCAAGGACATAGTCCTTTTGTCCGCCAGACAGAATGATTCTTAGATTGCGGAACCAGTTGGTGAAGTTAGACCCATTGTTTCTAAGCTTTTCTTTCTCAGCAAAAACGTTGAAGTTGAAGTTGGACTTGGCCATTGGATCTACAGTATTTGCAAGTACAATTTAGACTATGTTCATGATAAATAGTTCAACTTAATCAAATTACTAGATGAACTCCCACTAAATTCAACATCCCTCAAGTTGTTTAGTGAACACGATCCAAATTCACCACACCTAATCCGATCATCACGAGAAGAGATGTGGTTTCAATGGTGGACAACGAAGTGTCGATCATATCATTCATATGACTCATGCTTAACCTTTCGGTTCTTGCGTTCCGAGGCCATGTCTGTACATGCTAGGCTCGTCAAGTTAGACCCAAGTATTTCCGCGTGTGCAAAACTGGCTTGCACCCGTTGTATGTGAGCGTAGAGTCTATAGCACCCGATCATCACGTGATGCTTGGACACGACGAACTTTCGCAACGGTGCATACTTTGGGGAGAACACAGTTTTTATCTTGATCTTTAAGTGAGGAATCATCTTATAATGCTACCGTCGCGATCTAAGCATAATAAGATACATAAAAGGATAAACATCACATGCATATAACTTTATGTGACATGGTATAGCCAATCTTCGTGCAATGATCTCCATCTTGTGCGTTCCGTCATGATCTCCATCACTCCACCATGATTGCCTCCACCACGAATAGCAACTACAACCATTGCTAACTACTTAACGATAAAGTAAAGCTATTACATGGCGTATAAGAAGTTGACTCGCAGGTCATACACAATTATAAAGACAACCATATGGCTCCTTCCGGTTGTGTACTCATCGACATGCAAGTCGTGAAACATTACAAAACATGATCATCGCATACATTATACACATCACATCTTGGGCCATACCATATCACAGAAAACACTCCCTGCAAAAACAAGTTAGACGCCTCTACTTTGTTGTTGCATGTTTTACGTGGCTTATGGGAGTAGATGCTAAGAACGATTCTTACCTACGGAAAGCCACAACGGTGATATTATGGTTGCCAAACTCCGGTGTTAATCCCATGACAACTATAGTGATAGAAACTGACATCCACCAGCCGCATGTATGGTACAAGCCACACGTCAAGTGCGGAGCCGGTCTCGCGAACGACGTCGCGTAAGGTTGGCCTAGACCGCTTCAATCTCACTATCCCGCGTCATAAGAAGAACACAAACAAGAGGCTTGCAACAGAAAACATCAACGCCCACAACAACCATGTTGCGTTTACTCGTGGATCACATCTACGCATAGATCTAGCTCTGATACCACTGAAGGGTTTCGCAGCATAGTAAATCAAAATTTTCTACGGAAGCGAACAGAGGGAAAGACAAGATCTAATCTAGGAGATGCAAACAACGAGAGAGATTGGATTAGATCTTCATACCCTTGAAGATTCGCACAGCGGAACGTTCGTCGGAACGTGGGTGATGTAGTCGTACTCGCTTCTCCTCCTCGCGATCCGATCCGATCTAGCACCACAAGTGGCGGTGCCTCCGTGAGATGCACACGTGCAGCACCTCGACGTCTCCTCCTTCCTCGTACCAGCAAGTAGGGTGGAGAGATGGATTGGATCTACAACACGACGGCGTGGTGTATATGGTAGAGAATTTCTGCCGCAGGGCTTCGCCTACAAACAGTCGGGAGGGAGAGAGGAGGGCAGCAGGGCAACTAGGGTTTGGAGGAAGGTGTGTGGGGGGAGGGGGCGCACCAGCCCTCTATATATAGAGGGGGGTGCGGCCAGCCCTTTCCTCTCCTCCAAGCCTATCTCTAGTTTAAACGATTTAAACTCTCCCTTATCTAGAAATTCTATCTCTAGTTTAAACGAGTTTAAACTTATCTAGAATCGGCTGGGCCCTATGGGGCCTTGTGCCCCTGGCCCAATGAGGCCAGGACACTCCCTCATAGGCCCATGCCCCCTTCCGGAAGGTGGGACCATGTTGGCCCCCTTCCGGAAGGTTCTAGAAGCTTCCGGTACAATACCGATTAATCCGGAACAATGCCGAACTCCAAAAACTGCACTGCCTTATATGAATCTTATTCTCCAGACCATTCCGGAACCTCTCGTGATATCCCGGATCCCATCCGAGACTCCGAACAAAAATTCATAAACCAATTATCCAATCTATCCTAGCGTCGAGACACGTTAAGTGTGTGACCCTGCGGGTTCGAGAATATGCAGACATGATCTTCTATCAATAATCAACAGCGGGGTCTGGGCACCCATATTGACTCCCACACATTCATCGATGATCATATCAGATGAACCACGATGCCAGGATTCAATCAATCCCATATATATATTCCCTTCGTCTCGCGATATTTTACTTGCCCGAGATTCGATCGTCGGTATCGTCATACCTAGTTCAATCTCGTTCACAGCAAGTACTTTACTCGTTCCGTAATCCGATATCACTTTGTGATTAACTCCTTAACCACATGCTTGCAAGCGGTGTTGATATCGATTACCGAGTGGGCCCGAAGTATATCTCTCCGACTTGGGAGGGACAAATCCCATCTCGATACATACAACCCAACAGATACTTTCCGATTACCTGAGAGACACCTTTATGATCACCCTCTCATAGGATGACGTTTGATGACCTCAAAGCTTTCTTCCGATACCAGGGAGTTGTATTATCTCATGGTCTAAGGAATACAATATTTGACATAAGAAAAACTTCGCAAAGACGAACACGATGACACGATCTAATTGCTTCGCTTAGTTTGGGTCTATCCACCATATCATTCTCCAATGATATGATCTCATTATCAATTGACAACTCATGTCTATGGTTAGGAAACCTTAACCATCATTGATCAATGAGCTAGTCCATAGAGGCGTACTAGGGACACGGTGTTGTTCACAAACCACACAAGTATTAAAGTTTCCGCTTAATACAATTCTAGCATGGAATATAAACTTTATCATGAACAAGAATTATAATAATAACATCTTTATTATTGCCTCTAGGGCATAATTCCAACACTTTGGGTGCTGCAACAAAACTTCTGGACAATATGATGGTTAATTATTCTGAATGGCCTACTAATGCTCTCATAAAGATTAAAGAAGAAACGATGAAACATAAAGCTTCTATTCCTATAAAACAAGAGGATGGTTGGGAACCCATCATTAATATGAAAGTGAATGACTTTGATTTCAAAGCTTTGTGTGATCTTGATAGTAGTGTTTCTATTATGCCTAGAAGGATTTATGATATGCTTGATTTGCCTCCTCTTGAAGATTGTTATTTGAATGTCCCACTTGATGATAATGCTAAAAAAACTCATGGGGAGTCTTAATGATGTTCTTATTATGGTTAACGATTCCTATGTCCCCATTGATTTCTATGTTTTGGATGTTGAATACAATGCTTCTTGTCCTATTACTTTGGGAAGACCTTTTCTTAGAACTGTTGGTGCCATCATTGATATGAAAGAAGGCACCATTAAATATCAACTCCCACTCAAGGAAGGTATAGAACAGTTCCCTAAAAAGAGAGAAAAGATTTCTTTTGATTCTCCTATGAAAACAAAATTTGTCCTTAATGCTTCTTCATTTGAGAACACTTGATTCTTTATTTGCTTATTATGCCTAACTTAAAGGCATTAAAGAAAAGTACTTATTGGGAGATAACCCAAAAGTTTTAGATGAGTCTTGGAAGTTATTTCCTCTGTAATAACCTCTCCTTATCCTTTTTATTTGCTTTTTGTGCCAAGAGTAACCTCTAATGAGAGAGAAGTAATGATTGGGAAAGTTGCTGTCCCGAAACAGATTTTTGTGCTTCACCGTAAAAATTAGTGAGAGGGCTATGTATGTCGGATTGAGATGTAATTGTTTGTGATTCTGACCCAGGTTGTTATCTAACTTTAGTTAGTTCAACACTTTTTTATTTGAGCAACAGAAGGTCTTAGAAAAAATTTGTCTTTACCTGCTGGTCTGTTTTGACAGATTTCTGCCATTTTCTGCATTTGCTTCTGGTGGGTTCCTTTTTGAGTTCATTTGGGGAATTGATCTTTTTGAAGGAAGTAATACAGTAGCTAATGTTCTAATGGAAGTTTATTTGGTGTTAGAACTGAAACTTAAGACTTATTTATCTTAAGTGCACTAATGTTGCTAATGAGATTGTGTGAAGTTTTGTATGAAGGAAAAATTTCAGGTGTATGGAAGGAATGAGTAATGAGATGAAGGATGGACTAAAGCTCAAGATTGGGGATGCCATGCGTGTCACCCCAAGAAATATCCAAGAAGTAAAAGCGTCAAAGCTTGGGGATGCCCAAGGCATCCCCTTCTTCATCAATAAAAATTCCAGGTTCCTTCCAAACGCTTCATTTTTATTGTTTCATGCACGGTTGTGTTTTTCTTGGAGCGTATTATTTTTCGTATTCGTTTTGGTTTTATTTTTCTTGGTTTTCTTAGTTTTCTGAATAAATTGGTTGGACCCCCTCTTTCATACTTTGGTTTGCAAATAGTTTGGTTTGGTTTGGAAAAGAGTAGGAAAGTTCATACTTATGTGGTAAAAAGAGCTCGTTTTTTACTGTGGCCTATGCTTTGTCATGCCATGCTTGATATTGTTTTGGATTTATGCTTAGTATTCTTTGCTGTAGCATGACTTGTTATAGACAATTGAGATTTCTTAATGTGCCTTGGATGAATCATGCGTTGTTTTAGCATATTAAAGCATAGTATAGTGGTATTCTCCTTTGATGCTTTATTTGGGTTGACTTGGCACATGCTCACACCATGTTATGACTATCTCAAGTAACCATAGCCTTTATGATCCTTTAGTTTTCAACTTGTATTATCACTTTATGCTTTGATCAATGATGTTTTGTCGCTCTGCATGATTATGGCCATTATTGCTCTCTTAGTGTGTCGCTCCCAGTCTTTTGCTAGCCTCCACAACAAAGTATGAGTTCCACTCATGCATACAACTCCCTAAACCAAGTTATTCCAAAGAGTCCACCATACCTACCTACTAGCTTATGATATTCCAAGTATATTCATGCTTTTGTTTACCTTCCACTTGTTATGAGAAAACTAGTGATTAAAGCTCTCAGGAACTTGATGGCACACTTTACTTTTTTGCCTCTAATAAACTTGAACCATTGGGTACTTCTTTGTTGCGTATATGCTTGCGCTTTATAAGTTGAAATTAGCAGAACCATGTACCATGGGGAACGCTTTCAACATTGCACTTGTACTTTGTACCCCGTTGATATCATGTTCATTTGCTTACGGATCCCGGCGGTGTGAAATAAAAGTGGAACTTGTAAGATCATGGAGTTTGTATGTGTGTTAGAGAAACGCCTGGGCCGCTAGCCTAAGCCATGCCTAATCATGGTGGAAATTTGCAGCATCACCATAATGAGCACTCTATGAAGCATCCTCAATAAAAACCTATGCAAATAGCAAATAAAAAGATCGCTCAGATGCTCATTGTCTGCTTGCCTTGTCATTTTGATTATGGGAAAGCTCCTGTATCATGTGCAAGGGGTACCCCGTTGGCGGTTCTTAATGATACAAATATACTTACAATGACAAGAGCTTACTCGTGACTGAAGTTGAGTAGCATGAGGATCGGTCTTCATAAGTAAGGGGCATGAGATTTCGGTTTATAACTTGTCAAGCATATCCTCTTAGTTGTGTCACTTTAACCTTAATCACCTTCAAGATGCTTATGATAGGGGCAATGAGAGCTGAAAGCTACAAGTACCATAATTTTTGGAAGCTCTTTATGAGACTTGAATCCCTACTTCCTTTTACAAAAGGCCTTTCTTCCACCATTATATTGAGTCTCCACCTTCTATCTTTATGCACCTACTTTGAGAGCATAGTGGCCATTCTTAGTTCTATGTGCGTTGTCCCAAGACTAGTTGTTTGATGCATAACTTGTTATTGCTTGTTTTAAACTATTGTATCTAGTCACTCTTATGAACTTTGAAGGTGTCCTATGCATTTATATTTGCTACTCTATTGAGGGACAAGCTGAATACTCTTATGCTATGTTTTCTTTATGTGAAACAAACAAACGTCTTGCAAAGCATTCTTATTCATGAATCTTTTGTTTGTGTCTTTTCATGTTGCATCATAGTTTCTTTGCTTATTGCCAGAACTTTGTCTTTCATGTGATGATTGAAGTACTATGATCCCAGCTTTGAATGTTTTGCAAATACTTTGATCAAGTCTTTGATGGTGCATGTCACCTAAAAAATTATTCTTTCTTTTTATCACTTACCTACTCGAGGACGAGCAGGAGTTAAGCTTGGGGATGTTGATACATTGCAAATGTATCTATAACTTTTGATGTTCCATGCTTGGTTTTATCCACTTTCTTGTGTTTTGTTCCAACTTTGGAGTACTTTTCATATGATTTCTTGGACTAAACTATTAACAAGAGCCACAGTGCCAGCTGCCTGTTTTCTACTGTTTTTGGTTCCAGGAAAGTCAGAAAATGAATATTCTTGGAATTGGATGGGACAAAAGCCAAAGTGCCTATTTTTCCGGAAGGGATCAAGTGCCAGAATACAAGACGGAGAAGGGCTAGGGAGCCACCACACCACCTGGTCGCGTGGCCAGGCCTGGCCCACGCCAGGGGGTGGTGTGGCCGCTCCTGGCACCCCCTCGGCCTCTCCTTCCGCCTATATATTGCCCTCGGGAGGAAAACCCTAAGTGTCCGATCAAAAATCCACGAAAGAGTCTGTAGCCGCCCTCATCTCCATCCCTAGATCGGGAGGGATCTGAAGCTCTTCCCGGCACCCTGCCAGAGAGGGGAATTCACCCTGGAGGCCTTCTTCATCACCATGCAAGCCTCCGGTGTGATGCGTGAGTAGTTCATCCTTGGACTACGGATCCATGTAGTAGCTAGATGGCTGGTTCTCCTCCTTTGTGCTTTCATGTTTAGATCTTGTGAGCTCCGTTCATGATCAAGATCATCTATTTGTATTCATACATGTTGTGTTTGCAGGGATCCGATGGATATTGAGATGCTATTTCAGATTGATTATTGATTCTATCATGTCTTTGTTATTTGTGATCTTACATGCTTTCCGTTGTTATTAGCTATCTTGGCCAAGTAGATGCTAGCAACTCCAAAAGTTAGTATTTATGCTCGATAGTGGGTTCATGCCTCTGGTAATCTGGGGAAGTGACAGAAATCTCTAAGGTACTAGATGTGTTGTTGCTACTAGGGAGAAAACAACAATCCTTTGTTCATAGAACAATCGTATTGTTTACTTTACACGCAGTTCGTAAAGCAATAATCTGTTGCTTGCAACTTAATACTGGAGGGGGTTCGGATGATAACCTGAAGGTGGATTATTAGTCATAGATGCAGTTGGATGGCGGTCTATGTATTATGTTGTAATGCCCAATCAAGTCTCAAAGGAGTCAAGATGATTAGTATATGCATGTATTGCTTTCTCGGTGTTTGTCAATTGCCCCGCTGTAATTTGTTCACCCAGCATGTTATCTATCTTAAGGAGAGCCACCTCTAGTGAACTATGGATCCCGGTCCTTTTCTTTACATACAATCTATAAACTGTTTCTTCTTTGTGTTTACTTTCTGCAAACTTTTACTTCTTTCCATTCGATACGTTTAATCCTTTGTTTTCCGTAAAACACGGTGAGATTGACAACCTCATCGCAAGTTGGGGACAAAGTTCTGTCGTTGTGTTGTGCAGGTCTCCACGTTTCTACTAGCACCGGTAGTGCGCCCTACCAAATCTCAGCTAGTAACACCTTTGGGGTGTTTCCTTGCTCCTACTGGTTCGATTAAACCTTGGTTTCATAACTGAGGGAAACTTGCTGCTGTGCTCATCATACCTTCCTCTTGGGGTTCCCAACGAGCTCTACATCAACACTGCCATCAAGCATTTTTCTGGGCACCGTGCACTGAGCCATCAAGGCTTCAACTAGAAAAATTAATACCAACTGATATATCTTTGCAAATGGCTGATAAATCTACCACTATTCCTGTTGGTATATGTGAGGATGTACCTGTTCAAGTGGCTCATAATTGCTTGATATTAACTGATTTTGTTGTGCTTGAAATGCCTGAAGATGATAATATGTCTATTATTCTTGGGAGACCTTTTCTTAATACTGCAAGAGCTGTTATTAATTGTAATCAAGGAAAGGTGACTTTCAATGTGAATGACAAGGAACATATTGTCTATTTCCCCAAGAAGATTGAAAGGACTTATGGTTTGAATTCAATTGAACACGTTGAGGGCATTCAAGTTGGAGAAATATATTGTCCCATACCAAGAGAAAAATTTGAAACTATTATGATTGGGACCATTGTTATCAAGGTTGAGGTAACATAATCATTAGTGGAATACAAATTTTTGTCTCATATGGAATTGTTTTGGTAGCAAGACCTGATCAACCTTGTTAACAAAAGGATTTCATTGAACGAAACAATGTTTTCACTATCATTATCTCTGTTTACTTCTATTCTATCCATCTTAGTTTTTGTTTGCGTTTAGTTTTCTTTTTGTTGTTAGCCACTTGCATTTTAGAGTGTCTTAGAACTTTTGTAGCTTTTGCTCTATTTTGGATTGCATCTTTTCCAAAAAAAAAATTTGTCTATTAGAAAATCATTCCTCTATGCCTGAAAATGCCCAAAAATAAAGTGTCTCGAAAAATTCTAGAAAATCCGTATTAAATTTTTACGTGAAAAAAGGGGCAGAGGAGTACCTGGGAGGTACCAGGGGGACCCACTAGGCAGACACACCACCTGGTGGCGCGGCCTGTCCTAGGTGGCGCCATGCCCTGGTGTGGGCCACCCCTGGCCCCCCACTAACTCTCTCACCTGCCACTTTCTTCTCTCTCCTAAGTAAGCTCCAGTTCATTGCTCAAAATCGTGTTCTTGCTATGCTTGCTCTCGATTTTTTCGATCTCCTTGCTTAGCCCCTCTTTCTTGCTGAAATTTGGAGCATTTGTTCCCTAGTATGTGACTCCTCTCCTTGTCCAAGTAGATTTGTGTTTGGTGGATTATACATTGAGTATTTTGCTGCTGTAGGTGACAGGTTATGAGAGCTTGTAAGCTTGTTTGATGCTTAGAGATATAGTTTTGATGCATGCTTAGGCCTCTTACAAGTCCCTATGAGTAGAATCCTTGATTATATTTACTTTGCAATCACTTGTTTAATAGGTGTTTAAATTTTAGAATACCAAGCATGAACAACCATACCTTTGGAGCGATATTTGAGAACCATGCACCTAGGAGGTCGAGGCCCTCAAGATCGGCCTCTCAGTTTAGGCCATCATACAACAAAGATCTCATTGCAACTCGTATTGGTAATGAAAGGGATGATGGGGATGCTCACCATCCACTTTTCCTTGTTTTACTTTCTTACAAGCTGCAGGTATTCTTGATGATTTCTTGCTACTGATTGAGAGGGTTGGTTTGACCTCATATATGCCAGATGAGAGTGAGCAATACGCTATGCTCACTAAAACCTTTGTTGAGAGCTTCACGTTTACTAACACATCCTATCAGTCGACTGTCTCTTTCAAAATTTATAATCTGCCCTTCACCATGCCTTTGGAGAGATTTTGTAGTATTGTAGGTGTACGCATGACAGGGAACGTGAAGAAAATTCAATGACGACCCGCTGATTTGTTGGAGATTTACCGAGGGGTGACCAATGATGATGACCGCGTGGCACAACGCGGAAAGATAAGAAATATCCAACTCCCCGCTCTTAGATACTTTGCATATTATCTTGCTACTAGGGTACTGGGTAGGGAGAACACAAGTAATCTCTCTAACTATCATTTGGCATTCCTTGCTGCTGCGCTTAACAATGATACTCGGTACAATCTTGGTTCGCTTATTGCTCGCCGCCTAGCTGCTAGGGGGCCTATCTATGGGGGCATCATTGCCTCGCGTATAGTCAATGCATTAGGTCTTTTAGTGGATCCCAATGATGCTATACTGGCACCACAGAGGCTTGACCTTGTTGCTATGAAAACCCATCACTTTGTTACTGCTACTTCTGATTTGGACAGTCTAGTATATAGGATGCTCTTCACTGACGGGGATGAAATGCAGATCCCTTTGCCACAACTTTCTTTGTTTAGTGTTCATAGGAGACCGTGGTCGCGCTCCAAGGAGGAGGTGGACGAGCAGCTTTGCTTGCTAGGGTTCCACGAGCAGCACCAGGAGGATGTGCCCTCCTATGATTACTCCGCACATTATGGAGGGATGTACTCAAGCTCGAACCAGGACGAGGAGACCTCTTCGTCATACCACGGTGACACTTCATCCTGGCCAGCTTGGGATTGATACCCACTTAGGCCAAAAGCCTAAGCTTGGGGGGAGGTACGCCGACACCGCACTCATCTCCATATCATGTTGCGTCGGTACTTTGTATATTCATGTTTCGTTCTCTTTTTAGTTTTTGTTCTTTCTTTGCTTTTGCTTTCTAAAACACAAAAAGACCAAAAATATTTCTGTTGTTTATCTTTGGTTTGTTTTCTTCTTCTTTTCACCTTGGTTTGTTTTTCCCTTTTTGCTTTGTTTGAACTATTCGAAAAACCCAAAAAGATTTTGCTTTGCTTGTTTTTCCTTTTTGGTTCTTGTTTTAAAATCGAAAACAACAAAAATACTTGTCGTTCTTCTTTGGTTTTGTGAGTTTGCTACAGGGTTCAGTAGTCCTTAGTGGGATTTGGTTTCATATTATTATTCAATCCACACAAGTGAAGAGCAATAATGAGGATTAATGACAACTTGAGGCGTGGTAAGAGGCTGGTAACGAACTCTATCTGTTTTCATTTTTGTACATATACTCATCATTGTGAGGTTGCTTAGCCTGTTCGTGTAGGGTGTATGTTATCTTTGGATGCTTAATAGTTCTTGCTTTCTTATGATTAGCCCCAGCTCGCTAATAGTTTGTAGCATGTTTTATGAATGTTTGCTTGCATTGCTCTGTTCATAGATTGGTATGACACCGTGGTATCCTCCTCTGAATGTTTCATTTGCATTGACTTGGCACATGCTCACGCATGCACATGACTGTAATAATCAATTAAGCCTTGATGAATTATTTTGCCTTGAGGATCTTGAATCACTTTCATGCCATGATTAGTCCTGTTTTGTTGCAAGCATGATTATGACAGCTATTGCTCTCTCGTTTGTCGCTCCCTTACTATTGCTAGCCTTCACTTACACTGAGTATGTTTTACTCAAGTTTCCAACTCCCTAAACCAAATATTTCCAAAGTGTCCACCATACCTACCCATTAGCATCATTTGCTACTTCCGTGCATATTCATTATGCCTTGTTTTCTTCCAAATAAAATGTTTGCGTGTTATGAGAAAGTTAGTTAGTAAAGCTCTCACGAACTTGATGGCACACTTTATTTTCTTGCACTTAATAAACCTGAACCATTGCGTCCTCCTTTGTTGCGTATATGCTTGCGCTTTATAAGTTGAAGTTAGCAAAACCATGTTTCATGGGGAACGTTTTCAACATTTCGTTGGTACTTAGTACCTCGTTGATATCATGTTCTTTTACTTATGGATCCCGGCGGTGTGAAATAAAAGTGGAACTTGTAAGATCATGGAGTTTGTATGTATGTTAGAGAAACGCCTAGGCCACTAGCGTAAGCCATGCCTAATCATGGTGGAAACTTGCAGCATAATGGTAATGAGCATTCTATGAAGCATCCTCAATAAAAATCTATGCACATAGTAAATAAAAAGATCGCCGAGATGCTCATTGTTTGCTTGCCTTGTTATTTTGATTATGGGACAGCTCCCGTGTCATGTGCAAGGGGTACCCCGTTGGCGGTTCTCTATGATACGTATATACTTACAATGACAAGAGCTTACTTGTGACTGAAGTTGAGTAGCATGAGGATCGGTTTTCGTAAGTAAGGGGCATGAGGCTTCGATTTATAACTTGTCAAGCATATCCACTTAGTTGTGTCACTTTAACCTTAACCATTTAAAGATGCTTATGATAGGGGCAATGAGTACCATACTTTCAGCATTTGGAAGCCTTTCAAATTATTAAAAACCTTTTCTTGTTGAGTCTCCACACATTCTGCGAGCACCTTCTTGAGAGCATAGTTATCATTCTTTGTGCTTGTCCCACTACTTGATTATTTGTGTTATGACTTTGATGCTTGTATCTTTGATATCTTTACTTCTAGTCATCACTTGAACTTTAGAGGTGCCTTGACATTCATAATCGAAGGCAAGCGAGATACCACTCTATCATAACTTTTTATGAGCATTGTAATGTTGCTTTTGTTTATGCTTCATGCTACTTATTATTTTTGAGTTGGAATCTCTTCATAGCTTGCAATGCCTATTAAGTAAACTTAGTTGCATACTCTTTATTATGAACTATCTAAGTAGTTGATCACATTGCTGAGAATATATACATCGTATGAAGCAAATGTGTTCGTGAAAGTTCTTTTATCACACTCAGTTTTCAACTGAATTTCTTGGGGACAAGCAATAAGCTAAGCTTGGGGGAGTTGATACGTCCAAAACGTATCTACTTTCCCGAACACTTTTCCTATTGTTTCTCCTCTAAACTTGTGTGATTTGGATGCAACTAACGCGGACTGACGCTGTTTTCAGTAGAATTGCCTTGGTGTCTACTTTTTGTGCAGAAAATCAACTATCAGGAAAAATCCCGGAAAATATGCCAAAAATCCTATTTCACCCGAAGACTCCAGGAGCCAGAATACGAGACGGAGAAGAGCCAGGGGGTGGTGTAACACCCTCAAATCGGCCCTATGCAAGTTTTAGCCCTTTCCGCCAAACCCGCATAGAAACAATTCAAGGACGCCCACCAGGCATTTGCGTGCGGATGGAGAACAAAGTAATACCATTACACATTAGTCCACGATGGAACCCACAGAACATATATATACAACAATGACTCCATGAGTCAAGAATACAGATATGATATACAAAGATCCCAATCACCTTGAAAATGAGAGAGCGTCCGACTATGGACAAGATGCAAATGGGGCTAAGAGCCCTGAAGAATAACCAATGGCGTCCATAACCCTGCCCATGCCAAGCCGGAAGGGTAACCCTGCTAACGACGTCGATCTCAAACCCGCTAAAACAAAAGGGGTGCCGACAAAGGGCAGAGGAAAAAGAGGAACGTCAGTACTGAGGCCAGTACACGGTGAGGTTAGAATTCGGCGGCTCTCGCCTACATAGGTATGGTGGACTAAAGCGGCAGCACAGCGGCACTAAACATCCTATAGAGACTCGAGACAACTGGCGGTTATTAGAGAGGGGTAAGAAAGACCTATTCGGATCCAACCTGAAGCTAACACCAAACAAACCCATCCTGGTATTCCCCCTCGAGACCAAACGAGGAAGTCGGACCAAGAAACTCACACAGTTGGCAATTTTACTCATTCCGTTATAGTTGCAGCAATTACTAATCGGATATAGATAGCATGAGTCATCCTGAAGCATAAGTAGTGGGCAGTTTTAATCACCATTCCGTTATAGTTGGGAACATTTACTAGTCAGATATAACTGTCCTGAGGAATCCCAAAACCCAGCAATTGTTGGCACTTTTATCCATTCCATTGGAGTTGTAATACTTACTAGGCAGGTATATCAGAACATGATACGACCAAGATCCCCCAGTTGTTGGCACTTTTAATATCCATTCCGTTATAATTGAGCTAATTACTAGTGACATATTAAGTCAAATTTATAGCACTACTTTAGTTATGCTTGTTTATGATCGAGATACTGTGCTCCAAGTCGTCCATAACCGCGGACACGGCTTTCAGAAAGTTTTAACCTGCAGGGGTGCACAAATAGCAACACACACTCGATCAACCTTAGAAAAACCAACTCAAAACCCAACGAGGCATTCACGACAAAGCGATCATAGGATTCATAAAATATTTCAGGGGGCCACCCCACTAAGCTACCCACAACAAAGTTGGCCGGCTCCAGAACGGACCCAGGGTTTGTGTGGACGGCTGTAAACGACTGGGAACCCGAAAGTGTGACTGGGCTTGTCGATACAGCGAAAACGTGTCACGATCCTAAATAGTACAGGTGCTCCACGCACAATCGTAAATAAAGCAGTAAAGCATGGCATAAGTACAGGATAGTAATAAAACCCCAAACTAGTTTGTGGCCCCAAGAAATAGAAATGAATCAAGCTCTGGCTTAGGAGGTCCATAAGGCCTCCCGGATGTGGATAGTGCGAATAGTCAAGGAACATGTATCAAGTAATTGGGGTCCTATGGGACACAAGTGAGCGTGGAAGAACCAAATAACATCTATTGCCCACCGATGGCTCTGCATTAGTTATATCTAGCATTTTAATAGTTGTATTTAAAGTCATGATCATCTCCACCATTAAGCATCTCCACCATTAAGCATCTGCCAACCGTGGTACTTGACAACACAAGATCGCACCCGAGCAAGCAACTACGACTCACAAGGCCAGTTATCTACCAAACACAGGTAATAGGAGGTGTCCAGGGCAATATAGAGGCTGCACGGGATATAACTGGTGTTCGGAAACTAAAGCATCACGACACGGATAGCAATAGATCAATAGGAGGAAATAAAGACTATAAATGCAAAATAGGTAGAAGGGGGAGAGATGCTTGCCTAGGAAAACACTGCCGATAGGCCATATCCGGAGAACTTGTCGATACTCTCATCCACTCATTGGCCTAATCCGCGAAGAAGCAAACACTAGAAGAAACACCGGATGCAATATTTAATACTACGGCGGAAGATCCGGCATGCTTATGATATGATGCATGACATGGCAAAGATGCGATGCGATTAGGCAATATTAAGCGGAACCGGGGTCCCGACAATTAATTAGACGGTTCAAGTTATTTAACAACCCCGCAATTTAAATGTTGTCTTAACAAGGCGAAACATGGCATCGGTTTGCTACACCAATTTAAATGGAGTCCGTAAAAAGACAACAATATTCCGCATATCGACTCCATATTTAATTTAGGTGAATCGACTATTTAACCCAACCCACCAGATGACATGTATGCAAGCATGATGATTTAATGATGCGACTGGTATATGTCATATTATAAAAATAGGGGTCTAGGGGCACACATCTGGGTTCGAGAGATCTTGGGTTCTAGGCAGGAGACCTTGGCGTGTCGAGGGTTCGATCTCAGGTTCGACGGGAAGCGGGGTTCGGACTCCGGGGTTCAGGGTCTTCGGTCTGTGAAGTAGATCATGGCATTCCGAGGAGAAGATCTTGGCGCTCGGGTTCTCGGGCATCGCATCCGGGAAGGAGTACTTGTCGCACTGGGGTCTTCGGGTCCGTGTAGACGGTCATGGTGTCCGGGAGGAAGAACTTGGCGTTCCGTGAGGAAGGTCTTGTCGTACCTGCATCGTCGCCTCCAGGCCTCATCTCGGAGAACTCGATGTTCCGAGCAGGTCTTGGAGTTTGGCGTCGGTCTTGTTGCCGGTCGATATTGAATTGCCGGTGAAGGTCGTGGCAGCTCTTGGTGTCGGCGGGATCGGTCTCGGACACCGGGAAGGAGTTCATGGCGTTCCAGGCAGGAGACCTTGGCGTGTTGAGGGTTCGGCCTTACATCTCCGGTGGTGCTGAGGATTACACATAGTCGCATGGTCTTCAACAACATCAGACCGATTCTTCGGATTCCCGGACGGGGTTGAATTAGCTGATGTAGGTACACAAGTAGTACCATCCATCAACACACATTGTAACACCACAGGCATCGCAGAGAACCAACATGGCGATTAGGTACGGGGTAGGGACGCGCGCTAGCAGAGGTGCTGCACGGTCTAGGTGGCGCACCGGAATAGAGAACAGTCAGACGCAGCGGCATGCGTTCGCGTAGATAAGCAGAGAGGCGGTGGCAGGGCTCACTGGCGATGACCGCGAGTGCTGCTGGTGAGGGCCGTGACGGTGGTGGAAGCGAGAGACGCAGGGGCAGAGGGAGGCGGACGGCGAGGTCACACGGGGAGGAGCGGACGGCATCCGCTCGAGGAGGAGCTCGGCGGTCGTGGCGGCAGAGGGCTCGTAGGCCAGCGAGCAGGGCGTGGGGCGCACAGCGGTGCTGCAGATCGAGAAGCCATGGCGATGCCGCATGGCTCGGTGGGGAGCACCAGATCAAGGGAGAGCAGGGGCTAGCGAGGTCGAGGCGGAGGAGGCCGAGGGGCGGCGGAGCTCTGGGGGAGGCGCTCGAGCTAGGCGGCCGGTGAGAGGAGGCCCGGCGGCGTCGGAGCTGCGAGGTGGTGAGGAAGCCCGCGCGGGGAGAAGAGGAGGGAGGGCCGAGGCGGCGCCTGGTAGCGGTCGGCACGGATCTTGGCGGAAAGGCGGCCTCGGGAGGGCCTTACGTGGCGGCGGCCATGGGGATTGAGCGGGGACAGGGAGCAGGGGCGGTTGATGGGACGGGAGAGAGAGAGGGCGACGCAGGGCGTACGCGGAGTGGCGGGGTCTGCGGGTGGACCAGGTGGTGACAGGATTGGGGTGGGGTTGTTGAGTGGGAGATAGGTTACGGGGCGGCAGGTGGGGGGCCTGGGGCTGTGCGCCCAGGTGGGGCCTAGTCGGGGTGGCAGGTGGGAAGGCGCGCGCGGGTGTGGTTCGCTGCAGCTGCAATGTGACAGAGGCTAGGCACTGGGTAGGGGTGCGGCGGCTATGTCTCGCATGTGCGGCGCTGCAGATTTGCGTGATGTGTGTGTGCAGATGGGTGCCTGGCGGCGGGTCAGGGTTAGATCAAGCACGGATCGGATAGCTAGGGTTTGTTAGAAAAGGGGAAAGAGATATCTATCTAGTCCAGAGTAGACTAGATGGGGCTAGTTTTAGACTAAAACTTTAGATAGGCTTTTTGCCTAATTTTTATTTTTAGTAAAATAAGAAAAACTTTATCGTCACCTAATGACCGTAAAATATTGTTTTGTTTTAAAATAACAAAGAGAGGTGATGGCTTAATATATATTAGACCGTATGGATATTTTAGGAAAACCAAAATATGGTGTTTAATAAAAATACTTTTGCGTTTAGAAAAATACAAGAAAAAATATGCATGATGACATGATGATGCTCAAATGCAATGTGGCATGATGACATGAGCATGCGGTCATGATGATGCAATGCACAAAAACACAGCAATTTTCTAGTAGTGGTTTTTGCGGGGCGCCACAGGTGGCCACACCACCTGGTGGCGTGGGCCAGGCCAGGCCGCGCCAGGGGGTGGTGTGGGCCCCCTAGGCACCCCCTTGGTCTCCCTCTTCTCCTATAAGAAGCCTTCTGACCTAAAAACTCCGAGGGGTTCGACGTTTTTCTAGAAGGAGTTCTGCTCCGCCGCCACCACCAGATTCCACGAAACAGCACCAGAAACTCCGTTCTGGCACCCTACCGGGACGAGGAATTGGAGGAGATCATCGCCATCATCATCACCATCGCTTCTCCATCGACCATCCATGTTTCCCCCATCTATGAGTGAGTAATCCCCCGCTGTAGGCTATGGGGATGGTACGGATTGGATGAGATCGTTCATGTAATGGCATCAGATTGTTAGGGCATGGTGCCTAGTATCTTTTATTAGTGCTTTATGACTTTGGTGGATCCATGTCGTTTATGAAAAGAACAGACATCCAATGACTCTGGTGGAACCATATGTGGTTTATGAGAAGAACACACATGAAATGAACTCTAGTGCATCCATGTGGTTTATGACAATAACACACATCCAATGACTCTAGTTGTGGTTTATAAAAAGAACACACATGCAATGACACTGGTGGATCCATGTGGTTTATGAAAAGAACACACATGTAATGACTCTAGTGGATCCATGTGGTTTATGAAAATAACAGACATGCAATGACTCTGGTGGATCCATATGTGGTTTATGAAAAGAACAAACATGCCATGACTCTGGTGGATCCATATGTGGTTTATGAAAAGAACACACTTGCAATGACACTAGGTGATCCATATGTGGTTAATGAAAAGAACACACATGCAATGACACTAGTGGATCCATATGTTGTTTGTGAAAAGAACACAAATTCAATGACACTAGTGGATCCAATTGTAGTTTGTGAAAATAACAAGCATGCAATTTCTCTAGTGGATCCATGTGGTTTATGAAAAGAACACACATGCAATGACTCTAGTGGATCCATGTGGTTTATGAAAATAACTGACATGCAATGACTCTGGTGGATCCATATGTGGTTTATGAAAATAACAGACATGCCATGACTCTGGTGGATCCATATGTGGTTTATGAAAAGAACACACTTGCAATGACACTAGGGGATCCATATGTGGTTAATGAGAAGAACACACATGCAATGACACTGGTGGATCCATATGTTGTTTGTGAAAAGAACACACATTCAATGACACTAGTGGATCCATTTGTAGTTTGTGAAAATAACACGCATGCAATTTCTCTAGTGGATCCATGTGGTTTATGAAAAGAACACACATGCAATGACTCTAGTGGATCCATATATGGTTCATGAAAAGAACAGACATGCAATGACTTTGGTGGATCCATATGTGGTTTGTGAAAAGAACACACATGCAATGACTCTAGTTGATCCATGTAGTTTATGAGAAAAACACACATGCAATGAACTCTAGTGATCCATGTGGTTTAGGATAATAACACACATCCAATGACTCCAGTTGTGGTTTATGAAAATAACACACATGCAATGACACTGGTGGATATGTGGTTTAAGAAAAGAACACACATGCAGTGACTCTGGTGGATCCTTGTTGTTTATGAAAAGAATAGACATGCAATGACTTTGGTGGATCCATATGTGGTTTACGAAAAGTACATACATGCAATGACTCTGGTGGATCCATATATGGTTTACGAAAAGAACACACATGCAATTACACTAGGGGATCCATATGTGGTTTATGAAAAGAACACACATGCAATTACACTGGTGGATCCATATGTGGTCTGTGAAAAGAACACACATGCAATGACACTTGTGGATCCATATGTGGTTTGTGAATAGAACACACATTCAACGACATTGGAGGATCCATGTGGTTTATGAAAAGAATAGACATGCAATGACTCAGGTGGATCCATATGTGGTTTACAAAAAGAACATACATGCAATGACTCTAGTGGATCCATATATGGTTTATGAAAAGAACACACATGCAATGACACTAGGGGATCCATGTGTGGTTTATGAAAAGAACACACATGCAATGTCAGTGGTGGATGCATGTGTGATCTGTGAAAAGAACACACATGCAATGACACTGGTGGATCCATATGTGGTTTGTGAATAGAACACACATTCAACGACATTGGTGGATCCATGTGGTTTATGAAAAGAACATACATGCAATGACACTGGTGGATCCATATGTGGCTTTTGAAAAGAACACACATGCAAGGACACTAGGGGCTCCATATGTGGTTTATGAGAAAAACACACATGCAATGAACACTAGTTGATCCATGTGGTTTATGACAATAACACACATCCAATGACTCTAGTTGTGGTTTATGAAAAGAACACACATGCAATGACACTGGTGGATATGTGGTTTAAGAAAAGAACACACATGCAGTGACTCTGGTGGATCCATGTGGTTTATGAAAAGAATAGACATGCAATGACTTTGCTAGATCCATATGTGGTTTACGAAAAGAACATACATGCAATGACTCTGGTGGATCCATATATGGTTTATGAAAAGAACACACATGCAATGACACTAGGGGATCCATATGTGGTTTATGAAAAGAACACACATGCAATGACACTGGTGTATCCATATGTGGTTTGTGAATAGAACACACATTCAACGACATTGGTGGATCCATGTGGTTTATGAAAAGAATAGACATGCAAGGACTCTGGTGGATCCATATGTGGTTTACGAAAAGAACATACATGCAATGACTCTGGTGGATCCATATATGGTTTATGAAAAGAACACACATGCAATGACACTAGGGGATCCATTTGTGGTTTATGAAAAGAACACACATGCAATGACACTGGTGGATCTATATGTGGTCTGTGAAAAGAACACACATGCAATGACACTGGTGGATCCATATGTGGTTTGTGAAAAGAACACACATTCAATGACACTGGTGGATCCATGTGGTTTATGAAAAGAACAAACATGCAATGACACTGGTGGATCCATATGTGGCTTGTGAAAATAACACACATGCAATGACTCTAGTTGTGGTTCAAGAAAAAACACATACAATGACACTCGTGGATCCATGTGGTTTATAAAAACAACACACATGCAATGACACTAGTGGATCCATATGTGGTTTGTGAAAAGAACACACATGCAATGACTATGGTGGATCCATAAGTGGTTTAGGAAAAGACCACACATGCAATGACTCTGGTTGTGGTTTATGAAAAGAACACACATCCAATGACTCTAGGTGTGGATCCATATGTTGTTTATGAAAAGAACACACATGCAATGACTATGGTAGCTCCATATGTTGTTTATGAGAACAACACACATGCAATGAAATCTAGTGGATCCATATGTGGTTTGCGAAAATAACACACATGCAATGACTCTAGTAGATCCATATGTGGTTTGTGAAAAGAATAGACATCTAATGCCTCTAGACGTGGTTAATGAAAAGAACACACATGCAATGACACTACTGGATCCATATGTGGTTTATGAAAAGAACACACATGCAATGACTCTAGTGGATCCATATGGTTTATGAGAAGAAAACACATGTAATGAACTCTAGTGGATCCATGTGGTTTATGACAATAACACACATCCAATGACTCTAGTTGTGGTTTGTGAAAACAACACACATGCAATGACTCTGGTGGATCCATATGTGGTTTGTGAAAACAACACACATGTAATGACTCTGGTGGATCCATATGTGGTTTAGGAAAAGAACACACATGCAATGAACTCTAGTGGATCCATATGTGGTTTATGAAAAGAACACACATGCAATGACTCTGGTGGATCCATATGTGGTTTATGATAAGAACACACATGGAATGAACTCAAGTGCATCCATGTGGTTTATCACAATAAGACACATCCAATGACTCAAGTTGTGGTTTATGAAAAGAACACACATGCAATGACACTGGTGGATCCTTGTGGTTTATGAAAAGAACACACATGCAATGACTCTGGTGGATCCATGTGGTTTATAAAAAGAACAGATATGCAATGACTCTAGTGGTTCCATATGTGGTTTATGAAAAGAACATACATGTAATGACTCCTGTGGATCCATATCTGGTTTATGAAAAGAACACACATGCAATGACACTAGGGGATCCATATGTGGTTAATGAAAAGAACACACATGTAATGACACCGGTGGATCCATATGTGGTTCGTGAAAAGAACACACATTCAATGAAACTTGTGGATCCATGTGTGGTTTGTGAAAACAACACACAAGCAATGACTCTAGTGGATCCATATGTGGTTTGTCAAAAGAACACACATGTAATGACTCTGGTGGATCCATCTGTAGTTTAGGAAAGAACACACATGCATTGAACTCTAGTGGATCCATATGTGGTTTATGAAAAGAACACACATGCAATGACACTGGTGGATCCATATGTGGTTTATGAAAATAACACACATGCAATGACTCTAGTGGATCCATGTGGTTTATGAAAAGAATACAGATGCAATGACTCTGGTGGATCCATATGGGTTTTATGAGAAGAACACGCATGCAGTGAACTCTAGTGGATCCATGTGGTTTATGATAATAGCACACATCCAATGACTCTAGTTGTGGTTTATGAAAAGAACACACATGCAATGACACTGGTGGATCCATGTGGTTTATAAAAATAACACGCATGCAATGACTCTAGTGGATACATGTGGTTTATGAAAAGAACAGACATGCAAAGACTGTGGTGGATCCATATGTGGTTTATGAAAAGAGCTGACATGCACGGACTATGGTGGATCCATATGTGGTTTGTGAAAAGAACACGCATGCAATGACTCTAGCTATGGTTAATGAATACAACACACATGGAATGATACTAGGGTATCCATATGTGGTTAATGAAAAGAACACACATGCAATGACACTGGTGGATCCATATGTGGTTTGTGAAAAGAACGCACATTCAATAACACTGGTGGATCCATGTGGTTTATGAAAAGAACAGACATGCAATGACACCGGTGGATACATATGTGGTTTGTGAAAACAACACACATTCAATGACTCTAGTTGTGGTTCATGAAAATAACACACATATAATGACACGGGTGGATCCATATGTGGTTTTTGAAAACAACACACATGCAATGACTCTGGTGGGTCCATATGTGGTTTAGGAAAATAATACACATGCACTAAACTCTAGTGGATCCTGTCGTCGGATTGATGACAAGTACGCCACGAGGGGGTCCTCGAGGCGTGTGGAAGAGAGGGGTGTGAGACATACGGTGTTTCGGGACGGTGAGCACACAAGTTTACCCAGGTTCGAATCTGCCGGCTTTGGACGGATCCTACGCCTGCTAGCAACCCAGTAATACGGCAGAGCTGGAATATAGGTTACAAGGGTTTCGCCTGTGTGAGTTGAGATTGTAGACTATTGTGAAGGTGCCCTAAAGTCTCTCCCTAGGACGGCTTATATAGATATCCGGCCTAGGGTTTATAGGAGAGATCTATCCGGCTACGACTAAGAGTCGGTTACAGAGTACATCTTAAACTACAAGTAACACTATGGGCCTATGTCAGTAAGTCTTCTGGGCCTTCCCGTAGCCGGACTGGACTCCGTATCTTCTCCTTGACTGGGCCGCCCATGAAGCAAAGCTCTAACCCGAAGTCGGCTACCCTGGTCAGTGAGGCATAGTGAGGATACCTAGAAAGTATATCCCCAACAGCATCCCCCGGAAGCCTCCAAGATCCAGAGTCGAATTTCATCATTGTCTAGCTCGATATTCAGCTTGCAGAATCTTGAAGGGTTCCTGAAACTTCAAAAAGAAAGGATAGGATCCGAGTCTCAAATGACTCGGACCTATGAATATGTTATTCGGGTTTCCAGCTCAAAATGCAAACGTTGCCGGAACTTGGTCTCTCACGTAACCTGACACGGTCAAGTCACGTCACTGACAGACATTCCAATCAGCACGACCGTTGGTGGGTCCGCCTTTCGCAGAACCGAGGCATCATTTTAATGCGTGCGTGGAGATCGAGGCGGTGTAATCATCGCCTGGGGGTCACCCAGTTCCTTCCATGATGTGTGGCATGTTCACTGTTGCGTTTACATCAATCTTGACGCAGTGGTTAGGATTCTTTTCCCCATCTTCTTCACCAGCACTTGCGTTGTTTCCTTCCTCCCAACGCCTTCCATGAACACAGAGCTCCTCTGCTCCCCTGAATCCTCTAGCGCCGCCCATCCTAGCTCACCGCACACGAAAAATGGCTTCAGCATCATCTTCCGGCACGGTGGCGATGGCAGCGACAGCAGTGGAAGCGGAGAAGGAGAGCAACCCCTGGGTCTGCATCTCGTGTGTCCTTGCCGATGCCAAGCTCCGCGTCATGGAGGACGAAGGGCTCCTCTGCGCTGGCGACTGGCGGAGCGGCTTCAGTGAAACCATCCCCAATCCCCGCACCGGCGAGGAGGTACACTTCGGTACCTACCTCGACAGAGGTTTGAGTTTCCCTCCCTCAAACTTCTTTTCTAAGGTTATAGATCACTACGAGTTCAACTCCATCATCTTCCCCCGAACTCGCTCTTAGAGATGAGCGCATACGCTTCTTTGTGCGAGGGGTACCTCGGTATTAGGCCGAGTCTTACTCTTTTCCGGTTTTATTTTCATGTCCGGAGAAATTCCATCACTCCCGGTAATCCATACATTACCGGTACTATTAGTTTTTCTGTTAGAAGAGAGCGCGTCTATCCTCGGATTATGGCCAGTGAGTCGGTAAAACAATGGCCGTCCACTTTCTTTTATCACAAGGATATTCCTGCTCCCGGCAAAGCTGCTGCTTTGCTGGCTTTCGTCGACGGTGCCGCCACGCCCCAAGAGTCCTCGGACGCAGATGCGCCGGCTCTCAGTGACGATCTTCTTCTTACCAAGAGGCGGATCAAATATTTGATGAAGCATAAGGGACTTAAGGGGCCTGACTTAGTTGACTGCTGTGTGGCGCACCGTATCTAGCCTCTTCAACATCATGGAGACCGGCTTATGCATTCCATTATAGCATCCAAGAAATATTCCCTCCGGATCTTCTCCAAGGCTTACTCGGATAAAGACTACGTGTGTCAAATCAAGCGGCTGATAAGTGAGCGGATTGAGAGGAAAATCCTGGAGCTATCTTTAGACATGCATACGGCTGAAGATCCTGTGTTACTGGTAAGTTTCCAGCAGAAACTCGAATTATGTGTTCATCTTTACATTCTTTTGCAATACTGAGATATCTCGTTTCTTTTCAGCTTGCTGACCTCCCCGAGTCGAAGCTTTCTCCTGTCCAGGGATATCCTCCTGAGATTTCTCAGGACAACGGAGAGTTGGTTCCACTACCGGACATAATTCCTCGAAAGCGTAAAGCTCCGATAGTGGCTATCGGTACAAAGGAAGTGCCCATTGTGAAGAGGTAATCTTTCCTCACAAGGTCTTTGTATCGTATGTTTTAATTATTTCCGAGATGTAATGTTCTTTGCTCTATTACTTTCTTAGAGCTAGACAGCTCACCAAGGGCAAAAGGAAAGGAAGTCCGTTGAAGCCCCTACGCCAGTCAAAGCTAAACTAGACTGCTCCTGCCGCATCACCTCTGACTCCTGCCCCTCAGCCTTCTGCAGCTCCGGAGATTACTCCATCTCTGATCGTCGCGGAAGATCCGACTCAATCAGCAGAGCCAATGATCCTCGAATCATAGACTGACGTCACCATGGGTGACTCAGGTTTTGATAAGGGTGAACCGTCTTTGGGTAATGATCCCTCGGCAGAGGTCTTCACTAAAAACCTCCCCAGCAATCTGGGAATTGCCAAACTTGGCCTTTCTCGGAAATCTGCAGAGGAGATCCAACGGCTCACTCGACAATGTCTAGAAGTCGGACTATCACTGCCGGAGAAGAAGCACAAGAAGTAGATGAGGTCAAGTACTCAGAACTTTTTGAACAAGTTCGTCTTCACGATGAGAGGCTGAGAACCGGTGAGCTTCCACCACCACCAATGATCCCGCTCACCCTCGCCGAGAAGGTTACGACAGAAGTGAACATGAGTTTGAGCAAACTCACTCATGAACAACATGTAAGTCGGAATTCCAACTTACCTTTTTACTTTATTCCGTATCATATTCTCTAGCCCCCAAGCATGAAGCTGGATAGACAGTCCGGATTTATGCTTCCTTAGGATGCCAAAGAATGAACTAGTATAGCCCCCAAGGCTCGTGCTGCTATTAGTAAAGATATTAGCCCAAGTCTTTAGTAGACTTCTGACTCTTGGTATTCTGACTTACAGAAAGTTAATTCATATAACCAGGAATTGTTGAAGAATATCTGTAACAAGTGGAGAGAAATCAGAGCTATCCGACTTGAAAATGCTCAACTGAAAGTATCCAGGGATGAGGCTAAAGGTAAACATTCCAGTACTCAAACCATGTCTTTTATTTCATAGTCGAAATTTTGTTCAACTATTGTTCTTTTGACTACAGCACTGGTAAAGCAATCATGTGCTATGATTGAGGAGGCCGTGAATCTGAAGACCCTGGAGGTGGAAAACAAGGACCTCTGCCAAGAGCTGAATAAGCTTAAGGCGGATCATGAGAAGAGCATTACTCAAGTTCTCGAATCCTCCTCCATGGCCACCGAGGAGCGCGATCGTAAGATTGTGCTCCAGGATAAGAAAATCTCGGATCTCAGCAATGAATTGTTTAGAGAGAAGGATATTGCCGAGGCACTCCGGGCTGAACTCCTGAGTCTTTGGGAGGAGAAGACCAAAGTCGACAATGTCATCTTTAGTATGTTTCCCTCTTTCTGACTTTTCTGCATCTTCTGACTCTTTGGAGTCCGGATTTATTTTATTAACCCTTTTTCATTACATGTGCAGGTCCTCTGAACTTACTGGACTCAGCCTCTGCCGAATCTCGCACTAGCCGGCTTACACAAGTCGGCGATTTGCTTCATGACTTCCACCAATCCATTGAGGATATTGTCAAAGTTCTCAAGGTTCTGGACATGCATAGCATGTCCAGCTTTAAAGTGCGAGACAAGGGCAAGGAGATGCCCCAACTCATCCAGGACTGGAACATGTCCTACACGCGGACCGCAGCACAGAACGCTCTCACCATGGTCATGATCCACCATGGAAACATGGAAATATGGCAAGTAACCAGAGGGTACTGTAAAGTGGATGAAGACGGTCATGAGCAGGACATCAAAGCCATCATGGACTCCTGCGCTAGATATGGGTGTCATGTAGCTGATCTCACCAGCTACGAAACTCCCTTCTTCACTCGCGTGGAGACACCGCCTCTGCCCGCTGAGGAAACTGGTGAAGCTTCCGATGACGAACAAACCATCTCGGATTTGAACGTCTCGGAAAGATATTAAGGAGAGGCTGATGTCTCTAGTGAGCTGGTAGCTCCTTCTTCTTCCCCTGCATCGTAGAGCATCAGAACAAACAATGTATTATTCTGAAAACAATTCGGGTTGTAAATCAGTAGTATGATACTTTTTGTTGGTGCTAAGTTTTATTTTATCTATTTAGCAGTTTTGGCTTTATAATTTTTCATGCCTGAAATATTTTCATAAGCACTTTATGTTTTTTGTCTATACTTATCGTTTATCTGGCTTTCCGCCTCGTCCCTTTCGTGAGCCGGCCAACCTTTAGCACGGAAACATTCCCGAGCAATGGAGCTTAATTGCTAAACCAGTTTAAACTCGGAAACAAAACCGTCTTCCAGTACCAATAATTCACTACTCGGAAAATGCCCGCATCCGGCAAACAGATAAATAACCAAAGTATAGACTAGAAAATTTTAGATTTACACCCGAAGGTAGCAATTTTAGAATCGGAAATCTAAACCAGAACAAACATGAGCATAAAGTACTTTCAAGTATTCTGGGATTTTTGACTGTGACATGATCATTCGGAAATAAGATGGCAATATAAAACTTCTCAGAAAAATGAGGCAACCAATACTTTATTTCTTATTGAACATGTACACATATATGATTACAAAGAAAGATAAACTAAGAATAAAAGGGACGTAGCTGAGCAATATTCCATGGTCTGTCTAATTCTTCCAGGTCTGTACTGCCTCTAGCTCTCTTTCTTTTCTTAGTAGTAGGTCTTTCTTTAACAGGCCACATATCAGTTAGATAGTAAGAACCATTGTGCAATACTCGGATAACTAAAAAGGGCCCTTCCCATACTGGGGAAAGTTTGTGCTTTCTTTTTTGCACAAGCCGAAGAACCAAATCGCCCTTATTGAAAGATCGGTTTCTGATTCTCTGGCTATGATACTTGCATAACTTCTGCTGATAAGCTATTGATCTGATCTAAGCAACGACGCAAACTTCTTCGACTAAGTCGAGATCATTTTGTCGAGAAATTTCGGCATCCTCTTCAATATACGCGGCAACTCTGGGAGAAGTGTGAATCAAATCACTAGGAAGAATTGCCTCGGCACCATAGACCAAGAAGAAAGGTGTGTATCTGGTTGACCTATTCGGGGTTGTTCGCAAACTCCATATTATAGAGGGTAATTCCTCTGCCCAAGCCCCCGCAGCACGTCGTAGTGGTGCTTCGAGTCTTGGTTTTAGGCCTGGTAGGATTAAACCATTTGCTCTTTCGACTTGTCCATTAGCCTGCGGATGTGCGACTAGCGTAATGTCAAGCAGGATATTTTGTTCATTGTAGAATTCGGCAAGCTCTCCCATAGAGAAGTTACTCCCGTTGTCCGTGATAATGCTATGTGGATAACCGTATCGGATTATGACATCCTCGACGAATCTTCTGGCTGTTGCCCCATCATAACTAGTGACGGGTTTAGTCTCAATCCATTTTGTGAATTTATCCACCATCACTAAGACATGAGTAAATCCACTTGGAGCCTGTTTAAATGGTCCTGCCATGTCAAGCCCCCAGACCGCGAAAGGCCATGTTATAGGTATTGTTCTCAGCTGATCAACCGGAATGTGAGCTTGTTTGGCGTATTTTTGGCAGCCTTTGCACGTCTTGACCAGCCGTTCTCCATCTGCCTTGGCTGTAAGCCAGAAAAAAACGTGTCAGAAAGCTTTTGCCACTAGAGATTTGGCTGCAGCATGGTGGCCACACTCGCCTTCGTGGATTTCAAATAAGATTTCCACTCCTTCTTTTGGAGATACACAGTGCTGAAAGACCCCAGACGCACTCCGCTTATAGAGCTCACCACTAATTATAGTATAGGATTTTGCTCGTCGGACGATCTGCCGGCTCAGAACTTCGTCTTCGGGTAATTTTCCATCTACCAAGTAATCAAGGTAGGGTTGAGTCCAGCTGGGAATTATAGCCAGAACTGCTACTAAAGGTGAGTCGGATTTGGTCAGATATTCCTCATACACTCCTTTTATAGAAGGAACTTTGAGGTGCTCCAAAAAAGCACCATCCGGGACCTTTTTCCGTGCAGAGCCTATTCGAGATAATGCATCTGCTTCCTCATTTTCTGCTTGGGGGATGTGTTGAACTTCAAACCCCTCGAACGATTTAGATAATTCATCCATGATAGCATTATATGCTACCATGTGCTTATTTGCATTACAGATATCCGACCCTTGCTGAGCAACAAGATCCGAATCTCCATAACACAGCAAACATCGGATGCCAATATCCTTAGCAATCCGGATTCCATGCAGCAGTGCTTCATACTCAGCAATGTTATTTGTCACTATGAATTGGATCTGCAGCACTTAGAAAAGTTTATCTCCTTGGGGTGATTTGAGCACCACGCCAGCCCCTGAGCCCCTGCGAGCCTTAGACCTGTCAAAATATAAAGTCCAGTATTCTGACACTGGGAGGATCATATTCTCCGTTGTCTCTATCCAATTAGCAACAAAGTCAGCGAGGATTTGGGACTTGATTGCTGTACGAGGTTTATACTCAATGTCGAAAGCTGAAAGCTCTATGACCCATTTTGTGACACGTCCTGTAGCCTCACTGTTGTGGATTATGCGACCGACGGTGATAGTCTCGCCGATTCCGATTCTTGCAGATTCCGCTTGGAACATAGATCCGAAGCTCACTTGCCCCACGATAGGCACCAACTGTCGTCGGATTGATGACAAGTATTCCATGAGGGTGTCCTCGAGGCGTGTGGAAGAGAAGATGTGAGACGTACGGTGTTCCGGGACGGTGAGAACACAAGTTTACCCAGGATCGGATCCGCAGGCTTTGGACGGATCCTACTCCTGCTAGCAATCCAGTAATACGGCAGAGCCAGAATATGAGTTACAAGGGTTTCACCTGTACGAGTTGAGATTGTAGACTATTCTGAAGGTGCCCTAAAGGATCTCCCTTCGACGGCTTATATAGATATCTGGCCTAGGGTTTACAGGAGAGATCTATCCGGCTATGACTAAGAGTCAGTTACAGAGTATTGAACTAAAAGTAACAATACGGGCCTATGTCGGTAAGTCTTCTGGGCCTACCCGTAGCCGGACTAGACTCCGTCTCTTCTCCCTGAGTGGGCCACCCGTGAAGAAAAGCTCTAACCCGAAGTGGGCCACCCTGGTCAGTGAGGCAGGGTGAGGATACCCGGAAAGTCTATCCCCAATAGGTCCATATGTGGTTTATGCAAAGAACACACATGCAATGACTCTAGTGGATCCATATGTGGTTTATGAGAAAAACACAAATGCAATGACCTCTAGTGGATCCATGTGGTTTATGAAAATAACACACATCCAATGACTCTAGTTGTGGTTTATGAAAAGAACACACATGCAATGACACTGGTGCATCCATGTGGTTTATGAAAAGAACACACATGCAATGACTCTAGTGGATCCATGTGGTTTACGAAAAGAACAGACATGCAATGATTCTGGTGGATCCATATGTGGTTTATGAAAAGAACAAACATGCAATGACTCTGGTGGATCCATATGTGGTTTGTGAAAAGAACACACATGCAATGACTCTAGTTGATCCATGTGGTTTATGAGAAGAACACACATGCAATGAACTCTAGTGGATCCATGTGGTTTATGATAATAACACACATCTAATGACTCTAGTTGTGGTTTATGAAAAGAACACACATGAATTGACACTGGTGGATCCATGTGGTTTATGAAAAGAACACACATGCAATGACTCTAGTGGATCCATGTGGTTTATGAAAAGAACACACATGCAATGACTCTGGTGGATCCATATGTGGTTTATGAAAAGAACACACATGCAATGACACTGGTGGATCCATATGTGGTTTGTGAGAACATACATGCAATGGCACTGGATCCATATGTGGTTTGTGAAAAGAACACATTCAATGACACCGGTGGATCCATCTGGTTTATGAAAAGAAAGACATGCAATGACACTAGTGGATCCATATGTGGTTTGTGAAAAGAACACAGAAGCAATGACTCTAGTTGTGGTTCATGAAAAGAATACACATGCAATGACACTGGTGGATCCATATGTGGTTTGTGAAAAGAACACACATTCAATGACATTGGTGGATCCATTTGTGGTTTGTGAAAAGAACACACATTTAATGACTCTAGTTTTGGTTTATGAAAAGAACACACATCCAATGACTCTAGCTGTGGTTTATTAAAAGAACACACATGCAATGACACTAGTGGATCCATGTGCTTTATGAAAAGAACACACATGCAAAGACTTTGGTGGATCCATGTGGTTTATGAAAAGAACAGACATGCAATGACTATGGTGGTTCCATATGTGGTTTGTGAAATGAACACACACGAAATGACTTTAGTGGATCCAGATGTGGTTTGTGAAAGGAACAGACATGCAATGACTCTAACTGTGGTTAATGAAAAGAACACACATGCAATTACACTAGGGGATCCATATGTGGTTTATGAAAGAACACACGTGCAATGACACTGGTAGATCCATGTAGTTTATTTAAAGAACGCACATGCAATGACACTGGTGGATCCATATGTGGTTTGTGAAAACAACACACATGCATTGAATCTGGTGGATCCATATGTGGTTTAGGAAAAGAACACACTTGTAATCAACTCTAGTGGATTCATATGTGGTTTATGGAAAGAAAAAACATGGAATGACTCTGGTGGATCCATATGTGGTTTATGAGGACAACACACATGCAATGAACTCTAGTGAATCCATGTGGTTTATGACAATAACACACATTCAATGACTCTAGTTGTGGTTTATGAAAAGAACACACATGCAATGATACTAGTGGACCCATGTGGTTTATGAAAAGAACACACATACAATGTGTCGTTGTATTGGGAATGGCAGTACCTAAGCATGTTAGATAGAGGTGTGGGGACTAGCAGGGAAGCTCTTGACGGCATCCACAGGCGGGATTGGATACAGGCAAGTGTAGCGAGACATAGGAAGTACCCAGGTTTGGAGCCCTCCTGGTGAGGTAAAACTCCTACTCCAGCCGATCTGACTATGAGTTGTATACGGGCTACAATCGCTCCTGGAGCTGTATCTTCTATCTACCCTCTTAAATGAACTCAGATCAACCCTTGCTACGAGAACCTTGCCTCTCCTTATATAGGCAGAGAGGCAACGGTCTCACTGGCCAGTCCGGCTGGCGGGCCCCATAGGTGGGTCCTAGCCGGCTGGTCATCTATAGTATTCGGTACACTTACATCCCATCAGAGTACATTTGCTAGGGTCGTTGTGGGTACAGTGAACGCCGTGCGAGCCTGTCGTCAGCCTCTGGCCACTATTCCCGCGTCACCCAGCAAAGTCTTCAGTATGGCCATGTACTTGCGGGTCTTTTCATCATACCAGGGCGTACCATGCACTGTGCAGCACGTCGCACTGTCCTCCTGATTGAGTCCGGCTATGCTGATGTAGCCGGTCCCGTGCCTTGTTGCTCCTCGTGGTCTGGTTACCGTGAAGTAGCCGGCTTGACTTGTTCGTCTCCGGGTATGCTCAGCCAGCCGGATGAGACCGACTGCCATGGTTCTTGTTCGGTTGTGGTATCCAGAGGTCATCCCCCGACACTAGCCCCCGAGCGCGTGTAGATTTTGCCCTTAGGTCAAATGTGCGCGCGCTCCTCTCCAACTTTGAAATATCTGGTCGGCTATGTCTAGCGGTTGTGCTACCCGTGACGTCAGTGCTGACGCCAGCCACACACGCACGCGCCATCATTGCACTGCGGCGGGCAACATAACGTCCTGTCGCATGTCGTCTCAGGGAACTGCCGCCTGCCTCTTCGTTTTCTACTTCGGGATCGTCTGCGCACCCCGCGCCTGCACAAAGGATCCTGTGCGGTAGGAAGGGCGGGGTGCGTCTCGATGGATGGCGCGTGGCACCATGGACGGTTCAGCTTCCGGGTCTTTAAAAGGTCGCCCAAGGAGGGTAGTTCCTCCTTCCGTTCACTGCCTCCCCAGTCTTCCCCTGCGCCCTAGCCTTCCTCGCTCTGCCTTGCTTGCTGCTGCCGCTGTAGTCCGCCGTGCCGCCAGTTTAGCGTCGTCGGAGGTACGGGTCACCGCCACTCCTTAGCCGGTGCTACACCCAGTGAGCCGGAGATGGCCATCGAGCGTGGATCCTAGTGCGTCTCCTCCATGATGGAGGAGCACATCGAAAAATACCACACCACCCACGTGCTGTCGCTAGAGATGGAGGTAGCGGTGCGGCTCGTGCCGGCGGGAGAGGAGTCGCTGCACCTTGTGGAGGGGGAGCGGGTGATTTTCCTGTCGCACCTCGTCTGCGGCTTCGCGCTGTCGGTGAACCCCTTCTTCCTCACCTTCCTCGCCTTCTTCGACCTCCGCCTCCACCACCTCAGCGCCAATGCTATCGTCACGTTGGCACACTTCGTGGCCTTCTTCGAGAATTATCTCGGCATCCAGCCGGATCTCGGGCTCTTCTACCGGCTCTTCTGCGTCCCGCCGCAGGTCCAGTTCACCAAGGGGCCGCTGGTGACGTGCGGAGGTGCCTCCATCTACTCCCGCACGCAGACCGGCTACCGCAAGTTCCGGCTGCAGGACACAATATGACTATGGTAACAGTCGTACTTCTACGTTCGCAACCTCACCAATGAGGACCGGATGAATCTGTCGGCTTTCTAGGACGTGGAATCTAGCTAGCAACAATGGGATCTCTAGGAAGAAGACAGAGTCGGACGCGATGCTGCAGCGCATGCACGCCCTCGTCACCGCCGGCTTAACCGGCCTGGACATCACCCTCTATTGGATGTCCCGGCCGATGATGCCGCTTCAGCAGTGCGCGCACAAGATGTACTTCTACTCCGTCCGGCTGGACCCAACCCGGCTGTCCCGCTGTGATCCCCGCTACCACCACTTCAAGAAGTGGGTGTGGAAGATTACGAAGGATTGGTTGCCGGAAGGCTAGACGTTCGGGCTTCCCCCTACAGCCGCGACAATCGCGCTCCCCGGGTAAGTTTCTTGTTAGCCGTTTTTTCTGCTTGTGACTTTTTGCCGTCCGGCTAACCTCTTGCGCTTCTTTCTTTATCGCAAATGTTCCCCTATTCCTCCGGGAGGAGGGCGAGACCCCCTCCAGAACTTCACGCCTGTCCTTCCCAAGCCACGCACTCGCCGGTCCAGGGAGGAGTCGGATGGGGACGGCGACGTCTTCCCCAGCCGGAACAATGAGCCGACCCCTGACCCCCATGCGTAGGTCGACGAGGAGGAGGAGGCCGCGCTGGCTCCTGAGCCATCCTGGCGCCACGCGGCGGATAACAACTCCAGCCGGTCTAGTGCTGGAGGAAGCGGCTCCAGTCGATTTGGCACTGGCGGGAGCAGGTCTAGCCGGCCAGCCGTGGAGGAGCCGGCCCCCAAGAGGAGCCAGACCGGCGCCCTTCCACCCAGCCGCCTTGGCCGCAAGAAGGGGCCGCCCCCGTGGTGTCGGGGTAAGCTATTCGCTGGCCCTTATGCCTTTTCCTCCTTTTCTTGTGCCAATTTTTCTGTCTTTTGCTTATTTGCCTTTGCTTCTTTCTTGTCTTCTTTTGTTCAGCACACTGGTTTCCTTTGGTGCCGTGAGCCCGCCGCGGGCACCCATTGGCTCACCAACCCGCGCGCCGAACACTGTGCCACCCCCAGCTGCTTCTCCTCCCCCTCCTTCGCCTAGAGCACCATCTCTTCCGCCGCCTCAAGCTGATCCGGCTGCCAGTTCCCAAGAGGGGGACGCCCCGCCGACCATGGTGGTGCAGCCGGAAATGGCTTTGCCTTCTTCAGAAAGTGGAGGTAGTTCCTCTATGGCAGAGAGGAGGGCCTCCACCGCAAGGAGCTTGTGGTCGTCACCGATGACAACTCCGACGATGAGCCAGGAGAGGAGTGGCGGAAGGCGGTGGCAGAGGCAAAGGAATCGCTGGTTGCCAATGCCATCGACAATGACGCCTCCTCCTCCGCCTTGCTAGAGGACCTTGCCGCCATCCTCGAGCTGGCGGTGAAGGAGATCCGGCTTCTCGAGGCCGTAGCTGAAAAAACCGGACCCTGGAGCAGAAGCTCGCGGCTACAAACGGGACCTCCCAGAGTAAGTCCCTTCAGCTGGATACAACTGCTGGATAATTTGGTCTTTCCCTTTCTCCATTTTTTTTGCTAATAGTCGGTTTCCGCAGCCATCATGGTGTGCCCTCAGCGGGAAATCGATCGCCTGAAGAAGGCAAACGACCGGCTGACCAAGTCCAACTCCATGCTTCGGCTGCAGAATAAGGACTGGCACGCCAAGCTAGACGTCCTGGAGGCCACCATCAAGGAGTGCGACACCACCCTCGCTAGCCGGGCCCAAGCTTTTGACCTCCTCGAAGCTCAGAACAAGGACCAAGAGAAGGAGGTCAAACGGCTGACGGTTCAGGAGAAGGCTCTGGTGGAGGAGCTGATGCAGGTTGGGCACACGACCAAGGGTAAGTTTTCCTCCGACTATCTTCATCTCTCCAGATCCGGTAGCCGGATCTGACATTCCTTTTTTTTATAGCATTTTATCCTGGTGTAGACCTGCTGGCATATAACCGGCTGCAGGAGAACTGGCCGGGGGAGCAGCCGACCGCCCAGGAGTTGGTCGTCCTCCTTGGCGAGGAGGCCGCCAAGCTTTGCCAGGCGTCTCAGGCTATCTTCACGTTTCTATGGCCGGACGTGCCGGTTCCGGAGACAATGGCGCACCTGGCGGCCAAGGTGACGAAGGTGCCGGCGACCGTCGATCGCCTAAGGGATCTGGCGGCACGAGCCGGGGAAGAAATGGCCTTGGCCCTGATGCTCTCTTGGTACAAGGATGCCTGCGTCGAGAAGATCAATGGGGGCTTCTGTGCCGGCACCTACCTTGCCGCCATCCGCCAGGCCCATCCGGAGCTCTAGGCCTTCTCCATCAAGATCGCTGATTACGCGGACGTCGACGAGGTCCTCGCCAACTCAGAGTCTTCTAGCATGCCTGATGCGGAAGCTTCATCATAGCCGACTGGTCGGGATGCCGGAGCCAGATCTCGAGACCGCTTCCAGCCGGAATACTCCTCATGTCAAGGGCCCTGCCGCCTAGAAGTAATCCCCGGGATGCCGGGTGGACTTTATTTATTTTGCTTGATTGAACTTTGTCGTGTGTGCTGGCTGTTTCTGATGTCGGCTGAACTAATGGGAGCTTTGTCTCCCCTTTTTTATCCAGCTGAACTATTTGGCTTGCTTCCAACATGTGATTTTTTGTGCGCTTTAAAGATTTGATATTTTGTCAGTTGAACTCGTTTGGCTACCTTTGCCCGACTGAGCACCTTTAGTCGGGGGAACTCCAGCTCCAGTGGGGGCGTGCCAGCGCACCCACTGGGTGTAGCCCCTGAGATTCGGAGTAGCTAGCATAGCCAGGTGCTTCGAATCTTCTTTATTCTCTTCAAGTCTTTAGCTTCATCCGACTAGACACCTCTAGCCGGCTACCCAAACTTGGGAAGTACCCGTTTACTTTCGCTGGCTGAACGCCTGTAGCTGGGGGAACTTCAATTCCAGTGGGGGCGCGCCAGCGCACCCACTAGGTGTAGCCCCCGAGATTCAGAGTAGCTAGCATAGCCAGGTGCTTCGAATCTTCTTCTTTCTTTTCTTCCTTCCCTTGCCCTCACCTGGGCTCGAAATATCCGGCTAAATGCCTTTAGCCGGTCAGAAACTACAAGATTCCACTAGGGACGCGTGAGCGCACCTAGTGGGTGTAGCCCCCGAGATTCGGAGCACTTGATGAAGGCAAGGACTTCGAATCTTCCACCTTCTTGAATTCCGACTCGATGTAGTCGGACAAAACAAACATATATACATTCCCACCTGTTAATAGGTTAGTCGGTTCAGCTAGTGCCTTTTAGCCCGAAGGCAGATTTATTTTTCGAAAACTAGCTTGTGCTTCTCTGGATACTTAGTCATTTTCCCGTGTGCTCTGCTGTTTACGCTGCATCCTTGTCGGGCAGCCGGGTTGCGGTCTGCAGCGGAATCGAAGGGAGCTGACAGTGCATTGTGCACCGTACTGACGGCTTAGTAGTCGGATTGTCTCAAGCTAGTTGCAAGGCCGGGACACCCGATCTATCGCATCTCCACCCCATTTTTCATGTGGGATACCTCGGGCTTTTGCTCTTGCTAGTCGGATAGCCGAGTTGCGGTCTATAGCTGAGACGAAGAGTGGGCCTCTGACATCATCTCAAACTACTCAGCCGGTTTGTTGATTTAGCAGGTCGGGCCAGCCGGCGAGCCCCGGGTAGGGGTTGCCGAAGCCGGGAAAAACTGAACCAGAAACGAACACACAATTTCTAGCAAGGAGACCCCGAGCATCTCGTAGGGGTCCGAATTTTCATTCATAGAGTTTGCGGGATACATACACTGTCTGGTGACTAGGTATAAAATGGGCGGAGCAGAGCCGCGTTCCAAGGGCGTTATGTTTCCTCATCCGACTTGTCCATCTTGTTCTTGCGCGGCTACTGCGCGTCGATGAGGTAGTAGGAGTCGTTGGGCAGCACCCGACTGATGATGAAGGGACCCTCTCAGGGTGGCGATAACTTGTGCATGCCCTTCGTGTCTTGCACCAGTCGGAGAACCAGATCGCCCTCGCGGAATGCGATAGGGCAGATCCAGCTCGAATGGTAGGGGCGTAGGCGCTGCTGGTACAGGGCCGATCTGGAGAGTGCTAGCTCGCGGGTCTCCTCGAGGAGGTCCACGTCATCCTCCCGCGCCTCCTGGTTAGCCTTTTCATTGTAGAGGAGCTTGCATGGTGAGTCGAACTCGATGTCCACAGAGAGGACGGCTTCTGAACCGTAGACGAGGAAGAATGGGGTGAAGCCGGTTGACCTGTTTGGCATGGTGCGGAGGCTCCACAACACAGCCGGAAGTTCCTCAATCCATCATTCGGGAGACCGCTCCAAGGGCTCGATGAGGCGCGGCTTGATGCCGGCTAGCACTAGGCCGTTTGCCCTCTCGACCTGCCCACTGGACTGCGGGTGTGCGACAGAAGCGAGGTCCAGCTGGATGCCCTTGTTGCTGCAGAACCGGGTGAAGGCCCCCTTGGCGAAGTTCGTGTCGTTTCCCGTGATGATGCTATTGGGGTAGCCGAACCGGTTAATGATGTTGGTGAAGAACGTGACGATTGTCGCCCCGTCTGTGGCATCCCGCAAAACCACTACTAGAAAATCGCGTTGTTTTTGTGCATTGCATCATCATGACCGCATGCTCATGTCATCATGCCACATTGCATTTGAGCATCGTCATCATCTTGCAATTGCTTGCATAAAACTATTTGCAGAAAACCTATTTTGTGTTTTCTAAAACGCCCCGTCTTTGTTCAAACGCAAAACCCGGGTCTCCGGATTATTTTGTTTTGTCTGCTATCGGTTCGCAAAAGTCTGTTTGAAATAAATAAAACATTTAATTATTTTTAGTGGGGCAGTCGAACGGGCCGATTCGACCCAGTCGACCACCCCCAGTATTAAAACGGTCCACCTAAACCAGCCTACCCGAAATCCTATTCCTACCCAACCTAGTCTACCCACCCCTCCAGCCACCTCACCCCACCCAATCCTCTCTCGCCACCTCACCTCTCTCCCTCCTCCCCACCACTCATCTGCTGCCACCTCACCTCCCACATGCCAGCCCCCCACTCCTCTCTCCTTCTCTCACCCCAACCGACCCCACCCACCTGGCCCTCTCTCCCTTACACCTCGGTCCCACGCCCCACCTGGCCCCACCCGCAGCCGCACACAACACAACACACCCACCCTCTCCCTGGTCCCACCCCTCCCTCTCTCAGCGCCACACACACGCACACCACGCAGCAACCACCCCACGCCCTGGCCCACCGCCACCTGCCCCTGGGTCCCACCACACCAGCCCCCACGCGTCTTCTCCCTCCTCTGGCCTCCCACCTCTCTCCCCGTCCTCCTCACCGTCCCCGCCGCCTCGCTTCCCCCCCTCGCGGCCTCCTCCCGCGCCGCCGCCCTCCTCCGTTCCCCCCTCCGTCGCCGGACCCGCGCTCGCCCCGGCCCCGCCTCCTCCTCCCGTGCACGCCACCGCAAGCCTCGCCCGCCGGCCCGAGCCACCCCTCTGCCTCGCCCGGTCCCCCGCCTCCTCTCCGGCTCGCCGTCCCCGCGAGCTCGCCCCCCGAGCGCCTCCCCTCTCGCCGCCGTTCTCCCTCCTCGGCAGCCGCCGCTCGCCCCGAGCGCCGCCGCGCCAGACCCTCCGCTCGCCGGCCTTCCTCCGCTCGCCGCTAGGCTCCGTCGTCCGGCCCCGCTCGTCCGTGCCTCGTCTCTCCCCGAGGCCGCGGCCACCTCCTCCTTGCCTCTGCGAGCCGGCGTCGACCGTGGGCAGGGCCTCGCCGTCGCCTCCTGCCGGTGTTTCCTTGCGCGGTACACATCACGGTGCTACCCTCGTGGCCTAAGTGCAAGTTGTCTGTCTCTTCGCCATCAAGCTATCACCCGAAGGACGACGCCAAGACCTACTTCTGTTGGTATAGAAGACCAATTCCAAGGCCACACTCGCCAAGAACAACCTGGTACATCTTCGACGAGACCTCCGTCACGGGTTTGGAGCACTTCGACGAGGACACCAAGGCCGACGACATGACCCGACGACCCCGGATGCAACAAGACCTTCTTCCCGGATGCCACGTCAGGAACCCGAACGCCAAGATCGCCGACGCGAATACGCCAAGTTCGTCTACCCCGGACACCGTGCGACAAGATCTACTTCACGGATCCAAAGACCCCGGAACCCGATCCACTCAAGTTCGCCATCGACGTCAAGATCGGCACCGACCAGGGCGAGTACGATGCGCCCTACGCCGAACCAAGACCTCCTCCCGGAACGCCAAGATCTACCTCCGTTATCCGAGAACGATCCCGCCGAGGCCGAACCCCAGATCCGGACCCTGAGACCGACCCCGAACCCCGGAACCCCAAGCTCGCCGAACCCTAATGTGTGAACCCCTTCCCGAAAACCCTATTTTATAATATAATACAACTTGTCGCATATTAAATGTTCATGCATGCATATTGTCGTGTGGTTTGGGGGCCTTATGCCGATTCACCTCATAATTAAATATGGGGCCCATATGCGGGCAAATCTATTCTCATATTGGCCTCATTTAAATTTGTGTAGCGAACCGGTGCCATCTTTGCCATGTTAAAATAACATTTAAATTGCGGGGTAGTAAAACAACTTAAGTCACCTAATTAAAATGTCGGGACCCCGGTTCCACTTAATATTGCCCAATCGCATCGCACCTTGCCATGTCATACATCATACATGCATCATGCCAATTTTCTACCGTAGTATTAAATATTGCATCCGGTGTTTATTCTAGTGTTTTGCTTCTTCGCGGATAAGGCCGTTGAGTTGATGTGAGCTTCGCCCCGATCTTCGGTTGAACCTTCGACAATGTTTTCAGGCGAGCATCTCCCCCTTTCTACCTATCTTACTTTTATAGTATTTATTCCCTCCTGTTGACCTATTGCTATCTGTGTTGCGTTGCTCTAGTTTTCGTACCCGTGATATCCCTTGCAGCCTCATATTGCCTTGGACACATCCTATTACCTGTTGTTTGGTAGATAGTTGGACTTGCGCGCCGTAGTTGCTTGCTCAAGCGCTGTTGCGTGTCGCCAAGAACCATAGTGTTGGAGTAATTGCCGCATGTTGATGTTGGAGATGATCATGGCTTTACTTTTCGTTCACTTTAATTACTGTATAACAACTAAAATTGAAGTAAGTAAGCAGAGGCATCGGTGGGTGATAGATCATATTTGGTTTCCGACCGCCCACTTGTGTCCCGTAGGACCCCGAGTTCTTGACACCTGTTCCGAGATCGAGCGCGCTAACCACAGGTGGGGAGATATGGGCCCCCCATTGATTAGTACCTGATTTCAAAGTATTGTACTGGGGGCCACAAACTAGTTTGAGGTTTTATTTACTATTCTGTACTTATGCCATGTTTTACTGCTTTATTTAAATTGTGCGATGGATAGCACACTGTACTGTTTAGGATCGTGACCCGTTTTCGCTGTATCGACAAGCCCGAGAGTTTCGGGTTCCCAGTCGTTTACAGCCGGCTCCACAAACCCTAAGTCCGTCTTGGAGACCGGCCGACTTCGTTGCGGGTTCGACTTAGTGGGGTGGCCCCCATGTACTTACTTTGGGTCTGGGAAACGTCATGACTTAGGCCCCGCCGACATACCGATGGGTGTATGTTAATTGATCTGGCAAAAAGGGTCGAAGTGCTTGTGGATACTTTGGTGCACCCCTGCAGGGTTAAATCTTTTCGAGAAGCCGTGTCCGCGGTTATGGACGACTTGGAGCACAGTGCTTGATTATAGACAACTATGACTAAAGTTTATTGTTATAAATTGACTTGTATCCGATATGACTAGTAATCAGCTTCACTACAACGGAATGGCTAAGTAAAAGTACCAACAACTGCTGGGTTTTGGGGTTATCTCATGCTAATTGTATCTGACTAGTAAGTGTTGCAACTATCACGGAATGGTCAACTAAAAGTGCCCACTGCTTATTTTATCAGGATGATTATCTAAACCTGACTAGTAATTGCTGCAACGATAACTGAATAAATAAAACTACCAACTGTGTGAGTTCCTCGGTTGACTTCCTCGTTTGGTCTCGAGGGGGAAATACCAGGATGGGTATGTTTGGTGGTAGCATCAGGTTGGTTCCGATTAGGTCTTTCTTACCCCTCTCTAATAGCCGCCAGTTGTATCGAGTCTCTATAGGTTGTTTAGTGCATGCTGCCGCTGCCGCTCAGTCCACCATACCTATGTAGGCGAGGACCGCCGAATTCTAGCCTCGCCGTGTACTGGCCTCAGTACAGACGCTCCTCTTTTTCCTTTGCCCTTTGTCGGCACCCCTTTTGTTTAAGCAGGTTTTGAGATCGACGTCGTTAGCAGGGTTACCCTTCCGGCTTGGCCTGGGCAGGGTTATGGACGCCATTGGTTATTCTTCAGGGCTCTTAGCCCCATTTGCATCTTGTCCGTAGTCGGACGCGCCATCATTTTCAAGGTGATTTGGATCTTTGTATAATATATCTGTATTCTTGACTCCTGAAGTCGTGTTGTATATATCTGTTCTGTGGGTCCCATCGAGGACTGTTGTGTAATGTTATTACTTCGTTTTCCACCCGCACGAAAGTGCCTGGTGGGCACCTTTGAATCGTTTCTATGCGGGTTTGGCGAGATTCGCTAAAACTTGCATAGGGCCGATTCTGAGGGTGTTACAGAGTGGTATCAGAGCTCAGCAGTTGCGATACCCCACAAGTCCAGCCTGTAGGATAACCTAGCTAACGGACGTTGTAGAGTGTCAAAACTATTTTGCAAACTCGGTTGGATAGTTCTGATTAGGTCTGATTTTACTCCTTACCCCTCTGCTATTCTCCTCTTACCTCTGCGTGTTTTGAATCCGCTCTCTTCTCTCTCTTCGAGTCCAGGAGTTCTCGTGGTTGGGTTCCGTCATACCTTCAGGGTTTCGCTTCCTCCTTTGGTAACGGTGTTGCTACATCTGGTCTTCATGCTATCTCGAGGAATCCTCCGTCTGGTGGACTTCTCTTTGTTCCTTCTCGTGCCTTCCGGTGTTTTCCGACGCGACGACATCATCTACGCCAGATCCGATGCAGAGTCTGCATCACCCCTTTGTTCCTGAACCTTGTTTGTCGATATCTTCAGTCTGAATCCTGAGGGTTGGTTGCATAACCTATCTGTTCATGTACAGAGTAATGCTTTGAGTGCGGGATGGAGTCGCGACCATACCACTACTCTTATCATTTGCTTTGTATATTGAATGGTGGATCGATGCAATTTTACTCCGTCCACGGAAGCTAGAGGTGGCTTTATTTGTGGATACCTCTACCTTCGCCCTTTGTTCCCGGAGTGTTCTCTGACGATCACGGACAACGACCTCTTGTTAGTGGTGTCGCGATGATCTAACCGAAGCGAGAAGACGCAGATCGCCGACCTTCCTTCCGGTACCCTGAGGCGGATCTCGGGGGCGAGATCCCTTGTTAGTGGTGTCGAATTGTGGCATCCCGCAAAACCACTACTAGAAAATCGCGTTGTTTTTGTGCATTGCATCATCATGACCGCATGCTCATGTCATCATGCCACATTGCATTTGAGCATCGTCATCATCTTGCAATTGCTTGCATAAAACTATTTGCAGAAAACCTATTTTGTGTTTTCTAAAACGCCCCGTCTTTGTTCAAACGCAAAACCCGGGTCTCCGGATTATTTTGTTTTGTCTGCTATCGGTTCGCAAAAGTCTGTTTGAAATAAATAAAACATTTAATTATTTTTAGTGGGGCAGTCGAACGGGCCGATTCGACCCAGTCGACCACCCCCAGTATTAAAACGGTCCACCTAAACCAGCCTACCCGAAATCCTATTCCTACCCAACCTAGTCTACCCACCCCTCCAGCCACCTCACCCCACCCAATCCTCTCTCGCCACCTCACCTCTCTCCCTCCTCCCCACCACTCATCTGCTGCCACCTCACCTCCCACATGCCAGCCCCCCACTCCTCTCTCCTTCTCTCACCCCAACCGACCCCACCCACCTGGCCCTCTCTCCCTTACACCTCGGTCCCACGCCCCACCTGGCCCCACCCGCAGCCGCACACAACACAACACACCCACCCTCTCCCTGGTCCCACCCCTCCCTCTCTCAGCGCCACACACACGCACACCACGCAGCAACCACCCCACGCCCTGGCCCACCGCCACCTGCCCCTGGGTCCCACCACACCAGCCCCCACGCGTCTTCTCCCTCCTCTGGCCTCCCACCTCTCTCCCCGTCCTCCTCACCGTCCCCGCCGCCTCGCTTCCCCCCTCGCGGCCTCCTCCCGCGCCGCCGCCCTCCTCCGTTCCCCCCTCCGTCGCCGGACCCGCGCTCGCCCCGGCCCCGCCTCCTCCTCCCGTGCACGCCACCGCAAGCCTCGCCCGCCGGCCCGAGCCACCCCTCTGCCTCGCCCGGTCCCCCGCCTCCTCTCCGGCTCGCCGTCCCCGCGAGCTCGCCCCCCGAGCGCCTCCCCTCTCGCCGCCGTTCTCCCTCCTCGGCAGCCGCTGCTCGCCCCGAGCGCCGCCGCGCCAGACCCTCCGCTCGCCGGCCTTCCTCCGCTCGCCGCCAGGCTCCGTCGTCCGGCCCCGCTCGTCCGTGCCTCGTCTCTCCCCGAGGCCGCGGCCACCTCCTCCTTGCCTCTGCGAGCTGGCGTCGACCGTGGGCAGGGCCTCGCCGTCGCCTCCTGCCGGTGTTTCCTTGCGCGGTACACATCACGGTGCTACCCTCGTGGCCTAAGTGCAAGTTGTCTGTCTCTTCGCCATCAAGCTATCACCCGAAGGACGACGCCAAGACCTACTTCCGTTGGTATAGAAGACCAATTCCAAGGCCACACTCGCCAAGAACAACCTGGTACATCTTCGACGAGACCTCCGTCACGGGTTTGGAGCACTTCGACGAGGACACCAAGGCCGACGACATGACCCGACGACCCCGGATGCAACAAGACCTTCTTCCCGGATGCCACGTCAGGAACCCGAACGCCAAGATCGCCGACGCGAATACGCCAAGTTCGTCTACCCCGGACACCGTGCGACAAGATCTACTTCACGGATCCAAAGACCCCGGAACCCGATCCACTCAAGTTCGCCATCGACGTCAAGATCGGCACCGACCAGGGCGAGTCCGATGCGCCCTACGCCGAACCAAGACCTCCTCCCGGAACGCCAAGATCTACCTCCGTTATCCGAGAACGATCCCGCCGAGGCCGAACCCCAGATCCGGACCCTGAGACCGACCCCGAACCCCGGAACCCCAAGCTCGCCGAACCCTAATGTGTGAACCCCTTCCCGAAAACCCTATTTTATAATATAATACAACTTGTCGCATATTAAATGTTCATGCATGCATATTGTCGTGTGGTTTGGGGGCCTTATGCCGATTCACCTCATAATTAAATATGGGGCCCATATGCGGGCAAATCTATTCTCATATTGGCCTCATTTAAATTTGTGTAGCGAACCGGTGCCATCTTTGCCATGTTAAAATAACATTTAAATTGCGGGGTAGTAAAACAACTTAAGTCACCTAATTAAAATGTCGGGACCCCGGTTCCACTTAATATTGCCCAATTGCATCGCACCTTGCCATGTCATACATCATACATGCATCATGCCGATTTTCTACCGTAGTATTAAATATTGCATCCGGTGTTTATTCTAGTGTTTTGCTTCTTCGCGGATAAGGCCGTTGAGTTGATGTGAGCTTCGCCCCGATCTTCGGTTGAACCTTCGACAATGTTTTCAGGCGAGCATCTCCCCCTTTCTACCTATCTTACTTTTATAGTATTTATTCCCTCCTGTTGACCTATTGCTATCTGTGTTGCGTTGCTCTAGTTTTCGTACCCGTGATATCCCTTGCAGCCTCATATTGCCTTGGACACATCCTATTACCTGTTGTTTGGTAGATAGTTGGACTTGCGCGCCGTAGTTGCTTGCTCAAGCGCTGTTGCGTGTCGCCAAGAACCATAGTGTTGGAGTAATTGCCGCATGTTGATGTTGGAGATGATCATGGCTTTACTTTTCGTTCACTTTAATTACTGTATAACAACTAAAATTGAAGTAAGTAAGCAGAGGCATCGGTGGGTGATAGATCATATTTGGTTTCCGACCGCCCACTTGTGTCCCGTAGGACCCCGAGTTCTTGACACCTGTTCCGAGATCGAGCGCGCTAACCACAGGTGGGGAGATATGGGCCCCCCATTGATTAGTACCTGATTTCAAAGTATTGTACTGGGGGCCACAAACTAGTTTGAGGTTTTATTTACTATTCTGTACTTATGCCATGTTTTACTGCTTTATTTAAATTGTGCGATGGATAGCACACTGTACTGTTTAGGATCGTGACCCGTTTTCGCTGTATCGACAAGCCCGAGAGTTTCGGGTTCCCAGTCGTTTACAGCCGGCTCCACAAACCCTAAGTCCGTCTCGGAAACCGGCCGACTTCGTTGCGGGTTCGACTTAGTGGGGTGGCCCCCATGTACTTACTTTGGGTCTGGGAAACGTCATGACTTAGGCCCCGCCGACATACCAATGGGTGTATGTTAATTGATCTGGCAAAAAGGGTCGAAGTGCTTGTGGATACTTTGGTGCACCCCTGCAGGGTTAAATCTTTTCGAGAAGCCGTGTCCGCGGTTATGGACGACTTGGAGCACAGTGCTTGATTATAGACAACTATGACTAAAGTTTATTGTTATAAATTGACTTGTATCCGATATGACTAGTAATCAGCTTCACTACAACGGAATGGCTAAGTAAAAGTACCAACAACTGCTGGGTTTTGGGGTTATCTCATGCTAATTGTATCTGACTAGTAAGTGTTGCAACTATCACGGAATGGTCAACTAAAAGTGCCCACTGCTTATTTTATCAGGATGATTATCTAAACCTGACTAGTAATTGCTGCAACGATAACTGAATAAATAAAACTACCAACTGTGTGAGTTCCTCGGTTGACTTCCTCGTTTGGTCTCGAGGGGGAAATACCAGGATGGGTATGTTTGGTGGTAGCATCAGGTTGGTTCCGATTAGGTCTTTCTTACCCCTCTCTAATAGCCGCCAGTTGTATCGAGTCTCTATAGGTTGTTTAGTGCATGCTGCCGCTGCCGCTCAGTCCACCATACCTATGTAGGCGAGGACCGCCGAATTCTAGCCTCGCCGTGTACTGGCCTCAGTACTGACGCTCCTCTTTTTCCTTTGCCCTTTGTCGGCACCCCTTTTGTTTAAGCAGGTTTTGAGATCGACGTCGTTAGCAGGGTTACCCTTCCGGCTTGGCCTGGGCAGGGTTATGGACGCCATTGGTTATTCTTCAGGGCTCTTAGCCCCATTTGCATCTTGTCCGTAGTCGGACGCGCCATCATTTTCAAGGTGATTTGGATCTTTGTATAATATATCTGTATTCTTGACTCCTGAAGTCGTGTTGTATATATCTGTTCTGTGGGTCCCATCGAGGACTGTTGTGTAATGTTATTACTTCGTTTTCCACCCGCACGAAAGTGCCTGGTGGGCACCTTTGAATCGTTTCTATGCGGGTTTGGCGAGATTCGCTAAAACTTGCATAGGGCCGATTCTGAGGGTGTTACAGAGTGGTATCAGAGCTCAGCAGTTGCGATACCCCACAAGTCCAGCCTGTAGGATAACCTAGCTAACGGACGTTGTAGAGTGTCAAAACTATTTTGCAAACTCGGTTGGATAGTTCTGATTAGGTCTGATTTTACTCCTTACCCCTCTGCTATTCTCCTCTTACCTCTGCGTGTTTTGAATCCGCTCTCTTCTCTCTCTTCGAGTCCAGGAGTTCTCGTGGTTGGGTTCCGTCATACCTTCAGGGTTTCGCTTCCTCCTTTGGTAACGGTGTTGCTACATCTGGTCTTCATGCTATCTCGAGGAATCCTCCGTCTGGTGGACTTCTCTTTGTTCCTTCTCGTGCCTTCCGGTGTTTTCCGACGCGACGACATCATCTACGCCAGATCCGATGCAGAGTCTGCATCACCCCTTTGTTCCTGAACCTTGTTTGTCGATATCTTCAGTCTGAATCCTGAGGGTTGGTTGCATAACCTATCTGTTCATGTACAGAGTAATGCTTTGAGTGCGGGATGGAGTCGCGACCATACCACTACTCTTATCATTTGCTTTGTATATTGAATGGTGGATCGATGCAATTTTACTCCGTCCACGGAAGCTAGAGGTGGCTTTATTTGTGGATACCTCTACCTTCGCCCTTTGTTCCCGAAGTGTTCTCTGACGATCACGGACAACGACCTCTTGTTAGTGGTGTCGCGATGATCTAACCGAAGCGAGAAGACGCAGATCGCCGACCTTCCTTCCGGTACCCTGAGGCGGATCTCGGGGGCGAGATCCCTTGTTAGTGGTGTCGAATTGTGGCATCCCGCAAAACCACTACTAGAAAATCGCGTTGTTTTTGTGCATTGCATCATCATGACCGCATGCTCATGTCATCATGCCAGCGCGTGCCCGCTTGAAGGGACCGACCATGTCGAGGCCCCAGACAGCGAAATGCCAGGTGATCGGTATAGTCTTGAGTACCATAGTCGGCATGTGCCTGAGCTGCCCAAAGCGTTGGCACCCATTGCACGTGCGGACTAGCTGCTCGGCATCCTCGAGGGCGGTGGGCCAATAGAAACTATGGCGGAACGCCTTGGCGACTATTGCCCTGGATGAAGCGTGATGCCCACAATCGCCCTGGTGGATGTCCTTGAGCATCCGGTAGCCTGTGTCCACATCGACACACCGTTGGAAGATGTCGGATATGCTGCGCTTGTACAGTTCCTTATTGATGATGGTGTACATGTGTGCACGCAGCTGGATTTGCCTGGCCTCCACCTCGTCATCCGGAAGCTCTCGATTGGTGATGTAGTTCATGAAGGTCTGCGCTCAGGATGGTATCTCCCGGATAGTGAGGACGCTTTTGTTCTCCAGCTGAGGGGCGTCGGGGGGTCGTCCTGATGAGGTACCCGGAATGGCAGCCCCCGAGCCTCTTGATGAGTCGGCAGCCCCCGGGTGTTGCGAGCCGGAGGGTACAGACTTGCCAGAGTTGGTGCGATCCTTTTTCTTCGCGGGTTATGCCGGCTCCGCGTCTGTCGTGCCGTCAACCAGAGCGCTCCCCGCCCAGATAATGGAATCTGACTCGGGAGACGGGTTGATGGAGGGCTTGCATAGATGCTCCAAGGAGACCCCTTGTGGGATCGCCTGCCTGGTGGATCCGATTCGTGCGAGCGAATCGGCTACCTCATTGTTGATAGGAGGGACGTGATGGAACTCACATCCGTCGAAGCAGGCGCTGAGCTTCTGTACATCGAACCGGTAGAGAGCCATGTTTGCATCGCAGGCATCCTACTCTCCGGATACCTGCTGCACCACCAGATCCAAATCACCGAAGCAAAGGATCCAGTTGACGCCGATTTCCCTGGCTAGCCAGAGGCCATGCACCAGTGCCTCATATTTGGCAACATTGTTGGAGGCCTTGAAGTGGATCTGGAGAACGTACTCCAGCCGGTCTCCTTTGGGCGAGGTGAGGACAATGCCGGCTCCCAAGCCCCCGAGCATATTCGAGTCGTCGAAGTGCATCCTCCAGTCGTCCGAATCAGGAACCGGTGGGAGGTACTAGGTCTCGGCCCAGTCGATGAGGAAGTTCGCCAGAGCTTGTGACTTGATCGTGATCCAGGGCTCATACTGGATGGAGTAGGCAGCGAGCTCGATGGCCCATTTGGTGACTCGGCCAGTGGCGTCCTTGTTGACGATAATTTCCAAAAGGGGTGCGGAGCACACGACCTTAATCGGATGCTCTTGTAAGTAGTGCTTGAGCTTCTTGCACTCCAGGTACACACCATAACACATCTTCTGGTAGTGGGGGTAGTTTTTCTTGGAGAGGGAGAGAACCTCGCTGAGGTAGTAGACGGGTCGCTGAACCGACTGAGCCTTGCCTTCCTCGTGGCGCTCCACCACCAGGATGACACTAACGACCCGGATGATGGCTGCTATATAGAGCAACATCGGCTCCTTGCTAGCCGGCGTGGCTGGAACCAGCGTTGTCGATAGCATGTTCTTGAGGTCATGAAAAGCGGCATCGGCCTGCGAGGTCGAGGAAAACTTGTCCGTCTTCTTCATCAGCTGGTACAACGGAAGTGCCTTCTCCCCCAGCCGGCTGACGAAATGGCTGAGGGAGGCTAGGCATCCGGTGAACTTCTGGACTCCGAGCAAGCTTCTGGGCGGCTGCATTCTCTCGATAGCCGCGATCTTCTCCAGATTTTCATCGATCCCTCGTTGTGAAATGAGGAAACCGAGTAGCTGGCCAAATGAGACTCCGAAGACGCACTTCTCCGGGTTCAGTTTCATTTGGTACTACCGGAGGTTGCCAAATGTCTCTCCCAAGTCTTCGAGGAGGGTGCGCTTCTCCTTGGTCTTGATGACCACATCGTCCACATAGGCATGCACGTTTCAGCCGATCTGTGAGTGCAAGCATTTCTGCATACAGCGCTAATAGGTAGCGCCTACATTTTTCAGACCGAAAGGCATGGTTACATAACAGAAAGCCCCATATGGGGTGATAAACGATGTCTTTATCTAGTCAGTCAGGTTTAGCCGGATCTGATTGTAATCGGAGTAACAATCCAAGAAGGACAACAAATTGCAGTCGACCATGGAATCGATCACTTGATCGATATGGGGCAAAGCAAAGGGATCTTTCAGGCACGCCTTGTTCAGGCTGGTGTAGTCAATACACATGCGCTAGGTCTTCTACTTCTTCAACACCAAGACTGGGTTGGCCAGCCAGTCTGGGTGGTACACCTCCATGACGAACCTGGCTGCAAGGAGCTGGGTGATCTTGTCACCAATGATCTTTCTTTTCTCCTCTACGAACCGGCGCAGAGGTTGCTTGACTGGCTTGGCATCCGGCCGCACATGAAGCGAGTGCTCGGCGAACTCCCTCGGCACACCTGGCATGTCCTTGGGTGCCCATGCAAAGATGTCACGATTCTCATGGAGGAAGTCGACGAGCGCGCCTTCCTATTTGCTATCCAAGTTGGCACCAATGCTGACGAACTTGGTCGGGTCAGAGGGGTCGAGCAGAATCCTCTTCGTCTCCTTTGCCAGCTAGAAAGCTGCTTCTCTAGCTGGCTTGCTCCTAGCCGTCATTTCTTGCTGGGCCATGGCCACATTGCGCATGATCACGTGCTTTTCTTCGGCTATGAGGAGGGCCTCTGCCAACTTGGAGCCGACTGAGGCGCACTCCATCGACCGCCTGAAGCAGCCGGCGATGATGATCAAGCTGTTTGGTCCCGGCATCTTCGTCTTGAGATATGCATAGTGGGGGACGGTCATGAACTTGGCGAGGGCGGGGTGCCCGAGGAGAGCATGGTAGGAACTCGACAAGTTCACCACCTCGAACCATATCGGCTCATGCCGGAAGTTCTCCTCGGTCCCGAAAATGACATCCAGCTGGATTTTACCCAGCGGAGTGCAAGCCGGTCCTGGCAGTACACCGTGGAATGTCATGGTAGTAGGGCGCATGTCGTACTCACGGATGCCAAGCTTCTCCAGCGAAGACCGGTAGAGAAGGTTGAGGCTGATGCCTTAGTCGATGAGGACACGCGAGAAGCGGCAGGTGCGCTCATTGGAGACGATGAGGGGGTCAAGTACCCTGGCGCAGCCCCCGAAAATTGGAAGCTGATCTGGATGATCCTCCTGGCTCTAGGTGATGGGGGTCTCCGACTAGTTCAGGTACCGAGGGACTGGGGAGACGATGGCATTGACCTCCTTGGAGTGCCGCCTGCAGCTGTGCTTGTCGTCCAGCTCCGTTTCAAAGATGTGGTAGGCGGCGTGTGGCTGGGGGTAGCCGTTGTTGTTGTTGCCACAATTACCATCATTGCCGACTCCCCTAGCCGGTGGTGGGGGTTCACCAGGAGGGGGCGGGTGTAGACATTGTTGGTTGCCCTGGTCCTTTAGCTGGCGGGTCTAGCTGCAATTCCGGGTGGTGTGCGTAGCCGGCTTGAAGCGACTACTATGCCACTTGCACGGGCTGTCAAACATTTGGTCAAAGGTGAGCCGCGGCTTCTGCCTTCTTGCATTGTTAGCCGGTGCGTCGGGTGCACCCTCCTCAACATTGACCTGCCCCGCGTGGTAGCGAGGCTTCTGCTGTCCGGCTTGGGGATCCCCATGGAACCGGTTGTTGTTGCCGTGGCGCCTGGAGGATCCGGCTTCTCCAGCCAGATTCCTCGGACGATCGCGAGCCGGCTCTGACGGAGTCGGACGCCCATCAGCACTTACTCGGAGGGGTTTTTCATCGCCGCCTCCGCCGTGGCGTACATGTCCACAACTGTCATGAGCTTCGCCATGGTTTTTGTCTCATTACACAGTAGCCGGTGGTGAAGCATGGTGCGTTCTCGGCACCCCTCGATGAAGAAGCCGATGGCCTGGCTCTCCAGGATGCCCTCGCAGGTGTTGCGCAGCTCCGTCCACCTGGCGAGGTACTCGTGGTCCATCTCGCAGTCGCCCTGAACACACAAGGCCAGGTCGCGCAGGCGGCCCGGACGCTTGTATGTGCCGTTGAAGTTGTGGATGAACACCTTCTCAAAGTATGGCCAGGCGTTGATGTTGTTGGGTGCAATGATGTTGAGCCATGTCCTTGCTGACCCGGTTAGCATAAGGGGGACGTAGTGCATAGCTGTGCGCTTGTTCCCATGGGCGATGCCGACTACCGTGGCGTAGTCGGTCAGCCAGTATTCCGGTTTCATGCTGCTGTCATACTTGGGGGTGTCCTTGGGCAGGGTGAACTTATCCAGAAACGGCTCGTTTCGGATGCGGGGTCCTAAACAAACCGGTCCGGTGGAGTCTTCTTCATCCGTGACGCACGCTTGAGCGAGGAGCTCGATGTGGTCGCGGGCATCCAGACGATCCGGGTTGGGTGCTCCTACCCGGCCCGAGAGATGGGAACCGGTAGGTCTTGGCGCTCCGGTTGGTGGAGGGGGAGGCGGTGGGTTGCTGTTCACCGTATGCGCCGGGCGCGGCTGTCCCTTGTTGCCAGAGTTGTGGAGCTTGCTGCAGGACTTAGCCGGAGGAGAGGACGGCTGTTGGGTCTTGCGGGGTGCGCCCTTGCTGTTGGCGGGCGGCTTGCTTCCCTTGGAGCAGCTAGGGTCCTCCTGCATCTGCCGGTTGGCATCATCCTGCTCGTCCGCGATCCGAAGGAGCTCCTGCACCTGGGTGTGCTGCCGGTCTTGTTCCTCTCCCTCCAGGTTGGGCAATTCATCTTCTGCGGTTCGCGCCGTGCGCAGGTTCTTGATGGGTGTGCTGTAGGTGGGCTGGATGAGAGCGGGTAGAGGATCCGGCTCACCATCCTTCTCCATCATACTGCCTAGCTGGCCGCCCTAGCGTCGTACTTGTCCGCACCGGCTCGGCTCCGCGGTGGCCAGAGTGAAGCCGTGCGTGCGGTCATACTCGCGCCGGGTGATCTCGATCTGTTTCCAGGTCACAGCCAGTTCCATGGCCTCTTGGAGGAGGAGCTGCCTCTCCATGGCGAAGTTGGCCTCCGCCTCCTCCGGGTTATCCCCGAGGTTAACCGGTGTGAGGAGTCGGTCGATAGCCTCGTCCACCGGGTTCCTGGGCTGCGGTGGAGCAGAAGTTCCGACCTTGTCTGCGCACCGTTCCCGCAGCTGGCGGGGATGAGAGATGGAGCCGGCCATCGTCACCTCGACGCCACAAGGAGCGACGGAGGTGCCGCTGCCGTGGTGCAGCGGTTCCCTGATGGAAACGATCTCCCTAGGGAAATGCTCCGGCACAGTGGCGACATAGACGGGGAGCTCACCGAAAAGCAGAATGGAACTGTTCGCCGGGAACATGGATCCAGCAAAGTAGGAAGCATTGTCGATGACGCAGTCAAACTTGCCGAGCATAAGCACTAGGCCAGACGCCACATGCTCACCGGCTGAAGTGCGGGCTCGCGTGCAGAACGTGACTCCGGTCGAAGCCATCTAGCCCCACGGTGGGTGCCAACAGTCGTTGTATTGGGAGCAACAGTACCTAAGCAGGTTAGATAGAGGTGTGGGGACTAGCAGGGAAGCTCTCGACGGCGTCTGCAGGCGGCATTGGATACAAGCAAGTGTAGCGAGACACAGGAAGTACCTAGGTTCGGAGCCCTCGTGGTGAGGTAAAACTGCTACTCCTGCTGATCTGACTATGAGTAGTATACACGCTACAATCACTCCTGGAGCTGTATCTTCTATCTACCCTCTTAAATAAACTCAGACCAACCCTTTCTACGAGAACCTTGCCTCTCCTTATATAGGCAGAGAGGCAACGGTCTCACTGGCCAGTTCGGCTGGCGGGCCCCACAGGCGGGTCCCAGCCGGCTGGTCATCTACAGTATTTGGTACACTTGCATCCCATCAGAGTACATGCGGTAGGCTCGTCGTGGTTACAGTGAACGCTGTGCGAGCTTGTCGTCAGCCTCTAGCCACTGTTCCCGCGTCACCCAGCAAAGTCTTCGGTATGGCCGTGTAGTTGCGGGTCTTGTCATTGTACCAGGGCGTACCATGCACTGTGCAGCACGTCGCATTGTCCTCCTGATTGAGTTCGGCTACGCTGATGTAGCCCGTCCCGTGCCTTGCTGCTCCTCGCGGTTCCGGCTACCGTGAAGTAGCCGGCTTGACTTGTTCGTGTCCGGCTATGCTCAGCCAGCAGGACGCGAGCCAACTGCCATGGTGCTTGTTCGGTTGGGGTATCCGGAGGTCATCCCCCCAACACAATGACTCTGGTGGATCCATGTGGTTTATGAAAAGAACAAACATGCAATGACTCTGGTGGATCCATATGTGGTTTATGAAAAGAACAGACATGCAATGACTCTAGTGCATCCAAATGTGGTTTATGATAAGAACACACATGCAATGACACTAGGGGATACATATGTGGTTAATGAAAAGAACACACATGCAATGACACTAGTAGATCCATATGTGGTTTGTGAAAAGAATACACATTCAATGACACTTGTGGATCCATGTGTGGTTTGTGAAAAGAACACGCATGCAATGACTCTAGTGGATCCATATGTGGTTTGTGAAAAGAACACACATGCAACGACTCTAGTGGATCCATTTGTGGTTTAGGAAAAGAACACACATGCAATGAACTCTAGTGGTGGTTTATGAAAAGAACACACATGCAATGACATTGGTGGATCCATATGTGTATTATGAAAAGAACACACATGCAATGACTCTGGTGGATCCATGTGGTTTATGAAAAGAACACAAATGTAACGAATCTGGTGGATCCATATGTGTTTTATGAGAAGAACACACATGCAATGAACTCTAGTGGATCCATATGGTTTATGACAATAACACACATCTCATGACTCTTGTTGTTGTTTATGAAAAGAACACACATGCAATAACACTGGTGGATCCATGTGGTTTATAAAAAGAACACACATGCAATTACTCTGGTGGATCCATGTGGTTTATGAAAAGAACATACATGCAATGACTCTGGTGGATCCATATGTGGTTTATGAAAGGAGCTGACATTCAATGACTCTGGTGGATCCATATGTGGTTTGTGAAAAGAACACACATGCAATGACTCTAGTTGTGGTTAATGAAAAGAACACACATGCAATGAAACTAGGGGATCCATATGTGGTTGATGAAAAGAACACACATGCAATGACACTGGTGGATCCATATGTGGTTTGTGAAAAGAACACACATTCAATGATGTTGGTGGATCCATGTGGTTTATGAAATCAACAGACATGCAATGACACTAGTGGATCCATATGTGGTGTCCTCGGATTGATGACAAGTACGCCATGAGGGGGTCCTCGAGGCGTGTGGAAGGGAGGGGAGTGAGACATACGGTATTCCGGGACGGTGAGCACACAAGTTTACCCAGGTTCGAATCCGCCGGCTTTGGACAGATCCTACTCCTGCTAGCAATCCGGTAATACAGCAGAGCCGGAATATGGGTTACAAGGGTTTCGCCAGTGTGAGTTGAGATTGTAGACTATTGTGGTGTTTCCCTAAAGGCGTACCCTAGGACAGCTTATATAGATATCCAGCCTAGGGTTTACAGAAGAGACCTATCAGGCTACGACTAAGAGTCGGTTACTGAATACATCTTGAACTACAAGTAACATAACAAGCCTATGTCGGTAAGTCTTCTCGACCTTCCTGTAGCCGGACTGGACTCCGTCTCTTCTCCCTGACCGGGCCGCCCATGAAGCAAAGCTCTAACCCGAAGTGGGCCACACTGGTCAGTAAGGCACAATGAGGATACCCGGAAAGTATATCCCCAACAGCAGTCCCGGAAGCCTCCAAGATCCAAAGTCGGATTTCATCATCGTCTAGCTTGATCTTCGGCTTGCAAAATCTTGAAGGGTTCCTTAAAATTCAAAAGAAAGGATAGGATCCAGGTCTCAAAATGAGTCAGACCTAGAAATACATTATTTAGGTTTCCAGCTTGAAATTCAAACTAAGCCGAAACTTAGTCTCTGACGTAACCTAACACCAGTCATGGTCAAGTCACGTCACTAACAGACATTCCCGTCAGCACGACCGTTGGTGGGTCCGCCTTTTGTGGAATAGAGGCGTCGTTTTAATGCGTGCACGGAGATCGAGGCGGCATAATCATCGCGTGCGGGTTACCTAGCTCCTTCCACGATGCATGTCACGGTTACTGTTTACATTGCACGAATCTTGGCGCGGATGAAGGATATAAGGGGTTGAGATTTCTCCCTCTCCTCTTCACCAGCACTTGTGCTCCTTCCTTCCTCTTGACGCCTCCCACGAATAGAGCTCCTCTGCCTCCCCCAATCCCCAGCGCCACCCATCCTAGGTCACCGGCGCACAGAAAATGGCTGAGGCCTCATCTTCCAACATGGTGGCGATAGTAGCGATAGCGTCGGCAGTGGAGAAGGAGAGATTTCGGGGGGTTTGGATCCCCTACGTCCTGGATGACGCCAAGCTTCGCGTCGTCGAGAATGAAGGTCTCCTCCACGCCGGCGACTGGTGTCGTGGAAATGGCCACGGCAGTCGCTGCCATTGGCAGCGATTTATTGAAACGTGAGGAAGAGTTGGCGGCCATCTGCGGTGCGAGATGGGGGCGGATGCACATGGGTTTACCCAGGTTCGGCCCCCGGGAGGGTAAAGACCTACTCCTACTAGATTAGACTATTGAGAGCGAGTTACAGGGGTGGCGAGCTCGGCGTCTAAGCAGCGAGTCGCTTGAGGGGGTGTATGATGGAACATAAGTTCTAAGGATACCCTCGGGAGGTTTATATAGAAGTCACCTCGCTAGGGTTTACAAGTTACAACCGAGACAGATATGAACTCGGAGGCTTTTGACCTAATCCGACTAGGCTTCAAGTATGCTCCTGGGCCTTCATTCTCTAGTCGCCAGGCTTCTCCTTCAATCGTAGTATAGTCGCCGTCCTTCAGGCCCACTCACAGGTCCTTCGGCCCAATCGGAACGTCCTACTAGGCATACCCCTTTGGCATATCCCCATCAACGGGCGGAGCGACCATTGACAAACCATCCCCACCCCCAACACCGACGAGCGGGTGCATTTCGGCACCCACGTCGACACAGGTTTGAGCTTTGCACCCTCAGACTTCTTATCGGAGGTGATAGATTATTACAGAGTTCAACTCCACCATCCCTCTCCCCGAACTCTCTCTTAGAGATGAGTGCTTATGCTTCTTTGTGTGAGGGGTATCTCGGCATTAGGACGAGTCTCATTCTCTTCTGGTATTATTTTCATACCCGAAGAAACTCCATCACCGCCGGTAATCCTTACATTACCAGAACTCTTAGATTTTGCGTTAGGAGGGAACGCGTCTATCCTAGAATTAAGGCTAGTGAGTCGGTGAAGCAATGTCCATCCACTTTTTTCTATCATAAGGATATACCAGCTCCCGGCAAAGCTACTGCTTTCTCGGCTTTTGTTGACGGTGCCGTCACGCCCCAAGAGTCCTAGGACGCAGATGCGCTGACTCTCAGTAATGATCTGCTTCTCGCCAAGAGGCAGATTGAATATCTAATGAAGCACAAGGGCCTTAAAGGGTCCGACTTGATTTACTGTTGGCTGGCACGCCAGATCTAGCCTCTCCAACACCATGGTGACCGGCTTATGCACTCCATCACGGCGTCCAAGAAGGACTCTCTCCAGATTTTCTCCCGTCCTTACTTGGAAAAGGACTATGATTTCCAAATCAGATGGTTGATAAAGGAGCAGATCGAGAGGAAAATCTCGGAGCTGTCCTTGGACATGCATACGGCTGATAATCTCGTGGTACCAGTAAGTTTCCATCAATAACTCGAATCATGTGTTCCATCTTTACATTATTGTTTCATTTTGCAATACTGAGATATTTCTTCTTTTCAGCTTGCTGACCTCCCCGAGTCGGAGCTTGCTACCCTCGAGGGATATCCTCCTGAGATCTCTCAAGATGATGGAGAACTAGTTACACTACCGGAGACCTTTACCCAAAAGCGTAAGGCTCCGACTCTTTCCATTGGCAGAAAGAAGTGCCAATTGTGAAGAGGTAACTTTCCTCACAAGGTCTCTTTATTTTATTTCTTAATTCTTTCTGAGGTGTAATGATCTTTGTTCTATTACCTCCTCACAGCTAAACATCTCACCAAGGGAAAAGGGAAAGGAGGCTCGTCGAAGCCCCTGCACCAGTCAAAGTTGAATTTGACTACTCCTACCACATCACCTCTGACTCATGCCCCTTAGCCTTCTGCAGCGCCAGAGATTACTCCATCTTAGACCGTCGCAGAATATCCGGCTCCTCATTCCGAGCCAGCGAACCTTGGTTCACAGACCGACGTCACCATGGGTGACTCGGCAGTTGATAAGGGTGAACCCTTAATGGGCAATGATCCCTCGGCAGAGGTTTTTGCCGAAAATATCCTCAGCAATCTGGGTCTTGCCAAACTTGGCATTACTCAGAAATCTGCAAAAGAAATTCAACGGCTGGCCCAGCAATGCTTGGAAAGCCGGAACATTACTGCTGAGGAGGAGGCACAAGAAGAAGAAGATGTCAAATACTCCGAGCTTCTCAAGCAAATCTATCTTCGCGACGAGAGACTGAGAACAAGTGTGCTTCCGCCACCACCAGTTATCCCGCTAACCCTCGCCGAGAAGGTTACCACTGAAGTGGACATGAGCCTGAGGAAGCTCACTCATGAACAACATGTAAGTCGGAATTCCAACTCACGTTTTCCTTATGTTGTTTCATATCATTTCCTCTAGCCCCCAAGCATAAAGTTGGATGCCAAAGAATGAACTAGTGTATCCCCCAAGGCTCATGCTGATATTAGTAAAAATATTAGCCCGAGTCTTTAGTAGACTTCTGACTCTGGGTGTTCTGACTTACAGAAATTTAATTCATATAACCAGGAATTATTGAAGAATATCTGCAACAAGCAGAGAGACATTAGAGCTCTCCGGCTTGAAAATGATCAGTTCAAAGTGTCTAGGGATGAGGCTGAAGGTAAACATTTCAGTCCTTAACCTTGCTCTTTCTTTCATAGTCGAATTATTTATTCAACTGTTGTTCTTTTTCTTATATCACTAGTCAAACAATCATGTGCCATGATTGAAGAAGCCAAGAATCTTAAGACCCTAGAGGTGGAGAACACCGACTTATGTCGGGAGTTGGACAAGTTGAAGTCGGATCACAAGTGGAGGATCTCTCAAGTCCTCGAATTCTCTTATATGGCCACCGAAGAACGTGATCAAAGGATCGCGGCCCAGGACCAAAATATCTCGGATATCAATGATATTTTATTCAGAGAGAAGGACATCTCCAAAGCACTCCGAGCTGAAGTCCAGAGCCTTAGGGCAGAGAAGACCAAAGTTGACGATGTCATCTTCGGTATGTTTCCTACTTTCAGATTTTCTGTTTTTCGACTCTAGGAGTTCGGATATATTTACAAACCTTTGCATTATATGTGCAGGTCCTCTGAACTTATTGGACTCTGCCTCCACCGAGTCTCACACCAGCCAGCTTACACAAGTCGGCGATTTGCTTCACGATTTTCGCCAATCGTTGGTGGATATTGCCGAAGTACTCAAGGTTCCGAACATGAACAGAATGTCCGGCTTTGAGGTGCGAGACAAGGCCAAGGATATGTCCCAGCTCATTCAGGACTAGAACATGTCCTATGCGCGGATGATACGTCATAAATGTATCTATAATTTTTGATGTTCCATGCTTGTTTTATATCTACTTTCTTATGTTTTTTCCACACTTTGGAGTATTTTTACATATTTTCTGGAACTAAACTATTAACAAGATGCCACAGTGCCAATTGCCTATTTTCTACTGTTGTTGATTTCAGAAAAGATAGTAAGGAAATATTATCGGAATTGGACCGGACAAAAGCCAAAGTCAATATTTTACTCGAAGCAACATGAAGCCTAGAGGGGAGACAAAGTGGCGCACTAGGGTGGCCACACCTGGTGGCGGCGCGGCCGGGGGCGTGCCACTAGGGGGTGTGGGCCCCCTAGTGCTCAACCGACCTAGCCCTTCCGCCTATGAAAGCCTCCCGGGACGAAAACCCTAAGTACCCCATAAAAATTCCACAAAAGAGTCTGTAGCCGCCGCCATCTCTATCCCTAGATCGGGAGGGATCCGAAGCTCTTCTCGGCTCCCTGCCGGAGGGAAGAGATCACCATAGAGGCCTTCTTCATCACCATGACTGCCTCCGATGTGATGCGTGAGTAGTTCATCCCTGGACTACGGGTCCATGTAGTAGCTAGATGGTTGGTTCTCCCCCTTTGTGCTATCATGTTTAGATCTGGTGAGCTCCGTTCATGATCAAGATCATCTATTTGTAATCTTACATGTTGTTTTTGTGGGGATCCGATGGATATTGAGATGCTCTTTTAGATTGATTATTGATTCTATCATGTCTATGTTATTTGTGATCTTGCATGCTTTCCGTTGTTAGTAGCTATCTTGGCCAAGTAGATGCTAGCAACTCCAAGAGGCAGTATTTATGCTTGATAGTGGGTTCATGCCTCTAGTAATCTAGGGAAGTGACAGGAATCTCTAAGGTACTAGATGTGTTGTTGCTACTAGGGAGAAAACAACAATCCTTTGTCCATGGGACAATCGTATTGTTTACTTTACACACTTTGCTTAATGCAATTATCTGTTGCTTGCAACTTAATACTGGAGGGGGTTCGGATGATAACCTGAAGGTGGATTATTAGTCATAGATGAAGTTGTATTACGGTCTATGTATAATGTTGTAATGCCCAATCAAATCTCGTAGGACTCAAGATGATTAGTTTATGCATGTATGCTTTCTTGATGTCTGTCAATTTCCCCTCTGTAATTTGTTCACCCAACGTGTCATCTATCTTAAGGAGAATCACCTTGATGACCCAAAAGTATAGGCGGTGTATCACAGTATTTTCGATAAGTAAGAGTGTCGAACCCAACGAGGAGCAGAAGGTGCTGGCTAGTGGTATGGATCAGGAATTCTCTGCAAATTCTTAGCAAACGGATTTTTAGGGTTTTTTGATAAAGCAAGTAAAATAAAGTACGAGTAAATAAAAGACAATAAGAATAAATGCATCAAGTGGCCCAATCCTTTATGCAGCAAAGGACAAGCCGGTTGTATTACTTAAGATGACCAAATGTTCTCGAGGACACATGGGAAGACTGTCAAGTGCTTTCGCTTCATATAGTTGATTAATCTTCTTTAGCTTGCTAATTGTTGTGTGGGTGAACTTGTGCTAATATACCGACCTTCCTAGGACTAATACATACTTGTGATTATACCCCTTGCAAACATTCGTAAGTACAAGAAAGTAATTAAGGTAGAAACCTAACCACAGCTTTAAACTCTAAGACCCTTACGTCCCTTGTGCAATGGTTTCCTAACGGGGGTTCAGGTTTCTGTCACTCTGGCAACCCCTACGATTAGTAGCAAAATACACAATGCATTCCCCTTGGCCCATATAGGTGAAGTGTCATGTAGTCGACGTTCACATGACACCACTAGAAGAAGTACACCACAACTTAAATATCAAACTATTGAATCTTTCTCAACACAATTCCACTACTAACAACATGACTTCTCCCATGTCCTCAAGAACTAAACGAACTACTCACAAGACATCATATGGATCATGATCAGAGATGGAATAATGATGTATAACAATCTGAACATAAACAATAATTCAAAGGTTCACTCAATAGCATCAACTACAAAGAGTAATCAACACCGGGAAAGTTTCCCCTATGAACTATGCAAGATCCAATGCAATTGTTGCAGCAATATGGAGATGGAGATGATGGTGCTGATGGTGATGATGGTGGTGATGATGATGATGATCTCGATGAAGTCCAGCTTGATGGTGGTTTTTATGGCGATGATCTCCCCTTTCCGGGAAGGAATTCCCCCAGCAGAAATATGTCTGCTGGAGAGATCTTTCTATCTCGGTGTTTTCCGCCCCGTAGAGGTGGCAGAATCTTTCTGTGGTCACTCCCCGAGTCTTAGGGTTTCGGGAGGAATATATACGCCAGAGGGGAGAGCCAGAGGTGGGCCAGGGTGGCCACACCACTTGGTGGCGCGGCCTAGGGTGGCCCGCGCCAGGGGGTGGTGTGGGCCCTCTGTGGCCCATCTCCACTCCCTCTTCTGGCATCCTTCGTCTTCTGGAAAAATAGGATTTTCGTATATTTTCCCGGATTTTCTGATCTTCGCGAATTTTACCTCCAAATAGCACCTTTTCCATCAGAATCCTGACTGCAGCGGTCCATGCTCCAAAAGTCATCAACCATGCAAAAACAGATGAAATAACATAAGTATCACCTCTCAATACGAAATATATCAATGAATAACAGTGAATTATGATATAGAATAGTGATGCAAAATGGACGTATCGACTCCCCCCAAGCTTAGACTTCGCTTGTCCCCAAGCGAAACTGAGCTCAATAAACATGGCCTCGGGTTTATGGAGTGAAGAGTCGATAAAAGAATACGGACAAGAAGCATCACATTCATCAATACATAGATCATAATAGAAGACAACTCACTATTATATAACTTAACTTGTAATAAGCAAAGGAAACACAATAAAGATACATAAAGTGAATCATAATTGGTAATGGCAAACTTAGCTCTTGGTCCAAGAATAGTTGATAATTTGCTGGAGTTCACAAATGACTGAATTTCAATGATAGCTTTCAATGTAGTAAACATCAAGATAAGAGCAATGTGCAAAGCAAGGAACATAAGAAACATGATCGAATAAATCATCATATGAATGAATGAAACACAACAACTCAAAATACTTGCTGAGATAGAAGGGAGTAGGTTTACTGACTCAACTAAAAAGTAAAAGAAAGGCCCTTCACAGAGGGAAGCACGGATTGCAAGTTTCATAAAGAGCTCCCAAAAACTATGATACTTGTTAGCTTTCAGCTCTCATTGCCCCTATCATAGGCATATTTAGGTGATTGAGGTTAAAGTGATCGAATATGAGGATATGCATTGACAAGTTGTAAATTGAGAATCTCATGTCCCTTGAATACAAGGGCCTCTCCTCATGCTACTCAAGTTTAGTCACCTGTAAGTTCTTGTCATCGTAAGCACATGTGTATCATAGGCAACCGCCAACGGGGTACCCCTTACCCGATGATACGGAAGAATCCCCATATCAAAATGACAAGGCAAGCAGACAACAAGTATCTCAGCAATCTTCTTATTTACCATGGGAATAAGGTGCTTTTTTTCTCTCTTTCCTCTTTTCATAATATCTCTTTTTTTCTTTTTCTCTTTTTCTCAATAACGGACTCTTTTTTATAAGAAGAATGCTTCATAGATACTCGTTATGCTTACGCTGCAGGTTTCCACCATGTCAGCATGGATTAGACCATCGGCCCAGGCGTTTCTCTAACACATATGCATAACTCCATGGACTTACAAGCTCCCATTTAATTTCACACCGACGATATCCATAGACAAAAGAACACGATATCAACTAGGTACAAAGTACCAGTGCAATGTTGAAAGCGTTCCCCATGACAGCATGGTTCTGCTAATTCACAACATACAAAACGCAAGCATATACGCAACATAGGTGAGCACAATGGTTCAAGTTTATTAAATGCAAGAAATTAAAGTGTGCCATCAAGTTCGTAAGAGCTTTAATCACTAATTTTCACATAACAAGTTTAATTTGGGAGGTAGATAAAACAAGAATTTACTTGGAATAGCAACAATGCTAATAGGTAGGTATGGTGGACACAAATGGCATGGGTTTGGTTTAAAGGAGGTGGATGCACGAGAAGAATTCCCTCTCAGTACAGGTTTTTGGCTAGGAAGGTTGGGTAGCAAGTATAAGAGTTGAAGGAAACAAACAAACATACAAGTGATAAAAAAACATACAATCTTCCTTGGAAGCACAAAAGATCATAACCAGAGAATACTAGACTTATGAGCAAATCAAGAAACAAAGATGATGAAATTATATTTCTTTAGAGTACTTTTTTCTTTTCATTCAACTCTCAAAAAATAGTGTTGCTACTGACCGAGCCAGGTTTGGCAAAACCAACTAAATTAACTCAATGATCCCAAAGTGCTACCAATACTAACAACAAGATCAATCATATAACCACGAATTGAAAACTAATATAAGATATGCAAAAGAATAAATGATAGAACTTCTCATTAATAATCCATAATAGCAACTCACACCAAGGGATACATATCTAACGAGAGAGGGGACACTTCCATAATGCAAACCATCCTACATGATAACTTCTCTATTCATGATATGACTACTAAAAAAGGTAAAAATATAGAAGATAGTGATGTGATACTGCGACACTCCCCCAAGCTTGGAACAAGCCAAGGGGATGCCAAACCTGATGAAGAATTACTCCTTCGGTGGTGGTGGTATCCTCTTATCATCGTCCGACTTCCAGGGTAAGGGCTTCCCATCAACAAAGGACATCGTGGTTTCCAGCATCCTGAAACTTGCAGCAGCACTTATGCGTTTAAACCTAACATCATACTCACAGTTTTGATTTTGAACATCGTAGAGTTCTGCTTGCAGTTTGTTGGTTGTTTGGCGGAGTGAGAGGACTTCATCCTTGAGTTCCGTAGTCTCCTTTTGGTGCTCGGCGATGAGTTCGGAACAAATCTTATGGATGATATCCACTTCACGTTTCGCCATCTTCTTGTAACTAAAGACTTCTTGCTCCAGTGCTTCCATCCTGTCCTCCAGACTTCCTTCACCTTTAGGGCCTTGAACCTATTTTATCCCGAGCTCCCCATCTTCAAGCAACAACTCCTTGGGATGAATCTTCAACTCTCTCATGTATGGGTTGATGATATCCTCTAAAGAATCTTACTTGGTTGATCAAGAGGAAGACATTGTGGCTCCAAATCTGGGACTCTACCTGTCAGAAACAGATCGAAATGCAAACACGACGAAAACACGATATACGAACCTCGGGGGATCCGGGGGTTATATATTACGAAGTTTCACAACAAAAGGAAGGTACTAGGAGAAAACGAGTCGGAGGCGGAGTCCGGAGTGGCCACACCACCTGGTGGCGCGACCAGGGGTGGGCCCGCGCTACAGGGTGGTGTGATACACACGGGCTCTGTTTCCGTCCCTCTTTCGCTTCGTAGCTTTCCTTATTGACTGAAAACTGCAAAAATATAGTTGGATAGTATTTTCGCGGAACTTTTCTTACCAGAACTATTACCTATTTCGAAACGGACTCTGCAGGTCTCTGAATTTGGTATCTAGTAGATTCTTCCGGAGTCACCACTTAAATAACATCAATATCTTCATCTTTATACACTTATTTCTTGAGTCACAAAACCTTTCACTTCCACATTACACCATTATCTCCACTAACCCTGAAACTTCTTTCACAGAAAACGTCACACTGTTCTCATTAGCAACATTAGTATAAGTGAAGTGATAAAACCTTTTGAGTTCAACTTCAACTAAAAACATCAAAACATAAGCTACTATAGCAACTCCTTCCGAAAACCCAAAATGAATTCAAAAAGGAAATCGATTAAAGAAGCAAATGCAAGAGTGGCAAAATCTGTCAAAACAGACCAGCAGGTAAAGATCAATTTTTTCGAAAATCTTCTGTTGCTAAAATCAAAAAGTGCAAAGCTAACGAAAGTTAAATAACAACCTGGGGCAGAAGCACAAAAAAAGTACAGCTCAATCCGACAGACAGAGATCTCTCACGAATTTTTACGGTGAAGCAAAAAAATCTATTTCGGGACAGCAACTTCCCTAAATATTACTTCTCTCTTATTAGAGGTTGATCTTGACACAAAAACCAAACAAAACTGATAAGGAGAGGTTATTACCGAATTAATAACTTCCAAGACTCAAAGAAACAAAAACAAACTTAAAGAAAAAATAGACTGGGTTGTCTCCCAAAAATCTCTTTCTTTATAGCCATTAAGATGGGCACGATAATTTTGAAGATGCTCACATAAGAATATGAATTGAAGTGAAAGAGAGCATTAAGAAGAAAAAATACACACATTTAAGTCTAACCCACTTCCTATGCAAGGGAATTTTGTAAACAAACAAGTTGTTGAAACCAGAGGCTACTTGCATAAGAAGGCAAAACAAGTGCAACATAAAAACTTTCAGCATAAAACAAGGAAACTTGATATTATTGAGATACATAAGAACACTTTTTCCTCTCTCATAGTAACTTTCAGTATCATGCATAAACTTAACAATATAACTATCACTAGGACCATCGTGGAAATGATCACTTATTCTAACAGAAAACACAGGAATACTATCTCTCATAACACTACTATGTGAGACAATATTAGAGGTATCCTTACAAAGGATAGTGTGTTCATCTTCTTCATATTTAGTGACAAAGTCTTTCAAATTTGCTATTATGGGTTCATCAATCATTTGTTTATTAGGTTCAACAGCTTTATGTGTACTTTCATTAACCATACTAGCTATCATAGAATGTTCCTTTATCTTAACTAGGAAAGGCATTTTCTCAATGTAAGGTTCATGTAAAACATGATTAGCAGTATAAACTTTAGTATTTCTTGCAGGAACACTCTTAGCAACATCTTTATAAGGTTCATGATACTTGTTCCACTTCTTTTTAGGCACTTCAATATAGGAAGCAAAAGCCTTAAAATAAGAAGCGATGGCTTGAGAGTCTAGACCATAAGCATTTTTAATGTTTTGAAAGTCATCAGTTCCCATAAAAGATTCAATGCATTCATAATCATAATTTATACCTAACTTTCTACCTTTGTCATTCTCCCAGGCTTCAGCATTATCTTGAATACGGTCCAGAAGATCCCATTTAGCTTCTTCTTCCATGTGAGTGAATGATCCAGCACAAGAAGCATCCAATAAATCATTATCATGAAGAGAAAGCCTTGCATAAAAGTTATTGATAATAATATTGTTGGGGAGCTCATGAATGGGACATTTGATCATTAGTGACTTAAATCTACCCTAAGCTTGAGTTGTACTCTCTCCATCAAGAGGCCAAAAGTTGTATATTTGATTCCGATCTTTATGAATCTCACTAGGAGGATAAAACTTTGAATAAAAGAGAGGTACTATTTCCTCCCATTCCAGAGCTTGACCATTCTTCAGCAGCTTATACCATTCCTCAGCTCTTCCTTTCAGTGACAATGAGAATAACTTCTTCTTAACTTGATCTGTAGTAATACCTGCACACTTGAACAACCCGCATAAATCGTGTATAAAGAGTAAATATCACCGGGATGGACAGTTCCATCCCCAACATAGTAGTTATCCATAACACGATCAATAATTCTTGTAGGTATTTTAAAAGCCTCATTCTCAGCAGGTGGTGGTTCATCTACTACCTTAGCAGTGGTAGTAGCATTACCAAATAAGAAACTCAGCAAATTATCCATAACGAAAATAAAGCAACTAACAGAAGTAAACAATACTCACAGTAGAAGTTTCCTTTACCAGTTCCACTCTCCAACAGTGCTTCACTCCCCGGCAACGGCGCCAGAAAATAGTCTTGATGACCCACAAGTATAGGGGGTATATCGCAGTATTTTCAATAAGTAAGAGTGTCGAACCCAACGAGGAGCAGACGGTGCTGGCTAGTGGTATGGATCAGGAATTCTCTGCAAATACATAGCAAATGGATTTTTAGGGGTTTTTGATAAAGCAAGTAAAATAAAGTATGAGTAAATAAAAGACAATAAGAATAAATGGGCTTGTTCATCTGCGGTACCAAAGTTGGCAGGCCAGCGCATGGCGGTACCTAAGTTGCCTGAAATTACCGCGTTTTGAAAAGTTGGGCCGCCAACTACCGAGAGGGGCCATTTCGATGCAAACTCGTCTCACCCCTACCAAATCCAAACATGCCGTGAAACTGCCCCGTGAAGTAGACGGTCGGGACCCTCATGTCAGTAATATTTCTGTGACGCGAGCGCCAACGCGGCAACCATGTAGGCGAAACGATATACTAAAGGAGCATCGTGCGTTGACCAAATTCACAAATCCACTCCCTTCATCCTTTCGCATGAACCCTAGCACCGTCGGCGTTGAAATCCCCTCTCCAACCAGAATGATCTCTTCAGGCATTTGACTTCCGGCGCCAAGTTGCTGCGCCTACTCGCTGCTACCGAGCTCTAATGCCAAATGTCGTGCCAGCCGTTGCGACGATCTAGCCTACCTCTACCGCCGACGAGATGAGTAGCGCGAAGGATGGCAGATCCATTTTGCCGAGGAAGAAGTACTTCTGGCTAATTTCGGGTGAGCTACTCTTCTCTTTGCTATTCGCACTACCTATAACTGATAGCTGGCTATTGGCATTACAGAGATATATCGAACATAGAATTGTTTGCTTGCACAACGCTGATAAACAATTCTTATCCTTTGTCTCCAATTTTCTGTCAACTAGGATCTCCGCTAAACCTAAATACACGGTTCTGGTGAGCATCTGCGGCTACCTCGTTAAATTAGCACATGGGAAGAGCACATGGAAACAGGCTCAGAGTCTGAAGATGGAAGTAGCGCCTGTGCAGTTATGCACTATCCCTGGTTTGGTTTCTACTGTGCGTGAACTTGCTGAAATGAGGCCAGAGCAGACTGCACGGTTCAGCATCGTTGATGAACGAGGCTTCGGGTTCCTATAGCGTGTGACAGTTAGCTAATTGGGTTGATGAAACAGCATGTTAGGCTTCGCGTGGTTACGCTGGTGTGTAACATAGTGGATGAGGAAGCTCCTGCTACTGGGAGTCACCCAGCTATTATTGGACAGGGAGGTCTAACTCGAACCTCTGCAGTTGTTGAGCAAAATGTGGTTCCTCGTCCGCGACATGCTTCTGTTAGGCAACCTTCTCGTAGGAGTCCCCATATTGCTGTTGTGGAAAACTCTGCTCTGGAATCTACTGGTACTGGTCGTCCCCGTCCCCGTGCCTATGTTTCTGCGGCTGCTGCTCACCCAATCCATGCCGCTGTTGAGCAAACTAAGGCGTCCGGAGGCTGCCCCGCTGTTGTTGCCAAGACCGCCGCCTTGTGTGTTGCTCCTCCTTGAAACCATCCTCAAGTTGTGCGAACTCGTGCTCTGGAATCTGCTGGTACTGGTCATCCTCGTGTTGTTGTTGATCTGGACGCTGTTGACCCAATCCCTGCCGCTGTTGAGAAAACTAAGGCTTCCGGAGACTGCCCCACTATCGTTGCAAAGACTGATGCCTTCTCTCCTCCTTGCACCCGTGCTCGGGTTCAGCGAGATGCTGGTCTGAAGCCAGCTCATGGTCTAGACTCTGCTAGCACTCGAAACACTGCTATTGTGGGAACTGTTCCTGATCGTCGAGGTGGCATGGCAGCAGCTGATCCTATTGTGGCTGCCGTTAGAAGGGGCCCTGCCTGTCCACCATGTAGTGTAGCTCCCGCTGCTAAGGTCCCTCGCCTTGCTCCTGGTCCAGGTACTTCCACCGAGGTTGATCGAGCTAACGATGATGCTGGTGATGGCGGCGGTGGCATTGGGGCTGGGTCTGATGGTGCCGCTCCATCTCTCAAACCTCTCGGAGGTTTCTATCCTGAAGAACCTGATGATGGCAAAGTAATCGTTCGTATCGGTGTCGCAAATTATACTACAAAATTAGATGATGGCACGGAAAATATCTATGACGAGTTTGATGTAATCCTTGGTAGATACAACCCTGAAGTGGTAGAGTTATCTGACCTGATGGCATCGTTACGTGTGAAGGTGTTGTGGGGGTCCTCCTAGGAAGCACGTTTGTTATATGATGGTTACAGGAGCAAAAAGGCTATCGAAGTGAAAGATACCAGGGATTTAGTCATACCATTTACAAGGAAACATTATAGAGGTGAAGTTTACTTCCACTTGGTAGTGCTCACGGTTAGAGAGGAATTGGAACTCGACAATAGAGATGATGGACTTTTAGAAGGCATGCATGACCTGATCCATGGCAGCACTGGGGCTGGTGCGACTGAGGTTGGCTTCAAACAGAGGAGAGTCTTACAGAGGAGCATCATAAAGAGGAGCAGGAAGAGCATCCCCAGAAAGGGCACCCCGAAGAAGAACGTCACCAAGGAGACCACGCCAGAGAAGAGGACGCCCAAGATTCACATGACAAAAGGCACCATGCCACAGAGTACACCCCTGAGATCCAGTCAAAATGCCACGCCGAACGATAGCAGCAAAAACGCTAAGAGGGCTAGCACGGTGGTGAACACTCCCAGGAGTGGTAGCAAAGAGGCGAAGATGGCCAGCACGGAGGCTACCACACCAAGTGGGAGCAGAAAAACACTAATTTGGAGCGGAACACGTCGCTGTCAGGGAATTATGCCAGCACGAAGGAGAACACGCCCAATTTTAGCAGCAAAAGGGCTCATTTGGAGCAGAACACGCCGCTGAGGTCAGGCAATAATGCCAGCACGAAGGAGAAGACGCCCAATAGTAGCAGCAAAAGGGCTAATTTGGAGCAGAACACGCCGTTGGGGTCAGGCAATAATGCCAGCACGAAGGAGAACATGCCCAATAGTAGCAGCAAAAGGGCTAATTCGAAGAAGAACACGCCATAGAGGTCAGGCAATAATGCCAGCACCCTGGAGCCAACACCCGTGAGGGGAGGCAGTAAGGAGATCACACCCAAGAGCGGCAGCAAAAGGCCTAGTTCAATGGGGAATGGAACGCGAATGTCAAGCCCTACTAATACCATCAGGAAAGATTACATCAGGAAGGAGGATGTACATAGGAAGAGCAAGAGGGTTCTGTACACTCAAGATGAAATTGATTCTGACTGTTGTTTGTCCACTGAAGTACCTGGGCTGCGTGCAAACGTAAGACCACCCCATGTGGTTGCAGCAGAACCAACCGAGTGTCTTGGAGAAAACAGAGTTGCCGGTGAGGTGGACTGGGGCAATGTTCCTGTCCATCCGGGTGGAGACGATGGTGCAGCCCCACCCATGGGAGTCAATATGATGTGTGTAGTACTAGTCATTAGAGACGATGGCGAAGATTCTGAATCAGATGAAGAAGCAGGCACTATAGAGGATCAAGAATCTGGTGATGATGAAATAGACGAGGAACTTAACGATGAGGCTGGTATTCCAGTCGATGATTTGGGTGTTGAAGTAGAAGAAATGAAACATGACCACGAGTATCCTATAATTTCGGTCGGCACCGAGTTCAGGAGCAGGCATGAGTTCAGGATGTCGTTCCGGCATTTTTGTATCAAGGGGGAGTTCGACGTTTATCGACTGAAGAACTCTGCCGAGAGGTATGAGGCCGTTTGCAAGTTAACGTGGATGAATGGACGGTCCGAGGTACATTGTCCATGGAGGATCACAGCAAGATCCTTACCTGCATCAACTGCAATTAGGGTATTGGGGCAATGAATGCAGCAAACCATTAGAACTCTCTCTCTCTCTCTTTTCACTCTATAACTACAATTGATGTGCGATGTCTTTCTGGCAACTAGTCGACTCCGCTTATCTTTTAAATGAATCTGTGTTGCAGGTGAACAGAATGGGCCCTCCACACATGTGTCCGATAGGCAGCAAACTAAAATCCTCAATGGCTAATACAGAGTGGGTGGCTATGCAATCTATGTCCATACTAAAGGATAACCCTAAGGAGACCGCGAAGAATATTCAGACTAGCCTCGGTTCTAAATACAACATTGTCCTTCCATATTACACGGTTTAGAAAGGTAAAGAGAAAGTTCTAGGGGTCTTGCGCGGGGATTGGACCAATAGCTTCAGGATGTTGTACAACTTCAAGGCGGAGGTACAAGCTAGGTGTACAGGGAGTGTTGTGGAGATTGACACCGAATCAGCAGGTGGTAAAATATATTTCAAAAGATTTTTCATGGCGCTTAAACCTTGCATCGATGGATTCAAGGGCGGCTGTAGGCCGTATCTGAGTGTAGACAACACTGTCCTAACTGGCAAATGGAAAGGCTGCCTACCATCTGCCACAGCACTTGATGGTCACAACTGGATGTTCCCAGTGGCATTCGGGCTGTTTGAAACAAAAACGGAGGAAAACTAGGTCTGGTTTATGAGGCAGCTCAGGAGATCAATAGGCCACATGGATCCATTGGCTATATCCACGGATGCATGCAAAGGGCTGACGAATGCAGTCAAGGAGGTGTTCCCGCGAGCTGAAGGTAGAGAATGCCATGCCCATATGATGCTCAACTTGTACTCACACTACGCAGGCAGCGTATTTCGTTACATGTTTCCTGCTGCTAGAGTTTACAAACCTAGTAGCAGCCATTATTTCATGAGAAAGATTTTTGCCGAAGCCCCTAAACTTCTAGAGTACTTAGCCATCCATCATTCGCAGCTATGGAAGAGGAGTCAATTCAACCCTGACATCAAAGTTGATTACATAAACAACAACCTTGCAGAATGCCTGAATAACTAGGTGAAGGACATAAAAGTGCGTCCTATTCATATCTTGATGGACATCATACGTGGTATGATCATGAAGCTGTTAAATATAAGGAGAGAGATCGGTAGGAGACTTAGAGGACATATGCTACCGCCAGTGTACAGCAACTGCACAAGAGAAGTCGAGGACTTTCTCATCTTAAGGTTCTCCCGTCAACCAACAGAAGCTGTGAGGTGGTCGATATGTCCAAGAGTGGAAAAAGGGATGTTGTGAACATCCAGCTGCGAGAATGCACCTACTTAGAGTGGCAGCATACCGGGAAACCTTGCTACCACGCCTTGGCCTTCTTGGTGAAGAAAAGAACTCTACCACATTTGGATCAATATTTGTGAGACTACTACTCTATGGAAAAGTTCAGAGCTGTGTACGCTGGATCCGTCGAGCCATGTACAGACCCATCTCAGTGGCCTCAAGTCCAACTGTCTTTCGAGCTTTGCCAGCCAGTTACAAAAAGGGGCAGGGGAAGACCCCAAGTGAATAGGTTTAAGAATTTTCTCGAGAAGAAGGGTTCGGCTTTCTGTGCTACAAAGAAGGGCAAAAAAAGATGCAAGACCTGCCATCTTATAGGCCATAGAGCAGCTGGATGTCCCCTTAATGCTCCCAAACCTAGGTATGAGATGGTACATTCACACAAAAAAATTGTTTATAGTCTGTAGATATAAGGTAGTAATCCGTGTACTGTTTTTTACAGGAAGCGCAATGTAAGAAACAACACAGCCGACTCGGTGATTTTGCTGCGGGAAGAAAACCAAAACGAGTGGAGTGATGATACCGGACAAGATTCTGGTGCTGATTGGCCTGACTTCCCTCGGCCCGGAGATGCAGGGTAGGTGAAGGTAAGAAAATTGGCACCCAGGAAGAGGAAGAAGACAGGAGATGAAGAAGCCAGTGGACGTGAAGAAAAGAGGAAGAAAGTTGGCACCCAAGTAGAGAAAGAGGGCTAGCAGTGTAGCAGCCTAACGATGTATTGAACTTGAACCTATATATGTAGTTCGGTTAAACTCTGGAGTTGTGTGTATGGAACTTGTCGGGCGAAACAATCTGCCTCTCGTACTCGGAGTAAAATGTATCGTGACTTTAGGATTTGATACGGCCGAGGCCACTAGTTGAATCCAAAACTGTGACTGTGCCACTACTATCTGAACAATCGCGATAGCAGAGCGGTTAAATCCTCTCCAAAATCGATGGGTGTTAGTGGCACAGACATGATTTATTTATAGGCGCTTAATAAATCCCTGTTGTTGGCATTACACTTATGATAAGTTTCTTGGCTAGAAAACAATTTCTTAAGCTGGCCGCTACACTCCACGAAGCAGCAACTTATTTCAGCTGCTGGACAACGACATGGCAACATAAACTGCAAATGCAACAGATAATGCCCAGATAATAGGAAATTGTGTCCACTATCTGGCCTAATCTTGTGCCCGTCTGTCTCACCACCTCCCTGCCCCTGCCTCCCCTGCACCTGACGAAGCTCCCGGATCTCTCGCTCCATCGCACGAATCTCCTCTTTCTTGTCCCACAAAGCATCACGCAGATCCTGAACAAGCTCTCTATGAAAACCTGTCAGTGGCTTTTCGATCCACACAAACTTGTCACAGCCAGTCCCCCTCCCTTCCTGTGCAGTAGATCAAAGGAAACAAAAAAAGAATTACATTACGCTTTCCGGATCCGGGTTACCATTGTACCTATAGTAGTAACTTACCGCTCTGATGCTGCAGTTGCTGAATTTTCCTGCAGTATTTTCGTCGGTCCACGAAATCCATCTCCGCATCTTCTCACCACACAAACACAGCATATCGGGGTAGTAATCGTAGGGAGCCCTCCGGTACCTGATGGGGGCACCCGCCTGACATTGTTGAGCCGACCCTGATTCCGCCCGAGAAGAACTGCACGAGCTGCGAGCCATGAGAGAGGGGAGCAAGGGCAGAGGAAAGAGGAGCCTTTGGATGTCAGGGTAGTGGTGAAGCATGATTTATCCCTACTTAATACCTCGGGCAGAATCCTACCATCCACATTCGGCTGACAGGTGGGGGACCTAGCGTGTGAACTTGTCAAAAAAAACTCGCACCTTCGTGGTTCAAAAGCCCTGTCTCGCGCATTGGACGAAATTTTTTGGTACCTTGCCCGCGTACATATCACTGGGAGGTCTTGCTCAGGAACCAGACACGCCTGGCCCACAATCTTACTCCCTCCTAGGAACTTGTCATGGATCGCGCCGGCAGATCCATCCGCTCCACCGCTTCCTGTAGGGCTCGCCACGGCGGATCCACCCCAAGATTCTACCGTCGCAGTATCAAATGGCCATGGTTTCTTGAGAGGAGCGATGACGCTACGTATGCAAGCTCGGCCCCTCCTACCTGTAGAAGGACTGATGCGGCGTCGAGCTCGAGCAGGAGCCGCTAGGCGCGACGACGCTCGGTCCACGCCAACCCCGTCACCTTTGTCATTGTCGATTCCGATGTGGAGGGCGACGGGGACGAAGCTGTGCAGAACGCCATCGTTGCCTCCTTGGGGAAGGGCAAGCCACGGGCGGGAGTGGATGTCGCCGGGAAGGGCACGGCGGTGTCACCAATCGAGGTGGACTCTGACGACAGCTGTGTGATGTGGGTTTAGATGTTGTTTAGGATGGTTGCAATTTCGGTTGTGTTTAATGCGAGTACAATTATTGTAATGTGTTTGTCGAGCTATATTAAGAAATATGTGCAATAGCAGCCGGTGAGTGCTTCCACTTTAGAAATTGTGTCTGTGCCATTTGCATGTTGCATTATCAACGTAGATTACTTGTAAACAATCCAACGAAAATCATCAGATTACAACCATCGGACGGGAGTGGCAGGATGGAAGAGATTTTGGGATAGTGGCTTCGAGGGGAAGGACACTGGCAGGTGGGCCCTCGGAACACGTGACACTGACATGCGGGAGCGGGAGCACACGATATTGCTGGTCTATCCAGAGCAAGCGGACTTTGCAACGTGACAATAGCAAGCTGATTGGACCAATATAATAACTCGTCGAAGTATTAAGGAGTACTGAAAACTACAACTGGGGTACATTCACACAACACGTGTGCTCTAAGCACGTGAGAAGCATCGCTTAAGTCTAACAGTAACGACAACACAAGTACTACATTTGTCTGTCGGTTTTCTCGATACAAATGTAGAAATGCATTTGCCTGTTCGGTCCAGCACCGACAAGGTACTGAGATGGCACACATAGGATCGACCTTAGGTCCACATACTCCACCTCCCGCGGCGTCGGGCAGCTCGGCGTCTCGGCTAGCACAAGAATGCTATACGACGATGGCGGCTAGGCGTTCGCCCATATGCACACCATGTATATGGGCCAGACGCACGAGACCGACCTGACGCATACGGCACCCACGACGGTGGGCCCGGCTCTATTCCCCGGTACACCGGCGGTGATGGTCAGGACAAAAACAGAGCCGTCCCCCCCTAGAAAATTAGCAGGTGGCGTGCTGAGTCAGTGAACGGCACCTGCTCTTGGAGAAGTTAGGCTTGCCTGTACGAGATCCTAATCACTTCGATCAAGTGCCCATCTACAAGGTGGACGACGAGCTCTGCCGGCGGGCCGGTGTAGTTGCAGCCCGGATCCATGCAGGCGCACGCGTCGTGCGGGCACGCGAGCTCGTGGAGCGGGAGCTCGCGGTAGGAGTAACGGCGAAAGCATCCTGGGTGGGAGCACACGAGCGGGAACGCTGCTGCGAAGTTGCGCGTGAGGATCTCTAGATTCTTGGGCTCCCACATCTGCCACAGCTGAAGTTCGTCGAGAAATCAGAAAAAAGATCAGCAATTAGATTGGCGAATAGCAGGAATGTGTAGGATAAGTTCAAAAGCTTGTAAAATGATTTCTTACCATGAAGGTAGCGATCGGAGAATTGGCGGATGTCGTCGGCTTGCGGCTACGGCAGGATGGAAGTGAAGTGGGGAAAGTGGCTTCGAGGGGAGGGAAGAGAAGTACAGGGAGGAAGAGAAGTAACGGGGACGTGACACTAGGATATGGCCCACTGAACTCATGAGTCGTAACACTCGCAACATGCTAGTTTGTCTAGAGTAAGCATGGCCAATCATGCCGCAGAACAACCTACTCGAGGATTGCTCTCGCGAAGACCATCCCAATCATCCAAGCACCCCAATCGAACGGTATGTAATAATCGTCAAGCAGAACAACTGTGTTATGGCATGCCTTCTAGAAGACTCGGTCTAACGGTGGATCCATTCAGGGGCAGTGCTAGTTTTAGTATAAGAACAAGCATGCAATGGCTCAAATGGATCCATGTGTGGTTTGTGGAAATAACACACATGCAATGACTCTAGTGGTTGATTCATGTGTGGTTTGTGGAAATAACACACATGCAATGACTGTAATGGATCCATAAGTGGTTTATGGAAAAGAACCCACATGCAATGACCACTAGTTAATCCATATGTGGTTTGTGGAAAGAAAACACATGCAATGACTCTAGTGGTTGATCCATGTGTGGTTTGTGGAAAGAACACACATGCAATGACAGTGGTGGATCCACGTGTGTTTGTGGATAGAACACACATGTAATGACTCTAGTGCTAGTTTTAGTATGAGAACACAAATGCAATGACTCTAGTGGGTCCACATGTGGTTTGTGAAAAGAACACACATGCAATGACTCTAGTGGGTCCACATGTGGTTTGTGAAAAGAACACACATGCAATGACCACTGGTTGATCCATAAGTTGTTTGTGGAAAAGAACACACATGTAATGAGTCTAGTGGATCCATGTGTGGTTTGTGGAAACGAACACACATGAAATGACTCTAGTGCTGGTTTGTGGTTTTAGTATAAGCACAAACATGCAATGACTCTAGTGGTTGATCCATGTGTGGTTTGTGGAAAGAACACACATGCAATGACTCTGGTTGATCTATATGTGGTTTGTGGAAAGAACACACATGCAATGACCACTGGTGGATCCATGTGTGGTTTGTGGAAAAGAACACACATGCAATGACCACTGCTTGATCCATGTGTGGTTTGTGGAAATAACACACATGCAATGACTCTAGTGTTGGTTTTAGTATAAGAACACACATGCAACAACTCTAGTGGTGGATCCATGTATGGTTTGTGGAAAAGACCACACACATGCAATGACTCTAGTGGTTGATCCATGTGTGGTTTGTGGAAATAACACACATGCAATGACTGTAGTGTTGGTTTTAGTATAAGAACAAACATGCAATGACTATAGTCGTTGATCCATGTGTGGTTTGTGGAAAGAACACACATGCAATGACTCTGGTTGATCCATAAGTGGTTTGTGGAAAGAACACACATGCAATGAATCTAGTGTTGGTTTTAGTATAAGAACAAACATGCAATGACTCTAGTGGTTGATCCATGTGTGGTTTGTGGAAAGAACACACATGCAATGACTCTGGTTGATCCATATGTGGTTTGTGGAAATAACACACATGCAATGACCACTGGTGGATCCATGTCTGGTTTGTGGAACAGAACACATATGAAATGACTCTAGTGCTGGTTTGTGGTTTTAGTATAAGAACAAACATGCAATGACTCTAGTGGTTGATCCATGTGTGGTTTGGGAAAGAACACACATGCAATGACTCTGGTTGATCCAAAAGTTGTTTGTGGAAAAGAACACACATCAATGAGTCTAGTGGATGCATGTGTGGTTTGTGGAAAACAAAACACATGCAATGACTCTAGTGCTGGTTTGTGGTTTTAGTATAAGAACAAACATGCAATGACTCTAGTGGTTGATCCATGTGTGGTTTGTGGAAAGAACACACATGCAATGACTTTGGTTGATCCATATGTGGTTTGTGGAAAGAACACACATGCAATGACCAGTAGTGGATCCATGTGTGGTTTGTGGAAAAGAACACACATGGAATGACTCTATTGCTGGTTTGTGGTTTTAGTATAAGAACAAACATGCAATGACTCTAGTGGTTGATCCATGTGTGGTTTGTGGAAAGAACACACATGCAATGACTCTGGTTGATCCATATGTGGTTTATGGAAAGAACACACATGCAATGACCACTCGTGGATCCATGTGTGGTTTGTGGAAAAGAACACACATGTAATGACCACTGGTTGATGCATGTGTGGTTTGTGGAAATAACACACATGCAATGACTCTAGTTGTTGATACATGTGTGGTTTGTGAAAAGAACATAGATGCAATGACTCTAGTGTTGGTTTTATTATAAGAACACACATGCAATGACTCTAGTTGTTGATCCATGTGTGGTTTGTGGAAATAACACATATGCAATGACTCTAGTGGTTGATCCATGTGTGGTTTGTGGAAATAACACACATGCAATGACTGTAATGGGTCCACATGTGGTTTGTGGAAAGAACACACATGCAATGACTCTGGTTGATCCATATGTGGTTTGTGGAAAGAACACACACGCAATGACCACTGGTGGATCCATGTGTGGTTTGTGGAAAAGAACACACATGCAATGACTCTAGTGTTGGTTTGTGGTTTTAGTATAAGAACAAACATGCAATGACTCTAGTGGTTGATCCATGTGTGGTTTGTGGAAAGAACACACATGCAATGACTCTGGTTGATCCATATGTGGTTTGTGGAAAGAACACACATGCAATGACCACTGGTGGATCCATGTGTGGTTTGTGGAAAAGAACACATATGAAATGACTCTAGTGCTGGTTTGTGGTTTTAGTATAAGAAAAAAACATCCAATGACTAGTGGTTGATCCATGTGTGGTTTGTGGAAAGAACACACATGCAATGACTCTGGTTGATCCATATGTGGTTTGTGGAAAGAACACACATGCAATGACCATTGGTAGAACCATGTGTGGTTTGTGGAAAAGAACGCACATGCAATGACTCTAGTGCTAGTTTGTGGTTTTAGTATAAGAACAAACATGCAATGACTCTAGTGGTTGATCCATGTGTGGTTTGTGGAAATAACACACATGCAATGACTCTAGTGTTGGTTTTAGTATAAGAACAAACATGCAATGACTCTAGTGGTTGATCCATGTGTGGTTTGTGGAAAGAACACACATGCAATGACCACTAGTGGATCCATGTGTGGTTTGTGGAAAAGAACACACATGAAATGACTCTAGTGCTGGTTTGTGGTTTTAGTATAAGAACAAACATGCAATGACTCTAGTGGTTGATCCATGTGTGGTTTGTGAAAATAACACACATGCAATGACTCTGGTTGATCCATATGTGCTTTGTAGAAAGAACACACATGCAATGACCACTGGTGGATCCATGTGTGGTTTGTGGAAAAGAACACACATGCAATGACCACTGGTTGATCCATGTGTGGTTTGTGGAAAAGAACACACATGCAATGACTCTAGTGCTAGTTTGTGGTTTTAGTATAAGAACAAACATGCAATGACTCTAGTGGTTGATCCATGTGTGGTTTGTGGAAAGAACACACATGCAATGACTCTGGTTGATCCATATGTGGTTTGTGGAAAGAACACACATGCAATGAGCACTGGTGGATCCTTGTGTGGTTTGTGGAAAAGAACATACATGCAATGACCACTAGTTGATCCATGTGTGGTTTGTGGAAATAACACACATGCAATGACTCTAGTAGTTGATCCATGTGTGGTTTTTGAAAAGAACACACATGCAATGACTCTAGTGTTGGATTTAGTGTAAGAACACACATGCAATGACTCTAGTGGTTGATCCATGTGTGGTTTCTGGAAATAACACATATGCAATGACTCTAGTGGTTGATCCATGTGTGGTTTGTGGAAATAACACACATGCAATGACTGTAATGGGTCCACATGTGGTTTGTGGAAAGAACACACATGCAATGACTCTGGTTGATCCATATGTGGTTTGTGGAAAGAACACACATGCAATGACCACTAGTGGATCCATGTGTGGTTTGTGGAAAAGAACACACACATGAAATGACTCTAGTGGTTGATCCATGTGTGGTTTGTGGAAATAACACACATGCAATGACTCTAGTGTTGGTTTTAGTATAAGAACAAACATGCAATGACTCTAGTTGTTGATGCATGTGTGGTTTGTGGAAAGAACACACATGCAATGACTTTGGTTGATCCATATGTGGTTTGTGGAAAGAACACACATGCAATGACCACTAGTGGATCCATGTGTGGTTTGTGGAAAAGAACACACATGGAATGACTCTAGTGCTGGTTTGTGGTTTTAGTATAAGAACTAACATGCAATGACTCTAGTGGTTGATCCATGTGTGGTTTGTGAAAAGAACACACATGCAATGACTCTGGTTGATCCATATGTGCTTTGTGGAAAGAACACACATGCAATGACCACTGGTGGATCCATGTGTGGTTTGTGGAAAAGAACACACATGCAATGTCCACTGGTTGATCCATGTGTGGTTTGTGGAAATAACACACATGCAATGACTCTAGTATTGGTTTTAGTATAAGAACACACATGTAACGACTCTAGTGGTGGATCCATGTGTGGTTTGTGGAAAAGAACACACACATGCAATGACTCTAGTGGTTGATCCATCTATGGTTTGTGGAAATAACACACATGCAATGACTCTAGTGTTGGTTTTAGTATAAGTACAAACATGCAGTGACTCTAGTGGTTGATCCATGTGTGGTCTGTGGAAAGAACACACATGCAATGACTTTGGTTGATCCATATGTGGTTTGTGGAAAGAACACACATGCAATGACCACTAGTGGATCCATGTGTGGTTTGTGGAAAAGAACACACATGGAATGACTCTAGTGCTGGTTTGTGGTTTTAGTATCAGAACAAACATGCAATGACTCTAGTGGTTGATCCATGTGTGGTTTGTGAAAAGAACACACATGCAATGACTCTGGTTGATCCATATGTGCTTTGTGGAAAGAACACACATGCAATGACCACTGGTGGATCCATGTGTGGTTTGTGGAAACGAACACACATGCCATGACTCTAGTGCTGGTTTGTGGTTTTAGTATCAGAACAAACATGCAATGACTCTAGTGGTTGATCCATGTGTGGTTTGTGGAAAGAACACACATGCAATGACTGGTTGATCCATATGTGGTTTGTGGAAAGAACACACATGCAATGACCACTGGTGGATCCATGTGTGGTTTGTGGAAAAGAACACACATGTAATGACCACTGGTAGATCCATGTGTGGTTTGAGGAAATAACACACATGCAATGACTCTAGTTGTTAATACATGTGTGGTTTGTGAAAAGAACACAGATGCAATGACTCTAGTGTTGGTTTTATTATAAGAACACACATGCAATGACTCTAGTTGTTGATCCATGTGTGGTTTGTGGAAATAACACATATGCAATGACTCTAGTGGTTGATCCATGTGTGGTTTGTGGAAATAACACACATGGAATGACTGTAATGGGTCCACATGTGGTTTGTGGAAAGAACACACATGCAATGACTCTGGTTGATCCATATGTGGTTTGTGGAAAGAACACACACGCAATGACCACTGGTGGATCCATGTGTGGTTTGTGGAAAAGAACACACATGCAATGACTCTAGTGTTGGTTTGTGGTTTTAGTATAAGAACAAACATGCAATGACTCTAGTGGTTGATCCATGTGTGGTTTGTGGAAAGAACACACATGCAATGACTCTGGTTGATCCATATGTGGTTTGTGGAAAGAACACACATGCAATGACCACTGGTGTATCCATGTGTGGTTTGTGGAAAAGAACACATATGAAATGTCTCTAGTGCTGGTTTGTGGTTTTAGTATAAGAACAAACATCCAATGACTCTAGTGGTTGATCTATGTGTGGTTTGTGGAAAGAACACACATGCAATGACTCTGGTTGATCCATATGTGGTTTGTGGAAAGAACACACATGCAATGACCACTGGTAGATCCATGTGTGGTTTGTGGAAAAGAACGCACATGCAATGACTCTAGTGCTAGTTTGTGGTTTTAGTATAAGAACAAACATGCAATGACTCCAGTGGTTGATCCATGTGTGGTTTGTGGAAATAACACACATGCAATGACTCTGGTTGATCCATATGTGGTTTGTGGAAAGAACACACATGCAATGACCACTGGTGGATCCATGTGTGGTTTGTGGAAAAGAACATACATGCAATGACCACTGGTTGATCCATGTGTGGTTAGTGGGAATAACACACATGCAATGACTAGTGGTTGATCCATGTGTGGTTTGTGAAAAGAACACACAAGCAATGACTCTAGTGTTGGTTTTAGTGTAAGAACACACATGCAATGATTCTAGTGGTTGATCCATGTGTGGTTTGTGGAAATAACACATATGCAATGACTCTAGTGGTTGATACATGTGTGGTTTGTGAAAAGCACACGTGCAATGACTCTAGTGTTGGTTTTAGTGTAAGAACACACATGCAATGACTCTAGTGGTTGATCCATGTGTGGTTTGTGGAAATAACACATATGCAATGACTCTAGTGGTTGATCCATGTGTGGTTTGTGGAAATAACACACATGCAATGACTGTAATGGGTCCACATGTGGTTTGTGGAAAGAACACACATGCAATGACTCTGGTTGATCCATATGTGGTTTGTGGAAAGAACACACATGCAATGACCACTGGTGGATCCATGTGTGGTTTGTGGAAAAGAACACACATGCAATGACCATTGGTTGATCCATGTGTGATTTGTGGAAATAACACACATGCAATGACTCTAGTATTGGTTTGTGGTTTTAGTATAAGAACAAACATGCAATGACTCTAGTGGTTGATCCATGTGTGGTTTGTGGAAAGAACACACATGCAATGACTCTGGTTGATCCATATGTGGTTTGTGGAAAGAACACACATGCAATGACCACTGGTGCATCCATGTGTGGTTTGTGGAAAAGAACACATATGAAATGACTCTAGTGTTGGTTTGTGGTTTTAGTATAAGAACAAACATCCAATGACTCTAGTGGTTGATCCATGTGTGCTTTGTGGAAAGAACACACATGCAATGACTTTGGTTGATCCATATGTGGTTTGTGGAAAGAACACACATGCAATGACCACTAGTGGATCCATGTGTGGTTTGTGGAAAAGAACGCACATGGAATGACTCCATTGCTGGTTTGTGGTTTAAGTATAAGAACAAACATGCAATGACTCTAGTGGTTGATCCATGTGTGGTTTGTGATAAGAACACACATGCAATGAATCTGGTTGATCCGTATGTGCTTTGTGGAAAGAACACACATGCAATGACCACTGGTGGATCCATGTGTGGTTTGTGGAAAAGAACACACATGCAATGACTCTAGTTGTTGATACATGTGTGGTTTGTGAAAAGAACACACATGCAATGACTCTAGTGTTGGTTTTAGTATAAGAACACACATGCAATGACTCTAGTGGTTGATACATGTGTGGCTTGTGGAAAGAACACACATACAATGACTCTGGTTAATCCATATGTGGTTTGTGGAAAGAACACACATGCAATGACCACTGGTGGATCCATGTGTGGTTTGTGGGAACGAACACACATGAAATGACTCTAGTGCTGGTTTGTGGTTTTAGTATAAGAACAAACATGCAATGACTCTAGTGGTTGATCCATGTGTGGTTTGTGGAAAGAACACACATGCAATGACTCTGGTTGATCCATATGTGGTTTATGGAAAGAACACACATGCATTGACCACTGGTGGATCCATGTGTGGTTTGTGGAAAAGAACACACATGTAATGACCACTGGTTGATCCATGTGTGGTTTGTGGAAATAACACACATGCAATGACTCTAGTTGTTGATACATGTGTGGTTTGTGAAAGAACATAGATGCAATGACTCTAGTGGTTGATCCATGTGTGGTTTGTGGAAATAACACACATGCAATGACTGTAATGGGTCCACATGTGGTTTGTGGAAAGAAAGCACATGCAATGACTCTGGTTGATCCATATGTGGTTTGTGGAAAGAACACACACGCAATGACCACTAGTGGATCCATGTGTGGTTTGTGGAAAAGAACACACATGCAATGACTCTAGTGTTGGTTTGTGGTTTTAGTATATAAGAACAAACATGCAATGACTCTAGTGGTTGATCCATGTGTGGTTTGTGGAAAGAACACACATGCAATGACTCTGGTTGATCCATATGTGGTTTGTGGAAAGAACACACATGCAATGACCACTGGTGGATCCATGTGTGGTTTGTGGAAAAGAACACATATGAAATGACTCTAGTGCTGGTTTGTGGTTTTAGTATAAGAACAAACATCCAATGACTCTAGTGGTTGATCCATGTGTGGTTTGTGGAAAGAACACACATGCAATGACTCTGGTTGATCCATATGTCGTTTGTGGAAAGAACACACATGCAATGACCACTGGTAGATCCATGTGTGGTTTGTGGAAAAGAACGCACATGCAATGACTCTAGTGCTAGTTTGTGGTTTTAGTATAAGAAAAAACATGCAATGACTCTAGTGGTTGATCCATGTGTGGTTTGTGGAAAGAACACACATGCAATGACTCTGGTTGATCCATATGTGGTTTGTCGAAAGAACACACATGCAATGACCACTAGTGGATCCATGTGTGGTTTGTGGAAAAGAACATACATGCAATGACCACTGGTTGATCCATGTGTGGTTAGTGGAAATAACACACATGCAATGACTCTAGTGGTTGATCCATGTGTGGTTTGTGAAAAGAACACACATGCAATGACTCTAGTGTTGGTTTTAGTGTAAGAACACACATGCAATGATTCTAGTGGTTGATCCATGTGTGGTTTGTGGAAATAACACATATGCAATGACTCTAGTGGTTGATCCATGTGTGGTTTGTGCAAATAACACACATGCAATGACTGTAATGGGTCCACATGTGGTTTGTGGAAAGAACACAAATGCAATGACTCTGGTTGATCCATATGTGGTTTTTGGAAAGAACACACATGCAATGACCACTGGTGGATCCATGTGTGGTTTGTGGAAAAGAACACACCTGCAATGACCACTGGTTGATCCAGGTGTGGTTTGTGGAAATAACACACATGCAATGACTCTAGTATTGGTTTTAGTATAAGAACACACATGTAACGATTCTAGTGGTGGATCCATGTGTGGTTTGTGGAAAAGAACACACACATGCAATGACTCTAGTGGTTGATCCATGTGTGGTTTGTGGAAATAACACACATGCAATGACTCTAGTGGTTGATCCATGTGTGGTTTGTGGAAATAACACACATGCAATGACTCTAGTGGTTGATCCATGTGTGGTTTATGGAAAGAACACACATGCAATGACTTTGGTTGATCCATATGTGGTTTGTGGAAAGAACACACATGCAATGACCACTAGTGGATCCATGTGTGGTTTGTGGAAAAGAACACACATGGAATGACTCTAGTGCTGGTTTGTGGTTTTAGTATCAGAACAAACATGCAATGACTCTAGTGGTTGATCCATGTGTGGTTTGTGAAAAGAACACACATGCAATGACTCTGGTTGATCCATATGTGCTTTGTGGAAAGAACACACATGCAATGACCACTGGTGGATCCATGTGTGGTTTGTGGAAAAGAACACACATGCAATGACCACTGGTTGATCCATGTGTGGTTTGTGGAAATAACACACATGCAATGACTCTAGTATTGGTTTTAGTATAAGAACACACATGTAACGACTATAGTGGTGGATCCATGTGTGGTTTGTGGAAAAGAACACACACATGCAATGACTCTACTGGTTGATCCATGTGTGGTTTGTGGAAATAACACACATGCAATGACTCTAGTGTTGGTTTTAGTATAAGAACAAACATGCAATGACTCTAGTGGTTGATCTATGTGTGGTTTGTGGAAAGAACACACATGCAATGACCACTGGTGGATCCATGTGTGGTTTGTGGAAAAGAACACATATGAAATGACTCTAGTGCTGGTTTGTGGTTTTAGTATAAGAACAAACATGCAATGACTCTAGAGGTTGATCCATGTGTGGTTTGTGAAAAGAACACACATGCAATGACTCTGGTTGATCCATATGTGGTTTGTGGAAAGAACACACATGCAATGACCACTGGTGGATCCATGTGTGGTTTGTGGAAAAGAACACATATGCAATGAATCTAGTGCTGGTTTGTGGTTTTAGTATAAGAACAAACATGCAATGACTCTAGTGGTTGATCCATGTGTGGTTTGTGGAAAGAACACACATGCAATGACTCTGGTTGAACCATATGTGGTTTGTGGAAAGAACACACATGCAATGACCACTGGTGGATCCATATGTGGTTTGTGGAAAAGAACACACATGTAATGACCACTGGTTGATGCATGTGTGGTTTGTGGAAATAACACACATGCAATGACTCTAGTTGTTGATAAATGTGTGGTTTGTGAAAAGAACATAGATGCAATGACTCTAGTGTTGGTTTTATTATAAGAACACACATGCAATGACTCTAGTTGTTGATCCATGTGTGGTTTGTGGAAATAACACATATGCAATGACTCTAGTGGTTGATCCATGTGTGGTTTGTGGAAATAACACACATGCAATGACTGTAATGGGTCCACATGTGGTTTGTGGAAAGAACACACATGCAATGACTCTGGTTGATCCATATGTGGTTTGTGGAAAGAACACACACGCAATGACCACTGGTGGATCCATGTGTGGTTTGTGGAAAAGAACACACATGCAATGACTCTAGTGTTGGTTTGTGGTTTTAGTATAAGAACAAACATGCAATGAATCTAGTGGTTGATCCATGTGTGGTTTGTGGAAAGAACACACATGCAATGACTCTGGTTGATCCATATGTGGTTTGTGGAAAGAACACACATGCAATGACCACTGGTGGATCCATGTGTGCTTTGTGGAAAAGAACACATATGAAATGACTCTAGTGCTGGTTTGTGGTTTTAGTATAAGAACAAACATCCAATGACTCTAGTGGTTGATCCATGTGTGGTTTGTGGGAAGAACACAAATGCAATGACTCTGGTTGATCCATATGTGGTTTGTGGAAAGAACACACATGCAATGACCACTGGTAGATCCATGTGTGGTTTGTGGAAAAGAACGCACATGCAATGACTCTAGTGCTAGTTTGTGGTTTTAGTATAAGAACAAACATGCAATGAATCTAGTGGTTGATCCATGTGTGGTTTGTGGAAAGAACACACATGCAATGACTCTGGTTGATCCATATGTGGTTTGTGGAAAGAACACACATGCAATGACCACTGGTGGATCCATGTGTGGTTTGTGGAAAAGAACATACATGCAATGACCACTGGTTGATCCATGTGTGGTTAGTGGAAATAACACACATGCAATGACTCTAGTGGTTGATCCATGTGTGGTTTGTGAAAAGAACACACATGCAATGACTCTAGTGTTGGTTTTAGTGTAAGAACACACATGCAATGATTCTAGTGGTTGATCCATGTGTGGTTTGTGGAAATAACACATATGCAATGACTCTAGTGGTTGATCCATGTGTGGTTTGTGGAAATAACACACATGCAATGACTGTAATGGGTCCACATGTGGTTTGTGGAAAGAACACAAATGCAATGACTCTGGTTGATCCATATGTGGTTTTTGGAAAGAACACACATGCAATGACCACTGGTGGATCCATGTGTGGTTTGTGGAAAAGAACACACATGCAATGACCACTGGTTGATCCAGGTGTGGTTTGTGGAAATAACACACATGCAATGACTCTAGTATTGGTTTTAGTATAAGAACACACATGTAACGACTCTAGTGGTGGATCCATGTGTGGTTTGTGGAAAAGAACACACACATGCAATGACTCTAGTGGTTGATCCATGTGTGGTTTGTGGAAATAACACACATGCAATGACTCTAGTGGTTGATCCATGTGTGGTTTGTGGAAATAACACACATGCAATGACTCTAGTGGTTGATCCATGTGTGGTTTGTGGAAAGAACACACATGCAATGACTTTGGTTGATCCATATGTGGTTTGTGGAAAGAACACACATGCAATGACCACTAGTGGATCCATGTGTGGTTTGTGGAAAAGAACACACGTGGAATGACTCTAGTGCTGGTTTGTGGTTTTAGTATCAAAACAAACATGCAATGACTCTAGTGGTTGATCCTTGTGTGGTTTGTGAAAAGAACACACATGCAATGACTCTGGTTGATCCATATGTGCTTTGTGGAAAGAACACACATGCAATGACCACTGGTGGATCCATGTGTGGTTTGTGGAAAAGAACACACATGCAATGACCACTGGTTGATCTATGTGTGGTTTGTGGAAATAACACACATGCAATGACTCTAGTATTGGTTTTAGTATAAGAACACACATGTAACTACTATAGTGGTGGATCCATGTGTGGTTTGTGGAAAAGAACACACACATGCAATGACTCTACTGGTTGATCCATGTGTGGTTTGTGGAAATAACACACATGCAATGACTCTAGTGGTTGATCCATGTGTGGTTTGTGGAAATAACACACATGCAATGACTCTAGTGGTTGATCCATGTGTGGTTTATGGAAAGAACACACATGCAATGACTTTGGTTGATCCATATGTGGTTTGTGGAAAGAACACACATGCAATGACCACTAGTGGATCCATGTGTGGTTTGTGGAAAAGAACACACATGGAATGACTCTAGTGCTGGTTTGTGGTTTTAGTATCAGAACAAACATGCAATGACTCTAGTGGTTGATCCATGTGTGGTTTGTGAAAAGAACACACATGCAATGACTCTGGTTGATCCATATGTGCTTTGTGGAAAGAACACACATGCAATGACCACTGGTGGATCCATGTGTGGTTTGTGGAAAAGAACACACATGCAATGACCACTGGTTGATCCATGTGTGGTTTGTGGAAATAACACACATGCAATGACTCTAGTATTGGTTTTAGTATAAGAACACACATGTAACGACTATAGTGGTGGATCCATGTGTGGTTTGTGGAAAAGAACACACACATGCAATGACTCTACTGGTTGATCCATGTGTGGTTTGTGGAAATAACACACATGCAATGACTCTAGTGTTGGTTTTAGTATAAGAACAAACATGCAATGACTCTAGTGGTTGATCTATGTGTGGTTTGTGGAAAGAACACACATGCAATGACCACTGGTGGATCCATGTGTGGTTTGTGGAAAAGAACACATATGAAATGACTCTAGTGCTGGTTTGTGGTTTTAGTATAAGAACAAACATGCAATGACTCTAGAGGTTGATCCATGTGTGGTTTGTGAAAAGAACACACATGCAATGACTCTGGTTGATCCATATGTGGTTTGTGGAAAGAACACACATGCAATGACCACTGGTGGATCCATGTGTGGTTTGTGGAAAAGAACACATATGCAATGAATCTAGTGCTGGTTTGTGGTTTTAGTATAAGAACAAACATGCAATGACTCTAGTGGTTGATCCATGTGTGGTTTGTGGAAAGAACACACATGCAATGACTCTGGTTGAACCATATGTGGTTTGTGGAAAGAACACACATGCAATGACCACTGGTGGATCCATATGTGGTTTGTGGAAAAGAACACACATGTAATGACCACTGGTTGATGCATGTGTGGTTTGTGGAAATAACACACATGCAATGACTCTAGTTGTTGATAAATGTGTGGTTTGTGAAAAGAACATAGATGCAATGACTCTAGTGTTGGTTTTATTATAAGAACACACATGCAATGACTCTAGTTGTTGATCCATGTGTGGTTTGTGGAAATAACACATATGCAATGACTCTAGTGGTTGATCCATGTGTGGTTTGTGGAAATAACACACATGCAATGACTGTAATGGGTCCACATGTGGTTTGTGGAAAGAACACACATGCAATGACTCTGGTTGATCCATATGTGGTTTGTGGAAAGAACACACATGCAATGACCACTGGTGGATCCATGTGTGGTTTGTGGAAAAGAACACACATGCAATGACTCTAGTGTTGGTTTGTGGTTTTAGTATAAGAACAAACATGCAATGAATCTAGTGGTTGATCCATGTGTGGTTTGTGGAAAGAACACACATGCAATGACTCTGGTTGATCCATATGTGGTTTGTGGAAAGAACACACATGCAATGACCACTGGTGGATCCATGTGTGCTTTGTGGAAAAGAACACATATGAAATGACTCTAGTGCTGGTTTGTGGTTTTAGTATAAGAACAAACATCCAATGACTCTAGTGGTTGATCCATGTGTGGTTTGTGGGAAGAACACAAATGCAATGACTCTGGTTGATCCATATGTGGTTTGTGGAAAGAACACACATGCAATGACCACTGGTAGATCCATGTGTGGTTTGTGGAAAAGAACGCACATGCAATGACTCTAGTGCTAGTTTGTGGTTTTAGTATAAGAACAAACATGCAATGAATCTAGTGGTTGATCCATGTGTGGTTTGTGGAAAGAACACACATGCAATGACTCTGGTTGATCCATATGTGGTTTGTGGAAAGAACACACATGCAATGACCACTGGTGGATCCATGTGTGGTTTGTGGAAAAGAACATACATGCAATGACCACTGGTTGATCCATGTGTGGTTAGTGGAAATAACACACATGCAATGACTCTAGTGGTTGATCCATGTGTGGTTTGTGGAAATAACACACATGCAATGACTCTAGTGGTTGATCCATGTGTGGTTTGTGGAAATAACACACATGCAATGACTCTAGTGGTTGATCCATGTGTGGTTTATGGAAAGAACACACATGCAATGACTTTGGTTGATCCATATGTGGTTTGTGGAAAGAACACACATGCAATGACCACTAGTGGATCCATGTGTGGTTTGTGGAAAAGAACACACATGGAATGACTCTAGTGCTGGTTTGTGGTTTTAGTATCAGAACAAACATGCAATGACTCTCGTGGTTGATCCATGTGTGGTTTGTGAAAAGAACACACATGCAATGACTCTGGTTGATCCATATGTGCTTTGTGGAAAGAACACACATGCAATGACCACTGGTGGATCCATGTGTGGTTTGTGGAAAAGAACACACATGCAATGACCACTGGTTGATCCATGTGTGGTTTGTGGAAATAACACACATGCAATGACTCTAGTATTGGTTTTAGTATAAGAACACACATGTAACGACTATAGTGGTGGATCCATGTGTGGTTTGTGGAAAAGAACACACACATGCAATGACTCTACTGGTTGATCCATGTGTGGTTTGTGGAAATAACACACATGCAATGACTCTAGTGTTGGTTTTAGTATAAGAACAAACATGCAATGACTCTAGTGGTTGATCTATGTGTGGTTTGTGGAAAGAACACACATGCAATGACCACTGGTGGATCCATGTGTGGTTTGTGGAAAAGAACACATATGAAATGACTCTAGTGCTGGTTTGTGGTTTTAGTATAAGAACAAACATGCAATGACTCTAGAGGTTGATCCATGTGTGGTTTGTGAAAAGAACACACATGCAATGACTCTGGTTGATCCATATGTGGTTTGTGGAAAGAACACACATGCAATGACCACTGGTGGATCCATGTGTGGTTTGTGGAAAAGAACACATATGCAATGAATCTAGTGCTGGTTTGTGGTTTTAGTATAAGAACAAACATGCAATGACTCTAGTGGTTGATCCATGTGTGGTTTGTGGAAAGAACACACATGCAATGACTCTGGTTGAACCATATGTGGTTTGTGGAAAGAACACACATGCAATGACCACTGGTGGATCCATATGTGGTTTGTGGAAAAGAACACACATGTAATGACCACTGGTTGATGCATGTGTGGTTTGTGGAAATAACACACATGCAATGACTCTAGTTGTTGATAAATGTGTGGTTTGTGAAAAGAACATAGATGCAATGACTCTAGTGTTGGTTTTATTATAAGAACACACATGCAATGACTCTAGTTGTTGATCCATGTGTGGTTTGTGGAAATAACACATATGCAATGACTCTAGTGGTTGATCCATGTGTGGTTTGTGGAAATAACACACATGCAATGACTGTAATGGGTCCACATGTGGTTTGTGGAAAGAACACACATGCAATGACTCTGGTTGATCCATATGTGGTTTGTGGAAAGAACACACACGCAATGACCACTGGTGGATCCATGTGTGGTTTGTGGAAAAGAACACACATGCAATGACTCTAGTGTTGGTTTGTGGTTTTAGTATAAGAACAAACATGCAATGAATCTAGTGGTTGATCCATGTGTGGTTTGTGGAAAGAACACACATGCAATGACTCTGGTTGATCCATATGTGGTTTGTGGAAAGAACACACATGCAATGACCACTGGTGGATCCATGTGTGCTTTGTGGAAAAGAACACATATGAAATGACTCTAGTGCTGGTTTGTGGTTTTAGTATAAGAACATCCAATGACTCTAGTGGTTGATCCATGTGTGGTTTGTGGGAAGAACACAAATGCAATGACTCTGGTTGATCCATATGTGGTTTGTGGAAAGAACACACATGCAATGACCACTGGTAGATCCATGTGTGGTTTGTGGAAAAGAACGCACATGCAATGACTCTAGTGCTAGTTTGTGGTTTTAGTATAAGAACAAACATGCAATGAATCTAGTGGTTGATCCATGTGTGGTTTGTGGAAAGAACACACATGCAATGACTCTGGTTGATCCATATGTGGTTTGTGGAAAGAACACACATGCAATGACCACTGGTGGATCCATGTGTGGTTTGTGGAAAAGAACATACATGCAATGACCACTGGTTGATCCATGTGTGGTTAGTGGAAATAACACACATGCAATGACTCTAGTGGTTGATCCATGTGTGGTTTGTGAAAAGAACACACATGCAATGACTCTAGTGTTGGTTTTAGTGTAAGAACACACATGCAATGATTCTAGTGGTTGATCCATGTGTGGTTTGTGGAAATAACACATATGCAATGACTCTAGTGGTTGATCCATGTGTGGTTTGTGGAAATAACACACATGCAATGACTGTAATGGGTCCACATGTGGTTTGTGGAAAGAACACAAATGCAATGACTCTGGTTGATCCATATGTGGTTTTTGGAAAGAACACACATGCAATGACCACTGGTGGATCCATGTGTGGTTTGTGGAAAAGAACACACATGCAATGACCACTGGTTGATCCAGGTGTGGTTTGTGGAAATAACACACATGCAATGACTCTAGTATTGGTTTTAGTATAAGAACACACATGTAACGACTCTAGTGGTGGATCCATGTGTGGTTTGTGGAAAAGAACACACACATGCAATGACTCTAGTGGTTGATCCATGTGTGGTTTGTGGAAATAACACACATGCAATGACTCTAGTGGTTGATCCATGTGTGGTTTGTGGAAATAACACACATGCAATGACTCTAGTGGTTGATCCATGTGTGGTTTGTGGAAAGAACACACATGCAATGACTTTGGTTGATCCATATGTGGTTTGTGGAAAGAACACACATGCAATGACCACTAGTGGATCCATGTGTGGTTTGTGGAAAAGAACACACGTGGAATGACTCTAGTGCTGGTTTGTGGTTTTAGTATCAAAACAAACATGCAATGACTCTAGTGGTTGATCCTTGTGTGGTTTGTGAAAAGAACACACATGCAATGACTCTGGTTGATCCATATGTGCTTTGTGGAAAGAACACACATGCAATGACCACTGGTGGATCCATGTGTGGTTTGTGGAAAAGAACACACATGCAATGACCACTGGTTGATCTATGTGTGGTTTGTGGAAATAACACACATGCAATGACTCTAGTATTGGTTTTAGTATAAGAACACACATGTAACTACTATAGTGGTGGATCCATGTGTGGTTTGTGGAAAAGAACACACACATGCAATGACTCTACTGGTTGATCCATGTGTGGTTTGTGGAAATAACACACATGCAATGACTCTAGTGGTTGATCCATGTGTGGTTTGTGGAAATAACACACATGCAATGACTCTAGTGGTTGATCCATGTGTGGTTTATGGAAAGAACACACATGCAATGACTTTGGTTGATCCATATGTGGTTTGTGGAAAGAACACACATGCAATGACCACTAGTGGATCCATGTGTGGTTTGTGGAAAAGAACACACATGGAATGACTCTAGTGCTGGTTTGTGGTTTTAGTATCAGAACAAACATGCAATGACTCTAGTGGTTGATCCATGTGTGGTTTGTGAAAAGAACACACATGCAATGACTCTGGTTGATCCATATGTGCTTTGTGGAAAGAACACACATGCAATGACCACTGGTGGATCCATGTGTGGTTTGTGGAAAAGAACACACATGCAATGACCACTGGTTGATCCATGTGTGGTTTGTGGAAATAACACACATGCAATGACTCTAGTATTGGTTTTAGTATAAGAACACACATGTAACGACTATAGTGGTGGATCCATGTGTGGTTTGTGGAAAAGAACACACACATGCAATGACTCTACTGGTTGATCCATGTGTGGTTTGTGGAAATAACACACATGCAATGACTCTAGTGTTGGTTTTAGTATAAGAACAAACATGCAATGACTCTAGTGGTTGATCTATGTGTGGTTTGTGGAAAGAACACACATGCAATGACCACTGGTGGATCCATGTGTGGTTTGTGGAAAAGAACACATATGAAATGACTCTAGTGCTGGTTTGTGGTTTTAGTATAAGAACAAACATGCAATGACTCTAGAGGTTGATCCATGTGTGGTTTGTGAAAAGAACACACATGCAATGACTCTGGTTGATCCATATGTGGTTTGTGGAAAGAACACACATGCAATGACCACTGGTGGATCCATGTGTGGTTTGTGGAAAAGAACACATATGCAATGAATCTAGTGCTGGTTTGTGGTTTTAGTATAAGAACAAACATGCAATGACTCTAGTGGTTGATCCATGTGTGGTTTGTGGAAAGAACACACATGCAATGACTCTGGTTGAACCATATGTGGTTTGTGGAAAGAACACACATGCAATGACCACTGGTGGATCCATATGTGGTTTGTGGAAAAGAACACACATGTAATGACCACTGGTTGATGCATGTGTGGTTTGTGGAAATAACACACATGCAATGACTCTAGTTGTTGATAAATGTGTGGTTTGTGAAAAGAACATAGATGCAATGACTCTAGTGTTGGTTTTATTATAAGAACACACATGCAATGACTCTAGTTGTTGATCCATGTGTGGTTTGTGGAAATAACACATATGCAATGACTCTAGTGGTTGATCCATGTGTGGTTTGTGGAAATAACACACATGCAATGACTGTAATGGGTCCACATGTGGTTTGTGGAAAGAACACACATGCAATGACTCTGGTTGATCCATATGTGGTTTGTGGAAAGAACACACATGCAATGACCACTGGTGGATCCATGTGTGGTTTGTGGAAAAGAACACACATGCAATGACTCTAGTGTTGGTTTGTGGTTTTAGTATAAGAACAAACATGCAATGAATCTAGTGGTTGATCCATGTGTGGTTTGTGGAAAGAACACACATGCAATGACTCTGGTTGATCCATATGTGGTTTGTGGAAAGAACACACATGCAATGACCACTGGTGGATCCATGTGTGCTTTGTGGAAAAGAACACATATGAAATGACTCTAGTGCTGGTTTGTGGTTTTAGTATAAGAACAAACATCCAATGACTCTAGTGGTTGATCCATGTGTGGTTTGTGGGAAGAACACAAATGCAATGACTCTGGTTGATCCATATGTGGTTTGTGGAAAGAACACACATGCAATGACCACTGGTAGATCCATGTGTGGTTTGTGGAAAAGAACGCACATGCAATGACTCTAGTGCTAGTTTGTGGTTTTAGTATAAGAACAAACATGCAATGAATCTAGTGGTTGATCCATGTGTGGTTTGTGGAAAGAACACACATGCAATGACTCTGGTTGATCCATATGTGGTTTGTGGAAAGAACACACATGCAATGACCACTGGTGGATCCATGTGTGGTTTGTGGAAAAGAACATACATGCAATGACCACTGGTTGATCCATGTGTGGTTAGTGGAAATAACACACATGCAATGACTCTAGTGGTTGATCCATGTGTGGTTTGTGAAAAGAACACACATGCAATGACTCTAGTGTTGGTTTTAGTGTAAGAACACACATGCAATGATTCTAGTGGTTGATCCATGTGTGGTTTGTGGAAATAACACATATGCAATGACTCTAGTGGTTGATCCATGTGTGGTTTGTGGAAATAACACACATGCAATGACTGTAATGGGTCCACATGTGGTTTGTGGAAAGAACACAAATGCAATGACTCTGGTTGATCCATATGTGGTTTTTGGAAAGAACACACATGCAATGACCACTGGTGGATCCATGTGTGGTTTGTGGAAAAGAACACACATGCAATGACCACTGGTTGATCCAGGTGTGGTTTGTGGAAATAACACACATGCAATGACTCTAGTATTGGTTTTAGTATAAGAACACACATGTAACGACTCTAGTGGTGGATCCATGTGTGGTTTGTGGAAAAGAACACACACATGCAATGACTCTAGTGGTTGATCCATGTGTGGTTTGTGGAAATAACACACATGCAATGACTCTAGTGGTTGATCCATGTGTGGTTTGTGGAAATAACACACATGCAATGACTCTAGTGGTTGATCCATGTGTGGTTTGTGGAAAGAACACACATGCAATGACTTTGGTTGATCCATATGTGGTTTGTGGAAAGAACACACATGCAATGACCACTAGTGGATCCATGTGTGGTTTGTGGAAAAGAACACACGTGGAATGACTCTAGTGCTGGTTTGTGGTTTTAGTATCAAAACAAACATGCAATGACTCTAGTGGTTGATCCTTGTGTGGTTTGTGAAAAGAACACACATGCAATGACTCTGGTTGATCCATATGTGCTTTGTGGAAAGAACACACATGCAATGACCACTGGTGGATCCATGTGTGGTTTGTGGAAAAGAACACACATGCAATGACCACTGGTTGATCTATGTGTGGTTTGTGGAAATAACACACATGCAATGACTCTAGTATTGGTTTTAGTATAAGAACACACATGTAACGACTATAGTGGTGGATCCATGTGTGGTTTGTGGAAAAGAACACACACATGCAATGACTCTACTGGTTGATCCATGTGTGGTTTGTGGAAATAACACACATGCAATGACTCTAGTGTTGGTTTTAGTATAAGAACAAACATGCAATGACTCTAGTGGTTGATCTATGTGTGGTTTGTGGAAAGAACACACATGCAATGACCACTGGTGGATCCATGTGTGGTTTGTGGAAAAGAACACATATGAAATGACTCTAGTGCTGGTTTGTGGTTTTAGTATAAGAACAAACATGCAATGACTCTAGAGGTTGATCCATGTGTGGTTTGTGAAAAGAACACACATGCAATGACTCTGGTTGATCCATATGTGGTTTGTGGAAAGAACACACATGCAATGACCACTGGTGGATCCATGTGTGGTTTGTGGAAAAGAACACATATGCAATGAATCTAGTGCTGGTTTCTGGTTTTAGTATAAGAACAAACATGCAATGACTCTAGTGGTTGATCTATGTGTGGTTTGTGGAAAGAACACACATGCAGTGACTCTGGTTGAACCATATGTGGTTTGTGGAAAGAACACACATGCAATGACCACTGGTGGATCCATATGTGGTTTGTGGAAAAGAACACACATGTAATGACCACTGGTTGATGCATGTGTGGTTTGTGGAAATAACACACATGCAATGACTCTAGTTGTTGATACATGTGTGGTTTGTGAAAAGAACATAGATGCAATGACTCTAGTGTTGGTTTTATTATAAGAACACACATGCAATGACTCTAGTTGTCGATCCATGTGTGGTTTGTGGAAATAACACATATGCAATGACTCTAGTGGTTGATCCATGTGTGGTTTGTGGAAATAACACACATGCAATGACTGTAATGGGTCCACATGTGGTTTGTGGAAAGAACACACATGCAATGACTCTGGTTGATCCATATGTGGTTTGTGGAAAGAACACACACGCAATGACCACTGGTGGATCCATGTGTGGTTTGTGGAAAAGAACACACATGCAATGACTCTAGTGTTGGTTTGTGGTTTTAGTATAAGAACAAACATGCAATGAATCTAGTGGTTGATCCATGTGTGGTTTGTGGAAAGAACACACATGCAATGACTCTGGTTGATCCATATGTGGTTTGTGGAAAGAACACACATGCAATGACCACTGGTGGATCCATGTGTGGTTTGTGGAAAAGAACACATATGAAATGACTCTAGTGCTGGTTTGTGGTTTTAGTATAAGAACAAACATCCAATGACTCTAGTGGTTGATCCATGTGTGGTTTGTGGGAAGAACACAAATGCAATGACTCTGGTTGATCCATATGTGGTTTGTGGAAAGAACACACATGCAATGACCACTGGTAGATCCATGTGTGGTTTGTGGAAAAGAACACACATGCAATGACTCTAGTGCTAGTTTGTGGTTTTAGTATAAGAACAAACATGCAATGAATCTAGTGGTTGATCCATGTGTGGTTTGTGGAAAGAACACACATGCAATGACTCTGGTTGATCCATATGTGGTTTGTGGAAAGAACACACATGCAATGACCACTGGTGGATCCATGTGTGGTTTGTGGAAAAGAACATACATGCAATGACCACTGGCTGATCCATGTGTGGTTAGTGGAAATAACACACATGCAATGACTCTAGTGGTTGATCCATGTGTGGTTTGTGAAAATAACACACATGCAATGACTCTAGTGTTGGTTTTAGTGTAAGAACACACATGCAATGATTCTAGTGGTTGATCCATGTATGGTTTGTGGAAATAACACATATGCAATGACTCTAGTGGTTGATCCATGTGTGGTTAGTAGAAATAACACACATGCAATGACTGTAATGGGTCCACATGTGGTTTGTGGAAAGAACACACATGCAATGACTCTAGTTGATCCATATGTGGTTTTTGGAAAGAACACACATGCAATGACCACTGGTGGATCCATGTGTGGTTTGTGGAAAAGAACACACATGCAATGACCACTGGTTGATCCATGTGTGGTTTGTGGAAATAACACACATGCAATGACTCTAGTATTGGTTTTAGTATAAGAACACACATGTAACGACTCTAGTGGTGGATCCATGTGTGGTTTGTGGAAAAGAACACACACATGCAATGACTCTAGTGGTTGATCCATGTGTGGTTTGTGGAAATAACACACATGCAATGACTGTAGTGTTGGTTTTAGTATAAGAACAAACATGCAATGACTATAGTCGTTGATCCATGTGTGGTTTGTGGAAAGAACACACATGCAATGACTTTGGTTGATCCATATGTGGTTTGTGGAAAGAACACACATGCAATGACCACTAGTGGATCCATGTGTGGTTTGTGGAAAAGAACACACATGGAATAACTCTAGTGCTGGTTTGTGGTTTTAGTATAAGAGCAAACATGCAATGACTCTAGTGGTTGATCCATGTGTGGTTTGTGAAAAGAACACACATGCAATGACTCTGGTTGATCCATATGTGCTTTGTGGAAAGAACACACATGCAATGACTAGTGGTGGATCCATGTGTGGTTTGTGGAAAAGAACACACATGCAATGACTCTAGTGCTAGTTTGTGGTTTTAGTATAAGAACAAACATGCAATGACTCTAGTGGTTGATCCATGTGTGGTTTGTGGAAATAACACACATGCAATGACTGTAATAGGTCCACATGTGGTTTGTGGAAAGAACACACATGCAATGACTCTAGTTGATCCATATGTGGTTTGTGGAAAGAACACACACGCAATGACCACTGGTGGATCCATGTGTGGTTTGTGGTAAAGAACACACATGCAATGACTCTAGTGTTGGTTTGTGGTTTTAGTATAAGAACAAACATGCAATGAATCTAGTGGTTGATCCATGTGTGGTTTGTGGAAAGAACACACATGCAATGACTCTGGTTGATCCATATGTGGTTTGTGGAAAGAACACACATGCAATGACCACTGGTGGATCCATGTGTGGTTTGTGGAAAAGAACACATATGAAATGACTCTAGTGCTGGTTTGTGGTTTTAGTATAAGAACAAACATCCAATGACTCTAGTGGTTGATCCATGTGTGGTTTGTGGAAAGAACACAAATGCAATGACTCTGGTTGATCCATATGTGGTTTGTGGAAAGAACACACATGCAATGACCACTGGTAGATCCATGTGTGGTTTGTGGAAAAGAACGCACATGCAATGACTCTAGTGCTAGTTTGTGGTTTTAGTATAAGAACAAACATGCAATTAATCTAGTGGTTGATCCATGTGTGGTTTGTGGAAAGAACACACATGCAATGACTCTGGTTGATCCATATGTGGTTTGTGGAAAGAACACACATGCAATGACCACTGGTGGATCCATGTGTGGTTTGTGGAAAAGAACATACATGCAATGACCACTGGCTGATCCATGTGTGGTTAGTGGAAATAACACACATGCAATGACTCTAGTGGTTGATCCATGTGTGGTTTGTGAAAAGAACACACATGCAATGACTCTAGTGTTGGTTTTAGTGTAAGAACACACATGCAATGATTCTAGTGGTTGATCCATGTATGGTTTGTGGAAATAACACATATGCAATGACTCTAGTGGTTGATCCATGTGTGGTTAGTAGAAATAACACACATGCAATGATTCTAGTGGTTGATCCATGTATGGTTTGTGGAAATAACACATATGCAATGACTCTAGTGGTTGATCCATATGTGGTTTTTGGAAAGAACACACATGCAATGACCACTGGTGGATCCATGTGTGGTTTGTGGAAAAGAACACACATGCAATGACCACTGGTTGATCCATGTGTGGTTTGTGGAAAAGAACATACATGCAATGACCACTGGCTGATCCATGTGTGGTTAGTGGAAATAACACACATGCAATGACTCTAGTGGTTGATCCATGTGTGGTTTGTGAAAAGAACACACATGCAATGACTCTAGTGTTGGTTTTAGTGTAAGAACACACATGCAATGATTCTAGTGGTTGATCCATGTATGGTTTGTGGAAATAACACATATGCAATGACTCTAGTGGTTGATCCATGTGTGGTTAGTAGAAATAACACACATGCAATGATTCTAGTGGTTGATCCATGTATGGTTTGTGGAAATAACACATATGCAATGACTCTAGTGGTTGATCCATATGTGGTTTTTGGAAAGAACACACATGCAATGACCACTGGTGGATCCATGTGTGGTTTGTGGAAAAGAACACACATGCAATGACCACTGGTTGATCCATGTGTGGTTTGTGGAAATAACACACATGCAATGACTCTAGTATTGGTTTTAGTATAAGAACACACATGTAACGACTCTAGTGGTGGATCCATGTGTGGTTTGTGGAAAAGAACACACACATGCAATGACTCTAGTGGTTGATCCATGTGTGGTTTGTGGAAATAACACACATGCAATGACTGTAGTGTTGGTTTTAGTATAAGAACAAACATGCAATGACTATAGTCGTTGATCCATGTGTGGTTTGTGGAAAGAACACACATGCAATGACTTTGGTTGATCCATATGTGGTTTGTGGAATGAACACACATGCAATGAACACTAGTGGATCCATGTGTGGTTTGTGGAAAAGAACACACATGGAATAACTCTAGTGCTGGTTTGTGGTTTTAGTATAAGAGCAAACATGCAATGACTCTAGTGGTTGATCCATGTGTGGTTTGTGAAAAGAACACACATGCAATGACTCTGGTTGATCCATATGTGCTTTGTGGAAAGAACACACATGCAATGACCAGTGGTGGATCCATGTGTGGTTTGTGGAAAAGAACACACATGCAATGACTCTAGTGCTAGTTTGTGGTTTTAGTATAAGAACACACATGTGACGACTCTAGTGGTGGATCCATGTGTGGTTTGTGGAAAAGAACACACACATGCAATGACTCTAGTGGTTGATCCATGTGTGGTTTGTGGAAATAACACACATGCAATGACTCTAGTGGTTGATCCATGTGTGGTTTGTGGAAATAACACACATGCAATGACTCTAGTGGTTGATCCATGTGTGGTTTGTGGAAAGAACACACATGCAATGACTTTGGTTGATCCATATGTGGTTTGTGGAAAGAACACACATGCAATGACCACTAGTGGATCCATGTGTGGTTTGTGTAAAAGAACACACATGGAATGACTCTAGTGCTGGTTTGTGGTTTTAGTATCAGAACAAACATGCAATGACTCTAGTGGTTGATCCATGTGTGGTTTGTGAAAAGAACACACATGCAATGACTCTGGTTGATCCATATGTGCTTTGTGGAAAGAACACACATGCAATGACCACTGGTGGATCCATGTGTGGTTTGTGGAAAAGAACACACATGCAATGACCACTGGTTGATCCATGTGTGGTTTGTGGAAATAACACACATGCAATGAATCTAGTATTGGTTTTAGTATAAGAACACACATGTAACGACTATAGTGGTGGATCCATGTGTGGTTTGTGGAAAAGAACACACACATGCAATGACTCTACTGGTTGATCCATGTGTGGTTTGTGGAAATAACACACATGCAATGACTCTAGTGTTGGTTTTAGTATAAGAACAAACATGCAATGACTCTAGTGGTTGATCTATGTGTGGTTTGTGGAAAGAACACACATCCAATGACCACTGGTGGATCCATGTGTGGTTTGTGGAAAAGAACACATATGAAATGACTCTAGTGCTGGTTTGTGGTTTTAGTATAAGAACAAACATGCAATGACTCTAGAGGTTGATCCATGTGTGGTTTCTGAAAAGAACACACATGCAATGACTCTGGTTGATCCATATGTGGTTTGTGGAAAGAAAACACATGCAATGACCACTGGTGGATCCATGTGTGGTTTGTGGAAAAGAACACATATGCAATGAATCTAGTGCTGGTTTGTGGTTTTAGTATAAGAACAAACATGCAATGACTCCAGTGGTTGATCCATGTGTGGTTTGTGGAAAGAACACACATGCAATGACTCTGGTTGAACCATATGTGGTTTGTGGAAAGAACACACATGCAATGACCACTGGTGGATCCATATGTGGTTTGTGGAAAAGAACACACATGTAATGACCACTGGTTGATGCATGTGTGGTTTGTGGAAATAACACACATGCAATGACTCTAGTTGTTGATACATGTGTGGTTTGTGAAAAGAACATAGATGCAATGACTCTAGTGTTGGTTTTATTATAAGAACACACATGCAATGACTCTAGTTGTTGATCCATGTGTGGTTTGTGGAAATAACACATATGCAATGACTGTAGTGGTTGATCCATGTGTGGTTTGTGGAAATAACACACATGCAATGACTGTAATGGGTCCACATGTGGTTTGTGGAAAGAACACACATGCAATGACTCTGGTTGATCCATATGTGGTTTGTGGAAAGAACACACACGCAATGACCACTGGTGGATCCATGTGTGGTTTGTGGAAAAGAACACACATGCAATGACTCTAGTGTTGGTTTGTGGTTTTAGTATAAGAACAAACATGCAATGAATCTAGTGGTTGATCCATGTGTGGTTTGTGGAAAGAACAAACATGCAATGACTCTGGTTGATCCATATGTGGTTTGTGGAAAGAACACACATGCAATGACCACTGGTGGATCCATGTGTGGTTTGTGGAAAAGAACACATATGAAATGACTCTAGTGCTGGTTTGTGGTTTTAGTATAAGAACAAACATCCAATGACTCTAGTGGTTGATCCATGTGTGGTTTGTGGGAAGAACACAAATGCAATGACTCTGGTTGATCCATATGTGGTTTGTGGAAAGAACACACATGCATTGACCACTGGTAGATCCATGTGTGGTTTGTGGAAAAGAACACACATGCAATGACTCTAGTGCTAGTTTGTGGTTTTAGTATAAGAACAAACATGCAATGAATCTAGTGGTTGATCCATATGTGGTTTGTGGAAAGAACACACATGCAATGACTCTAGTTGATCCATATGTGGTTTTTGGAAAGAACACACATGCAATGACCACTGGTGGATCCATGTGTGGTTTGTGGAAAAGAACACACATGCAATGACCACTGGTTGATCCATGTGTGGTTTGTGGAAATAACACACATGCAATGACTCTAGTATTGGTTTTAGTATAAGAACACACATGTAACGACTCTAGTGGTGGATCCATGTGTGGTTTGTGGAAAAGAACACACACATGCAATGACTCTAGTGGTTGATCCATGTGTGGTTTGTGGAAATAACACACATGCAATGACTGTAGTGTTGGTTTTAGTATAAGAACAAACATGCAATGACTATAGTCGTTGATCCATGTGTGGTTTGTGGAAAGAACACACATGCAATGACTTTGGTTGATCCATATGTGGTTTGTGGAAAGAACACACATGCAATGACCACTAGTGGATCCATGTGTGGATTGTGGAAAAGAACACACATGGAATAACTCTAGTGCTGGTTTGTGGTTTTAGTATAAGAGAAAACATGCAATGACTCTAGTGGTTGATCCATGTGTGGTTTGTGAAAAGAACACACATGCAACGACTCTGGTTGATCCATATGTGCTTTGTGGAAAGAACACACATGCAATGACCAGTGGTGGATCCATGTGTGGTTTGTGGAAAAGAACACACATGCAATGACTCTAGTGCTAGTTTGTGGTTTTAGTATAAGAACAAACATGCAATGACTCTAGTGGTTGATCCATGTGTGGTTTGTGGAAATAACACACATGCAATGACTGTAATAGGTCCACATGTGGTTTGTGGAAAGAACACACATGCAATGACTCTGGTTGATCCATATGTGGTTTGTGGAAAGAACACACACGCAATGACCACTGGTGGATCCATGTGTGGTTTGTGGTAAAGAACACACATGCAATGACTCTAGTGTTGGTTTGTGGTTTTAGTATAAGAACAAACATGCAATGAATCTAGTGGTTGATCCATGTGTGGTTTATGGAAAGAACACACATGCAATGACTCTGGTTGATCCATATGTGGTTTGTGGAAAGAACACACATGCAATGACCACTGGTGGATCCATGTGTGGTTTGTGGAAAAGAACACATATGAAATGACTCTAGTGCTGGTTTGTGGTTTTAGTATAAGAACAAACATCCAATGACTCTAGTGGTTGATCCATGTGTGGTTTGTGGAAAGAACACAAATGCAATGACTCTGGTTGATCCATATGTGGTTTGTGGAAAGAACACACATGCAATGACCACTGGTAGATCCATGTGTGGTTTGTGGAAAAGAACGCACATGCAATGACTCTAGTGCTAGTTTGTGGTTTTAGTATAAGAACAAACATGCAATGAATCTAGTGGTTGATCCATGTGTGGTTTGTGGAAAGAACACACATGCAATGACTCTGGTTGATCCATATGTGGTTTGTGGAAAGAACACACATGCAATGACCACTGGTGGATCCATGTGTGGTTTGTGGAAAAGAACATACATGCAATGACCATTGGCTGATCCATGTGTGGTTAGTGGAAATAACACACATGGAATGACTCTAGTGGTTGATCCATGTGTGGTTTGTGAAAAGAACACACATGCAATGACTCTAGTGTTGGTTTTAGTGTAAGAACACACATGCAATGATTCTAGTGGTTGATCCATGTATGGTTTGTGGAAATAACACATATGCAATGACTCTAGTGGTTGATCCATGTGTGGTTAGTAGAAATAACACACATGCAATGATTCTAGTGGTTGATCCATGTATGGTTTGTGGAAATAACACATATGCAATGACTCTAGTGGTTGATCCATATGTGGTTTTTGGAAAGAACACACATGCAATGACCACTGGTGGATCCATGTGTGGTTTGTGGAAAAGAACACACATGCAATGACCACTGGTTGATCCATGTGTGGTTTGTGGAAATAACACACATGCAATGACTCTAGTATTGGTTTTAGTATAAGAACACACATGTAACGACTCTAGTGGTGGATCCATGTGTGGTTTGTGGAAAAGAACACACACATGCAATGACTCTAGTGGTTGATCCATGTGTTGTTTGTGGAAATAACACACATGCAATGACTGTAGTGTTGGTTTTAGTATAAGAACAAACATGCAATGACTATAGTCGTTGATCCATGTGTGGTTTGTGGAAAGAACACACATGCAATGACTTTGGTTGATCCATATGTGGGTTGTGGAAAGAACACACATGCAATGACCACTAGTGGATCCATGTGTGGTTTGTGGAAAAGAACACACATGGAATAACTCTAGTGCTGGTTTGTGGTTTTAGTATAAGAGCAAACATGCAATGACTCTAGTGGTTGATCCATGTGTGGTTGTTGAAAAGAACACACATGCAATGACCCTGGTTGATCCATATGTGCTTTGTGGAAAGAACACACATGGAATGACCAGTGGTGGATCCATGTGTGGTTTGTGGAAAAGAACACACATGCAATGACTCTAGTGCTAGTTTGTGGTTTTAGTATAAGAACAAACATGCAATGACTCTAGTGGTTGATCCATGTGTGGTTTGTGGAAATAACACACATGCAATGACTGTAATGGGTCCACATGTGGTTTGTGGAAAGAACACACATGCAATGACTCTGGTTGATCCATATGTGGTTTGTGGAAATTACACACACGCAGTGACCACTGGTGGATCCATGTGTGGTTTGTGGAAAAGAACACACATGCAATGACTCTAGTGTTGGTTTGTGGTTTTATTATAAGAACAAACATGCAATGAATCTAGTGGTTGATCAATGTGTGGTTTGTGGAAAGAACACACATGCAATGACTCTGGTTGATCCATATGTGGTTTGTGGAAATAACACACATGCAATGACCACAGGTGGATCCATGTGTGGTTTGTGGAAAAGAACACATATGAAATGACTCTAGTGCTGGTTTGTGGTTTTAGTATAAGAACAAACATCCAATGACTCTAGTGGTTGATCCATGTGTGGTTTGTGGAAAGAACACAAATGCAATGACTCTGGTTGATCCATATGTGGTTTGTGGAAAGAACACACATGCAATGACCACTGGTAGATCCATGTGTGGTTTGTGGAAAAGAACGCACATGCAATGACTCTAGTGCTAGTTTGTGGTTTTAGTATAAGAACAAACATGCAATGAATCTAGTGGTTGATCCATGTGTGGTTTTTGGAAAGAACACACATGCAATGACTCTGGTTGATCCATATGTGGTTTGTGGAAAGAACACACATGCAATGACCACTGGTGGATCCATGTGTGGTTTGTGGAAAAGAACATACATGCAATGACCACTGGCTGATCCATGTGTGGTTAGTGGAAATAACACACATGCAATGACTCTAGTGGTTGATCCATGTGTGGTTTGTGAAAAGAACACACATGCAATGACTCTAGTGTTGGTTTTAGTGTAAGAACACACATGCAATGATTCTAGTGGTTGATCCATGTATGGTTTGTGGAAATAACACATATGCAATGACTCTAGTGGTTGATCCATGTGTGGTTAGTAGAAATAACACACATGCAATGACTGTAATGGGTCCACATGTGGTTTGTGGAAAGAACACACATGCAATGACTCTAGTTGATCCATATGTGGTTTTTGGAAAGAACACACATGCAATGACCACTGGTGGATCCATGTGTGGTTTGTGGAAAAGAACACACATGCAATGACCACTGGTTGATCCATGTGTGGTTTGTGGAAATAACACACATGCAATGACTCTAGTATTGGTTTTAGTATAAGAACACACATGTAACGACTCTAGTGGTGGATCCATGTGTGGTTTGTGGAAAAGAACACACACATGCAATGACTCTAGTGGTTGATCCATGTGTGGTTTGTGGAAATAACACACATGCAATGACTGTAGTGTTGGTTTTAGTATAAGAACAAACATGCAATGACTATAGTCGTTGATCCATGTGTGGTTTGCGGAAAGAACACACATGCAATGACTTTGGTTGATCCATATGAAGTTTGTGCAATGAACACACATGCAATGACCACTAGTGGATCCATGTGTAGTTTGTGGAAAAGAACACACATGGAATAACTCTAGTGCTGGTTTGTGGTTTTAGTATAAGAGCAAACATGCAATGACTCTAGTGGTTGATCCATGTGTGGTTTGTGAAAAGAACACACATGCAATGACTCTGGTTGATCCATATGTGCTTTGTGGAAAGAACACACATGCAATGACCAGTGGTGGATCCATGTGTGGTTTGTGGAAAAGAACACACATGCAATGACTCTAGTGCTAGTTTGTGGTTTTAGTATAAGAACAAACATGCAATGACTCTAGTGTTTGATCCATGTGTGGTTTGTGGAAAGAACACACATGCAATGACTCTGGTTGATCCATATGTGGTTTGTGGAAAGAACACACATGCAATGACCACTGGTGGATCCTTGTGTGGTTTGTGGAAAAGAACATACATGCAATGACCACTGGTTGATCCATGTGTGGTTTGTGGAAATAACACACATGAAATGACTCTAGTGGTTGATCCATGTGTGGTTTGTGAAAAGAACACACATGCAATGACTCTAGTGTTGGTTTTAGTGTAAGAACACACATGCAATGACTCTAGTGGTTGATCCATGTGTGGTTTGTGGAAATAACACACATGCAATGACTGTAATGGGTCCACATGTGGTTTGTGGAAAGAACACACATGCAATGACTCTGGTTGATCCATATGTGGTTTGTGGGAAGAACACACATGCAATGACCACTAGTGGATCCATGTGTGGTTTGTGGAAAAGAACACACATGCAATGACCACTGGTTGATCCATGTGTGGTTTGTGGAAATAACACACATGCAATGACTCTAGTATTGGTTTTAGTATAAGAACACACATGTAACGACTCTAGTGGTGGATCCATGTGTGGTTTGTGGAAAAGAACACACACATGCAATGACTCTAGTGGTTGATCCATGTGTGGTTTGTGGAAATAACACACATGCAATGACTCTAGTGTTGGTTTTAGTATAAGAACAAACATGCAATGACTCTAGTGGTTGATCCATGTGTGGTTTGTGGAAAGAACACACATGCAATTACCTTGGTTGATCCATATGTGGTTTGTGGAAAGAACACACATGCAATGACCACAGGTGGATCCATGTGTGGTTTGTGGAAAAGAACACACATGGAATGACTCTAGTGCTGGTTTGTGGTTTTAGTATAAGAACAAACATGCAATGACTCTAGTGGTTGATCCATGTGTGGTTTGTGAAAAGAACACACATGCAATGACTCTAGTTGATCCATATGTCCTTTGTGGAAAGAACACACATGCAATGACCACTGGTGGATCCATGTGTGGTTTGTGGAAAGAACACACATGCAATGACTTTGGTTGATCCATATGTGGTTTGTGGAAAGAACACACATGCAATGACCGTTAGTGGATCCATGTGTGGTTTGTGGAAAAGAACACACATGCAATGACCACTGGTTGATCCATCTGTGGTTTGTGGAAATAACACACATGCAATGACTCTAGTTGTTGATACATGTGTGGTTTGTGAAAAGAACACACATGCAATGACCACTGGTTGATCCATCTGTGGTTTGTGGAAATAACACACATGCAATGACTCTAGTTGTTGATACATGTGTGGTTTGTGAAAAGAACACACATGCAATGACTCTAGTGTTGGTTTTAGTATAAGAACACACATGCAATGACTCTAGTGGTTGATACATGTGTGTCTTGTGGAAAGAACACACATACAATGACTCTGGTTAATCCATATGTGGTTTGTGGAAAGAACACACATGCAATGACCACTGGTGGATCCATGTGTGGTTTGTGGGAACGAACACACATGCAATGACTCTAGTGCTGGTTTGTGGTTTTAGTATAAGAACAAACATGCAATGACTCTAGTGGTTGATCCATGTGTGGTTTGTGGAAAGAGCACACATGCAATGACTCTGGTTGATCCATATGTGGTTTGTGGAAAGAACACACATGCAATGACCACTGGTGGATCCATGTGTGGTTTGTGGAAAAGAACACACATGCAATGACCACTGGTTGATCCATCTGTGGCTTGTGGAAATAACACACATGCAATGACTCTAGTTGTTGATACATGTGTGGTTTGTGAAAAGAACACACATGCAATGACTCTAGTGTTGGTTTTAGTATAAGAACACACATGCAATGACTCTAGTGGTTGATACATGTGTGGCTTGTGGAAAGAACACACATACAATGACTCTGGTTAATCCATATGTGGTTTGTGGAAAGAACACACATGCAATGACCACTGGTGGATCCATGTGTGGTTTGTGGGAACGAACACACATGCAATGACTCTAGTGCTGGTCTGTGATTTTAGTATAAGAACAAACATGCAATGACTCTAGTGGTTGATCCATGTGTGGTTTGTGGAAAGAACACACATGCAATGACTCTAGTTGATCCATATGTGGTTTGTGGAAAGAACACACATGCAATGACCACTGGTGGATCCATGTGTGGTTTGTGGAAAAGAACACACATGTAATGACCACTTGTTGATCCATGTGTGGTTTGTGGAAATAACACACATGCAATGACTCTAGTTATTGATACATGTGTGGTTTGTGAAAAGAACATAGATGAAATGACTCTAGTGGTTGATCCATGTGTGGTTTGTGGAAATAACACACATGCAATGACTGTAATGGGTCCACATGTGGTTTGTGGAAAGAAAGCACATGCAATGACTCTGGTTGATCCATATGTGGTTTGTGGAAAGAACACACACGCAATGACCACTAGTGGATCCATGTGTGGTTTGTGGAAAAGAACACACATGCAATGACTCTAGTGTTGGTTTGTGGTTTTAGTATATAAGAACAAACATGCAATGACTCTAGTGGTTGATCCATGTGTGGTTTCTGGAAAGAACACACATGCAATGACTCTGGTTGATCCATATGTGGTTTGTGGAAAGAACACACATGCAATGACCACTGGTGGATCCATTTGTGGTTTGTGGAAAAGAACACATATGAAATGACTCTAGTGCTGGTTTGTGGTTTTAGTATAAGAACAAACATCCAATGACTCTATTGGTTGATCCATGTGTGGTTTGTGGAAAGAACACACATGCAATGACTCTGGTTGATCCATATGTGGTTTGTGGAAAGAACACACATGCAATGACCACTGGTAGATCCATGTGTGGTTTGTGGAAAAGAACGCACATGTAGTGACTCTAGTGCTAGTTTGTAGTTTTAGTATAAGAAAAAACATGCAATGACTCTAGTGGTTGATCCATGTGTGGTTTGTGGAAAGAACACACATGCAATGACTCTGGTTGATCCATATGTGGTTTGTGGAAAGAACACACATGCAATGACCACTGGTGGATCCATGTGTGTTTTGTGGAAAAGAACATACATGCAATGACCACTGGTTGATCCATGTGTGGTTAGTGGAAATAACACACATGCAATGACTCTAGTGGTTGATCCATGTGTGGTTTGTGAAAAGAACACACATGCAATGACTCTAGTGTTGGTTTTAGTGTAAGAACACACATGCAATGATTCTAGTGGTTGATCCATGTGTGGTTTGTGGAAATAACACATATGCAATGACTCTAGTGGTTGATCCACGTGTGGTTTGTGAAGAGAACACACATGCAATGATTCTAGTGGTTGATCCATGTGTGGTTAGTGGAAATAACACACATGCAATGACTCTAGTGGTTGATCCATGTGTGGTTTGTGAAAAGAACACACATGCAATGACTCTAGTGTTGGTTTTAGTGTAAGAACACACATGCAATGATTCTAGTGGTTGATCCATGTGTGGTTTGTGGAAATAAAACATATGCAATGACTCTAGTGGTTGATCCATGTGTGGTTTATGGAAATAACACACATGCAATGGCTGTAATGGGCCCACATGTGGTTTGTGGAAAGAACACAAATGCAATGACTCTAGTTGATCCATATGTGGTTTTTGGAAAGAACACACATGCAATGACCACTGGTGGATCCATGTGTGGTTTGTGGAAAAGAACACACATGCAATGACCACTGGTTGATCCATGTGTGGTTTGTGGAAATAACACACATGCAATGACTCTAGTATTGGTTTTAGTATAAGAACACACATGTAACGACTCTAGTGGTGGATCCATGTGTGGTTTGTGGAAAAGAACACACACATGCAATTGCTCTAGTGGTTGATCCATGTGTGGTTTGTGGAAATAACACACATGCAATGACTCTAGTGTTGGTTTTAGTATAAGGACAAACATGCAATGACTATAGTCATTGATCCATGTGTGGTTTGTGGAAAGAACACACATGCAATGACTTTGGTTGATCCATATGTGGTTTGTGGAAAGAACACACATGCAATGACCACTGGTGGATCCATCTGTGGTTTGTGGAAAAGAACACACATGGAATGACTCTAGTGCTGGTTTGTGGTTTTAGTATAAGAACAAACATGCAATGACTCTAGTGGTTGATCCATGTGTGGTTTGTGAAAAGAACACACATGCAATGACTCTGGTTGATCCATATGTGCTTTGTGGAAAGAACACACATGCAATGACCACTGGTGGATCCATGTATGGTTTGTGGAAAAGAACACACATGCAATGACCACTGGTTGATCCATGTGTGGTTTGTGAAAAAGAACACACATGCAATGACTCTAGTGCTAGTTTGTAGTTTTAGTATAAGAACAAACATGCAATGACTATAGTCGTTGATCCATGTGTGGTTTGTGGAAAGAACACACATGCAATGACTTTGGTTGATCCATATGTGGTTTGTGGAAAGAAAACACATGCAATGACCACTGGTGGATCCATCTGTGGTTTGTGGAAAAGAACACACATGGAATGACTCTAGTGCTGGTTTGTGGTTTTAGTATAAGAACAAACATGCAATGACTCTAGTGGTTGATCCATGTGTGGTTTGTGAAAAGAGAACACATGCAATGACTCTGGTTGATCCATATGTGCTTTGTGGAAAGAACACACATGCAATGACCACTGGTGGATCCATGTGTGGTTTGTGGAAAAGAACACACATGCAATGACCACTGGTTGATCCATGTGTGGTTTGTGAAAAAGACCACACATGCAATGACTCTAGTGCTAGTTTGTGGTTTTAGTATAAGAACAAACATGCAATGACTCTAGTGGTTGATCCATGTGTGGTTTGTGGAAAGAACACACATGCAATGACTCTGGTTGATCCATATGTGGTTTGTGGAAAGAACACACATGCAATGACCACTGGTGGATCCTTGTGTGGTTTGTGGAAAAGAACATACATGCAATGACCACTGGTTGATCCATGTGTGGTTTGTGGAAATAACACACATGCAATGACTCTAGTAGTTGATCCATGTGTGGTTTGTGAAAAGAACACACATGCAATGACTCTAGTGTTGGTTTTAGTGTAAGAACACACATGCAATGACTCTAGTGGTTGATCCATGTGTGGTTTGTGGAAATAACACATATGCAATGACTCTAGTGGTTGATCCATGTGTGGTTTGTGGAAATAACACACATGCAATGACCACTGGTGGATCCATGTGTGGTTTGTGGAAAAGAACACATATGAAATGACTCTAGTGCTGGTTTGTGGTTTTAGTATAAGAACAAACATCCAATGACTCTATTGGTTGATCCATGTGTGGTTTTTGGAAAGAACACACATGCAATGACTCTGGTTGATCCATATCTGGTTTGTGGAAAGAACACACATGCAATGACCACTGGTAGATCCATGTGTGGTTTGTGGAAAAGAACGCACATGTAGTGACTCTAGTGCTAGTTTGTAGTTTTAGTATAAGAAAAAACATGCAATGACTCTAGTGGTTGATCCATGTGTGGTTTGTGGAAAGAACACACATGCAATGACTCTGGTTGATCCATATGTGGTTTGTGGAAAGAACACACATGCAATGACCACTGGTGGATCCATGTGTGTTTTGTGGAAAAGAACATACATGCAATGACCACTGGTTGATCCATGTGTGGTTAGTGGAAATAACACACATGCAATGACTCTAGTGGTTGATCCATGTGTGGTTTGTGAAAAGAACACACATGCAATGACTCTAGTGTTGGTTTTAGTGTAAGAACACACATGCAATGATTCTAGTGGTTGATCCATGTGTGGTTTGTGGAAATAACACATATGCAATGACTCTAGTGGTTGATCCACGTGTGGTTTGTGAAGAGAACACACATGCAATGATTCTAGTGGTTGATCCATGTGTGGTTAGTGGAAATAACACACATGCAATGACTCTAGTGGTTGATCCATGTGTGGTTTGTGAAAAGAACACACATGCAATGACTCTAGTGTTGGTTTTAGTGTAAGAACACACATGCAATGATTCTAGTGGTTGATCCATGTGTGGTTTGTGGAAATAACACACATGCAATGACTCTAGTGGTTGATCCATGTGTGGTTTATGGAAATAACACACATGCAATGGCTGTAATGGGCCCACATGTGGTTTGTGGAAAGAACACAAATGCAATGACTCTAGTTGATCCATATGTGGTTTTTGGAAAGAACACACATGCAATGACCACTGGTGGATCCATGTGTGGTTTGTGGAAAAGAACACACATGCAATGACCACTGGTTGATCCATGTGTGGTTTGTGGAAATAACACACATGCAATGACTCTAGTAATGGTTTTAGTATAAGAACACACATGTAACGACTCTAGTGGTGGATCCATGTGTGGTTTGTGGAAAAGAAGACACACATGCAATTGCTCTAGTGGTTGATCCATGTGTGGTTTGTGGAAATAACACACATGCAATGACTCTAGTGTTGGTTTTAGTATAAGAACAAACATGCAATGACTATAGTCGTTGATCCATGTGTGGTTTGTGGAAAGAACACACATGCAATGACTTTGGTTGATCCATATGTGGTTTGTGGAAAGAACACACATGCAATGACCACTGGTGGATCCATCTGTGGTTTGTGGAAAAGAACACACATGGAATGACTCTAGTGCTGGTTTGTGGTTTTAGTATAAGAACAAACATGCAATGACTCTAGTGGTTGATCCATGTGTGGTTTGTGAAAAGAACACACATGCAATGACTCTGGTTGATCCATATGTGCTTTGTGGAAAGAACACACATGCAATGACCACTGGTGGATCCATGTATGGTTTGTGGAAAAGAACACACATGCAATGACCACTGGTTGATCCATGTGTGGTTTGTGAAAAAGAACACACATGCAATGACTCTAGTGCTAGTTTGTAGTTTTAGTATAAGAACAAACATGCAATGACTATAGTCGTTGATCCATGTGTGGTTTGTGGAAAGAACACACATGCAATGACTTTGGTTGATCCATATGTGGTTTGTGTAAAGAACACACATGCAATGACCACTGGTGGATCCATCTGTGGTTTGTGGAAAAGAACACACATGGAATGACTCTAGTGCTGGTTTGTGGTTTTAGTATAAGAACAAACATGCAATGACTCTAGTGGTTGATCCATGTGTGGTTTGTGAAAAGAACACACATGCAATGACTCTGGTTGATCCATATGTGCTTTGTGGAAAGAACACACATGCAATGACCACTGGTGGATCCATGTATGGTTTGTGGAAAAGAACACACATGCAATGACCACTGGTTGATCCATGTGTGGTTTGTGAAAAAGAACACACATGCAATGACTCTAGTGCTAGTTTGTAGTTTTAGTATAAGAACAAACATGCAATGACTATAGTCGTTGATCCATGTGTGGTTTGTGGAAAGAACACACATGCAATGACTTTGGTTGATCCATATGTGGTTTGTGGAAAGAAAACACATGCAATGACCACTGGTGGATCCATCTGTGGTTTGTGGAAAAGAACACACATGGAATGACTCTAGTGCTGGTTTGTGGTTTTAGTATAAGAACAAACATGCAATGACTCTAGTGGTTGATCCATGTGTGGTTTGTGAAAAGAGAACACATGCAATGACTCTGGTTGATCCATATGTGCTTTGTGGAAAGAACACACATGCAATGACCACTGGTGGATCCATGTGTGGTTTGTGGAAAAGAACACACATGCAATGACCACTGGTTGATCCATGTGTGGTTTGTGAAAAAGACCACACATGCAATGACTCTAGTGCTAGTTTGTGGTTTTAGTATAAGAACAAACATGCAATGACTCTAGTGGTTGATCCATGTGTGGTTTGTGGAAAGAACACACATGCAATGACTCTGGTTGATCCATATGTGGTTTGTGGAAAGAACACACATGCAATGACCACTGGTGGATCCTTGTGTGGTTTGTGGAAAAGAACATACATGCAATGACCACTGGTTGATCCATGTGTAGTTTGTGGAAATAACACACATGCAATGACTCTAGTAGTTGATCCATGTGTGGTTTGTGAAAAGAACACACATGCAATGACTCTAGTGTTGGTTTTAGTGTAAGAACACACATGCAATGACTCTAGTGGTTGATCCATGTGTGGTTTGTGGAAATAACACATATGCAATGACTCTAGTGGTTGATCCATGTGTGGTTTGTGGAAATAACACACATGCAATGACCACTGGTGGATCCATGTGTGGTTTGTGGAAAAGAACACATATGAAATGACTCTAGTGCTGGTTTGTGGTTTTAGTATAAGAACAAACATCCAATGACTCTATTGGTTGATCCATGTGTGGTTTTTGGAAAGAACACACATGCAATGACTCTGGTTGATCCATATGTGGTTTGTGGAAAGAACACACATGCAATGACCACTGGTAGATCCATGTGTGGTTTGTGGAAAAGAACGCACATGTAGTGACTCTAGTGCTAGTTTGTAGTTTTAGTATAAGAAAAAACATGCAATGACTCTAGTGGTTGATCCATGTGTGGTTTGTGGAAAGAACACACATGCAATGACTCTGGTTGATCCATATGTGGTTTGTGGAAAGAACACACATGCAATGACCACTGGTGGATCCATGTGTGTTTTGTGGAAAAGAACATACATGCAATGACCACTGGTTGATCCATGTGTGGTTAGTGGAAATAACACACATGCAATGACTCTAGTGGTTGATCCATGTGTGGTTTGTGAAAAGAACACACATGCAATGACTCTAGTGTTGGTTTTAGTGTAAGAACACACATGCAATGATTCTAGTGGTTGATCCATGTGTGGTTTGTGGAAATAACACATATGCAATGACTCTAGTGGTTGATCCACGTGTGGTTTGTGAAGAGAACACACATGCAATGATTCTAGTGGTTGATCCATGTGTGGTTAGTGGAAATAACACACATGCAATGACTCTAGTGGTTGATCCATGTGTGGTTTGTGAAAAGAACACACATGCAATGACTCTAGTGTTGGTTTTAGTGTAAGAACACACATGCAATGATTCTAGTGGTTGATCCATGTGTGGTTTGTGGAAATAACACACATGCAATGACTCTAGTGGTTGATCCATGTGTGGTTTATGGAAATAACACACATGCAATGGCTGTAATGGGCCCACATGTGGTTTGTGGAAAGAACACAAATGCAATGACTCTAGTTGATCCATATGTGGTTTTTGGAAAGAACACACATGCAATGACCACTGGTGGATCCATGTGTGGTTTGTGGAAAAGAACACACATGCAATGACCACTGGTTGATCCATGTGTGGTTTGTGGAAATAACACACATGCAATGACTCTAGTAATGGTTTTAGTATAAGAACACACATGTAACGACTCTAGTGGTGGATCCATGTGTGGTTTGTGGAAAAGAACACACACATGCAATTGCTCTAGTGGTTGATCCATGTGTGGTTTGTGGAAATAACACACATGCAATGACTCTAGTGTTGGTTTTAGTATAAGAACAAACATGCAATGACTATAGTCGTTGATCCATGTGTGGTTTGTGGAAAGAACACACATGCAATGACTTTGGTTGATCCATATGTGGTTTGTGGAAAGAACACACATGCAATGACCACTGGTGGATCCATCTGTGGTTTGTGGAAAAGAACACACATGGAATGACTCTAGTGCTGGTTTGTGGTTTTAGTATAAGAACAAACATGCAATGACTCTAGTGGTTGATCCATGTGTGGTTTGTGAAAAGAACACACATGCAATGACTCTGTTTGATCCATATGTGCTTTGTGGAAAGAACACACATGCAATGACCACTGGTGGATCCATGTATGGTTTGTGGAAAAGAACACACATGCAATGACCACTGGTTGATCCATGTGTGGTTTGTGAAAAAGAACACACATGCAATGACTCTAGTGCTAGTTTGTAGTTTTAGTATAAGAACAAACATGCAATGACTATAGTCGTTGATCCATGTGTGGTTTGTGGAAAGAACACACATGCAATGACTTTGGTTGATCCATATGTGGTTTGTGTAAAGAACACACATGCAATGACCACTGGTGGATCCATCTGTGGTTTGTGGAAAAGAACACACATGGAATGACTCTAGTGCTGGTTTGTGGTTTTAGTATAAGAACAAACATGCAATGACTCTAGTGGTTGATCCATGTGTGGTTTGTGAAAAGAACACACATGCAATGACTCTGGTTGATCCATATGTGCTTTGTGGAAAGAACACACATGCAATGACCACTGGTGGATCCATGTGTGGTTTGTGGAAAAGAACACACATGCAATGACCACTGGTTGATCCATGTGTGGTTTGTGAAAAAGAACACACATGCAATGACTCTAGTGCTAGTTTGTGGTTTTAGTATAAGAACAAACATGCAATGACTCTAGTGGTTGATCCATGTGTGGTTTGTGGAAAGAACACACATGCAATGACTCTGGTTGATCCATATGTGTTTTGTGGAAAGAACACACATGCAATGACCACTGGTGGATCCTTGTGTGGTTTGTGGAAAAGAACATACATGCAATGACCACTGGTTGATCCATGTGTGGTTTGTGGAAATAACACACATGCAATGACTCGAGTAGTTGATCCATGTGTGGTTTGTGAAAAGAACACACATGCAATGACTCTAGTGTTGGTTTTAGTGTAAGCACACACATGCAATGACTCTAGTGGTTAATCCATGTGTGGTTTGTGGAAATAACACATATGCAATGACTCTAGTGGTTGATCCATGTGTGGTTTGTGGAAATAACACACATGCAATGACTGTAATGGGTCCACATGTGGTTTGTGGAAAGAACACACATCCAATGACTCTAGTTGATCCATATGTGGTTTGTGGAAAGAACACACATCCAATGACCACTGGTGGATCCATGTGTGGTTTGTGGAAAAGAACACACATGCAATGACCACTGGTTGATCCATGTGTGGTTTGTGGAAATAACACACATGCAATGACTCTAGTATTGGTTTTAGTATAAGAACACACATGTAACGACTCTAGTGGTGGATCCATGTGTGGTTTGTGGAAAAGAACACACACATGCAATGACTCTCGTGGTTGATCCATGTGTGGTTTGTGGAAATAACACACATGCAATGACTCTAGTGTTGGTTTTAGTATAAGAACAAACATGCAATGACTCTAGTGGTTGATCCATGTGTGGCTTGTGGAAAGAACACACATGCAATGACTTTGGTTGATCCATATGTGGTTTGTGGAAAGAACACACATGCAATGACCACTAGTGGATCCATGTGTGGTTTGTGGAAAAGGACACACATGGAATGACTCTAGTGCTGGTTTGTGGTTTTAGTATCAGAACAAACATGCAATGACTCTAGTGGTTGATCCATGTGTGGTTTGTGAAAATAATACACATGCAATGACTCTGGTTGATCCATATGTGCTTTGTGGAAAGAACACACATGCAATGACCACTGGTGGATCCATGTGTGGTTTGTGGAAAAGAACACACATGCAATGACCACTGGTTGATCCATGTGTGGTTTGTGGAAATAACACACATGCAATGACTCTAGTATTGGTTTTAGTATAAGAACACACATGTAACGACTCTAGTGGTGGATCCATGTGTGGTTTGTGGAAAAGAACACACACATGCAATGACTCTCGTGGTTGATCCATGTGTGGTTTGTGGAAATAACACACATGCAATGACTCTAGTGTTGGTTTTAGTATAAGAACAAACATGCAATGACTCTAGTGGTTGATCTATGTGTGGTTTGTGGAAAGAACACACATGCAATGACCACTGGTGCATCCATGTGTGGTTTGTGGAAAAGAACACATATGAAATGAATCTAGTGCTGGTTTGTGGTTTTAGTATAAGAACAAACATGCAATGACTCTAGAGGTTGATCCATGTGTGGTTTGTGAAAAGAACACACATGCAATGACTTTGGTTGATCCATATGTGGTTTGTGGAAAGAACACACATGCAATGACCACTGGTGGATCCATGTGTGGTTTGTGGAAAAGAACACATATGCAATGAATCTAGTGCTGGTTTGTGGTTTTAGTATAAGAACAAACATGCAATGACTCTAGTGGTTGATCCATGTGTGGTTTGTGGAAAGAACACACATGCAATGACTCTGGTTGATCCATATGTGGTTTGTGGAAAGAACACACATGCAATGACCACTGGTGGATCCATGTGTGGTTTGTGGAAAAGAACACACATGTAATGACCACTGGTTGATCCATGTGTGGTTAGTGGAAATAACACACATGCAATGATTCTAGTTGTTGATACATGTGTAGTTTGTGAAAAGAACATAGATGCAATGACTCTAGTGTTGGTTTTATTATAAGAACACACATGCAATGACTCTAGTTGTTGATCCATGTGTGGTTTGTGGAAATAACACATATGCAATGACTCTAGTGGTTGATCCATGTGTGGTTTGTGGAAATAACACACATGCAATGACTGTAATGGGTCCACATGTGGTTTGTGGAAAGAACACACATGCAATGACTCTGGTTGATCCATATGTGGTTTGTGGAAAGAACACACACGCAATGACCACTGGTGGATCCATGTGTGGTTTGTGGAAAAGAACACACATGCAATGACTCTAGTGTTGGTTTGTGGTTTTAGTATAAGAATAAACATGCAATGAATCTAGTGGTTGATCCATGTGTGGTTTGTGGAAAGAACACACATGCAATGACTCTGGTTGATCCATATGTGGTTTGTGGAAAGAACACACATGCAATGACCACTGGTGGATCCATGTGTGGTTTGTGGAAAAGAACACATATGAAATGACTCTAGTGTTGGTTTGTGGTTTTAGTATAAGAACAAACATCCAATGACTCTAGTGGTTGATCCATGTGTGGTTTGTGGAAAGAACACAAATGCAATGACTCTGGTTGATCCATATGTGGTTTGTGGAAAGAACACACATGAAATGACCACTGGTAGATCTATGTGTGGTTTGTGGAAAAGAACGCACATGCAATGACTCTAGTGCTAGTTTGTGGTTTTAGTATAAGAACAAACATGCAATGACTCTAGTGGTTGATCCATGTGTGGTTTGTGGAAAGAACACACATGCAATGACTCTGGTTGATCCATATGTGGTTTGTGGAAAGAACACACATGCAATGACCACTGGTGGATCCATGTGTGGTTTGTGGAAAAGAACATACATGCAATGACCACTGGCTGATCCATGTGCGGTTAGTAGAAATAACACACATGCAATGACTCTAGTGGTTGATCCATGTGTGGTTTGTGAAAAGAACACACATGCAATGACTCTAGTGTTGGTTTTAGTGTAAGAACACACATGCAATGATCCTAGTGGTTGATCCATGTGTGGTTTGTGGAAATAACACATATGCAATGACTCTAGTGGTTGATCCATGTGTGGTTTGTAGAAATAACACACATGCAATGACTGTAATGGGTCTACATGTGGTTTGTGGAAAGAACACACATGCAATGACTCTGGTTGATCCATATGTGGTTTTTGGAAAGAACACACATGCAATGACCACTGGTGGATCCATGTGTGGTTTGTGGAAAAGAACACACATGCAATGACCACTAGTTGATCCATGTGTGGTTTGTGGAAATAACACACATGCAATGACTCTAGTATTGGTTTTAGTATAAGAACACACATGTAACGACTCAAGTGGTGGATCCATGTGTGGTTTGTGGAAAAGAACACACACATGCAATGACTCTAGTGGTTGATCCATGTGTGGTTTGTGGAAATAACACACATGCAATGACTGTAGTGTTGGTTTTAGTATAAGAACAAACATGCAATGACTATAGTCATTGATCCATGTGTGGTTTGTGGAAAGAACACACATGCAATGACTTTGGTTGATCCATATGTGGTTTGTGGAAAGAACACACATGCAATGACCACTAGTGGATCCATGTGTGGTTTGTGGAAAAGAACACACATGGAATAACTCTAGTGCTGGTTTGTGGTTTTAGTATAAGAGGAAACATGCAATGACTCTAGTGGTTGATCCATGTGTGGTTTGTGAAAAGAACACACATGCAATGACTTTGGTTGATCCATATGTGCTTTGTGGAAAGAACACACATGCAATGACCAGTGGTGGATCCATGTGTGGTTTGTGGAAAAGAACACACATGCAATGACTCTAGTGGTTTTAGTATAAGAACAAACATGCAATGACTCTAGTGGTTGATCCATGTGTGGTTTGTGGAAAGAACACACGTGCAATGACTCTGGTTGATCCATATGTGGTTTGTGGAAAGAACACACATGCAATGACCACTGGTGGATCCTTGTGTGGTTTGTGGAAAAGAACATACATGCAATGACCACTGGTAGATCCATGTGTGGTTTGTGGAAATAACACACATGCAATGACTCTAGTAGTTGATCCATGTGTGGTTTGTGAAAAGAACACACATGCAATGACTCTAGTGTTGGTTTTAGTGTAAGAACACACATGCAATGACTCTAGTGGTTGATCCATGTGTGGTTTGTGGAAATAACACATATGCAATGACTCTAGTGGTTGATCCATGTGTGGTTTGTGGAAATAACACACATGCAATGACTGTAATGGGTCCACACGTGGTTTGTGGAAAGAACACACATGCAATGACTCTGGTTGATCCATATGTGGTTTGTGGAAAGAACACACATGCAATGACCACTAGTGGATCCATGTGTGGTTTGTGGAAAAGAACACACATGCAATGACCACTGGTTGATCCATGTGTGGTTTGTGGAAATAACACACATGCAATGACTCTAGTATTGGTTTTAGTATAAGAACACACATGTAACGACTCTAGTGGTGGATCCATGTGTGGTTTGTGGAAAAGAACACACACATGCAATGACTCTAGTGGTTGATCCATGTGTGGTTTGTGGAAATAACACACATGCAATGACTGTAGTGTTGGTTTTAGTATTAGAACAAACATGCAATGACTACAGTGGTTGATCCATGTGTGGTTTGTGGAAAGAACACACATGCAATGACTTTGGTTGATCCATATGTGGTTTGTGGAAAGAACACACATGCAATGACCACTAGTGGATGCATGTGTGGTTTGTGGAAAAGAACACACATGGAATAACTCAAGTGCTGGTTTGTGGTTTTAGTATAAGAGCAAACATGCAATGACTCTACTGGTTGATCCATGTGTGGTTTGTGAAAAGAACACACATGCAATGACTCTGGTTGATCGATATGTGCTTTGTGGAAAGAACACACATGCAATGACTAGTGGTGGATCCATGTGTGGTTTGTGGAAAAGAACACACATGCAATGACTCTAGTGCTAGTTTGTGGTTTTAGTATAAGAACAAACATGCAATGACTCTAGTGGTTGATCCATGTGTGGTTTGTGGAAAGAACACACATGCAATGACTCTGGTTGATCCATATGTGGTTTGTGGAAAGAACACACATGCAATGACCACTGGTGGATCCTTGTGTGGTTTGTGGAAAAGAACATACATGCAATGACCACTGGTTGATCCATATGTGGTTTGTGGAAATAACACACATGCAATGACTCTAGTAGTTGATCCATGTGTGGTTTGTGAAAAGAACACACATGCAATGACTCTAGTGTTGGTTTTAGTGTAAGAACACACATGCAATGACTCTAGTGGTTGATCCATGTGTGGTTTGTGGAAATACCACATATGCAATGACTCTAGTGGTTGATCCATGTGTGGTTTGTGGAAATAACACACATGCAATGACTGTAATGGGTCCACATGTGGTTTGTGGAAAGAACACACATGCAATGACTCTGGTTGATCCATATGTGGTTTGTGGAAAAGAACACACATGCAATGACCACTAGTGGATCCATGTGTGGTTTGTGGAAAAGAACACACATGCAATGATCACTGGTTGATCCATGTGTGGTTTGTGGAAATAACACACATGCAATGACTCTAATATTGGTTTTAGTATAAGAACACACATGTAACGAATCTTGTGGTGGATCCATGTGTGGTTTGTGGAAAAGAACACACACATGCAATGACTCTAGTGGTTGATCCATGTGTGGTTTGTGGAAATAACACACATGCAATGACTCTAGTGTTGGTTTTAGTATAAGAACAAACATGCAATGACTCTAGTGGTTGATCCATGCGTGGTTTGTGGAAAGAACACACATGCAATGACTTTGGTTGATCCATATGTGGTTTGTGGAAAGAACACACATGCAATGACCACTAGTGGATCCATGTGTGGTTTGTGGAAAAGAACACACATGGAATGACTCTAGTGCTGGTTTGTGGTTTTAGTATAAGAACAAACATGCAATGACTCTAGTGGTTGATCCATGTGTGGTTTGTGAAAAGAACACACATGCAATGACTCTACTTGATCCATATGTGCTTTGTGGAAAGAACACACATGCAATGACCACTGGTGGATCCATGTGTGGTTTGTGGAAAAGAACACATATGCAATGACCACTGGTTGATCCATGTGTGGTTTGTGGAAATAACACACATGCAGTGACTCTAGTATTGGTTTTAGTATAAGAACACACATGTAACGACTCTAGTGGTGGATCCATGTGTGGTTTGTGGAAAAGAACACACACATGCATTAACTCTAGTGGTTGATCCATGTGTGGTTTGTGGAAATAACACACATGCAATGACACTAGTGTTGGTTTTAGTATAAGAAAAAACATGCAATGACTCTAGTGGTTGATCCATGTGTGGTTTGTGGAAAGAACACACATGCAATGACTTTGGTTGATCCATATGTGGTTTGTGGAAAGAACACACATGTAATGACCACTAGTGGATCCATGTGTGGTTTGTGGAAAAGAACACACATGGAATGACTCTACTACTGGTTTGTGGTTTTAGTATAAGAACAAACATGCAATGACTCTAGTGGTTGATCCATGTGTGGTTTGTGAAAAGAACACACATGCAATGACTCTAGTTGATCCATATGTGCTTTGTGGAAAGAACACACATGCAATAACCACTGGTGGATCCATGTGTGGTTTGTGGAAAAGAACACACATGCAATGACCACTGGTTGATCCATGTGTGTTTGTGGAAATAACACACATGCAATGACTCTAGTTGTTGATACATGTGTGGTTTGTGAAAAGAACACACATGCAATGACTCTAGTGTTGGTTTTAGTATAAGAACACACATGCAATGAATCTAGTGGTTGATACATGTGTGGTTTGTGGAAATAACACATATGCAATGACTCTAGTGGTTGATCCATGTGTGGTTTGTGGAAATAACACACATGCAATGATTGTAATGGGTCCACATGTGGTTTGTGGAAAGAACACACATGCAATGACTCTGGTTGATCCATATGTGGTTTGTCGAAAGAACACACATGCAATGACCACTGGTGGATCCATGTGTGGTTTGTGGAAAAGAACGCACATGTAATGACTCTAGTGTTGGTTTGTGGTTTTAGTATAAGGACAAACATGCAATGACTCTAGTGGTTGATCCATGTGTGGTTTGTGGAAAGAACACACATGCAATGACTCTAGTTGATCCATATGTGGTTTGTGGAAAGCACACACATGCAATGACCACTGGTGGATCCATGTGTGGTTTGTGGAAAAGAACACATATGAAATGACTCTAGTGCTGGTTTGTGGTTTAATATAAGAACAAACATGCAATGACTCTAGTGGTTGATCCATGTGTGGTTTGTGGAAAGAACACACATGTAATGACAATGGTTGATCCATGTGTGGTTTGTGGAAAAGAGCACACATGCAATGACTCTAGTGCTGGTTTGTGGTTTTAGTATAAGAACAAACATGTAATGACTCTAGTGGTGGATCCATGTGTGGTTTGTGGAAAGAACACTATTGCAATGACTCTGGTTGATCCATAAGTTGTTTGTGGAAAAGAACACACATGCAATGAGTCTAGTGGATCCATGTGTGGTTTATGGAAAAGAACACACATGCAATGACTCTAGTGATGGTTTGTGGTTTTAGTATAAGAACAAACATGCAATGACTCTAGTGGTTGATCCATGTGTGGTTTGTGTAAAGAACACACATGCAATGACTCTGGTTGATCCATATGTGGTTTGTGGAAAGAACACACATGCAATGACCACTGGTGGATCCATGTGTTGTTTGTGGAAAAGAACACACATGGAATGACTCTAGTGCTGGTTTGTGGTTTTAGTATAAGAACAAACATGCAATGACTCTAGTGTTTGATCCATGTGTGGTTTGTGAAAAGAACACACATGCAGTGACTCTGGTTGATCCATATGTGCTCTGTGGAAAGAACACACATGCAATGACCACTGGTGGATCCATGTGTGGTTTGTGGAAAAGAACACACATGGAATGACTCTACTGCTGGTTTGTGGTTTTAGTGTAAGAACAAACATGCAATGACTCTAGTGGTTGATCCATGTGTGGTTTGTGAAAAGAACACACATGCAATGACTCTAGTTGATCCATATGTGCTTTGTGGAAAGAACACACATGCAATAACCACTGGTGGATCCATGTGTGGTTTGTGGAAAAGAACACACATGCAATGACCACTGGTTGATCCATGTGTGTTTGTGGAAATAACACACATGCAATGACTCTAGTTGTTGATACATGTGTGGTTTGTGAAAAGAACACACATGCAATGACTCTAGTGTTGGTTTTAGTATAAGAACACACATGCAATGAATCTAGTGGTTGATACATGTGTGGTTTGTGGAAATAACACATATGCAATGACTCTAGTGGTTGATCCATGTGTGGTTTGTGGAAATAACACACATGCAATGATTGTAATGGGTTGACATGTGGTTTGTGGAAAGAACACACATGCAATGACTCTGGTTGATCCATATGTGGTTTGTCGAAAGAACACACATGCAATGACCACTGGTGGATCCATGTGTGGTTTGTGGAAAAGAACACACATGCAATGACTCTAGTGTTGGTTTGTGGTTTTAGTATAAGGACAAACATGCAATGACTCTAGTGGTTGATCCATGTGTGGTTTGTGGAAAGAACACACATGCAATGACTCTAGTTGATCCATATGTGGTTTGTGGAAAGCACACACATGCAATGACCACTGGTGGATCCATGTGTGGTTTGTGGAAAAGAACACATATGAAATGACTCTAGTGCTGGTTTGTGGTTTAATATAAGAACAAACATGCAATGACTCTAGTGGTTGATCCATGTGTGGTTTGTGGAAAGAACACACATGTAATGACTCTGGTTGATCCATGTGTGGTTTGTGGAAAAGAGCACACATGCAATGACTCTAGTGCTGGTTTGTGGTTTTAGTATAAGAACAAACATGTAATGACTCTAGTGGTGGATCCATGTGTGGTTTGTGGAAAGAACACTATTGCAATGACTCTGGTTGATCCATAAGTTGTTTGTGGAAAAGAACACACATGCAATGAGTCTAGTGGATCCATGTGTGGTTTATGGAAAAGAACACACATGCAATGACTCTAGTGATGGTTTGTGGTTTTAGTATAAGAACAAACATGCAATGACTCTAGTGGTTGATCCATGTGTGGTTTGTGTAAAGAACACACATGCAATGACTCTGGTTGATCCATATGTGGTTTGTGGAAAGAACACACATGCAATGACCACTGGTGGATCCATGTGTTGTTTGTGGAAAAGAACACACATGGAATGACTCTAGTGCTGGTTTGTGGTTTTAGTATAAGAACAAACATGCAATGACTCTAGTGTTTGATCCATGTGTGGTTTGTGAAAAGAACACACATGCAGTGACTCTGGTTGATCCATATGTGCTCTGTGGAAAGAACACACATGCAATGACCACTGGTGGATCCATGTGTGGTTTGTGGAAAAGAACACACATGGAATGACTCTACTGCTGGTTTGTGGTTTTAGTGTAAGAACAAACATGCAATGACTCTAGTGGTTGATCCATGTGTGGTTTGTGAAAAGAACACACATGCAATGACTCTAGTTGATCCATATGTGCTTTGTGGAAAGAACACACATGCAATAACCACTGGTGGATCCATGTGTGGTTTGTGGAAAAGAACACACATGCAATGACCACTGGTTGATCCATGTGTGTTTGTGGAAATAACACACATGCAATGACTCTAGTTGTTGATACATGTGTGGTTTGTGAAAAGAACACACATGCAATGACTCTAGTGTTGGTTTTAGTATAAGAACACACATGCAATGAATCTAGTGGTTGATACATGTGTGGTTTGTGGAAATAACACATATGCAATGACTCTAGTGGTTGATCCATGTGTGGTTTGTGGAAATAACACACATGCAATGATTGTAATGGGTTGACATGTGGTTTGTGGAAAGAACACACATGCAATGACTCTGGTTGATCCATATGTGGTTTGTCGAAAGAACACACATGCAATGACCACTGGTGGATCCATGTGTGGTTTGTGGAAAAGAACACACATGCAATGACTCTAGTGTTGGTTTGTGGTTTTAGTATAAGGACAAACATGCAATGACTCTAGTGGTTGATCCATGTGTGGTTTGTGGAAAGAACACACATGCAATGACTCTAGTTGATCCATATGTGGTTTGTGGAAAGCACACACATGCAATGACCACTGGTGGATCCATGTGTGGTTTGTGGAAAAGAACACATATGAAATGACTCTAGTGCTGGTTTGTGGTTTAATATAAGAACAAACATGCAATGACTCTAGTGGTTGATCCATGTGTGGTTTGTGGAAAGAACACACATGTAATGACTCTGGTTGATCCATGTGTGGTTTGTGGAAAAGAGCACACATGCAATGACTCTAGTGCTGGTTTGTGGTTTTAGTATAAGAACAAACATGTAATGACTCTAGTGGTGGATCCATGTGTGGTTTGTGGAAAGAACACTATTGCAATGACTCTGGTTGATCCATAAGTTGTTTGTGGAAAAGAACACACATGCAATGAGTCTAGTGGATCCATGTGTGGTTTATGGAAAAGAACACACATGCAATGACTCTAGTGATGGTTTGTGGTTTTAGTATAAGAACAAACATGCAATGACTCTAGTGGTTGATCCATGTGTGGTTTGTGTAAAGAACACACATGCAATGACTCTGGTTGATCCATATGTGGTTTGTGGAAAGAACACACATGCAATGACCACTGGTGGATCCATGTGTTGTTTGTGGAAAAGAACACACATGGAATGACTCTAGTGCTGGTTTGTGGTTTTAGTATAAGAACAAACATGCAATGACTCTAGTGTTTGATCCATGTGTGGTTTCTGAAAAGAACACACATGCAGTGACTCTGGTTGATCCATATGTGCTCTGTGGAAAGAACACACATGCAATGACCACTGGTGGATCCATGTGTGGTTTGTGGAAAAGAACACACATGGAATGACTCTAGTGCTGGTTTGTGGTTTTAGTATAAGAACAAACATGCAATGACTCTAGTGGTTGATCCATGTGTGGTTTGTGAAAACAACACACCTGCAATGGCTCTGGTTGATCCATATGTGCTTTGTGGAAAGAACACACATGCAATGACCACTAGTGGATCCATGTGTGGTTTGTGGAAAAGAACACACATGCAATTACTGTAATGGGTCCACATGTGGTTTGTGGAAAGAACACACATGCAATGACTCTGGTTGATCCATAAGTGGTTTGTGGAAAGAAGACACTTGCAATGACCACTGGTGGATCCATGTGTGGTTTGTGGAAAAGAACACGTATGAAATGACTCTAGTGCTGGTTTGTGGTTTTAGTATAAGAACAAACATGCAATGACTCTAGTGTTTGATCCATGTGTGGTTTGTGGAAAGAACACACATGCAATGACTCTGGTTGATCCATATGTGGTTTGTGGAAAAGAACACACATGCAATGAGTCTAGTGGATCCATGTGTGGTTTATGGAAAAGAACACACATGCAATGACTCTAGTGATGGTTTGTGGTTTTAGTATAAGAACAAACATGCAATGACTCTAGTGGTTGATCCATGTGTGGTTTGTGTAAAGAACACACATGCAATGACTCTGGTTGATCCATATGTGGTTTGTGGAAAGAACACACATGCAATGACCACTGGTGGATCCATGTGTTGTTTGTGGAAAAGAACACACATGGAATGACTCTAGTGCTGGTTTGTGGTTTTAGTATAAGAACAAACATGCAATGACTCTAGTGTTTGATCCATGTGTGGTTTGTGAAAAGAACACACATGCAGTGTCTCTGGTTGATCCATATGTGCTCTGTGGAAAGAACACACATGCAATGACCACTGGTGGATCCATGTGTGGTTTGTGGAAAAGAACACACATGGAATGACTCTACTGCTGGTTTGTGGTTTTAGTATAAGAACAAACATGCAATGACTCTAGTGGTTGATCCATGTGTGGTTTGTGAAAAGAACACACATGCAATGACTCTAGTTGATCCATATGTGCTTTGTGGAAAGAACACACATGCAATAACCACTGGTGGATCCATGTGTGGTTTGTGGAAAAGAACACACATGCAATGACCACTGGTTGATCCATGTGTGTTTGTGGAAATAACACACATGCAATGACTCTAGTTGTTGATACATGTGTGGTTTGTGAAAAGAACACACATGCAATGACTCTAGTGTTGGTTTTAGTATAAGAACACACATGCAATGAATCTAGTGGTTGATACATGTGTGGTTTGTGGAAATAACACATATGCAATGACTCTAGTGGTTGATCCATGTGTGGTTTGTGGAAATAACACACATGCAATGATTGTAATGGGTTGACATGTGGTTTGTGGAAAGAACACACATGCAATGACTCTGGTTGATCCATATGTGGTTTGTCGAAAGAACACACATGCAATGACCACTGGTGGATCCATGTGTGGTTTGTGGAAAAGAACACACATGCAATGACTAGTGTTGGTTTGTGGTTTTAGTATAAGGACAAACATGCAATGACTCTAGTGGTTGATCCATGTGTGGTTTGTGGAAAGAACACACATGCAATGACTCTAGTTGATCCATATGTGGTTTGTGGAAAGCACACACATGCAATGACCACTGGTGGATCCATGTGTGGTTTGTGGAAAAGAACACATATGAAATGACTCTAGTGCTGGTTTGTGGTTTAATATAAGAACAAACATGCAATGACTCTAGTGGTTGATCCATGTGTGGTTTGTGGAAAGAACACACATGTAATGACTCTGGTTGATCCATGTGTGGTTTGTGGAAAAGAGCACACATGCAATGACTCTAGTGCTGGTTTGTGGTTTTAGTATAAGAACAAACATGTAATGACTCTAGTGGTGGATCCATGTGTGGTTTGTGGAAAGAACACTATTGCAATGACTCTGGTTGATCCATAAGTTGTTTGTGGAAAAGAACACACATGCAATGAGTCTAGTGGATCCATGTGTGGTTTATGGAAAAGAACACACATGCAATGACTCTAGTGATGGTTTGTGGTTTTAGTATAAGAACAAACATGCAATGACTCTAGTGGTTGATCCATGTGTGGTTTGTGTAAAGAACACACATGCAATGACTCTGGTTGATCCATATGTGGTTTGTGGAAAGAACACACATGCAATGACCACTGGTGGATCCATGTGTTGTTTGTGGAAAAGAACACACATGGAATGACTCTAGTGCTGGTTTGTGGTTTTAGTATAAGAACAAACATGCAATGACTCTAGTGTTTGATCCATGTGTGGTTTCTGAAAAGAACACACATGCAGTGACTCTGGTTGATCCATATGTGCTCTGTGGAAAGAACACACATGCAATGACCACTGGTGGATCCATGTGTGGTTTGTGGAAAAGAACACACATGGAATGACTCTAGTGCTGGTTTGTGGTTTTAGTATAAGAACAAACATGCAATGACTCTAGTGGTTGATCCATGTGTGGTTTGTGAAAACAACACACCTGCAATGGCTCTGGTTGATCCATATGTGCTTTGTGGAAAGAACACACATGCAATGACCACTAGTGGATCCATGTGTGGTTTGTGGAAAAGAACACACATGCAATTACTGTAATGGGTCCACATGTGGTTTGTGGAAAGAACACACATGCAATGACTCTGGTTGATCCATAAGTGGTTTGTGGAAAGAAGACACTTGCAATGACCACTGGTGGATCCATGTGTGGTTTGTGGAAAAGAACACGTATGAAATGACTCTAGTGCTGGTTTGTGGTTTTAGTATAAGAACAAACATGCAATGACTCTAGTGTTTGATCCATGTGTGGTTTGTGGAAAGAACACACATGCAATGACTCTGGTTGATCCATATGTGGTTTGTGGAAAGAACACACATGCAATCACCCAAATACTTGCCGACTTTGTCCCTGATTGGACAGAGATGAAGGAGAATATGACCCTCCCTGAGTCGGAATATTGGACCCTCTACTTTGATGGGTCTAAGGCTCGAGGGGGCTTGGGGGCTGTCGTGGTGCTCAAATCACCCCAAGGAGACAAACTTCTATACGTGTTGCATATCGACTTCACAGCGACAAACAATATTGCCGAGTATGAAGCATTGCTACACGGAATTCGGATTGCTAAGGATATCGGCTGTAATATCCCAATTCCAGCAACCCTGAATTAGGGGGAACAAAAACTTTTTCTTGTGCTTTGGTCCAGTGCTTGCTTGTTGTTTGCTTGCACTTGTGCTTATGATGTGTATCTTAGGATACTCCTTACCTCACGCTCAGTTGACAAAAGCTTTTTACCCAAAACTATCTTGACTTACTTTACATATTCTCAAACATTCTGGAATTTCAAAAACAGGAGCCAAGATGCCTACGTAACCAAAACTATTTTGGTAGCTTCTATTAACAAAACTATGGAGAGATTTATAATACAATCTCCTTATGTTTTCAAGATAGAACACTCAACTAATCTTACCTCTAGTTTTCCCAAAACTCTTGTTCAAAGCATTTGAAATCTACTCTTGGTAGAGATACCAAGAACCCTCATCTTATTCAAAACTCAGCCTCTTCAAAATGCCCCAACCTTACCCCAAGATAGGCTTGATGGTAACCTCATTAGTGGTTATGCTTAGTATAAGATGAGTTGCCTTGATCTGCTGTCTGATCGGTTGTTTTGATCTACTGTTTGACTTGTTTGCTTAGGAAGTAGTATGATCCACTCTAGGAGCTCATCACTAGGATCAAGATGTCTCCAAATCCTCAATCCCTAAGCAAGAATACAGTCTAGATGTGATCCCAAACCACTAGGTGTTTATTTAAAACCCTCAACCAGATCTATCCTAAGGATTTCCATTCTAGGCGTTTCCAAGTCTCTGAAGACCAACATACAGCTTGGAACCCTTCCACTAAATCTACACCTCAATATCACCCCCTTAGTAAAGCTCTGATACCTTGCAACTCCTCCAAGAACATTCCCTCTCATACTCTAGTCAAAATCCTCAAAACTGCCAACTTTGACTAAGTCTGGAAACAGTTTGAACATCACATTTTGTAATGCCTCCTTTTTCTCAAACCATGTGCATTTTTGGAAATGCACTTGAACTATCTTGTTAACCATCCTAAGGACTAACAAGGCCCACATTGGCCTCTGTTTATATCCCCATCCAACCCACTTGTCCATGATGGTTTTGCAGACAATAAAATAACATTTCCTGCAAAACTAGTCATCATGCTAACTTTGCTAGAAGCCCACACCACCATCTAAACCCCTATGGAAAAAATCTCTGAATGGTTGTGTTCTACTCATTGATGTCTATCAGAACCTACTTGACTTGTCCCAAGTGGATCTCTGTGCTGATTAGACCCACATGGTTTATAAGGTATCATGACTCATTTGCATGGCAGCCTTAATTTCAACAAAGTTTGCCATCACTTCTAGATCACCTCCAATGCTTTTAATTCAAACTTTTTCTTCCATGATCATCTATATGACTTGGTCTACACATCCATCTATCGCTTGCACCAAGGTGAGCTCTGAGCTCCCAGATGCAAACATGTTTTGGTGGTATAAAAATAACATCACCTTAGATCACCAACTCCTTACTTTCCATCCTTTTCAAGTTGGAATTTCATTCCACAAGGTTGCAACTTCTTGCTACACCATGTCTATCTCATATATATTGGTTCTCAAGATTTACCAATAATTATCCATAATTATTATGGCCCCAAAACTATTTAATTTCCTTAATAGTCAAAATCTCCAAAACACCCTCCATAAAGGAAAGTTTGGTTTTTACCAAAACACATCCCGAACTTATGGCTCATGTGAGTTCCACATATCATACCCTATCTTTCCATATCAAAAATAAATGTTTTTGAGAAGCTCTATTATTTCTTTTTGCCCATTTTCTTAAATGGCTGAATTGGAAAAATAATTGTCTTAAATACTTTTATGTCCCAATAAATCTTGGGAAAATTCTCCTAAGTGTGTATTCTCATTTGGGACCTTTCCACATCAAAATACAACCTTGTCCAATGGAAATTTATCAAATGATCATCTACAAATCACTTCTGTCCTTTTTGAGTAAATGGATTTAAGTGGACATAAACTCCACATAAAAATCCCAATTAAATTCTAGGAGTCTACCTTGACCTCATCTACCTACCAACACCATTTTATCCTCCGGTCCAATGCTAGATTTTGGACTTCCTTCATAAACCTCTAGTTTGATCAAATTTGTCAATTAAGCAAACCCCTACTCCAACCCTTTCGAAATTCCATCACAACTTGATCAAAGCTCATCCTTAGCACCAGGACACACCACTGGTCGACCACCACTGTAGCACCATCCAACAAATCCCCATTTTGCCCTTGTACTAGTAGTAAGAGATAGAGATGCAACACAAATTTTACAAAGATTCACTTCATTTAATTACCACTAATGCCACCCTCTCCATCACTGCCCCTGCACGACCAAATACCCACCTTGCCCCTCCCCACCGAGCCCTGGACCAATCACTGGCCAGCATCCCCTCTCCCCCATGCCCAAATGGGTAAATTGCCTCATCTACTCCTCCCTCTTGGTATATATGGCCAGAGGCCTTCCCCAACTCACACTTCCCCCTCACAGTCCCGCAGCACTCCCTTCCTCTCCCCTGCTCTATGCTGTCCGAAGGAAGAAGAAGAGGAGCTCTCAGCCTCCTCTCAAAAATCGAGCAAGGCCCTCTCCCCTATGCTCCATTCCCTCTTCATGTCAGCTCACGAGATCCCCTCCCCCTCCTCTACCTGACCGTGCTCTCTTATCTGTCCAGGACCCACCCCTCCGTCGTCGGCATTGAGCTCTGATGAGGTTGCTCTCGGCCGCCGTCGCGCGAGCTTCTTCCCGTGGGCCTCCGTCGTCGTGCCGCCCACCGATCTACTCGCCCCGCGTCGCCCTGCACCATCCCCGACCTTCCCCGAGCCCTCTGGTGAGCTCCCGCCTTCCCTCTCCGCTGCTGCGTAGGGTTTCGCCGCCGGCGCCCTGCCTCGTGTAGAAGACGAACGCGAACCGTCCATCGCCACTTGAACGGATGGTTGAGATCCATCGGTACCGCTTCGGCGCCCCTCGCTCGCTGACAGCAGGCCCCGCTGGTCAGTTTCAATCCGTTCCCTCTCGCGCGTCGCCCTGAGCGCCGTGGGCCGAATCCTCCCCTACAGCCCAGTAGCTCCCCAGATCCGGCCCTTTTGCACCCTTTTTCTTTTTCTTTTAGCAGATCCATTTTTTTCAGAAAAGCTCCTACTAGGATTAAATCCCAATAAAATGGTAAACCAATTCCAAATATCTATATCTAAATTTCTGATGGTTCTCTGATGTTTTCTCAAACATGCAGAGGCAACCCCATGTCCAAAATAATTTTCATTAATTGCTGGTAATTATTCTGCTGCCAAGTATACCTTGCACTAATAATTTTTCCATAGAGAGTTTCACCCCTCCACTTGAGATGAACCAAAATCCTGCTGGAACGTATTGGAAATACCTATCATCCAGCACAGGTCCCATGCCAAGATGAGCAATATACTGCCTTTAGGAAAAATAACAAAAACAACAACCTTCTGTCTTAGATAAATTCCCCAGGTCTAACCAAATGTGTTATTGACCTGATTACAATTCCCAATACCTTCTAGGATCAGTATCTATCCAACCCCAGCAGCTCAAAATTTATTTAGCTCTTGTGGAATTTTAGTGATTTAAATACTTCTATGATAGGTATTTTCACTAAATAAATCACTCCAGGAGTTTGGCAACTCCAAACAGAGTGAATCCAATTGCTAATGAAAGGTATTTTAAATACCTATCAGATGCCCTTGGAACGAAATCAATATATTCTGTAGATTTAATATGGTGAAACAGAGAAAAACCAGACATAACTGCCTTTGGGAATTTCCTGAGGGCATTCTGGAAAATATTTTGACTTGATTCCAACTATAGATGGTTCAGTACATCAAACACTACCTGACCACCCAAGGGAATAATTTTTGGAGCTCCAGAACTCTTCTGGTGAATTATTTCCTTAAACTAGAGTTTATTCCACTTTAAAAAGCATAACTAATTCTAGAAAATTGATAATCAAGTGAAACCACTTGTGATGGTTTTGTCTTGACAAGACCCATCAGAGGATATCACTTTCGCATATTGGTATCCTACTGACCTCAGAACCCTAATCCAAATGCTTTGTATCTAGCCTTGACAACTATCCTCTAAGAGAAAACACCCAAGTGGCAATCTAGTAAATTCCACCAATAGAACCCAACTTCTCCAAAACCTACCAAGTTCAGTAGTATTCAGTATGTTTGTTTGCTGTATGGTTTGGTGCATGAATGTCTTGTATTGATTGTGGACTTGTATGCTTGCATGTATACCCGATGACGACGATAGAGTGAGTGTCCGACGCCGAGAAGAACGAGATTTCTTATTATTATATTACTGGGTATTCTTGGTCATATGAAGAAGTCCAGGGACTTATTGCTGACCACAAGCAAGCCACCATTCCTGAACTCTGATATATGTCCTACTCTCTTTTACTTGTTTTGTATCCTCTTTATAAACTGCATTATCCACCTGCATGTCTTGTTTTGCAAATACTGCGATAGTAACTTGGCTCCTCCAAGTTATGACTTTGTGTCCTTCGAGGCACCACCCCGATGTACCTACCATGTTACCCCTTTAGATCGAGAGGATGATGGTTAGCATCCTACCTCCTTGGAAACCCGGTTTTGAGAAAATAAACTGTTTTGGGAATTTTTCCCCACTACAAAGGTTTCAAAACGGCTTTGTAAAACCCTGGGAAGAGGCATCGTTCCCAGTGAAAGTTTTAACAAAAGAATTGGTGATGAGGAGAAGTGAGAATATGATGGGATGTTCTACGCCTTTCCTGGAACAATTTTATCCGCGCAACCACATTACCCTAGGTGCTGGGGCTTAACTCGTAGTTTGTCCGCATTAGCCGAGGCAGCTTCTACCATGCTTATATGGAGAGATCCCTGGAATTCCGGATAGGTGCCACCAGATCAAGGATCTGAAGCATGTCGCTTGCCTCGGCAAGAATGAGCCTGAACTGACAGGAGTCCGGTGCAACAATTGGGTCTCCCGCGGATGGTATGACTTAGGTAGTACGGAAGAAAGTGGAGTCACCATATTTAAGGTATACGCCAAGTTGCGGCTTGGGTATGCACGTGTATGGAAGGAAGGACTATGGCTGGGAGCCACATACTCGTTGCCGGGGAGAACAAACCCAAGAGTAAAAGCATGCCTTTGCTAGAGTAGACAAGCGAAAGGTTAGGTTTGATTATCCGGACCCCCATCTACCGTGGTAGTGGGCCGTGGTTGTATCCCGGCGGATGTATTGATTCTTGTGGGGAAGTGCACAAACTCTGCAGAGTATAACCTATTCGAATAGCCGTGTCCACGGTAAAGGACGGTTGTAAAGGTGTTGGCTAGGAGTACCCAAATTGTGCTTGTTTGGGAAACAAGTACTTTGAGGACGAAGGTTCCGGGGGAACCCGAGTTCGGAAGTTTTGTTTTGACCCGAGGTGGTCGAAAAGGTTTAAAAAGGGTTTTTACTCCTGAAATGTTTTCAAAACTCTTTTCAACAAAGATATGGAGATGTCTTGATTTATAAAACAGAAGCATGTTTTCAAAACTCTTTTTCAACAAAGATATGGAGATGCCATAACTTCAAAAGTTGGTTTAGGCTTTTCAAAAGCAACCCCAGATAGAGCTATCTCGCCACAGCCAGAATTGCATTTCCTCGTTTCACTTATCTTGGTGGTTTGCGAGTACATTCAATGTACTCACGGTTGTGTCCCTGGCTATTTACTTGGCCAAACTTTCAGAGGTTCGACTTCAGAAGAATCAGGTGACGTCCAGCGAGCTAGGCGTCTTCCCAGTCAGCTGCCTGTAGGTTGTGGCACGATTGGGCTCTGCGCTTGGCGATTTTCCGCTGCTAATGATGATGTAGCCATAATGGCACTTATGTAAGTCTTGTAACTCATTATGTTTCGAATGTGGTAATGGTACCTGTCAGTTATGTTCCACGACTCACTGATCATGGGAACGTGGATGTATGCATAACAGGGATTTCTCGAATGAATAATCCGGGGAGCCCACATCGGCATCCGACATTTGATGTGTTATGGAGATTCGGATCTTGTTGCTCAGCAAGTTTCGAATATTTGTAATGCTAATAAACACAAGGCATAACATAAAGCTATCGTGGATGATTTATCTAAATCGTTCGAAGGGTTTGAGGTTCAACACATCCCTCGAGCAGAAAACGAGGAAGTAGATGCATTATCTCGGATAGACACTGCACGGAAAGAGGTCCCGAATGGCGCTTTTTTAGAGCACCTCAAAGTTCCCTCAATAAAGGGAGTAGATGAGGAATATCCGACCAAATCCGACTCACCTCTAATAGCAGTTCTAGCTATAATTCCCAGCTGGACTCAACCCTACCTTGATTATCTGGTAGATGGCAAATTACCCAAAGACGAAGTTCTGAGCCAGCAGATTATCCGACGAGCAAAATCCTATACTATAGTTAAAGGTGAGCTCTATAAGCGGAGTGTTTCTGGGGTTTTTCAGCGCTGCGTATCTCCGGAAGAAGGAGTGGAAATCTTAAGAGAAATCCATGAAGGCGAGTGTGGTCACCATGCTGCAGCCAAATCTTTAGTGGCAAAAGCTTTTAGACACGGATTTTTCTGGCTTATAGCTCAGGCAGATGCCGAACGATTAGTCAAGACGTGCAAGGGCTGCCAAAAGTACGCCAAGCAAGCTCATGTTCCAGCTAATCAGCCGCGAACAATACCTATAACATGGCCTTTTGCGGTCTGGGGGCTTGACATGGTAGGACCATTTAGACGTTCTCCAAGTGGATTTACTCACCTCTTAGTGATGGTGGATAAATTCACAAAGTGGATTGAGGCTAAACCCGTCACTAGTTGTGATGGCGCAACAGTCAAAAGATTTGTCGAGGATGTTATAATCCGGTATGGTTATCCGGATAGTATTATCACGTACAACGGGAGTAATTTCTCAATGGGAGAATTGGCCGAATTCTGCAACGAGCAAAATATCTGGCTTGACATTGCATCGGTCGCACATCCACAGGCTAACGGACAAGTTGAAAGAGCAAATGGTTTAATCCTACAAGGCCTAAAACCGAGACTCGAAGCACCACTGCGACGTGCTGCGGGGGCTTGGGCAGAGGAATTGCCCTCTATAATATGGAGCTTGCGAACAACTCCGAACAGGTCAACCGGATACACACCTTTCTTCTTGGTCTATGGCGCAGAAGCAGTTCTTCCTAGTTATTTAATTCATACTTCTCCTAGAGTGGCCGTGTATATCAAAGAAGATGCCGAGATTTCTCGACAAAATGATCTCGACTTAGTCGAAGAAGTTCGCGTCGTTGCTGAAATGAGATCAACAGCCTATCAGCAGAAGTTACGCAAGTATCATAGCCAGAGAGTCCGAAACAGATCTTTCAATAAAGGTGATTTGGTTCTCCGCCTTGTGCAACAAAGAAAGCACAAACTTTCCCCAGTATGGGAAGGGCCCTTTTTAGTTAGTCGAGTATTGCACAATGGTTTGTACTACTTAACTGACATGAGGCCAGTCAAAGAAAGACCTGCTACTAAGAAGAGAAAGAGAGCTGGAGGCAATACAAATCGAGATGAGTTAGACAGACCATGGAATATTGCTCAGCTACGTCCCTTTTATTCTTAGTTTATCCTTCTTTGTAATCATATATATGTATATGTTCTATGATAAATAAATGTCTTGGTTGCCTCAAGTTTTTTCTGAGAAGTTTTTACCATCTTATTTCCAAATGATGATGTCATAGTCAAAAATCCCAGAATACTTGAAAGTACTTTATGCTCATGCTTGTTCTGGTTTAGATTTCCGATTCTAAAAATGCTACCTTCGGGTATAACTCTAAAGTTTTTAGTCTATACTTTGGTTATTTGTCTGATTGCCGGATGCGGGTATTTTTTGAGCAGTGAATTGTTGGTACTGGAAGCCGTCTTTGTTTCCGAGTTTAAACTGGTTTAGCAATTGAGCTCCGTTGCTCATCGAACTTTCCGTGTAGAAGGTTTAGCCGGCTCACGAAAGGGATGAGGAGGAAAGCTAGATAAACGATAAGTATAGGCGAAACAATATAAGTGCTTATGTAAACATTTCAGGCACACCAAAAATTTAAAGCCAAAAGTGCTAAATAGATCAAAAGCATAGCACTAGCAAAATTATAGTACTGCATATTTTACAGACCCATCATGTTTCTCAGAATAATACAAATGTTTCTGGCAATATATGATGCAGGAGGAGAGGAAGGAGCTGTCGGCTCGCTGGATACATCGCCTTGATATCGTTCCGAGATGTCCAGATCCAATACGGTATGTTCATCATCGGAAAGTTCAGCTGCTTCTTCCAGAGGCAGAGGCGGTGTGTCCACGCGGGTGAAGAAAGGAGTTTCGTAGCTGGTCAAATCAGCCACGCGACACCCATATCTGGCGCAGGAGTCCATGATGGCCTTGATGTCTTGCTCCTGACCGTCTTCATCCACTGTAGAATACCCTCTGGTCACTTGCCATATCTCCATGCTTCCATGGTGGCTCATGACCATGGTGAGACAGTTCTGCACCGTGGATTGCGTGTAGGACATATTCCAATCCTGGAAAAGCTGCGGCATATCCTTCGCCTTGTTCTGCACCTGAAAATCCGACATGTTATGCATGTCCGAAATCTTGAGAGCTTCGCCAATATCCTCAAGGGATTGGCGGAAGTCATGAAGCAAATCACTGACTTGGGTAAGCCGGTGGGTGCAAGGCTCGGCACAGATGGAGTTCGTCAAGTTCAGAGGACCTATACACAAAACAGTTAAGAAAATCCAACATTGAAAGAAGTCGATGAAAATAGACAAATCAGACAGATGGAACAAATCAAAGATGACGTCATCAACTTTGGTCTTCTCTTCCCGAAGACTTCAGAGATCAGCCCGAAGCGGCTCAGAAAGGTCCTTCTCTCTACAAAGCTCATTATTGAGGTCCGAGATTTTCTGATCTTGAGCAGCAATCTTACGATCACGATCATCAGTGGCCATGGAGGAAGACTCGAGAACTTGAGAGATGCTCTTCTCATGATCCGCCTTGAGCTTATCCAGCTCTTGGTGAAGTTCTTTATTATCCACCACCAAGGTTTTGAGGTTCTCGGCCTCTTCAATCATAGCGCAGGACTGTTTTACCAGTGCTGTAAGTCAAAAAAAACAATAGTCCAGTAAAATTCGACTATGAAAACATGAAAGACAAAGTTTGAGTCTCGGAAAGTTTACCTTCAGCCTCATCCTTGGAGACCTTAAGATCAGCATTCTTAAGTCGGAGAGATCTGATCTCTTTCCGCTTGTTGTAGACATTTTTCAACAAATCCATGTTATAGGAACATATTTTCTGTAAGTCAGAATACCCAAAGTCAGAAGTCTACTAAAGACTCGGGCTAATATTTTTACTAATATCAGCACGAGCCTTGGGGGCTACACTAGTTCATTCTTTGCCATCCTAAGGAAGCATAAACCCAGATATATATATCCTACTTCATGCTTGGGGGATAGAGGATATGATATGAAATAAAGGAAAAACAGGAGTTAGAATTCCGACTTACATATTGTTCGCGAGTAAATTTATCCAAACTCACATGCACTACAACAACAACCTTCTCGGCGAGAGTCGGAGGAGTCACTAGAGCAGTTGGAAGCTCACTGGACCTTATCCTCTCGTCGCGAAGACGCACTTATTCAAGAAGGTCAGAGTTCTTGATGTCCTCTGCCTCTTGTGCTTCTTCTTCGGCAGAAAGATTTCTTTTCTCCAGGCATTGCCTAGCCAGCCGCTGGATCTCTTCCACAGATTTCCATGACAAGCCAAACTTGGCAAGTCCCGGATAGTTGAGAAGGTTTTCGGCAAAGGTTTGTGCCGAGGGATCATTACCCGAAGAGGGTTCACCCTTATCTAAACCTAACTCACTCATGGTGACGTTAGTTTGCAATTCAAGGATCGCTGGCTCCGTTGAAGGAGCCAGATCTTCTGCGACATCCGGCGAAGGAGTAATCACCGGCATTGCAGAGGATTGGGGGGCAGGAGTCGGAGGAGCCACGGCAGGAGAGGCTATGGTCAGCTTCGTCTGTCGCAGGGGCTTCGACGAAGTTCCCTTCCCCTTGCCCTTAATGAGCTGCTTAGCTCTGAGAATGTAGCAGAATTGAAAACGTTACATCTCGGAAGAAAATTTGAGTAAGGTACAAAGGCGAAAAGTTGTGTTGAAAGTTACCTCTTCACGACTGGCACCTCCTTTGTGCCAACAGCCACTATCGGAGCTTTGCGCTTTCTAGGCACAATGTCCGGCAATGGGACCAATCCCGCCTCCTGAGAAAACTCTGGAGGATATCCCTCGAGCGGAGCAAATTCCGACTCGGGGAGGCCAGCAAGCTGAAAAGAAGAAAACATATCAGTATTGCGATATAACTTAAAGAATGAAACACATTAAAAGGTTTATTGTTAAAAGCTTACCGGCACAATGGGGTTTTCCGCTGTGTGCATGTCTAGAGAGACTTCCGGGATCTTCCTCTCAATCCGTTCCCTTATCAGCCATTTCATCTAGCTTATATAACCTTGCGAGGTATAGGCTGTAGGGATGATGCGGAGGGAATCTTTTTTGGATGAAGTGATGGAGTGCATCAGTCAGTCTCCGTGGTGTTGAAGGGGTTGGATCCAGCATGACACCCAACAATGGACCAAGTCGGATCCCTTCATTCCTTTGTGTTTCCTCAGATATTCAATCCGCCTCTTGGCGAGAAGCAGATCATCACTGAGAGCCAGAGCAGCCTCGTCCCAAGACGCTTGAGGCGTGGTAGCTCCGTCGATAAAAGCCGGCAAAGCAGTAGCTTTGCCGGGAGCCGGAACATCCTTGTGATAAAGGAAGGTAGCTGGCCATTGCTTGACCGAGTCACTGGCAAAAATCTTTGGATAGGCGCGATCACGCCTAACCGAAAAGCTAATTGTACTGGTAATATAAGGATTACCGGCCGTGATAGAGTTTCTCTGGACATGGAAGTAGTACCGGAATAAAGTAAGACTTGTCCTAATGCCGATATACCCCTCACACAAGGCCGCATAGGCGCTCATCTCTAGGAGGGAGTTGGGAGGAAGATGGTGAAGTTGAACACTATAGTGATCTATCACCTCAGAAAAGAATTCCGAGGGAGGGAATGACAAACCTCTATCGAGGTGGGTGCCAAAGTGTACCCGCTCGTCAGCGTGCGGGTTGGGGATGGTCTCGCCGTAGCCGCTCCGCCAGTCGCCGGCGCGGAGGAGCCCTTCAGTCTCCACGCCGCGGAGCTTCTCGTCGTCTAGCAAGCAGGGGATCCAGACCCCGCGGAAGCTTTCCTTCTCTGTCGTCGCCGCCACCATCGCCGCTGCAGCAGCCAAGCCGGATGATGAAGACGAAGCCATTCTTCTGGTGCACCGGTGACCTTAGATGGGCGGTGCTGGGAGTCTGGGAAGCAGGGGAGCTTTGTGCGCGAGGGAGATTTGGAAGAGAAGAAACGACAAGGGAACAGGTGAAGAGAGATGGAGGAGAATCCTCACCTCTTATATCCACCTAACCGCGCCAAGATTCGTGCAAATGACACTATGTAACCGCCACGCGTCGTGGAAGGAACTGGGAAGGACCCACGCGATGATTACGTCGCCTCGATCTCCACGTACGCATTGAAACGGCGCCTCGGTTCCACGAACCGCGGACCCACCAACGGTCGTGTTGACAGGATGTTTGTCAGATGACGTGACTTGTTCATGACGAGTGTTATATGACGTCAAAGACCAAGTTCCGTCTTAGTTTGAAATCAAGCTGGATAGTCCGAGTAACCTGTTGATATGTCCGACTTATTTTTAATACCCAGATCGTATATTTTGTTGTGAAGTTTCAGGAACCCTTCAAGATTCTGCATGCCAAAGATCAAGCTAGACGATGATAAATCCGACTTTGGATCTTGGAGACTTCTGGGGCTTGCTGTTGGGGATATACTTTCTAGGAATCCTCACAGTTCCTCACTGACCAGAGTGGCCCACTTCGGGTTAGAGCTTTGCTTCACGGGCGGCCCAGTCAGGGAGAAAAGGCGGAGTCCAGTCCGGCTAAGGGAAGGCCCAGAAGACTTACCGACTTAGGCCCATAGTGTTACATGTAGTTCAAGATGTACTCTGTAACCGACTCTTAGTCGTAGCCGGATAGATCTCTCCTGTAAACCCTAGGCCGGATATCTATATAAGGCGTCCTAGGGAGAGCCTTTAGGGAACCTACCTCATAGTCTACAATCTCAACTCGCACAAGCGAACCCTTGTAACCCATATCCGGCTCTGCCATATTACTAGATTGCTAGCAGGATTAGGATCCGTCCATAGCCGGCGGATTCGAACCTGGGTAACTTGTGTGCTCACCGTCCTGGAACACCGTACGTCTCACACCCCTCTCTTTCGCATGGCTCGAGGACCCCCTCATGGAGTACTTGTCATCAATCCGACGACACTTGCATCATCCTAAAACCATCCTCTCTTACATTCTAGCCAAAATCTCCATATCTGCCAATTTTCGCTAAGTCTGGAAATGTTATCAATATCATGTCTTTGAGTCTCTGTCTTTCTCAACCCTTGTGCATTTTTGAAAAGGAACTTGAAGCACATTGTAAACCATCTTAAGGACTACCAAGAACAACTCTTTCCCTTGGCTACACCATCCTTTAACCCACTTTTTCTTAATTGTTTTGTAGGCAAGAAAATAATAATTCCTGCAAATCTTATCAACATGCGTACTTTGGACGAAGCTCACATCTTCCTACTATCCTCTTTTGACCAACTCTTGGAAAGGTTGCACTCTACTCATAAAGTTCTACCAATCCCTACTTTACTGGTTTCGATTGGAGCTTTGTGCTTCCAAACCCCACAGGGTTTCGAAGGCTACTTGATAATCTCTTCTAGCACCCTTTTTTCCAAGTTTTATCAATTCTTGGAGAGCTCGATCATGATCAACTTCAACCTTATGTACCATGGTGATCTACATCAATTGTTCTATCCATCCACCTAGCCCATTCCCTGAGGGGATCTCTGAGCTCCAAGATCCAACAAGGTTTTGAAGGTATAAAACTAACAATGCCTAAGATCCTCTATCGCTTGTCCTCCTTCAAAATAAGTCTAATCATCAAAACCCAAGGTATCACATGATGGATACATATGGTAGACATCATCTACCATGGAGGTATAATTTATCCAACGTTTCCCCTGAATTGTTTTGACCCAAAAACAATTGATTCCCTTTCCCTACAATAATCTCAAAATATCCCTCCATGAAAGAAAGTGTGTTTTTCTCCAAAACACTTGTCCATATTTAGACACAGTTGAGGCCTACTTATCATACCCTATCTTCCCACTTAAAAAATAAATATTTTTGAAGAGTCTTAATAATTCTTTTTGCCTAGTTTCTAAAATGGCAGAAATGGAATAATAAATGTTTTAAATACTTTCATGCCTCAATAAATCTAGGGAAAATTCTCCAAAGTGTGATTTCACTTTTAGGACCATCTGAAACCAAAACTCACCTTGTCCAATTCAAAATTTTGAAATAAGTTTACAAAAACCATTTCAGCATTTTCTAAATAATTGATATAAAGTGGACAAAAGATCATCCAATAAATCTCAAGTAAATCATGGAGGTGTGCATAAGTTGACTAGAGAAATTTCTGATCATAGTCCTTTGATTTTGGATACTATGGAAGGGCAAGCAAGTGGGAAAAGGAGTTTAGATTCGAGAAAAGTTGGTTAGGGAATGCTGAGTTTCTGGAAAGGGTAAAGAAGGTGTGGAATAAACCTGTTAAAAGCAAAAACAGTCTGGATAGGCTGCAGAAGAAACTTAAAAGTGCCAGGAATGATTTGAAAGGGTGGGGAGCTCATATCAGAGGCCAGGCAAAAAAATTAGAAAACAATTCGAGGGAGAATTGAAGGAACTAGAAGATATTCAGGAGCTCATTTTGCTTAGTAAGGAGCAGCAGATAAGGAAAGCTCAGGTTCAGAGGGAAATGTTAGAAATATACGAGAAGGAAGAACAGTATTGGCAGCAAAGATCAAGAGATAATTGGCTTTTGAAGGGTGACATCAATACTGAATATTTTCATAGGGTGGAAAATGGGGTTAGGATGAAAAATGATTTTCTCTATGCAGGATGGGGAAGGGCAGATTCAGGGGACCTATGATCTCTTCAGACATGCCACTGATTATTAAAAAAAGTTGTTTCGGCCTGCTGATGGTTTTGCTATTAGGTTATCAGATGACAACTGGACTGACGGGGAAAAACTAAATGATATGGACAGAGAGAACATGGGAAGACCTTTCTCAGAGGAGGAAATTAATGATGTGATTGAGCAGATGGAAAAGAATAAAGCTGCTAGGCCTAATGGTTTGCCTGTAGAATTCTATCAATTTTGCTGGCAAATTATCAAGCATGAAATTATGGTTGTTTTTGAGGATTTTCATTCTCATAAAAATTATCTGGCTAGTATCAACTATGGGGTCATCACTTTGTTGCCAAAAGTGAGGATGCTGACATTATACAAAAATTCAGACCTATATGTTTGCTACAGGTGATTTTCAAGATCTTTACAAAAGCTTTGACAGTTAGGGTTGAGCCTGTGATGCATAAATTGATTGAAACTTGTCAGATAGCTTTCATTAAAGGGAGATACATAGCTGATGGGGTCACTTTGTTGCATGAGATTCTGAAGGAGGCCAAATTTCAGAAACAACAAGGGGTGGTTTTGAAGCTGGACTTTGAAAAAGCATATGATAAGGTTAACTGGGAATTCTTGTTTCACTGTTGTAAACAAAAAGGGTTCAGTGATGATTGGCTGATTTGGCTGAAAAGTGCTATTACCCAAGGGACCCTTAGTGTGAAAATGAATGGGGAAGTGGGGTCGTACTTTGGTAGTTTTAAAGGTGTGAGGCAGGGTGATCCTTTTTCTCCTTTCCGCTTTAATATGGCAGGGGATTGTTTAGCCAAGATGGTGTTGAATGCACAGGCAGGAAATTTGTTCACAGGGCTTGCTGATAATCTATTTGTGAAAGGGATAGCCATTTTGCAGTATGATGATGACACTATTTTGTCCATTAAGGATGATGTGGAGGGTGCCAGGAATTTGAAATTGTTGTTATACCTGTTTGAGGCAATGTCTGGGCTCAAGATTAATTCTGAAAAAAGTGAAATGATGATGGTTCTGGAAGATGATACAAAGAAGGAGATGTATGCTACTCTTTTTAATTGTCAGACAGGAGAATGGCCTATCAAGTATTTAGGCCTCCCTATGTGTGGCAAGAAATGCTTTGTATTTGAGATGAGATTCATTGGAGAAAAAAGGGGCAAAAATATGGATGGATGGATGGGAGGTGCACTTTCTGTGGGTGGCACATACATCAAAATTAGTTCATGTGTCTCCAGTGTGGCAGTGTATCCTATGTCTATGTTCCTTTTACATAAGACAAATGTGGAAGAAGTTGAGGAACATACTAGATCTTTTTTCTGGTATGGTAGAGCAGGGAAGAGGAAATATCAGCTTGTTAAGTGGAAATATGTGTGCAAACCAAAAACGAAAGGGGGCCTAGGTATAAATACATTAGAATTTTTAATATCAGCCTTCTGTGCAAGTGGTGGTGGAGGTTGGAGTTTGAAAAAGGCCCTTGGCAAATGTTTGTAAGAAGCAAATACCTGGGCAGTGGGGGGATTTTTCCAATTAGACATAATCAAAGTGATTCTGCTTGTTGGTCTGATTTGTTGAAAGTTAAAGAAATTTATATGGATGGGAGAAGAATGGTGGTTGGGAACGGTCTGCGGACAAATTTCTAGGGGGATGCATGGTGTTTGGATGTACCTTTGAAGAGTAAAATTCCTGAGTTGTTCAATATATGTCGGCAGCAGAACATAACTGTTGCTAACATGGCTGGAAGGAATTGGTAATGTTCTTTTAGAAGATGGTTGAATAGGGATAATCAGGGGCAATACAGAGGGTTGCAGATGCTGTTGGCTGATATTTCTCTGTCTGAAGAAGTTGACAGACCAAGGTGGTTGTGGATAAAATCAGGGGTATTCAGTGTTAAGTCAATGTATAACCATCTAGCGAATAGGGTGATAGACTGGAGCTTTAAACATCTGTGAAAAGAAAAAATTCCTCTGAAAATTAAGATTTGGTTATGGATCATTTGGCATAATGCAATTCCATCCAAAGATAACAAGAAGAGGAGAAAGTGGACTGGTGATACACTTTGTAGGTTCTGTGACCAAGAGGAGTCGATTGGTCATATGTTTTTCTCCTGTCCTGCTGCTAGATATGTTTGGAGTGTGGTGGCGAGATCCGTGGGTGCTGATACTAGACCTGGCTTCTTTTCTAAATATTTTCATTGAGATCCTTAGGTTCTTGGCCATGAGTCGCAATATTCACATCACAGCTATTGCGGCTATTTGCTGGGCAATCTGGAAATTGAGAAACCGAGCATGTTTTGAACACAAGTGAATTAAGTCCCCGGTTGATTTAGTGATGTATGCTTGTGTTTTCATGAAACATTGGGCAGGTCTTCATGATGCTGAAGAAGGGGAGATGCTACGGGAAGGTGCAGGTATGTTGCAGAGGAATGCGCTGGCGGACGCGGAAGGCATGGACAGAGCCAGAGTGCCTCTCCTAGGATTGCGATCCATTAGCCGCAAGCGGCCTAGTACTCCATCTGATGGACGGGAAGAAGATTGAGGGTGCCCCTTCCCATCTGCAGGATCTCTTTTGGTTCCAGTTTATGATCATGTCGTTTGATGTGTGCTTTTTCCTTGGTCGTGATAGTGTTGTGTTAGTATTGGCCTTAAAAACACTAGCCTCTACTGTGGCGGTGATCTTGCGTCTCCCCCTTTTTTCTTCTTTCTTTTTTCTGGGACTTGAACACCTTTGCTGGGCTGTGGTAGTTGGTAGTAGCTGTGATGTATGTTGGCTCCCAGGAGCCTGAACCTGTTGCGTTGTGGTGATTTATGTTCCGTTATCGGCTGATAGTGGAACCCGACCCATATATGATGGGGGTTGTATGGAAAAATCATGGAGGTGTACAAGGACCATACCCATCTAGCAGCACCCTTATCTCGTCTTGGCATGATGAAAACTCAAGAATTCGTTCATAGTCATCAATGATGGAAAGATTGATCATAACACAAAACCACTATCAAATCGTCTCAAATTCTCATCAAATCCTGCCTAGCACTTCTCCATAGCAACCACACCCACCCCTGGTCGTGGTCAACACTACAGCACACTCTCCCTTGTTTCTTGCTTTTGGAAGTGAGAGAGAGACATGGCCTAGGAAATTTAAATCTTGCTCTTAAAGCCACAGCAGCTGCAACACACCTCACATCTCCCTATAGTCATGTTCGTGACCCCACTTACCTCCCCTCTACACCACTGAGAGCCACACTAGCTCTCCCTACCCCTCTCCCCTCCCTTTTTTTTCTTTCACCCGACGTTAAAAGGGTGGAGCACCCGAGGCTCCTGGGGTAGAGACATCGCCCCTCCTTTGGTCCCTAACTTAGAACCTAACCCTCCACCGTCCCTCTCCACCAACCAGCGCTCCACACCACCTCCACCATGTCCAAATGGATCTAGTCCATCATGGACAACCCCACCTCGGGGAAAAAGGTCTAGAGGCTAGGCAACCCCTCCTCTCCAACTTATTTCCCTCTTTTGTATCCCCACACTCCTGGCCCATCCACCCCGAAGCTCCCTTCCTCTCTATACCTTAGGAAAAGAAGGAAGCTCACCTCACAGGCAATCAAGAAGAACTCAACTCTGTCGAGGTTATACCGCTCCTCTTCCCTCTAGCTTTGCTCGGACGTGATCCCCTAGTCAGGCCACATCTAAACCCATACTTATTTTCGGCATGTAGAGGTCCTTGGGTGGTATTCCGACGAGCTCCTGAATCTCTCCTCCTTCGCGGATGCACGCGACATCCTCCTGATGCTGACCCACCCTTGCCGCCCCTCGTCAGAGTCGCAGTGGGCCGCTGCATCCTCTCATCACCTCCCCGCGGTATTTCCCTCGCCTAGGTGAGCTCCTGCACCGCTCCAACCCCTCGCTAGTGTTCCGTCTCTGTCGTCGTCGGCGCGAGAACAAAGAAGAGTCGGCACCATCCAATCTCCCTCTAATCGAATGGTCTCCCTCCCACGATACCCCTTCACCTTGCGCCTCCCTCTGACGGCTGGGCCCCACCAACTAGTGATTTGAATCATTGTCCCCGCACATGCTGGAGAGGAATGTGGGCTGGCCCGACTCTGTTCTGGCCTCCCTTCACGGTATTTGGCCCATGCCGGATTCTTTCTCTTTTCCTTTTTATATATTCCCCATATTTGCTAATTTCCCTGTTAGGATTAATTGCAAAGTAAATTGAAAAGGAGATTAATTCACCTAGATCTATTTTTGTATAATTTCCTACATGTTTGTCTAAACATGCAGTGCTAGTATCAAGTCAATACCCCTTTTAGTTATTTTCTGGAAATTAAAATACTAAAATATATCCTTTTGCAGAAAATAAATTCTACAATTAGTTACCTTCATATAAATTGAGTAATTTAACCTTCCCTGGTAGTTAAGATATGTCCCTATCTTGTGGAATTGATCTCATGCCAAGTGGAATGTAACTACCTCGGTGAATTACGCTCCTAGTACAAGCCTGGATGTTCAGAAATGGTTGAAATAGTACGGTGGGGCCCAAATACAACTCACAGGTAGACCTTTCGGCCGTCCCAACCATTTCTAAACATCAGGACAAGAACGGGCGGCGTAATCGGCAGGCGAAGGGATCAACTACATACACAAATGAGTATGTATGCAAGCCACCATACAACAGTACATCAGAGCCATTCCATCTAAAAAGAAAGGGAATATAGCAACGCCATACGGCAAGATCCAAATATCCTAGATAGATATAATAGTTTAGGATATCTCCTCATACATCAATCAACAGAGTATCAAGCGAAAGCGGAAGACAAAAATCCGAGTACGGATAAGAAGGAAATCGGCATAAGATGCCCCATAAATAAGCAGATCCCGCCCACAGATCTCACGGATCCCCGTTCCCGGAATCTCTATGCCGAATGATCGTTGCCCACATCGTCCGTCTCTTCCACCCAGTATCCATCTTGTGAGGGTACCTGTTCATCTGAATCAAACAATTTATCGTGTGAGACCCTAGGGGTACTCAGCAAGTCTTTATGCCTCTAAAGGGGACACAACCTGGGGTGACGCAATTGCAGCAAAAGATAAACCCTAGCAATTCTATAGATACTCGCTAACCAGAGATAGACGGATGTCCGTGAATTAATAACAACAGTTATAACAGTTATAATGGTAATCTTAACAGATCCATCCTCCTCCTCGCTTACCGACGAGGAAGTGGACGAACAACCCCCCATCCGTTGGCAGTTTTATTATCCATTCCATGAGTGTTGCACTATTTACTAGTCAGGTACCTAGTCTAGTCAAATTAAAAGCGGTACTTTAGTTATGCTTGTCTATGATCGAGAAACTGTGCTCCAAGTCGTCCATAACCGCGGACACGGCTTTCAGAAAGTTTTACCCTGCAGGGGTGCACAAATAGCAACACACACTCGATATGCCTCGGAAAAACCAAATCAAAACCCAACGAGGCAGTCACGACAAAGCGATCATAGGATTCAGAAATATTTCAGGGGGCCACCCCATTAAGCTACCCGCAACGAAGTTAGCTGACTCCGAGACGGCCTCAAGGTTTGCGCTAGTGGCTGTGAACGACTGGGAACCCGAAAATGTGACTGGGCTTGTCGACACCGCGAAAACACTCCGCTTCCCTAAACAGTATAGTGTGCAGTACCTCGCACAATTTAAATAAAGCAGTAAAGCATGGCATAAGTACAGGATGGTAAATAAAACCTCAAACTAGTTTGTGGCCCCAAGAAATAAGAATGAATCAAGCTCTGGCTCAGGGGGGTTCATAAGCCTCCCGGATGTGGATAGCGCGAATATTCAAGGAACAGGAATCAAGTACTCGGGGTCCTACGGGACACAAGTGAGCCTGAAAAACCAAATAGCGAATATGGCTCACCGATGCCACTTTCATTAGTTATCCCATTACTACTCAGGTTAAGTTCTTTAGGCACCTCGTTATCCATCAAACACTCACATACCCTACACATGCTGTTCTACGACTCGCATGGCTCAAACAACTCCTGTAGTACTGGCTCATGGGATGGAGGAACAAGCTTCGGTGGGGTTTAAAAGTAAAGGCTATGCATTACTTGGGATTCAATTTAATGCAATCGCGACTCAATGGTGCAAGAATAAGAAAGAGGCAATAGGTACTGTATGTATGCAAGCATGTGGTAGTGCTTGCCTGGCAGCTCAGTTGAAGCGAGAGAAGGATCTGGGTGGTACTACTGGTTCTCTTGGTATATCCCCTGCTCAGCGTCTATTCGAAGAAGAACCAAACAAACAAGGGCCCACATAAATAAAGTGCGCAAGCATATGAATTAAATGCGACAAGCAAACAATCATGCCATGATGAATGATGCACAATTTGCATGGCAATAAAGTAGCACGGTATGGGTGAGGTGTGGAATACAAGATTAAATCATTTTATTGAGTTTTAACCACATTTTAACTTCATATTAGTTGCTGTATACTTTATATTTATATGATGCATGCTTCAAATCAAACCATGGAATGCATAAACAGAAAGGTCTCGTCGAGCTAATCATTTTAGACATATTATTTGTTGAATTTGGAGTTATAAATCAAAAGTTATTAATTTATTAAGACAAAAGGGCATTTTTTTGTAATTCAAATAAACTTGGAATTTTAAATGTCCACAATATATTTTGAATGGCATATTTGAATTCCTCACATTTTTATGATCTCAAAACATATATTATATGTATTATTTGGATTAATATTTGAAAAGTTATTTAAAAACAGAATTTAATTTGAATTTGAATTAATTTGGATTAAGTTTGAATTCAAACAGGTACAGGAAAATACTTTTGTTCCTTAGCTTAAGCCAGCCACAGACGCTGACGGGTGGGCCACGCGCTGACTCAGCAACACACGCGCTCAGAAAACGTTTCACACCGCGGGTGCTGCCAGACACAGAGAATGACAAGTGGGTCCGAGGCGCTGCGGACCCACATGTCAGCGAACGGCGCGCGGGGGCTGCCAGGCGGGGCCGAGCTGGAGCGCGGGTTGCAAACAGGAAACACCGGGGGTTTTTCTGCAAAAGCGCGCAGCGGCTGGCAGGTGGGGTCCTAAGGAGCGCGGGTTGCGACGAGCAAAACAGCAGGAGGGTATGCACAAAAGTGCACCGCCGTACTGTTCCTCTTCTCACGTCCAGAGGACAGATCGGTGTGCGGCAGGGCGCGGGGCGCGGCGCGGGATCAAACCCGAGACGTTGCGGGCGCGCGCGCAGAGGCGGAGCCACTGCGCTAGCTTAGGCTTGGTCTCAGGGAGGGTCGACGCGGCCTAGATGTGGTACTACGCTTAGCGGGGGCGAGCAGACGACAGTGCACTCCGACGAGCGGAGGCCGTTCGACGCAAAGCCCGGCGAGACCAAGGGGTACAGAGAGGCGGACCGTGTCAGGGGGGTGGGGTTTCTCACCGTGAGGATGCTGACGGTGTCTGTTCGGGCCGAGGCGCTGGCGATCGCCGATGATGCAGAGGCCGGCGATCTAGGGTTTCCGGTGGGCGCGGTGCTGGTTCTGGCGGCTCCGGCGCTTCTCCTTCGCGACTGCGTGTACATGCGTGGTGCAGGTGCTCGTCTTGGTCTCCTCGATCACCTCCCCGACGTGCTTGTCGTCTGGAATGGTGTAGCCGCGAGGGCCGAGGGTTGCCGGCGATGGCGTAGCCGGTGGCGATGGAAAAGAGAGGGGGAGAGGGCAGGGCGCCTTCGGGGTAGATCTGGGGAACCAGAGGAGGCGTGTGGCGGGGGGTAAAGCAGAGGGGGAGAGGAGAGGAGCGTGGGGAGCAGGTGGACGGGGAAAGGTGGCCTCGGTGCCCCTTTTTCCTTCTCTCCTCGAGCACGTGATCGGTCGGCAGGGGCAGGGCAAGGGGATGGCAGGCAGGGGGTGGCTACCAGGTGGGTCTAGAGGGCGAGGCCAAGGGCAGGGGCAGGCTCGGGCTGGGGGGCCCCTAGGGCAGAGAGAGAGAGGAAGAGAGGGAGAGGGGGTAGCCTCGGGTAGAGCTAGGTTTGGAGCTAGGGTAGTGGCTCGGGTAGGGTTTGGGGTAGCTAGGGTTGGGGCTTGAGGAGAGAGGGAGAGGGTAGCCAGGTGGGTCCCGCAGGGAGAGGCTCGGCCTAGATGGAAAAGAGGGGGTGGTTAGATTTAGGGTTTAGCTAGGATGGGGTATGGGTTTAGATAGAAAGGTGAAGAGAGAGGGAGATGATCCACCCAAAACCAAAAGAACCAAAATACTAGAAATAGGTGGCACTTGCATGGCCCATGCAAAACATTTAATGCCATGTTGATTCTTGTGAAAACAATATTATTAAACATGGCATTGTTCATTTGGATTTCCAAAGGTGGAATAAAGCCAAGCAAAAGAAAAGAAAGGATGTCCCATGTGGAGTAGATGGAGATGACCATTTTGATATACAATGGGACCTGCTAGTGTGTATATGCCACTAGATGATTAATAGTCCCAAAAATATCCCAATATGAGTTTCATTCCTTATTAATCCATATGGAAGCTAGGGAAAAGGGGTCCACTCACAAGGCATGCAAAGGTGGCCATGTGGCTCTCATATATCAATAATGTGAAAACAACATGATGCCAAGATGAGAGCATGTGGCAAAGAATTGGATCCATCCCAACCCACATGAGCTAGAAGTAAAACCAGTAAATTCCAAGCTCATATTTAGTTGGATGGTGGAATTTTAAGGTGGTGAAAGAAAGGTGGTGGAGTTAATAAAAGATATGCCCCCAACTCAACTTGGGCATTAAACAATATATCAAGAACCAAATACAATATCAAGAGGCAAATACAATTAATGATGCATATGAGACAAGATCCAAAACACAAAGGGGTTTTATATGATGCTCAAATGCAAGGTGGCATGATGACATGAGCATGATAATTATGATGCAACAATTATATATTTGAAGTAGCCATTATATTACTAGACCAAGTAGCATTACAATTGTTAGACAATTGGGATGCTACAACTCTCCCCCACTAAACAAGAATCTCGCCCCGAGATTCCTAGGAAAAAGAAAACAACACAAAAGGAAGGCGGGTGTTCGAACGAAGGTGACCCTCACGTTCCCAAGTTGATGAACAACGGAATGGTGCGACCACTACACCTTGCAAAACTTGCTAGACTTGTTGCGAGTCTTGCGTTTTGCTTGAGAAACAACGGTTAGAAGAGTTGAAGGATTGTCGTGAGACAAGAAGGATAGGATGGACATAACTCCGGTTTTCTAAGAACATGCTAAAAGAATAGAACCACTTGTGAAAGAAAGGACAAGATGATGTCTCATGGATAAAGAAAGACACACCCTTTAGATTAAAGATTTACCGATACTAGAGAGGATGTCTGAATCTTTATCTCGCCGGAAGAAAAAGAGCTAGATTGGAGAGATTTGAACCTCTATGACAATAGCATCGTATCTTCTCTCGGGTTTAGAGAAATGAAGTATGGAAACAACATTGCCTTCAAACAATAGAGTCCCTTGATATGAACAGACAGATTTAGCTAGACGTCGTCAGATTAGATTCTTCTTGTGCCGGTAAGAACCAAAGGATCACGCAATTGGGGTGCGCGGATATAACTTCCAAAGACGGATGTGAAGCCAGATCATGGTGGAATGCTGAGAAGCAAAGAACATAGAGGATCTGGAATTTATTGTAGAGATACTTATTGCTTTCTTTAGCCTTGAGGCTAATGCAATAGATTTGCGGCTGATGGCATCAACCATAATTGTCTTTACCACAGAAAAAGAATTGATGAAACAAAGAGAGATAGGGTTTCCTTTCATCTTGTTTGGGGATGTCGAGCACCGGTAGAAAGACGAGGACTAAAAAGAGTTTGCGTTTGTTTCCACCAGATAATTGAAGATTTTGCTCCGTGTAGGAAAAGACGAGATCACCAACAAGAGATTATTGATTACTTTCTTCGAGAGAGCACTCCGGAAAAACAAGGACGGAAGTTAAAGTATCGAGGGATAAAGGCCACTTCTAACTTCCGTGGAATGAGTGAAATCACATAATTCACCAATTCAATGTACAAGAGCGAATGATAAGAGTAGCGGTATGGTAGCTACTCCATCGCGCACTCAAAGCATTACTCCGCACATGAATAAGAAAACCATGCAACCCAACTACCGAAACAGACTGAAGGTATTGATAAGAAGAGCTCATGGAACTTCGTTAGAAAACAAGGATAGATGCAAACGGTTCGCCGGATTCAAGATAGATAAGGGTGACGATGTTGTCGTCATATCGGAAGTACCAAGCCAACGGAAAGATATGAAGGAAGATCACGGAGACAACTGCAAGATTCCACAGTTAAAGAAAAAGATAGCACCACTTGCACCTAAGGATTACGAAAGATCTGAAAAGTCTTCATGGCCTCCGGTGGATTGAGCATAGATGATAGAGCGAGAGGGTTTCAAGAGATCACTTGACGAGACTGAGGTGAAAGGAACTCCATGTTCTTCTTGAAATGATTGAGAGAGATTTAGCGGTCTTGAGGAAAACCTTCGGCGGAACGACGATGATAACTTGCCAACAAAGAACAACTCCGGATTGGTTGAAGATGGAGGATGGAATTAACAATGGACTTGCCAATTCCAGAATTGAAGCAATGTATTTAGCAGAAGGACGTGGCTGAGATAGGTGACTTCAAGAAGCCAGAATTGACGCTTGGAGAACTTTGCACACAGGCAGTGCTCACGAAGCTTGAGAGAAAGAGACACAGATGATCTTCCATGTCCTTCCATTGATATGGAATAGGCAAGCATATTATCAACATATACCACCATGGATTAACAGGATATTCCCAGAATATCAAGTTCAAGACTTGGGAGAAACGAACAAATGCTCGAAACACTTTCTGAACTCAACGCTCTTTTGAAATATCAACATTAAGAGCACGGGTTCGTGTTGAAGAAGATGCACTGGCAGAATAGATTATCTAGTCCTTCGGAAGAAGAAGGGATGTCACCTGGTTCACATTGTCGATCGGAACACCGGTTACAAAGATAAAGAGATCTTGGATAAGAACCGATGATATAGCTTTGCTTATGGTATGAGCTATCAGAGACGAAAAAGATGTGCAGATATGGAGTTCAAAAAGATGTGCAGCATGATGGACAGATGATAGACCGCCGTAGTGCCTTGAGAAGCTCCGGATTGCCAAAGATGCTTGAATATGCATAGATATGATCACGGTGTACCTGCGTTGATAGCATTGTCCATATTCCAATCGACACTTATCATGAGTGGAATATAGCTATGCCGAGAACCAAATTACAATCACCAGCATCGGATCGACACAGGTTATGTAATTAGCCCCAGAGAATTGGAGATGAAAAGAAACTCCAGGATTAAGCGCCGGTGACAAAAGAATGAGTTAGCATGGACATGCTGATAAAAGGGAGATAGATAATGTTCCACACACGACTGGAAAGGAGTGTGGAAACACAGATGTATCAAAGAAAAATTTTCCGCAATTTTCTGCATTAAACTACCAATAGATGCGCAAAATCACTTAGCAGGTAGGGATTAGCAACTGATGCTTGCTGGAAGGAAGAACACCCTTTAAGAAGATGGCACCGGTCAACAAGGAGTCAGATAGATCGCGCCGGTTTTCAAAAGCCTGTCAATATGGAATGTACCAACAGTTGATAACCAAAGGCAGATTGTGATAACAAAAGGATGCAACAGATAGACAAGGAATTACACACACACACACTTTCTATGGTACTATGGAAACCCAGAACACGTGAATCCTAGTTTGAATTTTAAGAAGAGGATTGAAAACGTTACACTTCCTTACCAGAAAGGGGTGGTGGGTGGGTAAGAAGAAAAGTGGAAGCAGTCTTACTCTCGCGTTTTGTGTTTCCCTAGTATACATAACTACCAAAATATTTTGCTAGACAGACAACGACCATTTGGCTGAGACCCTGAAGGTCGGGATGGCTCTGATACCAATTGTAACTACCTCGGTGAATTACGCTCCTAGTACAAGCCTGGATGTTCAGAAATGGTTGAAATAGTACGGTGGGGCCCAAATGCCACTCACAGGTAGACCTTTCGGCCGTCCCAACCATTTCCAAACATCGGGACAAGAACGGGCGGCGTAATCGGCAGGCGAAGGGATCAACTACATACACAAATGAGTATGTATGCAAGCCACCATACAACAGTACATCAGAGCCATTCCATCTAAAAAGAAAGGGAATATAGCAACGCCATACGGCAAGATCCAAATATCCTAGATAGATATAATAGTTTAGGATATCTCCTCATACATCAATCAACAGAGTATCAAGCGGAAGCGGAAGACAAAAATCCGAGTACGGATAAGAAGCAAATCGGCATAAGATGCCCCATAAATAAGCAGATCCCGCCCACAGATCTCACGGATCCCCGTTCCCGGAATCTCTACACCGAATGATTGTTGCCCACATCGTCCGTCTCTTCCACCCAGTATCCATCTTGTGAGGGTACCTGTTCATCTGAATCAAACAATTTATCGTGTGAGACCCTAGGGGTACTCAGCAAGTCTTTATGCCTCTAAAGGGGACACAACCTGGGGTGACGCAATTGCAGCAAAAGATAAACCCTAGCAATTCTATAGATACTCGCTAACCAGAGATAGACGGATGTCCGTGAATTAATAACAACAGTTATAACAGTTATAATGGTAATCTTAACAGATCCATCCTCCTCCTCGCTTACCGACGAGGAAGCGGACGAACAACCCCCCATCCGTTGGCAGTTTTATTATCCATTCCATGAGTGTTGCACTATTTACTAGTCAGGTACCTAGTCTAGTCAAATTAAAAGCGGTACTTTAGTTATGCTTGTCTATGATCGAGAAACTGTGCTCCAAGTCGTCCATAACCGCGGACACGGCTTTCAGAAAGTTTTACCCTGCAGGAGTGCACAAATAGCAACACACACTCGATATGCCTCGGAAAAACCAAATCAAAACCCAACGAGGCAGTCACGACAAAGCGATCACAGGATTCAGAAATATTTCAGGGGGCCACCACATTGAGCTACCCGCAACGAAGTTAGCTGACTCCGAGACGGCCTCAAGGTTTGCGCCAGTGGCTGTGAACGACTAGGAACCCGAAAATGTGACTGGGCTTGTCGACACCGCGAAAACACTCCGCTTCCCTAAACAGTATAGTGTGCAGTACCTCGCACAATTTAAATAAAGCAGAAAAGCATGGCATAAGTACAGGATGGTAAATAAAACCTCAAACTAGTTTGTGGCCCCAAGAAATAAGAATGAATCAAGCTCTGGCTCAGGGGGGTTCATAAGCCTCCCGGATGTGGATAGCGCGAATATTCAAGGAACAGGAATCAAGTACTCGGGGTCCTACGGGACACAAGTGAGCCTGAAAAACCAAATAGCGAATATGGCTCACCGATGCCACTTTCATTAGTTATCCCATTACTACTCAGGTTAAGTTGTTTAGGTACCTCGTTATCCATCAGACACTCACATACCCTACACATGCTGTTCTACGACTCGCATGGCTCAAACAACTCCTGTAGTACTGGCTCATGGGATGGAGGAACAAGCTTCGGTGGGGTTTAAAAGTAAAGGCTATGCATTACTTGGGATTCAATTTAATGCAATCGCGACTCAATGGTGCAAGAATAAGAAAGAGGCAATAGGTACTGTATGTATGCAAGCATGTGGTAGTGCTTGCCTGGCAGCTCAGTTGAAGCGAGCGAAGGATCTGGGTGGTACTCCTGGTTCTCTTGGTATATCCCCTGCTCAGCGTCTATTCGAAGAAGAACCAAACAAACAAGGGCCCACATAAATAAAGTGCGCAAGCATATAAATTAAATGCGACAAGCAAACAATCATGCCATGATGAATGATGCACAATTTGCATGGCAATAAAGTAGCACGGCATGGGTGAGGTGTGGAATACAAGATTAAATCATTTTATTGAGTTTTAACCACATTTTAACTTCATATTAGTTGCTGTATACTTTATATTTATATGATGCATGCTTCAAATCAAACCATGGAATGCATAAACAGAAAGGTCTCGTCGAGCTAATCATTTTAGACATATTATTTGTTGAATTTGGAGTTATAAATCAAAAGTTATTAATTTATTAAGACAAAAGGGCATTTTTTTGTAATTCAAATAAACTTGGAATTTTAAATGTCCAAAATATATTTTGAATGGCATATTTGAATTCCTCACATTTTTCTGATCTCAAAACATATATTATATGTATTATTTGGATTAATATTTGAAAAGTTATTTAAAAACAGAATTTAATTTGAATTTGAATTAATTTGGATTAAGTTTGAATTCAAACAGGTACAGGAAAATACTTTTGTTACTCAGCTTAAGCCAGCCACAGACGCTGACGGGTGGGCCACGCGCTGACTCAGCAACACACGCGCTCAGAAAACGTTTCACACCGCGGGTGCTGCCAGACACAGAGAATGACAAGTGGGTCCGAGGCGCTGCGGACCCACATGTCAGCGAACGGCGCGCGGGGGCTGCCAGGCGGGGCCGAGCTGGAGCGCGGGTTGCAAACAGGAAACGCCGGGGGTTTTTCTGCAAAAGCGCGCAGCGGCTGGCAGGTGGGGTCCTAAGGAGGGCGGGTTGCGACGAGCAAAACAGCAGGAGGGTATGCACAAAAGTGCACCGCCGTACTGTTCCTCTTCTCGCGTCCAGAGGACAGATCGGTGTGCGGCAGGGCGCGGGGCGCGGCGCGCGGGATCGAACCCGAGACGTTGCGGGCGCGCGCGCAGAGGCGGAGCCACTGCGCTGGCTTAGGCTTGGTATCAGGGAGGGTCGACGCGGCCTAGATGTGGTACTACGCTTAGCGGGGGCGAACAGACGACAGTGCACTCCGACGAGCGGAGGCCGTTCGACGCAAAGCCCGGTGAGACCAGGGGGTACAGAGAGGCGGACCGTGTCAGGGGGGTGGGGTTTCTCACCGCGAGGATGCTTATGGTGTCTGTTCGGGCCGAGGCGCTGGCGATCGCCGATGATGCAGAGGCCGGCGATCTAGGGTTTCCGGTGGGCGCGGCGCTGGTTCTGGCGGCTCCGGCACTTCTCCTCCGCGACTGCGTGTACAGGCGTGGTGCAGGTGCTCGTCTTGGTCTCCTCGATCACCTCCCCGACGTGCTTGTCGTCTGGAACGGTGTAGCCGCGAGGGCCGAGGGTTGCCGGCGATGGCGTAGCCGGTGGCGATGGAGAAGAGAGGGGGAGAGGGCAGGGCGCCTTCAGGGTAGATCTAGGGAACCAGAGGAGGCGTGTGGCGGGGGGTAAAGCAGAGGGGGAGAGGAGAGGAGCGTGGGGAGCAGGTGGACGGGGAAAGGTGGCCTCGGTGCCCCTTTTTCCTTCTCTCCTCGAGCACGTGATCGGTCGGCAGGGGCAGGGCAAGGGGATGGCAGGCAGGGGGTGGCTACCAGGTGGGTCCAGAGGGCGAGGCCAAGGGCAGGGGCAGGCTCGGGCTGGGGGGCCCCTAGGGCAGAGAGAGAGAGGAAGAGAGGGAGAGGGGGTAGCCTCGGGTAGAGCTAGGTTTGGAGCTAGGGTAGTGGCTCGGGTAGGGTTTGGGGTAGCTAGGGTTGGGGCTTGAGGAGAGAGGGAGAGGGTAGCCAGGTGGGTCCCGCAGGGAGAGGCTCGGCCTAGATGGAAAAGAGGGGGTGGTTAGATTTAGGGTTTAGCTAGGATGGGGTATGGGTTTAGATATAAAGGTGAAGAGAGAGGGAGATGATCCACCCAAAACCAAAAGAACCAAAATACTAGAAATAGGTGGCACTTGCATGGCCCATGCAAAACATTTAATGCCATGTTGATTCTTGCAAAAACAATATTATTAAACATGGCATTGTTCATTTGCATTTCCAAAGGTGGAATAAAGCCAAGCAAAAGAAAAGAAAGGATGTCCCATGTGGAGTAGATGGAGATGACCATTTTGATATACAATGGGACCTGCTAGTGTGTATATGCCACTAGATGATTAATAGTCCCAAAAATATCCCAATATGAGTTTCATTCCTTATTAATCCATATGGAAGCTAGGGAAAAGGGGTCCACTCACAAGGCATGCAAAGGTGGCCATGTGGCTCTCATATATCAATAATGTGAAAACAACATGATGCCAAGATGAGAGCATGTGGCAAAGAATTAGATCCATCCCAACCCACATGAGCTAGAAGTAAAACCAGTAAATGCCAAGCTCATATTTAGTAGGATGGTGGAATTTTAAGGTGGTGAAAGAAAGGTGGTGGGGTTAATAAAAGATATGCCCCCAACTCAACTTGGGCATTAAACAATATATCAAGAACCAAATACAATATCAAGAGGCAAATACAATTAATGATGCATATGAGACAAGATCCAAAACACAAAGGGGTTTTATATGATGCTCAAATGCAAGGTGGCATGATGACATGAGCATGATATAATTATGATGCAACAATTATATATTTGATGTAGCCATTATATTACTAGACCAAGTAGCATTACAATTGTTAGACAATTGGGATGCTACATGGAACCATTAAACTCCTGTATCAAAAATGACAAAAATAATTCTTTTTTGACTTTGGAAAATTCTCTAGGCCAATCTATGAACTCAATTTACCTAATTCCAATTCTCAAGCTTAAGTTACTTCCATATCCAACATATACCAAAAGTCCATAATTTATTGCTTTTCTGAATATTTTTAATGACTTAAACCCTTCTGTATGGGATTGTTTCACTAGAAAAATCACATCTATGGTTATGCAACTCCAAAAATTGTGATTCCAATTTCTATTGGGAGGTATTTGTAACACCTATCCATTGTTATTTGTCTCATTCCATTTGGACATGTATAATAAATCTGGTTAAAAAACAAATTTTCTACAGAACTGACTTTGTGATTTTCCCAAGGGCATTCTGGTAATTATTTTGAGATGATTCCAACTCTTAAAAATCGCAAACTCATATATACATGAAACCCTCTGAGTACAAGTTTAATTGCGCCACATATCTTTTTATGATGATTTATTCACCTAAACTAGGGTTATTTCCACCAAAATAATCATAACTAATTAAGTAAAATTGATAAAATCATGAAAACAGTTTTGTTGGCCTTGTTACAACAATACATATCTGTTGGTATCATTTGTGCACATTGATATAATACAGACCCAAGCATTAGTTCCAAAGGCCTTCTTTAAGTGATTTTGCCAATTAAACACAAAGAAATACCACAAAGGCAATTAGAGTAATTCCAATTGCTATAAAATCAATCTAACTAGACAGACTGAAGTGAGTATTGTGTTGTATGATTGGTTTTTGTATGGTATTGAAGCTTGTATGCCTTGTGTCGATTGTGACAATTGCTTGTTTGCATGTATTTCCTTTGACGATGATAGTTGCGATTATATCGGAGACCAGAAGAGGTGGTTATGATCTAGTTTATTATGGTATTCTCAAAAGAATTCCCGGGACATGTATTGCCAGATTACTGATCACAGGTCCACCTTCTTGCTCATAAACCTTGTCCTACTGTTTTACTTATGCATGTTTTACTTATGCATTGTTTTATTATATGGTGATCTATACTTGGTAGTGGCTTGGATCCTCCAAACCATTACACAATTGTACTACTAAGTACAACCCCCTTATTAACACCTACCTGTCCCTAGTATGATAGTTCGACTATAACACATACCCCCTTTGGAGACCCCGGTTTAGCCGAAGCAAACCTAGGATGGGAAGACCCTGAAAAAGTTTTATGATAAAACCTTGGTGAGGTTTGACCTACCAAGACAAGTTTGAGAAATAAAAAGTTTTTCGTTTTACAAAAGATGTTGAAGGATATAGGAGGAAAAATGTTTTTGAAAATGCACCCGGTTCTTTGTAGCTTTAGCTATAACAATTTAACCCGTGCAACCACATTACTCTTATATGGGAAGGGGCTGTACTTGAAGTTTGTTTACTCTGGTATGATTTGCCTCGTAACTACTATAGGGGATGTCAATCTCTGGAGGCTGGGTCTTCCCCTGTAATGGTCCACGTGAGACATCGACCTAGAGAAGAAACAAATGGCTGCAGGCTGCCAGGCATTACGATGAGCCTCTCATTGAAAGCGCACACTTTGTGCAGTGAAAAGGGCACTCCGGTTGGTCCACGGTACCTGACGTCCCAGTGTTGAGGGGAATGACACATAGGGTAGGCGCTTATAGTTGAGTGGACACTCCAAAGGTCTTGACCGGTTACTCGACCCATGATCTGTGTAGATTAGGGAAGGGTACCCGGATGGTGTGGGTAAAGTGTACAAGCTCTGCAGAGTGTAAATCTATTCGAATAGACATGTCCGCGTTCATGAATGGGTTGGACAAACTACTGTAGAGTGGTGCTGGTTTTGTTTTTGAAAAAGGATCGGAAAAGCAAAGGCTTTTGGAAATGTTTTAACCATGGGATTGTTAGAAAGAATAAAGGTTTTGACCATGGGATGGTCAGAAAGAGAGGAAAGGAGTTGGTCATGGGATGACCGGAAGGAATGCAAATGGGTGACCCCATCCAAATAGTTTACAAGTTCTTCACATGTTTCCAAAAAGGTTTATAAAATTTTTCTTACAAAGATATGTAGATGCCGTATCTACACGAGAAACTATTTGAGAAAAGAACCTCGCTTGGGGCCCTCCTATTACCACCGCCATATTGCATATCCTCTTGTTGTTATAATTTCCCTGAAGGTGGTTTGCGAGTACATTCAACGTACTCACTGGCATTGTCCTTGGCTATTAACTTGTTCAGATATAAAGAACATGGTGGTAATGACGACTATGTGAGCTAGGACGTTCTCCTAGTTAGCTGCCTATAGGTTAAGGCATGGCTCAGGCTCTATGCTTGATGAAGTTCCACTAATGATGATTGATGTAGCCATAGTGGCAAATAAGGTATGACATGTATCCGCCTAAGTAATGGATGTTTACTTTGATACTTGTCGGTTATGTGCGACGACTAACTGATCATGGGATCATGGTGTATGCATAGTAGGGATTCTCGGAGGATTAATACGGGGGGGGGGGGGGCACAAATGTGGTATTGGAAAAGAACACATGCAATGTGGTCATGTGGATCAATGCTGACTCTAGTGGATATCAATGTGGGTTAGGAAAAGAACACATGCAATGACTACTCTAGGGGATATATTCGGGTGTCTAACCATGGTGTACAGAGACCAAAAACACATAGGAAAGCAGCTTCCACACTGAATGTTGCACCAGTGTGACAGAAGTTGCATCAAAGAATCCACTAGAGTGTGTGTGGTCCTCTAGATATCAATGTGGTCTTGGAAAATAACACATGCAATGTGGTCATGTGGATCAATTACTCTAGTGGAGATATCAATGTGTGGTTTAGGAAAAGAACACATGCAATGACTCTAGGGTATCCATGTGTCAAACCATCATGGTCACAAAGACCAAAAACACATAGGAAACTAGCTTCCACATCGCATGTTGCATTAGTGTGACAGAAGTTGCATCACAGAATCCACTGGAGTGTGTGTGGTCATGTGGATATGAATTTGGTTTTGTAAAAGAACATGTGCAATGTGGTCATGTGGATCTCAATGACACGAGTGGATATCAATGTGGTTTAGGAAATTAAAAGAACACATGCAATGACTAATGTAGGGGATAGATCCATGTATCAAACCATAGTGTACAGAGACCAACAGATAGGAAAGTGGCCTTCCACATTACATGTTGCACTAGTCTGATAGAAGTTTCATGCATCAAAGAATCCACTAGAGTGTGTGTGGTCATGTAGATATCACTATGTTTTTGGAAAAGAACACATGCAATGTGGTCATGTTGATCAATGACTAGATGATATCAATGAGCAATGAGTCTAGGGGATCCATGTGTTAAACCTGTTGGAGATATGCCCAAGAGGCAATAATAAAGTGGTTATTATTATATCTTTATGTTTATGATAACTGTTTACATCCCATGCTATAATTTTATTAACCGGAAACATTAATACTTGTGTGTTTTGTAAACATAAAAGAGTCCCTAGTAAGCCTCTTGTTAAACTAGCTTGTTGATTAATGGATGATCATAGTTTTCAGATCATGGACATTGGATGTCGTTAATAACAAGATCATATCATTAGGAGAATGATGTGATGGACACACACCCATAGTAAGCCTAGCATAAGATCAAGTCATTAAGTTCGTTTTGCTACAAGCTTTTCAAATGCATAGTAACCTAATCCTTCGACCATGAGGTTATGTTAATCACCATCACCAGATGGGTACTTTGATGACATCAATCGCCGCTTCGTAACAGGGTGGTTATAAAGGTGACATTGGGTATTCTGAAAGTATGTGTTGAAGCGCATGGACCAATATTGGGATTTGTCCATCCATATGACGGATAGATATGCTTTGGGCCCTCTCGGTGGAATGTCATCTAGTTAGCTTGCAAGCATGTGACTAGGTCACAAGGGATGACATATCATGGAACGAGTAAAGAGTACTTATCAGTAACGAGGTAGAACTAGCTATGGAGATACCAGCGATCAAACCTCGGATAAGTAGAGTATCGCGTGACAAAGGGAATTGGTTTCATATGTTAATGCTTCTATCGATCACGAAGTCATCGTTGAGTATGTGGGAGCCATTATGGATCTCCAGATCCCTCTAATGGTTATTGATCGGAGATGTGTCTCCATCATGTCTGCATATTCACGAACTGTAGGGTGACACACTTAAGGTTCAAAGTTGTTTTAAATAGATATGGAATGTGCGTTGGAGACCGAATGTTGTTCGGAGTGTCAGATTGGATCTGGGACATCACGAGGAGATCCAGAATTGTCCAGGGAATAAGATTCATATATTGGGGATCATTTTCTAAGTTAGGAAATGTTCCAGAGTATTTGTATGGGGATTCTAGAAGGTTTTGGAATGTTCCGGAAGGTTCTGGAAGATTTCTTGGAGTTTACTTGAAAACCAAGAAAGGATCAAGGAATCCTTGTGGGGTAAGACAAGGATTTGTGGGGGAGTAGGACTCTCCCCCCACCTCCTTGATCCGCCGGCCAAGGGAGAGGGGAGTCCTACAAGGACTCCACCTCCCCATGGCGCCTCCCTCCTTTAAATAGAGGGGTGGAGGCACAAGCCCCCTTGCGCCTTCTATTCTCTAGATCTCAAGTTGCCTCTCTCCTCCTCCTTCCTTCTGCTCTAGCTTAGGCAAAGCCCTGCATAATTCTCTACTCCACCACCACCATGCCGTCGTGCTGCTGGGATTCCGTGGAGAGATCTACTACCTCCGCTGCTCGCTGGAACAGGGAGAGGAAGGTCTGCTTCGACTCCGCACGTGTGACCGACTGCGGAACCGCTGCCGGAACACGGCGCCGGAAGGATCGTCTACTCGATCTTGAGATCGGCAAGTGATCGACTACATCAACCACGAGATCCGATCTCGTAACGCTTTCGGGTCTACAAGGGTTAGTACAGATCTATCTCGTTGCACATGTCTATTAGATTAGATCTTGGCTTTTATCTAGATTAGATCTGGGTTTTGTTCGTTCTTGCGGTAGAATTTTTTTGTTTTCCATGCTACAAACCCATCAGTGGTATCAGAGCCGTGTCTATGCGTAGATCTGTTGCACGAGTAGAACACAATGGTTTTGTGGGCGTTGGTGCTCGTGTCGTCTTTTTCTTTGTGTACTTTGCATCTTGTGGTATGGTGGGATGAAGCGTCTCGGGCTAACCTTACATGTCATCGCACATGAGACTTGCTACACGCTTGACGTGTAACTTGCTTTGCACAAGTGGCTTTGCGGGTGTCTGTCTCTCCCACCATAGTATAGATCCAATTTACACTTTGTACTTGATAGCACTTGTATCAACGTTGTGGTTCAGTTTCGTAGGTAAGATCCGTTCTTATTCGAAAGCCCCAAACCACGTAAAACATGCAAAGAAAATTAGAGGCGTCTAACTTGTTTTTGAAGGGGTTTTGTGATGTGATATGGCCATCATGTGATTGTGATTATATTTGATGTATGCAATGATCCTTGTTGTAATATGGCAACCGGCAGGAGCCTAATGGTTGTCTTTAATTCTGTTAAGACCTGCGTGTCTATTCATCTTGTAATAGCTTTATTCCAAGTAGTTGTAATAGTTGCCAGTGATGATGGACAACCATGAAGCGGCGCCACTGACCTTGACGCAATGCTGGTGATGATGGAGATCATGTTCGTGCTTTGGAGATGGAGATCAAAGGCATAAGAAGAAAGGGCCATATCATATCACACTAATTATGAATTGCCTGTGATGTTAATCCTTTATGCATCTTGTATTGCTTAGATCACAATGGTAGCATTATAAGATGATCCCTCTCACTAAATATCAAGTAATAAAGTGTTCTTCCTTAGTAGGCACCGTTGCTAAGACTCGTCGTTTCGAAGCATCTCGTGATGATCGGGTGTGATAGATTCTACGTGTGCATACGACGGGTGCAAGCCAGATTTGCACATGAGGATACTAAGGTTAACCTTGACGAGCCTAGCATGTACAGACATGGTCTCGGAACACGGAATACCGAAAGGTAAAGCATGAGTCATATGGATGATATGATGAACATGTTGATTGTTCGCCTTTAAAGCTACATCATCTCACGTGATGATCGGACTTGGTGTAGTGGATTTGGTTCGTGTAATCACTAAAACAACTGGAGGGATGTTGTTTTGAGTGGGAGTTCATTTGTAATTTGGATTAGTCGAACTCAATTTATCATAAACACAATCAAAGTGAATTTGCATAGTTTGTCGTAGTCATTGGCATCCGTTCACCACCTTACGCTTAGTTATAGTTGAGATAGTAGAACTATAGAAATTCTGGATATTTTCTTTACGAACTGGTATCGTATTGTTTTGAGTGTCAATCTAAAGTTTAAAAGTCATATTGCAAACTTTCAGCAAACTCCGTTTACTCTGTGTAGTTTAATAAACAGTATTAAATCAAGAGTAACAATTCCAGTGTTAGTATCTAATGTATCGTGTTTACCTCCATGATTCTTGATACTCAAAAGATTGTTTTTAATATCAAGTTTTATCTAAGAGCTGAAAGCAATGTTTCAGAAACCATCATATGTGAAAGGTATTGCGATATCTAAAACAATGTGTTGGTTACAACATGATAGAGTATACGTCCTCATATTTGATGAGAATTTGTGAAGGTTGGAGACGCCAGTCGTCCTAATCCTCCAAAAGGTTTTGGAAAAGAAACATTATACTCGCAATTCACCTTTATAAGCTATAGCAGCTTGATCATGAAAGTTGTCATGATAAGGATGAATATAAGATGTAAGTAAAATGTTTACTACACTAAAAGATTACTAAAGAATGGAACTTTGAAAGAATGCCAAACATTTGATGAAGGTGATCCACTTCAAAGTGCAAGTTCAAAGGTATTAGTATTTGACTATACACACTTTGTACTATGTGTCATGTGAATGACACCACTATTGATGTTGATAGATTCTTTTAAAAGAAAAGGAATTGTTGAAAGAGAATCTATAAAATATTTGGCAGAAAAGAAAAGATTGGAGATGTCCAACTTAGGTATATAGAAGATACATGTTATGGCTGTATTCCTTGCTTGTTAAACAATGTAGTTCTGCGGTATTGGATACTGAATTGGTTGGTATGAAGTGTCATACAGGACAACACAATTCATGAACTACAATGTCCTAAGTAACTAGCAAGAGAATATGTGATGATGTTCATCGAAAACAAAAAAAGGGTTGTTGTGTTGCTCGTTAATATCAAAGCTTGCCTTCAAGATTTGTTTCAATAATTGTTATTTTGATCAGGTATTATGACGACAAAAGGTTGTTCAAATAATTACCGCATTCCATAATAGATGGATGATATACAAGTCAGGTTGGAGAAATAACGACCATAAAATTAATGCTAAAATGTCGCAAGACAAATGATTGAAATATCACTTGCGAAGTGACATCGCCGTTTAAATTATATTGAAAGGGATACATGAAGAAACTCCATGTTGATGGATTTTTGGATTCTTTGATTTTGATCAAATGACGCTTGTGATACTTTCTTGGAGATAATTAAAACTCCGTTAGTAGGCCAAAAGAGGAACGGACGACTAACTGATTGGAATTTGTACATATTGATGTATATATTCCATTATGTGTAGTCGTGGGCGATGGATTTCAACTTGATATGCTTTCTTCGATGATTTGAGTGAGTATATGTATATACTTACTCAATAAGGAAGAAGTATGAAACATTTGAAAATGTTCAAAGACTTTCAAGATGAAGTGGAAAATCATTGTAACAAGAAAATAAAAAGTTTATGATTGGATCATAAAGAAAGATGTTTGAGTTACAAGGTTAGCAAAAAACCTAAGATTTGAGGAATCGTTCCATGGATTTGCATTTCCCAAAACACCATAGGAGTATGGAGTGTTCAAGATATGTAATGAAACCTTGTTTGACATGATAAGATCAAAGGTGTCATTTATAAAACTGCCATTATATTTTAAAGATTAAAGCTTTAGTGACTACCGCTTTTACACTGAAAAGAGCTCCATCGTGATCCGTTTAAATGACACCATATAAGTCATGGTTTGGGATAAAACCCAGGTTGTCCTTTCTTAAATTTTTGGTATGCTAGGCATAAGTAAAATGTTTACAACCAAAGTCGGATGAGCATGTCTTTGTAGGTTATTTCGAATAACCATTGGGTATTCCTCCATAACACCGAAGACAAAAGTGTTTGTCACTTAGAATGTCGAGTTTCTTGAGAAGGAATTTTTGGTGAAAAGTTAAGTGGGAGGACAATAGAAGTTTGACAAGGTTGTTGAACCTTGCCTAATATGTGCTGAGTTGCGCAGCGTCAGTAAGTGTCCCGGAGGCAGCAACAATGCTCATGGCTCACGTGCCTCAAAGGATGTGGTCACGGGGATCTAAGTTCCTATTGAACCAAGTAGGTCGGGTAAGTAATCAAATGCCAAGATTTGAGAGTTCAATCATTGTTGTTTGAAAATGATGAACCGACTGCATGCAAATAATCAATGATGGGACCTGACTTCGTTAAGTGGCTTGAAGCCATAAAATCCGTGATAATTCCATACACGAGAAATCAAGCTTTGAATTTGAAAGACCCTCTGGAAAAGGTGCAAGACCTTACAGTCGTATATGGATCTATAAAGAAATAGACATGGATGTTTCACATCTATGAAATAGTCGACATGTCGGAAAGAGTTTACGACAATGTTCAAGGAATTGACTATGATAAGATTTGATCTTTCATAGCGATATTTAGTCTGGATGGATTAATGTAGCAACCACTACATATATTTTGGTATATGGTAGTTGAACAAACAAAACAAGTTCTTCTAATAGAATGGTTACCTAGGATGTGTCCATGACACGATCCAAAGGGTTTTGTTAATTCAAAGGATGCTAAAAGAGTATGCAAAACTTCAATGGTTGAAGTGAGCATCGCGGAGTTGGAATCTTCACCGTGATGAAAACGTTAAAAGGTTTAATTTCATCAGAGACGATGAAGATGTTTGCATTTTGCAAGAAATTAAGTGGGAGCGCTAAAACATATTCCTAATACATTATGTGAAAGACATATTGTTGATTAGAAATGATGTATCTTTTATTAACACAGGTTAAGAATTTCATTTCGATGAAAGACTTAGGCATAACCCAAGAATTAGGCATCAATGTCTATATGGATAGATTGAGGCGCTAATATGGTTTTGCCAAATGTACATAGATAATATGTTGAATGAGTTCAATATGGAAACAACAAGAAAGGTTCTTGACGCACGGAAAGGACTGAATCAAGATTTAAGTGTGTTGACACGAGATTCAAGTATTTTGACACTTGGTGAAATCACAAGAATATTTTGATCAATCATTCTTTGAGATGTACACATCCAGATATGTCCTATGCTCTAAATGTTATGAGCATATACCAGAATGACTCATAAGATTATCATTGGACAATAGTAGGGATATTCCTATGATCTTTGGAAGAACTAAGAATATATTATTTATATAGTGGTGACAAATAGTTCATTGTAAATTGTTACATTGATACTAGTTTTGTCACAAATTAAGTTTATCTCAATTTAAACTATGGGTGGCACAAAGTAATGGAAAGGAAATTCCATAACGGATTTGGTTGAGTACCAAAGTTAAAACATTGTGACAGATACTACAACAAAAGGCTAAGTATATGACTGCTATTGTAGCAGCAAATGAGGGCATTTGCGTCAAGTAGTTTGTTATCAAACTAGGTGTGGTTCATAGCGGTATAATACTATGAAGATACATTGTATGACAATTGTATCAACATGATTTAATCCCAAGGAACTAAAGGTCTCACCAAAGGACCAAATTTATACAATGCCATCTCATTGGAGAATGAGTAATGTGTAGAGACGCAAGGACATGCAAATACACACAGACCTGGAAGTGTCAGATCCGAAGATTATGTTTACCACTAGCAATAGTGTCTATACAACACCAGAAAGCCATAGGTGTTGAGTGCACAAGTTTTTAACTAGATTATTGACTCTAGTGCAAGTGGGAGAATGTTGGAGATATGCCCAAGAGGCAATAATAAAGTGGTTATTATTATATCTTTATGTTTATGATAAATGTTTACATCCCATGCTATAATTGTATTAACCGGAAATATTAATACTTGTGTGTTTTGTAAACATAAAAGAGTCCCTAGTAAGCCTCTTGTTAAACTAGCTTGTTGATTAATGGATGATCATGGTTTCCTGATCATGGACATTGGATGTCGTTAATAACTAGATCATATCATTAGGAGAATGATGTGATGGACACACACCCAGAGTAAGCATAGCATAAGATTAAGTCATTAAGTTCGTTTTGCTACAAGCTTTTCAAATGCATAGTAACCTAATCCTTCAACCATGAGGTTATGTTAATCACCATCACCGGATGGGTACTTTGATGACATCAAACGCCGCTTCATAACTGGGTGGTTATAAAGGTGACATTGGGTATTCTGAAAGTATGTGTTGAAGCGCATGGACCAATATTGGGATTTGTCCATCCATATGACGGATAGATATGCTTTGGGCCCTCTCGGTGGAATGTCATCTAGTTAGCTTGCAAGCATGTGACTAGGTCACAAGGGATGACATATCATGGAACGAGTAAAGAGTACTTATCAGTAACGAGGTAGAACTAGGTATGGAGATACCGACGATCAAACCTCGGATAAGTAGAGTATCGCGTGACAAAGGGAATTGGTTTCATATGTTAATGGTTCTATCGATCACGAAGTCATCGTTGAGTATGTGGGAGCCATTATGGATCTCCAGATCCCGCTAATGGTTATTGATCGGAGATGTGTCTCCATCATGTCTGCATATTCACGAACCATAGGGTGACGCACTTAAGGTTCGAAGTTGTTTTAAGTAGATATGGAATGTGCGTTGGAGACCGAATGTTGTTCAGAGTCTCGGATTGGATCCGGGACATCACGAGGAGATCCGAAATTGTCCGGGGAATAAGATTCATATATTGGGGATCATTTTCTAAGTTAGGAGATGTTCCAGAGTATTTGTATGGGGATTCTAGAAGGTTTCGGAATGTTCCGGAAGGTTCTGGAAGATTTCTTGGAGTTTACTTGAAAACCAAGAAAGGATCAAGGAATCCTTGTGGGGTAAGATAAGGATTCGTGGGGGAGTAGGACTCTCCCCCCACCTCCTTGATCCGCCGGCCAAGGGAGAGGGGAGTCCTACAAGGACTCCACCTCCCCATGGCGCCTCCCTCCTTTAAATAGAGGGTTGGAGGCACAAGCCCCCTTGCCCCTTCTATTATCTAGATCTCAAGTTGCCTCTCTCCTCCTCCTTCCTTCTGCTCTGGCTTAGGCGAAGCTCTGCAGAATTCTCTACTCCACCACCACCACCACGCCGTCGTGCTGCTGGGATTCCGTGGAGAGATCTACTACCTCCGCTGCTCGCTGGAACGGGGAGAGGAAGGTCTGCTTCGACTCCGCACGCGTGACCGACTGCGGAAGCGCTGCCGGAACACGGCGCCAGAAGGATCGTCTACTCGATCATGAGATCGGCAAGTGATCGACTACATCAACCACGAGATCTGATCTCGTAACGCTTTCGGGTCTACAAGGGTTAGTACAGATCTATCTCGTTGCACATGTCTATTAGATTAGATCTTGGCTTTTATCTAGATTAGATCTGGGTTTTGTTCATTCTTGCGGTAGAAATTTTTTGTTTTCCATGCTACGAACCCATCAAAACCATGGTGTACAAAGACCAAAAACACGTAGGAAAGCAGCTTGCACATTGCATGTTGCGCCAGTGTGACAGAAGTTGCATCAAAGAATCCACTAGAGTGTGTCTGGTCATGTAGATGTGAATGTGGTTTTGGAAAAGAACACATGCAATGTGGTCATCATGTGTGGATCAACACTGACTCTAGTGGATATCAATGTGGTTTAGGAAAAGAACACAAGCAATGAATACTCTAGGGGATACATCAATGTGTCAAACCATGGTGTACAGAGACCAAAAACACATAGAAAAGCAGCTTCCACATTGCATGTTGCACCTATGTGATAGAAGTTGCATCACAGAATCCACTGGAGTGTGTGTGGTGATGTAGATATCAATGTGGTTTTGGAAAAGAACACATGCAATGTGGTCATGTGGATCATTGCTGACTCTAGTGGATATCAATGTGGTTGAGGAAATTAAAAGAACATATGCAATGACTACTCTAGGGGATAGATCCATGTGTCAAACCTCGGTGTACAGAGACCAACATATAGGAAAGCAGTTTCCACATTGCATGTTGCACCAGTGTGACAGAAGTTGCATCATAGAATCCACTAGAGTGTGTGTGGTCATGTAGATATCAATGTGGTTTTGGAAAATAACACATGCAATGTGGTCATCATGTGTAAATCAATGCTGACTCTAGTGGATATCAGTGTGGTTTAGGAAAACAACATGTGTAATGACTACTCTAGGTGATAGATCTATATGTGAGACCATGTTGTACAGAGACAAAAAATACATAGGAAAGAAGCTTCCACATTGCATGTTGCACCAGTGTGACAGAAGTTGCTTCATAGAATCCACTATAGTGTGTGCATGTGGATATCAATGTGGTTTTGGAAAAGACCACATGCAATGTGGTTATCCTGTGTGGATCAATGCTGGCTCTAGTGGATATCAATGTAGTTTAGGAAAAGTACACATGCAATGACTACTCGAGTGGATAGATCCATGTGTCAAACCATGGTGTACAGAGACCAACACATATGAAAGCAGCTTCCACATTGCATGTTGCACTAGTGTGACACCAGTTACATCACAGAATCCACTAGAGTGTGTGTGGTCATGTAGATATCAATGTGGTTTTGGAAAAGAAAACATGCAATGTGGTCATCATGGGTGGATCAATGATGACTCTAGTCGATATCAATGTGGATTAGGAAAAGAACGCATGCAATGTCTACTGTCGGGGATAGATCCATGTGTCAAATCATGGTGTATAGAGACCAAAAACACATAGGAAAGTAGCTTTCACATTGCATGGTGCACCAATGTGATAGAAGTTGCACCACAAAATCCACTAGAGTGTGTGTGGTCATGCAGATATCAATGTGGTTTTGGCAAATACACATTCAATGTGGTCATGTGGATCAATGACTCTATTGGAGACATCTATGTGTGGTTTAGGAAAATAACACATGCAATGACTCTAGGGGGATCGATGTGTCAAACCATCATGGTCACAGAGAACAAAAACACATAGGAAAGCATTATTCTAGGGGCTTTTTGGTCTGTATGCTTGCATGCATCGAGTTATCTAGAGTTGCATGTGTTCTTTTCCAAACCACATTGATACACATGAGCACAAACACTCCAAAATGGATGCTTCTATCACACTGGTGCATCTATCATGCATGTTGGCAGTTGCATTCCAGAGGCTTTTTGGGCTTTCTGACCACATGCATGCATATATGGAGTATCAAGATTCATTGCATGTATATATATGAAAGGTTTGACCAACGTCGTATATATATATATATATATATATATATATATATATATATGTGTGTGTGTGTGTGTGAAGAGTTTGATGTAGAGAGGTAGACATTCGTCAAAAATGATTGACTGAAAAATTAGAAGACATCGAGTGCGTTTTGCATTTTCCATTGACATGCGTAAAAATTATTAACTACAAAACAAATCGAGTTGTACATAGTTTCCCACTCGTGCGTTTTGCATTGACACATGCATTGTACATGTTTCTCACCCCGCGTGCGCTCCCACCGCCCAACTGCCCCATCGTCTCCCAGTCATTTAAAAGACACCAGTCACACGGTTTCACCCATTTCTCCACTCCATCCCACTCTTACCTCTGCACTCCAAAGAATAGAAGGAAACCGTAGCAACAAGTACAATATTGTTTTCGTGAATATGAAGAGATCAGGACCGGTGGTCGAAGGGGACGCCTAGTTAATCATCGACGAGGAGGCAACTAATGCCATCATCGAGAAGGAAGTAAAGAACAAGGTCGACGAGGAAGCGGTTGCAGATCCGATGGTGCACGTGGACTATGATTACTATAACAACAGCGAGGATGAAGAACCTATGGATCCATTTGTGCTCGAGCAAGAATCCAGCAACGGAGAACCGGAGGTAATTAGATCTGAACTGTGAATGGGGTTTTCTGATTTTACTGTTCATATTTTAATTTATAGGATTTTCTAATCTTGTAGAGTTTGATTAATTAATTTGTTATGCGCCTTGTAGTTTTATGCACATCTTTTGTTGGTCGTTTTGATCTGCCCCTAGTCATTCCAGTCACACGTTTTCTAGTTTTATAGTAGCTAATCAGATATTTTGTAGTTTGGTTGATCTGTCGTACGTTCTAGTGATATAATTTCATCTGGAGTTCATAGCTTATCTAGATTGTGTCTAGTTGTCCAATCTATAGTTTGATTTGTATGATAAAAGTCACATATATAGTAATCATGTGCATTCCTACTTACATTGATAGAAATTTAATATTTTGTAACAGAAATTTAATGTCTAATTTACTAAAACATTATTATAATCAACTTAACAAACTATTTAGTAAGTTCATCTCTGTTATAGTAAGTTTTGTATGTATATGTACAGATGTATTAAAATGCAGATAAATGTCCATCTCTTTTATATTTAGGGAAACAAATTGTTAAATTCCTAATTAACTGAGTATATTTAGGAGAAGCAAATTCCTATTTATACCATGGTCAAACTGAATAAAACTAGCTAGTCATAACTTTTTTTTGGTTTGCCAATTTACTAATAATATGAGTGGACAGAATTACTCCATATGTCCAAAAAAAGGGTATCTCAGTTTTGTTAAAATTTGAATATATCTATATATATACTGAAACTTGTATAGATATTCATTAAAATTATTTGAAATAACAGTATAATTTTAACTTAGGTGGAGTTACATATACATTAATGTATATGTTAAATACTGGATCATGCATGTTATCCAATCTCTGTTATAGTAAGATCTGTATGTATACGAACAAATGCATTAAAATGGTGATAACTAAGTTTATCTATATAGTCCATCTCTATTATATAGTTAGGGAAACAAATTGTTAAATTCCTAATACACTGAGTATATTTAGGAGAAACAAATTCCTATCTATACCATGTTTAAACTAAATAAAACTAGCTAGTCATAACTTCTTTTTGTTTTACCAATTTACTGATAAGATAAATGGGAAGAATTAATCCATCTATCCTAAAAAAAGAATGGCTCAGTTTTGTTAAAATTTGGATGTATCTTTATATACTGAAACTTGTATAGATTCTTTCAAATTATATGAAAGAATAGTATAATTTTATATATCACTTATTTTATCATATATGTATGCAAACAAATATATGTTTAATGGACTAGTTTGTGCAAAAACTGGTTCAACTTGTGCACACATGCTAAAATTAATCTCTCAACACATCCCTTTCCTACTTTGATCTCATGATTTTGGGAGAGTAATTTTTTTCATTCACTGACTTCTCTCTACTTGCTAATCCATAGGAACGAGATAGCGATGTCAGGGAAATTATGTGGTCTAGGAACGCAAAAATCGGGCACATCCTGATGCATATGATTAATGGGAGGTTCCCCTTCTGCCGAGGTCCTAACAAGTACATGTGCCCCATATGTGTAAGAAGGATTGCGTAAGACCTAAACAACATCGTGCAGCATGTCGGGTGCATTACCCATGGAGGACAGCAGCGTGCACATCATATGAAGGTCAAGCACGCTGCCTTCATGGTTTACCTAAGCAAGTATGTCAACCTCGGTTCCATCGCTCTATGGCCCTAACTTCTAGCTCATGGTGCATCTGCTGCCTCCTATTGTTGCCTCCTATTACATCTGCTGCCACCTCCTATTGCCTCTGCTGCCTCATATTACCTGTTGCCTGTTGCTGCCTCCTATTTATATAATGGGATACTATTATATATCGGTTTGGTTATGTAATTAAGTACTACTAGTACTATATTATATGCAAGTAGTATGTGGTGGTTGTGATCGCACCTATTTAACTAGTATATGTATATATTATCAGTACCTTTTAAGTTGTTTGTTATGATTGTTCCTGGTTGCACATATTTCTCACCATTCAAAATATTTTTTTAGTGTGAATCTTTGAGAAACACACACACGGTTTTGCAACAATATATAAAATCCATGGTTATTGTTCCTGGTTACACCATGTTTGAAATCAACAAAAGATAAATACACATTACTTGCAACCATGATTTTTCCTAGTTGCAACAACTTTGGTACAACACGTTAAACACATCTCATGAATACTGAAAACAACTAACTAGCTAGCTAGATAACTAAACATCAAAGAAAATATCATTCTTCGCAGTTACTGATGATCATTTCTTCTCAGAAGTTCTGACAGTGAGCATGAAACTCATTTCTCATACTGATTTCTAAAATGATAAAACCAAGAGAAGAATACATCCATAATAACACACCCTAAAGTCATTGCCACACTAAGCATCATCATGAACCAAACATGCTTGCAGATCTTTAGATATCTACAGATCCATGTCTCTATCTGCCAGCCTCAGCTTAATCCTCGTCTAATCATCCACCTTCTTACATAGCTGGGAAAGCATCCTCTGCATCTGTGGTGGCCATGGGTTGTCCATCCAGTACAAGTAACAGCACACCTCAATTGGACAACCTAAAAAAATTCTACCAATGGCTGCACCATAGGAGGCAACCATCCTAGCAGGAACATGGTTACACTAGCATCTCCAACTAGGATCTAGCTCCTGAAAGAATATTTCATGATCTCTAGTGTTTTTTGTGTTACATAGCAATACCAAGGAATATTTAATGTTTGTTAAGTGCTGTAGACAATTGGCCATACAAAAAGCTACCAAAATAGAGTTGGGGGTGGATTATCTGCCCCTAGCTAGGGCTGTATTATCCGCCCTGGCTCGATCGACAAAGTGTACAAGGCGCGTCATGCGGTATGGGGCGGACTTTCAATCGGATTGTCTAGCCAGGGCCAGAGTTTTTGCTTGGGCCAGATAATCCGCCCCCGGGAATTTTCTCAAAGGGAGCAAAGGCACGTCACGCGGTATGGGGGCAGATTTCACTCAGAAAATCCATCTCCATGGCGGAGGTTTTGCCCCGGCAGGATAATCCGGCCCCAAACTCTCTAACGGCTGTGTTTTGGCAGGGGTATAAATACCCCAATTGCTGCTCTTGTCAGAACTCTTGATTCATTCGAAATAGTGCAGTACTATTCTTCAAGTTCCAAACCGGTATCTCCATCTTCATCCACCCGAAGGCTCCGATCTTTGGGGAATCAAATGAGGAGGCTTCGATGTTCTTCAACACCAATCAAGCGCATCACTTCCCTTCCATTCACTTGGAGGATTCTTGATCTAGGATTTCTTGCTAATATCTAGATCTTGTTTTTAGTTATTGATATTATTTTTTCTTGTGGAAGCTTGTTGTCTTCACAGGAGGCTCCAATTCAATTGTGGATGTGTGCCCCGCTAGTGTTGTAAAGGCATCGGTTCCCGCCTCGAAGGGTACCAATAATGGAAAGGTGGATCAGGCATTTGGTGGCGAGATCCATCGGAGAACAGGGTGAGGCCTATTGTGGTGTGGTGGTCTTAGTACCGCCCACCCCTCCAACGCAGGCGTACTTCCCTTAACAAAGAAGGAACTGCGGTTAAACAAATCCTGTGTCTCTCTGTGCTCCACTATGGTTACCTCGTTCCTCGGTTTACTCGCTTAATAGTTAGGTTTGCATATAGGGAAATTATTTGTAGTTGCATATCTAGAGAATTTACCTTTGTGTCAAGCCTAAAATTGAAAAAGAATTAAAATTTGGAATAGCCCCTATTCACCACCCCCTCTAGGTACCCATACGATCAATTTCAATTGGTATCAGAGCCTCGGCCCTTTACTCGGGCCTAACCGACTAAGAGAAGTATGGGTACTAAGGGAGATGGGAGTGAGGTTGTGGACAATGTCCCAATGGAAGATCTCAAGATGTTGGAAAGAACCTTGTTGAAATCCATTGAGACCAAAATGGAAGAGATGCATCGAATGATTGCACGTCTCTCTCCGTTTACAACCCCTCCTACATTTACCTTTGAGGCTACCACTCCACTCTTTAATCAATGGAAATTCTTGATGAAATCTCATGTGTGAAGTTCGTCCATTGAGCTTTGGAGGATCATTGAAGATGGCCTCCAAGTTGAGAATATCATTTTGCAGTCCAAAAGTTGAGGCGCCCAGGCAAAGCGGTACCCAAGTTTCTTGTAATCAGCCGCGTTACCCACAGTTGGTGTGCCAAATACTTAGGGGGTCTTTTTCGGCATGAATTCAACTTTATGTTTGAATACAAAATATTAGGCTAACACCCATCAAGTTGGCCACCCCTGTCAGTTTTCGCCATTATGTCGCTGTCATCGTGGCTGCCATGTAGGCTTGCAGCATTGGCGCCTGCATCTATTACGCATCTTCTTCTTCCCTGGAGCGTCAATCCGTGGTCGCGGCCATGGCGCGGAGCTGGGACATGGACGAACCTGCTCGGCCCCGCTCTCCTCCCCATCCCAAATTGGAGCTCGCCCTCACCATGGCCGCACCCATGGCACGACATGGGGACGAGAATTCATACCCTGGTTAGATCTCTCACCGTGCTGACCATGCTCAGTCATGTTGTCCACCTCTAGAACCCAAGCTCGCTGTCGCCGTGGTCGCACCCGCACCAGCCATGACGCCTTCCTCTTCGAACCCAAAGGCCACATCCACTCTTTTCGGCACAACGCCAACAAGGTGAAATTCCATCCAGTTTTCTTCTTGTGATTGTGGTAGAAGAACATGTACAAATATGTTTTTTACTAGATTTTCATTTTAATTAGTAGCTCTGTGATGAAGAATTAGAGAGAACCTAAATAGAATGATGATGAAGATCATGGTCTGCACTTTGCATTGCATCAACACAGGCTTGTTTACGAATCATATTACCAGGAGAGTGGAGTTCATCAGCCATTACCAAAAATATGGGAACAAATCCATGACCGATGCAATGCAAATATGCATAGAGAAGCTAGATCCATGTCATCAATCATAAATAGGTGGCACATTTGAGTGATGTGTTCAAATGCATACACCATGTATCATTCATAACGATAACACTATCGGCAGTGTTGCTAGCTGTTTGTATGAGCTATTCATTTTATATGATCATGGCACCTTACTTTCCTAGTTAGTAATCTTGAAACTACAATCAACTTGAAGTGGTTGTTATCCTGAGAAAAATGTCTAATATGCACATTACCTTTGTCTATTCTATGCTGCAATTCTGCTATTATGGCCATGGAAAGAAAAGCTGGGCTTCACTGAATATTACGCAGTTAGGCCTAACTTAGTCTTACACAAATAAGCAAAGCTTAGTATTACACAAATAAGCATAACTGAGTCTTGAGCAAAGATGCATTTACTTCGTAGAACTAGGGAAGAAACTAAAGACAAAGATAAAGATAAATGGTTCACTATTGGGGATATACTTTCCAGATATCCTCACTGTGCCTCACTGACCAGGGTGGCCCACTTCGGGTTAGAGCCTTGCTTCACGGGCGGCCCAGTCAGGGAGAAGAGACGGAGTCCAGTCCGGCTACAGGAAGACCCAGAAGACTTACAGACATAGGCCCATAGTGTTACTTGTAGTTCAAGATGTACTCTGTAACCGACTCTTAGTCGTAGCCGGATAGATCTCTCCTGTAAACCCTAGGTCGGATATCTATATAAGCCGTCCTAGGGAGAGCCTTTAGGGCACTCTCACAATAGTCTACAATCTCAACTCACACAGGCGAAACCCTTGTAACCCATATTTCGGCTCTACCGTATTACTGGATTGCTAGCAGGAGTAGGATCCATCCAAAGCCGACGGATTCGAACCTGGGTAAACTTGTGTGCTCACCGTACCGGAACACCATACAGCTCACACCCCTCTCTTCCACACGCTCCGAGGACCCCCTCATGGCGTACTTGTCATCAATCCGACAGTTGGCGCCCACCATGGAGCAAGTGAGCTTCGGATCTGCATTCCGAGCGGAATCTGCAAGAATCGGAATCGACAAGACTATCGCCATCGTTCGCATCCTCTACGCTAGTGACATGCCTCTCATCGTTCTAGACGAGACGTGGATTCCGGCTAGGGAAGCCGTGACCACCTACACCATCATGTCTTTCGGCTAGATCGATGTGTACATGAGATTTGCTGAAAGTGCCCCACCCACCCCAGCGGTGATGATAGAGGAAGAAGCTGGGTCCCCTTTGTCTATGGAGGAGGCAGACTTCCGGATCCCAGAAAACCCTAATCCCACCCAGCCCGCTAATACGTCCAAAACATATCTACTTTCTCGAACACTTTTGATATTGTTTTTCCTCTAAACTTGTGTGATTTGGGTACAACTAACACAGACTGACGCTTTTTTCAGTAGAATTACCTTGGTGTCTAGTTTTTCTGCAGAAAATCAACTATCAGGAAAAATCCCGGAAAATATGCCAAAAACACTATTTCACCAGAAGACTCACGGAGCCAGAAGATGAGACGGAGTAGGGACATGAGGGGCCCACACCACCTGGCCGCCTAGGCTAGGTCAGGCCGTGCCTGGGGGTGGTGTGGCCGCCTCGGCTGCCCCCTCAGCCTCCCTCTTCGCCTATAAGTTTCCTCTTGACCTAAAACCAAAGGGGGTTCGATGTTTTTCAAGAAAGAGTTCCGCTGCACCGCCACCACCAGATTCCATGATTCGGAACCAGAAACTCCATTCTGGCACCCTTTCGGGACGGGGAATTAGAGGAGATCATCGCCATCATCATCACCATCGCTTATCCATTTACCATCAATGTTTACCCGATCTATGAGTGAGTAATCCCCTGTTGTAGTCTATGGGGATGGTAGGGATTGGATGAGATCATTCATGTAATGGCATCAGATTGTTAGGGCATGGTGCCTAGTATCTTTTATTAGTGCTTTTTGACTTTGTTTCAACTTGTTATGCTTAATGCTTGTCACTAGGGCCCGAGTTCCATGATTTCAGATCTGAACATGTTATTGATTCATTATGATAGTAATGTTTATGGTCTTACCTGCAAGTTGTATACACATATTCTTATCTGGAACCAAAGGCCCCAAAGTGACATCAATCGGGATAACCATAGGGAGTGGCTTTGATGTGAGGATCACATGTGTTCATGGAGTGTTAATGCTTTGCTCCGGTGCTCTATTAAAAGGAGCACCTTAATTGCCAGTAGTTCCCTTAAGGCCCTGCTGCAAATAGGCTGGCAGGCCAAAATATGTTGTGGAAGTTCTCATTGCGAGCATGTATGACTATATTTGGAACACATGCCTATGATTATTTAGTAATTGGATGCTTTATCTTATTTATCTACAAATTCCCTATGTCTTGATTGCCATGTGAATTGTCTTGTCCATGCAACGCCCGTCCACCCATCCCTATGCCTACCGCGCTTTAATCCTAATGTTTACTGCAATTGTTACTACTGTCTTTACTTTTACTACTACTATTACTCTACTATTTGTACTACAAAACTGTTGCTACTGATAAACTGTTGTGAGCAAGATTGTTTCTAGGTGCAGCTGAATTGACAACTCAGTTGTTAAGGCTTATAAATATTCTTTGGCTCCCCTTGTGTCAAATCAATAAATTGGGTTTCACTTCCCTCGAAAATACAGCGATACACCCCCTATACTTGTGGGTCATCAAGACTATTTTATGGCGCCGTTGCCAGGGAGCATAGCTTTATTTATGAAGTTCACTTGGAATCACTATTGTTCGCTGCCATCCATCCATCATGGGTAAGTCTCGTGATGGCAAGGTTCCTATTTTACCATCTACTACAAGAAGAGGTACGGTTCTAAACACATCTGTTGCTCTTGATTCACCATATGTTATGAGTAAGCTCCTTACAACCCCACATACACATGCTACACACACTACTACTACTGCTGAATCTGAAACTTCTGATACTTACGATGCTGCTTCTACTGTGCTTGATCAGAGTGGTTCATTAGGTCCTTTACTAGATGCTACGATTGCTAGAACTGTAGCTGGAAATACTGAAACTCCTAATGAAGACACTACTACACCTGTCGGTTCACCTGAGTCTAGAGAGAGCTATGATATTGAAGACGGTTATATTGAGATGACCGATGAATTTATTAAAGAATGTAAAAACACCCATGACAGGAGTGCTGTTAAGATTCTCCTTGAGAGGCGTACTATAAAACCCAAATTGTCTCCTAATGCTAAGTTTTTTGCATCTCCCATAAACATTAAAGATAAGGATTATGATATCTCACTTGATCTATCTTACATAGCTATTGTTGAGAAAGAACCTTTTTGTGGGACTAAGAATGAAAGTGTGGTAGCACATATGACTGAGCTTTCTACCATGAGTGGCCTGTTTTCTGATGATATTAAGATGCGCACCTACTTTGTTGCTACAATTTTCCCTTTTTCACTGAAAGGAGAAGTTAAAACTTGGTTTAATAATTTACCTCCTGGATATATTGATAGCCCTGATTGCTTGATTAGTACTTTCCTGTAGAAATATTTTCCTCCTAGTGCTAGATGTGCTATTTTGCAGGAACTTTTTGATTTTAAACAGGGAGAAAAAGAGATATTGCTTGAATCATGGGCAAGGTTTTGTGCTTTGATTCATGCACAGGTTGGCTGTCCATTACCTAAGAATGAGCTTCTTGATATATTTTATAATGGACTAACTGAAGAATCTAGGACATACCTGGATAGTTGTGCTGATTGTGTTTTCAGGAATAGGACCCCCAAGGAAACTGAGGAATTAATGGCTAAAATAAGCAATAATTATGAAGACTCGACTCCTCCTGAACTAGCTATACCTAAAACAATTATACCTGAACCAGCTATACCTGCGCCTATACTAGCATCGAAGAAGAGGGGAGTTAGTGAACTAAATGATGAAGTGATGAAGGAAGCTAAGAAATGTCTTAAGGAGAAGGGAATTAAAGCTGCTGATGTCAAGAATTTACTTCCTATAGAAGAATTATGTAAGACAATTCCCCACTCATCCACCATTGAGGTACACTGTCTCCAACATTTTGATGAAGGTGATATTCCTTACTCTAAACCTCCTGATCAATGCTTAGAAGAATTTGATGTTTTTATTGTTAAGCAAGATAATTTTAATAAAAGGGTGCAAAATCATCTAATGGAAAACACAAGAGCTATTGTTGAGTTGAAGGATATTGTGGAAAGAACCTCTAATGATGTTAAAATGCTTGTTAAACATTTTCAAATGGTTCGAACTCAAATTGATCATCTTATTAAAATACAAAAAGACTTGCTAGTTAATGCTGCTAAAGAAAAACATGCTTATGAAATTAGAACTAGAAGTGGTGCTGCCACCCAGGATCCTCTATATCCTGAGGGGCATCCTAAAAGAATTGAGCAGGATTCTCAACAAGCTGAAAGTAGTGGTACTACTCCTAAGAAAAGAAAAAAGAAACATAAAACTATTGTAGAACCCTCTGAACCTACTAAAGATCCTAATAGTATATTTGTCTCTGATGCTGAAACTAAAAGTGGTAATGAAGAAAATGATGCTCCTGATAAAGAAAAATTGAAGAAGAACCCGAAAGGCACACTAAGAATACTAAATACACTAAAGAAGATTTTTTTGCTAAGAAACATGGTAGTGAAAGAGAGCCTTGGGTCCAAAAACCTATGCCTTTCCTTGATAAGAAACACAAGTCAAAGGAAGATGAGCACTATAATAAGTTTTGTGAGTGGATGAAACCTATATTTTTGCAAATTCCTTTGACTGATGCTATTAAATTGCCTCCTTATGCAAAGTATATGAAGGATATTGTCTTGAATAAAAGGAAGATCCCTAATGAAGAAATTTCTACTTTGCTTGCTAATTATTCTTTTAATGGTAAAGTTCCAAAGAAACTTGGAGACCCAGGGATTCCAACTATTCCATGCTCTATTAAAAATAGTTATGTTAGAACTTCTTTGTGTGATTTGGGAGCAGGAGTTGGTCTTATGCCTTTTTCTCTCTACAAGAGACTTCAACTGGAAAAACTAATACCAACTGATATCTCTTTGCAAAAGGCTGATAAATCTACTACTATTCCTGTTGGTATATGTGAGGATGTACCTATTCAAGTGGTTCATAATTTCTTGATATTAACTGATTTTGTTGTGCTTGAAATGCCTGAAGATGATAATATGTCTATTATTCTTGGGAGACCTTTTCTTAATACTGCAGGAGCTGTTATTAATTGTAATCAAGGAAAGGTGACTTTTAATGTTAATGACAAGGAGGATACTGTCTATTTCCCCAAGAAGATTGATAGGACTTATGGGTTAAATTCAATTGAACATGTTGAGGGCATTCAAGTTGGAGAAATATATTGTCGCAAACCAAGAGAAAAATACGAAACTATTATGATTGGGACCATTGCTATCAAGGTTGAGGTAACATAATCATAAGTGGTATGCAAAGTTTTGTTTCATATAAAATTATTTTGGTAACAAGACCTGATCAACCTTGTTAACAAAGGGATTTTAATGAACAAAACAATGTTTTCACCATGATTATCCTTGCTTACTTTCATTTTATCCATTTTAGTTTTTGCTTTCGCTTAGGTTACTTTTGTTTTGCTAGTTGCTTGCATATTTGAGTGTCTTAGAACTTCTGAAGTTTTAGCTTTGTTTTGCTTTTGCATCTTTCCGAAAAAATCTTTCTGTCAGAAATTAATTCATCTATACCTGAAAATTGCTCAAAAATAAAGTGTCTCGAAAAATTCCAGAAAATTCATATTAAATTTTTACGTGAAAAAAGGGGTAGAGAAGTGCCTAGAGAGTACCAGGGGGACCCACCAGGCAGGCACACCACCTGGTGGCGCGACCAGCCCAGGGGCGTGCCTAGCCATGTTGTGGGCCACCCTGGCCCTCCACTCACTCTCTCACTTCCCACTTATTTCTCTCTCCCGAGGAAACATCAGTTCTTTGCTCGAAATCGCGTTCTTGCTGTTCTTGCCCATGATTTTTCGATCTCCTTGCGCAGTCCATCTTTGCTGCTGAAATTTGTTGCATTTGTTCTCTGGTATGTGACTCCTCCGCTTGTCCAAGTAGATTTGTGTTTAGTGGTTTATATCTTGAGTATTTTGCTGATGTAGGTGATAGGTTATGAGAGCTTGTAAGCTTGTTCAATGCTTAGAGATATTGTTTTGATGCATGTTTAGGCCTCTTACAAGTCCCTATGAGTAGTTCTCTTCATTATGTATTCACTTTGCAATCATTTGTGTAATGGATGTTTAAATTTCAGAATATCAAAGATGAACAACGACACATTTGGAGAAATATTTGAGAGGGACACACCTAGGAGGTCAAGGCCTTCGTACAATGAAGATCTCATTGCACCACGCTTTGGCAATGAAGGAGATGAGGGGGATGCTCACCCATCTACTTTTCCTTGTTATACCTTCTTGCAAGCTATAGGGATCCTCCATGATTTCTTACTACTGGTTCAGAGGGTCGGTTTGACCTCATACATAGAAGATGAGAGTGAGCAATATGTCGTGCTCACCAAAACTTTCATTGAGAGTTTGGTTTTCACTAACACCCCCTATCAGTCAATTGTTTCTTTCAGAATTTATAATCTGCCTATTACCATGTCGTCGGAAAGATTTTGCAGCATTATAGGTATAGGCATGATGGGGACCGTGAAGAAGATCCAGGGGCGACCCGCTGATTTGCTAGAACTCTATCGAAGTGTGACAAATGACGATGACCGCGTAGCTCAGCGCGGGAAGATAAGAAACATCCAACTCCCAGCTCTTAGATACTTTGCTTATTATCTTGCTACTAGCATTCTTGGTAGGGAGAATACAAGTAATATCTCCAGTTATCATTTAGCCTTCCTCGCTGCTACACTTAATAATGATACCCGGTACAATCTTGGCTCTCTCATTGCTCACCGCCTAGCTGCTAGGGGACCTATTTATGGGGGAATTATTGCTTCACGTATGGTTACTGCATTAGAGCTTTCTGTGGATCCTAATGATACTATATTGGCACCACAAAGGCTTGATCTTGCTGCCATGAAAACACATCACTTCGTCACTACTAACTCTGATGTGGACAGTTTAGTATACATGATGTTGTTTACCGACGGGGATGAAAGGGAGATTCCTTTTCTGCAATCTACTTTGTTCAGTGTTCACAGGAGGTCGTGGTCGCGTTCCACGGAGGAGGTGGATGAGCAGCTTCGCCTGCTTGGTTTTTTCATGTAGGGCGTATGTTATGTATGGATGCTTAGTAGTTTTTGCTTTCTTAGGATTAGCTCCAGCTCGGTAATAGTTTGTAGCGTGTCATTTGAATGTTTTCTTGCATTACTCTATTCATAACTTGGTATGACACTGTGGTATCCTCCTCTGATTATTTCACTTGAATTGACTTGGCACATGCTTATGCATGCATATGACTGAAACAATAATCAGTTAAGCCTCGATGAATTTTTTGACTCAGGCGTCTTGAATCACTTTCATGCCATGTTTAGTCCTTTTTTGTCGCATGCATGATTATGACAGTTATTGCTCTCTCGTTTTTCGCTCCCTTACTATTGCTATCCTTCACTTGCACTGAATATAAGCTTTACTCGTGTTTCCAACTCCCTAAAACCAATATTGCCAAAAGTGTCCACCATACCTACCTATTAGCATCATTTGCTATTCTGTTCATATTTAGTATGCCTTGTTTTCTTCCGAATAAAATGTTTCCTTGTTATTAGAAAGTTAGTTAGTAAAGCTCTGATGAACTTGATGGTACACTTTACTTTCTTGCACTTAATAATCCTGAACCATTGCGTCCATCTTTGTTGCGATATGCTTGCGCTTTATAAGTTGAAGTTAGCAGAACCATGTATCATGGGGAACGCTTTCAACATTGCACTGGTACTTTTTATCTCGTTGATATCATGATTCTTTTGCTTATGGATCCTAGTGGTGTGAAATAAAAGGGGAACTTGTGAGATCATGGAGTTTGTATATGTGTTAGAGAAACGCCTGGGCCGCTAGCCTAAGCCATGCCTAATCATGGTGGAAACTTGCAGCATAACCATAATGAGCATTCTATGAAGCATCCTCAATAAAAACCTATGCAAATAGAAAATAAAAATATTGCTGAGATGCTCATTGTCTGCTTTCCTTGTCATTTTGATTATGGGGTAGCTCCTGTATCATGTGCAAGGGGTACCCCGTTGGCGGTTCTCTATGATACATATGTACTTACAATGACAAGAGCTTACTTATGACTGAAGTTGAGTAGCATGAGGTTCGGTACTCGTAAGTAAGGGGCATGAGATTTTAACTTATAACTTGTCAAGCATATCCTCTTAGTTGTGTCATTTTAACCTTAACCATTTAAAGATGCTTATGAAAGGGGCAATGAGATCTCAAAACTAATGAGTACCATACTTTCAGCATTTGGAAGCCTTTCAAACTCTTCAAAACCTTTTCATTTCCTTGTTGAGTCACCACCTATACTATGAGCACTTTCTTGAGAGCATGGTTGTCATTCTTAGTGTAATGTGTTTGTCTCAAAACTTGATTAATTGTGTTATGACTTTGATGCTTGCATCTTTGATATCTTTAATTCTAGTCTTCACTTGAACTTCGGAGGTGCCTTGGCATTTATGTTTTCTCTACAATCAAAGGCAAGCGATATACCACTCTATCATACCTTGTTATGAGCATTGTAAGCTTGCTTAGGTTTATGTTTCATGCTATATATTATTTTTGAGTTGTAATCTCTTCATAGCTTGAATTGACTATTAAGTAAACTTAGTTGCATACTCCTTATTATGAATTGCCTGAGTAGTTGATCATATGCAGAGAATATATACATCTTATGAAGCAAATGTGTTAGTGAAAGTTTATTTTGTCGCACTCAGTTTTCAACTGAATTGCTTGAGGACAAGCAATAAGCTAAGATTGGGGGAGTTGATACGTCCAAAACGTATCTACTTTCCCGAACACTTTTGCTATTGTTTTCCTCTAAACTTGTGTGATTTGGGTACAACTAACACGGACTGACGCTATTTTCAGCAAAATTACCTTGGTGTCTAGTTTTTTTGCAGAAAATCAACTATCTAGAAAAATCCCGGAAAATATGCCAAAAACCCTATTTCACTAGAAGACTCACAGAGCCAGAAGACAAGATGGAGTAGGGCCACGAGGGGCCCACACCACCCGGCCGTGCGGGCCAGGCCAGGCCGTGCCTAGGGGTGGTGTGGCCGCCTCGGCTGCCCCCTCGGCCTCCCTCTTCGCCTATAAGTTGCCTCTTGACCTAAAAACCAAAGGAGGTTCGACGTTTTTCCCAAAAGAGTTCCGCTGTGCCGCCACCACCAGATTCTACGATTCAAAACCGGAAACTCCATTCTGGCACCCTGTCGGGATGGGGAATTGGAGGAGATCATCGCCATCATCATCACCATCGCTTCTCCATCGACTATCCATGTTTCCCCCATCTATGAGTGAGTAATCCCCCACTGTAGGCTATGGGGATGGTAGGGATTGGATGAGATCGGTCATGTAATGGCATCAGATTGTGAGGGCATGGTTCCTAGTATCTTTTATTAGTGCTTTTTGACTTTGTTACAACTTGTGATGCTTAATGCTTGTCACTAGGGCCCGAGTGCCATGATTTCAGATCTGAACATGTTATTGATTCATTATGATAGTATTGTTTATGGTCTTACCTGCAAGTTGTATACACATATTGTTGTCCAGAACCAAAGGCCCCCAAGTGACAACAATCTGGATAACCGGACGGAATGGCTTTGATGTGAGGATCACATGTGTTCACAGAGTGTTAATGCTTTGCTCCGGTGCTCTATTAAAAGGAGCACCTTCATTGCCAGTAGTTCCCTTGAGGCGCCGCTGCAAACGGGCTGGCAGGACAAAAGATGTTGTGCAAGTTCTCATTGCCAACACGTATGACTATATTTGGAACACATGCCTATGATTATTTCGTACTTGGATGCTTTATCTTATTTATCTGCAAGTACGCTATGTCTTGATTGCCATGTGAATTGTCTTGTCCATGCAACGCCCGTCCATCCATCCCTATGCCTACCGCGCTTTAATCCTACTGTTTACTGCAATTGTTACTACTGTCTTTACTTTTACTACTGCTATTACTGTACTATTGCTACTACAAAATTGTTGCTACTGACAAACTGTTGTCAGCAAGATTGTTTCCAGGTGCAGCTGAATTGACAACTCAGTTGTTAAGGCTTATAAATATTCTTTGGCTCCCCTTGTGTTGAATCAATAAATTGGGTTTCACTTCCCTCGAAAATACTGTGATACACCCCCTATATTTGTGGGTCATCACCCGCACCCGTTGCAGAGACAGTGGAAAAGGCCGAACCTGAGTAGATCTTGCGGTGCAAGTCGAATCTGGAGTGGATCTCCCTAGCGAGGCCGAATCACAGATCGATCCACCCGCCGAGGTTAAAATCCAGGAGGAGCACAACAGCCACCTTGGTTCCGGCTCTGCCAACGCCGGAACAGACCAACCTTTCCTAAGGCATACGTTGAGGCGCGTTATGCTGCAAGGCGCAAATGTGGATGAGGTTCTCAACACCATCAAGATCTTTGAGGAAGCCCACGAGGAGAGCCGCAACTACCTCAGGACCCACACATTGCACTTCATCGGATATGTTGGATCCGGATCCGGCTCCACCGATGCTGGAGACAATGCTGACACAGTGCTGGAGCCAATCGGAACAAACACCGACTTACCCGCATCCTCGGATGACTCGATGACGTCTGTGGATTTCGGAAAGTTCTCCGCGGAATATGAAGAGGAGTACAACTCCAGAGCTACAGAATAAGGAGAAGCCATGGATGAAGGATCCGGAGAAAACTCTCCCAAAGAGCAGGATGACATGGATATCAGAGATAATCCCGAGGTCCAGATGTCCGAAAGTACCGATCAGAGCTTGACTCCGGGAAAAGGACCCAAAGCCGTCTTTGCTACCGGCGCTGCCAAGAGGGCAAAGTAGAAGAACAAGAAGAACAAGACCCCAACAAAAGAACTTCCAGCAGAGGAGGTGATTGCCGAGGAATACAAGGAAGACTCCGATGGAGAACTTATCCCAAATGAGCCCAAAGAAGAGTCGGTGGATGGACACGTGGTCACCACAGGTGCCCGTAAACTCATCGACGCTGCATTAACCACACCTATCCCTACTGCGGCAGAACTTACTACTGCGGAATTGGATGAAAGGTCCAAGCCCTAGAAGCGCGCCGCCAAGTACTCCTGGATGAAGCCAAGAACATCGAGGAAGAGAAGAAGCGCATGGCAAAGGCAGAGAAGCTCATCTCTCTGCAACATCAGAAGAACTAGAAACAACACACACGTGACAATCAATTTCCGGAAGTATGCAAGGTTCTCCTTGAGGGAGATCCGGGGATGCCTCGGCTTAACAACAATGGAGATCTGGTGTATCCAACACCAGTGCAAAAGAACGTTGCAGTCCGAGGTATCCTGGCGAACAACCTAGGCCCGGAATAGGTTCGATTGGGCATTAAGCTACTCACCAAGGGTCTGGAGCAACGGAAGGTCGCGAAATCTGGTAGCGGAAAACTGGTCTCCCAATTCGACCAATGTCGCACGGATCTGGCCTAGAACGACATAAGACCCCAACGGGTTCCGGAACAACATCACCGTTCCGACCATCGGGAAGAAAATCACTCAAGAACCAGATCTTCAAGACAGCACCACAGAGTTGTATGTGACTGGCGCAACGTTGCTCTAGCCGCCGAGCAAGAGGAGATTGTTGCACTTTATCCAACAAATCCTCCCCGGCGAGAGTCGAACGATCACAGGGAAGAAGACAAAGGGAAGCTTCAGGAGGAGGACCGACAAAGAATGCCACCTCCTAGACACACAAGCCGTCCGGCTGATTCCTCCCCAGAATGATAGATGAAGGAACGATGGACACCGTGCCGAGTCAAGCCGACAGGGGGCTCGTCGTAATGAAGACCCTCCCCGGAACCAGAATAATGAAGCTCCGGACGGAGACCGGCGATCAGCCGGAAACAATCCAGCTGCTCCACCCTCTCCACCAAGTAGCCATCACAATGGCTCTCAAGGAGGCCAAGGAGGGCGTCGTGGCGGAGGAGGTGGTGGCAGAAGCCGAAGTCCGACTCCAAGGCACCGCAGCCGCAACCGTCAATCAGGATGGCAATCTCTGTCCCCAAGTGTCACGAGACACCGGATTAACTCCAACATAGAGGCGCGACGCTACGAAAATGATGATATATACGTGGGCCCAAAGTGCTTCGGACCACGTATAAGAGCGGCAAGATTCCTGAAAGGAGTTGCTATCTTAAGACATATCCAGCCCTATGACAGTGTAGCTCGGCCAGATACTTGGCTCCATGATTTCTTCCAAGCTTGCTGCATCTCCAAAGGCAGAAACAGCCTGGTCACGACCCGGTATCTCCCACTTATGTTGCGGAAGACGGCACGGTCATGGCTCAATGAACTTCCGGAGAACACCATCCACAACTGGTATGACATGCAAAGCGTGTTCTTTCGGAATTTTGAAGGCACATATCGGAGGCCCTGTACGGTAGGAGACCTACAGCGTTGCACCCAGAAAGCCGTAGAAACTTGCCGAGATTATCTCGGACGATGGATCGACACTAAGAACTCCTGTGAGGGAGTAAACTTTCAAACTGCGATCGAAGCCTTCATTGCATTACTCCCAATTGGTTTACTACGTCATCGCTTGAAGTGTGACAAGGACACTGATTTGGGAGAGATGATAGAAACAGTGAGCAAGTACATCGATGTTGACGATGACACATAGGGATTACTGAACGCCCTAGCTATGCCACAGTTGGCAAAACAACCAAAGCAGCAAGCTCAGAAGTGCAAGAATACCTCGGAAGAAAAACCCAATGTGGAAACGGTAGTGGTCACTACTACTTGCGGGTCTGGAGGACGAGGAGGGAGAGGTGGCGGCCGTGGACGCGGTCGTGGGACATCAAGAGTCCAGGGTAGAGGAGACCCGCAACCTAGCAATACCTACTCCTGGGCCGACATTGCCAATAACCCATGTGTGCATCACTTAGACGCCAATGGGGGCTCATCTCACACAAACGCCGAGTGCCATTGTAATGACGACATCAAGAAAAATGATACTCCTGGCTATCGGGCTAAGCGGAAGAAGGGAAAGAAGAATCCCGAAACAGATAAGGAGACCAAGGAAGATTCCGACATGGAGGAAGATGATCCTTTAAATCCCAAGCCGGAGGGGAAGAAAAACTTCCCAACAAAGAAAGACACTTACGTCACCTTCCTTGGATCTCAACCAGCTAAGGTCAAGAAAGAAGTTATGCATGAGCTCAACGCAATAGTTCTGGCTATCCCCCACTTCCTGGACTGGTCAGAAGTGGCAATCACCTTTCACCGTGATGATCATCCTCCTAAGTTGCACAGGCGAGGAAAATACGCCTTAGTTGTCAATCCACTTATTGATGGCTATGGTTTCTCCAAGACTCTCATGGACGGCGGCAGCAGCATTCACATCATGTATGTCGAAACGCTACGCCGGATGCGAATCTCGGAGTCCAAGCTGAATTACAGCTCTGTGATCTTTCATGGAGTTGTCCCAGGAAGACAAGAAAATTCCCTCGGAGAAATCACTTTAGATGTTACCTTTGGAACTCCAAAGAACCATCGGACGGAAGCACTTTACTTCGAGGTGGTCCCATTCAAGAGCGCGTACAACACTATATTCGGACGTCCGGCTTACTGGGATTTTATGGCTCATCCGTGTTACATTTACAATATGATGAAAATTCTAGGTCCCAACGGCGTGATCACCATCAGGGAGACCCGAAGAAGGCGCGAGAGTGCGAGGACAGAAATGCCGTGCTGCATTCCCAGGAGTACCAGGATATCAAGAAGACCATTGATCCGTCCGAGATGCCCGCAACAAAGAAGGAGGTGACAAAGTTGAATCTGGAGTTCAAGGCATCGGAAGAGACGAAGAAGACGCTGTTGAAGGATGATGACCCCTCCAAGGTGACCCATATAGGCGTAGGCCTAGATAGTGCATAGGAAAGGGCGCTCATCAAGTTCCTCCAAGCAAATCAAGATATCTTCGCATGGTAGCCATCTGACATGACCGGAGTACCTAGGGAACTTTCCGAGCACTCTCTAAATGTACACCCGAACGCTAAACCTGTCAAACAGTCCCTACGATGTTTTGGCGATGAAAAGCTTAAGGAAATAGCTAAGGAACTAGCCTGGCTCGAGTTAGCCGGATTCATAGAAGAGGTCATCCACACTGAGTGGTCGGCCAATCCTGTAATGGTCCCTAAAAAGGACACCACTAATTTAATTATGTGTGTTGATTATACTTCCTTGAACAAGGCTTGTCCCAAAGATCCGTTTGCTCTGCCTAGGATTGATCAAGTTATCGATTCTACGGCAGGCTCGGAACTCCTATGTTTTCTCGACGCATATTCCGGTTATCAGCAAATCCTAATGAAGGAATCTAACAAAGTCAAAACTTCATTCATAACCCCTTTCCAAACCTTCTGTTTCGTTAAGATGCCCTTTGGGCTCAAGAACGCAGGAGCTATCGGCATGGAATCCGGATTGCTAAGGATATCGGCATCCGACGTTTAATGTGTTATGGAGATTCGGATCTTGTTGCCCAACAAGTGTCGGATATCTGTAATGCGAACAAACACATGGCAGCATATAGGGATGTCGTGGACGAACTATCTAAATCGTTCGAAGGGTTTGAAGTTCAACACATCCATCGAACAGAAAATGAGGAAGCAAATGCACTATCTCGAATAGGCTCTACATGGAAAAGGTCCCGGATGGCGCTTTTTTGGAGCACCTCAAAGTTCCCTCTATAAAGGGAGTAGACGAGGAATATCCAGCCAAATCTGACTCACCTTTAGTAGCAGTTCCGGCTGTGATTCCTAGGTGGACTCAACCCTACCTTGATTACTTGGTAGATGGAAAATTACTCGAAGACGAAGTTTTGAGCCAGCAGATCGTCCGACGAGCAAAACCTTACACTATAATTAGTGGTGAGCTCTATAAGCGGAGTGCATCTAGGGTCTTTCAGCGCTGTGTATCTCCGGAAGAAGGAGTGGAAATCTTACGAGAAATCCAAGAAGGCGAGTGTGGTCACCACGCCGCAGCCAAATCTCTAGTGGCAAAAGCTTTCCGACACGGTTTTTCTGGCTTACAGCCAAGGCAGATGTTGACCAGCTGGTCAAGACGTGCAAGGGCTGCCAAAAATACGCCAAACAAGATCACGTCCCGGCTGATCAGCTGCGAACAACACCTATAACATGGCCTTTCACGGTCTGGGGGCTTGACATGGTAGGACCATTTAAACGGGCTCCAAGTGGATTTACTCATCTCTTAGTGATGGTGGATAAATTCAAAAAATGGATTGAGGCTAAACCCGTCACTAGTTGTGATGGAGCAACTGCCAGAAGATTTGTCGAGGATGTCATAATCTGATACGGTTATCCGCATAGCATTATCACAGACAACAGGAGTAATTTCTCCATGGGAGAGCTTGCCGAATTCTGCAACGAACAAAATATCCGGCTTGACATTGCGCCAGTCGCACATCCACAAGCTAATGGACAAGTCGAAAGAGCAAATGGTTTAATCCTACAAGGCCTAAAACCAAGATTCGAAGCACCACTACGACGTGCTGCGGGGGCTTGGGCAGAAGAATTACCTTTTGTAATATGGAGCTTACGAACAACTCCGAACAGGTCAACCGGATACACACCTTTCTTCTTGGTCTATGGCGCAGAAGTAGTTCTTCCTAGTGATTTAATTCACACTTCTCCTAGGGTTGCTGTGTATATTGAAGAGGATGCCAAAAATTCTCGACAAAATGATATTGACCTAGTCGAAGAAGTTCACGTCGTTGCTGAGATGAGATCAACAGCCTATCAGCAGAAGTTACGCAAGTATCATAGCCAGAGAGTCAGAAGGGTGATTTGGTTCTCCGACTTGTGCAGAAAAGAAAGCACAAACTTTCCCCAATATGGGAAGGGCCTTTTTAGTTAGTCGAGTATTGCACACTGGTTCTTACTATCTAACTGGTATGCGGCCAGTCAAAGAAAGACCTTCTACTAAGAAAAGAAAGAGAGCTGGAGGCAGTACAGACCCGGAAGAATTAGACAGACCATGGAATATTGCTCAGCTACGTCCATTTTATTCTTAGTTTATATTTCTTTGTAATCATATATGTGTACATGTTCAAATGAGAAATAAAGTATTGGTTGCCTCAATTTTTTCTTGAGAAGTTTTTACCATCTTATTTCCGAATGATCATGTCACAGTCGAAAATCCCAGAATACTTGAAAGTACTTTATGCTCATGTTTGTTCTGGTTTAGATTTGCGATTCTAAAATTGCTACCTTTGGGTATAAATCTAAATTTTATAGTCTGTGCTTTGGTTATTTGTCTGATTGCTAGATGCGGGCATTTTCCGAGTAGTGGATTGTTTGTACTGGAAGCCGGCTTTGTTTATGAGTTTAAACTGGTTTAGCAATTGAGCTCCGTTGCTCGGCAAAGTTTCTGTGTTAAAGGTTGGCCGGCTCACGAAAGGGATGAGGCAGAAAGCCAGATAAACGATAAGTACAGACAAAAAATATAAACTGCTTACGTAAACATTTTAGGCACGAAAATTATAAAGCCAAAAGTGCTAAATAGATAAAATAAAACTTAGCACTAGCAGAAGTATCATACTACTAATTTACAACCTAAATTGTTTTCAGAATAATACATTGTTTGTTCTGATGCTCTACGATGCAGGAGAAGAAGAAGGAGTTGCCGGCTCACTGGAACATCAGCCTCGCCTCGATATCTTTCCGAGACGTTCAAATCCGAGATGGTTTGCTCGTCATCGGAAGCTTCACCAGTTTATTCGGTGGGTGAAGGCGGCGTCTCTACACGAGCGAAGAAGGGGGTATCGTAGCTGGTCAAGTCAGCTACGTGGCACCCATATCTGGCACAAGAGTCCATCATGACTTTGATGTCCTGCTCCTGACCGTCTTCATCCACTTTACAGTACCCTCTGGTTACTTGCCAGATTTCCTGTTTACATAGTGGCTCATAACCATGGTGAGAGCGTTATGCACTGTGGTCCGCGCATTGGACAAGTTCCAGTCCTAGATAAGCTAGGGCATCTCCTTGGATTTGTCTCGCACTTCAAAGCCGAACATGCTATGCATGTCCGGAACCTTGAGAACCTTGCCAATATCTTCAATGGATTGGCGGAAGTCATGAAGCAGATCACCGACTTATGTAAGTCAGCTAGTGCGAGATTCGGCAGAAGCTGAGTCCAGTAAGTTCAGAGGACCGTCGCATGTAATGCAAAACGGTTAATAAAATAAATCTGACCTCGAAAGAGTCGAAAGATGTAGAAAAGTCAGAAAGAAGGAAATGTACTAAAGATGACATCATCGAATTTGGTCTTCTCCTCCCGAAGACTCTAGAGTTCAGCCCGGAGTGCCTCGGCAATATCCTTCTCTCTAAACAATTCATTATTGAGATCTGAGATTTTCTTCTCCTGGAGCACAGTCTTATGATCACGCTCCTCGGTGGCCATGGAGGAGGATTCGAGAACTTGAGCAATGCTCTTCTCATGATCCGCCTTAAGCTTATTCAGCTCTTGGTTGAGGTCCTTGTTTTCCACCTCCAGGGTCTCAAATGCTCGGCCTCTTCAATCATAGTACAGGACTGTTTTACCAGTGCTGTAGTCAAAAGAACAATAGTGAACAAAAATTCGACTATGAAAAAAAGGCAAGGTTTGAGCACTGAAATGGTTACCTTCAGCCTCATCCAAGGATACTTTCAGTTGAGAATTTTCAAGTCGGAGAGCTCTGATTTCTCTCCGCTTGTTGCAGATATTCTTCAATAATTCCTGGTTATATGAATTAACTTTCTGTAAGTCAGAATACCCAGAGTCAGAAGCCTACTAAAGACTCGGGCTAATATTTTTTACTAATATCAGCACGAGCCTTGGGGGCTACACTAGATCATTTTATAGCATCCTAAGGAAACATAAATCCGGATTGTTTATCCAACTTAATGCTTGGGGGCTAGAGGATATGATGTGGAATAAAGTAAAAGTTGGAGTTCCTACTTACGTGTTGTTCATGAGTGAGTTTGCTCAAACTCATGTTCACTTCTGTAGTAACCTTCTCGGCGAGGGTTAGCGAATCACTGGTGGTGCTGGAAGCTCGCCAGTTCTAATCCTCTCGTCATGAAGAAGAACTTGTTCAAGAAGTTCAGAGTACTTGACGTCCTCTGCTTCTTGTGCTTCTTCTTGGCAGAGATAGTCCGGCTCTCTAGGCATTGCCGAGCCAGTCGTTGGATCTCCTTTGCATATTTCCGAGAAAGGCCAAGTTTGGCAAGCCCCGGATTGCTGAGGAGATTGTCGGTAAAGATATCTACCGAGGGATCATTACCCGAAGAGGGTTCAACCTTATCAAGACCCGAGTCACCCATGGTGACGTCAGTTTGCGACCCAAGGATCGTTGGCTCTATTGAATTAGTTGGATCTTCTACAACGGTCGGAGATGGAGTAATCTCCAGCGCTGCAGAAGGCTGAGGTGCAGGAGTCGGAGGAGCTATGGCAGGAGAAGCCAAATTTAGCTTCGACTGACGCAGAGGCTTCGAGGCAACTCCCTTCCCTTTGACCTTGGAGAGCTGTTTAGCTCTGAGAAGGTAATACAACAAAGAGTACATCTCAGAAAAGAACTTCGAATAAAGTACAAAGGTGGAATTTGTGAGGAAAGTTACCTCTTCACAACAGGCACCTCCTTTGTGCCAATGGATAGTGTCAAAGCCTTACGCTTCTGGGTAAGGTTCTCCAGTAGTGGGACTAATTCTCCATCATCCTGAGAAATCTCAGGAGGATATCCCTCGACTGGAGCAAGCTCCAACTCGGGGAGGTCAGCAAGCTGAAAAGAGACAACATATTGCAAAAACAATGAAAAGGTGAAGACATGAATCAAGTTACTGTTGGAAACTTACCGGCACTATACGATCTTCTGCCGTATGCATGTCCAAAGATAGCTCCAGGATCTTCCTCTCGATCCGCTCCCTTATCATCCACTTAATTTGGCACACGTAATCTTTATCCGTGTGTGGCTTGGAGCAGATTCGGAGTGAGTCCTTCTTGGATGTCATGATGGAGTGCATAAGCTGATATCCATGATGTTGGAGAGGCTGGATCTGGCGTTCCACCCAGCAGTGAACTAAGTCGGACCCTTTCAGGCCCTTGGGCTTCATCAAATACTCGATCCGCCTCTTGGCAAGAAGCAGATCGTCACTGAGAGCCGGCGCATCTGCGTCCCAGGACTCTTGGGGCGTGGCGGCACCATCAAGAAAAGCCGGCAAAGCAGTAGCTTTGCCGTGAGCGGGAATATCCTTATGATAAAAGAAAGTGGAAGGCCATTGCTTGACCGACTCACTGGCCATAATCCGAGGATAGAGGCGCTCTCTTCTAACAGAAAAACTAATAGTACCAGTAATATAAGGATTACCGGTAGTGATGGAATTTCTCCGCACATGGAAATAGAACCGGAAAAGAGTAAGGCTCGGCCTAATGCCAAGATACCCCTCGCACAAAGATGCATACGCGCTCATATCTAAGAGAGAGTTCGGGGGAAGTTGATGGAGTTGAACTCTGTAGTGATCTATAACCTCAGAAAAGAAATCTGAGGGAGGGAAGCTCAAACCTCTGTCGAGGTGGGTGCCGAAGTGCACTCGCTCGCTGTCGCGGGTGTTGGGGACGGTTTCATCGAAGCCTCTCCGCCAGTCGCCGGCGTGGAGGAGCCCTTCGTCCTCCACGACATGGAGCTTGGCGTCATCAAGGACGCACCGGATCCAGACCCCGCGGATGCTCTCCTTCTCCGCCGTTGCTGCCGTCGCTGCCGTGCCGGAATATGATGCCGAAGGCATTTTTCCTGTGTGCCGGTGACCTTGGATGGGCGGCGCTGGAGGTTTCTAGGGAGCAGTGGATCTCTAGGTTCGTCGGGAGACGTTGGGGAGAAGGAAATGGCACAAGTGCTGGTGAAGAAGATGTGGAAAAGGATCCTCACCACTTATATCTCCTGGCCACGTCAAGATTCATGCAAATGCAACAGTGAACGTGCCAGGCATCATGGAAAGAACTGGGTAACCCCCGCGTGATGATTACGCCGCCTCGATCTCCATGCACGCATTGAAACGGCGCCTTGGTTCCGTGAAAGTCGGACCCACCAACGGTCGTGCTGACAGGAATGACGTGACTTGACCATGACCAGTGTCAGGTTATGTTAGGGACCAAGTTCCGTCTTAGTTTGAATTTCGAGCTGGAAACCCGAATAATATATTCATAGGTCCGGCTGATTTTGAGACTCGGATCCTATCCTTTCTTTTTTGAAGTTTTAGGAACCCTTCACGATTCTGCAAGCCGAAGATCAAGCTAGACGATGATGAAATCTGACTTTGGATCATGGAGGCTTCCAGGAGCTGCTGTTGGGGATATACTGTCAACACCCGGATTTTTTATCCCAAATGCCTGTTATGTCGTAGCTCGCAATCCCAGGATTACCATTTTGGCAAGACATAACAGATTGGATATCACAGTACATCATCCATTACAAACCATAATAAGGTCTTACACAAATAGGGATCTCATGATCCAGTCTTAGTACAATCAAGTAGCGGAATAAATAGCGTAGCAATGGGGTCCATCTTCAGAGTCACAGGCAATGCTAATGATAGAAGATAGTCTTAGTTATCATAGCCGTCCTGTTGTCCTTCATCTTGGTAGTCTCCTTCATAGTCTGGCCACGGGAATAGCCAGGGACAAAAGCCATGAGTACTCTTTAAGTACTCGCAAATTGTCACTAACAAGTAAGATAGTTCTAGTAGGAATGCTAAACTCTAAGTTTAACTAAAAAGTTAAGTTTGAAACCTAAGCTGAGTTCAGAAACAAAGATAGATAAAAGAAGTTTGAAAACACCTAAGTGGGAACTTAATCGTCATAGTCACAACTCTGTTGTGGTCAAGTCATGTCACAATTCATTTCATAAGTTGTTTTGAAAACATCTAACAACGGAACAATATGGCCACTCCAACTGTCCATAACCGCGGACGTGGCTATTCGAATAGTTTGACACTCTATAGAAGTGGTACACTTTCACCACAAGATTTGATACATCTGTCAGGGATAACCCTGAATCATCATACTTAGTATGCAGATAATCAAACATAACCTTTCCTTTACACACCCTAGTATAAGCACCTCTCCTATGAGCATGGCCTCCCAACCATGACCATCTGTCATCTTGGGCACTGCATAGGTGGACAACATTGAGAGGTAGCCTCAGCTCAAACCTCTCCCGTGAGGGAACTAATACTAATGCATATAAACTTCTGGCTAAGCCTTACCCAATTCAGGTATTGTGGTTGTACGGTAAAATTGGAATGGTATCGCATCCGAACCCAACCATCAGTTTTATAAAAGGGCTAAGGTGTAACACCCTCGAATCGACCCTATGCAAGTTTTAGCGCTTCCCGCCAAACCCGCATAGAAGCAATTCAAGGACGCCTACCAGACACTTGCGTGCGGGTGGAGAACGAAGTAATACCATTACATATTAGTCCATGATGGAACCCACAGAACATATATATACAACAACGACTCCATTAGTCAAGAATACATATATACTATACAAAGATCCAAATCATCTTGAAAACGATAGAGCATCCGACTACGGACAAGATGCAAATGGGGCTAAGAGCTCTGAAGAATAACCAATGGCGTCCATAACCCTGTCCAGGCCAAGCCGGAAGGGTAACCCTACTAACGACGTCGATCTCAAACCTGCTAAAACAAAAGGGGTGCCGACAAAGGTCAAAGGAAAAAGAGGAGCGTCAGTACTGAGGCCAGTACACGGCATGGCTAGAATTCGGCGGCTCTCACCTACATAGGTATGGTGGACTGAAGTGGCAGCGCAGCATGCACTAGACAACCTATAGAGACTTGATTAACTGTCGGCTATTAGAGAGATATAAGAAAGACCTATTCACAACCAACCTTATACTAACACCAATCATACCCATCCTGGTATTCCCCCCCTCGAGACCAAACGAGGAAGTCAACCCGAGGAACTCACACAGTTGGCAGTTTTATTCATTCCATTATAGTTGAAGCACTTACTAGTCAGATATAGCTAGCATGAGTCATCCTGATAGCATAAGTAGTGAGCAGTTTTAGTTAACCATTCAGTCGTAGTTGCAGTACTTACTAGTCAAATACAATTAGTATGTGACATCCCAAACCCAGCAGTTGTTGGCACTTTTATTTCATTCCATTGGACTTGCAATACTTACTAGGCAGGTATAACATGACACGATACACCCCAATTCCACCAATTGTTGGCACTTTTATATCCATTCCATTGTAGTGAAGCTGATTACTAGTCACACATTAAGTCAAATTTATAGCACTACTTTAGTTAAGCTTATCTATGATCGAGATATTGTGCTCCAAGTCGTCCATAACCGCGGACACGGCTTTCAGAAAGATTTACCCTGCAGGGGTGCACAAATAGCAACACACACGATCAACCTCGGAAAAACCAAATCAAAACCCAACGAGGCTTTCACGAAAAAGCGATCACAGGATTCATAAAAGATTTTAGGGGGCCACCCCACTAAGCTACCCGCAATGAAGTTGGCTGGCTCCGGAACGGACCCAGGGTTTGTGACGACGGTTGTAAATGACTTGGAACCCGAAAGTGTGACTGGGCTTGTCGATACCGCGAAAACATGGAACGATCCAAAATGGTACAGGTGCTCCACACATAATCTTAAATAAAGCAGTAAAGCATGGCATAAGTAAAGGATAGTAATAAAGCCCCAAACTAGTTTGTGGCCCGAAGAAATAAGAAATGAATCAAGCTCTGGCTAAGGGGGATTCATAGAGTCTCCCGTATGTGGATAGTGCGAATAGTCAAGGAACAGGTATCAAGTACTCGGGGCCTACAGGACACAAGTGGACATGAAAAACCAAATAGCATATATTGCCCACTGGTGCCTCTTTCATTAGTTTTCCCAGCAATTTGATAGTTGTATTTAAAGTTATGATCATCTCCACCATTAATCATGTGCCCACTTGCCGTCAACGGCAAAACGACAACAACGCGAAGCAGCACCTGAGCAAGCAACTATGACTCGCGAGGCCGACTATCTATCAAACAACAGGCAAAAGGATGTGTCCAAGGCAATATAGAGGCTGCAAGGAATATAAATGGTATGGTTACTAAAGCATCGCAACACGGATAGCAGTAGATCAACAGGAAGGAAGTAAAGACTATAAATGCAAAATAGGTAGAAAGGGGGAGATTGCTCGCCTGGGAAAACATAGTCGAAGAGACATTATCCAAAGAACTTGTCGATACTTGCATCAAATCAACGGCCTAATCCGTGAAGAACCAAAGCACTAGAAGAAACACCGGATGCACTATTTAATACTACGGCAGAAGATCGAGCATGATGCATGTATGATGCATGACATGGCAATGGTGCAATGCAATTAGGCAATATTAAGCGGAACTGGGGTCCCGACAATTAATTATATGGTTCAAGTTGTTTAGATACCCCGCAGTTTAAATGTTGTATTAATAAGGCAAAACATGGCATCGATTCACTACACAAATTTAAATGGAGACAATATAAGACTAGAAAAGTCCGTATATGGTCTCCATATTTAATTTAGGTGAATCATCAAAGTACCCCTAGACAAATAAACATGTATGCGAGTATGGATGAATTGATATGCAACAAGTATATGTCAATATTATAAAAAATAAGGGTCTCGGATAGGAAATCACATATTTAGGATCAAAGATCTTGGGGGCTCGGAGAGGTTCGGGTTCGGTCTTCGGGGTCTCGGGGTTCGACGGGGATTGGTCTTCGGATCCGCGAAGGAGAGCTTGGCGTGCCTAGGGTTCGGTCTTCATATCCGTCTAGGAGTGCTTGATGGTCTGAGAGGGAGAACACGGGGTCGGCGTCTTCATAGTCGGCGTCGTACTTGGGTCTATGAAGGACAGCATGAAGCCGATGTCAGGGTTCTTAGGATCTTCGGGTCCATCTTGTTGTACTGGTTCACGGTAGATCTTGAATAGCCATACCATCATCATCGCATCGGTGCACTATCCAGTAGTTCTTGGGAAGCCACTTATCGCAAAAGGGTAAGTCTGCTACATCACCATCTCTTTAGCATCACAGTGATAGAGTGCATCAAAAGGGGCATCACCGGTTGCTTGGGCTCACAGGCCTAGGGAGGGATGCTGCTGGGGAAGCAGAGAAGAAGGTCGGAGTGGTGCTCAGTGCGAGGAACTCGCTGGCGCGGGAAGGCCCTAGAGGTGAGCAGTGACTGGAGCGGCACGGCAGCAGAGGCCAACGACGGCCGGAGAGGCTCTGCTGCGTCGACGGGGACGGGCACCGGGCTCGTGGAAGGGCAGAGGCAGCCGGCGGCGGTCACAGAGGATGGCTTGGGGAGGCGGTGACGCGGAGAGGGGCGACGGTAATCGCAAGGAGGGGCGACAGCACTTGAACATAGGGGTGGCGGAGGAGCTTGGGCGGTGAGGTCGGGCCGACGAGGGCCGCAGGTGGAGCGCGGGGCACCCTGGCGGGGCTCCTGGGGGACGGCAGCCGGAGGCTCGGTAACACGCCGCGTCGTGAGCCCGGCTCGGGGAGGCGCGGCTGGGGGAGAAGTAGAGGCCGCTCACAGGGGTGGAGATTGACGTCGGGGCGGTGTCGATCTGGGATCTGGCGGTGGCGAGGATCATCGGGGGAGCGAGGTATCGCATCGGGGTGGGGGTTCATGATGGGGAAGGAGAGGCGCGTCAGTGGTTGTCGCGGGGTGGAAAGAGCGAGGCGAGAGGCATGGTGGGGCACGCGTGGGGCCACGCGGTCGCGTGCGAGTGCGGCGCTGGCATGCGGTGTGCGGTACACACGTGAGGTTTCGAGCGGGGAGGCGAGGTGGTACACGATAGCAAGGGAGCAAGCCGGGGTGGCGTGTAGTGCAGGGTCAGGCGGTGTACGCGGCTCGCGCGCCGTGTAGAGTGTGTCTGGCGGCGGCGATTATCGGGTGTGGGTGTGTGGAGCTGGTGGTAGCTAGGGTTAGGGATTAGACTAGGGTTTGTTTTGGGCCGGGTGGTAGGCGGTTTGGCCAGTTGGGCCTCTGGCCTGACCGGCTGGACTGCCTCCTCGGACAAAAACATTTTTATTTATTTTTTTATTTAAAAAAACGTTTGCAAATAGTTTTTAGACAAACCAAAGATCTGAAATAGACTAGGGTTTGATTTGAAATAAAGGAGGGAATAATTAGAAAACAAAATAGGCTTTTAGGAAATAGTTTTAGACAAACCATGCATGATGACATGATGATGGTCAAATGCAATGTGGCATGATGACATGAGCATGCAGTCATGATGATGCGCCAAACAAAAGCACAGTGATTTTCTAGTAGTGGTTTTACCGGGGTGCTACAATTCGACACCACTAACAATGGATCTCGCCCTCGAGATCCGCCTCATGGCACGGGGAAGAAGGTCGACGATCTGAACCTTCTCGCTTCGTGTAGATCCTCGCAACACCACTAACAAAGATTCCTTCTTCGTCTTGAATTGGCGACACCACCAACAAGGGGTAGTTACTCACGTTCGTTGAGAGAACACTCCAGAGAAAAACAAAAGACAAAGGTAGAGGTCTTGATAGATAAGGCCACCTCTAACTTCTGTGGAAGGAGTAAAATCACATCGATCCCCCGTTCAATGTACAAAAGCAAATGATAAGAGTAGTGGTATGGTAGCTACTCCATCCCGCACTCAAAGCATTACTCTGTACATGAACAAAAGATTCGTACAACCAACTCTCGGAATTCAGACTGAAGATCTTCACAAGCGATGTCCGGAGAACAAAGGAGTGATGCAAGCTCTTCACCGGATCTGATGTAGATGATGATGTCGTCGCGTTGGAAAACAACGGTAGATACAAAGAAAGATTTTAGTGAATCTTGATCCACCAAAAGGTACAACAGATGAAGGCTAGTCAGGTAGCAAGAAGACCGGATGTGGAAACACCGTTACAAGGAGAAGGAGCGAAACCCTAGAGGTACAACGGAAACCCAACCACGAGAAATCCTGGAATCGAAGAAAATATAAGAAAGAAGATTCAAAATGCGCTCAGGTAAGAGGAGAACAACATAGAGATAATGAGTAAAAGCAGACCTAATCAGATCTATTCAACCGATTTTGCAAAAATAGTTTTGACACTCTACATCGGCCGTTAGCTAGGTTATCCTACAGGCTGGACCAGTGAGGTATCGCAACTGCTGAGCTCTGATGCCACTCTGTAACACCCTCGAATCGGCCCTATGCAAGTTTTAGCGCTTCCCGCCAAACCCGCATAGAAGCGATTCAAGGACGCCCACCAGGCACTTGCGTGCGGGTGGAGAACGAAGTAATACCATTACACATTAGTCCATGATGGAACCCACAGAACATATATATACAACAACGACTCCATGAGTCAAGAATACATATATACTATACAAAGATCCAAATCACCTTGAAAACGATAGAGCGTCTGACTACGGACAAGATGCAAATGGGGCTAAGAGCTCTGAAGAATAACCAATGGCGTCCATAACCCTGCCCAGACCAAGCCGGAAGGGTAACCCTGCTAACGACGTCGATCTCAAACATGCTAAAACAAAAGGGGTGACGATAAAGGGCAAAGGAAAAAGAGGAGCGTCAGTACTGAGGCCAGTACACGGCTAGGCTAGAATTTGGTGGCTCTCGCCTACATAGTTATGGTGGACTGAAGCGGCAGCGCAGCATGCACTAGACAACCTATAGAGACTCGATTAACTATCGGCTATTAGAGAGAGATAAGAAAGACCTATTTGGAACCAACCTTATACTAACACCAATCATACCCATCCTGGTATTCCCCCCCTCGAGACCAAACAAGGAAGTCAAACCGAGGAACTCACACAGTAGGCAGTTTTATTCATTCCATTATAGTTGAAGCACTTACTAGTCAGATATAGCTAGCATGAGTCATCCTGATAGCGTAAGTAGTGGGAAGTTTTAGTTAACCATTCAGTTGTAGTTGCAGTTGCAGTACTTACTAGTCAAATACAATTAGCATGTGACATCCCAAACCCAGCAGTTGTTGGCACTTTTATTTCATTCCATTGGAGTTGTGATACTTACTAGGCAGGTATAACATGACACGATACACCCCAATTCCACCAGTTGTTGGCACTTTTATATCCATTCCATTGTAGTGAAGTTGATTACTAGTCACACATTAAGTCAAATTTATAGCACTACTTTAGTTATGCTTGTCTATGATCGAGATACTGTGCTCCAAGTCGTCCATAACCGTGGACACGGATTTCAGAAAGATTTACCCTGCAGGGGTGCACAAATAGCAACACACACACGTCAACCTCGGAAAAACAAAATCAAAACCCAACAAGGCTTTCACGACAAATCAATCACATGATCCATAAAAGATTTCAGGGGGCCACCCCACTAAGCTACCCGCAACAAAGTTGACCGCCTCCGGAACGGACCCAGGGTTTGTGACGACGGCTATAAACGACTAGGAACCCGAAAGTGTGACTGGGCTTGTCGATACCATGAAAATGTGGCATGATCCAAAATAGTATAGGTGCTCCACGCACAATCTTAAATAAAGCAGTAAAGCATGGCATAAGTACAGGATAGTAATAAATCCCCAAACTAGTTTGTGGCCCCAAGAAATAAGAAATGAATCAAGATCTGGCTACGGGGGATTCATAGAGTCTCACGTATGTGGATAGTGTGAATAGTCAAGGAACAGGTATCAAGTACTCAGGGCCTACGGGACACAAGTGGACATAAAAAACCAAATAGCATATATTGCCCATCGGTGCCTCTTTCATTAGTTTTCCCAGCAATTTAATAGTTGTATTTAAAGTTATGATCATCTCCACCATTAATCATGTGCCAACTTGCCGTCAACGGCGGAACGACAACGACGCGAAGCAGCACCTGAGCAAGCAACTACGACTCGCAAGGCCGACTATCTATCAAACAACAGGCAATAGGATGTGTGCAAGGCAATATAGAGGCTGCAAGGAATATAAATGGTATGGAAACTAAAGCATCGCAACACGGATATTAGTAGATCAACAGGAAGGAAGTAAAGACTATAAATGCAAAATAGGTAAAAAGGGGGAGATTGCTCGCTTGGGAAAACATAGCCGAAGAGACATTATCCGAAGACTTGTCGATACTCGCATCAACTCAATGGCCTAATCCGCGAAGAACCAAAGTACTAGAAGAAACACCGGATGCACTATTTAATACTACGGCGGAAGATCGAGCATGATGTATGACATGGCAATGGTGCAATGCAATTCGGCAATATTAAGCGGAACCGGGGTCCCGACAATTAATTATATGGTTCAAGTTGTTTAGATACCCCGCAGTTTAAATGTTGTATTAATAAGGCAAAACATGGCATCGATTCACTACACAAATTTAAATGGAGACAATATAAGACTAGAAATGTCCACATATGGTCTCCATATTTAATTTAGGTGAATCATCAAAGTACCCCAGATAAATAAACACGTATGAGAGTATGGATGAATTGATATGCAACAAGTATATGTCAATATTATAAAAATAAGTGTCTCGGATAGGAAATCACATATTTAGGATCAAAGATCTTGGGGGCTCGGAGAGGTTCGAGTTCGGTCTTCGGGGTCTTGGTGTTCGATGGGGATCGGTCTTCGGATCCGTGAAGGAGAGCTTGGCGTGCCTAGGGTTCAGTCTTCATATCCGTGAAGGAGTGCTTGATGGTCCGAGAGGGAGAACACGGGGTCGGTGTCTTCATAGTCGGCGTCGTACTTGGGTCTATGAAGGACAGCATGAAGCCGATGTCGGGGTTCTTAGGATCTTCGGGTCCATCTTGTTGTACTGGTTCACGGTAGATCTTGAATAGCCATACCATCATCATCGCATCGGTGCACTATCCAGCAGTTCTTGGGAAGCCACTTATCGCAAAAGGGTAAGTCTGCTACATCACCATCTCTTTAGCATCACAGTGATAGAGTGCATCAAAAGGGGCATCACCAGTTGCTTGGGCTCGCAGGCCTAGGCAGGGATGCTGCTGGGCAAGTAGAGAAAATGGTCGGGGTGGTGCTCGGGGCGAGGAACTCGCTGGCGCGGTAAGACCCTAGATGTGAGCGGTGACTACAGTGGCGCGGCAGCAAAAGCCAACGACGGCCGAAGAGGCTCTGCTGCGTCGACGGGGACGGGCATCGGGCTCGGGGAAGGGCAGAGGCAGCCAACGGCGGTCATAGAGGATGGCTCGGGGAGGCGGTGACACGGAGAGGGGCGACGGTGCTCGCAAGGAGGGGCGGCAGCAGTTGAACAGAGGGGCGGCAGAGGAGCTTGGGCGGTAAGGCCGGGCCGACGAGGGCCGCGGGTGGAGCGCGAGGCACCCTGGCGGGGCTCCTTGGGGACGGCGACCAGAGGCTCGGTGACACGCCGCATCGTGAGCCCGGCTCGAGGAGGCGCGGCTGGGGGAGAAGCAGAGGCCGCTCGCAGGGGTGGAGATGGACATCGGGGCAGCGTCGGTCTGGAATCTGGCGGCAGAGAGGATCATCGGGGGAGCGAGGTATCGCATCGGGGTGGGGGTTCGTGATAGGGAAGGAGAGGCGCATCGGTGGTTGTCGCGGGGTGGAAGGAGCGAGGCGAGAGGCGTGGTGGGGCATGCATGGGGCCACGCGGTCGCGTGCGAGTCGGCGCTGACATGTGGTGCGCGGTACACACGTGAGGTTTCGAGCGGGGAGGCGAGATGGTACACGGTAGCAAGGGAGCGAGCCGGGGTGGCGTGTAGTGCAGGGTCAGGCGGTGTACGCGGCTGGCGCGCCATGTAGAGTGTGTCTGGCGGCGGCGACTAGCGGGTGTGGGTGTGTGGATCTGGTGGTAGATAGGGTTAGGGATTAGACTAGGGTTTCTTTTGGGCCGGGTGGTAGGCGGTTTGGCCAGTTGGGCCTTTGGCCTGACCGGCTGGACTGCCTCCCCAGACAAAAACATTTTTATTTAAAAAAAACATTTGCAAATAGCTTTTAGACAAACCAAAGATCTGAAATAGACCGGGGTTTGATTTGAAATAAAGGAGGGATTAATAAGAAAACCATGCATGATGACATGACGATGCTCAAATGCAATGTGGCATGATGACATGAGCATGCGGTCATGATGATGCGCCAAACAAAAACACAGCAATTTTCTAGTAGTGGTTTTACCGGGGTGCTACATAAGGCTCATGCCTCGACATTTTCATCATCATAAACCATTTATGTTTCTCAACACATGTCAAAACATCTCAATAGAATGACTCATCATTCGAAGGTTTTCACAAAGCATTTTCACCAAGTATTCCCATCTAAAGTGATCTAGTTTTAGTTTTGCTCTAAACTACTAAGTTAAGAGTGTTCACTAATGTGGGATGCTAAGATCAATCTCATGCCATAGAATGACATCTAAGTCTAACTAGATAGGTCAAGTTTTATACTCTTTATGCTACCTTTAAACAAGTAAAGGACTTTGGTAAAGTAAAGAAGGTAAAGCTTGCAAATAAACATGGAATAGGTATAAGTCCAAAATGGTATAACCAAAGCATGTCTAATGCCTTTGCTTAGGTTATCTAGTTTGCAAGGGTTAGCTTGCACTCTTAATGATGGCTTGCCTTGTGTAGTGCAGTGGTTGAAGTTTTGTTCCTCCTCCTCTTGGTAGAACTCCTCCTCCTCGAAAGCTTGGTCGGTATTATCGTCTATAAATACATACGGGATACACAATCACCAAACAATACTTAACTAGTCTACTTAGCACACTAAGGCACACATTTGATGATCTAGTATCATCACAAACATCACAAGATTTTAATTAACTAGCTTTATTCTATTTATTTGAGAAAAGTAATTTCTACTCATTGAAAATAACTAAGATTTAATATTCTCCAATTAAAATATGGGATCATGTGGACACATGTCATCACCACATATTATAACATATGGGAATGTGATTTAAATGTTGGATCACATTTTATTAAGTTTAAGTTTAATATTTAATGATTTAAAGTGACTAGAAATGCCTATATAGCATTATTTTGGTACTAGTCCAAAGTCACTGCATGCAAACCTTAATATTATTACATATTCAGATAGATATGGTAAAATGTGATTTTTGAGAGTTGTAATCAACTCAAAAGCTATTATGGTTGATTTTATAAAAATATTTGAATGTGCAAAAGCTTATGTCTTGTTATTTTTACTAGGAGATATCTCTAACTCTAAATGAATTAAATCCAACAGGCTTGGATAGATATTTTCAGAAGCTTTCCAACAACATTGGAATCACTCAATTTGGTTTAGTAAATCTTCTTGAATTGATTTTTGAACTAAGTGACAAAATTGAGATTAAACCTAAATAGAAAAATCTAGTTTGGAATTACTGGGTCAACGCGGGAAATGAAATGGGTCGGCCCAATGACGCTCAGCGGCGTAGAGCGCGGCTGATAGGTTGGTCCCGCTTGTCAGCAAGACTTAAAACCCGAAACGGTATCTAGCGATCTAGGCCATACGATTATAACGCGGATCAATGGCTCACAGTCGTCGTCGATGACGGAGTCGTCGCTGGCGAGACCAAACCCTAAACGGACGGTGGGGGTCTACTGGGGACGTACTAGGGCACCAGCTAGTGCAGCGAGGCAGGCGATTGAACTGGACGGTGATGGCGGACTCAGGCGAGGTCACGGCAGGGGCTAAGGTGGACGGAAAAGACGACAGCGTCTCCTCCTCTGCAGTAGGCTCCTCTGGTGCAATTCCAACGAACTACGGCTCGAGCGGTTCCGGCGAGAGATGGGAAAGGTTCAGGGAAGAGAGGGGAGTGGAATGGTGTGAGGAATTCGTGCTGGGGAGGCCTGCTTATATAGGCGCGATGGTGAGACCGAGAGGTGTGGGCAGGCGTCTCCAGCGAGGGTGGTACAGGGGGCTATCGACGTGGGTGAGGTAGGCGGACAGTGGGCGGTTCCCTGGCGGTGCTCTACGGTGTAATGGCGATGTTAGGGGCGGTGGCATATGGTCGGGAGCATCGCGCGCTCTGGGAGACAGAGGCGATGCTCGACGTGGCTCCCGGCGACTGTGGGTCGTGCGGCGGTGCACGGCCATGTCTGGAAGGGTGTTGGGGTCGAGGCCGAGTGGCGTGCATGGTATGGAGTCGAGGGGCGATCTGCTATGTGCTGGCGGCTATCGCGCTCTAGCGCGCTCTGGCGAGCTTGCAGAGAGAAAGGGCGGCGACGCTAGGGAGTGGTCCAGGGGCTGGGGTTGATCGAGGGGTGGACCGTGGGCAGCGGTAGGGTTGGGCGGATCTAGGGGACATGCTAGTTTGGCGTGGCGCGGTCCCTGGCGTGTTGCCTGCTTCTGGCCGGCGGTGACCATAAAGTGGCGGCGCTCCACTTCTGCTCCAGGCTTAGGGGTAGTCCCGTGGGGGTTTTGTTAGAGCTGGGAGGGACAGGGGAACCAAATGAGGGCCAAAGACTCGATAAAGCATTGATCTACACATAGTAATAGTTAGGCAGATTTTTTATGCATGCTACCTGTTCGACACAATGGCCGATGAACAAAATATTTGAATTTTGGGCTGATTTTTGGTGGAGTGATGTAACTTATGCTTAAGCATCTAAGTTTTCTTGGGATTTAAAAATGGAGTTCATTTGAGGGGTTTCCGAATAAGTGTGATCTATACATATGAACTACATTCAAATTTCAAATGTCATTTAAATTTAGTGTTTGAATGTTTTTGGGATGAAACAAAGTGGGCCTTGGCACATCACTACTTGTACTAGCAAGGGGTGCAAAGAACCACAATTGTTTATGTTAAGATTTGCGTTCTAGGAATAGCCAGAGTAGGCTAGGTGATTAAAATGGCAAAAGTGACCATTTGCTTATTTTATTCTTTTTGATTTGTTTTTCTTTGGGATTTGTTTGGGAATGATCTAGATGATGTTTAATTCACCTTAGAATCATTTTACAACCAATGGATCACTCAAACATGACAATTCAAAACAACTCCTAATTTAAATGCACACACATATGAATGCTTAATTATTTTTCAAATGGAAAAGTTTTTGTTAACTGTAAATTTGATGATTTGGATCTTAATAACCTTGGATTAAGTTTTGGGATGTTACATATACTTTCCGGGTATCCTCATTGTGCCTCACTGACTAGGGTGGCCCACTTCGGGTTAGAGCTTTGCTTCACGGGCGGCCCAGTCAGGGAGAAGAGACAGAGTCCAGTCCGGCTATAGGAAGGCCCAGAAGACTTACCGACATAGCCCCATAGTGTTACTTGTAGTTGAAGATGTACTCTGTAACCGACTCTTAGTCGTAGCCAGATAGATCTCTCCTGTAAACCCTAGGACGGATATCTATATAAGTCATCCTAGGGAGAGCCTTTAGGGCACCCTCACAATAGTATACAATCTCAACTCGCACAGGCAAAACCCTTGTAACCCATATTCCGCCTATGCCGTATTACTGGGTTGCTAGCAGGAGTAGGATCCGTCCAAAGCCGGCAGATTCGAACCTAGGTAAACTTGTGTGCTCACCGTCCCGGAACACCGTACGTCTCACACCCCTCTCTTCCACACGCCCCGAGGAGACCCTCATGGCGTACTTGTCATCAATCCGATGACATTCACCAGATCTGACAGTTGAGCACTAGGTCCCTTGAGCTAGTGGTATCGTCGGAATGAACCAGAATGCGGTGTTTGGTCGTCTCTTATTCTCTATCAAATTGTACGACCCCACTGATGAGCCAATGGTAGGCCCCTCCCCCCGACGTGTATTCGGCTCCCGGTCGGATCTGGAGTGTCAACATAATAGACACGTGAGTGTGCAGCAAACACATAATCTGCTATCAAAACTAGAAGTGTTGGCACCTCAGCAACAACACTAGCATGTTATTCCTAGACTCCGGCAGCAGCGTCAGCAAGTATGTCGTCAGCTTCACCAGCAGCAGGATTAACAAGTATTTTGTCAGCTTCACCAGCAACAGCATCACCAAGTATTTTGTCAGCTTCACCAGGAGCAGCAACAGCTAGTTCTTGGCCATCTCCACCAACATCAGCAGCAGCATCAGGAGCCAGGGATTCCTGAGCAATTAAAGGTACAAGAGCTCTAGGGGCTTTGATGAAGAAAGGTTAGTTGATCCCAAGAAACAAAGATTCTCCCTTCAGATTGTCGACTCTACTCTAGACCTGTTCTACTGGGTCTTTGGATGCACATGCGGACCTTGAGAAAACGTGACACCGTAGCGAGGGGTATGAAGAAACTTGTGTCCCCATATGTTCTATTGTATCACTAACATTGTTTAGTGCTCCCCTGAGATGAATCCACATGAACCAGCGTCGTGATCCAAGATCATCATCTGCTACTACATCTTCGATCACCGAAGCTAGAATGACGTGCGGGGCTGCGTGTGCACCTTTCGTGTTACTTAAAGTCAGTAAGCAGAATTTTGAATGGAATTTTACATGCTATATGAAACCATGACTCACCCAAGGTGAACGGCTCCCAAACACGCACGTTGCCGCTATGTTCAGTGTCCGTGTAAATGCGTTACGGGTAGCTGGAGGGGAAGACGGTGTTGACATCTCCAATCGTCGAAAGTCGTCACGCAAGAATGTCCAGTCCTTGTCATCTAGGCAGCTAATGAATGTGATTGCCTTAGCGAACACTGCTAAGAGGTCGTACTCCCAATGCTGCCACCCTTGTCGAGGTCTATGTGGGAGCTGTACCTTCAGGAACTCAAGTTCTGCCATGTTGAACCTGTAAGCGAATTAAGAGTTAGGCGGCGGCAACCCGTTGTTGAATACATTAATGCCGACACCCTCCAATGATGACAGTGTAAATCTTAATGATCTGTAGGCATTTTTGAGAGATCAAGTAGTCTTGCACTAGGTTAAAAGGACTAGCCACTCGCCATTGCCACCCACCTAGTTCTGGTCGTCTCCAAATTCCATCTCGTCTTACTCCTTGATTTTCACCACTACTAATTGCGACCACCTATCTAGCAGCATCAGATTTGCATGAATATTCTCCAAAGTTTGTTGTCATTTGGTAGAATCACCTAGCATGGATTCCATTGCAAATACAATTTGACAACTATACCTTCATATTAAAGTAATATTTATGACTATATCCTCAGCTCTCGCCTAAATTGTGCCTGTGTCACTATGAAAATACCCAAAATATTAAGTACGAGCAGGGCTTCCCCCGAACAAACTCCTTACGGTGATCATAAACAACTACGGACATAATAATCTTAAATCGTCTAATTTTTTTATTTTTTAGAAAATAGAGTATCACATAGCAGGCATTCCATTGCAAATCCAAAATTGGCAACTCATCTATCACCTAAATTAAGACTATATCACTACCAAAATCCCAGAATATCAAGCATGAGCAGAGCTTCCGCTGTACAGAAGTCTTAAATGGTTCAATTTGTTCAGACCGCGCATACACACAACACGTTTGACGGAAGGCACATAGGAATCTGATGAAAGTTCAGCACATATTAATCAACGATATGACTAGATCAATAAGTAAGATACATGAACTTACATGGTTGTCGCGGTCGTTTGGCCATTCACTGGTATTGGGGTAAAAAGGCACGGCGTGCCGAATGGGAGTTCATCCATTTTCTGGATCAAGACCCGGTAGTTGTGGCGCCCCCGGATTAATCCTCGGAGTATCCCTGTTATGCATACACCACGATCCCATGATCAGTTAGTCGTGGAACATAACCGACAAGTATCAAAGTAAACATCCATTACTTAAGTGGATATATGTCATACCTGACATGCCATTATGGCTACATCAATAATCAAGAACGGAACTTCATCAAGCGTAGAACCCAAGCCATGCCTTAACCTACAGGCAACTGACTGGGAGAACATCCTAGCTCGCATAGTCATCAACTTCACCTTCTTCTCGATATCTGACCAAGTTAATAGCCATGGACAATGCTAGTGAGTACTTTGAATGTACTCGCAAACCACCTTAAAAGATAACAATAATAACAAGATAATATGCATTATGGCCGTGGTAGTAGGTGGGCTCCAATCGAGGTTCTTTTCTCAAATAGTTTCTCTTGTAGATATAGCATCTACATATCTTTGTTGAAAACTTTTGTAAAACATTTTGGAAAACTTTTGGAAAACACTAGGACTAGGACACCCATTTGTTTCTTCCTTCCGGTCATCTCCTGACCAAACTCCTTTCCTTCCTTTCTGACCATCCCCCGGTCAAGTCATTTCCAAAGCCCTTTTTGAAATCAAAACCAGCACCGCTCCATAGTATTTTGTCCAACCGTCCATAACCGCGGACACGGCTATTTGAATAGATTTATGCTCTACGGAGGTTGTACACTTTACCCACAAGATTCGATACATTCACCGCGGTTCACCGCGAATCGTCATACACTAGTATGTGGGTTTCGAATAATCAAACATAACCCTCGGAAAGTCCATTCTGACACGGACCCTACCCTATGAGTTGTTCCCCTCAAGACCGGGACGTCTGGATCCACGGGCCAACCGGAGCACCCCACTCAGACCTGGAGGGGGCACTTTCAATGAAGGGCTCATAGTTCGCCCGATCACTCGCATGGGTGAATCTGCTTCCTCTAGGTGACTGCATAACAGTTCACCCTTTCTGTAAAGGTAAGCCCGGATTTTGAGGGAGATGATCCCCTATACGTAGCAGTGAGAATTCCCATATCAGAGTGAACTACCTTGAGTTAAGCACCGTCCCATTCCGGGGTAATATGGTTGCACGGATGAGTTGTTATAGCTAAGCTGCAAAGAAACGGGTGCATTTTTGTAAACATTTTCTCCTCCTCATTTCCAGCATCATTTATAAAACCAAAACATATTTCTTTCTTAAATCTCTCTTGGTAGTTCAATCCTCACCAAGGTTTTGCCATAAACTTTTTGTAAAATTTTTCGGGGGTCTTCCCATCCTCTAGTTTTGCTTCGGCTAAAACGGGGTCTCCAAAGAGGTATGGTGTTATACACCAACTATCATACTAGGGACAAGTAGGTGTCATCAAGGGGTTGTACTTAGCAGTACAAAGGTATAATGGTATTGGAGGAGCCAAGCCACTACCAGGTATACAACATTATATAGTAAAATAGTGGAGTTTTCATAAAACAGAAGATAAAACATGCATAAGTAAAACAGTAGGACAAGGCTTATGAGCAAGAAGGTGGCTTGCCTGATGATTAGCAATATGGCAAAATATGTCCCTGTACTTCTTCTTACAATACCATAATAACCAACCATAGCCACTTCTTCTGGTCTCCGATATAATCGCAACTATCATCGTCAAAGATAGCACATGCAAGCAAACAAAGCCACAGTCAACACAATGCATACAAGCATCATTACAATACAGAAACAAACATAAAACATAGTGGTAACTTTAGTTAGTTATGGTGGATTAAGGTTAGAGCTCTTGGAATTACTTTAATTGCCCTTGTAGAATTCCTTTTTGATTTATTTGTCAAATACCACCTAATAAAGGTGGTTTTGAACTAAGGCTTGGGTTTGTATGATATCAGTGTACAAAAATGATATCTACAAATAGGTATTGAAATAACAAAAGTGGTTTCATGATTTTATCAATTTCCTATATTTAGTTATGATTTTTCTAGTGAAATAACCTCTAGTTTAGGTGAATAAATCACCAGAAAAGATCTGGATCTCAAATAAATTTTCCTAAGAGGTTTTGCTAGACTTTGGTGTTTAAGATTTTTGAGAGTTGGATTCATCTCAAAATATTTAACAGAATACCCTTGGGAAAATCCCAAAGAAAGAGCAATAGTCAATTTGTATTGTTAACCATATTAATTATACAGGTCCAAAGGATATGTGGTAAAGGACAATGGATAGGTATTGAAAATACCTTCCAGTAAATAATTGGAATCACTATTTTTGGAGCACCTAAGATTTTGATAGGTACAGATGTACCACATCACAAAGAGTTGGAATCAACTCAAAACATGTTGTAATTTGGCTTAAGGAATTTTCTAAAGGAAGAATTGTCTTGTTTTTGTTATTTTTTACTATGGGTAATTTAGGAAGAAAATTAAGGTGACGCCAAGGTGGCATGCAAGGCATCAGAGATACCTTTCAGTACAAAATGGTTTCAACCTATTTAGTGTTGTTAAACTTTCTAGGGGATTTATTTTGTTACAGAGACAAGTTTTTGTATTGTATTTTACAGAGAAGATATAGTTATTGAAATGGACATCTTTTTGTAGTGAATGTTGAAGAAATCATTCAGGAAACCTAGGAAATTTAGATCTTCCCATTTTCAAATAGACTTCATTTTCAAATGGATTTAATCCTATGAGTATAAATGTAGCTCTGGCAAATTAATAAAGCATTGTGGAAATAAAAACAAGGAGGGGCCAGATCTGGGGAGGATGGGCCGCCCAGGAGTGGATCCGTCCTAGCAGGTCACAACAGAGTGCGGGAACAGGGATTCAAAACCCGTTGCGTGGGACCAGGCAATCAAAGACCACGGGCGGTTGAAGCGGTATCGTCACACCACCGCCGTCCGATTAGAGGAGATCCAACGGTTGCAAGAAAGGGTAAGGGAGAGAGGGTGGGGGTATAGGGATAGAGGAAGGAAGCAAATGAGGGAGCAGGAGCAGGGTTGGTGGCCTCTAGCCTATTTAACCCGAGAGGTGATGGTCCAAGGTGGAGTAGGCTCATGGAGGAGATTGGGCTGGTCCATGGCATTCCTATTGGTGGCTAGGGACGATGGAGAGAGGGGTTGAGAGGTTCTGTTCGTGCAGACGGTTAGAGAGAGAGGGGTGCTGCTGCTGCAAGAGTTTTTAATGGGTAAGATTGGAAAAGATCTAGTGTCTCTCTCATTTCCAAACACATGGGATAAGAGTGAGGGGGTGCTACAGTGCCTGCTACAGTGGAATGCTTATGAAGAACTTCTTAGATTTGTACCAGGTCTAGATGATCCAATGCTGCTGGTAGATAGGTATGGTCAATGTGGACTTTCAAGATTTATTTGGGATTTATTTGAGGATTTGTGATCCACTTTATATCAATTATCTAAATAGTGCAGAAATGGTTTTTGAGAGTTGATTTCATATATTTGAGATGGACAATGTGAGATTTTGAGGTGGAATGGTCCCAAATATGAATTTACAGTTTGGTGAATTTTCCCATGATTTATTGAGAAGAAAAAGTATTTAATATATTTATTTTCTTGTTTTAGCCATTTAATAAAATGGGTAAAAAGAATTATTAAAACTCTTCAAAAATATTTATTTTTGAACTGAAATGATAGGATAGGATATATAGGACTCATATGTAGCTTGAGTTGGCCAGGTGATTTGGAAAAACACAAACTTGCCTTTACATGGTGGATTTTGAGGGTTTTGCCAAGAATGGATTTTAAATAGTTTTAGGTTCCAAATAATTATGGAATTTATTTGGAAATGTATTATATCCAAGGTAGATGATGTCAGCTTGATGTGTCCATCTTTGGCAACCTTGGGTGTTGCAAAACAAGATGGATTTGAGAAGAAAACAAGGATTGGAGGATCTAGGGCATTAATATTTTAATAGCACCTAAACAAGGTTGGATTAGTGAGCTCAGGGCTCACCTTGATGCATGGGATAGTTAGACCTAGTGAGCTCAGGGCTCACCTTGATCATGGCAGAAGGAGTTTGGCTTGCTTACATTTGAGGTGGTCTGGAAGTGATGGCAAACTTTGTTGAAAATAAGGTTGCATACCAGATGAGTCATGATGCCTTATAAACCATGTGGGTTAAAGAAGCACTAAGCTTCAATGGAAACAAGGAAGGTGTGGATTGATAGACCAGGGTTAGTAGACCATAACCATGCAAGGAGTTGGTCAAGATAAGATAGTATGGAGATGTGAGCTTCTTCCAAAGTAGGCTAGTTGATAAGGTTTGCAGATTTTATTATTTTCTTGCCTGCAAAACCATCTAGAACAAGTGGGTTGGAGGATGATATATCCGACGGAAAAAGTGGCCCTCGGTAGTCCTTAAGATGTTCTACAAGATGGTTCAAGTGTGTTCCCAAAAATACACAAGGGTTGAGAAGGAGAGGCATTCGAAGAAGTGATGTTGAAACGGTTTCTAGACTTAGTCAAATTTAGCAGATTTAGGTTTTTCACTAGGATATGAGTGGGGATGATTTTGATGGGTTTCAAGGTATGAAAGCATCATCAAGTGGATGGTTTTGAATTCTAGATTGAGTAGAATAGATGCAGGCTTGATATTGGTCTTCAGTGACTTGGAAACTTCTAGAGTGGATCACTTTAGAATTTATCTGGTTCACGGTTTTAGATGATCACCTAATGGCTAGAGATCAGATCTAGCTTGGTTAACTTGCTTAGGGTTGACACTCTTGGATTATATATATGCTAGATGATGAGCTCCTAGGGTATCTCACACTAATTCCTAAGCAAACAAGTCAGATAACAGATCAAGGCAATTCATCAGATAGCAGATCAAGGCAATTCATCTTAACAAGCAACTCATGCTATTACTAGGGTTACCATCAAGCCTAGCTTGAGGTAAGGATGGGTATTTTGAATTGTTGGAGTTTGAATGAGGTGATAGTCCTTAGTATCTTTACCAAGAGTAGAAAATCAAAAGCTTTATAAAAGGTTTTTAGAGAAACCTAGAGGTAAGAGCAGTGGAAAGTTCTGTCTTGAAAACATAAGGAGATTATATTATATATCTCTCCATAATTTTGTCAATAGAAGCTACTAAAGTAGTTTAGTTTGCAAGTGCATCTTGTCTCAGGTTTTTGAATTGCCAGAACATTTAAGAATATGAAAACAACCAGGGGTTCCCAGTTTCATAAAGTTTATGATTAAGTTTTATATCATGTTATAACTGTATTGAAAGGAAACGTCAATACACATGTGATATGTAAACAACTAGGGGTTCCTAGTGAAACTCTAGTCACTGGTTCATTGGTCAACAAATGATCAAGGTTTCCTGATCATGTGGCATTTATGCCAGTTGGAAATGGAGTCAACTCATTCTGAGAATGAGATGATGAACCAATACCCAACCTAAACATCGTGACCCGATCATGTCACGTAGTTCAAGTTATGATGATTAGAATGGATCCTCGTAGACTATTCCTTAGACCGTGAGGCTATATCAATCACTGTCTCCCGAGAGTGCTTAGATAGCATCAAGCGTCACTTGGTAACATAGTGATTATAAAGGTGTGTTCAGGTACTCGGAGGAACCATAGAGGCAATATATGTCAAGAGCGGGATTTGTCTGTCCACATGACGGAAAGATACTTAAGGGCCCGCTCGGAGAAGTTATATCCAATAGCTACGCAACGTGTGATTTGATCACAGGGATTTCACTTGTCGAAACGAGTCAAGTAGTATTGTTCTGTAACGAGATTGAACACGACATGGTGATGTCATTGATCAGATCTCAAGCAATGCAAGTATCGAAAGACAAAAGGAATAAGACATGACTGTCCTGGTTCAAATAACAAAAGATCTGTGTGGAATGCACAGGGGTCACATGGCCATCCAGGTCCCTCTGTCGATCATTGGCCCGGGAGTGTACCGACCATGTCTGGAGTATTCCCGAACCGTGGGGTATCATGCTTAAGGGCTTGATGATGCTTAGCAAGTGTTTAGAGGATTGGTAGAATCACCAAAGAAGAGTAGAGAGAAAAGCAGAAGGGTTTCGGTAAGTTCGGAGGATGTCCAGACTAGAGGTGGAAGGTGTTCCATAGACACAGAAATTGAATAATATGTGAATGAATGTTAATATTGATTTAATCATTATTCATAATTATTTAATAAAATAGAAAATCAATTAAGGTTAAAAGGCTTCTTGGATCATTAGACTCATATGTAATAACACTTTGTAATATCCCTATATATATTTACTAAAAAAATTGCAGTGGGGACTTTCCCTACTATTTCACCTTCAAAAAAAAGGTCAAAAGGCTTAATGGGACAATTCCGGAGGGAGAAGGGCCTCTGAGGGAAAGGCAAGGGGGGAGAAGCTGCAAGGGGGTGGCTGGCTGGGCCAAGCCCCCCTGTGTGGGGCCCACTTGGGCTGGCCGGCGGCGGCCCCCTCTCCCCACCTTTATTCCCACCCCGAGACTTTGAGGGAGGTAGTACCTCCCCTCCCCCTATATATAGTGGGGGTATTTGGCCATATAAAAACACACAATATTCAATAAAGGTTTCCTTACTTTTGGGGAGACCTCCAATTGATATTCTCTCTCTCCCGTGAATGTGGTCCCAAGTGTGGACTACACGAACGAGAGGCGTCTTCATCACGGAGCATCGTCGCGCAGCAAGATTCGGATCCAGGAGCTCTACTTCCGCAACTGCTCCTGGATCGGGGAAGCAGAAGTCATCGCTAGGCACCGGACGAGTGTAACTGACCGCGAGGTGTCACACTTGAGTCACTCAAGTCGTTGGAGCCACTGGAGCGCAAGGACTTCATCATGACCTTGAGGTTGGCTTTGGCTCGTCTACATCGACCACGCTCTCCTGAGCGTTGACAATGATTTTCGGTCTTGTAGGGTAAGTTCGCGAAAATCCCCTCCCGTTACTGCATTACTAATAGATAGGTCCTGGCAACATCAGGGGTTCAAGGGCGTAGGGTAAAATTTTATTGTTTTCCTACGCGAACCCCTACAGTGGTATCAGATCTAGATCTATGCGTCGTAATGCTAGTATGGGTAGAACACATGAGATGTAGCGTGTGGGCGTTGATCTTTTAGTTGTTACCCTCGCACGTGTACTTGTGTATACTGCAGTAATGCTTGATGAAGCGGCCCCCTATCGACATTAGGCGTTCATTCACGAGACTGGTCCATGGTTGACATACGGCTTGTACCGTATAAAGTGGCTTTGGGAGGTGTTTGTCTCTCTTGCATTAGTTCCTATGCCATTTGCAACGCAGGGCCCCGAAAGGGATGTAGTATAGACAACTACTTGATCAGTGTTGTGGTGAAAGTTCATAGGTAAGAACGGTTCTTGTGCGAATGCCCATTCAACCACGTAAAACATGAAAAGAAAAGTAGAGGCATCTAACTTTGTTTTGCAGGGGGCGTTGCTTTGTGATATGGTTGTGGCAAAGGTAAAGTGATTACCTTATGTTACGAAGTAGTAGTAGATAGTCATGAAGGTGACGGACTACTACACTGGAAAGACACTGGTACCCTAGTGTCTACCGCGCCAGAACCCTGGCGTCGGAATCCGGTGACGTCGGATGGAGATCATGACGTGAAGGGCCATATCACATTGCCTTTTACATTCAATGTTTTTGTTTCTATATCTTATTGTGTGCTAGTATTAGATACTCGACAGTGTCCTAATAAGATGATCCCAAGTAAACATTACCAATGCTTGTGTTCTTCCTTAGTGCGCACCACCAAGAAAGTTCTTCGGTATGAGGCAAGCTGTGATGATTGGGTGTGAGACATACCTATGTTCGCATACAGTGGGTGTAAGCCATGTTGCACAGCGAATATACTAAGGTTGAGTTGGCAAGCCTAGCATGTTGCAGACATGGCCTCGTAACACGGATGGTCGAAAGATCGAGCACGAGTCGCATGAATGATGTGACCGACATTTAGCGTCCACCCTAGAACCCACATTGATGGCCGTGATGATCGGGGGAGATATGGGGAAATGGGGTCATGTTATCACTAGAACCCTTTAGGGGATAGGTGTTTCTTAGCGGAGTTAATATTAACTCATTTAATTATAAACTTAGTCTAAATTCCTTTTGCAATTATAAATGTAGAAAATGGTTATCCCCAATGCTACCTTTCCTGTTGACAATTGGTTAGAAGGATAGAAGCTAACACTAGATGGATCAAACTTCTCCACATGGATTGCGTGTCTCCACGTTCTCCTTAGCGACAATAACGTGGTCGACTATATACTCGATGAGATGGATTTGGAGCAGCCATGTTTCTATGAGACCCTAGAACATCAGGAGGAACGCTATTATCGTCGTGAGATGTCCACCTTCATATCAGTTACAATGTGCTACGGGATAGTGGATGAGCTGTGGCCATTCGTGGGCAATCTTGACCCTCGTGCGACTATGGTACAGCTTAGGACACATTTCGTGGAACAAGCATGGATATGGGAGCATGAGCTTATGGGATACTTCCTCTCCATTAAGATGGAGGAGAACTCATCATTTGACGACCACTTGGAGTGCATGCATGATGCTTACATGAGGCCTGCGTACTTCCTAGATAGCTGGATGCCAGGATCTTTTGCAAACGGTGTTGTGCTGCAGTCGCTGCCACCAAGCTACCAAGCTCCAGTCAGGACTTGCATTATGAGAGGCGACGCAGAAATACAGGATTTCCATAGGTTCATATCACATTTCAGGAATGTGATGGTTGAAACCATTGTCGCTGATGTCATCATTGACAAAGGTATATATTTGATATACAATTTTATAGATGTTATAATATTGCAAACACATTTGCAGTGTTAAGTATATTTGATACTTGTTCTGTTTTACTGAAAACAAGTCCTTCTGCATAGAGGTGCTTGCTGGAGAGGAGGTGATGTTGCGTGTTTATGGCGAGCATGATGATGATGGCCAACGACACTCTCCCTTGACATTTATCACTTAGTTTATGCTTTGGATAGTTATTGTAATCAAAAGATTGTGAACCTTGTTAGTGTGTCTCACACTTTGTGAGACGGTTATTCATATGAGCTTGTAACAAAAAGTTGTTCCACTTTTAGGAATGATTTCTATTCTTGTTCATATCTTGTTCGATTACGTGTGAATTATCCTTGGTTTGAAACTAATTGATAATACATGAACATTTGTAAAATATTGAAATGCCTTGAAAATTAACCAACTTAATGATATATTCATTAATGAATGAAACCATTATATTGATAATATGCGAAAGACACATGTATTCTTGTTGCATATGAATCATGCCTAAGTTCGACAAAATAACTTGAACATCGTGTATTACTTGAATACAAAGTGTTTGATGAATTGTTAAAAGTAAATACATATTCAATGTATTGTGTTTTAACCAAGTTGTGATTATCATTATATGATTGTTTAAATGTGTAAAGAAGTTTACAAAAGGAAACATGAATATGAAACTATTTGATATGATCAAAGTATTTCATCAGTTGAGGGTATAAGATAAAAGAGAATCTAATTACTACGATTTGATCAATAGTAATGAAATTCAACTTTATAAGATTGGCATAAAAGAAATTGTGAAATGCAATGTGTTTGAAATGCAAATTATCACAATATGGTATTTGATATCAAGTGGGTGAATAGATGGCACCAAATAAATCGTTGTAGTGTAGATGTAGAGACCATTAGTTAGAAATAGTTAGCACTCAATTAGAACATATAGCAAACCATGAGAATTCATGAGATCGGCTCCATATCTAGTATGGATCATCGTGGAAGTTTTGCGGTTATTCGATATAACCAAAACAATAGCGAATAAATCCTTGTAGAGTATTCATTGGAAACTTTGAATACAAAATCCATAGCTGAAACCAAAAGGAAAGCAAAAATTGTATTGCTTGGATTTTGGTGCATTCTCGAGAAAGTTCACATTCAGTGATATTTCTCAATTATGGAGCAAATGGAGGATAGTGAAAAACATGACGAGGATTCAAAACCCTGCATCAGAGTGTTGAGAAGCGCAACGGAAAGTGTTCCTGGACGATTCTCTTCACAAAGAAAAGAATCAATGATAGTGATCATTGTGTTTCCCCACTGGTGTTTTCACTGCATGAAGTAGGATTTAAAATGTAACCCATATCTTGTATGGAGACATTTTTGAATAATTTGTCATGATTACTAGAATATGATATACCTACGAACTACTAAAGAAATAATGGTAAACTAAAGATATGATAAATCCCAAAGCAAAATTCCCTTGAGATTGGAAAGCAATTCGTTGCTGAATCTTATAAGTAAAGGGGTTACTTGGATTTTCCCAAATGACTACAAAGCCATAATGGAAAAGGGGTGAATGACAAAAGCATAGTTTATCAAGTGTTGGACAAATTCAAATGAATTTGATTCAAGTTTGCTGAATGTCTAGTGGATTTAAAACAGTAAAGTACTAGTATCTCATAGTAAATCTCCTACTTTGATATTTGATCAAAGGATTTTGAAGTTGTTCAAAATAGTGAGTGAATATGCAATTTGCATGAAATTGAGTGGGAGCTATGATAGTATTCCTAGAACAATATGTGAATGACATATTTTTGAGTGGGAGCAATGAATGTCTCAAACTCAAATGTGTCGGGAACAAATTCTGAGTGGGAGCAATATAAGTCTCAAATTCAAATATTTAGGAACATACTTTGAGTAAGAGTAGTGACTCATAACCAAATATGTTGGGAACATATTTTGAATAGGAGCTTAAAGGAGTGATTCTTAAGTGTGTTTACGACACATTGAGAATAAAAGCGCAAGTACCAATAAATAATGATTTATAGGGAGTGGAAGTTGATAATAAGAATATTACGATATTATGTAGTATTCCTTAAAGGATTCTAAAAAAAGGGTTTTAGAATAAAAATTAATTAAGGAACTAGTCATTAATAACTCAAGGTAGGAATAGTATTAAGTTTAACATCAATGGTTGAAAGAAAGAAAAGGATGATCATCATCCACTATGTTGAGATATAGGTTCTATCTTAGAAAACCAAGATGATAACTTAACATAATATATGATCCAATAAGGAACGTTTGAAAAGTGATTAAGTTTGAATCACGGAACGTTGAGCTAAGTTTGTCCGAAGTGTCTAATAGAGAACTTTAGACATGTTTTTCCAAATCCATAAAGGATGACATATCTTAAAGCATAAAGGGTTATGTTATAAGGGAATATGTTGGAAACTCCTATAATAACAACTAAAGTCAAGTAGGAAGCAAGGTGAACAAAAACATCGAAAGTTGCACAGGGTGCACTAGCATTTCGATGGATACATTTATAATAATAGATAAGGTTACAATATAAAGTGTTGTATAATGTTATAGAGGGGATAGTTCACTTTTAACATAGAATGATGTGTCCCAGGGCATAGTGCCCATGAGAAATCCCTCGAGGTTGATCTAAAGTCATTGTAGGCTCCTGGAATCCGGCCTCGTTCTGCTGCCATGGCGACGATGCATACACAAAGATATTATCATGTGATGATAAAGCATTAATCTCAATCAAGGTGATATTAGTAAGTTGAGAAGGATTTGGGACTATAAAGTACATGCCCAAGACTCAACCTCTTCCATGAGCAAGCATGTTCAGGGTACCAGAAATATGGTGCCAATGATTAAGAACAACTGCAGCTAGTATATTTGTACTCTAGTGTAAGTGGGAGACTGTTGGAATATGCCCTAGAGACCAATAATAATAAGGATTATTATCATATTTCATAAAGTTTATGATTAAGTTTTATATCATGTTATAACTATATTGAAAGGAAACGTCAATACACATGTCATATGTAAACAACTAGGGGTTCCCAGTGAAACTCTAGTCACTGGTTCATTGGTCGACAGATGATCAAGGTTTCCTGATCATGTGGCATTTATGCCAGTTGGAAATGGATTCAACTCATTCTATGAATGAGATGATGAACCAATACCCAACCTAAACATTGTGACCTGATCATGTCATGAAGTTTAAGTTATGATGATTAGAATGGATCCTCGTAGACTAATCCTTAGACCGTGAGGCTATATCAATCACTGTCTCCCGAGAGTGCTTAGATAGCATCAAGCGTCACTTGGTAACACAGTGATTATAAAGGTGTGTTCAGGTAGTTGGAGGAACCGTAGAGGCAATATATGTCAAGACCGAGATTTGTTCGTCCACGTGACGGAAAGGTACTTAAGGGCCCCCTCGGAGAAGTTATATCCAATAGTTGCACAGCGTGTGATTTGATCACAGGGATATCACTTGTCGGAGCGAGTCAAGTAGCATTATTCAGTAACAATATTGAACACGACATGGTGATGTCATTTATCATATCTTGGGCAATGCAAGTATCGAGAGACAAAAGGAATAAGACAAGACTGTCCCGGTTCAAACGACGAAACATCTTCGTGGAATGCACAGGGGTCATATGGCCATCCAGGTCCCTCTATCGATCATTGGTCCGGTAGTTAACTAACCATGTCTGGAGTATTCCCGAACCATGGGGTATCATGCTTAATGGCTTGATGATGCTTAGAGAGTGTTTAAAGGATTGGTAGAATCACCAAATAAGAGTAGAGAGAAAACCGGAAGGGTTTCGATAAGTCCAGAGTGGAGGTGGAAGGTGTTCCATAGCCACATAGATTGAATATATGTGAATGAATGTTAATATTGATTTAATCATTTATTCATAATTATTTAATAAAAGAGAAAATCAATTAAAGGTCAAAAGGCTTAATGGGCCAATTTCGGAGGGAGAAGGGCCCATGAGGGAAAGGCAAGAGGGGAGAAGGGGCAAGGGGGTGGCCGGCTGGGACAAGCCACCCCTCCCCGCGGGGCCCACTAGGTCTGGCCGAAGGCACCCCCTCTCTCCCACTCCATTAGTCCCACCCCAGGACTTTGAGGGAGGTAGTACCTCCCCTCCCCCTATATATAGTTGGGGTATTTGGCCAGATAAAAACACACAATATTCAATAAAGGTTTCCTCACTTTTTGGGAGACTCCAATTGATATTCTCTCTCTCCTTTTACCGTAGTCCCAAGTTCAGACTGCACGAACGAGAGACATCTTCACCGTAGAGCGCCATCGCTCTGCGGGATTCGGATCCAGGAGCTCTACTTCCGCAATTGCTGCTAGATCGGGGAAGAGGGAGTCATCGCCAGACACCGGATGTTTGTAACTCCCCGCGAGGTGTCATACTTGAGGCACTCAAGTCGTTGGAGCCACAGGAGCGGAAGGACTTCATCATGACCTTGAGGTCGGCTTCTGCTCGTCTACATCAACCACGCTCTCATGAGCGTTGACAACGCTCTTCGGTCTTCAAGGGTAAGTTCGCGAAAAGCCCCCCCATAACTCCTTTACTAATAGATAGGTCCTGGCAACATCAGGGGTTCAGGGGCGTAGGGTAAAATTTTATTGTTTTCATACGTCAACCCCTACACTTGGTATCTCTACCAAGAGTAGAAATCAAAAGCTTTATAAAAGGTTTTTAGAGAAACCGAGAGGTAAGAGTAGTGGAAAGTTCTGTGTTGAAAAAATAAGGAGATTATATTATATAACTCTCCATAATTTTGTCAATAGAATCTACTAAAGTAGTTTGGTTTGCAAGTGCATCTTGGCTCAGGTTTTTGAATTGCCAGAACATTTGAGAATATGAACTTAAGCCAAGACAGTTTTTGTTAAATAGCTTTTGTCAACTGAGGTTGAGGTAAGGAGAAAATCATCTGCTATACAATCAGATGCATAAGCATAGACAAACACAAGCAAACACTACAACACTGAACAATAAAAAGTTTTTGTTCCCCCTGAGTTTTGCATTCTAGACAACTAATCAGGGTTGCTGAATTTGGGATGTTATAGATCTTTCCCCTTAAAAGAATCTCGTCCTGAGATTCGGGAGAGTAAGGTTTGGGGATTTTTTTGAGTCAGGGTTTGTGCTAGGTGTTTCCTATGTACTAACTTATGGATTTCGTCTTTCAATGTGGTTACTTTGTTGGGGAAATTGGACTTCAATCTTCTCGAATGCACGAAGAGTATTGGCTGGGCGAACTATTCCTAGGTGGAACTTTGTGAAGGATAAAGTCTACTGCTTGATATTCTCTTTGGTAAGGATCCGCAGTCTTTTTCTTAGGGGCTTATCGTACCTATTTAACGACTTAGGGCTAAACTCCTGAGGTTGCTTGAGATAGACTATTAGTATATTTTGTGGGAAAGACGCAGTCTTTCCCCCTTAGGGTTCAACTAGGGTAGCTCAAGAATACGCCAGTCCTTCCTTCTTGGAGTTGTCAGATGACGTTTTGAATACTGTCGCCAACTTTCCTTCCGAAGTTAGAATCTTCAGACGGAGTTAACCAGCTAGGTCCTACGAGGCTCATATGCTACTTTATTCGTGCTTGGCCTAATGAAATAGTTGAGGTCGCAAGTCCTCTAAATTGGTTGGAACTAAGGGGTTAGTGATCCGATTCCAACCTTTGGGAGGACAGTGTTGCCGGCTTCCGTAGTCTTGTCGACTTCAGGTATTCTGGTTGCCTTGATTCAGAGCTTCTTTGGTACTGGGGATTGAGTATACTTCTGACGGCTGTTGACGAGGTCAATCCTCTGAGGTTTTGGCGACTCCCAAGTTGATTTCTGGAGAAGGATGTCGAATTTTTGGAATCTTCCTGAAGTATCTTCCGGTAGGCAGTCTTCGGGATTTGAGTGGAAGGACACAGTCTTTCCACCCTAGAGCTTCACTATGGTCCTTTGAGAATGGTGCAGATCTTCCATCATGAAGTGCTGGCGAGATGCTAAGGAAGCTTGTATATCCTTGGGTCTTGAGTTGAGGTCCTTGAGTGAAGTTCTATTGCTTTAAAATTGTCTGGGTGGTTTCCTAACAAAGTGTTAGGGAGTTAGCGGTTAATGACACTTCTTGTTAGTCTTCAGTTAGGTTAGAGGCATCTAGCTTCGGAGAGGTTATCTTGACTCGAACTATTGACGTTGCTTCCGCTTGATGGCGAAGTAGACTTAGTGTCTTCATGCATCCTTGTCTTCGCGATTTTGGAGTATTTTGGCCTTCTGGTGAGGAACTTCCAGTTGGTTAGGATAGGGTCGACTAAAATAGTTAGTCTCTTGAGGTCGTGGGAAACTCTAATATTTTGATGGTTAGTGTAGTTAGGTCTTCACTTCTTGTATTGGTGGATAAGTCTTGTGGTTTCTTGTGGATAGTGAGGATCCTTTGGTGATCGACTTGTGGCTTCAATGGGATTCGTGTTGTAATGGTCCGATGAACAATGGAGTGCTCCGCTACCGATGAGTCTAGACAGGTGAGTTGGACGAGGTATGCCACCCTACTGAGGAGAAGTATTCAACTTGTCCTAACATGACGATGTCAAACTCTTAGTTCTTCCGATGTCTTTCCTCTCATCACTCTCAAGTTTAGTAGGGTTCTCATTACCAACAACAAACAGGGATGCCGGAGTTACTAGGGGTGTACCGATCCTCACAACACTTCTGACAGAGGTCAAAAAAGTTCTTCCTAACCTAGCAAGGCAAACAACACTCATCAAGCAACACATTATGCACTTAGGCAAGCAAACACAGCCTACTATAGGGACCAAGGAGTTAACTACTCGCGATATAGGGGAATCCTATCTTAGGGCTAGTTATCCTAGACGTCATCGGCCTTAGGGTTTGAGTCACTTGTCGCGTATGAAGCCTTCGTCGAGTCATTGGACGCTTCTCGATAGTGCATCACTTGAGTCTTGTAGTAACGAGGATTCCATTTGTAGGGCAATCTTGTAGACTCCTTGTGTTTGATGGGAGTTGCTTCTCTTCATCCCATCATCACTATCTTCACCTGTTTCAAGGTCCTAGTTGTTTGAAATCCGTGGGTTTGAAATTTGGACGAGAGATAGAGGAAACCATTTTCGAAATACATTAAAATTAGGAGAGGATAAGAAGTAGAACTTTTCGAAAACTTTTAAGGAAGTAGTTTTCGAAAGCCGGTGTTTCCAGAAATAGTTTTTCCTGTCTAATGACCATTCTAACTAAGGTTCTCCTACAGTCAGGATGGATCTGATACCAAGTCTGTGGGGTCCTCGGATTAATCCTCCGAGTATCCCTGTTATGCATACACCACGATCCCATCATTAGTTAGTCGTGGCAGATAACCTACAAGTATCAAAGTAAACATCCATTACTTAAGCGGATACATGTCCTTCCTAACATGCCATTATGGCTACATCAATAATCAACAGCGAAACTTCATCAAGCGTAGATCCCGAGCCATGCCTTAACCTACATGCAACTGACTGGGAGAACGTCCTAGCTCGCATAGTCGTCATGTTCACCTTGTTCTCGATATCCGACCAAGTTAATAGCCAAGGACAATGCCAATGAGTACTTTGAATGTACTCGCAAACCACCTTAAAATATAACAATAATAACAAGAGAATATGCATTATGGCTGTGGTAGTAGGAGGGCTCCAATGGAGGTTCTTTTCTCAAATAGTTTCACTTGTAGATATAACATCTACATATCTTTGTTGAAAGCTTTAGTAAAACATTTTGGAAACCTTTTGGAAAAGTTTTGGAAAACACTAGGACTAGGTCACCCATTTGTTTCTTCCTTTCGGTCATCTCGTGACCAAACTCCATTCCTTCCTTTCCGACCATCCCCTAGTCAAATCATTTCCAAAGCCTTTGATTTTCCAAAGTCCTTTTTGAAATCAAAACCAACTCTGCTCTAGAGTAGTTTGTCCAACCATCCATAACCACGGACACGATTATTTGAATAGATTTACGCTCTGTAGAGGTTGTACACTTTACCCACAAGATTCGATACATCCGCCGCGGTTCATAGTGAATCGTCATACACCAGTATGCGGGGTCCGGGTAATCAAACATAACCCTCGGAAAGTCCACTCCAAGACGGGCCCTACCCTATGAGTTGTTCCCCTAAAGACCGGGACATCTTGATTCATAGACCAATCGGAGCACCCAACTCAGGCCTGGAGGGGGCACTTTCAACGAAGGGCTCATAGTTCGCCTGGTCACTCGCATGGGTGAATCTGCTTCCTCTAGGTGACTGCATAACAGTTCACCCTTTCTGTAAAGGTAAGCCTAGATTTTGAGGGAGATGATCCCCCATACATAGCAGTGAGAATTCCCATATCAGAGTGAACTACATTGAGTTAAGCCCTGTCCCATTCCGGGGTAATGTGGTTGCACGGATGAGTTGTTATAGCTAAGCTGCAAAGAACCGAGTGCGTTTTCGTAAACATTTTATCCTCCTCCTTTCCAGCATCATTTGTAAAACCAAAACATTTTTCTTTCTTAAATCTCTCTTGGTAGGTCAAACCTCACCAAGTTTTTTCCATAAACATTTTGTAAAACTTTTCCGGGGGTCTTCCCATCGTCTAGTTTTGCTTCGGCTCAAACGGGGTCTCCAAAGGGGTATGGTGTTATACACCAACTATCATACTAGGGACAAGTAGGTGTCGTTAAGGAGTTGTTCTTAGCTGTACAAAGGTGTAATGGTATTGGAGGAGCCAAGCCACTACCAGATATACAACATTATATAGTAAAACAATGAAGTTTTCTTAAAAAAGAAGATAAAACATGCATAAGTAAAACAGTAGGACAAGGCTTATGATCAAGAGGGTGGCTTTCCTGATGATCAGTAATATGGCAATATATGTCCCTATACTTCTTAGAATACCATAATAACCAACCATAACCACTTCTTCTGGTCTCCTATATAATCACAAGTATCATTGTCAGAGATAACACATGCAAGCAAACAAAGCCACAGTCAACACAATGCATATAAGCATCATTACAATATAGTAACAAACATACAACATAGTAGTAACTTTAGTTGGTTATGGTTTACTGAGGTTAGAACTGTTGGAATTACTTTAATTGCCCTTGTAGAATTCCTTTTTAATTTATTTGTCAAATACCACCTAATAAAGGAGGTTTTCAACTAAGGCTTGGGTCTGTATGATATCAATGTACAGAAATGATATATACAGATAGGTATTGAAATAACAAGGCGAACAAAAGTGGTTTCATGATTTTATCAATTTCCTATATTTAGTTATGATTTTTCTAGTGAAATAACCTCTAGTTTAGGTGAATAAATCACCAAAAAAGATATGGAGCTCAAATAAATTTATCCTCAGAGGTTTTGCTAGGCTTTGGTGTTTAAGAGTTTTGAGAGTTGGATTCATCTCAAAATATTTAACAGAATACCCTTGGGAAAATCCCAAAGTCAGATTTGTAGTCAATTTGTATTTTTAACCAGATTAATTATATAGGTCCAAAGGATATGAGGTAAACGACAATGGATAGGTATTGCAAATACCTTCCAGTACAAATAGGAATCACTATTTTTGGAGTCACTAAGCTTTTGTGATGATTTAACTAGTGTAATTACCCTAGTCAGAAGTGTTTAAGTCATTAAAATTCAATAGTAGCTCAATAATTAGTGAGCTCCTAGGTTTTGATAGGTACTGATGTACCACATCACAGAGAGTTGGAATCAACTCAAAACATGTTGTAGTTTGGCTTAAGGAATTTTCTAAAGGAAGAATTGTCATGTTTTTGTTATTTTTTACTATGGGTAATCTCGGAAGAAAATTAAGGTGAGGCCAAGGTGGCATGCAAGGCATCAGTGATACCTGCAGTACAAAATGGTTTCAACCAATTTAGTGTTGTGAAACTTTCTAGGGGATTAATTTTTTTACAGAGATAAGTTTTTGTATTGTATTTTACAGAGAAGATATAGTTATTGAAATGGACATATTTTTGTACTGAATGTTGAAGAAATCATTCAGGAAACCTAGGAAATTTAGATCTACCCATTTTCAAACAGACTTCATTTTCAAATGGATTTAATCATATGAGTATAAATGTAGATCTAGCAAAATTATAAAGTGTTATGGAAACAAAAACAAGGAGGGGCCAGATATGGGGAGGATGGGCCGCCTAAGAGTGGATTCGGCCTAGCAGAGCATGGTAGAGCATGGGGGCAAGGATTCAAAACCCACTGCGTGGGACCAGGCGGTCAGTGACCGCGGGCGGTCGAAGCGGTATCATCACACCACCACCGTCCAATTAGAGGAGATCCAACGGTTGCCCGTCGTCGTTCTTCTCGCACCGAGGTGGCAGAGATGGAACCCTAGCAGAGAAGGAAAAGTGACGGGGAGGCTCACCCAGGGTTCTTCGGTGGACGGCGAACAACGGAGGTGACGCAGAACTCCATGGCAAGCCTGTACATGGGCGGCAGGGAGGGGTTTTATGCCAGGACGTGTCTCGCGTGAAGGTGACCGATGAGCTTCGCCGGAGTTCGGTGGGGCAGCTCATCTGGGCGTAGGAGGCAACGGTAGGGTGGTGGGGCCGATTCAGAAGACAACGCCGACTCCAGAGAGGGTCGGAGGAGGTGGGTCAATCGTCGGAACATGTCGCATGTATCCACGCCGCCCGGGCATGTGTCGGTGCTTGCCAAATGGCGCCTGCGGTGCATGCATGCAGAAATAAAGGCAGGGTTAGATAGAGGAGGATGAGAGGGTTTCAGTACAATGACTTTCAGGGGAAGGGGAGTGAAGGGGAGGGCTTACGGCCTAGATCTTGACCATGGCCGAGAAGGGAGTTCCTCCTTCTCCCAGTCAACAAAGAGGGAGAGTGGGTCTGAGCTTCTGGGGAAGGAAGGAGTGGAGGGGGTCACGGTACTATGACATGCAGAGAGGGAGAGGCATGGGGGAAGGAGCTTTGCTCAGATCTTCACCATGATTGAGAGCTTCCCTTGCTTCCTGTCTCAGGGCAAGAAAGGTCAATGGAGAGAGGGTGGGGATACAGGGATAGAGGGAGGAAGCAAATGAGGGAGCAAGAGCGAGGTTGGTGGCCTCTGACCTATTTAACCCGATAGGTGATGGTCCAAGGTGGACTAGGCTCATGGAGGAGCTTGGGCTGGTCCATGGCATTCCCATTGGTGGCTAGGGGCGGTGGAGAGAGGGGTTGAGAGGTTCTATTCATGCAGAGGGTCAGAGAGAGGGGTTCTGCTGCTGCAAGAGTTTTTATTGGGTAAGATTGGAAAAGATCTAGTGTCTCTCTCATTTCCAAACACATGGGACAAAAGTGAAGGGGTTCTACAGTGCCTACTACAGTGGTGGTTGACCTAGGTGTGTCCTGGTGCTAAGGAGAGGTACTCAACAAGTTTTGATGAAGGTTGGAGAGAGTTTAGATCATGATCTTGATTTATATCAAGTATTGGCCATATGGTTGCTTATGAAGAACTTCTTAGATTTGTACCAGGTCCAGATGATCCAATGCTGCTGGTAGATAGGTATGGTCAATGTGGACTTTCAAGATTTATTTGGGATTTATTTGAGGATTTGTGATCCACTTTATATCAATTATCTAAATAGTGCAGAAATGGTTTTTGAGAGTTGATTTGATATTTTTTATATGGACAATGTGTGATTTTCAGGTGGAATGGTCCCAAATATGAATTTACACTTCGGTGAATTTTCCCATGATTTATTGAGAAGAAAAGGTATTTAATATATTTATTTTCTTATTTTAGCCATTTAAGAAAATGGGCAAAAAGAATTATTAAAACTCTTCAAAATATTTATTTTTGAAGTGAAATGATAGGATAGGATATATAGGCCTCAGATATAGCTTGAGTTGGCAAGGTGATTTGGAGAAAAATAAACTTTCCTTTATAGGGTGGATTTTGAGGGTTTTGCCAAGAATGGATTTTAAATAGTTTTAGGTTCAAATAATTATGGAATTTATTTGGAAAGGTATTATATCCAAGATAGATGATGTCAACTTGACATGTCCACCTTTGGCAACCCTGGGTGTTGCAAAACATGATGGATTTGAGAAGAAAACAAGTATTGGAGGATATAGTGAGCTCAGGGCTCACCTTGATGCAAGGGAAAGATGGATAGTTAGACCCAGTTATATAGATGATCATGGCAGAAGGAGTTTGGCTTGGTTACATTTGAGGTGGTCTGGAAGTGATGGCAAACTTTGTTGAAAATAAGGCTACCATACCAAATGAGTCATGATGCCTTATAAACCATGTGGGTTCAAGAAGAACTAAGCTTCAATGGAAACAAGGAAGGTGTGGATGCATAGCCAGGGTTAGTAGACCATAGCCATGCAAGGAGTTTCTCAAGAGAAGATAGGATGGATATGTGATATTCTTCCAAAGTAGGCTAGTTGATAAGGTTTGCAGATTTTTTTATTTTCTTGCCTGCAAAACCATCCAAAACAAGTGGGTTGGAGGATGATATATCCAAGGTCAAAAGTGGGCCTTGGTAGTCGTTCAGATTTTCTACAACATGTATCAAGTGTGTTCCCAAAAATGCACAAGGGTTGAGAAGGATAGGCATTCAAAGAAGTGATGTTGAAACAGTTTCCAGACTTAGTCAAATTTAGCAGATTTACAGTTTTTGACTAGCATATGAGTGGGGATGTTTTTGATGGGTTTCAAGGTATCAAAGCATCATCAAGTGGATGATGTTGAATTGTATATTGAGTAGAATAGATCCAGGTTTGATATTGGTCTTTAGTGACTTGGAAACTTCTAGAGTGGATCACTTTAGAATTTATCTGGTTTAAGGTTTTAGATGATCAGCTAGTGGCTAGAGATCAGATCTAGCTTGGTCAACTTGCTTAGGGTTGACACTCTTGGATTATATAGATGCTATATGATGAGATACTAGGGTAGCTCACACTAACTCCTAAGCAAACAACTCAGACAACAGATTAAGGCAATTCATCAGACAACAGATCAAGGTAATTCAGCTTAACAAGCAACTCAAGATATTACTAGGGTAACCATCAAGCCTAGCTTGAGGTAAGGATGGGTATTTTGAATTGGTGGAGTTTTAATGTGGTGAGAGTCCTTGGTATCTCTACCAAGAGTAGAAATCAAAAGCTTTATAAAAGGTTTTTAGAGAAACCTAGAGGTAAGAGCAGTGGAAAGTTGTGGCTTGAAAACATAAGGAGATTATATTATATAATTGTCCATAATTTTGTCAATAGAAGCTCCTAAAGTAGTTTGGTTTGGAAGAGCATCTTGGCTTAGGTATTTGAATTGCCAGAACATTTGAGAATATGAACTTAAGCCAAGACAGTTTTTGTTAAATATCTTTTGTCAACTGAGGTTGAGGTAAGGAGAAAATCATCTGCTATACAATCAGATGCATAAGCACAGACAAACACAAGCAAACACTGCATCACTGAACAAGAAAAAGGTTTTGTTCCCCCTGATTTTTGCATTCTAGACAACTAATCAGGGTTGCTGAATTTGTGATGTTATAGTAGCCAAGGATGCAGCGAGCGACATGACCGGCGGAGATGATATCCAACCCCGTGGTCATGTGCATGTTCGCAACACTAAGGTTCTTCCGTCCCTAATCCTTGCGGTGGTGTTCACCATGGCCAGGCCCGTCATCATCGCATGCCTTACTCTTCAGCCTGCTGCTACCCCAAGCTCTACCCATAGCGGTAGATGGAGTCTAGAATCCGGTAGATTAATGGAAGCGGTGTGATCAGGAGACGGATGAATTCGGGAGGGAATGGAATAAGGGAGGGGCAGTTGTTCGAGTAGGGAGTGAGCCAGTGAGGAACCGCCACCGCCGGTTCTCGTCCGTGTGGAAGACAAGGAAGGGGGTGTAATTGTTGAGGGTGTGCACCGGAACTGTCTAGAGGAAGTGAAAAAATTAATCGTAAGAGAGAAAAATGTAGGGTCCCACCTATCAGTGAGTGAAGGTTGGTCCGCTCAAACGTGACTACGTTTGACTTGGATCATGCATGGCAGACCTCGATTCCACTGCATGCAAGTGGCGCAAAACCAATTTCTAGCAGCGCTAGTGTCGATGTGTAAAACCGCCATTTTTCTCCACCTCCACCCTACTACTAACGGTCGTGCACCATTCCAGATATTAGGAAGGGTGGTTGCAATCTTGTTGTAAGTAGTTTCACTTCTCCGTCTCCTTTCCTCCTCCACGGCCTCATTGTCTTCCTCCTCCACGGCCTCATCCATTTCCTCCGCCATGGCATCACTCTCTTCGTCCGTGTCCTTTCCCTCTTGCCTGTAGTCATGGACTTTCCGGATGTCTGAAACGACGGCAGGCAAGTGACTGCGTACTTTGACATAGAAGTACATGGTGCGAAAAAGATCAATGTCGTTTACACCATCGACCCTCGGACGGTGGTGCACACTCTGAATAATTACGAGAGTTGGCTGCAGTTCGAATAAAGGAGGTTTGTCGGTCTCGACCTCGAGTACAGACGTGATCAGTGCAGGATCGCCGTGGTGCAACTCTCCATGAAGGGGCATGTCCTCATATACCAGCTTTTTTGCGAGAAGGGGTAGATGGGAACATGTAGACTTTGCTATCTTTTTGTTCCTGAACCGTCTGTTTGCAAAAGTTCTTGCTATATTATTTGTCTGAATTCATTTTCATGCGGGTGGGGCGAAAGGATTAGGTCGCTCTTTCATGACTTTCTCGTGAACCACCAGATAAAATTTACTAGTGTTGACATCAGGAATTACACTAGCCTTCTTGAAAGCCCGACTGTCAACATTATCATCCCAAAGAAGTGCAGAGTGGACATCCATAAAATTTACTGGATCCCAGGGACGAGGGGCAGGAGGACTAGGATGGCTGATCTTGCCGCCGAACTCATCGGCCATGTTACGCTATCATGGAGAACAAATTAACAAAATGTTGGTGGAGGAGTTTAGGGCACAATTACTGGGAGGATAAGCCGCTTTCTGAACCTAATATGAACTACGCTGCAATTGACGGGTATGTTAGCCACAAGTTGTACTGCCAGATCATATTTTTTCGTTCTAGGCATCGCACCATCGAACCACCACCAAGGCAAGTTCTTTGGCCCATATGCCAGAGTGTATTGGAATCTACAAGCCGGGGCAAGCGACCGAAGGCATCCTGGGATTGGCCGCCTTCTCCGCCAATCATTCCTATAGGCTAAGATGTAGACTTTTAGTGCATGATTGTTGTGTTTGTATGGGGCTTGTTATGTTTATGAAAACATGTTATTTCAGAAGTACTATGTGTGATAGCTATGTGTGAGCAATTCCGAACTGATGTGTATTACCTTTGTCGAACTATAATCTTGGTTTTGTTTATGACTGTATCCTTCGCTATAACAGAAATTGTGCCCTTTTGTGGACAACGTTATCTGATATTTTGGATCCACCTTATGCATGGAAGTTCTGGATTCTGCCACAAGAAAAGGGCACAAACATAATTTGTAAGTTTGAATGTTGAGCATAAAAAACGGAAATTTAATTCATACAGGTTAACTACCTAATAGCACAAGGATCATATGAGCTTAGTTCTTACACACAGAATGCTTAGAAAATACATAAGAGATAAAATACAGACGAGATAAACTAGGAACAGAATGTGAAACTAGTAGGGTAAATAGAACACTCACCCATCCGCTAGATCCTGTTGAGCATCTTGTAGCAGACATACGCGTCCCTGGCTGCGTACTTGATCACATCGTAATTCGGGTACCTCCACTCCCATCGCTCGTGCAGGTGCTTCAAAAACTCGAACGTCATGCCGGCGTACTCACGGTCGATGATGTCGGAAGTTGGTCTAGCCATTCCAGCTTTCCCCGTGTCATCATCCGAGTACCTCCACAGATGTTGGAGATCGACGTGATTGACAACATGAACGAGGAGATCCCTCTCTAGCTTCGGAGTGTCGTTCTTGATGTCGACGATGGCGAAGTAGATCTCCCTCCTACGTAGGAACTCGCAAAGCTCCGGGCACACCCATTTGGCCCTGCATAGGTGGTATAGGAGGCAGTGGTTGTGCATAGACAACTACAAAAGCGCCTCCTGATATCTTCAAGTGCACAGATCGTTTGTAGCTAGTTTCAAAGTATAGATATCGTTCCCATAGGGAGCCCAAAGGTAAGTGTTTATGAATGAAGTCTCTGTCACACTCAAAGGTGTCATAGGTCTTCGAGTGAATTGACTACAAGTGTGGAAATAAGAATGAAATTTGGATTAAATTGGATGTATTTAAATAAAAATAAATGTAAACTTCAGGAATAAAAATCATAAAAGTAAAGAACGATTCGATTGTTTGTGGTTTTCTGCAGATGACAAAGATGGCGCGGAGAGATACAGTTCATGCTGATAGTGACTGTGGCAGGTGAACATATGATAAGTGTAACAATTATAATCTTATAAGTATATGTGCAGATGAGCAACTCATAATTAGCCGGAACTCCTCTTGGTACATTTCATCCCAACTTCAACAATCCTACTAGTTTGTTACCAAAACCATGGTTAGTCACTAGACGATTAAGATCCTTCAGGTTGCTTAGCAATTAAGCTCCTTGGATCGGACTAATGCAATAAGCATAGTGGTTCCTCGATCCTTGAGTCAAACTAGTTTCCCATTGATATCCCCGTGTCACTCTAGGGTCATCGGTCTACTAGCAAACAAGACCCTATCTATGTAGGAAAAAGCACCATGTTGTCTAGGCCCTTAACTGGACAACAAGCATTAGGCATCCCATAGATAGTCAAGCACACATAATATAGTAATTAAAATCAATCACAAACTAATGGAAAATATATGGAGGCACATCACATCTTACCAATCCCTTACATCTCCCATGCCCAAGGAACTTACTCACACATGAGAGAAGAAACAATCATCGACATAATTAAATAAAGGGAGTTCTTCTTGATATTACCGTGGAGATCCACAATACGAATATAAAAGTAATCCAACTCAATTAAAGATATGAAGAAAAAATCTCCAAACCTAATCTTGCAAAGTGAAGATCTCTCTCTCTCTCTCAAGTACAAGTAATGGCTATGAGGGTGTGATGGCTAGGAGGTCGAAGATCGTGGAGCGAGATGAAAAACGTCTTCCCCTTCTTCTCTAGATTTCTTCTTTCTCCTTTCTGGATGGGATGGAGGTTGTTGTGTTATGATTTAGCGTCTCGCCTCTTCATGAAAGTTGTCCCTTTTGACAATACGGAGGCGGCGTCAACTATACGACGGCAACTATAAGGCTGGAAAAATATTCCCACAGTATAGTTGCTCGTTAAAGCTACAGTATGCCTCCCTTGATCGCTTCTAAAAACAGACTTGCTTATTTTCGCCTGAATATTGTGTTGCTCTTGCTAAAACCTTATGTTGATGTTCAGAACCTGAAACACACATTAAAAACCAAGTTTTCTTCGCTACCGAAGTATTAGCGTTAGGTAAAGCTAGAAAACGATCATATCCAGAAGAAAACCATCAATAAAAACCATTAAAAATATGTCGAATCTCATAACTATCACCGCCTCTTCCTATCTCCAGTATACTCAAGGTCAAGGCCAACGATCTTGTACCTATCCATCGGCTCCTATAGCCACCACTCGTACATTGCGATGACCTTGGCCACCTCCGCTAACGCATTTGTGTGGACGACCATCAGCTCCGTGGTGCCATGGGCGGTGATAGTGTACTCATCGGTGAAGTCACTCCCGTCGCCGAACACACCGTACTCTGCATCAATGGCAGCAGCTAATGCATTAGCCGTGGCGAAGGCCTAGCATCGGTAGCGGTGGCTGGGACTAGGCGTGGCAGTGGAGAGATCTTTTGTGGTGGTATGGCACAATAGAGGCAGTGCCTGTGGCGGCGTCAATGGTTCTTGTAGTGGCTGTAGCGGTGGCAGAAGGAGTTGGGGATTTTTTCATAGTGTTGTGCTGTGGAGACAGAAGGCGATGCATAAAAGGGGGGTGCGCACGTCGTAAATTGCATTTACCATTATTACGGCCATACCCAAGCGGAAGAAAGTTTGACCGGGCGAGCACTGTTGGTTTCTAATCCTAGCGATTAAATTGGGCAGTCGTGCCCAATAGGCGATGGGACGATTGTGTGACGTGGCTTTGGTGTGGTAGAGACCGGTCACGGAGACCATCGTCCCGTTGCCGATCTACAGCGGGTGCACGATGCTCACACGACGTAACATGACAGGACAAAAGGAAGTGGATAACGATTTGTGATTATTATTCCTAGCAAGTTTAAGGGAAGTGTAAGCATAGACGGACCTAGCATCCCTACACCCACAGGTAGCCGCCCAGGCCTGCCGATTGCACAAAGCTTGCAATTTCTCTTTAATTTGGTGATTTTGTCCAGAATTTCCCAAATGAAGCTCGTTTGCCCAGGCTTCTAGAAGTTTCTGGGTAGGCCACTGGTGTAACCATGCACAATCAAGCAACTTTGCAACACATGTGTCTATGGAAAAGCATGAGGTTTTAATACAACACATAGTTTAAGGTTCTAGAAACGGTAAGAGAATTAAATAGTATTAGAGGCTAGGCCAGCACAGTGACGGGTTGGTCGGCTAGAAGTTGTTGATTCCTAAGTAAGGGAACACCAGTCTGGTCTTGCCATACTCCCTTAGTAATTTTCCATAAGCAGCATGCTTGGCCTTGGTCGCTGGCTTGTGTTTCTAGCCGGGCTTCTACCAATGCCAACCACATGCGGAATCAAGCTGTCAATCCTCGGGTTAACTCCTTTCTTACAGAAAGGGAACCTGAGCTCCCCAAGTTGAGTGCGGAAAGGGATTCTCTTGCTCTTGAGCTTCTTCATGACATGGCAGATCTTGTTGTTCCTATTCTCCTTATCAGAGTCCACCTCACTTGAATCTACCTGTAATGTATAAAATGCAAATAGAAATGAGTAGAATAATAAATAGATATTCCAACAACCATTCCAAGTTACTTTCAAAACAATAACATATTTATACAGGTTCAACAGTTTATTATGGATGTCTCCCCAGCTCGCTCCTAAATTAATATTGTTTGTGTTTTTGATAATTTATTGATAAATAAATAATGTGGATTCGTTCAGAACAGACTAGATCTCTCCATGTACAGGTTTGTACGGTGCATCTAATCATTAGGACTATATTTTTTTTATGAAACTAGGACTAGATTAAGTAGCACATGAACAGACTAAGTAGTTCTTCTAAAGATTAAAATATATATCTTTAGCTTGAGCAGAAAATATGAAACATGTAGAAATAGATGTACCTCCGCGTACACGAGAGGAGCATGTTCGTCGAACTCCACGCCCTCATCGGGGCCTCTAAAGTCGTCAGCACCGGCGAGCACATATTCCCCAAAGGGGTTGAACTGCACGTCATCCTCGTCTTGTGCTACATGATGCTCCTCCAGATCTGTCGCAAGAAGCACCACCCCGTCGGCGATTCCCGCAGACTCACCCCCACGCACTAGTTTCATGGACAAGCTTTGTAGCTGTACATTGAGGATTGTGGGGTTTTGCTAGATAGGTAAGCGAGAGGATTGGATGAGTGTAACTTCCCAATTTCAGCAACCCTGATTAGTTGCCCAGAATGCAAAAATTAGGGGGAACAAAAACTTTTTCTTGCTCATTGGTGCATTGTTTGGTTGTTGTTTGTTTGTGCTTGTGCATGTGTTTGTGTACCATATGATACTCCTTACCTCACCATCAGTTGACAAAAGCTATTTAACAAAACTATCCTGGCTAACTTTACATATTCTCAAATGTTCTCGCATTTCAAAACATGAGCCAAGATGCTTTTGTAACCAAAGCTATTTTAGTAGCTTCTATTGACCAAACTATGGAGAGCTATATAACATAATCTCCTTATGTTTTCAAGACAGAACCTTCTACTACTCTTATCTCTAGATTTAACCAAAACCTTTTTTGAACCATTTGAATTCTACTCTTGGTAGAGATACCAAAGACTCTCACCTTATTTACACTCCAACCCTTTCCAAATTGCTCAACCTTACCTCAAGTTAGACTTGATGGTAACACTAGTAGGAGGTTTGCTTAGTTTGTCAGATGAGTTGCCTTGCTCTGCTGTCTAATGAATTGCCTTGATCTGTTGTTTGATTTGTCTACTTAGGAGATAGTATGAGCTACTCTAGGAGCTCAGCACTAGGATCAAGAAGTTTCCAAATCATCAAATCCTAAGAAAGAATACAATCTGGACCTAATCCCTAGCTACTAGGTGATCATCTAAAACCCTTAACCAGATCAAGTCTACAGTAATCCATTCTAGAAGTTTCCAAGTCAATGAAGACCAATATCAAGCAGGGATCTATTCTACTCAATCTACCCTTCAACGTCACCCACTTGATGATGCTTAGTACCTTGAAATCAATCCAAAACATCCTCCCTTTTATTCTAGTGTAAAACCCTAAATCTGCCAAATTTGGCTAAGTCTAGAAAACTATTTCCAACATCACCTTTTTGTATGTCTCCCTTTCTCAACTCTTGTGCACTTTTGGTAATGCACTTGAACCATATTGTTAAACATCCTAAGGACTACCAAGGCCCACTATTTCCCTTGGTTAGAGCATCTTCCAACCCACTTGTTCTTGATGGTTTTGCAGGCAAGAAACTAACTATTCCTGCAAATCTAGTCAACATGCCTACTTTGATAGAAGCTCACACGACCATACAACCTTCTATGGACCAAATCTTTGCATGGTTGTGTTTTAATAATATGGGTCTACCAACATCTACTTCACTTGTTCCAAGTGGATCTTTGTGCTTCTTAAACCAACAAGGTTTTGAAGGCTAGTTGATAATCTTCTTTGGCAGGCTTATTTTATTCAAAGTTTGAAATCAATTCTTGGTGAACTCAAGCAAGATCAAGCTCAAACCTCTGTACCATGTTGATGTGCATCACTTGAGTCTATCCATCCATCTACCCCATGCCCCAAGGGGAGATAGGAACTCCAAGATACAACCATGTTTTGATGGTATGAAATTAACATCACCCTAGATCTTTAATCTAGGGTATTTCACCAAAATCAACTTGGACTCTCCAATCCTAGGGTTACAAATGCTTGCTACACCTTGTATACGTCATCTACCTTGATCATCAAGATTTATAAATAATCATCCCTATTTATTATGGACCAAAACTATTTAATTCCCCTAAATAGGCAAAACCTCCAAAACCTCTTCCATAAAGGAAAGTTTGGTTTTTGCCAAAACACCTCTCCAACTTTTGGCTCAATTGAAATCCATATATCATACCCTGCATTCCCATCTCAAGAATAAATATTTTTGAAGAGTTTTATTATTTCTTTTTGCCTATTTCCTTGAATGGCAGAAATGGAATAATAATAGTTTTAAATACTTTTAAGCCCCAATAAAAATCTTGGGAAAATTCGCCTAAGTGTGTATTCACATTTGGGACCATCTCACATCAAAATCCAACCTGGTACAATTTAAATTTATCAAATGAGCTTCTATAAACCCCTTCTGCACTTTTTGAATAAATAGAGTTTACTATATGTTGATGTATATATACGGTAGTGGTTTGGCTCCTCCAAACTACTACACTATTGTACTATTAAGTACAACTCCTTTGGTGATACCTACATGTCCCTAGTAGAATAGATGGTGCATATCCACCATACCCCTTTAGACACCCTGTTTTAGCCAAAGAAAAGCTAGAGGATGGGAAGACCCCGGCAAAAGTTTACCAAATGTTTTCTGATAAAACCTTGGTGAGGTGGGACCTCCCAAGAGATGTTGAGAAAGATATAAGGGTTTTGTTTTATAAAATGCTGGAGGAAAACCGGAGGAAAAAGGTTTATGAAAACACACCCGGTTCTTTGCAGTTTAGCTATAACAACTTAACCCAGTGCAACCACATTACTCTGGTATGGGACAGGGCTAGATTTGATGGCTGTCTATTCCGGTATAAGCTGCCTCACAACAACTGTAGGGGATCAGGGATCCCTGAAGGGTGGGCCTTCTCCGATAAAGGTCCATGTGGGACATCGACCTGGAGAAGGAACGAAGGGTCTGTTGGCCTCCACGCGTTACTATGAGCCCCTCATTGAAAGCGCACACTCGAGAAGTGGAAAAAGCGCTCCAGTTGGTCCTCGGTACCCGACGTCCCGGTTTTGAGGGGATTAACACTCATAGGGTAGGCACTTATATTGGAGTAGGCATCTAGAGAGTCTGGATCGGTTACTCTACCCACGATCGGTGAAGATCAGGGTAGTGTACCCGGATGGTGTGGATAAAGTGTACAACCTCTGCAGAGTGTAAATCTATTCGAATAGCCGTGTCCGCGGTTAAGGACGGGTTGGACAAACTTCTGTAGAGCGGTGCTGGTTTTGTTTTCAAAAAGGATTTTGGAAAAGAAATGGCTTTGAAAATATTTTGACCATGGGATGGTCGAAAAGGAGAAAGGTTTTGACCATCGGATGGCCAGAAAGGAATGAAAGGAGTTCAGTCATGGGACGACCTGAAGACGGGGGCAAATGGGTGACCCAGTCCAGAAGTTCTTCCAAAACTTTTCAAAAAGGTTTCCGAAATGTTTTACAAAAGTTCTTAACAAAGATATGTAGATGCTATATCTACAAGAGAAACTATTTGAGGTGGTTTGCGAGAAACTATATGTAGATGCTATATTTACAAAAGCCCTCCCACCACCATAGCCATATTGCATATCCTTTTGTTATTACTATTTTCTTAAGGTGGTTTGCGAGTACATTCAAAGTACTCACTGGCATTGTCCCTGGCTATTAACTTGGTCAGATATCAAGAAGAGGTGAAGTGGACGACTTTGCGAGCTAGGATGTTCTCCCAGTCAGTTGCCTGTAGGTTGAGGCATGGATCGGGCTCTACGCTTGATGAAGTTCCGTTGATGAGTATTGATGTAGCCATAATGGTACCTATGTAAGTCTTGTAATTCGGTATGTTTTGGATGTTGTAATGATACTTGTCGGTTATGTGCCACGACTAACTAATCATGGGATCGTGGTTGTATGCATCACAGGGATTCTCGGAGGATTAATTCAGGGGCCCCACAATGAGTGCGAATGGAGTACCCGATAGGCTATGTTTTTAATGCAGGGATGTTTAGGCCTCCTCGAGGGCCCCGGTAGGCAGCTCTTCTAGCTGCGGATATCATGTGGAAGGTTCGTGCGGTTGGGGCCAATCGGAAGTGAGAGTGCAGGTGTGCTGCATAGTAAAAACGGGATAACCCGTGGGCCATGGATGACCAGTTGTCGTTTAGTGGACTTGTAGCCTTTGTAGACTAGATTAAACATGACATGGCCACTCTTGGAATTATTTAATATACGCCTCAGTGTTCCTTCTGGTAGAAGTGTCGCTGCGAGACCCTAAAAACCCAACGGATAAAATAGGGGGGCCAGATGGCAAGTGTACTTCTGTGTGTTCTCACGATGTAGTGTGAAGGGCACGACATCGTCTAGCGATCCGTGTTGGGTCAGAGAGGATCAACGGTAGGCGCGAACGATCCGCATGAGGGTTGCATCAACCAATCAGCGCATTTGGTCTTTTGAGAGAGTTCGTGACTACGAGAGAGGACAAAACTAAGTACTCCCTCGGTCCGGAAATAAGTGTACTTCTACCCTAATCCTAAGTCAAATTTAGTTAAGTTTGACTAACTTTTTAGGGAAATGTGACAATATTTATGACACTAAATTTGTACCATTAGATATGTTTTCATTATTAGTTTCATAATATGTCAATTTGATGTAATATATGTTGCTATATTTATCTATCAAATTTGTCAAATTGGATTAAGTTTGACTTAGGCAAAAGCTAAAAGAACACATGCAATGACATCTAGTGGATCCAAGTTGTTTATGAAAATAACACACATACAATGACATCTAGTGGATCCATGTGGTTTATGAAATGAACACTCATGGAGTGACTCTAGTGGTTTATGAAAAGACCACACATCCAAGTGGTTTATGAAGATGTCAAACATGCAATGACATCTAGTGGATCCAACTGGTTTATGAAAAGAACGCACATGCCATGACATCTGGTGGATCATGTGGTTTTATGAAATGAACACTCATGGTGTGTATCTACTGGTTTATGAAAAGAACACATATCAAAGTGATTTATGAAAAGAACACACATGCAATGACATCTAGTGTATCAGTGTGGTTTATGAAAAGAACACACATGCAATTGGCATCTAGAGGATCCATGTGGTTTATGAATAGAACACTCATGCAGTGAATCCATGTGGTTTATGAAAAGAACACACATCCAAGTGGTTTATGAAATGAACACACATGCAATGACACCTAGTGGCTCCATGTGGTTTATGAAATGAACACACATGCAATGAAATCTAGTGGATCCATGTGGTTTATGAAAAGAACACACATGAAGTGACATCTATTGGTTTATGAAAATAACATACATCCAAGTTGTTTATGAAAAGAGCACACATGCATTGACATCTAGTGGTTCCATGTGGTTTATTAAAAGAACACTCATGAAGTGACTCTACTGGTTTATGAAAAGAACACACATCCAAGTGGTTTATCAAATGTACACACATGCAATGAGATCTAGTGGATCCATGTGGTTTATGAAATGAACACACATGCAATGACATCTAGTGGATCCAAGTTGTTTATGAAAATAACACACATGCAATGGCATCTAGTAGATCCATGTGGTTTATGAAATGTACACTCGTGGAGTGACTCTACTGGTTTATGAAAAGAACACACATCCAAAGGTTTATGAAATGATCACACATGCAATGACATCTAGTGGATCCAACTGGTTTATTAAAAGAACACACATGCAATGACATCTAGAGGATCCATGTGGTTTATGAAAAGAACACTCATGTAGTGAATCCATGTGGTCTATGAAAAGAACACACATCCAAGTGTTTTATGAAATGAACACACATGCAATGACATCTAGTGGCTCCATGTGGTTTATGAAATGAACAAACATGCAATGACATCTAGTGGATCCATGTGGTTTATGAAAATAACACTCATGAAGTGAATCCATGTGGTTTATGAAAACAACACACATCCAAGTGGTTTATGAAATGAACACACATGCAATGACATCTAGTGGATCCATGTGGTTTATGAAATGAACACAAATGCAATGACGTCTAGTGGATCCATGTGGTTAAAGAAATGAACACACATGCAATGCCATCTAGTGGATCCATGTGGTTTATGAAATGAAAACACATGCATTGACACTACTAGGTTATGAAAATAACACACATCCAAGTGGTTTATGTAATTCTCACACATGCAATGACATCTAGTGGATCCAACTAGTTTATGAAAAGAATACACATGCAATGACATCGAGTGGATCCATGTGGTTTATGAAATGAACATTCATGGAGTGTATCGACTGGTTTATCAAAAGAACACATATCCAAGTGGTTTATGAAAAGAACACACATGCAATGACATCTAGTGTATTAGTGTGGTTTATGAAAAGAACACAAATGCAAGTGGCATCTAAAGTTTCCATCTGGTTTATGAAAAGAACACGCATCCAAGTGGTTTATGAAATCAACACACATGCAATGACATCTAGTGGCTCCATGTGGTTTATGAAATAAACACACATGCAATGACATCTAGTGGATCCATGTGGTTTATGAAAAGAACACACATGCAGTGACATCTACTGGTTTATGAAAATAACACTCATGTAGTGACTCTACTGGTTTATAAAAAGAACACACATCCAAGTGGTTTATGAAATGAACACACATGCAATGAGATCTTGTGGATCCATGTGTTTTATGAAATGAACACACATGCAATGACATCTAGTGGATCCAAGTTGTTTATGAAAATAACACACATGCAATAACATCTAGTGGATCCATGTGGTTTATGAAATGAATACTCATGGAGGGACTCTACTGGTTTATGAAAGGAACACACATCCAAGGGTTTATGAAATGATCACACATGCAATGACATTTAGTGGATCCAACTGGTTTATGAAAAGAACACACATGCAATGACATCTAGAGGATCCATGTGGTTTATGAAAACAACACTCATGTAGTGAATCCATGTGGTTTATGAAGAGAACACACATCCAAGTGGTTTATGAAATGAACACACGTGTAATGACATTTAGTGACTCCATGTGGTTTATGAAATGAACACACATGCAATGACATCTAGTGGATCCATGTGGTTTGTGAAAGAACACTCATGTAGTGAATCCATGTGGTTTATGAAAAGAACACACATCCAAGTGGTTTATAAAATGAACACACATGCAATGACATATAGTGGCTCTATGTGGTTATGAAATGAAGAAACATGCAATGACATCTAGTGGATCCATGTGGTTTATGAAATGAACACACATGCAATGCCATCTAGTGGATCCATGTGGTTTATGAAATGAACACACATGGAATGACACTATTGGTTTATGAAAAGAACACACATCCAAGTGGTTTATGAAATGCTCACGCATGCAATGACATCTAGTGGATCCAACTGGTTTATGAAATGGACACTCATGGAGTGTATCTACTAGTTTATGAAAAGAATACATATCCAAGTGGTTTATGAAAAGAACACACATGCAATGACATCTAGTGTATCAGTGTGGTTTATGAAAAGAACACACATGGAAGTGGCATCTAGAGTTTCCATGTGGTTTATGAAAAGAACACACATCCAAGTGGTGTAGGAAATGTACACACATGCAATGACATATAGTGGCTCCATGTGGTTTATGAAATTGTCACATCCCAAAATTTTCCTAATTTTGGAATGTGAATTAGATAAAATAAGTTTGGTTGATTGTTTGACTTTGTTGAAAATTCTCAAGGAAAAGAAACCTTTTGAATTAGAAAGAACTCACTCTATTATGACCTAAGTAGCCATATAGGAAAAAAGGCATGGATTGAGTTTTAGTTTTAGTATTTGTGTGAATGTTTGCAGAAATGAAAATCATGAAGCATTCATAAACATTGCATTACATCCATGCAAAGTTCTCAAAAATTGAATCCAAATCTTAATATCTAAATCCGATAGTTGAATTGCACAAATGTTCCACTAAGGAAAATATAAATATTTATGAAGCCACTATCTTCAAACTAGTAAAAATGTTATAAATATGATCCTCTAATAATCTAATGAATTTTGGAAAAAAATAGAAACAAAAATCATTTCATTTGAAGTTCGTATGCAAAAGATATAAAGAAAATATCAAAATAGAAAAGGAAAAAGAAAAAGAAAACGAAAAAGAAGAAAAAAGGAAATGGGTCGGCCGAGCCAGCAGGCAGCCCAGCTAGCCAGCCGACCGAACCAGCACGCACCGGAGACGGGATCGATCCGAAGGTTGATTTAAAAAGCGTGCGAAATTCCTCTTTCAAACCTATCTCTACTCAAACACCTATATCTTTTTATCTACAACTCTAAATTGACTTCTGTTTGTTTCTACTTGTTCCCTACTCCAACCTCTATCTCTCTACCATCCTAAAACCCTATATAATCACACGGAATCACAGATTTATCACTTTTCCTTCTCGAACTCCCAAATCTACACCTTCCGAAATCATATTTCGCTTCTAAACCTATCTAAACTTCATCGGTTGCCTTCAGCTCCAATATCAAAATTGTAGATCTCGTCGAAATCTTTCAATTCCGACAAACGTCGCCTATTTTCATCCACCATAGCCGGAGATTTCTTCCATGCAATATTTTAGATCTGACGGTGTAATTCCAAGATTTCATCGCGCTCGTTTCTTTAAATCCAAATTCCTTTGATGAAAAGGTAGATCTAATGATTCTCCACAACTTTCATGTTGGAAGTTTTTCGATTTGATCTATGGATTTGCCTCTCTAACACAAATCTGTTTCTAATCTTCTCTAAGAGAAAATCGAACCGTTTTGGAGCCAACTTCTCTCCTAGCCACCAGATCTTATCCCGATGGTCTAGATTCAATCGTCTCGGTCAGCTGCCTCATCACTGCCACATTGTCACCAGGTCGGCGTCTAGTCCCAGTCAGCATGCACGATCAACCTGTCCAGTCAGCGGAATATTCCCTAGAATATTCCGTTTGAATTTGAATTGCAGATTATAGATCTAAACTGTAGAATTAATAAGAAATTCATACTATGTCCAAAAATTGCATATAATATATTAAATTGAAGATAATTTCATGTAGTTTATTAATATCAGATTTGATCTAAATTTCACGCTACAGTTAACTAGTAATTAGTTAAATAGTTTTAATGGCTTTTTGTAGTAATAAATTCATAGTAAATTATTCATAGCTCCAAAAATATAAATAATATGTCCCTGAATTCACAATTCTATGTAGATTCTAGATCTGGTCCTATATTTGTTTTTGTTCGTGGTAAACTCTTTAAATAATTTAAACTCTATTAAGCAATAATTAAATCATAAAACAAGATCTATAACTCCAATTAGGGTGAATCCAATTTCTACTGGTTCGTATTAATGTCCTCTATTCAGTACACTTTTGATATAAATTAAATACTGCAATTAGTACAGAAGTCCCAACAAAACTATTAAAACTCCTCTATTGATGATTAAGAATTAATAATAAATATCCTAATGCATTAAATAATTCTCTACATGCATCAAGAGATCTAGTATTGTTTAGAGAACTAATTACAACCATTGTGACATATTAAATCATCATGCATGCATTTGATCATCATTGTTTTATTATATTATGCATAATTGCAATGTTTTGAATGGTGTATTGTTGTAACTTGTTTCAAATGTTAGATTGTGAGGAGTGCAACTACTATGATCGCAACTAATATGATAGTGAGTACTGTGATTGCAAGTATTGTGAGTCCGACAAGTGAGACTATTATATTTATGAGGATTATCTAATCGACTACATCTACAACAAAGGCAAGTGGTGCTATCTTGGTCATAAATGTCCTACTGTTTTTCCTATGCATTGTAGAAGTTTTTGTAGAACTGCATGTATAAGAATTGATGTGTATATGCTATGCTATACCCCATATTATTTCCTAGTTATCCTTGTTTATGAGCCATCGTATTGGTAGATTACTTAGTCATGCTATGTTCGACGAGGGCTGGGATTACATCATGATATGGTAGTTGTTTCTACTAGTATTGTTTTGTGAAAACCAAAACAACTTAATTAATAAATCTCTTGGGTGTGATGGGATTGATATTTTTTGGTGGTTTAATGCGGAAAGGCACCCAGGACACTCAGAAAAGTTTGATTTCTTTATTTGGTAGCTTACGTGTATAACCATATGCCAATGATAAAATGGGTGGTTGTCTGGACTTAGTAGGTTGTGGCCACTCCAACCCTACGTAGCCAGAGATGTAGATAGTGTAGGCTGGTACGATGAGTGGATGGGTGATGACCCACAAGTATAGGGGGTGTATCGCAGTATATTTGAGGGAAGTGAAACCCAATTTATTGATTCGACACAAGGGGAGCCAAAGAATATTTATAAGCCTTAACAACTGAGTTGTCAATTCAGCTGCACCTGGAAACAATCTTGATCACAGTAGTTTATCAGTAGCAACAGTTTTGTAGTAGGAGTAGTGAAGTAACAGCAGTAGTAAAGTAAAGACAGTAGTAACAATTGCAGTAAACAGTAGGATTAGAGTGCGGTAGGCATAGGAATAGATGGACGGGTGTTGCATGGATAAGAAAATTCATATAGCAATCAAAATATAAGGCCATTACAGATAAATAAGATAAAGCGTCCAAGTACTAGATAATCCTAGGCATGTGTCCCATGCATAGTCATACGTGTTCGCAATGAGAACTTGCACACATCTTTTGTCCTGCTAGCCCATTTGTAGCGGGGCCTCAAGGGAACTACTGGCAATTAAGATGATCCTTTTAATAGAGCACCAGAGCAAAGCATTAACACTCCGTGAACACATGTGATCCTCACATCAAAGCCATTCCCTCTGGTTATCCCGATTTCTGTCACTACGGAGCCATTGGTTCCGGACAACAACATGTGTATACAACTTGGAGGTAAGACCCTAAACAATACTATCAAAATGAATCAATAACATGTTAAGATCTGAAATCATGGCACTCGGGCCCTAGTGACAAGAATTAAGCATAACAAATTGCAACAAGGTCAAAAATCACTAATAGTAGATACTAGGCACCACGCCCTAACAATCTGATGCCATTACATGAACGATCTCATCCAATCCCTACCATCCCCATAGCCTACAGCGGCAGATTACTCACTCATAGATGGGGGAAACATGGATGGTCGATGGAGAAGTGATGGTGATGATGATGGTGATGATCTCCTCCAATTCCCCGTCCCGGCAGGGTGCCAGAACGGAGTTTCTGGTTCTGAATCTTGGAATCTGGTGGTGGCAGAGGAGCGGAACTCTTTCTGGAAAAACATCGAACCCCCTTGAGTTTTTAGGTCAGAAGGCATCTTATAGGCGAAGAGGGAGAATGAGGGGGTGTCTGGGGCGGCCAGACCACCCCCTGGCACAGCCAGGCCGAGCCCACGCGGCCAGGTGGTGTGGCTGGGCCCTAGCCCCACTCCGCCTCATATTCTGGCTCCGGGAGTCTTCTGGTGAAATAGGATTTTTGGCATATTTTCGGGATTTTTCCTAATAGTTGATTTTCTACACAAAAACTAGACACCAAGGCAATTCTACTGAAAACAACGTCAGTCCGTGTTAGTTGCATCCAAATCACACAAGTTTATAGGAGAAACAATAACAAAAGTGTTCGGGAAACGAGATACGTTTTGGACGTATCAACTCCCCCAAGCTTAGCTTATTGCTTGTCCTCAAGCAATTCAGTTGAAAACTGAGTGCGATAAAAGAAACTTTCACGCACACATTTGCTTCATATGATGTATATATTCTCAGCATGTGATCAACTACTTAGACAATTCATAATAAGGAGTATGCAACTAAGTTTACTTAATAGGCATTGCAAGCTATGAAGAGATTCCAACTCAAAAATAATAAGTAGCATGAAACATAAACATAAGCAATATTACAATGGTCATAACAAGGTATGATAGAGTGGTATCTCACTTGCCTTTTTATTGTGAATGCCAAGGCATCTCTGAAGTTCATGTGAAGACTAGAAGTAAAGATATCAAAGATACAAGCATCAAAGTCAAAACACAAATAATCGAGTTTTGAGACAAGCACATTACACTAAGAATGACAGCTATGCTCTCAGGGAAGTGCTCAAAGAATGTGTGGAGACTCAACAAGGAAATGAACAAGTTTTGAAAAGTTTGAAAGGCTTCCAAATGCTGAAAGTATGGTACTCGTTAGCTTTGAGCTCTCATTTCCCCTATCATAAGCATCTTTAAATGGTTAAGGTTAAAGTGACACAAATAAGAGGATATGCTTGACAAGTTATAAGCTAAAGTCTCATGCCCCTTACTTACGAGTACCGGACCTCATGCTACTCAACTTCAGTCACAAGTAAGCTCTTGTCATTGTAAGTACATATATATCATAGAGAACCGCCAACGGGGTACCCCTTGCACATGATACAGGAGCTATCCCATAATCAAAATGACAAGGCAAGCAGACAATGAGCATCTCAGTGATATTTTTATTTACTATGTGCATAGATTTTTATTGAGGATGCTTCATAGAATGCTCATTATGGTTATGCTGCAAGTTTCCACCATGATTAGGCATGGCTTAGGCTAGCGGCCTAGGCGTTTCTCTAACACACATACAAACTCCATGATCTTATGAGTTCCACTTTTATTTCTGTTGGGGGAATACCCCTGGGTAGGGTCATGCCGGGGTATAAAGGCCGAGTTAGCCGAGGTTCGGCAAGTCTAAAGCGAATGCTGGCCGAGTTACCTCAAGGCATGCTGAGTCTCGGGGTAACCCAGACCAGGGGGTGTCCACCTAATTGAGTCTCATCCGACTTAAGCAGTGAGCCGGATAGATGAATCTAACTTGTATGCAGGAACGTGTATGGCCGGGTCAACTATGATCCGGGACGTATCTAGCTTCTAGGAGAAGGAAGGAATCTCGCTGGTCAAAAGAAGCCCCGGTACGCACTACATGAGCGAAGCAGACAGGGGCAGGACCACCGAGGCATGGCCGACAGAGGTGACGATGCCCGTGTCGGCTGACGCAGGCGCCGCAGAGGCTCGCGTAGCCTCTGCATGGGTGACGCGGGGAAAAGCACCCCAGTTGGTTTGCTATTTTGGGAGGAGGCATATTCCCTAGAATATGCCTCCATGTATGCCCTAAGTGGAGACCTAGCCACTCCTATATAAGGATGGCTAGGGCCTCTGTAGAAGGGGCTGGGCTATTCTGGTTGGTTTTAGGTTCTAAGGGTTGATCTCTAGTTGGTCTTGTACGGGTTAACTGTGGGTGAGAGTAAGAGAGTTCCTTCTTCCTCCTCTCGCCAATATAGCTCTAGGAGAATTTGTAACCTTGGAAGTGAATCGAATACGAACATTCTGTGTGGGGAATCACCTCACTATCCCTCCCTAGATTCCCCTAGTGCTATTAGTCCCCACCTTTAGCCTATCCATGGCATCTGCCGTGACACCACCACGACAGTTGGCGCCCACTATGGGGCTAGCGGCGCTAGCAGGAGTGAAGATCCGGACGGGAAACCTCATCGGCACCGGCGAACGCATCATCTCCGGGCTCGTTCAGCGCTTTGGAGCGCTGGACTTCGTCAGCGACAACGCTGGCTGCTTCGGCACGCACCCACTTCCGCGCAACAGCCTCTTCGTCAAGCTCGGTGCGCACAAGGTGTACATTGCTGTGGACGTATCATGCGTTCATCCGCGGCACGTCGTCGAGGCAGGGGGAGCCACCCCTTAGCGTGGTTCACAGGGTGCGTATCACTCACTCCCCGGACCGTGCTGAGGTGATGATGACTGCGCCAGGTGCAGGCGCGAGCAAGGATCCAGCGCCAGATCCGGAGGTAACACCTAAGGCACCGAGTAAAGGTAGAGGTCCTCCACTAGAGAGGCCTGAGAATGTACTGAGAGAAGCTATGGATAGCTTGGCAAATCCGGTAGCAGCAGTGGTAGATCAGGCTCAGGCACAGGCCGAGCTAGAGGAAACTAGGCAGAAAATTCTAGAGGGAGCAAAAAAGATAGCTGCGGCTCAGCAGTCATTGAACATGACGCTGCGTGAGTATGCAAAGGCAAATAAAGTAGATGCTGTAAAAGTAAAGGGAAGAAATCTCATGAGTGAAATGAACAAAGAGGGTGACACTAGGATTGAGGAGTCAGATAACTGTTTATCCGTGGGGCTGCCGAAGTATAGTACCCCGGCAAAAAACCTCAGAGCAGCGGATGCAGCTGTGTTCGAGTTAGAGGGTCTAACGGGTGAAGCCCGTCAGAGACAGCAAGATAGGGTCAATGAGTTGGTTCGGATCGCGAACAGGCAAAATTAGGAACTGCTCAGGGCAAACCCGGAGAGAGCTGGGGCCTCCAAGATCGTTCATTCGACGGTGGGTAACCCGGATAAATCCTCTAGAGCCGCATCGTCTCCTCATGGTGGTCCTAGGAGAGAGGAGGTAGTAACCTCAGCCAGGATAAACAAGCAGATTGTTCCGTATGACCCGACAAGGGCAGGAAAAGCAAAAGAGGTACAGAGAAATGACGATCGACGAAGTGCGAGCCGAGGTGAAGCTGGCCGAGGTAACCGTGACCAAGGCAATGCAGGTCAAGGAAATGTTGTTAATGGCAATGCCGGACAACGCAACTCGGCAGGACGACCGCAGCAGCAGAATATACCAAGGTAAGAGCAAAGTGCCGGCCGAGGTATGCAACAGAGAGATGCGCCACGAGAGCGAGACCGGTATAACGATGGAGATTCGGAAATGGTGAATGCAGGATACCCAAGGCCGGACTATCATGTGATAGGGTCAAGATTGGGAAGCAGGGATCTGATGCCAGATGACGCCAGGTTGAAACTGAATCGACTGTATAGGTCGGAGCAGATTGAAAGTCAAGGTCCTCCGGGTCCTGCATGTTTTGGACCCCGGATCATGAAAGGGCCACCGGTACCTAACTTCTAGTTACCCAGAGGCACAAAGACGTATGACGGCAGCACTAAGTCGGAGGATTGGTTGATAAACTATGCTACGGCTGTGAAAAATGCTACAGGCAGCTTGCGATGGGCTGTGAGATATGTACCCTAGATGTTGGAGGGGCCAGCGAGGGTGTGGTTGAATAATTTGCCACCCCGAAGTATTAACTCCTAGATCGATTTTGAGGAAATATTCATCAGCAATTTCTCAAGTACATATCAGAGACCAAATAGGCCGCAGACCCTAGCTATGTGCAAGCAAAGACCGAATGAGACGGACCAGGAGTTTTTGACCCGGTGGTGTACCGTGAGAAACTCGTGTGAGGGTGTGATAGAGTCACAGGCCATAGCGTGGTTTACGCAAGGGTGCAGGTATGCAGGCGAACTGTGGCAGAAGTTGCAAAGGAAAATGCCAACCACTTTGAAAGAAATGATCTGGATTGCTCATTCATATGCTTTGGGTGATCCGACTCAACCTAGGATCATGTCGAACGAGTCGAATGAGGAGTACTACCAGAGAGATGGAGCCGGATTATCCCGGAGGAATGATTACAGAGGTAAAAGGAGAGACGACAGACCGGATCACCGATATAGTTTGCAACAAGTTGCATCTGTGAATCAAGATCAGCCCGGAACAGGGAGCAACCAATGTGAGAAAACTAGAGGGCAACAATGGACACCAAGGAATGATGGCAAGAAAACTTGGATGCCAGAGCAGAAGAAACAGTGGCAAGAAAAGAAGGACTGTCCGAGGTATACTTATGAGTCGATGTTGGATCAGCCGTGTAAATTTCACACGCCAAATCCGAGTAACCCAGCGGGTCATACAACGAGGCAATGTGAGTGGATGCGCAAGATAGAACAAGGTGGTTCGTGGAATGCTCAGGCACCTTGGAATGATCAACCTCGGCAGGAGTTACCCCGACAGAAATTGCTCTCCGGAGCAAACACGCAACAGCTAATGTTGCCTCCCCCTCCGCCGAGGTATGATAACCATGAGAGAAGGGATGCAATGCATCAAGTAGAAAACCAGCATCAGCCGGATCAGAGGCACCCCGGAAATGAGGGGAGGAATGAGTATAGGGAGCATCATCAGAGTTACTGTGTGTTTACCATAGAGGAAACCAATAGAAAGAGCTTGCAGCGCCGACATATGGAGGTCAATGCGGTAATGCCAGCGGTGACGAGGTATATGCCTTGGTCGGACCAGGAAATTACATGGAACATCAAAGATCATCCCAAGCTTATGTCGAGTCCTGGTTCGTATGCGTTGGTGCTGGATCCAACATTCATTGGGCCAAACATCAATGTGAGGTTCTCTAAGGTACTGATTGACAATGGCAGTAGCATTAACATCATGTATGCGGATACAATGCGCAAGTTGGGTATCTCGGAGAACATGCTCCAGGCTACAAGGACAACTTTCCATGGTATTGTACCAGGCATTTCTTGTGAGCCCATAGGCAAAGTCTGGGTTGACGTGTTGTTCGGCACAAGAGATAACTGCCGAACTGAGAATTTGGAGTTTGAGGTGGTGAACTTGGAAAGTGCGTATCACGCGTTACTCAGAAGACCAGCATTGAACAAGTTCATGGCGAGCTGTCACATCAGTTACTTCAAGATGAAATTGCCCGGGCCAAATGGAGTGATTGCCATTGCTAGAGATTTTCGGCGTTCCATTGAGTGTGCCTCAGCCGGGTCTAACTTAGCCGAGTCACTTGTGATTGCGCAAGAGAAAAGAAAAATCCAAGAGGTGGCAGCATTAGCTCAGTCCCCGCAGCAGTATATGCCGGCGTTGAATAACCCGCATGGTAGCATTTCGTTCCAAGCCGCAAAGGATACTAAGAAAGTGCCTGTTGATGATATGTTCCCAGAGCGCACCGTAACAATTGGTGCCGGGTTGAATGACAAATAGGAAAACAAGCTCGTCAACTTCCTCCGTGAGAATCGGGATATTTTTGCTTGGTCCACACAAGAGTTGCAAGGTGTTCCGAGGGAGTTGGCCGAGCACTCTTTGAACGTAAGACCCGGAGCAAGGCCGGTGAAGCAACCTCTCCGCCGCTTCGCCGAGGATAGGAGAAAAGTCATTGGAGATGAAATAGCTCGGTTACTAGCAGCAGGATTTATCATGGAAGTACTTTACCCGGATTGGCTATCTAATCCGATGCTGGTGGAGAAGAAGAAAGATGATCCAAATGTGGCAGTGGTTTGGCGTATGTGTATCGATTACACGAACCTGAACAAGGCGTGTCCAAAAGATCTATTTCCACTGCCGATGATAGATCAGGTCATAGACTCAACTGCTGGATGTGAACTGTTGTCATTCATTGATGCATATTCTGGTTTCCACCAGATACCTCTGAATCCGGATGATCAAATAAAGATTGCGTTTATCACCCCGTATGGGGCTTATTGCTATCGCACCATACCGTTTGGTTTACGTAATGTAGGGGCAACGTACCAAAGATGTATGCAAAAATGTTTGCACGACGTCAAAGTGTACAAGTATACGTGGATGATGTGGTTATCAAGACCAAGGAAAGAAAAACGCTCCTTGACGATATCAGGCAAACATTCGCGAACCTAAGAAGGTTCCGGATGAAGCTTAACCCGAAAAAATGTACCTTCGGTGTCCCAGCTGGGAAATTACTCGGATTTCTTGTTTCCAGCCGAGGTATCGAAGTTAATCCAACTAAGATCCGGGCCATTGAACGAATGGAACTGCCAAAGTGTCTTAACGATGTCCAGAAGTTCACTGGTTGCCTGGCATCGTTAAGTCGGTTTGTATGTCGGTTGGGAGAAAAGGCATTGCCTCTCTACCAACTCATGAAAAAGTCGGATAAATTCGTTCGGACGCCACAGGCCGATGAAACCTTTGCCCACTTAAAGATGTTAGCCACTGCACCAGTGTTAGCCTCTCCACTATCAAAGGAGCCAATGTTGCTCTTCATAACCGCAACCAACCGAGTTGTAAGTGTAGTGATTGTGGTAGAGCGCGACGAAGAGGGTAAGTCGGTGCAAAGGCCAGTGTATTACTTGAGCGAGGTATTATCTGCCTCAAAGCAGAACTACCCACACTATCAAAAGGTGGCATATGGTGTCTATATGGCAGCTAAGAAGTTAAAGCATTACTTTGAGGAGCATCCCATCAAAGTAATATGTGAAGCTCCCATATCCGAGATAATGAGTAACAAAGATGCAAGTGGCAGAATTGCAAAATGGGCCATTGAACTAGCTCCTTATGCGCCACAATATGACAGAAGAGAAGCAATCAAGTCTCAAGTTGTGGCGGACTTTTTTGTGGACTGGGCCGAGGTTCAATATGAACCACCACCACCATATCCGAACTACTGGAGGATGCATTTTGATGGGTCAAAAACAAAAACCGGGCTAGGCGCCAGAGTTGTGCTTACCTCGCCAAAGAAGGACCAGCTGAAGTATGTGATGCAGATCCATTTCACGGCATCAAACAATGTCGCTGAGTATGAAGCACTTGTGCATGGGCTCAAAGTGGCAAAAGAGATTGGGATACGTCGGATACTATGATTTGGTGACTCGGATTTGGTAATACAGCAAGTGTCAGGATTGTGGGACGCCCTTGATCCAAACATGGCTCTGTACAGATTTCATCTGCAGAAGATATCTAGTTACTTTGAGGGATGTGAATTTCACCATGTACCCCGGGTGGAAAATGAGGCTGTCGACATGCTGTCGAAGCTCGGATCAACCCGACAAGCAATTCCATTGGGTGTAGCATTGGAACACCTCAGAAAACCATCTAGCAGGCCGTCCCTAGGAACCGACTAAATCTATGTCCCGGGAGATACAGAATCCGGAGTTGTGCCCATGGACATTGACATGGGAGGTGGTGCACGAAACCCGAGGACTGCATCAGCAAACCCGAGGACTGCATCAGCAAACCCGGGGACTGCCTCAGCGAACCCGGGACCTACCTCGCGGGACCCGGGGACTGCTCAGCGTGATCCGGTTGAAGTTATGCCGGTGGATCAGATGGAAATTGATGAGGATGTGTTCCCTGTGCGAGCAATACCAGCTTGGGCACTGCCTATATTTCAATTCCTGAAAGATGGAATGTTACCCACTGAGGAGGTGTTATCCAGGCAAACTCACAGGAGAGCAAAGGCATACACAATCATCAATTCCGAGCTGTACAAACAGAGTGTGACCAATGTTCTCTAGAGATGCGTTGACCCGGAAGAAGGGCTTGACATCCTCCGAGATATACATCAAGGGGAGTGCGGGCATCATGCCTCGTCCCGAGCCTTGGTGGCAAAAGCGTTCCGGCATGGATTCTACTGGCCAAGTGCCTTAGAACAAGCAGAAGATCTGGTGAGAAAATGCAATGGTTGCCAGAGGTACGCTACCAAGACACATATGCCTATGTCGGAACTCAAAACCATACCAATCACGTGGCCATTTGACGTATGGTGTTTGGATATGGTTGGCCCGTTCAAACCAGCAAGGGGGAATATGACTCACATTTTGGTCATGGTGGAGAAGTTTACAAAATGGATTGAAGTGAAGCTTATAAGAAAATGTGATGGAGCTACGGCCGTAACATTTCTCAAAGACATTATCTTGAGATACGGTTATCCTCACAGTATCATAACTAATAATGGCACAAATTTTGCTGAAGGAGCATTTGCGCGATTCTGCCGGGATAAGAAGATCTGGCTGGACGTTGCCTCGGTAGCTCATCCCGCATCGAACGGACAAGTGGAAAGATCCAACGGATTAGTATTATCCGGGATAAAACCCCGACTCATTGAGCCTCTGCAAAGATCAATGGGGTGCTAGATAGAAGAACTACCAGCGGTACTGTGGAGTTTAAGAACAACTCCGAATCGATCAACAGGCTATACGCCATTTTTTTGGTATATGGGGCAGAAGCTATATTACCAGCCGACATAGAGCATGACTCGCCTAGGGTCACCCAATACACAGAAGCCGAAGTGCAAGAAGACCGGCAAAAATGATGTTGATCTGCTAGAAGAAGCGAGAGAATTGGCATTGTCCAGATCCGCCATATATCAGCAAAATCTCCGACGCTATCATAGCCAGAAAGTAAGCCCCCGAGTCTTTTGGGAAGGCGATCTGGTGCTCCGGTTGGTACAACGTACGGCTGGCATGCATAAATTATCCCCCCCATGGGAAGGGCCATTCATTGTGAGCAAAGCATTGCACAATGATTCTTATTATCTTATCGATGCAAAGCTACAGGAAAAGAACAAGGCGGACAGGTCCTGTGAGGAATCTAAGCGTCCATGGAATGTAGCCCTACTTCGTCCTTTCTACACTTAGCAGAGAAGTGTATGTATCCGAGTCTTCTCATATGTTGGTATGTATGCCGGCAATGAGCTTATCAATGAAATGTTGGCACCTCGAGCAGTAACTCGGGGACTGCCTTAATAATATTTGTTGTCTTTTATTATTTATACGTCAGCTGGAGTAAGTTGTTCTACTTAACTCGGATTAGTAGTGTGTGAGCACCAAAAACCCAACTCTTCGACTTGCTGCTGTCCAACAAGAATTGGCTTCATGGCAAGCAAGAGAACAAGTTTGGAATTGCGTAGCACATGAAAAACGACTAAGGAAAAAAACTTAATCGAACCGACGTTTGTTTTTCGGACTAACTTTGTATTTACTTTTAAATTATTATGCTGAATTATTTTGAGCTAAGCCTAAAGTCTCCAAGTATTGTTAAAACAATTTTTGAAGCTCGGATTCGTAAGTCGTAAAACCGAATCAAGGTAGACACGAGCCGAGCCAGAAGATTGGACGAACAAGAAAATGAAACTTGGGGACTACGCCTAAGTTAATCTGGCGTAAAAACTTAGTAGCAAAATATCACATGTGTACTGAATACAATTCCACCTGGCATACCGGAGATCTGATAAGTTTTCAAGTGTTTTGACTCAAGGAGCAGCAGGAGGAGGAAGTTCGGCGTCATCTTCGTCGTCTTCGATATCCGAGGCATCGTCCTCTCCATCCTCGTCCGAGCCATCTTCAACGTTCTCAACCTCTTTGTCACCACCGGCTTCCAGGAAGCTCGGTCCCTTAGTCCATTCATGAATGGGAGCATATTCGATGAGGCTATGGGCGCAAGCCTAGCGCCGAGCTACCCACTCCGGGTCATTCGTCCATTTGGATCCAGTGCGCAGGTGCGTCAGGCGGTTGAGGTCGATCTTTTCATACCACGTGAGTATGTGGTGAAGAACGGTCTCAGCTGCGGCACGTCCAACGGACTCCCTCCAAAGGTCGAGTTGGGTCTCGATTTCCGTCAGCTTTTCAGTGAGAATTGCGATTCTCTCTGGAGTGTCTTCGCTAGGCCAGAATGTGTTGAAGACTCAGACTGCAACGTCAAGGAGATCCTTGCCGTAGTTCTTGATGATTTCCACGCGAGATGACAGGCTGACCAACAGGTCCTACATGTCATAGGGAATGTCTTCACTGTCAGGAGCAATGGGTGTACCCCTATCTCGGCGGAAATTGGCAACGGCGGCGCTCGCAATGGGAGTACCCTCTGGAAATTTGCCTAAAAACGGGACAAGAGAAGCGAGTAATGAAAATACATGTGAGGTAACCCAGAGAAATATGCCGGATAAGGAAAAGGAACTTACGTAAAATGTGGCTGTGGATCCGGGTCAATTCATTGGTACAATCATCATGTCTTTTGTGGAGCTGCACGAGTTCAGTGTTTGCCGACTCAAGCTTGACGTCGGCCTCCTGGAGAAGTTCTCGGTCCTTGGCAATTTGGAGATTGAGGCGCTCGCGCTCTTCGGTGTAGTCCTGGCCAGCCTTTTCAAGCTCGGTTTGGTGTTGTGCTTTCATCTTCTTCATTTCTTCCTTTAACTTGGCAATCTCGTCATCCTTGGTTCGGAGGATGGCAAGCTCATCGTCTTTCTTCTTGAGCTTGGCCTGATGCTTCCCTACTTGTTTGAGAAAATGCAGCATCATATCAGGCACGGGCACACTATCTTCCAGCGATGCTGAAATAGCGTGTTGACCCGGCAGAGCCGAGGTATGAATGTTTGTCGAGCCAAGAAGAAAAGGAGATGGAAAGCAAAGCAAGGTCGGACAAAAGTAGCTTACCCTTAATCTGATCCAGATTCTTCCTCATAAGCTTGTTCTCAGCCTCCACCCCAGCTGCGAAAACCGAATGACGGATTAGCTCAGCAGAAAAAGATGAAGGAAAACAGAAAAATGTGAAGAAGAGAACCTACCCCTTTTCTCGTGCTCAGCGAGATGTGCATTGTGCTTTGCGAGCAGCATTTTGTGAGTGTCCAGGTGGCGCCGGAACTCAGCGCTCCGGCGGTTGGTGGTCACCTGAAAAGAGTACAAAAATCTAGCTTAGGCCTTGTGCATATTCAAAGTGTACAAGATCCGGGCCAAGTGGAACTTAACCCGGCTCTAAGTGTGTGCATATTCGAAGTGTACAAGATCTGGGCCAAGTGGAACTTAACCCGGCTCTAGCTGTGTGCATATTCGAAGTGTACAAGATCCGGGCCAAGTGGAACTTAACCCGGCTCTAGGTGTGTGCATATTTGAAGTTGTCAAGGAGCTATGTTAGTTTTCTAAAGAGCATCCAGCCGAGTAACAAGTTACTCCCCCGGAGGCTCGGGGACTAATGGTTATATCACCAATATATACAGCATGTTAAGTAAAAGGTGAAGTAACGTACCTCCATCATCCTACCCGCGAGGTTAATCGCCTTAGCGGCTGTGTTCATCTGAGCAGAGAACTCGGCGGGACCGAACTTCTCCGGGAGATCGTCGTTGTAGACGAACTCCGCCTTGTTCCAGTTGTTCATAAACTCGATCAAGGTCGGACGATATCGCTCACCGCTGAGCATGTGGGGCTCCACCAAGTTGCTGCGCATTAGCTGGCTCGACAGGGGCGTCCTTCGGTGCTGGAGGTTTCTTGGCAAGCATGGACGCGAGGGTGCGCTGTCCAGACTCGACGGACGCTGCCCTGGTGGCGTCAGGGGCTTTCTTGCCTTTGAGCTGCTGAGAGGAGGAAGTGGTTGCAGCAGATTTTCCCTTAGGAACTGCCTGGGTACTTCCTCGCCGAGACTGAGAAGACTCGGACGAGGCGGAGGAGCCTGGCGCTGGTGCTCTTGTTGCTGGAATTGGTGCTGCTGCTGAAGTTCTTGCTGCCGGAGTTGGTGCTGGTGCCGGAGTTGGTGCTGGTGCTGGAGTGGTTGCTGGTGCTGGTGCTGGAGCTGGTGCTGGTGCTGAGGTAGTCTCGGTAGTTGCTGGTTGCGGCGAAGCCGAAGTTGTGGATGTCGCTGCCTCGGCTGGGCCGGTCTCCCCCGCTCCAAGGTTACCCCCTCTGGACGAGGTGGAATAGAACCCGAAGCAGCCGCAGAACCCTCTGGAATAGGGCTCAACGGGCGTGACTCGTCGTCATGAGGGGGAGAAGGGCTAAGTCGGAGCAGCGAAGAGATGCTAGAACCACTCTGGGGGACCTCCGCTGTAGCACTCCGAATCAAATAATGTCAGAAGAGAGACTAAAACAATGCAAGGAAGAATAAGTTGCAGAGGGAAAAGAGGCTTACGCATCCGAGGTCAGGGGCTCCTTGGGTTTCTGACCCATTCGTGTTGGGGCCTTGCCTGCTGGCTTGGAGGCAGTTTTGCCTCCGGACTTCTTTCGCCTTTTGGCAGGCTGAGAAGGTCCGGAGGAGGAACTTGATGCAGCTCCATGCCTCTTCTTCGGCGCTACCAGAACAGGTTCACCCGTAGCAAGGGGAGGGTCCTCGTGGATCTGCCCACCGGGGTTAGCTGATGCCAGAAAAGCATAAGAAAGGGGGACAGCATCAACAGCTTCCATCACCTCGATATCCGAGTCATCTTCATCATCGGGCCAATCTCTAATAGAAGAGAGTTTACCGTTGGGTCGCTTAGTCGCGTCGGCCATTGGGAGGAACATCTCCTGGTCCGGTTCTTCCTCGTCCGAGCTTTCCCGGTCAGGCGCACATTTGAGGGTGGGATCGGTACCATCCTCGATAGTTTGCTGAAGTAATTGCTAAGGGAGAAAAAGGACAACTGAGTTAAAAATACAACGGCAACCGGCATAAGGTTTAATTCGGAGAAAGTTGTTGACACGAACCTTACCACGGGAGGAAGCCTATCCCGGCAATAATGCTCAATTCCCCACGTCCACTCAGAGGAGAAGTCCTTGTGGGTGGTGCAGAGGGCCTTGACCGGGCAATAAATTTCTGTGTTGCTAAGCTCGAAGGGCGAGGTCCGGTTGGGGTCGCGGCCCCAGCTCATGTGGCACACCTTGTGAGTGTGCTTCTGGAGAGGGGAGATCCGGTTGCGGATGAATATGATCATGGCGTCCTCGTTGCGCAACCCGAGCTCCTTCAGCTCCTTTAACCTTTTATTGACCTGGTTGGCCAAGACTGTGGGCTTCTTGGGGACAACGTCCCATAACTGCGGGTTAGGAGGACCCGGAGCATAGGGGCGAAGCCGAATCAAATCTTCAGTTCCTTCATTCCGAACATAGAAGAAGGTCCGGGCCCATCCTTTGCAGGAATCCAGCCCGGTAACCCGGGGAAAGACAGAGACCCTCCAGGGTGAGATGGATGCAGCTCCAAATTGAGTGAGCTTCTTGTCCTCCGGATCAAGTTGAATGTTCGGAATGACATTACGACAAGGCCGAAAAACCGGATCCATAGTCCGGGATAGCCTTCTATCGTGGAGGCGAAAGCAAAAAGAGAAGTAATTGCGTTGGCAGGAAGGTGATGCGGCTGGAGTTCATAGGTATTCAACCAATCGTGGAAAAGGTCGCTAACTAGTAAACCGAATCCCCGCTAGAAGTGTGAGAAGAACACCACAAACTCACCCGGATTGGGTGAGGGGGCGAGTTCGGCAGAGGCAAGGCGTGCAGTGACTCCGGCGGGGATGCGCCTGGTGCGGTAGAGCCAGTCCAGGTCATCCTAGCAGACCCAGGAGCCAGCCCACGCACCGCGGTCCGCCATCGCGGTGTCCTCCTCCATCTCCTGCTCAGCAACGATGAGCTCCTCTTGTCATCTCCAGTTCGTTGCCCTCACTGTCGCTAGCAGCGGAGGGGGGAGCGGCCTAGATTGACAACGACCCGTGGCGGAGGAGGTGCGTAGCGGTGGCGGCGATGTAGAGGTGTGGGGAAGCAGTACGGCGGCAGCGCTGCTACTTAGAAGCAGTGGCAGCGGCGCTGTCGCGGGGAAGACAAAGAAGAAAAAGAGCTAGAGGCAGAGGGGCGCGGAAGGGGGATAAGACCTAAGGGGTGCGCCCCTCCCCTATTTAACCACTCCCTCGAGGGGGAAGTGGGATCGTGTCATGCGGGTGCGCCACACGGTGTGGCCGTGTATAGCCCGCATCGACCAATTAGTAGCAAGCCACACGGAAGGCCACAGGGTGTAGCTGATCCCATGACGTGACGCATTGATGCGGCTAACGAGGAGGCAGGCCAGACGTGACGTGCGCCACAGTGATAACTGACAATTACTGCAGCGATTACTGTGGCTGGCCCTTAAAATGAGGCAACCTAATGATTAGCCTCCACGTGGGGAAGCGTACGAGAGAAGGAAAAGCGATCCGGATGAGAACGTGGTGACCCGGCCAGCAAGTGAAAACTTGGAATGTCCCAAGGGAAAGTAAACCCATGGGATCCGAGATAAGATGGTGACCCGGCTAGCAAGTGAAAACTTGGAATGTGCCAAGGGAAAGTAAACCCATGGGATCCGAGATAAGGTGGTAACCTGGCCAGCGAGAGAAAACTTGGAATGTGCCAAGGGAAAGTAAATCCAAAGAATCCGAGATAAGGAGGAAACTTGGAGAAGGAGCACAAAGCTCGGTGGAATTGAACCTGATGTTGCCTTAGCAGCCAAGGCAGCTAAGACCGCACCAGTTTCGGGGACTAATGTTGGGGGGATACCCCCGGGTAGGGTCACGCCGGGTTATAAAGGCCGAGTTAGCCGAGGTTCGGCAAGGCTAAAGCGAATGCTGGCCGAGTTACCTCAAGGCAGGCCGAGTCTCGGGGTATCCCGGACCAGGGGGTGTCCACCTAATTGAGTCTCATCCGACTTAAGCAGTGAGCCGGATAGATGAATCTAACTTGTATGCAGGAACGGGTATGGCTGGGTCAACTATGATCCGGGTCGTATCTAGCTTCTAGGAGAAGGAAGGAATCTCGCTGGTCAAAAGAAGCCCCGGTACGCACTGCATGAGCGAAGCAGACAGGGGCAGGACCACCGAGGCATGGCCGACAGAGGTGATGACGCCTGTGTCGGCTGACGCAGGCGCCACAGAGGCTCACTTAGCCTCTGTATGGGTGACGTGGGGGAAAAGCACCCCGGTCGGTTTGCTATTTTGGGAGGAGGCATATTCCCTGGAATATGCCTCCACGTATGCCCTAAGTGGAGAACTAGCCACCCCTATATAAGGAGGGCTAGGGCCTGTGTAGAAGGGGCTGGGCTATTCTGATTGGTTTTAGGTTCTAAGAGTTGATCTCTAGTTGGTATTGTACGGGTTAACTGTGGGTGAGAGTAAGAGAGATCCTTCTTCCTCCTCTCGCCAATACAGCTCTAGGAGCACTCGTAACCTTAGAAGTGAATCGAATACGAACATTCTGTGTGGGGAATCACCTCACTATCCCTCCCTAGATTCCCCTAGTGCTATTAGTCCCCACCTTTAGCCTATCCATGGCATCTGCCATGACACCACCACGACAATTTCACACCGCCGGGATCCATAAGCAAAAGAATCATGATACCAACAGGGTACAAAGTGCCCGTGAAATGTTGAAAGCGTTCCCCATGATACATGGTTCTGCTAACTTCAACTTATAAAGCGCAAGCATATACGCAACAAAGATGGACACAATGGTTCAGGTTTATTAAGTGCAAGAAAATAAAGTGTGCCATCAAGTTCGTGAGAGCTTTACTAACTAACTTTCCCAAAATAAACAGACATTTTATTCGGAAGAAAACAAGGCATACTTAACATGCACGGAAAAGCAAACAATGCTAATAGGTAGGTATGGTGGACACTTTTGGCAATCTTTGGTTTTAGGGAGTTGGAAACATGAGTAAAACATACTCAGTGTAAGTGAAGGCTGCAATAGTAAGGGAGCGACAAACAAGAGATCAATACCTATCATAATCATGCTTGCAACAAAACAGGACTAATCATGGCATGAAAGTGATTCAAGACCCTCAAGGCAAAATAATTCATCGAGGCTTAACTGATTATTTCAGTCATATGCATGCGTGAGCATGTGCCAAGTCAATTCAAATGAAACATTCGGAGGAGGATACCACGGTGTCATACCAAGTTATGAATAGAGTAATGCAAGCAAACATTCATATGACATGCTACAAACTATTAGCAAGCTGGAACTAATCATATGAAAGCAAGAACTACTAAGCATCCATAAATAACATACACCCTACACGAACAGGCTAAGCATGCCCACAATGATGAGTATATGTACAAAAATGAAAACAAATAGAGTTCGTTACCAGCCTCTTACCACACCTCAAGTTGTCATTAATCCTCATTATTGGCCTTCACTTGTGTGGCTTGAATAATAACATGAAACCAAATCCCACTGAGGACGGCTGAACCCTATAACAAAACTCACAAAACCAAAGAAGAACGGCAAATATTTTTGGTGTTTTCGATTTTTAAAACAAGAACCAAAAAGGAAGAACAGGCAAAGAAAAATATTTTTGGGTTTTTCGAATAGTTCAAACAAAGCAAAAAGGGAAAAGCAAACCAAGGCAAAAAGAAGAAGAAACAAACAAAGAGAAACAACAGAAATATTTTTGGTCTTTTTGTGTTTTAAAAAGCAAAAGCAAAGAACGAAAAATAAAAAGAGAACGAAACATGAATAAACAAAGTACCGACGCAAAATGATATGGAGATCAGTGCGATGTCGGTGTACCTCCCCCCAAGCTTAGGATTTTGGCCTAAGTGGGTATCAATTCAGATATGAGTAAGGGTTCCAAGCAGGCGGGTCATTGTACGCATGATCATAGTTGGGCCCTTGGGAAGAAGAAGAAGCTCCCCATTCAGAGGCAGGCTGCTGATATGAAGACTCCCCCTCATTTGAGGGTTGGACCAAATCATCCGTGACTTCCCTTCTAGTATCCTGCTCCTGTTGAGAGAGCTCTCCCAAGTACGTATCAAACTCCTCCTCCGTGAGGTACCATCCTACCCTGTTATCAAGGTTAAACAAAACAAGTGCAAGCAAAAGAACAACACGCTCGGACTTGCTCCTTCTCCAACCAGCTTTGAGAAAAGCTATTTCATAAGACAACTCACTCAAACTAGCCCACGAAGAAACAAATTTATGCTGTATCATGGAATTAAGATCAGGCCATTATATGGGAAACTGTAGGTCTAGATGATGAGGCACCAAACCATGCAATGCTAGTAAACGAGAAGCAGCAAGGCGGAATGCTATCAAAGCACCCACGTTGTAAGTCCTATCTCGTTTAAGAGTAGCAGAGATGAATGCTAGATCATATGAAGATAACTTATTGGCAGTTTTCCTAGCAAGAACACACTTGGCAATAAAGTAAGCAAAGTAGCGAATAGAAGGGAGATGAATGTTACGGATATCCCCGCTCTCCTTTGAAAAGCTGCTCCCTTGGCAAATCTCTGCGTACAAGTCCATGAGTGGTGAAGGTCGCTCTTTAATCCTTCCACATGATCCCCACTGAGGTACCTTAATAGCTGCACAAAAATCATCGAGAGAAAGGTCGATAGCTATATTGTAAATTTTGTAGTGGACCAAGGGGTTAGGCAAGGAGTAGCTAAATTGAAAGTCCTGCACTATAGACATGGTTAGTTTCACAAATTGACAAGGTTCATCCTCCACAAAGTGCTCCAATCCTGCATTAGCAACCAAAGTATGGAAGTCCTGGGAAATTCCTGCAGCCCTCATGAATTCGGAGCATGGATAGATGGAAGGAAAAACTTCCTCCTCTCGGTGAACCTTCATAACCTCAGGCACCCTCAGTTCATCCTGGTTTAGTTTATGCTCATTCATCTTATATTCTAAAATTTAAACATCCATTAAACAAGTGATTGCAAATTGAAAATATAATAGAGAGCACTACACGTACGGACTTGTATGAGGCCTAAACATGCATCAAAACTATATCTCTAAGTATCAAACAAGCTTACAAGCTCTCATAACCTATCACCTACAACATCAAAATACTCAAGATATAAACCAGTAAACACAAATCTACTTGGACAAGCGGAGGAGTCACATACCAGAGAACAAATGCTCCAAATTTCAGCAGCAAAGATGGGCTGAGCGAGGAGATCAAAAAAAGAAGGGCAAGCACAGCAAGAACGCGATTTTGAGCAATGAAGTGGTGTTTACTCGGGAGAGAGAAGAAAGTGGCAAGTGAGAGAGTGAGTGGAGGGCCAGGGGTGGCCCACACCATAGTTCAGGCGCGCCCTAGGGATGGACGTGCCACCAGTTGGTGTGCCTGCCTGGTGGGCCCCCTTGGTACCTTCCAGGCACTTCTCTGACCCTTTTTTCACGTAAAAAATTAATATGAATTTTCTGGAATTTTTCGAGACACTTTATTTTTGGGCAATTTTCAGGTATAGATGAATGATTTTCTAACAGAATTTTTTTTTTGGAATGATGCAATGACAAAACAAGGCTAGAACTACAGAAGTTCTAAGACACCCTAACATGCAAGAAACTAGCAATAGAAAATAAAACTAAACGAAAGCAAAAACTAAAATGGATAGAATAGGAGTAAGCGGAGATAATCATGGTGAAAACATTGTTTTCTTCAATGAAATCCTTTTGTTAACAAGGTTGATCAGGTCTTGTTACCAAAACAATTTTATATGAAACAAAACTTTGTATTTCACTAATGATTATGTTACCTCAACCTTGATAGCAATGGTCCCAATCATAATAGTTTCAAATTTTTCTCTTGGTATGGGACAATATATTTCTCCAACTTGAATGCCCTCAACATGTTCAATTGAATTCAAACCATAAGTCCTCTCAATCTTCTTGAGGAAATAGACAGTATGTTCCTTGTCATTAACATTGAAAGTCACCTTTCCTTGATTACAATTAATAACAGCTCCTACAGTATTAAGAAAAGGTCTCCCAAGAATAATAGACATATTATCATCTTTAGGCATTTCAAGCACAACAAAATTAGTTAGTATCAAGCAATTATGAGCCACTTCAACAGGTACATCCTCACATATACCAACAGGAATAGTGGTAGATTGATCAGCCATTTGCAAAGATATATCAGTTGGTATTAGTTTTTCAAGTTGAAGTGTATTGTAGAGAGAGAAGGGCATAACACTAACTCCAGCTCCCAAATCATACAAAGCGGTTCTAACATAACTATTCTTAATAGAGAAAGGAATAGTTGGAATCCCTGGGTCTCCAAGTTTCTTTGGAACCTTACCATTAAAGGAATAATTAGCAAGCAAAGTAGAGATTTCTTCATTAGGGATCTTCCTTTTATTCGAGACAATATCCTTCATATACTTTGAGTAAGGAGGTAATTTAATAGCATCAGTCAAAGGAATTTGCAAGAATAAAGGTTTCATCCACTCAAAAAACTTATTATAGTGTTCATCTTCCTTTGACTTGTGTTTCTAATCAGGGAAAGGCATAGGTTTTTGGACCCCAAGGCTCTCTTTCACTACCATGTTTCTTAGCAATAAAATCTTCTTTAGTGTATTTAGTATTCTTAGTGTGCTTTTCAGGTTCTTCTTCAACTTTTTGTTTATCAGGAACATCATTTTCTTCCTTACCACTTTGAGTTTCAGCATCAGAGATAGATATACTATTAGGATCTTTAGCAAGTTCAGAGGGTTCTACGATAGTTTTATGTTTCTTTTTTCTTCTCTTACGAGTAGAACCACTATTTTCAGCTTGTTGAGAATCCTGCTCAATTCTTTTGGGATGCCCCTCAGGATATAGAGGATCCTGGGTAGCAGCACCACTTCTAGTTCTAATTCCATAAGCATGTTTTTCTTTAGCAGCATTAACTAGCAAGTCTTTTTGCACTTTAATTAGTTGATCTATTTGAGTTTGAACCATTTGAAAATGTTTAACAATCATTTTAACATCATTAGAGGTTCCTTCCACAATATCCTTCAACTCAATAATAGCTCTAGTGTTTTCCATTAGATGATTTTGCACCCTTTTATTAAAATTATCTTGCTTAACAATAAAAATATCAAATTCTTCTAAGCATTGGTCAGGAGGTTTAGACTAAGGGATATCACCTTCATCAGTGTGTTGGAGAGAGTGTACCTCAATAGTGGATGAGTGGGGAATTGGCTTACATAATTCTTCAATAGGAGGTAAATTCTTGACATCTGCAGCTTTAATTCCCTTCTCCTTAAGACATTTCTTAGCTTCCTTCATCACTTCATCATTTAATTCAATAACTCCCCTCTTCTTAGATGATGGTATAGGCCCCGGTATAGCTGGTTCAGGTATAACTATTTTAGGTATAGCTGGTTTAGGAGGAGTCCAATCTTCATAGTTCTTGCTTATTTTAGCCATTAATTCCTCAGCTTCCTTGGGAGTCCTATTCCCATTATGGATGGATGGCAGCGAACAATAATGAATCCAAGTGAACTTGATAAATAAATCTATGCTCCCCGACAACAGTGCCAGCAAATAGTCTTGATGACCCACAATTATAGGGGTGTATCGTAGTATATTCGAGGGAAGTGAAACCCAATTTATTGATTCGACAGAAGGGGAGCCAAAGATTATTTATAAGCCTTAACAACTGAGTTGTCAATTCAGCTGCACCTGGAAACAATCTTGCTCACAGCAGCTTATCAGTAGCAACAGTTTTGTAGTATGAGTAGTGAAGTAATAGTAGTAGTAAAGTAAAGACAGTAGTAACAATTGCACTAAACAGTAGGATTGGAGTGCGCTAGGCATAGGGATGGATAGACGGGCGTTGCATGGACAAGACAATTCATATAGCAATCAGAACATAAGACAATTGGAGATAAATAAGATAAAGCATCCAAGTACTAGATAATCCTAGGAATGTGTCCCATACATAGTCATACGTGCTCGCAATGAGAACTTGCACAACATCTTTTGTCCTGCCAGCCCGTTTGCAGCGGGGCCTCAAGGTAACTACTGGAAATTAAGGTGCTCCTTTTAATAGAGCACCGGAGCAAAGCATTAACACTCTATGAACACATGTGATCCTCACATCAAAGCCATTCCCTCTGGTTATCCCGATATCTGTCACTTCGGGGCCATTGGTTCCGGACAACAACATGTGTATACAACATGCAGGTAAGACCATAAACAATACTATCATAATGAATCAATAATATGTTTAGATCTGAAATAATGGCACTCGGGCCCTAGTGACAAGCATTAAGCATAACAAGTTGCAACAAAATCAAAAAGCACTAATAGTAGATACTAGGCACCATGACCTAACAATCTGATACCATTACATGAACGATCTCATCCAATCCCTAGCATCCCTATAGCCTACAACGGGGGATTACTCACTCATAGAGGGGGGAATGGATGGTCGATGGAGAAGCGATGGTGATGATGATGGTGATGATCTCCTCCAATTCCCTGTCCCGGTAGGGTGCCAGAATAGAGTTTCTGGTTCTGAATCATGGAATCTGGTGTTGGCGGCGGAGCGGAACTCTTTCTGGAAAAACGTCGAACCCCCCTGAGTTTTTTGGTCAGAACGCATCTTATAGGCGAAGAGGGAGACCGAGGGGTGTCTGGGGCGGCCAAACCACCCCCTGGCGTGGCCAGGCCCAGCCCGCGCGGCCAGGTGGTGTGGCTGGGCCCTAGCTCCACTCCGTCTCATATTCTGGCTCTAGGAGTCTTCTAGTGAAATAGGATTTTTGGCATATTTTCTGGGATTTTTCCTGATAGTTGATTTTCTGCACAAAAACTAGACACCAAGGCAATTCTACTGAAAACAGCGCCAGTCCGTGTTAGTTGCATCCAAATCACACAAAAACAATAGAAAAAGTGTTCGGGAAAGTAGATACGTTTTGGACGTATCAATGGGTTTGGGAAGCTCTTCCCGAATGGTCTCGTCTTGGACTTCTCCCTATCATAACACAATATGAGTGTGATGGTACGATCTGGGTTGACCAGGTCGCATGGGTAAAGTGTACAAACCCCTACAGGGTGTAATACTAAGTGCTTAGTCGTGTCCCCGGTTATGGAGAATTTGAGCGACCTGATTTTGAGGCTATGACATATTTCTCACTCATCCTTATTTCTCAATTACTTAAAACTTGTTTGGTGAACTTAATTGGGTAGGAGCACCTGGGAGTGAACCAGAGTGTCCTATTTATCTTATTGGAAAACTACTTTGTTACAAATGTTAGGAAAAAACTATTCCTTTATGCAAATGAGACTAAACTCCACCTAGCCAAATAAGAATGTAGTTGCTAGATCTGTTGTTAACCACTTTAGCCTACTTGCCATACATTCAATGTATTGACCATTCATGGTTGCAACATTTCATGTTGCAGGTTATATCATTTATGAGTGATTGTTATAGGTCGCGAGACTCCACTCAACAATTGTTCGCCTGTAGCACATTTGCAGAATGGAGATCTACCTTGTAATGCTTTCCGCTGTAATATAATATAAATTCTGGATCATATTCGTTATATTTATGATGCGTAGTTATATTTGGTATCATTTTGTATTTTGGGTGCTAGTGAACCGATCTAGGGATTAATACTATACACAAGAACTCAGCCTTATCAGGTGAGGGTGATACAAGATGGTATCAGAGCTATGTGTTGACTGTAGGATCGTGACCTAGGAATGGAATATAAAAGCCATATGAATTATAAAATCTATATCATTCTATCTTCTTCTTTTCATACACTTCTTTCTAGTATCCTCTTACCACTTCAATTCTCATACTTCTACTATTAGAAGTAGTCTAACACAAATATCTCTATCCCTAAATGATACTTGGCCTATAAGTAAAAGAATAAATCAGATGATACAATAAATATCTCACCAAGTTTGAGTAGATATAGACCACCATGTTCAGCTCTTTAGGAGATCATCGCTATCGTGTTAGAATATTGACCTTACCAACTTATGTGGTATGGCAATACTAGTTTTCTTGCTTGTTTGTTTTGATACATATTGTGTAATACCTTGTTTTGGATCTGGTATTTTTGAAACTCCAAAGTTTAAGGATTTTCGAGAGGTTTTATAACACGTTAATGGAAGTAAAAGCAGTTTTCTACCTGACATGTTCCACCACGCGAATTTTAGTTCCTTACTGGTAAGTCGGATTTATCTCATATTTTAGAATATAGAGCGTAATTACCTGTACCATATGCACAAAAAAATTCTAAAATTCCTGATGAGTTTAAGTCGGTCAGAAAAAATCGTGACACCTACTGTTCTGTTTTGACAGAATCTATCTTTCATCTTGGTTGATGTTCTACTTAATCTTAATGTTGTTTACAAAGTTTATAAACTATTTTGTGGATGATAATCACTAAATTACAAGTATGTAACTAAACATTATGATTCATGTATGCTTGTGTTCTGATTGTGTGTGCTTGTTGTTTGGCTTGATTGTGTGTTATATGAACTTGTTTGTATGAGTGACTATAGTTCCTTTTCTCTAGGATCTATTCCTTCCTATCTTAAACCCTTGGAGTTTGAATGATGTGTTTAAGACATGATAAGGATTAAGTGGAATATTATAAAATATAATACATCATGAAGGACGATATACATCCATCTAAAGCAACAAAAAGGATATGGAAGTATGAAGTATTGCAAAGGATGTTATGTAGTAGATTGTGCAGCCTAAATGTTTTGGTGAATCCATAGCTTACTTTTTGTAGTAGCTTTGTGGATTGCATACATGGGAGTATACATCGAGCATTGGTTCGTTCCCATGGAAACATCTGCAAAGAAAGTGAGGATGCCCGAGTGATAAGTTGTGTGATTCACCTATCCACATGTAGGGTAATAATTGGGGTGCAGGATGGATTGATCACCATTCCTACTACTCTTATTATTCGCTCTTGTACTGTTGGTTTTGTGAATTTTGACGGCCTTTTAAACCTTAGCAAAGAGCCGACGTTGAGCCTAGACCTTAGAATGGTATGATGTTGAACCTTTACAAAAGCATTCACTGCTAAGCGTAGGAATGTACGGTAAGGATGAATCTCAACCGTGTATAATGGGTATCGTGAAGCAAACGTTCCCTAATTGATTTCCTCTTTCGAACCTATCTCTACTCAAACACCTATATCTTTTTATCTACAACTCCGAATTGATTTCCGTTTGTTTCTACTTGTTCCCTATTCCAACCTATATCTCTCTACCATCCTAAAACCCTATATAATTGTAAGGTCCCCAACCTTTAATAAGATTGAGCCCCCTGTGTTTACAATGCTAGTCCCTGGATCAATAGCTAGCATCCACAGTTTAGATGTAATATCAAGAAACAAAGGTCATAATACAACTTTATAACCAGGAATAAAATAATTTTATTACATCAAACATAGCTCATTGGCTATTTACATTACATTGCAGAGGAATAACTATAAGCATGGGGTCCTTCATCTTCAAAGTGCCACAGGCAGATGTTGGTTGTAGACTTTGTAATCCTAATCAATCAATCTTCACTAAAATCATTCAAACCTGCAACATTACAAATTACAGCCACAAGGGTCAATACATTTGAATTGTATTGGCAAGTGATACTTTGGTAGTATAGTGGAGTCTAACATCTATATGCATTTGGCTAAGTGGAGTTGAGGCTTGCATTGCTCAAAATAGATTTTTCCCTAACACTTTGAAAATACTAAGTTTTTGCTTTGATAAAATCTTTCCCAAGACATCTACCAATCAAAGACTGAAGATCCACTCAGGGCATCTACCAATCAAAGACTGAAGATTTGCTTGGCAAAGTCATTTTTCCTCAATCAAAGATTTCAAGATCCTTGTTCCAAGCCATCTCTCCATCAAAGATTGAAGAATTCACACAACCCTTGTTCACCCACAAGTTTTAATTTAGAAATTTGAATGATGAGATTCTTGATTGCTTCCATGTCTTGATGCTCAAATTGTCCTTTACCAGGGACATGGCTAAGTACTTAGGTTTTACACTCTGCAGAGGTGGTGCACTTTCCCCACAAGACTTGGTTTCCCAAGACAAGATCTTTCAGAAGCCTTCCCTTAGACCATCATGGACGCGCTCCAACCTATCAAACACTACCACCCACTGTCCATATGGCTAAGTTCTTGCAACCTATATGATCATGGCAGAGCCCATATTGCCAAGTGGTTGCACTTGAAGCTTCTCAACATTTGACATCTTAAATCTCTTTGTTTCCTGGGTGGCCATCCACAAGTGAGATACACTAAGGTAAACCATAAACATGGGCCTTGTGAACCACTCAACCAAAATCCACCAAGCAAGTCCCATTCCACCCAGGAGATTCATTAACTTAGTTGTTTTGTTAAATAAAACACAAGTCCTCAGACTTAGTGATTTTTCCATAGTATGAATATATATTCCACCCAGGTTTTCTATTAGCTAGGCTAAGCTTGGTAGTAATAGGATTCCTAACTTAGGAAAATCCTACTAAGGATTCATCTACTAGGTTTTCCTATAGCAAAGTCTATACTTAGCAAAACAAAATCCATGCAAGTTTTACTTAGCAAAAACACTAATGCATAGTGAAAATAATGGGACAAAAGATATGAAGCATCACTTGCCTTTTTGGTAGAGGGTATAAGTTCACTTCTTGTCCTTGCAACAACCACACTCTTCAAGTCACTACAAATCAATCAAGCAAGGCACAAACTTAATCTACCAATCAAGCAAACACAAATTCAATTCACATTCCAAACCAAAGTCAAACAAACAATTTTTCACACACAAAGTAATGGGATCTAAGTCATGCATAAGCATGCAAAGGTTGGTTCTGTTGTAAGGATGGTCTCTACTAGGCTTCTAAACTTTGTAAGTTCCAAATTGGTCATTTACCAAAATGGCAAAGTCATTTGAAAAAGGTTTCACTAGGGCATTAACCCATAGGGTTCACCAAGTATGTTTTCACAAAACTTGGGGTTTGGGGTTAGTGAGTTTAAAACAAAACATTTTCCAAAGGTTTTCCTCCAAAACCATTTTTAATAAAAACCACATTTCTATTTGACTAGAAATGGTTTTAAATCAAAGAATCATTATTTTGTTTCACCAAATGAGTTGCTATTGCAAAACTTGGTGTCTTTGGTCAGTAGGTTTGGATCAAAACATTTTCTCAAAGTTTTTACTCAAAAACATTTTCATAAACAAAACAATAGTTTTATTTAGCTAGAAATGGACTAAACCAAGTAATCCATTCTAAACTTTTCCAAATCATTTTCCAAAACATGGGTTGGTCTCTAGGTTCAGTAAGGTCACAACAAACCAATTTGCAAAGGTTTTAACCCTAAAATCATTTTTAAACAATTTTTCTAATCTAAACAAGCAATCAAAAGTTTCTGCACAAACAAGCAAACTAACAGATACTATTTGCTAAACTAAAGGCAGGGTTGGTTAGGTCTTGCTCTCCTGAATCCAACGACATAAAATTTGTAATTTTTGGACGTGTGGATTCAAAGATACAAGGGTTTGAAAATGGCACTTAAATCTGTTTTAAACCTAATACTGGCCACGTGGCGTAAAACGACTGGCTGGTACCGGTTCGGGGTGGATCACGCTGCAGACCGTTGGATCTAGGTAGATCGTGCAGCACAGATTTACCAAAAACGGTTCGTTAAGTCATCTTTTGTAACCCTACGATATGCATCCAATGGCTAGCGTCGATCTGACCTAACTCGGGCGGCGCTCAGCGGCAGCGCGCGGCGGTGACGTTCGGCTAGCGGCGGAGCTGGCGCTAGAGGAAGCAAGGAAGAAGATGAGATGGCTCACAGTGATCGCAGTGACGTGGGGATGCTCAACCTGCTCGCGGTTGACGAAGGGGCGCACAGGGTTGCAGACAATTGCTCGTCGGAGTCCTTGCTGCCGTCGGGTGCTCTTTGTTGAAGATGGTGGCGAGGCTAGGGTGCACGCCAGAGGAAAATAGAGGTGGCGTTAGATGCGGGCGTGTGCACTGAACACAGGCGTATCATCAGAAGGACAAGGGGTGGTCTGGTCTTACCGGAGGAACTCGACGGAGAACGGCAGAGACGGCGGTGCTCAGTGGTTTGCTGGAGACGGCGTTCTGGGGCGCCCGCGAGTAAATGGAAAGTGCCGGGAGATGCTCCTGGGAGTGGGGAAGGTGTGAGCTTGGTCGGGGAGGAGAGGGGCGGCGAGGGGCTGCCGGAATCAGCGTCGGAGCATCGTCGGACAGAGGCGGTTCGGGGAGAAATTGGAGCGGCCTGGGGGCGAGCTTGGGGGAGGAGACAGAGGGAAACGGGGGAGAGAACGCTGGCGTTTTATCGAGCATGGTCAAGGCGAGGAGTTACTCAGGCATTAAGGCAAATTAAGCCAGAGAAATCAGCGGCAGAAACGGCCGCGCGGTGAGGGGAGAAGGAGTCGCGGGGAGGACGATGAACAGGGCAGAGTGGGGTCCAGCCGTCAGTGGAAAAAGAAATGGGGTTGGGTCCACCAGTCATACTCTGTGTGAGTTCTGTCCGCGGTAAAGAAAACGGTTCGCTCGGGGGAAAGGGAGAGGTGGGGTCGTCTCGTCAGCGAGTGAGTGAGAGGAGAAGTGGGTCCAGGCTGTCTGTGACTGAGTGGGTAAGAAATTGGGTGAGAAAAGAATGCTTCGGGGGAGAGGGAGCTGGGCTGCTGTTGGGCTAGTTGGGCCAAAAGGTGGGCTGCTCTATTTTTTCTGTCTGTTTTCTTTTTCCTTTTCTAATTCTTTTTCTGTTTTGAATTTCCAAACAATTTATTCAAACAATCAAACCATTCAAACAATTCAAACAATCACTCAACTTTGTACTTTGAATTTGGTTCTGTTTATCAACATAATCCAAATTCCAAAATAAAATAATATTTTTATTTATTTTAGGATCCATTTATTAATTAAATAAAATGGATCTTTAGTTATTTAATAAAATAGGGTTTGATTTATTTAACAAAATTTCCATTTGAAATCCAAATACTTTCAAAACCAAACCAGTAGGTTTTATTTGAAAATAAGGATATTTGGAAATCTTGTATTAACAAAATAACCTTTTATTTTAGGTTCCATTAATAATTAAATAAATGGACCTTAGTTAATAATCCATATAGGATTTGTTTATTTAAAACTTTATTTTGAAATCCAAAATAAAACCAAAACACTTTAGTAGGTTTTATTTTGAGAAATCAAAATACTTGGAAAACTTATTTAAAATAAGTTTTAGTGTTTATTTAAAATGGGAAAAGCTTTTACTTAAATAAAATTGGATATTTAAATCCTTATTATTTTATTTAAATAAACATTTACTCATTTTAACAAAACATAATATTTTAATTACCTTTATTAAATGTTTATCTTTTTAATCCCCTTAGGATTAAATGCTCACCAATTGGTATGGGTTCTGGTAAGGGCTTTATTGGCTTTGGAAATTCAATTTCCTTATCTTATTATATTCATAAGATTTTGTCTATGGTTCCAAACTAAGTGAAACCAATCTCTATGGTCTTTTCTTGATCCTTTGTGATTATTTGTTGATCAGATTTGGTATGGATCAAATCCATAGATTTGGAGATACTTTGGAAAATGATTTCCTTCCATTAGGGCTTAGGGATTTTGATTTACTTTCCTAGTGTTCAAATTTCCAGATACATTCATTGAGGAATGCATTTCCCTTGATTTGGATTTTTGTTGAATTCAAACTTCTACCAAAGTTTGTTCAAGATGGGATTTCAGTTTCCTTTTAGAAACAAAAGTTTCTTTTCACCCTGATTTTCAACAAAATTTATTTTGTTTATTTTATTTTTCACATTACAAGATTTGGAAAATCTTGGGATGTGACAATAATCACACGGAGTCACAGCTTTATCACTTTTCCTTCTCGAAATCCTGAATCTACACCTTCCATAATCATATTTCGCTTCTAAACCTATCTAAACTTCATCGGTTGCCTTCGGCTCCAGCACGAAAGTTGTAGACCTCATCGAAATATTTCAATTTCGCCAAACCTCACCTATTTTCATCCACCACAGCCAGAGATTTCTTCCATGCAATATTTTAGATCTGACGGTGTAATTCCAAGATTTCATCGCGCTCGTTTCTTTAAATCCAAATTCCTTTGGTGAAAAGGTAGATCTAATGATTCTCCATAACTTTCAAGTTGAAAGTTTTTCGATTTGATCTATGTATCTGCCTCTCTAACACATATCTGTTTCTAATCTTCTCTGAGGCAAAATCAAGCCGTTTTGGTGCCAACTTCTCTCCTAGCCACCGGAACTTATCCCGACGGTCTAGATTCAATCGTCCTGGTCAGCTGCCTCGTCACCGCCACATTGTCACCAGGTCAGCGTCTAGTCCCAGTCACCATGCACGGTCAACATGTCCAGTTAGCGGAATATTTCCTAGAATATTCCGTTCGAATTTGAATTGCAGATTATAGATCTAACTTGTAAAATTCATTAGAAATTCATACTATGTCCAAAAATTGTGTATAATATATCAAATTGAAGATAATTTCATGTAGTTTATTAATATCAGATTATATCTAAATTTCACGCTACAGTTAACGGGTAATTAATTAAATAGTTTTAATGCATTTTTTGGAGTAATAAATTCATAGTAAATTATTCATAGCTCCAAAAATATAATTAATATGTCCCTGGATTCACAATTCTGTGTAGATTCTAGATATGGTCCTAGATTTGTTTTTGGTCGTGGTAAACTCCTTAAATAATTTAAACTCTCTTAAGTAATAATTAAATCATAAAACAGGATCTACAATTCTGATTAGGGTGAATCCAATTGCTACTAGTTCGTATTAATGTCCTCTATTCAGTACACTTCAGATATAAATTTAATACGGCAATTAATACAGAAATTCCAACATAACTATTAAAACTCCTCTATTGATGATTAATAATTAATAATAAATACCCTAATACATTAAATAATTCCCTACATGCATCAAGAGATCTAGTATTGTTTAGAGAACTAATTACAATCATTGTGAAATATTAAATCATCATGCATGCATTTGATCATCATTATTTTATTGTATTATGCATAATTGCAATGTTTTGAATGGTGTATTGTTGTACCCTGTTTCAAACGTTAGATTGCGAGGAGTGCAACTACTATGATCGCAACTGCTATGATAGTGAGTATTGTGATTGCAAGTATTGTGAGTCCGACAAGTGAGACTATTATATTTGTGAGGATTATCTAATCGACTATATCTACAAAAAGGCAAGTGGTGCTATCTTGGTCATAAATGTCCTACTGTTTTTCCTATGCATTGTAGATGTTTTGTAGAACTGCATGTATAGACATGTTTTTTCACAAATTGACAAGGTTCATCCTCCACAAAGTGCTCCAATCCTGCATTGCAACCAAAGTATGGAAGTCCTGGGAAATTCCTGCAGCCCTCATGAATTCGGAGCATGGATAGATGGAAGGAAAAACTTCCTCCTCTCGGTGAACCTTCATAACCTCAGGCACCCTCAGTTCATGTTGGTTTAGTTTATGCTCATTCATCTTCTATTCTGAAATTTAAACATCCATTAAACAAGTGATTGCTAAGTGAAAATATAATAGAGAGCACTACACATACGGACTTGTATGAGGCCTAAACATGCATCAAAACTATATCTCTAAGCATCAAACAAGCTTACAAGCTCTCATAACCTGTCACCTACAACATCAAAATACTCAAGATATAAACCACTAAACACAAATCTACTTGGAAAAGCGGAGGAGTCACATACCAGAGAACAAATGCTCCAAATTTCAGCCGCAAAGATGGGCTGAGCAAGGAGATAAAAAAAACGAGGGCAAGCACAGCAAGAACGCGATTTCGAGCAATGAACTGGTGTTTACTCGGGAGAGAGAAGAAAGTGGAAAGTGAGAGAGTGAGTGGAGGGCCAGGGGTGGCCCACACCATAGGCAGGCGCGCCCTAGGGATGGACGTGCCACCAGTTGGTGTGCCTGCATGGTGGGCCCCCCTGGTACCTTCCAGGCACTTCTCTGACCCTTTTTTCACGTAAAAAATTAATATGAATTTTCTAACAAAAATTGAGACACTTTATTTTTGGGCAATTTTCAGGTATAGATGAATGATTTTCTAACAAAAATATTTTTTTTGGAATGATGCAATGACAAAACAAGGCTAGAACTATAGAAGTTCTAAGACACCCTAACATGCAAGCAACTAGCAATAGAAAAGAAAACTAAACGAAAGCAAAAACTAAAATGGATAGAATAGGAGTAAGCGGAGATAATCATGGTGAAAACATTGTTTTCTTCAATGAAATCCTTTTGTTAACAAGGTTGATCAGGTCTTGTTACGAAAACAATTTTATATGAAACAAAACTTTGTATTTCACTAATGATTATGTTACCTCAACCTTGATAGCAATGGTCCCAATCATAATAGTTTCAAATTTTTCTCTTGGTATGGGACAATATATTTCTCCAACTTGAATGCCCTCAACATGTTCAATTGAATTCAAACCATAAGTCCTCTCAATCTTCTTGAGGAAATATACAGTATGTTCCTTGTCATTAACATTGAAAGTCACCTTTCCTTGATTACAATTAATAACAGCTCCTGCAGTATTAAGAAAAGGTCTCCCAAGAATGATAGACATATTATCATCTTTAGGCATTTCAAGCACAACACAATTAGTTAGTATCAAGCAATTATGAGCCACTTGAACAGGTACATCCTCACATATACCAACAGGAATAGTGGTAGATTTATCAGCCATTTGCAAAGATATATCAGTTGGTATTAGTTTTTCAAGTTGAAGTCTATTGTAGAGAGAGAAGGGCATAACACTAACTCCAGCTCCCAAATCATACAAAGCGGTTCTAACATAACTATTCTTAATAGAGAAAGGAATAGTTGGAATCCCTGGGTCTCCAAGTTTCTTTGGAACCTTACCATTAAAGGAATAATTAGCAAGCAAAGTAGAGATTTCTTCATTAGGGATCTTCCTTTTATTCGAGACAATATCCTTCATATACTTTGAGTAAGGAGGTAATTTAATAGCATCAGTCAAAGGAATTTGCAAGAATAAAGGTTTCATCCACTCAAAAAACTTATTATAGTGTTCATCTTCCTTTGACTTGTGTTTCTAATCAGGGAAAGGCATAGGTTTTTGGACCCCAAGGCTCTCTTTCACTACCATGTTTCTTAGCAATAAAATCTTCTTTAGTGTATTTAGTATTCTTAGTGTGCTTTTCAGGTTCTTCTTCAACTTTTTGTTTATCAGGAACATCATTTTCTTCCTTACCACTTTCAGTTTCAGCATCAGAGATAGATATACTATTAGGATCTTTAGCAAGTTCAGAGGGTTCTACGATAGTTTTATGTTTCTTTTTTCTTCTCTTACGAGTAGAACCACTATTTTCAGCTTGTTGAGAATCCTGCTCAATTCTTTTGGGATGCCCCTCAGGATATAGAGGATCCTGGGTAGCAGCACCACTTCTAGTTCTAATTCCATAAGCATGTTTTTCTTTAGCAGCATTAACTAGCAAGTCTTTTTGCACTTTAATTAGTTGATCTATTTGAGTTTGAACCAATTGAAAATGTTTAACAATCATTTTAACATCATTAGAGGTTCTTTCCACAATATCCTTCAACTCAATAATAGCTCTAGTGTTTTCCATTAGATGATTTTGCACCCTTTTATTAAAATTATCTTGCTTAACAATAAAAATATCGAATTCTTCTAAGCATTGGTCAGGAGGTTAAGAGTAAGGGATATCACCTTCATCAATGTGTTGGAGAGAGTGTACCTCAATAGTGGATGAGTGGGGAATTGGCTTACATAATTCTTCTATAGGAGGTAAATTCTTGACATCTGCATCTTTAATTCCCTTCTCCTTAAGACATTTCTTAGCTTCCTTCATCACTTCATCATTTAATTCAATAACTCCCCTCTTCTTAGATGATGGTATAGACCCCGGTATAGCTGGTTCAGGTATAATTGTTTCAGGTATAGCTGGTTTAGGCGGAGTCCAATCTTCATAGTTATTGCTTATTTTAGCCATTAATTCCTCAGCTTCCTTGGGAGTCCTATTCCCATGATGGATGGATGGCAGCAAACAATAATGAATCCAAGTGAACTTGATAAATAAATCTATGCTCCCCGGCAACAGCGCCAGAAAATAGTCTTGATGACCCACAATTATAGGGGGTGTATCGTAGTATATTCGATGGAAGTGAAACCCAATTTATTGATTCGACACAAGGGGAGCCAAAGAATATTTATAAGCCTTAACAACTGAGTTGTCATTTCAGCTGCACCTGGAAACAATCTTGCTCACAGCAGTTTATCAGTAGCAACAGTTTTGTAGTATGAGTAGTGAAGTAATAGTAGTAGTAAAGGAAAGACAGTAGTAACAATTGCAGTAAACAGTAGGATTGGAGTGCGCTAAGCATAGGGATGGATAGACGGGCGTTGCATGGACAAGACAATTCATATAGCAATCAGAACATAAGGCAATTGCAGATAAATAAGATAAAGCATCCAAGTACTAGATAATCCTAGGAATGTGTCCCATATATAGTCATACGTGCTTGCAATGAGAACTTGCACAACATCTTTTGTCCTGCCAGCCCGTTTGCAGCGGGGACTCAAGGTAACTACTGGAAATTAAGGTGCTCCTTTTAATAGAGCACCGGAGCAAAGCATTAACACTCTATGAACACATGTGATCCTCACATCAAAGCCATTCCCTCTGGTTATCCCGATATCTGTCACTTCGGGGCCATTGGTTCCGGACAACAACATGTGTATACAACTTGCAGGTAAGACCATAAACAATACTATCATAATGAATCAACAATATGTTCAGATCTGAAATCATGGCACTCGGGCCCTAGTGACAAGCATTAAGCATAACAAGTTGCAACAAAGTCAAAAAGCACTAATAGTAGATACTAGGCACCATGCCCTAACAATCTGATACCATTACATGAACGATCTCATCCAATCCCTAGCATCCCTATAGCCTACAGCGGGGGATTACTCACTCATAGATGGGGGAAACATGGATGGTCGATGGAGAAGCGATGGTGATGATGATGGTGATGATCTCCTCCAATTCCCCGTCCCGGTAGGGTGCCAGAACAGAGTTTCTGGTTCTGAATCATGGAATCTGGTGTTGGCGGCGGAGCGGAACTCTTTCTGAAAAACGTCAAACCCCCTGAGTTTTTAGGTCAGAATGCATCTTATAGGCGAAGAGGGAGACCGAGGGGTGTCTGGACGGCCAAACCACCCCCTGGCATGGCCAGGCCCAGCCCACGCGGCCAGGTGGTGTGGCTGGGCCCCAGCTCCACTCTGTCTCATATTCTGGCTCTAGGAGTCTTCTAGTGAAATAGGATTTTTGGCATATTTTCTGGGATTTTTCCTGATAGTTGATTTTCTGCACACAAAAACTAGATACCAAGGCAATTCTACTGAAAACAGCGTCAGTCCGTGTTAGTTGCATCCAAATCACACAAAAACAATAGCAAAAGTGTTCGGGAAAGTAGATACGTGTTGGACGTATCAATGGGTTTGGGAAGCTCTTCCCGAATGGTCTCGTCTTGGACTTCTCCCTATCATAACACAATATGAGTGTGATGGTACGATCTGGGTTGACCAGGTCGCATGGGTAAAGTGTACAAACCCCTACGGGGTGTAAAACGAAGTGCTTAGCCGTGTCCCCAGTTATGGACAATTTGAGCGACCTAATTTTGAGGCTATGACATATTTCTCACTCATCCTTATTTCTCAATTACTTAAAACTTGTTTGGTGAACTTAATTGGGTAGGAGCACCTGGGAGTGAACCAGAGTGTCCTATTTATCTTATTGGAAAACTACTTTGTTACAAATGTTAGGAAAAAACTATTTCTTTATGCAAATGAGCCTAAACTCCACCTAGCCAAATAAGCATGTAGTTGCTAGATCTGTTGTTAACCACTTTAGCCTACTTGCCATACATTCAATGTATTGACCATTCATGGTTGCAACGTTTCATGTTGCAGGTTATATCATTTATGAGTGATTGTTATAGGTCGCGAGACTCCACTCAACAATTGTTCGCCTGTAGCACATTTGCAGAATGGAGATCTACCTTGTAATGCTTTCCGCTGTAATATAATATAAATTCTGGATCATATTCGTTATATTTATGATGCATAGTTATATTTGATATCATTTTGTATTGTGGGTGCTAGTGAACAGATCTATGGATTAACACTATACACAAGAACTCAGCCTTATCAGGTGAGGGTGATACAAGATGGTATCAGAGCTGCGTGTTGACTGTAGGATCGTGACCTAGGAATGGAATAGAAAAGCCATATGAATTATAGAATCTATATCATTCTATCTTCTTCTTTTCATACACTTCTTTCTAGTATCCTCTTACCACTTCAATTCTCATACTTCTACTATTAGAAGTAGTCTAACACAAATATCTCTATCCCTAAATGATACTTGGCCTATAAGTAAAAGAATAAATAAGATGATACAATAAATATCTCACCAAGTTTGAGTAGATATAGACCACCATGTTCATCTCTTTAGGAGATCATCGCTATCGTGTTAGAATATTGACCTTACCAACTTATGTGGTATGGCAATACTAGTTTTCTTGCTTGTTTGTTTTGATACATATTGTGTAATACCTTGTTTTGGATCTGGTATTTTTGAAACTCCAAAGTTTAAGGATTTTCGAGAGGTTTTATAACACGTTAATGGAAGTAAAAGCAGTTTTCTACCTGACATGTTCCACCGCGCGAATTTTAGTTCCTTACTGGTAAGTCGGATTTATCTCATATTTTAGAATATAGAGCGTAATTACCTGTACCATATGCACAAAAAATTTCTAAAATTCCTGATGAGTTTAAGTCGGTCAGAAAAAATCGTGAAACCTACTGTTCTGTTTTGACTGAATCTGTCTTTCATCTTAGTTGATGTTCTACTTAATTTTAATGTTGTTTACAAAGTTTATAAATTATTTTGTGGATGATAATCACTAAATTACAAGTTTGTAACTAAACATTATGATTCATGTATGCTTGTGTTCTGATTGTGTGTGCTTGTTGTTTGGCTTGATTGTGTGTTATATGAACTTGTTTGTATGAGTGACTATAGTTCCTTTTCTCTAGGCTCTATTCCTTCCTATCTTAAACCCTTGGAGTTAGAATAATGTGTTTAAGACATGATAAGGATTAAGTGGAATATTATAAAATATAATACATCATGAAGGAGGATAGACGTCCATCTAAAGCAACAAAAAGGATATGGAAGTATGAAGTATTGCAAAGGATGTTATGTAGTAGATTGTGCAACCTGAATGTTTTGGTGAATCCATAGCTTACTTTTTGTAGTAGCTTTGTGGATTGAATACATGGGAGTATACATCGAGCATTGGTTCGTGCCCATGGAAACATCTGCAAAGAAAGTGAGGATGCCCGAGTGATAAGTTGTGTGATTCACCTATCCACATGCAGGGTAATAATTGGGGTGCAGGATGGATTGATCACCATTCCTACTACTCTTATTATTCGCTCTTGTACTGTTGGTTTTGTGAATTTTGAGGGCCTTTTAAACCTTAGCAAAGAGCCGACGTTGAGCCTAGACCTTAGAATGGCATGATGTTGAACCTTTACAAAAGCATTCACTGCTAAGCGTAGGAATGTACGGTAAGGATGAATCTCAACCGTGTATAATGGGTATCGTGAAGCAAACGTTCCCTAATTGATTTCCTCTTTCAAACCTATCTCTACTCAAACACCTATATCTTTTTATCTACAACTCCGAATTGATTTCCGTTTGTTTCTACTTGTTCCCTACTCCAACCTCTATCTCTCTACCATCCTAAAACCCTATATAATCACACGGAGTCATAGCTTTATCACTTTTCCTTCTCGAAATCCTGAATCTACACCTTCCATAATCATATTTCGCTTCTAAACCTATCTAAACTTTATCGGTTGCCTTCGGCTCCAACACGAAAGTTGTAGATCTCATCGAAATATTTCGATTTCGACAAACCTCACCTATTTTAATCCACCGCAGCCAGAGATTTCTTCCATGCAATATTTCAGATCTGACGATGTAATTCCAAGATTTCATCGTGCTCGTTTCTTTAAATCCAAATTCCTTTGGTGAAAAGGTAGATCTAATGATTCTCCATAACTTTCATGTTGGAAGTTTTTTGATTTGATCTATGTATCTGCCTCTCTTACACATATCTGTTTCTAATCTTCTCTGAGACAAAATCAAGCCGTTTTGGAGCCAACTTCTCTCCTAGCCACCGGAACTTATCCCGACGGTCTAGATTCAATCGTCCTGGTCAGCTGCCTCGTCACCGCCACATTGTCACCAGGTCAGCGTCTAGTCCCAGTCACCATGCACGGTCAACATGTCCAGTCAGCGGAATATTCCCTAGAATATTCCGTTCGAATTTGATTGCAGATTATAGATCTAACTTGTAAAATTCATAAGAAATTCATACTATGTCCAAAAATTGTGTATAATATATCAAATTGAAGATAATTTCATGTAGTTTATTAATATCAGATTATATATTAATTTCACGCTACAGTTAACGGGTAATTAATTAAATAGTTTTAATGCATTTTTGGAGTAATAAATTCATAGTAAATTATTCATAGCTCCAAAAATATAATTAATATATCCCTGGATTCACAATTCTGTGTAGATTCTAGATATGGTCCTAGATTTGTTTTTGGTCGTGGTAAACTCCTTAAATAATTTAAACTCTATTAAGTAATAATTAAATCAGAAAACAAGATCTACAATTTCGATTAGGGTGAATCCAATTGCTACTAGTTCGTATTAATGTCCTCTATTCAGTACACTTCAGATATAAATTTAATACGGCAATTAATATAGAAATTCCAACATAACTATTAAAACTCCTCTATTGATGATTAATAATTAATAATAAATACCCTAATACATTAAATAATTCCCTACATGCATCAAGAGATCTAGTATTGTTTAGAGAACTAATTACAATCATTGTGAAATATTAAATCATCATGCATGCATTTTATCATCATTGTTTTATTGTATTGTGCATAATTGCAATGTTTTGAATGGTGTATTGTTGTACCTTGTTTCAAACGTTAGATTGCGAGGAGTGCAACTACTATGATCGCAACTGCTATGATAGTGAGTATTGTGATTGCAAGTATTGTGAGTCCGACAAGTGAGACTATTATATTTGTGAGGATTATCTAATCGACTATATCTACAAAAAAGGCAAGTAGTGCTATCTTTGTCATAAATGTCCTACTGTTTTTCCTATGCATTGTAGATGTTTTGTAGAACTGCATGTATAAGAATTGATGTGTATATGCTATGCTATACCCCATATTATTCCCGAGTTATCCTTGTTTATGAGCCATCGTATTGGTAGATTTCTTAGCCATGCTTTGTTAGACGAGGGCTTGGATTACATCATGATATGGTAGTTGTTTCTACTAGTATTGTTTTGTGAAAACCAAATCAACTTAATTAATGAATCTCCTAGGTTTGATGGGATTGATATTTTTTGGTGGTTTAATGCGGAAAGGCACCCAGGACACTGAGAAAAGTTTGGTTTCTTTATTTGGTAGCTTACATGTACAACCATGTGCCAATAATGAAATAGGCGGTTGGTTGAACTTAGTAGGTTGTGGCAATTCGAACCCTACGTAGCTAGAGATGTAGATAGTGTAGGTTGGTACAGTGCGTAGATGGGTTTGGGAAGGTCTTCCTGAACGGTCTCGTCTTGGACTTCTCCCTATCATAACACAAATCCATGCAGGTATAAAACTAAGTGCTTAGCCGTGTCCCTGGTTATGGATAATTTGAGCGACCTGATTTTGAGGTTATGACATTTTTCTCACTCATCCTTATTTCTCAATTACTTAAAACTTGTTGGGTGAACTTAATTGGGTAGGATCACCTGGGAGTGAACCAGAGTGTCCTATTTATGTTATTGGAAAACTACTTTGTTACAAATATTAGGACAAAACTATTTCTTTATGCAAATGAGCCTGAACTCCACCTAGCCAACTAAGCATATAGTTGCTAGATCTGTTGTCAACCACTTTAGCCTACTTGCCATAGATTTAATGTATTTACCATTCGTGGCTACAACGTTTCATGTAGCAGGTTATATTGTTTCCAAGTGATCGTTATAGATCGCGAGACTCCCCTCAACAATTGTTCGCTAGTGGCACATTTGAAGGATGGAGATCTACCTTGTAATGCTTTCTGTTGTAATATAATATAAATTCTGGATTATATTCGCTATATTTATGATGCATAGTTATATTTGGTATCATTTTGTATTGTGTGTGCTAGTGAACCGATCTAGGGATTAACACAATACACAAGAACTCAGCCTTATCAGGCGAGGGTGATACAGAAATGAACCCACATGCAACGACATCTAGTGGATCCATGTGGTTTATGAAATGAACACACATGCCGTGCCTCTACTGGTCTATGAAAATAACACACATCCAAGTGGTTTATGAAAGATGTCACACATGCAATGACATCTAGTGGATCCAGCTGGTTTATGAAAAGAACACACATGCAATGACATCTAGTGGATACATGTGGTTTATGAAATGAACACTCATGGTGTGTATCCAACTGGTTTATGAAAATAACACACATGCAATGACATCTAGTGTATCAGTGTGGTTTATGAAAAGAACACACATGCAAGTGGCATCTAGAGGATCCATGTGGTTTATGAAATAAACACCCATGGAGTGACTCTACTTGTTTATGAAAATAATGCACATGCAATGACATCTAGTGTATCAGTGTGGTTTATGAAAAGAACACTCATGGAGTGACTCTACTGGTTTATGAAAATGAACACACATGCAATGACATCTCGTGGCTCCATGTGGTTTATGAAATGAACACACAGGCAATGACATCTAGTGGATTGATACATTGCAAATGTATCTATAATTTTTGATGTTCCATGCTTGCTTTTATCCACTTTATTGTGTTTTGTCCACACTTTGGAGTACTTTTCATATGATTTCTTGGACTAACCTATTAACAAGAGCCACAGTGCCAGCTGCCTATTTTTTGTTGTTTTTGGTTCCAAGAAAGTCAAAAAATGAATATTGTCGGAATTGGACGGGACAAAAGCCAAAGTGCCTATTTTTTCGGAATTCATCAGATGCCAGAATACGAGATGGAGAGGGGCCAGGGGGCCACCACACCACCTGGCCGCGTGGCCGAGCCTGTCCCGCGCTAGGGGGTGGTGTGGCCGCCTCCGGCACCCCCTCGGCCTCCCCTTCCGCCTATAAGATGCCCTCGGGACGAAAACCCTAAGTACCCGATCAAAAATCCATGAAAGAGTCTGTAGCCGCTGTCATCTCCATCCATAGATCGGGAGGGATCTGAAGCTCTTCCCGGCACCCTGCCGGAGACGGGATTTCACCCTGGAGGCCTTCTTCATCATCATGCAAGCCTCCGATGTGATGCGTGTGTAGTTCATCTTTGGACTACGGATCCATGTAGTAGCTAGATGGCTGGTTCTCCTCCTTTGTGCTTTCATGTTTAGATCTTGTGAGCTCCGTTCATGATCAAGATCATCTATTTGTAATTCTGCATGTTGTGTTTGCGGGGATCTGATGGATATTGAGATGCTATTTCAGATTGATTATTGATTATATCATGTCTTTGTTATTGGTGATCTTGCATGCTTTCCGTTGTTAGTAGCTACCTTGGCCAAGTAGATGGTAGCAACTCCAAGAGTTAGTATTTATGCTCGATAGTGGGTTCATGCCTCTTGTATTCTGGGGAAGTGACAGAAATCTCTAAGGTACTAGATGTGCTGTTGCTATTAGGGAGAAAACAACAATCCTTTGTTCAAAGAACAATCGTATTGTTTAATTTACATGCAATTCATAAAGCAATAATCTGTTGCTTGCAACTTAATACTGGAGGGGGTTCGGATGATAACCTGAAGGTGGATTATTAGTCATAGATGCAGTTGGATGGTGGTCTATGTATAATGTTTTAATGCCCAATAAAGTTCCAAAGGAGTCAAGATGATTAGTATATGCATGTATTGCTTTCTTGATGTTTGTCAATTGCCCCGCTGTAATTTGTTCACCTAGCATGTTATCTATCTTAAGGAGAGCCACCTCTAGTGAACTATGGATCTTGGTCCTTTTCTTTTACATACAATCTACAATATGTTACTGCTTTGTGTTTACTTTCTGCAAACTTTTACTTCCTTCCATTTGATATGTTTAATCCTTTGTTTTCAGCAAAACACGGTGAGATTGACAACCTCATCGTAAGTTAGGGGCAAAGTTATGTGGTTGTGTTGTGCAGGTATCCACGTTGCTACTAGCACCGGTAGTGTGCCCTGCCAAGGCTCAGCCAGCAACACCTTTGGGGTGTTTCCTTGCTCCTACTTGTTCGATTAAACCTTGGTTTCATAACTGAGGGAAACTTGCTGTTGTGCTCATCATACCTTCCTCTTGGGGTTCCCAACGAGCTCTACATCAACACCGAGCCATCAAGCATTTTTCTAGTGTCGTTGCTGGGGAGTCAAGGACATCTTCACAAGGGGAGTCCCTCATAACCAATCTCTTTACTTTGTTATTTTTGTTTTGCTTAGTTTCTTTTTGCTTTGTTTGCTTGTTTCTTTATCAAAAACACACAAAAATTAGTTCCTACTATAGTTGTTATTTTCATTGGTCTGTGATTGTCTTGCTTTATCATGATTTCTATCAATGGTTGGTTTCTTTGAAACTGAATCTTATTGGCAAGGTGGGTTCATGGAAGAACAAAAATATTATTATAAGGAACATTGCTTGTCACAAAAAGGGAAACACTTATGGGAACAAATTGATAAATTGTATACCATTGCTATAAACGTGTGTTGTACTTATAATGTTACTTATTGCTTTGATAAATCTTGTTGCTGTAGGAGGTATAAACACCTCCCTTTTCAATGTGAGTATGATGATAATGTTACCATATCTTCTTATGTTAAAGGGAATTATGACTTTTATTATGTGGAACAAATTGAAGAATTTATTGCTTGGAAGGGTGCATTTGAACTTGCTAGTCTGCTTGAAAATATTGATGATTCACCTTATAAATATGAGTATTATGAAATACTTAAATTTTTCTTTGATAATTACAAGATAGAAAATGGCTATATTCTTGAATATCTTAATAGATGCTCTCCACCAATGGAAGAGACTAATGCCTTGCAGGAGCCTATGGAAGAAGAAATTGCTGAAACTGGAAGCTCATTGGATGAAAAAGAGGAGGAGAGTGATGATCAAGAGGAGGAAGAATGGATCTACCCATCCCTACCTTCTAATGAGATTAACTCTTTACCCCTTACATTATTTGATTGTCCCCCATGCTTACCAAAGGAGGATGAATGTCATGTTCCTGAGGATTCTTTTGAAAATGTTTATAATAAAGCTCTAGTGTTTGTAGATCATGAAAAGAATGCTTTATGTGATAGTTATATTGTTGAGTTTATTCATGAGGCTACTAAAAATTATTATAAGAGAGGAAAATATGGTTGTAGAAGTTTTCATGGTATTGAAACACCTCTCTGCGTGCTGAATGTTTTGAAGTTACTCTTGTTTTATCCTCCTATGCCTATCACTTTGTTCTTTGCGAATTTATTTGCATACAAGATTCCTATGCATAGGAAGTGGGTTATACTTAAATGTGTTTTGAATTTGCTTCTTGATGCTCTCTTTTACTTCAATTCATATTTCTTATGTGAGCATCTTCTCAAACTCTTATGCCTAACTTAAAGGCGTTAAAGAAAAGTACTTATTGGGAGATAACCCAAAATATTTAGATGAGTCTTGGAAGTTATTACTTCAGTAATAACCGCTCCTTATCCTTTTTATTTGCTTTTTGTGCCAAGAGTAACCTCTAATGAGAGAGAAGTAATGATTAAGAAAGTTGCTGTCCCGAAACAGATTTCCGTGCTTCACCGTAAAAATTCGTGTAAAATCTCTGAACGTATTTTTGAGGCGTGAATTTTTGTGCTTCTGATCCAGGTTGTTATATAAATTTCCTTAGTTCAACACTTTTTGATTTGAGCAACAGAAGGTCTTCGAAAAAATTCGTCTTTACCTTCTGGTCTGTTTTGACAGATTTCTGCCATTTTCTGCATTTGCTTCTTGTTGGTTCCTTTTTGAGTTCTTTTGGGGAATTGAGCTTTTTCAGGGAAGTGCTACAGTATATAGTGTTCTAATGGAAGTTTATTGGTGTCAGAACTGAACCTTAAGACTTATTTATCTTGAGTGCACTAATGTTGCTAATAAAGATTGTGTGAAGTTTTATATGAAGGAAAAATTTCAGGTGTATGGAAGGAATGAGTAATGAGATGAAGGATGGACTAAAGCTCAATCTTGGGGATACCACGCGTGTCACCACAATAAATATCCAAGAAGTACAAGCGTCAAAGCTTGGGGATGCCCAAGGCATCCCCTCCTTTATCAATAAAAATCCCAGGTTTCTTCCAAACGCTTCATTTTTATTGTTTCATGCACAGTTGTGTTTTTCTTGGAGCGTCTGTTTTTTCGTTTTCGTTTTGGTTTTTAGTTTGCTTGGTTTTCTTAGTTTTCTGAATAAATTGGTTGGACCCCTCTTTCATACATTGGTTTTCAAATAGTTTGGTTTGGTTTGGAAAAGAGTAGGAGAGTTCATACTTATGTGGTAAAAAGAGCTCGTTTTTGACTGTGGCCTATGCTTTGTCATGTCATGCTTGATATTGTTTTGGCTTTATGCTTAGTATTCTTTGTTGTAGCATGACTTGTTATAAACAATTGAGATTGCTTAATGTTCCTTGGATGAATCATGCGTTGTTTTAGCATATTAAAGCATAGTATAGTGGTATTCTGCTTTGATGCTTTATTTGGGTTGACTTGGCACATGGTCACACCATGTTATGACTATCTAAAGTCACTAAGCCTTTATGATCCTTTAGTTTTCAACTTGTAGTATCACTTTATGCTTCGATCAATGATGTTTTGTCGCTCTGCATTATTATGGCCATTATTGCTCTCTTAGTTTGTTGCTCCCAGTCTTTTGCTAGCCTCCACAACCAAGTATGAGTTCCACTCATGCATCCAACTCCCTAAACCAAGTTATTCCAAAGAGTCCACCATACCTACCTATTATCTTATGCTATTCCAAGTATATTCATGCTTTTGTTTACCTTCCAAATTAAACTTGTTATGAGAAAACTAGTGATTAAAGCTATCACGAACATGATAACACACTTTACTTTTCTTGACCTTAATAAACTTGAACCATTGTATCGTCTATGTTGTATATGCTTGCACTTATTTGTTAGGGATTAGCAGAACCATGCTGTCATGGGGAACGCTTTCAACATTGCACTTGGTACTTGTACCTAGTTGATATCATGCTCTTTTGTGTATGGATGTCGTCGGTGTGAAATGAAAGGGGAGCTTCTAAGTCCATGGAGTTATGTACATGTGTTAGAGAAACGCCTAGGCCGCTGCTCTAATCCATGCTGACATGGTGGAAACCTGCAGCGTAACCATAATGAGCTGTCTATGACGCATTCTTCTTATAAAAAAAGAGTCCTATATTGAGAAAACAGAGAAAAAGAGAAAAAAAAGAGATTATGAAAATAGGAAAGAGAGAAAAAGCACCATATTCCCATGGTAAATAAGAAGATTGCTGAGATGCTCGTTGTCTGCTTGCCTTGTCATTTTGATATTGGGATTCTTCCGTATCATCGGGCAAGGGGTACCCCGTTGGTGGTTCTCTATGATACACATGTACTTACGATGACAAGAACTTACCGGTGACTAAACTTGAGTAGCATGAGGAGTGGCCCTCGTATACAAGGGACATGAGATTTCTAACTTATACTTCGTCAAGCATGTACACCATAGTTTGTTCACGTTAACCTTAATCACTTCGAGATGCTTATGATAGGGGCAATGAGAGCTGAAAGCTATGAGTACCATAATTTTTGGAAGCTCTTTATGAGACTTGAATCCCTACTTCCTTTTATGAAGGCCTTTCTTCCACCATTACATTGAGTCTCCACCTTCTATCTTTATGCACCTACTTTGAGAGCATAGTGGCCATTCTTAGTTCTATGTGCATTGTCCCAAGACTAGTTGATTGATGCATATCTTGATATTGCTTGTTTTAAACTATTTGTATCTAGTCATTCTTATGAACTTTGAAGGTGTCCTATTCATTTATAGTTGCTACTCTATGAGGGACAAGCTGAATACTATTATGCTATGTTTTCTTTATGTGAAACAAACAAACGTCTTGCAAAGCATTGTTATTCATGAATCTTTTGTTTGTGCCTTTTCATGTTGCATCATAGTTTCTTTGTCTTATTGATAGAAATTTGTCTTTCATGTTATGATTGAAGTACTCATGAAGTGAATCCAACTGGTTTATGAAAAGAACACACATCCAAGTGTTTTATGAAATGAACACACATGCAATGACATCTAGTGGCTCCATGTGGTTTATGAAATGAACACAGATGCAATAACATCTAGTGGATCCATGTGGTTTATGAAATAAACACCCGTGCAATGCTATCTAGTGGATCCATGTGGTTTATAAAATGAACAGACATGCAATGACACTACTGGTTTATGAAAATAACACACATCCAAGTGGTTTATGTAATGCTCACACATGCAATGACATCTAGAGGATCCAACTAGTTTATGAAAAGAACACACATGCAATGACATCGAGTGGATCCATGTGGTTTATGAAATGAACATTCGTGGAGTGTATCTACTGGTTTATGAAAAGAACACATATCCTAGTGGTTTATGAAAAGAACACACATGCAATGACATCTAGTGTATCAGTGTGGTTTATGAAAAGCACACAAAAGCAAGTGGCATCTAGAGTTTCCATGGAACACACATCCAGGTGATTTTTGAAATCAACACACATGTAATGACATCTAGTGGCTCCATGTGGTTTATGAAATGAACGCACATGCAATGACATCTACTGGATCCATGTGGTTTATGAAATCAACACACATGTAGTGACATCTACTGGTTTATGAAAAGAACACTCATGTAGTGACTCTACTGGTTAATGAAAAGAACACACATCCAAGTAGTTTATGAAATGAACACACATGCAATGAGATATTGTTGATCCATATGGTATATGAAATGAACACACATGCAATGACATCTAGTGGATCCAAGTTGTTTATGAAAATAACATAGACGCAATGACATCTAGTGGATCCATGTGGTTTATGAAATGAACACTCATGGAGTGACTCTACTGGTTTATGAAATGAACAACATCCAAGGGTTTATTAAATGATCACACATGCAATGACATCTAGTGGATCCAACTAGTTTATGAAAAGAACACACATGCAATGACATCTAGAGGATCCATGTGGTTTATGAAAAGAACACATATGTAGTGAATCCATGTGGATTATGAAAAGAACACACATCCAAGTGGTTTGTGAAATGAACACACATGCAATCACATCTAGTGGCTCCACGTGGTTTGTGAAATGAACACTCATGGTGTGTATCTACCGGTTTATGAAAAGAACAGAGATCCAAGTGGTTTATGAAAATAACACACATGTAATGACATCTAGTGTATCAGTGTGGTTTATGAAAAGAACACACATGCAAGTGGAATCTAGAGGATCCATGTGGTTTATGAAATGAACACCCATGGAGTGACTCTACTGGTTTATGAAAAGAACACACATCCAAGTGGTTTATTAAAATAATGCACATGCAATGACATCTAGTGTATCAGTGTGGTTTATGAAAAGAACACTCATGGAGTGACTCTACTGGTTTATGAAAATAACACACATCCAAGTTGTTTATGAAATGAACACACATGCAATGCCATCTAGTGGATCCATGTGGTTTATGAAATGAACACTCATGGAGTGACTCTACTGGTTTATGAAAAGAACATACATCCAAGTGGTTTGTGAAAGATGTCACACATGCAATGACATCTAGTGGATCCAACTGGTTTATGAAAAGAACACACAAATGACATTTAGAGAATCCATGTGGATTATCAAAAGAACACTCATGCAGTGAATCATTGTGGTTTATGAAAAGAACACACATCCAAGTGGTTTATGAAATGAGCACACATGCAATGACATCTAGTGGATCCATGTAGTTTATGAAAATAACACTCATGCAGTGAATCCGTGTGGTTTATGAAAAGAACACACATCCAAGTGGTTTATGAAATGAACACACATGCAATGACATCTAGTGGCTCCATGAGGTTTATGAAACGAACACAAATGCAATGCCATATAATGTATCCATGTGGTTTATGAAATGAACGCACATGCAATGACATCTAGTGGATCCATGTCGTTTATGAATTGAACACTCATGGAGTGACTCTATTGGTTTATGAAAATAACATACATCCAAAGGTTTATGAAATGATCACACATGCAATGACATCTAGTGGATTCAACTAGTTTATGAAAAGAACACACATACAATGACATCTAGAGGATCCATGTGGTTTATGAAAAGAACACTCATGTAGCGAATCCATGTGATTTATGAAAAGAACACACATCCAAGTTTTTTATGAAATGAATAAACATGCAATGACATATAGTGGCTCGATGTGGTTTATGAAATGAATACACAGGGAATGACATCTAGTGGATCCATGTGATTTATGAAAAGAACACTCATGCAGTGAATCCATCTAGTTTATGAAAAGAACACACATCCAAGTGGTTTATGAAATGAACACACACGCAATGACATCTAGTGGCTCCATGTGGTTTATGAAATGAACACAGATGCAATGACATCTAGTGGATCCATGTGGTTTATGAAATAAACACCCGTGCAATGCCATCTAGTGGATCCATGTGGTTTATAAAATGAACAGACATGCAATGACACTACTGGTTTATGAAAATAGCACACATCCAAGTGGTTTATGTAATGCTCACACATGCAATGACATCTAGGATCCAAGTAGTTCCTGAAAAGAACACACATGCAATGACATCGAGTGGATCCATGTGGTTTATGAAATGAACATTCATGTAGTGTATCTACTGGTTTATGAAAAGAACACATATCCAAGTGGTTTATGAAAAGAATACACATGCAATGACATCTAGTGTATCAGTGTGGTTTATGAAAAGCACACAAAATCAAGTGGCATCTAGAGTTTCCATGTGGTTTATGAAAAGAACACACATCTAGGTGGTTTATGAAATCAACACACATGCAATGACATCTAGTGGCTCCATGTAGTTTATGAAATGAACGCACATGCAATGACATCTACTGGATCCATGTGGTTTATGAAATGAACAAACATGTAGTGACATCTACTGGTTTATGAAAAGAACACTCAGGTAGTGACTCTACTGGTTTATGAAAAGAACACACATCAAAGTGGTTTATGAAATGAACACACATGCAATGAGATATTGTGGATCCATATGGTCTATGAAATGAACACACATGTAGTGACATCTAGTGCATCCAAGTTGTTTTTTGAAAATAACACAGATGCAATGACATCTAGTGGATCCATGTGGTTTATGAAATGAACACTCATGTAGTGACTCTACTTGTTTATGAAATGAACAACATCCAAGGGTTTATGAAATGATCACACATGCAATGACATCTAAGTGGATCCAACTAGTTTATGAAAAGAACACACATGCAGTGACATCTAGAGGATCCATGTGGTTTATGCAAAGAACACTCATGTAGTGAATCCATGTGGTTTATGAAGAAAACACGCATCAAAGTGGTTTATGAAATGAAGACACATGCAAACACATCTAGTAGCTCCATGTGGTTTTTGAAAAGAACACACATGCAATGACATCTAGTGGATCCATGTGGTTTATGAAAAGAACACACATGTAGTGAATCCATGTGGATTATGAAAAGAACACACATCCAAGTGGTTTATGAAATGAACACACATGCAATGACATCTATTGGCTCCATGTGGTTTATGAAATGAAAAAACATGCAATGACATCTAGTGGATCCATTTGGTTTATGAAGAGAACAAACATGCAATGCCATCTAGTGGATGCATGTGGTTTATGAAATGAACACACATGCAATGACACAACTGGTTTATGCAAATAACACACATCCAAGTGGTGTATGTAATGCTCACACATGCAATGACATCTAGTGGCTCCATGTGGTTTATGAAATGAACACACAGGCAATGACATCTAGTGGATCCATGTGATTTATGAAAAGAACTCTCATGTAGTGAATCCATGTGGTTTATGAAAAGAACACACATCCAAGTTGTTTATGAAATGAATAGACATGCAGTGACATCTAGTGTATCAGTATGGTTTATGAAAAGAACACTCATGGAGTGACTCTACTGGTTATGAAAATAACACACATCCAAGTTATTTATGAAACTAACACACATGCAATGACATCTAGTGGATCCATGTGGTTTATGAAATGAACACATATCCAAGTGGTTTATGAAAATAAAACACATGCAATGCCATCAAGTGTATCGGTGTGGTTTATCAAAAGAACACACATGCAAGTGGCATCTAGAGGATCCATGTGGTTTATGAAATGAACACTCATGGAGTGACTCTACTGGTTTATGAAAATAACACACATCCAAGTTGTTCATGAAATGAAGACACATGCAATGAAATCTAGTGGATCCATGTGGTTTATCAAATAAACACTCATGGAGTGACTCTACTGGTTTATGAAAAGAACATAAATCCAAGTGGTTTATGAAAGATGTCCTACATGCAATGACATCTAGTGGATCCACCTAGTTTATGAAAAGAACACACATGCAATGACATCTAGAGGAACTGTGTGGTTTTTGAAAAGAACACTCATGTAGTGAATCCATGTGGTTTATGAAAAGAACACACATCCAAGTGGTTTATGAAATGAACACACATGCAATGACATCTAGTGGCTCCATGTGGTTTGTGAAATAAACACACATGCAATGACATCTAGTCTATCCATGTAGTTTATGAAAATAATACTGGTGTAGTGAATCCATGTGGTTTATGAAAAGAACACACATCCAAGTGGTTTATGAAATGAACACACATGTAATGACATCTAGTGGATCCAAGTTGTTTATGAAAATAACACAGATGCAATGACATCTAGTGGATCCATGTGGTTTATGAAATGAACACTCATGGAGTGACTCTAATGGTTTATGAAATGAACGCACATCCAAGTGTTTATGAAATGATAACACATGTAATGACATCTAGTGGATCCAACTGGTTTATGAAAATAAGACACATGCAATGACATCTAGAGGATCCATGTGGTTTATGCAAAGAACACTCATGTAGTGAATCCATGTGGTTTATGAAGAGAACACACATCCAAGTGGTTTATGAAATTAACACACATTCAAAGACATCTAGTAGCTCCATGTGGTTTATGAAATGAACACACATGAAATGACATCTAGTGGATCCATGTGGTTTATGAAAAGAACACACATGTAGTGAATCCATGTGGATTATGAAAAGAACACACATCCAAGTGGTTTATGAAATGAACACACATGCAATGACATCTATTGGCTCCATGTGGTTTATGAAATGAAAAAACATGCAATGACATCTAGTGGATCCATTTGGTTTATGAAGAGAACAAACATGCAATGCCATCTAGTGGATGCATGTGGTTTATGAAATGAACACACATGCAATGACACTATTAGTTTATGAAAATAACACACATCCAAGTGGTTTATCTAATGCTCACACATGCAATGACATCTTGTGGCTCCATGTGGTTTATGAAATGAACACACGGGCAATGATATCTAGTGGATCCTTGTGATTTATGAAAAGAACACTCATGCAGTAAACCATGTGGTTTATGAAAGGAACACACATCCATGTGGTTTATGAAATGAACACACATGCAATGACATCTAGTGGCTACATGTGGTTTATGAAATGAACACAGATGCAATGACATCTAGTGGATCCATGTGGTTTATGAAATGAACACACATGCAATGCCATCTAGTGGATCCAAGTGGTTTATAAAATGAACACACATCCAATGACACTACTGGTTTATGAAAATAACACACATCCAAGTGGTTTATGTAATGCTCACACATGCAATGACATCTAGTGGATCCAACTAGTTTATGAAAATAACACACATGCAATGACATCGAGTGGATCCATGTGGTTTATGAAATGAACATTCATGGAGTGTATTTACTTGTTTATGAAACGAACACATATCCAAGTGGTTTATGAAAAGAACACACATTCAATGACATCTAGTGTATCAGTGTGGTTTATGAAAAGCACACGAAAGCAAGTTGCATCTAGAGTTTCCATGTGGTTTATGAAAAGAACACGCATCCAGGTGGTTTATGTAATTAACACACATGCAATGTCATCTAGTGGCTCCATGTGGTTTATGAAATGAACGCACATGCAACGACATCTAGTGGATCCATGTGGTTTATGAAATGAAAACACATGAAGTGACATCTACTGGTTTATGAAAAGAACACTCATGTAGCGACTCTACTGGTTTATGAAAAAAAAACACATCCAAGTGGTTTATGAAATGACGACACATGCAATGATATCTTGTGGATCCATATGGTTTATGAAATGAACACACATGCAATGACATCTAGTGGATCCAAGTTGTTTATGAAAATAACACAGATGCAATGACATCTACTGGATCCATGTGGTTTATGAAATGAACACTCATGGAGTGACTCTAGTAGTTTATGAAATGAACACGCTTCCAAGGGTTTATGAAATGATCACACATGCAATGACATCTAGTGGATCCAACTGGTTTATGAAAAGAACACACATGCAACAACATCTAGAGGATCGATGTGGTTTATGAAAAGAACACCCATGTAGTGAATCCATGTGGTTTATGAAGAGAACACACATCCAAGTGGTTTATGAAATGAACACACATGCAAAGACATCTAGTAGCTCCATGTGGTTTATGAAATGAACACACATGCAATGACATCTAGTGGATCCATGTGGTTTATGAAAAGAACAAACATGTAGTGAATCCATGTGGATTATGAAAATAACACATATCCAAGTGGTTTATGAAATGAACACACATGCAATGACATCTAGTGGCTCCATGTGGTTTGTGAAATGAACAAACATGCAATGCCATCTAGTGGATCCATGTGGTTTATGAAATGAACACACATGCAATGACACTAATAGTTTATGAAAAGAACACAGATCCAATTGGTTCATGAAATGCTCACACATGCAATGTCATCTAGTGGATCCAGCTGGTTTATGAAAAGAACACACATGTAATGACATATAGTGGATACGTGTGGTTTATGAAATGAAAACTCATGGAGTGTATCTACTGGTCTATGAAATGAACACATATCCAAGTGGTTTATGAAAATAAAACATGTGCAATGACATCTAGTGTATCAGTGTGGTTTATGAAAAGTACACACATGAAAGTGGCGTCTAATGGATCCATGTGGTTTATGAAATGAACACTCATGGAGTGACTCTACTGGTTTATGAAAAGAATACACATCCAAGTGGTTTATGAAAAGAACGCACATGCAATGACATCTAGTGTATCAGTATGGTTTATGAAAAGAACACTCATGGAGTGACTCTACTGGTTATGAAAATAACACACATCCAAGTTCTTTATGAAACTAACACACATGCAATGACATCTAGTGGATCCATGTGGTTTATGAAATGAACACTCATGGAGTGACTCTACTGGTTTATGAAAAAGAACATAAATCCAAGTGGTTTATGAAAGATGTCAGACATGCAATGACATCTAGTGGATCCAACTAGTTTATGAAAAGAACACACATGCAATGACATCTAGAGGAACTGTGTGGTTTTTGAAAAGAACACTCATGTAGTGAATCCATGTGGTTTATGAAAAGAACACACATCCAAGTGGTTTATGAAATGAACACACATGCAATGACATCTAGTGGGTCCATGTGGTTTGTGAAATAAACACACATGCAATGACATCTAGTCTATCCATGTAGTTTATGAAAATAATACTGGTGATGTGAATCCATGTGGTTTATGAAAAGAACACACATCCAAGTGGTTTATGAAATGAACACACATGCAATGACACCTAGTGGCTCAATGTGGTTTGTGAAATGAACACAGATGCAATGACATCTAGTGGATCCATATGGTTTATGAAATGAACACACATGCAATGCCATCGAGTGGATCCCTATGGATAATACAATGAACACACATGCAATGACACTACTGGTTTATAAAAATAACACACATCCAAGTGGTTTATGAAATGCTCACACATGCAATAACATCTAGTGGATCCAACTAGTTTATGAAAAGAACACACATGCAATGACATCGAGTGGATCCATGTGGTTTATGAAATGAACATTCATGGTGTGTATATACTTGTTTATGAAAAGAACACATATCAAAGTGGTTTATGAAAACAACACACATGCAATGACATCTAGTGTATCAGTGTGTATTATGAAAAGCACACAAATGCAAGTGGCATCTAGAGTTTCCATGTGGTTTATGAAAAGAACATAGATCCAAGTGGTTTATAAAATGAACGCACATGCAACGACATCTAGTTGATCCATGTGGTTTATGAAATGAACACATATGAAGTGACATCTACTGGCTTATGAAAAGAACACTCATGTAGCGACTCTACTGGTTTATGAAAAGAACACACATCCAAGTGGTTTATGAAATGAACACACATGCAATGAGATCTTGTGGATCCATGTGGTTTATGAAATGAACACACATGCAATGACATCTAGGGGATCCAAGTTGTTTATGAAAATAACACAGATGCAATGACATCTACTGGATCCATGTGGTTTATGAAATGAACACTCATGGAGTGACTCTAGTAGTTTATGAAATGAACACACATCCAAGGGTTTATGAAATGATCACACATGCAATGACATCTTGTGGATCCAACTGGTTTATGAAAAGAACACACATGCAATGACATGTAGAGGATCCGTGTGGTTTATGAAAAGAACGCTCATGTAGTGAATCCATGTGGTTTATGAAGAGAACACACATCCAAGTGGATTATGAAATGAACACAAATGAAAAGACATAGTAGCTCCATGTGGTTTATGAAATGAACACACATGCAATGACATCTAGTGGATCCATGTGGTTTATGAAAAGAACACACATGTAGTGAATCCATGTGGTTTGTGAAAAGAACACACATCCAAGTGGTTTATGAAATGAACACACATGCAATGACATCTAGTGGCTACATGTGGTTTATGAAATGAACACACATGCAATGCCATCTAGTGGATCCATGTGGTTTATGAAATGAACACACATGTAGTGAATCCACGTGGTTTATGAAAAGAACACACATCCAAGTACTTTATGAAATGAAGACACATGCGATGACATCTAGTGGCTCCATGTGGTTTATGAAATGAACAAACATGCAATGTCATCTAGTGGATCCATGTGGTTTATGAAATGAACAAACATGCAATGCCATATAGTGGATCCATGTGTTTTATAAAATGAACACACATGCAATGACACTACTGGTTTATGAAAATAACACACATCCAAGTGGTTTATGTAATTCTCACACATGCAATGACATCTAGTGGATCCAACTAGTTTATGAAAATAACACACATGCAATGACATCGAGTGGATCCATGTGGTTTATGAAATGAACATTCATGGAGTGTATCTACTTGTTTATGCAAAGAACACATATCCAAGTGGTTTATGAAAAGAACACACATGCAATGACATCTAGTGTATCAGTGTGGTTTATGAAAAGCACACGAAAGCAAGTTGCATCTAGAGTTTCCATGTGGTTTATGAAAAGAACACACATCCAAGTGGTTTATGAAATGACGACACATGCAATGATATCTTGTGGATCCATGTGGTTTATGAAATGAACACACATGCAATGACATCTAGTGAATCCAAGTTGTTTATGAAAATAACACAGATGCAATGACATCTTGTGGATCCATGTGGTTTATGAAATGAACACTCATGGAGTGACTCTAGTAGTTTATGAAATGAAGACACATCTTAGGGTTTATGAAATGATCACACAAGGAATGACATCTGGTGGATCCAAATGGTTTATGAAAAGAACACACATGCAATGACATCTAGAGGATCCGTGTGGTTTATGAAAAGAACACTCATGTAGTGAATCCATGTGGTTTATGAAGAGAACACACATCCAAGTGGTTTATGAAATGAACACACATTCAAAGACATCTAGTAGCTCCATGTGGTTTATGAAATGAACACACATGCAATGACATCTAGTGGATCCATGTGGTTTATGAAAAGAACACACATGTAGTGAATCCATGTGGTTTATGAAAAGAACACACATCCAAGTGGTTTATGAAATGAACACACATGCAATGACATCTAGTGGCTCCATGTGGTTTATGAAATGAACAAACATGCAATGTCATCTAGTGGATCCATGTGGTTTACGAAATGAACAAACATGTAATGCCATCTAGTGGATCCATGTGTTTTATGAAATGAACACACATGCAATGACACTACTAGTTTATGAAAAGAACACACATCCAATTGGTTTATGAAAATCTCACACATGCAATGACATCTAGTGGATCCAGTTGGTTTATGAAAAGAACACACATGCAATGACATCTAGTGGATACATGTGGTTTATGAAATGAACACTCATCGAGTGTATCTACTAGTCTATGAAATGAACACATATCCAAGTGGTTTATGAAAATAAAACACATGCAATGCCATCTAGTGTATCGGTGTGGTTTATCAAAAGAACACACATGCAAGTGGCATCTAGAGGATCCATGTGGTTTATGAAATGAACACTCATGGAGTGACTCTACTGGTTTATGAAAATAACACACATCCAAGTTGTTCATGAAACGAACACACATGCAATGAAATCTAGTGGATCCATGTGGTTTATCAAATAAACACTCATGGAGTGACTCTACTAGTTTATGAAAATAACATAAATCCAAGTGGTTTATGAAAGATGTCACACATGAAATGACATCTAGTGGATCCAACTGGTTTATGAAAAGAACACACATGCAATGACATCTAGAGGATCGGTGTGGTTTTTGAAAAGAACACTCGTGCAGTGAATCCATGTGGTTTATGAAAGGAACACACATCCAAGTGGTTTATGAAATGAACACACATGCAATGACATCTAGTGGCTCCATGTGGTTTGTGAAATAAACACACATGCAATGACATCTAGTGGATCCATGTAGTTTATGAAAATAATACTCATGCAGTGAATCCATGTGGTTTATGAAAAGAACACACATCCAAGTGGTTTATGAAATGAACACGCATGCAATGAAATCTAGTGGCTCCATGTGGTTTTTCAAATGAACACAGATGCAATGACATTTATTGGATCCATGTGGTTTATGAAATAAACACACATGCAATGCCATCTAGTGGATCCATGTGGTTTATGCAATGAACACACATGCAATGACACTACTGGTTTATAAAAATAACACACATCCAAGTGGTTTCTGAAATGCTCACACATGCAATGACATCTAGTGGATCCAAATAGTTTATGAAAAGAACACACATGCAATGACATCGAGTGGATCCATGTGGTTTATGAAATGAACATTCATGCAGTGTATCTACTTGTTTATGAAAAGAACACATATCCAAGTGGTTTATGAAAAGAACACACATGCAATGGCATCTAGTGTATCAGTGTGGTTTATGAAAAGCACACGAATGCAAGTGGCATCTAGAGTTTCCATGTGGTTTATGAAAAGAACACACATCCAAGTGGTTTATGAAATAAACACACATGCAATGACATCTAGTGGCTCCATGTGGTTTATGAAATGAACGCACATGCAACGACATCTAGTGGATCCATGTGGTTTATGAAATGAACACACATGCAGTGACATCTACTTGTTTATGAAAAGAACACTCATGTAGCGACTCTACTGGTTTATGAAAAGAACACACATCCAAGTGGTTTATGAAATGAACACACATGCAATGATATCTTGTGGAACCATGTGGTTTATGAAATGAACACACATGCAATGACATCTACTGGATCCAAGTTGTTTATGAAAATAACACAGATGCAATGACATCTACTGGATCCATGTGGTTTATGAAATGAACACTCATGGAGTGATTCTAGTAGTTTATGAAATGAACACACATCCAACGTTTTATGAAATGATCACACATGCAATGACATTTGGTGGATCCAACTGGTTTATGAAAAGAACACACATGCAATGACATCTAGAGGATCCGTGTGGTTTATGAAAAGAACACTCATGTAGTAAATCCATGTGGTTTATGAAGAGAACACACATCCAAGTGGTTTATGAAATGAACACACATGCAAAGACATAGTAGCTCCATGTGGTTTATGAAATGAACACACATGCAATCACATCTTGTGGATCGATGTGGTTTATGAAAAGAACACACATGTAGTGAATCCATGTGGTTTATGAAAAGAACACACATCCAAGTGGTTTATGAAATGAACACACATGCGATGACATCTTGTGGCTCCATGTGGTTTATGAAATGAACAAACATGCAATGTCATCTAGTCGATCCATGTGGTTTATGAAATAAACAAACATGCCATGCCATCTAGTGGATCCATGTGTTTTATGAAATGAACACACATGCAATGACACTAATAGTTTATGAAAAGAACACACATCCAATTGGTTTATGAAATGCTCACACATGCAATGACATCTAGTGGATCCAGCTGGTTTATGAAAAGAACACACATGCTATGACATATAGTGGATACATGTGGTTTATGAAATGAACACTCATGGAGTGTATCTACTGGTCTATGAAATGAACACATATCCAAGTGGTTTATGAAAATAAAACATGTGCAATGACATCTAGTGTATCAGTGTGGTTTATGAAAAGGACACACATGCAAGTGGCGTCTAATGGGTCCACGTGGTTTATGAAATGAACACTCATGGAGTGACTCTACTGGTTTATGAAAAGAACACACATCCAAGTGGTTTATGAAAAGAACGCACATGCAATGACATCTAGTGTATCAGTATGGTTTATGAAAAGAACACTCATGGAGTGACTCTACTGGTTATGAAAATAGCACACATCCATGTTCTTTATGAAACTAATACACATGCAATGACATCTAGTGGATCCATGTGGTTTATGAAATGAACACTCATGGAGTGACTCTACTGGTTTATGAAAAAGAACATAAATCCATGTGGTTTATGAAAGATGTCACACATGGAATGACATCTAGTGGATCCAAGTAGTTTATGAAAAGAACACACATGCAATGACATCTAGAGGAACTGTGTGGATTTTGAGAAGAACACTCATGTAGTGAATCCATGTGGTTTATGAAGAGAACACACATCCAAGTGGTTTATGAAATGAACACACATTCAAAGACATCTAGTAGCTCCATGTGGTTTATGAAATGAACACACATGCAATGACATCTAGTGGATCCATGTGGTTTATGAAAAGAACACACATGTAGTGAATCCATGTGGTTTATGAAAAGAACACACATCCAAGTGGTTTATGAAATGAACACACATGCAATGACATCTAGTGGCTCCATGTGGTTTATGAAATGAACACATATGCAATGACATCTAGTGGATCCATGTGGTTTATGAAATGAACACACATGCAATGCCATCTAGTGGATCCCTGTGGATAATACAATGAACACACATGCAATGACACTACTGGTTTATAAAAATAACACACATCCATGTGGTTTATGAAATGCTCACACATGCAATGACATCTAGTGGATCCAACTAGTTTATGAAAAGAACACACATGCAATGACATCTATCGTATCAGTGTGTATTATGAAAAGCACACAAATGCAAGTGACATCTAGAGTTTCCATGTGGTTTATGAAAAGAACACAGATCCAAGTGGTTTATGAAATAAACACACATGCAATGACATCTAGTGGCTCCATGTGGTTTATAAAATGAATGCACATGCAACGACATCTATTTGATCCATGTGGTTTATGAAATGAACACATATGAAGTGACATCTACTGGTTTATGAAAAGAACACTCATGTAGCGACTCTACTGGTTTATGAAAAGAACACACATCCAAGTGGTTTATGAAATGAACACACATGCAATGAGATCTTGTGGATCCATGTGGTTTGTGAAATGAACACACCTGCAATGACATCTAGTGGATCCAAGTTGTTTATGAAAATAACACAGATGCAATGACATCTACTGGATCCATGTGGTTTATGAAATGAACACTCATGGAGTGACTCTAGTAGTTTATGTTCATAAACACACATCCAAGGGTTTATGAAATGAGCACACATGCAATGACATCTGGTGGATCCAACTGGTTTATGAAAAGAACACACATGCAGTGACATGTAGAGGATCCGTGTGGTTTATGAAAAGAATGCTCATGTAGTGAATCCATGTGGTTTATGAAGATAACACACATCCAAGTGGATTATGAAATGAACACACATGCAAAGACATAGTAGCTCCATGTGGTTTATGAAATGAACACACATGCAATGACATCTAGTGGATCCATGTGGTTTATGAAAAGAACACACATGTAGTGAATCCATGTGGTTTGTGAAAAGAACACACATCCAAGTGGTTTATGAAATAAACACACATGCAATGACATCTAGTGGCTACATGTGGTTTATGAAATGAACAGACATGCAATGTCATCTAGTGGATCCATGTGGTTTATGAAATGAACACACATGAAGTGAATCCATGTGGTTTATGAAAATAACACACATCCAAGTGGTCTATGAAATGAAGACACATGCGATGAAATCTAGTGGATCCATGTGGTTTATGAAATGAACAAACATGCAATGTCATCTAGTGGATCCATGTGGTTTATGAAATGAACAAACATGCAATGTCATCTAGTGGATCCATGTGTTTTATGAAATGAACACACATGCAATGACACTACTAGTTTATGAAAAGAACACACATCCAATTGGTTTATGAAATGCTCACACATGCAATGACATCTAGTGGGTCCAGCTAGTTTATGAAAAGAACACACATGCAATGACATATAGTGGATACATGTGGTTTATGAAATAAACACTGATGGAGTGTATCTACAGGTCTATGAAATGAACACATATCCAAGTGGTTTATGGAAATAAAACATGTGAAATGACATCTAGTGTATCAGTGTGGTTTATGAAAAGAACACACATGCAAGTGGCGTCTAGAGGATCCATGTGGTTTATCAAATGAACACTCATGGAGTGACTCTGCTGGTTTATGAAAAGAACACACATCCAAGTGGTTTATGAAAAGAACGCACATGCAATGACATCTAGTGTATCAGTGTGGTTTATGAAAAGAACACTCATGGAGTGACTCTACTAGTTTATGAAAATAACACACATCCATGTTGTTTATGAAACAAACACACATGCAATGACATCTAGTGGATCCATGTGGTTTATGAAATGAACACTCATGGAGTGACTCTACTGGTTTATGAAAAAGAACATAAAGCCAAGTGGTTTATTAAAGATGTCACACATGCAATGACATCTAGTGGATCCAATTGGTTTATCAAAAGAACACACATGCAATGACATCTAAAGGAACCGTGTGGTTTTTGAAAAGAACACTCATGCAGTGAATCCATGTGGTTTATGAAAAGAACACACATCCAAGTGGTTTATGAAATGAACACACATGCAATGATATCTAGTGGCTCCATGTGGTTTATGAAATGAACACAGATGCAATGGCATCTAGTGGATCCATGTGGTTTATGAAATGAACACACATGCAATGCCATCTAGTGGATCCATGTGGTTTGTGGAATGAACACATATGCAATGACACTACTGGTTTATAAAAATAACACACATCCAAGTGGTTTATGAAATGCTCACACATGCAATGACATCTACTGGATCCAACTAGTTTATGAAAAGAACACACATGCAATGACATCGAGTGGATCCATGTGGTTTATGAAATGAACATTCATGGAGTGTATCTACTGGTTTATGAAAAGAACACATATCCAAGTGGTTTATGAAAAGAACACACATGCAATGACATCTAGTGTATCAGTGTGGTTTATGAAAAGCACAAAAATGCAAGTGGCATCTAGAGGTTCCATGTGGTTTATGAAAAGAACACACATCCAAGTGGTTTATGAAATCAACACACATGCAATGACATCTAGTGCCTCCATGTGGTTTATGAAATGAATGCACATGCAACGACATCTAGTGGATCCATGTGGTTTATGAAATGAACACACATGCAGTGACATCTACTGGTTTATGAAAAGAACACTCATGTAGTGACTCTACTGGTTTATGAAAAGAACACACATCCAAGTGGTTTATGAAATGAACACACATGCAATGAGATCTTGTGGATCCATGTGGTTTATGAAATGAACACACATGCAATGACATCTAGTGGATCCAAGTTGTTTATGAAAATAACACAGATGCAATAACATCTAGTGGATCCATGTGGTTTATGAAATGCACACTCATGGAGTGACTCTAGTAGTTTATGAAATTATAACACATCCAAGGGTTTATGAAATGATCACACATGCAATGACATCTGGTGGATCCAACTAGTTTATGAAAAGAACACAAATGCAATGTCATCTAGAGGATTCATGTGGTTTATGAAAAGAACACTCATGTAGTGAATCCATGTGGTTTATGAAGAGAACACACATCCAAGTGGTTTATGAAATGAACACACATGCAAAGACATAGTAGCTCCATGTGGTTTATGAAATGAACACACATGCAATGACATCTAGTGGATCCATGTGGTTTATGAAAAGAACACACATGTAGTGAATCCATGTGGTTTATGAAAAGAACACACATCCAAGTGGTTTATGAAATGAACACACATGCAATGACATCTAATGGCTCCATGTGGTTTATGAAATGAACAAACATGCAATGTCATCTAGTGGATCCATGTGGGTTATGAAATGAACAAACATGCAATGCCATCTAGTGGATCCATGTGTTTTATGAAATGAACGCACATGCAATGACACTACTAGTTTATGAAAAGAACACACATCCAATTGGTTTATGAAATGCTCACACATGCAATGACATCTAGTGGATCCAGCTAGTTTATGAAAAGAACACACATGCAATGACATATAGTGGATACATGTGGATTATGAAATGAACACTCATGGAGTATATCTACTGGTCTATGAAATGAACACATATCCAAGTGGTTTAAGAAAATAAAACACATGCAATGACATCTAGTGTATCAGTGTGGTTTATGAAACGAACACACATGCAAGGGGCGTCTAGAGGATCCATGTGGTTTATGAAATGAACACTCATGGAGTGACTCTACTGGTTTATGAAAAGAACACACATCCAAGTGGTTTATGAAAAGAACGCACATGCAATGACATCTAGTGTATCAGTGTGGTTTCTGAAAAGAACACTCATGGAGTGACTCTACTAGTTTATGAAAATAACACACATCCAAGTTGTTTATGAAACGAACACACATGCAATGACATCTAGTGGATCCATGTGGTTTATGAAATGAACACTCATGGAGTGACTCTACTGGTTTATGAAAAAGAACATAAATCCAAGTGGTTTATGAAAGATGTCACACATGCAATGACATCTAGTGGATCCAACTGGTTTATGAAAATAACACACATGCAATGACATCTAGAGGAACCGTGTGGTTTTTGAAAAGAACACTCATGCAGTGAATCCATGTGGTTTATGAAAAGTACACCCATCCAAGTGGTTTATGAAATGAACACACATGCAATGACATCTAGTGGCTGCATGTGGTTTGTGAAATAAACACACATGCAATGACATCTAGTGGATCCATGTAGTTTATGAAAATAATACTCATGGAGTGAATCCATGTGGTTTATGAAAAGAACACACATCCAAGTGGTTGATGAAATGAACACACATGCATTGATATGTAGTGGCTCCATGTGGTTTATGAAATGAACACATATGCAATGACATCTAGTGGATCCATGTGGTTTATGAAATGAACACACATGCAATGCCATCTAGTGGATCCATGTGGTTTGTGCAATGAACACATATGCAATGACACTACTAGTTTATAAAAATAACACACATCCAAGTGGTTTATTAAATGCTTAAACATGCAATGACATCTAGTGGATCCAACTGGTTTATGAAAAGAACACACATGCAATGACATCGAGTGAATCCATGTGGTTTATGAAATGAACGCACATGGAGTGTATCTACTGGTTTATGAAAAGAACACATATCCAAGTGGTTTATGAAAAGAACACACATGCAATGCCATCTAGTGTATCAGTGTGGTTTATGAATAGAACACACATGCAGGTGGTATCTACAGTTTCCATATTGTTTATGAAAAGAACACATATCCAAGTGGTTTATGAAATGAACACACATGTAATGACATCTAGTGAATCCATGTGGTTTATGGAAATAACACACATGCAGTGACATCTACTGGTTTATGAAAATAACACACATCCAAGTTGTTTATGAAAAGAGCACACATGCATTAACATCTAGTGGTTCCATGTGGTTTATGAAAAGAACACTCATGTAGTGACTCTACTGGTTTATGAAAAGAACACACATCCAAGTGGTTTATAAAATGAACATACATGCAATGAGATGTAGTGGATCCATGTGGTTTATGGAATGAACACACATGCATTGACATCTAGTGGATCCAAGTTGTTTATGAAAATAAAACACATGCAATGACATCTAGTGGATCCACTACATGAAAAGAACACATATCCAAGTGGTTTATGAAAACAAAACACATGCAATGACATCTAGTGTATCTGTGTGGTTTATGAAAAGAACACACATGCAAGTGGCATCTAGAGTTTCCATGTGGTTTATGAAAAGAACAAACATCCAAGTGGTTTATGAAATGAACACACATGTAGTGACTCTACTGGTCTATGAAAAGAACACACATCCAAGTGGTTTATGAAAGATGTCACACATGCAATGACATCTAGTGGATCCAACTGGTTTTTGAAAAGAACACACATGCAATGACATCTAGTGTATTAGTGTGGTTTATGAAAAAAACACAAATACAAGTGCCATCTAGAGGAACCATGTGGTTTATGAAAAAAATACTCATGTAGTGAATCCATGTGGTTATGAAAAGAACACACATCCAAGTAGTTTATGAAATGAACAAACATGCAATGACATCTAGTGTCTCCATGTGGTTTATGAAATGAACCCATATGCAATGACATCTAGTGGATCCTTGTGGTTTATGAAATGAACACACATGAGTGACTCTACTGGTCTATGAAAAGAACACACATCCAAGTGGTTTATGAAAGATGTCACACATGCAATGACATCTAGTAGATCCAACTAGTTTATGAAAAGAACACACATGCAATGATATCTAGTGGATCCATGTGGTTTATGAAATTAACACTCATGGAGTGTATCTACTGGTTTATGAAAAGAACACATATCCAAGTGGTTTTTGAAAAGAACACACATGCAATGACATCTAGTGTATCAGTGTGGTCTATGAAAAAACACACATGCATGTGGCATCTAGATTTTCCATGTGGTTTATGCAAATTACACTCATGCATTAAATCCATGTGCTTTATGAAAAGAACACACATCCAAGTGGTTTACGAAATGAACACACATGCAATCACATCTAGTGGATCCATGTGGTTTATGAAATGAACCCACATGCAATGACATCTAGTGGATCCATGTGGCTTATGAAATTAACAAACATTCAGTGACTCTACTGGTTTTTGAAAAGAACACACATCCAAGTGGTTTATGAAAGATGTCACACATGCAATGCCATCTAGTGGATCCAACTAGTTTATGAAAAGAACACACATGCAATGACATCTAGTGGATCCATGTGGTTTATAAAATGAACACTCATGGAGTGTATCTACTGGTTTATGAAAAGAACACATATCCAAGTGGTTTATGAAAAGAACACACATGCATTGACAACTAGTGTATCAGTGTGGTTTATGAAAAGAACACAATTGCAAGTGGAATCTAGAGTTTCCATGTGGTTATGAAAAGAACACTCATGCAGTGAATCCATGTGGTTTATGAAAAGAACACACATCCAAGTGGTTTATGAAATGTACACACATGCAATTGCATCTATGTGGGGCCCCCGGATTTTTCATCCGAGAAATCCCTGTTATGCGTACACCACGTTCCCATGATCAGTTAGCCGTGGAACATAACCGACAAGTATCATTCCAACGTCCGAGAGATACCGAATTACAAGACTTACATAAATGCCGTTATGGCTACATCAATAATCATCAGCAGAACTTCATCAAGCATAGAGCCCGATCCATGCCTTAAGCTACAGGCAACTGACTGGGAGAACGTCCTAGCTCGCCTAGCTGCCAACATCATCTTCTTCTTGATATCTGACCAAGTTAATAGCCAGGGACAATGCCAGTGAGTACTTTGAATGTACTCATAAACCACCTTAAGATAACAATAGTAACAAGAGGATATGCATTATGGCTATGGTAGTAGGAGAGCTTCAAGAGGGGTTCTTTTCTCAAATAGTTTCTCTTGTAGATATAGCATCCACATATTTTGTTGAAAACAAAACCAGCACCACTCTACAGCAACCTTACCAACCGTCCATGACCGCGGACACGGCTATTCGAATAGATTTACACTCTGTAGAGGTTGCGCACTTTACCCACACCATCCGGGTACCTTACCCTGATCTACACCGATCGTGGGTCGAGTAACTGTGGCATCCCGCTAAAACCACTACTAGAAAATCGCTGTGTTTTTGTGCATTGCATCATCATGACCTCATGCTCATGTCATCATGCCACATTGCATTTGAGCATCGTCATCATCACGCATGGTTTTTTCTAAAACTATTTTCAAAAAGACTATCTTTGTTTTCTAAATATCCCCTGTCTTTATTCAAATCCAAAACCCCGGTCTCTTTCGGATATTTTATTTGTCTAAAAACAGATTACAAAAGCCTTTTAAATAAATAAATAAAATTTATATTATTTTTAGGAGGCAGCCTGCCAGGCCCGAAAGCCCAGCCGGCCACCTCCAAACCCTAGTCCACACCTAGACCTAACCCTAATTCTACCCAGCCTCCCCATCCCTCACCCAGCCGCCACTCCCCAGTCTCAGCCACGTCGCACCACACCCCTCCTTGTCACGACTCTCACCGGCACGCGGGCACACACACACACAACACGCATGCACAACCGCCGCGGTGCATGGTACCAGCGCACACAGCATGCGCGATGTGCCGCCCGCACCTGCCCGCGACCCACCCCTGGCCCCACCTCGCTTGCTCCCATCCCCGACACGCTCCACCCCCGCGTCGTGATCCTACCACGCTCGTGGCCCCACCCTCACGCATCGTAGACGCCACCTACCTCGACCTCTCCCGAACGATCTCAGCACCACCAACCACCCCATCCCCACCCTGTCGCTACCGACACCACGTGGGCCCCACCCGACTCGACCGCCTCGCTCCGTTCGTCGCGAACCCCACCCTGTCTCCTCTCTCCCCTGGCTCGCTACCATCCACCGCCGTTGCTGCTTGCTCCCTCCTTCTCGCAGACCCACCATCGTCCTCGACCCCACAAAGCACCACCCACCACCAGCCGCTCCCCCGCACGCGAGCGTTCGCCTCCACTGCTGCAAGGCTGCGCCGCTGCCAGGCTTGAGCTCTGGCCGCGTGCCCTTACCGCCCTTCGCGCGGGCTCCTCGGTGTCAACCCGAGTGCCCTCCCCATCATCGTCGCCATCGTCCCCTTCTCCTACCGCCACCCTCCTCTCGGCCTTGCTCTTCGCTCGCGGAGACGCCCCGGCCACCGCTGCTCGAAAACCCCATCGGGCCCGCCGCCATCCGTGCTCCTCCAAGCCCTGGAGCCTGCTCGAGCTCGACACCCTTGGCCTCCGCCCGCCTCTGCCTCAGCCCTCGTCTCGCCCGATGATGACCGGCGCTGCCGCGGAATCTGCCGCCGCTCCGCTCAGCCTCTCCGTCGAGGAGCCCTGAGCCCTCCGCCCCGAGGGACCCCTGTGCCGCGACCCCGACGCTCCCTGCAGGTCGCCCTGTCCTCGTCCCTCTCCGTCGACCAAGACCCAGAGCCGGCCGCCGCTCCGCCCGTGGTCCTCCTCGAGCCCCTCGCCGCGGCCGGCCGTCGTCGCTGGCCCTTCTCCAGCGCCGTCGTGGGCTCCTCGCTGGTACCAGGCGCGGACTCTACCTAGAGCTCCTCCGGCCAGTGCCTCCTCGGCTCTCCCTTGCTGGGTCCTTGCAGCGCGACCTCCTCCAGGAGCCGCCGCCACCTCCCGCTCTCCTCCGGCAACGCCGCGTGCGCCCTCTGCAAGACCGTGCCCCAGCTCGTCGTTCCCCGAGCACGTCTGCCTCGTCGTCAATGTTCTCGTATGTTGCTGCAGTACCAGGTCGGGTTGGCATTGTCCTGGTGGCATATAGATACTCTGATGTGGTTGTTGGTTAAGTGGCGTTGCTCCCGGGTGAATCGGGTCATCCACCGCCACTTGCCGATGTTGTTCGAGGGACACCCCTACTCGAGACGAGGACTCGAAGATCCGCACAAGGTCACTGGTGCCTAATTCAAGTTCGCCATCGACAACGGAAGCAGAATGCCATGATCCTCTACACGGAACCCGAAGACCCCGAACCTAGATTTGAAGACCGATCCTGTAGGATCCCGAGCCCTCGAACGCCAAGTTCTTCCCCGCCGAACCCGAAGCATGTTGACATGGAAACTTCAAGATCTCCTTCATGGGTACACCAAGACCTGCTGCCGAACGCTTTGACTGAGGCCGAACCAAGATCCCCACGGATCTACTCCGTTGTCCAAGAACGTTTCCACCAATACCGAACCCCATCAACCCCCGGTGGACACCAAGATCTTTGACCCTGTGTGTGATCCCCTTTTCTGAGCCCTATTTTATAAAATGTTATATAAACTTGTTGCATATTAAATGGTTCATGCTTGCATACATCTCATCATGTGGGTTTGGGACATTATGCCGATTCACCTCATAATTAAATATGGAGACCATATGTGGGCTATTCTCATCATGTGGGTTCCGGCTGGACGAAAATTCCTGTGTATTTTCCTTTGCCTATTAGTCCCACATGGCTACCCTAATGGGGAGGGCACACCCCCTCCGCCTATATAAAGGGGTGCACATGGGTGGGATTAAACACAACCAATATTTGGAGAAGTCCTTTGGTTGACTTCCTCCTTTCCTCTCTCTCTAGCCCTTGTGACCATGGCCCCAAGTTTGGGTTGTGCGAACAAGGCACACCTGCAGTACGCCGTTGCGCTGCAGGGATTCCTAGCCGGATATCAACTTCCGCACTCCTAGCAGGATCGGGGAGCCGGAGGTCTCATCATGCCACGGATGTGTACGAAGACACGAGGCGCAACACTTGGAGCGCTTAAATGTCGTGAGCCGGAGCTGCTGCACGATGAAGAAGGAGCAAGGAGTGACCTGCGAGGAGCTTCGTGACCTTGAGGTCGGCTATGAGTACGACTACATCACCACGTTCCCCTCGGAACATTAACCGCGTACGGTCTACAAGGGTATGTATTCTCTACGCATTGGCCGTTACCGCATTACTACATAGATAGATCATAGGCAGTTTTGGGGTTCCATCGTAGGAAAAAAAATTCTGTTGTGGATCCCCTTCGGTGGTATCGGAGCCGATCTATGCGTAGGAGTGATGTACGGCCAGTACGCACAAGTATTGTGCGGGCATTGACCCCTTAGTTATTACCCTCTAACGTGTACTTGTTTAGATCGCAGTATTGTTTGATGAAGCGGCCCGGACCGACCTTACGCATATTCATACACGAGACTGGTTCCACGCTCAACATACGGCTTGTATTGTATAAGTGGCTAGCGGGTGTCTGTCTCTCATTCGATAGTGTATATAGCATTTACAACAGAGGGCCCTGAAACGGGTGTAGTAGAGACAACTGATGGATCCGTGTTGTGGTTGGAAAGTTCGTAGATTAGAAACGGTTCTATTGCGAAAGCCCTAACAACCACGTAAAACTTGCAATAGATAAAGTAGAGGTGTCTAACTTTATTTTGCAGGGGGCATGTGATTATGATATGGCATTAGTCGTTACGAAGGTAAAGTAGTTTACTTTTATGTTACTAAGTAGTATAGTAATAGTCATCGTTCCGATGGACGACCTGTGGCGGCGTCATTGACTTGGCGTCAAACCAAGGGCAAGATGGAGATCATGTCGGAGCGCTCGATGGAGATCAGGGCACAAGAAGGACCATATCATGTCACATTATACATATGATGTTGATACATGTTTTACATCTTATTGTGTGCTAGTATTTAGATACTCAACAGTAGCAAATAAGATAATCCCTATTGAATTCCAATGTTCCGTGTTCCTCTTGTGTGTGCACCACCAAGAAAGTTCTTCGGTATGAGGCGATCCATGGTACAGGCATGGGTGTCAGACATATCTACGTTCACATACGGTGGGTGTAAGCCCTGTTGCACAGTGAATACACACAAGTTAGATTTGGCGAGCCTAGCATGTTACAGATACGTGGCCTCAGAACACAAGAGATCGAAAGATCGAGCATGAGTCACATGGATGATGTGATTGGCATTATTGAATGTCTACCTTTGATAATGCACTAATGGTCGTGTTGATCGGGGGAGGTGTAGAGGATAGGGATCATGCGATCACTAAAATCGTCCAGGGGATGACAATTTTAGTGGAGACCAATTATAAATTGATCTCTTATTATAAACTTAGTTCAGATGTCTGTTTGCAAATATCTTATTAGATCATGGCCTATCCCATTGAGGTCCTTTGCGACCATGGGAATATATTGCTTAATATGGAACTTAGCAGAAGGGTCCGACTTCATAGATTAATACCCACGCCTGAGGGATATCCTCGTAAAAGGTGATCTTCTCTTCTTGATACAATAACTATTAGGAGATAATTCGATGACTCCGGAATGTTTGTGTTTTCCCCATAATCATCCAATAAGCTATTCTCTAGTCGATGGAGAGTTGGGCTACATTTTGTATTCTACAGAATAAGGCACATTGAGTATGAGCCATTGGATGGGTTTTCCTCCATCATGGATGAAAAGAGATTGTTTGGAAAAACACTTAGCAATCTTGCATTAGAGTTGAGAACTCTTGGAAGGGATTGATTGCAATGGAGGTCATATGTAAGATATACAAATTATAAATGTGGTTCTTGCAAAACTCGTTGCAATTTGCAAAGTATTTGATACTTGTCCCGTTTTGTGAAAACAGGAGAATCTGCTTAAGAATTGCTGGTTTTTGAGGCAACATGACTTGATGATGGCAAGCAAAACAGTTGATGGCCGACAACACCTCTTCCCTCAAAGTTTGTCATTTGGATTAGTGAATTTGAATATAATTTGTAATCCTTGTTTGTGTGTCTTGCTTTTGGCGAGACGATTATTCATATGAACAAGTTACAAGCCAGTGTGTACTATTCTTATGAACAATACCTTATGGCCACATTATGATTATAAATAAGTTATTCTCATCACTATGTTAATGATAATGGTTTAAATATTTATAAAGGATTAGAATGCTAAAAGATATCCAAAGTTTAATAATGAGATGACACTATAGTTTAAGTCATTTTGGTTACTGCATGTTCTTTATGAAGATCGGGGTCCTAGATGCTTAATCTAGAGAATTTGCAAAACCATGCCTCTTGGGTAGAATGACTAAAACTCCGCATTCTGGTAAAATGGTGATATGCGAAGAAATGTTGAATCTTATACATAGTGATGTATCGTATTTTCAGCAAGTAGTGGAAATCATTTCTTAATTGTGGACTTAAGTGAATAAGCATATTTATTTAATGAAACATGAGTTAGAAATGATTTGAATTGTTCAAATGAGTTCACAACAATAAGAGGATATTGAAATTAACAAGAATACGAAGTCTCTTCGATTTGATCGACATGACTGAAGTATTCAAGTTAAGTTTAGCATAAAAGGGACTTGTGAAAGATGTTTGACAAATTATGATAATTGGATGAATTCAAACTGTGTTGAAATATCTAAACATCATAATCATTATGTATTGTACCTATGGTATAATATTATCTCTTATCGAGGTTATAGTTGTCGTTTAGAGTTAAAGATCAAAATAAGCAAACACTCATTTGAAATACAAAGGAACAACTAAAAGATTCGTGGAAACAACACCATAAGTGTTATGGCAAGTTCGAGTTTCTGGAGATTTCGATGAGTCGAGGTCGTGGCGAATAAACAAGTCTTTGTAGAGCATTCTTAGGAAGCTATGAATGCATCTTCCACAAGGGGCAAATCTGTTGTTGTCCTAAGTTGATGTGTCTTGATGAAGTACAGGTGGAAGAAAGTAAAAGATCAAAACAAGGTATTTAACCTTACCTCCGGATTGTTGAGTGGCACAGCGGAATCTGTTTCTTGAATCCAAAACTCTACAAATAGAGGAGAAAGCAATGATAATGATCATAAAGTTTTAGTGAATACTTTTACTAAAGAAAGTAAGAATTCAACTATATATTCTAACAAGTTTGTGGAATTATATTGTTGATTCACTTGTCATGTTTTGAACAAGACATACCTAGGAAATACAAAGAATCGTAATGGACCTAAGTGCGAGAAATGAATGGTCATTGAAATCTTGTTAGTGGGATTCTCGATTTGATGGTGATCAAGGAATTTTAGAATGTCCAAGATTGCTTAGAGGACCTGGATTTGAGTGGGAGAAAATCATCTTGGCTAATTCATAATATGTATCTGACATATTTTGAGTGGGAGCTAAGTGAAATCCGTAGATCTCAAACATGAATGTCATATTTGAGTGGGAGCGTGAAATCATTCTGTGATATGTGGACGACATATGTGAATGATGTGATTGGTGTTAATAATATTTAAGTTAGATTAATAAGGATGAAGTTGAAGTTATTAAACAATAAGGTCTATCGAGATACATTGGTGAGTTTAATAAACACTGAATGTCGAATGCTTCTTGGACTTGATTCTGAAAGATGTTCAGAATGTCCTAAGACAAGATTATGAAGAAGCTCAGAATGGAACAAGGTAAGAAAGAAGTTCTTACTATATGAAGCATTGAGTTAGTATTGCAACTATGGTTGAAAGAAAGAGATGTGTTGCATCTCCTATGCCTCAGTCATAGGTTCTTCCATATAACCATGTTGTATACTCGACGTAATGTGACCCGAAGTTCTAGTTGGTAGGACAAAGTCTTAACTATAAGAACGTGTCTTTAAGTGATTCCTAAGTTGATCACTGAACCAGAATTAAGTTTGTACTTAAATAGCAAGAAGCAAAGTAAATGGCATAGATGCATTTCATGCACTAGGATCTACATAGATATAGAAGTATAAAAGCTCCATCTGATGTGATGTATAATGTTCTGGCGGGGCTAGTTCACTTTTAACATAGAATGATGTGTCCCAGGGCCCAGGGCCCATGAGAAATCCCTCGAGGTTGATCTAAAGTCACTGTAAGCTCCTAGAATCCGGCCTCGTTCTGCTGCCATGACTACAGTATATACCCAAAGGATAGCAAAGTGTGTTTCGAAGTTTAGATGAAAACAGTGAAAAACGACCGTCATTATAAACACTAGAAACAAAGTCTCACTTTGTTGCCAAACAAATACTTCTACCCATTATACGATAATGGTGTGAATGTCAAAATTAGGAAGACAATAACGATTTGCAAAAGACATAATGATCTGGTAAAATAGAACATGGACATGACGTTTCCCATGAGCATGCATGATCTATAAATGCATATGGTATATGGTTTATATGAGTAAAATGCGAGCTAGATTAGTTGTACACTAGTGCAAGTGGGAGACTGAAGGAGATATGCCCTAGAGGCAAATAATAAATAGGTTTTGATTGCGATATCTCAATTAGTTTATAATAGTTTCATATTGTGCTATAACTGTGCCAAGTAGAAACATTGGTACAGGTGTGGTATGAAACAACCAAGTCCCTAGTAGCCTCTATTCATACTAGTTCATTGGCCATGAGGATGATCTGGGTTTCCATATCATGGGCATTTATGCCAATTGACAACAGGATCATATCATTGGAGAATGATGTGATTGTACATTCCTCGAAGGATTGCAACACGATCAAGTCATATAAGTTCATTGTTGCAACAGCTATACCTAGACTCCTTTTCCTTAGACCGTGAGCTCATATTACTCACTGTTTCCCGAGGCTGCTTAGACTGCATCAACCGTCATCTGGTAATATGATGGCCATAAAGGTGTACGTTGGGTATTCCAAAAGAATAGTAGATGACATGTGACTGCAAGACCGGGATTTGTTCACCCACATGACGGGTAAAGATACATACAGCCGGCTTGGTGAGATTACATCCATAAATATTGCAAGATGTGACTCGGTCACGGGGATGTAATATCACGGTAATAAGAAAACAGAACTTGTTGTGAACGAGATTGAACAAGGTATGTGATACCAATGATCGGATCTCGGACAAGTTGTATCGAGAAACAAAAGGAATTGGATGCTATATTTAGCGGTTCAAACGACATTGTCATCCGGAATGCATAGGGGTCACATGGATATCCCTGGTCCCTCTATTGATCATTGATTTAGATCATGTCTAGAGCATTCCCGAGCCGTGAGAGGATACACTTAAAGGTACGATGAGAGCGATCATTCGTAAGACGGAATCACAGTAGAGAAAGAGAAAGTCGGAATCGTTCCGCGGAGAGATCTGAAGTTGTTCGGAGAAAGAATAAAGGAAAAGACCGGAAACATGTTTTCAGATAAATGGGAAATTTATATGTTAATTGTGAATTAATATATTCTAAATAATATTTAGATTAAGATTTATAAATGCAACTTTTATATTAGGACAAATCCCCGGAGGGAAATAGCCTAGAAGAAAAGTTGTAGGAAAAGAAAAGGGAAAAAGGAAACAGCCCAGCCCACGTGGGCGGCGGATACTCCGCGCCGCACAGGGCAGGCGCCAGCTACTAGCCGCGGCAGCCGGCCTGGCTCGACCCTGGCCCATGCGGTGCTCATGGGGGAGACGGCCAGCTAGCCGGGCAGGCGGGGTCCAGGCGGGACCGCCGAGCAGGCCGCGGGGGGGGGGGGGGCACGTGGGCCGCGGGGTTGGCAGCCGGCCCACCCGGGCCACTCGCTCCAGGACGCCACGCGCGGGAGGCAGGCAGGTGCGGGATAGGCTACCCAAGGCCCACCCGGCCGACCCCTGCCCTAGGCTGCTATTCCCTGTGTTGTTGTTTTGCCTATTGGGGCTGAGTAGATTCAGCCCATCCGACTAGACGAAAATTCCTGTGTATTTTCCTTTGCCTATTAGTCCCACATGGCTAACCTAATGGGGAGGGCACACCCCCTCCGCCTATATAAAGGGGTGCCCATGGGTGGGATTAAACACAACCAATATTTGGAGAAGTCCTTTGGTTGACTTTCTCCTTTCCTCTCTCTCTAGCCCTTGTGACCATGGCCCCAAGTTTGGGTTGTGCGAACAAGGCACACCTGCAGTACGCCGTTGTGCTGCAGGGATTCCTAGCCGGATATCAACTTCCGCACTCCTAGCAGGATCGGGGAGCCAGAGGTCTCATCATGCCACGAATGTGTACAAAGACACGAGGCGCAACACTTGGGGCGCTTAAATGTCGTGAGCCGGAGCTACTGCACGATGAAGAAGGAGCAAGGGGTGACCTGCGAGGAGCTTCGTGACCTTGAGGTCAGCTACGAGTATGACTACATCAACCACGTTCCCCTCGGAACGTTAACTGTGTACGGTCTACAAGGGTATGTATTCTTTTATGCATTGGCTGTTACCGCATTACTACATAGATAGATCCTTGACAGTTTTGGGGTTCCATCGTAGGAAAATTTTTGTTTTCTGCTACGGATCCCCTTCATCCATGTGGTTTATGAAATGAACACACATGCAATGACATCTAGTGGATCCATCTGGTTTATGAAATGAACAAACATGTAGTGAGTCTACTAGTTTATGCAAAGAACACACATCCAAGTGGTTTTTGAAAGATGTCACACATGGAATGACATCTAGTGGATCCAACTGGTTTATGAAAAGAACACACATGCAATGACATCTAGTGGATCCATGTGGTTTATGAAATGAACACCCATGGAGTGTATCTACTGGTTTATGAAAAGATCACATATCCAAGTGGTTTATGAAAAGAACACACATGCAATGACATCTAGTGTATAAGTGTGGTTTATGAAAAGAACACACATGCAAGTGCCATTTAGAGGATCCATGTGGTTTATGAAAAGAACACTCATGAAGTGAATTGATGGCCCAAAATATATCGAGCTCGTTGGGGAACTTAATTACTTCAGAGATATTGCAACAATCAAGATCAAAATCATAATTATCATCTAAAGTAGTAGAGGTATTGTTTCCCATATTCCGAAGAATTTCAGCATTTTTATTAGAAAAGGTTCCATTGGTTTTACTAGTTTCAACATTAGTGGTAGTGATAGTAGAAATACTAATTTTTCTAGCAATTTCATCTTCTCTTTCCCACTTAGCATGCAATTCAGCTAATAGTCTAACAATTTCATCAATTCTAACTTGTATGGCATTAGTAGCAGCAAAAGGATTCTCAATAGTTTCAGGTTTAGCAGCCATTTTATTAAAAGAAGATTGTGCTTCAGCCAATGATGCTATATTTCTTTCGGCATTAGAGAGTTTTTCCTCAATAGTTTTATTGAAAGCAGTTTGTTTACTAATAAAATCTTTAAGCATAACTTCAAGTTCAGAGGGTGCACTCCTATTATTATTGTAGGAATTTCCATAATCATTACCATTATTGGGAGGATATGGCCTATAGTTATTATTACCAAAATTATTCCTGTAGGCATTGTTGCTAAAATTATTATTTCTTATAAAGTTCACATCAACTTGATCTTCTTGAGCAACCAAGGAGGCTAAGGGAACATGATTTGGATCAATATGAGCTTTCCCGTAAACAAGCATAGACATAATAACATCAATTTTATCACTCAAGGAAGAGGTCTCTTCAACAGAATTTACCTTCTTACCTTGTGGAGCTCTCTCAGTGTGCCATTCAGAATAATTAACCATCATATTATCCAGAAGCTTTGTGCAGCACCCAAAGTAATGGTCATCAAGGTACCTCTAGTAGCAGAATCCAGTAGATTTCCTGAAGAATAATTCAGTCTTGCATAAAAGGTTTGGATAATCATCCAAGTAGTCAGTCCATGAGTGGGACAATTCTTTACCAAAGATTTCATTCTTTCCCAAGCTTGAGCAACATGTTCATTATCAGATTGTTTAAATTTCATTATTTCACTTCTCATAGATATAATCTTAGCAGGAGGATAGTATTTTCCAATGAAAGCATCTTTGCATTTAGTCTAAGAATCAATACTATTTCTAGTTAGGGATTGCAAACATTCTTTAGCTTTTCCTCTCAAAGAGAAAGGAAACAATTTAAGCTTAATAATATCTCCATCTATATCCCTATGCTTTTGCTTCTCCCAAAGTTCAACAAAGTTATTAAGATGAGCAATAGCATCTTCGATACCAATTCCAGAAAATTGTTCTCTCATAACAAGATTGAGTAAAGCAGGTTTAATTTCAAAGAAAGTAGCTTCAGGAATAGGTGGAGCAATAGGTATGCACATGAAATCATTGTTGTTGGTGCTAGTGAAGTCACACAACTTAGTGTTTTCAAGAGTAGTCATTTTTTTTGTTTTTAATAAAGAAAGAAAACTAGTACAACTAATTTTTGTGTGTTTTTGATAAAGAAACAAACAAACAAAGAAGAAATAAACTAAGCCAAAAAAATAAAACAAAGTAAAGAGATTGGTTATGAGGGACTCCCCTTTTGAAGATGTCCTTGACTCCCTAGCAACGGCGCGAGAAAAATAGCTTGATGGCCCAAATATATCAGCTCGTTGGGGAACCCCAAGAGGAAGGTATGATGAGCACAGCAGCAAGTTTTCTCTCAGTTATGAAACCAAGGTTATTGAACCAGTAGGAGCAAGGAAACACCTCCAAGGTAATGTTTTCCAACTTGGAATCCTGCACAACACAATCACAGAACTTTGCCCCCAACTTACAGTGAGGTTATCAATCTCACCGGTTTTGCTGAAAACAAAGGATTACACGTATTGTGTGGAAGATAGTAATAGCTTGCAGAAAGTAAACAGAAAATAGTAAATAGTTGTAGATTGATGGTAAAGAAAGGACCGGGGACCATAGTTCACTAGTGGTGATTCTCCTTAAGATAGATGACATGTTGGGTGAACAAATTATAGCAGGGCAATTGACAAACATCGAGAAAGCATACATGCATATACTAATCTTCTTGACTCCTATGAGATTTGATTGGGCATTACAACATTATACATAGACCGTAATCCAACGTCATCTATGACTAATAATCCACCTTTAGATTATCATCCAAACCCCCCCTCCAGTATTAAGTTGCAAGCAATAGATAATTGCATTAAGCATTGCGTGTAAAGTAAACAATAGGATTGTTCTATGAAAATATGATTGTTGTTTTCTCCCTAGTAGCAATAGCACATCTAGTACCTTAGAGATTTCTATCACTTCGGCAGATTACTAGAGGCATGAACCCACTATCGATCATAAATACTCCCTCTTGGAGTTGCTAGCATCTACTCGGCCAAGATATCTACTAACAACGGAGAGCATGCAAGATCACAATTAACAAAGACATGATACAATCAATAATCAATCTGAAATACCATCTCAATATCCATCGGATCCTCGCAAACACAACATGTAGGATTATAAATAGATGATCTTGATCATGAACGGAGCTCACAAGATCTAAACATGATAGCACAAAGGAGAAGAACCAACCATCTAGCTACTACATGGACCCATAGTGCAGGGATGAACTACTCACGCATCACACCGGAAGCTTGCATGGTGATGAAGAAGGCCTCCAGGGTGAATTCTCTCCTCTGGCAGGGTGCCGGGAAGAGCTTCAGATCCCTCCCGATATAGGTATGGAGATGACGGCGGCTAAAGACTCTTTTGTGGAATTTTGATCGGGTACTTAGGGTTTCTGTATCGGAGGCATCTTATAGGCGAAAGGGAAGGCCAAGGGAGAGCCCTAGGCAGCCACCCCACCCTCTGGCACGGGCCAGGCCTGGTCACGTGGCCAGGTGGTGTGGCCGGCCTCTAGCCCCTCTCCGTCCCATATTCTGGCTCTGTGTCCCCCTCGGTGAAATATTTACTTTGGCTTTTGTCCCGTCCAATTCCAAGAATATTCATTTTCTGACTTTCCTGGAACCAAAAACAGCAGAAAACAGGCAGCTGGCAGTGGCATATTGTTAATAGGTTAGTCCAAGAAAGTGTATAAAAATACTACAAAGTGTGGACAAAACATAAGAAAGTAGATATAAAACAAGCATGGAACTTCAAAAATTATAGATACGTTAGCAACGTATCAACATCCCCAAGCTTAACTCTTGCTCGTCCTTGAGTGGGTAAGTGATAAAAAGAAAGAATAATTTTTGAGGTGACATGCACCATCATAAACTTGATCAAAGTATTTGTAGAACATTGATAGCTAGGATCATAGTACTTTAACATAGCATGAAAGATATAGTTCTAACTATAAGACATAGCAACTATGTTGTAACATGAGAAGGCACAAACAAAAGATTCATGAATAACAATGCTTTGCAAGATGTTTATTTGTTTCACATAAAGAAAACATAATAAGAATGGTATTCAGCTTGTCCCTCATGGAGTAGCAAAACATAAATGCATAGGACACCTTCAAAGTTCATAAGGGTGACTAGATACAAATAGATTAAGAATAAGCAATATAAAATTTATGTATCAATCAACAAGTCTTGGTACAATGCACATTAAACTAAGAATGGCCACTATGCTCTCTCAATAGGTACATAAAGATAGAAGATGGAGGCTCAACATAAAAGTAAAAGAAAGGCCTTCATAGAAGGAAGCAGGGATTCAAGTCTCATAAAGAGCTTCCAAAAATTATGGTACTTATTAGCTTGCAGCTCTCATTGCCCCTATCATAAGCATCTTGAAGTGATTAAGGTTAAAGTGAACAAACTATGGAGTATATGCTGGACAAAGTATAAGTTGGAAATATCATGTCCCTTGAATACGAGGATCGCTCCTCATGCTACTCAAGTTTAGTTACCGGTAAGTTCTTGTCATAGTAAGTACATGTGTATCCTAGAGAACCGCCAACAGGGTACCCCTTGCCCGATGATACGTAAGAATCCCCATATCAAAATGACAAGGCAAGCAGACAACGAGTATCTCAGCAATCTTCTTATTTACCATGGGAAAATGGTGCTTTTTTCTCTCTTTCCTCTTTTCTCATCTTTTTTTTCTTTTCCTCTTATTCTCAATCTCTATCTATTTTTTTATAAGAAGAATGCTTTATAGATTGCTCATTATGGTTACGCTGCAGGTTTGCACCATGATTAGGCATGGATTAGACCAGCGATCCAGGCGTTTCTCTAACACACATACATAACTCCATGGACTTACAAGCTCCCCTTTCATTTCACACCAACGACATCCATAGACAAAAGAGCATCATATCAACTAGGTATAATGTACAAGTGGAATGTTGAAAGCGTTCCCCATGATATCATGGTTCTACTAATCCCCAACGTATAAGTGCAAGCATATACAACATAGATGACACAATGGTTCAAGATTATTAGGGGCAAGAAAAGTAAAGTGTGCCATCAAGTTCGTGAGAGATTTAATCACTAGTTTTCTCATAACAAGTTTAATTCATAAGGTAGATAAAAACATAAATATACGTGGAATAGAAAATGATAATAGGTAGGTATGGTGGACTATTTGGAATAACTTGGTTTTATTTGGAGTTGGATGCATGAGTGAAACTCATACTTGGTTATGGAGGCTAGCAAAAGACTGGGAGCGACCAACTAAGAGAGCAATAATGGCCATAATCATGCAAAGCGACAAAACATCATTAATTAAAGCATAAAGTGATATTACAAGTCGAAAACTAAAGGATCATAGAGGCTATGGTGACTTGGGATAGTCTTAACATGGTGTGAGCATGCGCCAAGTCAACCCAAATAAAGCATCAAAGGAGAATACCACAATACTATGCTTTAATATGCTAAAACAACTCTTTTAAGGCGCATTAAGCAATATCAATTGTTTATAACATGTCATGCTACAGAAAAAAACACTAATCACACTACAAGAAATGTGTTATTCTATGACCTGTTAATAGTGACCATGGACAAAATCGTCATAGAGTTATGACGATTTTGTACCAGATGGTCGTAAGACGTTTTAGAGAGTCAAAACTCTAAATAATTAAGACGATTTGGCTAAAAAATGTCATAGTTTAAATACGTGAAATCATCATAACCAACAAGATATAAAGGAGGGCAATACTGGCCGTTGGATGTGAAATGATGAACGATTGAGATAGTGATGTGTGGGAAGTTGCCCTGGATCGATGAGCTGGCACTGAGTCATCGTGGACGGACCCGGGAATATTGCCCTTTCCCACCCACCTCGTGCCAAGTCACAAATGAAACCGGGAAAACCAAATACCAGAGGCGCGACAAACCAATTTTTTCACTAAGTCCAACCAAACCCTAGATTTTTGTTCTCTCCGTGTCGCCGCCCACTCTATTCTTCTCTCCGCTGTCGTCCACTCGATTCTTGTCTCTGCCAACGCAACCCTAGATTTCCTGCCGCAGCCACCCCATCACCCGCCGCAGCCCATCGTCTCCCCCACCTCCGGCAACCACCGCCCTCACCTCTCTGCCGGGAGGAATGAAGAGGGGCAGATAGGTACCTTCCCTGCCTCTCCTCACTCGATCTTGATCCCTAGGTAGCGATGTGGCTCTGACTTCACTCCCCCGGCCTGACCTCGTAGTATCCACCGAGCAAGCCCACGCGTTTGCGCTCCTCCGCCACGGTTCGGATGCCGCCGTCGCTGACCCCAGGTGTGTGTGAGGGAATTGGGGGTGGGTGGGGTGGTGAAGTCGGTCTGATCAATCGCCACTGGTGCCGTGCGGGATTGGGGGCTTGGGCCTCGGAGGAGCTTCTTCCTCCTTGCTGCTCTAGGGCCGGCCGACCGATCTGAGCAGCCAAACCAATCCATGTCCGCCGCCGTGCCAGGGTGCACGAGACAGGGGTGGGTGGTCCGTGTCAGATCCTACTCTGTTTCTCTTGTCGAGAGTGTTCGTTCTTCCCGAAGCCTGGCTGATGTACCATCGCAACCGCACCGCACGGCCAGTCGACATCTCACGCGTACGATTCCTGCTGTCTCCGCCCAATCCTTGCTTGTTCTAGGGTGGCTGTCATCGATTCTATTCATTGTTTCTATGATGATCAGGTAGATTGCGCGGTCAAAGGATGTTCTGTTTTGGAATAGCACGCTGGCCGATTTAGGCAGTGTGAGTTCGAGTTTAAAACCTTTTCCATCAGATTGACTAGTCCTAAGCTCTTAGATCTGGACCACGGCTTGTTTGAAAGCTAGCTGCAGTCACAAAGACACTTGGCAGAGCTCTGAATTTTTTTACTTTAACAAAAACAAGAATGCTATGTTTGGATGTAGGAAACTGGGCTTGGAATTGGCTATTTGGAATATATTGGCCTAAATTCAGCTGTTTGGGTGCATGTGGAACGGCTGCGGGAGCCTTCTAACACTTAATCGACCGGCGGCCGCTGCCATTAGTCTGCCCTAACCCTTAATCACCGACGGCTCCCTGGCCCTTCCCAATCCGGCCTATCCACATCCCTCCTCTTCCCCTTCTATTCCTCTGATTGCAGCAATTTTTCTCCATTATTTTGGTGCCCAATTATTTGATCTAACTCGCTTGCAGGTTTCCAGGATTGACGAGTGAGTTTGATCGTGGGCCTGGGAGATATTTTCTTTGAGTTCCCCAAGGGTGGACATGAGCAGGCACGTCGTGGACTTGGGCCAGCTTGCCTCCTGGCGGTGCCGCTGGGCGTCCTCACTGTCGCGCCGGCAGTGCCAAGGCGACGCACACCATGTGTTTGTTTTGTGGCTGCGCCCAACCAGACAAGTTTATGTGTCTCTCGTTTCTGCCAGTTTACTAACACGATGGTACACATCCTAGATTCAGCAAAGTTGGTTTGAGTTCAGCTAAAAATGGTTGTTTGAGTGAAACTGAATTCAATTTGTTTGTGCAGGTTTTCCTGCGATGACGACGACGAGGCTCCCGGAGTTGTTCTCTGTCTATCAAAGCCATTATCGCTTGTTGAGCATAAATGTGCACTGGTTTTACCTGTTCATTTAAAAGTGGACTGCACAAAATACACATGACTATAGTCTATGGATACAACTCAAGACAGTGACAACGTCTTACTAGTCCATGCCTTTCAAACAGTCCTAATGGCGTATTATCCGCATATTTTACAACTTGGAGCTTAGTAGTACTGCTAATTAGTTGCTAATTTTTTCTTGATGTGTAAGCGACACAGACTATCTACTTGTTCTATGTGTATGCTATGTGTAAGAGAGATACACTACATACTTGTGCTATTTATTAGAGACCAAGTTATTTATGCGTGTTATAATTATTGTTGGTACTTCAAAAATATTTTGGAGCTGTGTAGCATCTAGTAGTTTATTACAGTCAAGCTGCGATTATGGACAACTAGATGTAACATAACAGGGAAACTTGTTTTATTTTAGGATGGTATTAATGGGTTAATCATTTGATTGGTTTGGAATTGAGCAGGAGATTGAGTTGTCTGGTGGAAGATTTTGGAGCTGTTTAAGGGAGACCAGGAAGCAAGCTCGTGATGTTGAGGATGAGAAAAGGGGGATCAAGATCAAGAAAGAGCACTGGGAGAAGTGCATGTGCACATAGCATCGTACAATAACTTCCCAACCGTTGCTGGTTTGGCCTCTTCGGCTGCTGGATTTGCTTGTCTTGGTAAGTCTCCTAGCTGATATCATGGCTATAAGTCAGTAAAAACAGATGCATTATTCTCCTAGCTCTTATATCATGGTTATAAGTCCATCAGAACAGATGTATAATTAGTGAATATTTTTCGTATTAAACTTGTATTTCCTTTTATTTTGTATGGAGTACACATCCAAGTTTACTTATGTTTAGGAGCAGAGGCAGTGTTTCCCACTTCTTGTAGCATTGTTCTCTAACCAATGCAATATGCAAGCATTCATTCTTGAGGGGGATATGTTTTTAGAATTGGTTTATTATCATGTAGAAGGTGTTGCGTCTACCTGTCGAATACACCTTTTGTATGCTATTCATAATTATCGGGAAATACTATGGTTATCCAACTATCATCTGGAAATAATTCTGAATCCTATCATTAAGGCTGTAGTAGGTTGAACTGGCCTAAATTTCACATGGTTATTAGCTGCAGGGGTCCTGGCTGGGCTTTGTATGGGGACATTTACTTGCTCTGCAATTTATGTCTCACCGCTGCACTGTATTTAGAGTATATAGTACACTTCTACAGTGTATTTGCATACTTCGTATGTATAACCTTGTGCAAATTGTATTCATACTACATGTAATTATAATGCAGGATTTTCTTTGGAAACACTTGTTTCGTAGAACCAAGATGCTGGCTTGGCCGAACCCTCGAGAACCCTGCAGGGAATGGTTTGGCTTCGAGGCATGCTGGCTCCCGCTGCCGGGTGAACAAAGGATCTTGGCATCAAGGACCGCTCCTGGCTGTGCCTCCTCCACGGTGGAGCTATAGGTAAGGCTTCTAGGATCTGACCAGCGCGCTGATTCAATTCCACCCTGACCCCGTGAGCTAGGCACTCGACCTAGACGAGCTTGATCTGTATGAAGATATGCAGTGTGCTGAGCATAGTATTATCTAAACAAAAAAAGGGAAGAAGTGCCGAGCTTAATGTAATGAAACTATTTTGCAGTAATATTATAGTTGTTTCAACATCAACAACGTTTTGAATAAATGATTGGTATTGTTGGTTATATTGCACTGTGTTTTGCAGTAATATTGATATATTGGTTGCTTCATTTACCATAATTTCATAGAATTAAGAGTTTATGAATTTGAACCATGACTAGTTTCTATTCATATGTCTATACAAAGGGCACTTAGGCATTCCTGAATCAAGTATAATAATGATTAGGTTACTATTGCACTATTTTTTCATCTTACATGGGTAATTACGACACCATATTGCTACACTGCCATGGTGCTTTCCAGATTGTTCATGCTTGCTTTCTCCTTAACATGGTCTATTTTGTACCCTGTTTTTATCTTATTATAATGAATAGTACCACTTTTAACTGCTTGCTTGTTCCCTGTTTTTGCTAGAAATATAGGATATGGTTTTATCAACTTCAGAGTGGCGATACTTTTTAGCATACTACTGATCATAGTCAATTAAATGCATTAGTGCTTTTTTTAGTTTGACACGTTTCTGTTTAGCTCTCATAAAAACTCTTGGTATATCGCCTGTTACCCCGCCTACGCCTCCAAGTATCTGCCTATCTTACCCTCTCCGCCTCTAGCTAATTTGTGTGTTGTACATTAGTTGTTCTTTTCTGGTATTTTTGATGTCCAAGCCATGCATTTCCTTAACTAGGACATGTGTATATTTGAGTGCCAGTTAAAAGTGATGTAGGTTTGTATCACTAGTATAATGTTTGCTAATAGCTTCAGAATTGGTATGCACATCTGTTTATTTTCTTTCTACCTGATCTATGTTAATTTTAGAAGATATTACTTTCTTTGACTGATAGCCATAACCATCATTTCCTCTCTTTAACATGAGCTGCAGGCTGAAGATGGATGAGCTGAAGGCTTCATACTTAGCAAAGAGTTGATATTCATATTTTTGTTCCCGTGGGTGATTTGGACAATGGAATGTCTGGAATATACTACACAGTACTTTTGTAGCTGTTTTCTATTCTTAGGTTATGTGAAATATGTCTGATTGTAATATATGTTACAATTTTGGTTACGATTATTGAATGTGATTTGAGATGCGCTTACCAAAATATTATTTGTGTAACGCCTCTATGTTTATCCAAATGCTACTTGGCCTGTTAAAAGGCTATGGCCTAAAAAATATCGGACTGGAGCAATTTATGATTCTTGGAAAAAAGTTGAAAATAAAAAGAGCTAGATGGTAAAAAGGCCACGGCCCTAAAAATAAAAAGTCCATGGCCTGAAAAACAAAAAGGTCAAAATGTTGGGCTTGGCCCAAGTGGCAATGAGAATTGACAGAAAAATATTAATGGACTGAATTGTTGGTCTTGGCCCATATAATTTTTGTAATGGACCGGGTTGATTCTATGCCACATCGGATTGGCCACGTAGGATCTGACCTGGCTAGGCCAGACTGCCCGTGACGATATTCGATCATCATAACCCTTATGACGATTCAATATTGTCACAGACGGTTATGACGATTTCAGTAAAAACGTTGTTATAGTTCATTTGCGACGCCCAGCTTTCGACGATCTCAAAATCGTCATAGAATCGTCACAAACGGACTACTATGACGATTTTGTGACGAAAATGGAGGGTCATATATAGCCAAATTCCTTGTAGTGTCATAAATCCAAAACAATATCAAGCATGACATGATAAAGCATATGCCACAGTCAAAACCAAGCTCCTTTTTACCACTTAAGCATGAACTTTTCCTACTCTTTTCCAATCCAAACCAACCTATTTGAAAACTAATGTATGAAACAGGGGGTCCAACCAATTTATTCAAGCAAACTAAGAAAACCAAGCAAACAAAAAGCAAAAACAAAAGCAAATACGCTCCAAGAACAACACAACTATGCATGAAACAATCAAAATGAAGTGTTTCGAAGAAACCTGAGATTTTTATTGATGAAGAAGGGGATGCCTTGGGCATCCCCAAGCTTTGACGCTTGTACTTCTTGGATATTTCTTGGTGTGACACGGGTTCCATCTCCAAGCTTGAGCTTTAGTCCATTCTTCATCTCATTACATCACTCTTTCCTTACACCTGAATTTTTTTCCTTCATACAAAACTTCACACAATCTTTATTAGCAACATTAGTGTAGTCAAGATAATAAGTCTTTGGGTTCAGTTTCAACACCAATAAAACTTCCATTAAAACACAAGCTACTGTAGCACTTCCCTTAAAAATCTCAATTCCCCAAAAAGAACCCAAAAAGGAATCAAAAAGAAGCAAATGCAAATAATGGCAGAAATCTGTCAAAATAGACCAGCAGGTAAAAACCAATTTTTTAGAAGACCTTATATTGCTCAAATCGAAAAGTGTTAGACTAACGAAACTTGGATAACAACCTGGGGCAGACGCACAAAAAATCACAGCGCAAATCGACGTACAAAGATTTTACATGAATTTTTACAGTGAAGCACAAAAATCGGTTTCGGGATAGCAACTCTCCCATGCATTACTTCTCTCTCATTAGAGGTTACTCTTGGAACAAAAAAGCAAATAAAAAGGATAAGGAGAGGTTATTACTGAAGCAATAACTTCCAAGACTCAACTAAAACTTTTGGGTTATCTCCCAATAAGTACTTTTCTTTAACGCCTTTAAGTTAGGCATAAGAAGCAAGAAAAGAATCAAGTATTCTCAAATTAAGAAGCATTAAGAGCAAGTTTTGTTTTAATAGGAGAGGAAAAAGGAATATTCTCTCTCTTCTTAGGGAAGTGTTCTATACCTTTCTTGAGTTGGAGTTGATATTTAATGGTGCCTTCTTTCATATCAATAATGGCACCAACAGTTCTAAGAAAAGGTCTTCCCAAAGTAATAGGACAAGATGCATTGCATTCAACATCCAAAACTTAGAAATCAACAGGGGCATAGGCATTATTACTATAATAAGAACATCATGAATACTCCCCATAAGTTTCTTTTTAGCATTGTCATCAAGTGGGACATTTAAATAACAATCTTCCAATGGTGGCAAATCAAGCATTTCATAAATCTTTCTAGGCATAATAGAAACACTACTATCAAGATCACATAAAGCTTTGAGATCAAAATCATTCACTTTCATATTAATTATGGGTTCCCAACCATCTTCTAATTTCATAGGAATAGAAGCTTTATGTTTCATCTTTTTTCTTCTTTAATTTATGAGAGCATCAGTAATGTGTTTTGTAAAGGCCATATTCATAGCACTAGCATTAGGACTTTTAGCAAGCTTTTGTAGGAACTTAATTACTTTAGAGATATTGCAACCATCAAGATCAAAATCATAATTATCATCTAAAGTAGTAGAGCTATTGTTTCCCATATTCCGAAGAATTTTAGCATTTTCATTAGAAAAGGTTCCATTGGGTTTACTAGCTTCAACATTAGTGGTAGTGATAGTAGAAATACTAATTTTTCTAGCAATTTCATCTTCTCTTTCCCACTTAGCATGTAATTCAGCTAATAGTCTAACATTTTCATCAATTCTAACTTGTATGGCATTAATAACACCAAAAGGATTCTCAATAGTTTCAGGTTTAGCAGCCATTTTATTAAAAGAAGATTGTGCTTCAGCCAATGATGCTATATTTCTTTCGGCATTAGAGAGTTTTTCCTAAATAGTTTTATTGAAAGCAGTTTGTTTACTAATAAAATCTTTAAGCATAACTTCAAGTTCAGAGGGTGCACTCCTATTATTGTTGTAGGAATTTCCATAAGCATTACCATTATTGGGAGGATATGGCCTACAGTTATTATTACCAAAATTATTCTTGTAGGTATTGTTGCTAAAATTATTATTTCTTATAAAGTTCACATCAACTTTCTCTTCTTGAGCAACCAAGGAGGCTAAGGGAACATGATTTGGATCAATATGAGCTTTCCCATTAACAAGCATAGACATAATAACATCAATTTTATCACTCAAGGAAGAGGTCTCTTCAACATAATTTACCTTCTTACCTTGTGGAGCTCTCTTAGTGTGCCATTCAGAATAGTTAACCATCATATTATCCAGAAGCTTTGTTGCAGCACCCAAAGTAATGGTCATAAAGGTACCTCTAGTAGCAGAATCCAGTAGATTGCCTGAAGAATAATTCAGTCCTGCATTAAAGGTTTGGATAATCATCCAAGCAGTCAGTCCATGAGTGGGACAATTCTTTACCAAAGTTTTCATTCTTTCCCAAGCTTGAGTAACATGTTCATTATCAGATTGTTTAAATTTCATTATTTCACTTCTCATAGATATAATCTTAGCAGGAGGATAGTATTTTCCAATGAAAGCATCTTTGCATTTAGTTAAAGAATCAATATTATTTCTAGTTAGGGATTGCAACTATTCTTTAGCTTTTCCTCACAAAGAGAAAGGAAACAATTTAAGCTTAATAATATATCCATCTATATCCCTATGCTTTTGCATCTCACAAAGTTCAACAAAGTTATTAAGATGAGCAGCAGCATCTTCAGTACCAATTCCAGAAAATTGTTCTCTCATAACAAGATTGAGTAAACCAGGTTTAATTTCAAAGTAACTAGCTTCAAGAACAGGTGGAGCAATAGGGGTGCATATGAAATCATTGTTGTTGGTGCTAGTGAAGTCACACAACTTAGTGTTTTCAAGAGTAGTCATTTTTTTGTGTTTTTAATAAAGAAAGCAAACTAGTACAACGAATTTTTGTGTGTTTTTGATAAAGAAACAAGCAAACAAAGCAGAAATAAACTAAGAAAAACAAGTAAACACAAAGTAAATAGATTGGTTATGAGGGACTCCCCTTGTGAAGATGTCCCTGACTCCCCAGCAACGACGCCAGAAAAATAGCTTGATGGCCCAAAATATATCGAGCTCGTTGGGGAACTCCAAGAGGAAGGTATGATGAGCACAGTAGCAAGTTTTCCCTCAGTTATGAAACCAAGTTTATCGAACTAGTAGGAGCAAGGAAACACCTCCAAGGTGTTGTTTTCCAACTTGGAATCCTGCACAACACAATCATAGAACTTTGCCCCCAACTTACAGTGAGGTTGTCAATCTCACCGGTTTTGCTAAACACAAAGCATTAAACGTATTGTGTGGAAGATAGTAATAGCTTGCAGAAAGTAAATAGAAAACAGTAAATAGTTGTAGATTGATGGTAAAGAAAGGACCAGGGTCCATAGTTCGCTAGTGGTGATTCTCCTTAAGATAGATGATATGTTGGGTGAACAAATTATAACGGTGCAATTGACAAACATCGAGAAAGCATACATGCATATACTAATCGTCTTGACTCCTATGAGATTTGATTGGGCATTACAACATTATACATAGATCGTAATCCAACTGCATCTATGACTAATAATCCACCTTCAGGTTATCATCTGAACCCCCTCCAGTATTAAGTTGCAAGCAACAGATAATTGCATTAAGCATTGCGTGTAAAGTCAACAATACGATTCTTCTATGAAAATATGATTGTTGTTTTCTCCCTACTAGGAACAGCAAATCTAGTACCTTAGAGATTTTTGTCACTTCCCCAGATTACTAGAGGCATGAACCCACTATTGAGCATAAATACTCCCTCTTGGAGTTACTAGCATCTACTCGGCCAAGATATCTACTAACAATGGAGAGCATGCAAGATCACAAATAACAAAGACATGATAGAATCAATAATCAATCTGAAATAGCATCTCAATATCCATCGGATCCCCACAAACACAACATGTAGGATTATAAATAGATGATCTTGATCATGAACAGAGCTCACAAGATCTAAACAGGATAGCACAAAGAAGAAGAACCAACCATATAGCTGCTACATGGACCCGTAGTCCAGGGATGAACTACTCACGCATCACACCGGAGGCTTGCATGGTGATGAAGAAGGCCTCCAGGGTTAACTCTCCTCTCTGGCTGGGTGCCGGGAAGAGCTTCAGATCCCTCCCGGTAGGAATGGAGATGACGGCGGCTATAGACTCTTTCGTGGAATTTTGATCGTGTACTTAGGGTTTCTGTATTGGAGGCCTCTTATAGGCGAAAGGGGAGGCCGAGGGGGTGCCCTAGGCGGCCACACCACCCCTTGGCGTGGGTCAGGCCTGGCCGCACGGCCAAGTGGTGTGGCCTGCCTCTGGCCCCTCTCCTTGTCATATTCTCGCTCCGTGTTCCCCTCGGTGAAATATTGACTTTGGCTTTTGTCCCATCCAATTCCGAGAATATTCATTTTCTGACTTTCCTGGAACTAAAAACAGCAGAAAACAGGCAGCTGGCACTGTGGCATCTTGTTCATAGGTTAGTCCAAGAAAGTGTATAAAAATACTACAAAGTGTGGACAAAACATAAGAAAGTAGATATAAAACAAGCATGGAAGATCAAAAATTATAGATCTGTTAGCAACGTATCATGAATCCATGTGGTTTATGAAAAGAACACACATCCAAGTGGTTTATGAAATGAACACACAAGCAATTACATCTAGTGGCTCCATGTGGTTTATGAAATAAACACACATGCAATGACATCTCGTGGATCCATGTGGTTTATGAAAAGAACACACATCCAAGTGGTTTTTGAAAGATGTCACACATGCAATGACATCTAGTGGATCCATGTGGTTTACGACATGACCACTCATGGAGTGTATCTACTGGTTTATGAAAAGAACACATATCCAAGTGGTTTATGAAAACAAAACACATGCAATGACATCTAGTGTATCAGTGTGGTTTATGAAAAGAACACACATGCAAGTGGCATCTAGAGGATCCATGTGGTTTATGAAAAGAACACTCATGAAGTGAATCCATGTGGTTTATGAAAAGAACACATATGCAAGTGGTTTATGAAATGAACACATGCAATGACATCTAGTGGCTCCATCTGGTTTATGAAATGAACACACATGCAATGACATCTAGTGGAAACATGTGGTTTATGAAAAGAACACACATGCAAGTGACACTACTAGGAAACAGGCTGTTAGTGGCGCACCAGGAATGCCCATCCGTGGCGCACTAGCAGTGCGCCACGGGCCTTGCGCTACGGCTATCTCTCAGTCGTGGCGCACTGCCTAGTGCGCCACGGTTGTGTAGAGATAGGCGTAGCGCACCTCCTAGTGCGCCACAGAAGTTTGGGATGGTGCGCTACCCCTGGGATCTTCTGTGGCGCACTACCTAGTGCGCCACTAAACTTCCATAGTGCGCTTTAGGTGTAGTGCGCCACAGAAGGTAGACCATGTGCGCCACAGATGTATTTTTTGTTTTTTTTAATTTCCGAGCCAGATTATATGCAATACAGATTATATACAATATTACAGTAGATATACACACACAGATACAAGATATACAATTATATATATAAATACTCAATATGAAAAACAAGATTGAAACAAATACATATAGATAAGTCTCATACATGAATACATAGTCTAAGTTACATTGTTTCGATCATGTTACAAAGTAGTAGTTGGTGACATGCTAATACATGTGTCGATCGAACAAGTTAGAGCTCGGAAGCTCGCCTAGACATCTAAACTAGCTAGCTAGACACAAACGCGGGATAAATAACCAAAGAAGATAAGCATGATCACCGCCGCGACGAAGGTGTAGGTCTTCATCCGGTTCCTTGTCCTAACTCCCGCTAGATAGCGCGTGTATCTAGCTTCCGCCTCCGCCATAGTGTTGTACCCTTTGTAGCTATTGCCGCTGAAACGGTGCACCTGTCTCCGGCAGTCTTCCCAATCATCGTAGACTCCGGGAACCCGTCCCTTGTACACGACGTACCACGTCATCTATAAGTTGACAATAATAATTAACCGACTATTGAAAAAAAAATATAATTAAAGTCGCATATGAAGATACACTTATAGAAAGTACTCCTATATAGTGTGCCACAACATTTCAATCATCGGCATTATTCTCGAAAAAGACCAAAGTAACTCAAAAAGCATGCCTCATATATATACATAGGTCGTTGGACACAGGAATATGCTACGATGGAACCGTACGCCAAGTAGGATGCACAACACCTAGACTTGTGCATAGCACAAGGCGTACAATCCCATCGTAGCACATTCACATATATAGTGTGCCACGACATTTCAATCATCGGCATTATTCTCGAAAAAGACCAAAGTAGCTCGAAAAGAATGCCTCATATATAACTAGCTAGGTCGTTGGACACAGGAATATGCTATGACGGAACGGTTAGCCAAGTAGGATGCACAATTCCTGGACTTGTGCATATCACAAGGCTAACTATCCCGTCATAGCACATTCACATATATATTGTGCCACGACATTTCAATCATCGGCATATTCTCAAAAAAGACAAAAATAACTCGAAAAGAATGCCTCATATATATACATAGGTTATTGGACACAGGAATATGCTACGATGGAACGGTGAGCCAAGTAGGATGCACAAGACCTGGACTTGTGCATATCACAAGGCTCACAGTCCCATCGTAGCACATTCACATATATAGTGTGCCACGACTTTCAATCATCGGCATTATTCTCGAAAAAAGAGTAAGGAAAAAAAGGACCAAATTGAGCAAAGGACCAAAGAGTAAGCAAAAAAACCAAGCATTGATTGATATATAATAATAATAAGCAAAATAAGTTCACTTGTCGTCCACACACACACACACAAAGGTCATCTATAGTTTGTAACTACAACTAGGCCAACATCAAGCCTTCTGGCTTGGCTTAGGGAATGGGAGGACGCCTTGTCTCGTCATGAACTTCCTATAGTCACCCTGCATCTCTAGGCGATCTTCTATGTCACGGTTATTCGGGATATTTCCTCCGTAGAAGATCCACCCCCCCGAAGTCATGACATCACGAAAGATGATTGCCCCAAACTGCTGCTGGATGCGATACATCTCTTGTCTAATATCCGAATCATTGATCTTGGCCTTTGCTTCGGCCCACTGTTTGAGATGATCTGGCAGCGTAGAATTCTGCTGGTCAAGTAGGAACGCCCTCATGTGATGGAGTGCGTAGTAGGCTTCCTTCTTACTGTTTTCCGGCTGCTTCACGCAGGGGAACTCCGTTACGTGGTTGAAGACGTGCCTGCCGAACTTGACCTTCTTACGCACGAAGCTGGTGCCTTCCGTCGAGGCAAAGCCAGTGAGAGCATCATCCAGAACTTCCTTGATCTTGTCGTAGTTTTTCTTCTTTTCTAGACTCCCCGAGTCGAAATACGTGGCGTGGGAATGCTTCGGCGATAAGGAGATGAGCATGCAGTGTTCATCTCTGCGCAAAAAATTCAAATGGAATGTGTTGGAAAAAGAATGATGATGATCTAATAAAGCCAATCGACGGTGGCGAGTGAATAACGACTTACTCGGGAAAGTAAGGCACGAGAATGTATTCCTTTGTCTTGTTCGCCACGAGGATTCTTTTTAGGTACGAGGCCACGATACATCGTTTGGCGGGGGAACCCAAGCAGCCGTCACGCATGTAGTAGGGGTCCACTATAGCGATGTCCGGTGTGTTCTCTCTAATGATCTGCATGGCCAGGCTGAGAGAAAAGAGACGGACCATGGTATAGTGCAGCGGGTATAGGTGGAACATATTGAAGATGTCGTCGAACCGCAGGAAGAACAGATCCGCGGGGGCAGTGTCGATGAAGCCCAAGCCTGGTGGCACCTTAACCACGAATACCGGGTGCGAGGGATCTTTCTCCGATAGAAGGCGTCTCTCTATCGTCAGCACGCTGTCATGCACACTCTGTAGTTCCGAACTGGCGAGCTTCCGCAAATTCTTAGGTAGCATGGGCTCACCCGCCACATGAATCCTCCACATAATACCCTCGGGTCTTGGTGGCCCGTCCCGAAACCTGATCGGATTCGCAGTTGTTGACGCCACCGGCTGGCTCGAGCTGCTAGATTTTCTTTTCCTGCCCTTTTTTCCTTTTGGAGAGCGGGCAGGCACCGCAATCTGAGCACTGGCCGCCCTATGTAGTGTGTCAGGGCTTAGAATAAAGGTCTGCTTGGTTGTATCAGCTGGCTCTGTAAAGGCGCAAGCTGGAGGCGTCTCCTGAGAACCAAACAGACGCTTGGTGATAGTGGCTTTCTCTGTGGGGCCACCAGCTAGGTCTTCTTCGTTGCCAAACTGAGTGCTGAAGAAGTGATCATTCCAGTCTTCGTCGTCCTCGGCCTGATCCTGCGCCATGTGCATATCATCAACATGATCATCCGACCCACCGCGTGGAGGTGACGCCGAGGGCGGTAAGGGGGCCTTGCCACCGCTTGTCGCTGGCACGACAGGCGGTGTTGTTGTCTGTGGCGTGATGGCCCCCGCCGTCCCCAAACGGATCATGCTCTTTGGCCATAGCAAGAATAAGCCAAAGCAACTTCTGAGGACAGACGTCTCTTCTTCATCCGCTCCTGGGGGTTGAATGGGAGGTTCCAGGTCGTCGCAGCCCCTTAGCACCCGACTAATTTTAACCCTGTGCACGCTATCTGGCATCGGCTTTGAGTGGAACATGCACTGCAAGGGTTGAACGATGGTACCCTTGGCAACATCCCTCATCTCGTTGTTCACGTAGCATAAGAGAGTGCAAGGAACATCCGTCTGCGGAAAACATGTACGGCGTCGTCAGAGCGAGATGCCATAAGAGTAATAGATGGCATGAAAGGCGGTAATTAAAGCAATTTGTTTACCGTGATGGCGTCGAGATCGGCTAATGTCGACGCACCGCATACGGCGACGAGCGTGCAAGAGACGGAAGGGCTGCTTGATGGCGCGGTGCTGGCCGCCGGTGTATTCTCCCTACCGACGGGTGCTTGGAGCTCCGGTGCCGCCGCGACGATGGCAGGGGGGCACCAACATGTACTCCGGCGCCGCGGTGATGGCAGGGGGAGTCACCAACACTTGCGGCGCTGCGGTGCTAGCTGGCGGAGTCACGAACACGTAGTTCGCCTGATTCGTCGGCGCCGCGTTGTTCGAGTGGCTGCTGACCATGCTTGGAATCGGGCACGGCCCTACTCGACCACCCGCACTCCAGTTTGCTATTGACTCCACCAAGGTAGGCAGGAAGGACGTGAGGGTGATTGCCACGTTGTCTTGGACGATCTGCGGGATCCGCGCCACTTGTGCCTTAAGTTCTTGAACCTCTCGGTTTTCCTCCTCGCTCCTTCCCGACGGCGCCACATGCGTCCTCGGCGGTGGACCAAAATGATCCACCCAATTCTTACCCCCGAGGCCGGCCAAACGGCTAGCCGACGACGGCTTCTTCGTAACCGGCTCTATTTTCTTGGCCCGGTTCATCGCCCTGTTAAAAGGGTTATCCCACCGGGTGGCCGCCGTCGACCCCTGGGATGAGGAACCCTGGGATCCATGACTAGCAACAATTTCCTCCTCCTGTAGAAGAAGTAACAGTGAATCATTTAGATCATCGATTAGATTGCAATCGTGTTGATCCGCGGTAATTAGATTAAAATTACCACAATTTCCTCGAATTCCTTCACCGCAGGATCCGCGGTGAGTTGTTTGGTTTTTGGGTCCACATGGTAACGGGCCCTGATGAAGTTTTGAACCTGCCCGGGTTCGAATTTGGCAAAGGGGTTTTCTATCCCCTTGGATCTATACTCTTCGTCCTCCTTATTCCATTTGGCCTCCGCGGTTCTGTATCCACCAGATCCGAGATGGTGATGACCTATATTCATCGCCTGCAGCACCTTTCCCCGATTACTATTGGCCAGGGCTCTTTCGGATTCACACCTCTCCTTGAACTCCCGGAACTGATCTTTGGTGATCTGTGGGTCAATCTTCTGGATCTCCTCGAGACTTTTGCCTTCTTTATAGATCTTCTTCTTTATCCGGGTTCTCTAGCTGGCTAGGGCGGTGCTCATCTTTGTGAGGGCGGATTTGTTTACTTCGTTCCCATGATAATTTGTGTTCTGATACTTAGCGGGGAACTTGTATCTGGCGTGCAGCTTCTCGAAGAGGAGTGTGCGCAAGTGGCCATTATCTTTATGCCGGAGATTCTCAGTGTTGATCGAGATGGTTGTCCGGGTGATCGCCGCCACTTGCCCACCGTACCCTTTGACGACAAGGGCGGGCTCCAAAGGAACCCCTGATAGGCTCACTTCGGTAATTTCCTCCCTAACCGTGCCGACCGTGTTCGGGCGCCGGTCCTTCGGCTTCTTTTTCTTCTTCTTAGGAGGGTTGCTACCACTCCCTGTGCCCTCGCCGCCATCAGTGGTTTCATCGTCCGCCGTTCCTTCGGCTTCTTCCTCCGCGTCTTCCATCTCATCATCCTCGCTCTCCGAAGGATGGTATTCTTCATCGTCTTCCAGCCGCTGGGCCGCCTCCCAGAATGTCAATTGTTTATTCGGAGGTCTGAGTTCTCCTTCAGCGCTGATGCGCTTAGAACATCCAGCCTCGTCGTTGTCACACATCTTTGCACTAATAAAAAACAAATAATTGGTTAAATGCACGGAAAAATCCGGCATGACCTTTGCTAATTTTCTTAAACTAGGAGTGCCCGATTTCTGCCGAAACGGAAGTTACTCAACATTCCGGCAAAAATCGGGACTCATTTCATACAAGAACCTGCATACACGACATAATAAAGTGCCTCATACAAGCACAATCACAATTTCAAGTGCTAAAATTATATCATCACAGATTATATCACCTGTCATTGATGATAGCAAGCAAATACATGCAGATTATAGCACCTGTCATTATATGACAGCAAGCAAATACAAGTTTATATGACAACAAGTAACTTATATGACAACAAATAACTTATATGACATCAAATATGACAGCAAATATGGTCAGATTATATGACAGCAAGTTTTCACCATGTATTTTCAAACCAGGAGCATTTTAAACCAGGAGCATTTTAGATCAGCACTATCAAATATGGTCAGATTATATGGTCACCATTTCAGCACTACTAGACCATCACCAGGAGCATTTTAGATCAGCCACAAACTAGGATCATCATCAGCATAACTAGGATCATATATCTCCTAGCCACAAACAACACTAAAATCCATGAGTGCAAAACCATATGCTAGGCAACTACTACAGCAACTACAATAAAATTTGCTAACACTAACCTACTACAGCAACTACAAGCTAACTGCAAGCTACTACATCCACTACAATGAATCAAGCTAAACAAATCCAGGAGAACTTGATGCTAGGAAACCAGATGCTAGGAAGAACTTGTATCAGCCACTACAGAACTTGTTGTGGCTGCTAGGCAGGGGGAAGCTAGGGGGTGCACCCAGGAGTGTCCACCTAGGAGTGCAAAACCAGATGCTTTTTACCAAGCTAAATTTGCTAACCCTAGCTAGCTTCTTGTACATAGACTGTCCATGAGATGATTTTATCTTGTCTAATCATTTATATAAACAATCATTGCAAACTTTTGTAATATCTAAGCCAGAAATGGACATCTACTTGAAAGAAGGATCTTACTACCTTGCACATACACGGTTTGAAAATCCTATTTGATAAAATAAATTATGTGATCTTACTACTAGATCAACTTGAGGACAGTAGGGGGATTTCCACCCCTAAATTCAATTTCATTAATATTGTTAAATTCCATCTAAAGAAATTGATGGGTAATCAGAGTACCAAAGTAGCATTGCACTATCAAATGGGTGAAATTAAATGGGGGAAAACACAAAGGATTTTCATGCACGGGCCATAGAAAGGTACATGCATAATATTATTTCTCATATCCAAGATGAAAATGGGAATAATATGAGAGAGCATACTGAGAAAGATACATCCTTATGGAGATGTTACAAAAATAGGATGGGGGTTTCCTTTCCTACAAATAATAATATGGAGTTAATGGAGTTACTTCCTGAGGTGGACACTCTACAAAGTCTGGATTCCCCAATCACCGAAGAGGAAATATATGGATTGGTTAAATTCTTAATACCATATAAAGCACCTGGACCAGATGGTTTTAATGGTTTCTTTGTGAAAAATGCCTGCATATCATCAAGGAAGATTTCTTCAAGTTATGCTTTTGAGTGTCAGCTTGGGTCCATGCCTTTTACATTTTGGATTTACCCATGGGCACTACTAAACCCTCTGTCAAGGATTTCTCAACAATTATTAACATAATTGGAAGAAGACTGAATGCCACTATATCTTTTTGTCTTATGGAGACAGTCTCATTCTAGTTAATTATGTCTTGTCTTCATTGGCAATGTACTTCATGTGTACTGTGGTTATTCCCCTGGGGGTTATTGAGATCATTGATAAAGCTAGAAGAAGATGCTTATGGAGGAAGGAAAAAACAAGGAAAGAGTAAATTCACTGGCTGCTTGGGATATGATTTGCAAGCCAAAAGAAAAAGGAGGATTGGGAATATTGGATCTCAGGATTCAGAACAAAGCATTACTGATTACACTTGGATAAATTCTATAATAATGTTGATTTTCCCTGAGTCAAATTGATAAGGGACACTTACTATCATGAGTCTATTCCCCATATAGTTACACAATGTGGATCATTTTGATAGAGAGGGATATTTAGTCTTGATGATGAATGGAGAGCCATGACTATAGGAAAAGTAGGCAATGGTTTCAGTTTTATTTTCTGGAATGATCTATGGTGCAGCACATTGCTATCAACCAAGTTTCCCAGGCTTTTATCATATGCTAGAGAAAAATTGGCATCAGTACATGGCATATGTTCTATACAGAATTTACATGAGGCTTTTCACTTTCCATTTTCTATAGAAGCTTTCATAGAGTAAAATCAGTTACAAACAATTCTGAATGGAGTATCCTTGAACTCTAGTTGGCCATTGTTGCACTTTTTTAAAGCTTTTCTGGTGAGATTGTTACAGAGAATTGCTACTACTACTACTAGTAGTTGATGACTGCATGGACAACAATGATCGAGCCCATGATTGATGCAATCTCTACCAGTTTGCACATTCAGCGGGGAGAGAGGGAGAGAGGGGCCTGCAGAACCCTAACCATGGCCTGCAGAGAGAGGGGAGAGAGGGAGAGAGGGAGAGAGAGGGAGAGAGAGGGAGAGAGGGAGAGAGGGAGAGAGGGGAGAGGCGACGCTCACCTCTGACGGGCGGACGACGGGCAGACGACGACGGGCGGACGACGGCGGCCTCCACCTCCTGAGACGCGGCGGCTGCTCCTCCTCGGACACGGGCCTCCTCCTGAGACGCGGGCGGACCTCCTCCTCGGACACGTACGGGCGGACCTCCTCCTCCTCGGGCGTGGGCAGGCCTCCTCCTCCTCAGACGCAGCGGCGGCGGATCGAGAGCGGCGGCGGCGGTCCTTCGGCTTCGGGCTGAGAGATGGAGAGATGGGGATGAGAGAGGGGGTCGGGCGCCACGTGTGGATAAAGCCACTTAGGCGTAGCGCACTGAGCCATATTGCGCTACGGATATCTGTAGCGCACTATGGGATAGTGCGCTACGCCTATCGGCTTCTAACTACTGCATAAGAGAACTACAGCCCCACTAGCTAACAACTATACTAGCCTATCCCACTGGTTCTGCCCACTACTCTATTCTAAACCTGAGAGCACCCAGGTTCGAATCCTGGTGCCCCAATTTTTTGTTTTGATTTTAAAAATACTTTTAAATATTCCAAAAAATGCCCAAAAATGCCCAAAAATATGATTTAAAGTATAACTAAATTTCATAATACTTTGTCCATGAATATTACAATCTTTTTCGACCACGCGTTTACAATATTTTTTGAGCTAGCGTTTTACAATCTTTTTTCCCTTCTTTGTCGCGGTTGAATAATTTAGCCCCGGCACTTTAATGTTTCTTCTTTCGAACGGGCTACCTTTTTTGGGTAGGGTTGTCCTTTTTCTTCTTGTGATGTATGTTGCTGCATCGTAGTCGTCGTCATCTTCAATCTTTGGATCGCCGTACTGGTCGAAGTCTTGCTCGTTGGCGACTCCATCCATTCCGATGATGTTTCTTTTTCCTCTCCTCACGACAACACGACTAGGCTTTGTCGGGTCGGTAATGAAAAAACATTGGTCCACTTTGGTAGCCAGTACCCACGGTTCATTTTTCGCGGCCACGTTTGCACCGGCGGCCTTGGATTTGGCTGCTTCGGGTATAACCATGGTTGTGAAATACCGGTCTTCTCTTTCGACGCTCTTTGCCCATCTGACACGGAACATCGGCACCTTTTCTCCACAGTAGTCGAGCTCCCAGATCTCCTCGATTCTTCCGTAGAATCTTTCCTTCACGTTGTCATCGGTGTAGAATCCCGACGTTACGCCTGAGTTCTGATAATCACACTTGTTGTCCTTTTCCTCCGTGTAGAATGTGTAGCCGTTGATATCATACGCCTGATAGGTCACCAGGTTTTGCATCGGTCCCTGCGACAAGGTGAATATGATCTTTTCCGTGTCAGAAGAATGCGAGCGCGGGGGATTATCAAGGAGCGTCTGCCTAAACCAACGCATGAAATCTGAGTTGTGCTCTTTGATTATTTCTCCCTGCGTCCTCTGTATGCCCCGGTCACTGTACTTCTTCTAGATTAACCTTTTGTGCTTCTGTACCCAAGGATCGACCAGTTCTAAATGCTGTAGCGCGACGAGGTTTGCTCGATCAAAGTCTGCGCGTCGAAAATCGAAGTCTGCATGCAGTATGCGACGACCCTCTCGGTGACCAGATCCGTCGAGCTTGCCAAGGTGTCTGTTGACGGGAAGACCGACAGGGTTCTCGATGTCTAGATAATTCGTGCAGAAAGAGATGCACTCTTCGGCCAGAAAGACCGATCCATACACACATGAACATATCATTATCCTCTCCATACACACATGCATGAGCATCATCGATACTCTCCATATACACACACATATGACCATCGATCCTCTCCACATACACACATCATGAGCATCGATCATCTACATACATATGAGCACAGCATCATCCATATACACATGAACACATCCTTACATGGACAACTTACCGAGATGAGAGACCGATCGCGAGAAAGATGGAAAGGAGAGGTGCGCGCGTCGACCGAAGAAGGATAGATGAGAGACCGGAGACCTCCTCTATTACTTATGTAACATCCAAAGCAAGTTTTACATGCTAAAAATGGTGAATGTGTGGAGAAATTAAGGTGGGAAGGAGAAGATCCCGACTAGATCTAAGGAGGAAGAAGAAGGGGAAAGTGAAGTGTGGGGTGGTGGATGTGGTCACACATGTGCACATAAAGTGTTGTCCTAAAGAAATCGACACATCCGTGGCGCACACGGCCCTAGTGCGCCACAGGGAGTACAAACATCTGTGGCGCACTATGCCATGTGCGCCACGGATGCTCCTACTCCCTGTGGCGCACTAGGCCGAGTGCTCCACAGAAGTTTGTGGCCGTTTCAGAGCAGAGGGGGGCATGCGCTTAGGCGTAGCGCACCACCCCCATGTGCGCCACAGATGACACTAACAACCGTGGCGCACATGACTATAGTGCGCTACAGATGTTTGGCGTGCGGCCAACAGGGCCCTGTCCCACACACATCTGTGGCGCACTATAGTCATGTGCGCCACGGTTGTTCTAGTTATTAGTAGGGCACTGCCCACAGGTGAGCCACGCCTATTTTAGCCGTGGGGCACTTCAACCATGTGAGCCACGGATGTGCTGATTACCTATAGCCGTTTTCCTAGTAGTGTGAAATACACTGGTTTATGAAAATAACACACATCCAAGTTGTTCATGAAAAGAACACATATGCAAGTGGCATCTAGAGGATCCATATGGTTTATGAAAAGAACACTCATGCAGTGAATCCATGTGGTTTATGAAAAGGACCCACATCCAAGTGGTTTATGAAATGATCACACATGCAATGACATCTAGTGGATCCAATTGGTTTATGAAAAGAACTAAAACGGTATGACTCGGCAGGGTAGCACCTCTATGTATCACGCTAATCCCTAGATTGGTTCATTGGCATACATAGCATCGATAGACATCAAAGAATTAACAATGCATCATTATTAGAACGGTATGATCCAAAAAATTGCATTTATTACAAACTTTGCAAAGCATAACGCTTTCTCAAATAAACAAGTATCAAATAGATAGCATAAATAAAGTAGCTCCAGTCTCCATTATGCGCCACAAGCGAACAAAATGTTGAGTGGAGGGTCGGAGCCAACACAACTACTCAGAGTAACCGGAAGAGTAACCTGCAACATAAAACATAGCAGCCCCGAAGGGTCAATACTTGGAATGTACTAGCAAGTGGAACAATGAGAGAAACAACAAGACTAATATCTACATGCATATCTGGCTTGTGGGGTTCAGGCTTAGTTGCAGCACCAAAATACTTTATCCTAACATTTGTAAAGCATTTGATCTTCATCACACAACCCAATTATGTTTCAACCACAAGTTTTAGCAATTACAAGTTAGAATGAATGAGAACATGGCATAGCACCCATAATTCAGCAACTCAAATGTCCATTACCGGGGACACGGCTAAGTACTTAGTTTTACACCCTGCAGGGGTTGTACACTTTACCCATATGATCTGGTCGACCCGCGCGTACCATGACACTCATATTGAGTCATGATAGGGAGAAGTCCAAGAAGATATAATTCGGGAAGTAGCTCCCCAAGCCCATCCACGCACCATACCAACCTATCACATTCACTACATCTCTGGATACGAAGAGCTCGGGTCACCACGACCTACTAAGTCCATCTAGCCACCCATAACTCACTGGCATATGGCTATACACGTAAGCTACCAAATCAAGACAATAATCATTTCTCTGAAACCTAGGTGGCCATCCACAAGTGTGATACTCGCGTAAACCATAGACATGGTCCCGACATTCACGAACAAAGCAATTACCAGAGAGTTCATTAATTAAGTTGTTTTAAATTTTCCAAACACATACTTTCAAAACAATCTTTATCATGGTGTATCCCACCCTCGTCTACATAATCACAACTACTTATGGTGGCTCACCTAACAAGGAAGGCTACGATCATAATAGGATATAGCATAGCAATAGATATAACATGTAAAAACAAAGCAAAGCTACAATGCATATAGAAAGTAAATAGGACTTTTATGAAGCTCCACTTGCCTTGGTAGTTGTCGGAGTCAATAACACAATCCGCGCAATCACACGGATTACAGTCCTCACAATCTACATGAAAACATTTCAACCAAATAAACAAACCACATATAGAAATCAATAAACGCAACACAATGCATGCATGGCACTTTAATAAAGTTGCAGTAGTATAATTACGTTCTATGATCAATATTACTACTGAATAATGTATGGAAAAACCTTTAATGCAATGAAAACAATTTATGCAATTTAGAGGACTAGTTAAAAGGCTTTTAATCAAAACAATAAACCATGTTGTAACTGTGCTATTGAAGTTAGACAAAAATACTACTGGACAGATGGTTCAAATTAGAGCCAGGACCAAAAAGAATTGCGCCAAAAAGATTTACAGATCTTTTTCTATAATTTTTATACTACTTTAAACCTTTTTACATCCTCACGTAATTACGTAGAGTAAACCTGCAATATTATTAAAGAATAAACTTTTACGCATTTTTGTGAGTTCAACGGTATATTATTTTTAATTTTTAGCCTAGTAAATCTTTTTCTACGAATTTTTGAAGTTAGACAAACTTTCTGGAATTTAATTAAACTCTGAAAATCGGTAGGGAATATTCCAGCTGACTGTGCGATCAAGGCTGGCATGGCGCCGACTGGGCTTGACCAGTTAGCGTTCCACTAGGGCAGTCAACAGACACTCTGGTCTGTCCGTCTTGGATCGGACGGTTGGGGGAACGCGAGCTTGATGCTCACCTTGACCGATGGTGGCGGCCGCTCGGGCGACTGTGCCTGCTGGTGCTCCGGCGATGCTCGGCGTCGGCGGGGTGGTCCACGAGGCACGAAAAGGGGTGGCGGGTGTAGGGGCTGGGTCGGCGCGGATGGGTGCTTCATCGAGCGGTGGCAATTCATGGATGGAGCGGGCGAACAGCGTAGGTCTCCAGCGACAAAATCCGAGGTCTTCGGTGGCCTACGCGGAAAATAGGGACGTCAGGGAGATGCAGCTTCGGGCGGCGGTTCTATTTGCAAGAAAAAGAGGCAGGGGCAGGGTCAGACGGCCTCGGTGAGGCAGCTTACTGACGGTAATGGAGGCGGCGGCGGCAAACTCCGGCGAGGTATTGCAGCATCGAGGCAGCGCAATCCGCCAGGGTTCGAAGGGGCTTTTGGAGAGGGAGGTCGAGGCTTTTGTATTGCTGAAGGAACAATGAAGAATCACGAAAAGTTTCGGTGGATTCTCCGTGAGAATTGGTGATGGTGGCGGTGTCTGTGTCGAGCATGAACAACTCATGCGCTAGGGGGGCTGACAGGCAGGGCCCGCCTGTCGAGAAAAAAACAGAAAAGAGAAAATGACAAAAGGGGAAAGAGGGAAGGCCGCGCGGGCTGGATCAGGGCGGCTGGCGGGCTAGCTGGCGCGGTGTGCGCTGTGCGCTGCAAGCTGGGCCCCGGGCGGGCCGCTGGCTACCGCCTAGCTGGGATACCGGTTTTACTTTTTTCCTTCTCTTTTTATTCTTTTTCTGAACTGAAAACTTAGAGTGTTATCTGAATCTATTTGTAATTTCTGAAACTGAATTCAGCTGAAACTTAAAACAAACCTAACTTTTGATCTGTAGCTCTGATTCGAGTGAAACAAATTTCTACGGGTTTGTAATTGAATACTCTATGTATATATGTATTTAGGATGACTATATAGTGCCATCCAAGAAGATTCTAGGTAAAACCATACATAGGCTTAATTATATGAAAAACAAGGAAATATATGGTATTTTGGAAAAAAGGTTTTGAAACTGAAATTTTTCCATGATGATCATGATGCAATGACATGTATGATATACAGTACCAATTCTAGAAATTGGGATATGACAATATTAACCCCCTTAAGATGAATCTCATCCTCGAGATTCGACGTGGCTAGCAAATAGGTGTGGGTGGTCCTCTCGAAGGTCATCCTCTCGCTCCCAGGTGGCTTCCTCTTCGGTGTGATGGCTCCATTACACCTTGCAAAACCTGATCGTCTTGCTGCAGGTAAACCTCTCCGCTGTCTCCAAAATCTTGACCGGCTTCTCCTCATAAGTCAAGTCACTCTCTAGTTCAACCTCATCTAGTGGCACGGTGTCTCTCAACGGTGTATCCACCATCTCCGGATGACATTTCTTCAGCTAGGACACATGGAACACATCATGAATAGCAGACAGAGCTTCTGGCAACTCTAACTGATGTGCAACCTCTCCCTTGCATGCTACGATCATGTATGGTCCTATAAACTGAGGTGCCAGCTTACCCTTAATTCCAAACCTCTTAATTCCATGTAGTGGCGAAACTCTGAGGTATGTTCGATCTCCAATCTCATACACCACTTCCTTGCGCTTGGAATCATCATAGATCTTCTGTCTTGATTGTGCCACCTTCAACCTGTCATGAATCAAACTAACCTTCTCTTTAGCATCCTTGAGCAAATCAGGTCCAAATAGTTGACGTTCACCTACGCCATCCCATAGCAATGGTGTTCTGCACCTCTTACCATATAGTACATCGAATGGCGACGTCTTGATGCTGGATTGGTAGCTATTGTTGTAGGGAAACTCAGAATAGGGCAAATTCTCATCCCAACTAGCGCCACGAGCTAAGGCAAATTCTCATCCCAACTAGCGCCACGAGCTAAGGCAAATTCTCAGCATATCCTCCAAAATCTGATTCACCTTCTCTGTCTGACCATCCGTCTGGGGTGGAAAGCTGTACTAAACTCCAATCTCGTTCCCAACGACTCATGTAGCTGGCGCCAAAAGTGAGAGGTAAATTGGGTGCCTCTATCTGACACAATACTCTTGGGAACTCCGTGTAGGCACACAATTCTGTTCATGTAGATCTTGGCTAACTTAGCACTGGTGTAAGTGGTCTTCACGGGTATAAAGTGAGCTACCTTGGTCAAGTGATCGACCACTACCCAAATAGAGTCATAACCTAATCTCGTCCTGGGCAGTCCTGTGATAAAATCCATTCCAACTCTATCCCACTTCCAATCAGGTATCGTCCATGGCTGTAGCAATCCTGCTGGCTTCTGGTGCTCAGCCTTCACTCTACTACAGACATCACATAAAGCAATATATTCTGCAACTTCTCGCTTCATGATATTGCAAACTCATATCATAATCCTTTATGAGCTCGAACCATCTCCTTTGCCTCATATTCAGCTCCTTCTGTGTGAATATGTATTTTAGGCTCTTGTGATCCGTGAACACGTCACAATGCTTACCCATCAGATAGTGTCTCCACACCTTGAGCGAATGCACAACTGATGATAATTCTAGGTCATGCGTGGGGCAATTTCTCTCGTGGTGTTTAAGTTGGCGTGAGGCATAAGATACCACTCTTCCATCCTGCATCAATACACTACCCAGTACTTGACGAGAAGCATCACAGTACACTTGGAAATCCTTCTGAATATCCGGCAAACACAAGATATGTGCGGTCACTAGGCGTTGCTTCAGTTCCTGGAAACTAGCTTCGCACTCCTCGATCCATTCAAATTTCTTATCCTTCTTCAGTAATTCAGTCATTGGCTTTGCAATCTTGGAGAAATGCTCTATGAACCTTCTATAATATCTAGCAAGTCCCAAGAAACTCCGAATATCTGGTGACTCCCATTCTGTAACTGATGCCACCTTGCTTGGATCAACTGTAACTCCTTCACCCGACACCACGTGTGCAAGAAATCCAACAGTGTTCAACCAGAATTCACATTTACTAAAATTGGCATATAATTTATGCTCCCTCAGCTTTTCCATAATCAGTCGCAGGTGCTTCTCATGTTCAGCATCATCCTTGGAATATATCAATATGTCGTCAATGAAAACCACCAAAAATTTATCCAAGTACTCCATGAATACCTTGTTCATCATGGTCATAAAATATGCCGGAGCATTTGTTAGTCCAAAAGACATAACTGTATACTCATATAATCCATACCTAGTGGTGAAGGCAGTCTTTGGTATGTCTTCCTCACGGATCTACAATTGGAAATAACCTGATCTTAGATCAATCTTGGAAAACACCTTTGCTCCTTCCAACTGATCAAACAAATCATTTATATTGGGCAATGGGTATTTATTCTTGATGTTCACTTCATTAAGTGAGCGATAGTCAACCACCAATCTCTTACTACTATCCTTCTTCTCCACAAATAAAACAGGCGCGCCCCAAGATAATGAATTGGGCTAAATAAATCCCATGTCCAATTGCTATCTAAGTTGCTTCTTCAATTCCTCCAGTTCATCCACATCCGGCCTCTTGGCTATCGTTCCTGTCCCCGGCATCAAGTCAATGAGAAACTCCACATCCCTATCAGGTGGCATCCCTGGCAGCTCATCCGGAAACACATCGAGGTATTCCTTTACTACGGCCACATCTTCTAGGATAACTCCCTTAAGAGAATTCAACTCGGCCACTCCAATATTGGTAGGTGACTTATACCTGATCCTTACTCCCTCTAGTGTGGTGATTGAAATTTCTAGTTGAGCACAATCTATCTGACCTTGATGTTCCAACATCCAATCCATGCCCAATATGACATCTAGACCATAGGATTCTAGTATAACCGGGTGTGCAAGAAATGCATAAGCACCAATTTCTAGTTCAACCCTCGACATGCTGCACTAGCTATCATCTCTCCCCCAGGGGAACTTACTCTAATAGATCCTCTAAGAGCCTCGGTAGGTAGCTTATACGTATCCACAAATGCCCTTGAAATGAATGTATGCGATGCACCAGTATCGAAAAGAACAAATGCGATGTGGGTATTGATTGGAAACATACCAACCACCAGCTCTAGTTCATTTTGAATCTCCTCAACATTCACATGGTTAATTTTTGCCTTCTGATTTGCATTAGGCTTGCTTCCTGCTTCAACCCTCTTCTCTGGGCAATTATCAGCATAGTTCCCCATCTTCTTGCACTTGAAACATTCCACTTCACTGAGATCCCTCCTGCCAGAGCGGTTGTGTCGATTGTTCCTCCCAGAGTTGTTGTTGTAGCTCTTGTGGCCATTACGGTGGTGGCAATTTCCTCCACGGTGATGGTTCCCATTACCTCCACGGTGACTATTCCCATTACCTCCATTGTAATGGTTACCATTACCTCCACGGTGATGTCCAGAGTTCCCATTACCATGGTTGGAAGTACGAGACCTATGGTGCGACCCTGAGTTATGGTTGCCATTATACTTCCTCTTGCGCCTTTCAGCTTGTCCTTGTTTTCCCTCCAGAATTCTAGCCTTGTCCTTCAGAGTCTGGAAATCAGGAGCATGCACAATAGAAAGCTGGACTAAGAGCTCATCATTCAGACCATCAAGGAACCTCTCTCCTCTTGGCATTTGAGTCCACATCCTCTGGCATGTAGCGAGATAGATTAGAGAATTCCTCTATGTATTCAGACACATTATGGTGACTCTAGCGCAGGCTGCGGAACTCCCTCCGCTTCAGGCTCATAGTTCTAGTAGAGACATGGTGAGTCCTGAACCCTTCTTCAAACATCTCCCAGGTCACAGTAGCAATGGGGTGGGTGATATGGAAAGTATCCCACCAAGAAGTAGCTGGTCCTTCCAACAGATGAGCAGCGAATCTCACTTTCTCAGCATCGGTGCACCCAACTGTCACCAAGTCCTTGTTCACCGAGCGTAGCCAATCCAGTGCAACCATTGGCTCAGGTGTAGTAGAGAACTTGACTGGCCTCAACCTTAGAAATCGAGCAAGAGCATCCACTTGCAGGGGCGGATTGTTGTTGTTATTGTTTTTTTGTTGTTGTTCATCTGCTGGGTCAAAGCTTGCATCAACTGGGCCCATGCCTCCATTATCTGCTGCATTCCAGGTGGCGGGTCATTGGTGCGTCTCGGTGGCATCTGCGGTTCAACATAGGAAAGTTTTAGATAGAACAACTAAAGATAAGCAAATAGCCTTCTACCCATACAACATGCTCAATGCAACAACAATTCATCCACAACAACCATAAGCAATCACCACATAAGAAAACACACAAACAAGCATTGTTCCAGGTTTTCCTTAACCGTTTATAGCTACAAAATAGTTTAGAATCGTTGGTAACAATATTAGGCATAACAAAACAACAAATAAGCAAAAACCAGAAAACTGCCCGAACAGTACTGTCTTGTTCACGAATTGTTTTGCCTGACTTAAACTCGTCAGGAATTTTTGCTGATTTTTGTGCATATACTAAAGGTACTTACGCACCAGATCCCAATTTCCCAGATTTTTAGCAGTTACCAGTAAAATATGAAAAATCATACAGTACAGCAGATTCAGCAGAAAACTACAGCAATAATATCACGAATTTTACCCAAACTTGGCCAAATATCATTTAATAAATCTTACAAAAAATCCTGAAACTTTAGAGTACTTAAATGAGCATTCTAAACACAATAATCTAACAGTGCAGAATTTTACATTGATCGATATTTAAAGACTAACAAATTTCCTAATGAAGACTAATTTTTGGAGGACCATCTCTAACTATTTGATGAACATATTGCAATAGGTTCTGGAGTCCATGCGCTGGCGCTTCGATCCTCGTGCATGCCATGGCGGTGGCGTGTACACCTCTCCTGAGTCTTCATCACTCGAGTCCTCGAAGTCCACTTCTTCGGGATCCTCCTCCCCGTTCTCTTCAGCCATGGCGTTCTCTTCATCTCCTCCATCATCTCCATCATTGTCATCGTCGAAGTTGTTGTCATTGTTATATCCATCTCCATTCTCATCATCATCATCATCATCATCATCTCCGTTATAACCATTGTTGTCATCATTTGGTAGAGGGTTCTGTTGCGCGAGAAGGGCAGCAATCTGGGCAGCCATATTCACAATGGTTTGTTCTCGCTTAGCCACAACTTGATTCCTTTCTACAATAGTTTGGTTTAGCTCTTCAATTGTGGCATCCCTACCAATGAGGGCTTTCTCCATTGAATTCACAGCGGTGTGCTGGGTTTCCATCTCATATCCTTGTAAATGCATAGTGCCTTGAAAATAGTCCAACTCCTCCTTTTGTTGCATCAGCTTCTCTTCCCTCTCCCAAGCTTTAATTTCCATGTCTTCTATGTGTTTCTCATGGGGTGGCATGTCGTTCCGGTTGCCTGGGGTAACCTTCACATTCCCGTCCTCATTCTGCTTTCTAAATGAAAGGAAAGGTGAGCCTGCTGGCAGTCGGTGTTGGTGAAGATGGCACATGCATGACAAAGCCTCATGCATGGCCGATTCCACTCCTTGCTCCTAGGTAGGGTATTTCTTGGTGCGGTTGAGGTCTCAATGTCATGCACGGTGGGATCTGCAAGAACAATAGTGGTGATCTCCCATACGCGATCTCCAGGCACATATGCGTTCATCCTCCTCCCTTTGAACATCGGCATTAGCATGCCTAGCGTCTGATAGAGCTCCGCCAACTACCTTGCGAAAAGTCTTGGTGATTGAAACCCAACATACTCAACTCTGGTGGCATCTCCAATCTATCAATTGTAAAGAGGAAGGGGTGAGAATAGCAAAGGATAAGAATGTACTAGAATGAAAGACATAAGAATAAAGACATAATTCGAAATAGACTTAAATAAAGCTAAGGCTTCCTATTCCAATCCTAGGTCACGATCCTATAGTCAACACACTGCTCTGATACCATCTGAAACGGTACGACCCGGTAGGGTAGCACCTCTATGTATCACGCCAATCCCTAGATCGGTTCATTGGCATACATAGCATCGATAGACATCAAAGAATTAACAGTGCATCATTATTACAACGGTATGATCCAAAATATTGTATTTATTACAAAGTTTGCAAAGCATAACGCTTGCTCAAATAAACAAGTATCAAATAGATAGCATAAATAAAGTAGCTACAATCTCCATTATGCACCATAGGCGAACAAAATGTTAAGTGGAGGGTCGCAACCAACACAACTACTCGGAGTAACCGAAAGAGTAACCTGCAACATAAAACGTAGCAGCCCCGAAGGGTCAATACTTGGAATGTACTGGCAAGTGGAACAATGAGAGAAACAACAAGACTAATATCTACATGCATATCTGTCTTGTGGCATTTAGGCTTAGTTGCAGCAACAAAATACTTTATCCTAACATTTGTAAATCATTTATAAAGCATTTGATCTTTATTACACAACCCAATTATGTTTCAACCACAAGTTTTAGCAATTACAAGTTAGAATGAATGATAACATGTCATAGCACCCATAATTCAGCAACTCAAAGGTCCGTTACCAGGGACACGGCTAAGTACTTAGTTTTACAGCATGCAGGGGTTGTACACTTTACCCATATGACCTGGTCGACCCGCTCGTACCATGACACACATATTGAGTAATGATAGGGAGAAGTCCAAGAAGAGACAATTGGGGAAGTAGCTCCCCAAGCCCATCCATGCACCGTACCAACCTATCAAATTCACTACATCTCTGGATACGAAGAGCTCGGGTCACCACGACCTACTAAGTCCATCCAGCCACTCATAACTCACTGGCATATGGTTGTACACGTAAGCTACCAAATCAAGACACTAATCATTTCTCTGAAACCTGGGTGGCCATCCACAAGTGCGATACTCAGGTAAACCATAGACATGGACCCGGCATTCATAAACCAAGCAATTACCAATTCCACCCAAAGGGTTCATTAATTAAGTTGTTTTCAAATTTTCCAGACACATACTTTCAAAACAATCTTTATCATGGTGTATCCCACCCTCATCTACATAAGCACAACTAAGCACAACTACTTACGGTGGCTCACCTAACAAGGAAGGCTACGATCATAATAGGATATAGCATAGCAATAGATATAACTTGTAAAAACAAAACAAAGCTACAATGCATATAGAAAGTAAATAGGACTTTTATGAAGCTCCACTTGCCTTGGTATTTGTCGGAGTCAAACACACAATCCGGGCAATCACACGGATTATAATCCTCATAATCTACACGAAAACAATTCAACCAAATAAACAAACCACACATAGAAATCAATAAATGCAACACAATGCATGCATGGCACTTTAATAAAGTTTTAGTAGTATAATTATGTTCTCTGATCAATATTACTACTGAATGATGCATGGAAAAACCTTTAATACAATGAAAACAATTTATGCAATTTAGAGGACTAGTTAAAAGGCTTTTAATCAAAACAATAAACCATGTTGTAACAGTGTTGTTCAAGTTAGACAAAAATACTAATGGACAGATGGTTCAAATTAGAGTCATGACCAAAAATAATTGCGCCAAAAATAATAACAGATCTTTTTCTATAATTTTTATACTACTTTAAACATTTTTACATCCTCAGGTAATTATGTACAATAAACCTGCAATATTATTACAAAATAAAATTCTACGCATTTTTGTGAGTTCAACGGTATATTATTTGTAATTTTTGGCACAGTAAATCTTTTTCTACGAATTTTTTAAGTTAGACAAACTTTCTGGAATTTAATTAAACTCTAAAAATCGGTGGGGAATATTCCAGCTGACTGTGCGGTGAAGGCTAATGTGGCGTTGACTGGGTTTGACCAGTCAGCGGTCCACTGGGGCAATCAACGGACAATCTGGTCCGTCCGTCTTGGATCGGACGGTCAGGGGAATGCGAGCTTGATGCTCACTTCGACCGACTGCGGCAGCGGCTCGGGCGACGGTGGTTGGCGGTGCTCCGGTGATGCTCGGCAGAGACGGGGTGGTCCACGAGGCGCGAAAAGGAGCCGCGGGTGTAGGGGCTAGGTCGGCATGGATGGGGGCTTCGTCAAGTGGCGGCAATTCGTGGATGGAGCGGGCGAACGGCGTCGGTATCCGGTGACGAAATCCAAGGTTTTCGGTGGCCTGCATGGAAAATAGGGACATCAGGGAGATGCGGCTTCGGGCGACAGTTCTATTCGCAAGAAAAAAGAGGGAGGGATGGGGTCGGACAGCCTCGGTGAGGAAGCTTACCGATGGTAATGGAGGCGGCGGAGGCGGCGAACTCCAGCGAGGGATTGCAGCGTCGAGGCGGCGCAATTCGCTAGGGTTCGGAGGGGCTTTTGGAGAGGGAGGTCGAGTCTTTTGTATTGCCGAAGGAACAGCGAAGAATCGTGAACAGTTTCGGTGGATTATCCGTGAGAATCGGCGACGGCGGTGGTGTCTGTGTCGAGCACGAACAGCTCGTGCGCTAGGGGGGCTGACAGGCGGGGCCTGCCTATCGGGAAAAAACGGAAAAGAGAAAAGGAGAAATGGGGAAAGAGGGAAGGTCGTGCGGGCTGGATCTGGGCCGCTGGCGGGCCTGCTGGCACGGTGTGCGATGCATGCTACAAGCTAGGCCCCGGGCGGGCCGCTGGCTGTCGCCCGACTGGGCTGCCGGTTTTACTTTTTTCCTTCTCTTTTTATTCTTTTTCTGAACTGAAAACTTAGACTGTTATCTAAATATGTCTGTAATTTCTGAAACTGAATTCACCTAAAACTTAAAACAAGCCTAACTTTTGATCTGTAGCTCCAATTCGAGTGAAACAAATTTCTACGGGTTTGAAATTCAATACTCTAAGTATCTATGAATTTAGGATGACTATGTAGTGCCATACAAGCAGATTCTAGGTAAAACTATACCTAGCCTTAATTATATGAAGAACAAGCAAATATGTGGTATTTTGGCGAAAAGGTTTTGAAACTGAAATTTTTCCATGATGATCATGATGTAATGACATGTATGATATGCAGTACCAATTCTTGAAATTGGGATGTGAGAAGAACACACATTGAATGACATCTAGTGGATCCATGTGGTTTATGAAATGAACATTCATGGAGTGACTCTACAGGTTTATGAAAAGAACACACATCCAAGTGGTTTATGAAAGATGTCACAAATGCAATGACATATAGTGGATCCAACTGGTTTATGAAAAGAACACACATGCAATAACATCTAGTGGATCCATGTGGTTTTTGAAATGAACAATCATGGATGTATCTACTAGTTTATGAAAAGAACACATATCCAAGTGGTTTATGAAAAGAACACACATGCAATGATATCTAGTGTATCAGTGTGGTTTCTAAAAAGAACACACATGGAAGTGGCATCTAGAGGATCCATGTGGTTTATGAAAAGAACACTCATGCAGTGAATCCATGTGGTGTATGAAAATAACACACATCCAAGTGGTGTATGAAATGAACACACATGCAATGACATCTAGTGGCTCCATGTGGTTTATGAAATAAACACACATGCAATGACCTCTAGTGGATCCATGTGGTTTATGAAAAGAACACACATGTAATGACATCTAGTGTATCAGTGTGGTTTCTAAAAAGAACACACATGTAAGTGGCATCTAGAGGATCTGTGTGGTTTATGAAAAGAAAACTCGTGTAGTGAATCCATGTGGTCTATGAAAATAACACACATCCAAGTGGTTTATGAAATGAACACACATGCAATGACATGTAGTGGCTCCATGTGGTTTATGAAATGAACACACATGCAATGCCATCTAGTGGATCCATGTGGTTTATAAAAAGAACACACATGCAGTGAAATCTACTAGTTTATGAAAATAACACACATCCATGTTGGTTATGAAAAGAACACACATGCAAGTGGAATCTAGAGGATCCATGAGGTTTATGAAAAGAACACTCATGCAGTGAATCCATGTGGTTTATGGAAAGAACACACATCCAAGTGGTTTATGAAAAGAACACACATGGATTGTATCTACTAGTTTATGAAAAGAACACATATCCAAGTGGTTTATGAAAAGAACATACATGTAATGACATCTAGTGTACTAGTGTGGTTTATGAAAAGAACACACATGAAAGTGGCATCTTGAGGATCCATGTGGTTTATGAAAAGAACACTCATGCAGTGAATCCATGTGGTTTATGTAAAGAACACACATCCAAGTGGTTTATGAAACGAACACACATCCAATGACATCTAGTGGCTCCATGTGGTTTATGAAATTAACACACATGCAATCACATCTTGTGGATCCATGTCGTTTATGAAAAGAACATACATGCAGTGACATCTACTAGTTTATAAAAATAACACACATCCAACTTGTTTATGAAAAGAACACACATGCAAGTGGCATCTAGAGGATCCATGTGGTTTATGAAAAAACTCATGCATTGAATTCATCTGGTTTATGAAAAGAACACACATCCAAGTGGTTTATGAAATGATCACACATGCAATGACATCTAGCGGATCTAATTGGTTTATGAAAATAACACACATGAAATGACATCTAGTGGATCCATGTGATTTATGAAATGAACACTCATGGTGGCTGTTAGATCGCGTTTAATGGTGGCCGTTAGATCGCGTCTTGCAGAAGTCCCACCCCCGTGAAGAACTAGTTGTCTGGTCCAATTGTTGCAGACTGTTTAATTGGGGCATGTGGACGAATAAGATGGTTCTTCATAAGACCGATCCGCGAGTAGGTTGTTCTGCGACATGATTGGCCACGCTTACTTTTCACTTATATTATTATTATTTCCACTCCGCTATAGCGTACTAGTAATATCATAGAGCTCGTGAGTGAGCACATCTCCTCCACAGTCTGCACCTCCACCACACGTCACCATGCCTGGATGACTCCACCGGCTTTCGTGCGCCGTGCCTGGATGACATCCGCTGATTTTCAGGTCGCTACCTTCATGCTAAGAAATCATTTTACAGGCTTTTGCATTTATCTTACATATTCCTGCTATTCGCTGATCTAACTGCGGATGTTTTATCCGATTTCTCGACGAACTTCAGATGTGGGAGCTGCCGAAGGACGAGTGTGAGCTGCTGCAGCCCGAGAATCTAGAGATCATCGCGTGCAACATCACAAAGACATTACCGCTCATGTGCTCCCAACCAGGATGCTTTTGACGTTACTCCTACTACGAGCTCCCGCTCCACGAGCTCGCGTGCCAGCATGACGCATGCTCCTACACGGAGCTGGGCGGTAACTACACTGGTCTGCTGGTAGATCTCGTCGTCCACCTTGTAGAGTAGCACTTGATCAAAGTGATTAGGATCTCGTACAGCCACTCCCAACTTCTCGAAGAGCAGGTTCCATTCACTAACTCGGCACTCCACCGGCTAATTTTCCAGGGGGGGGATGGCTCTGTTTTTGTCATGACCATCACCGCCGATGTTCAGGGAACCAGAGTTGGGCCCACCTTCATGTGTGTGGTATGCGTCAAGTAGGTCTCGAGTGCATGGCCCCTATACATGGTGCGCATGTGGGCGAACGCCCAACCGCTGTTGTCCAATAGCATTCTTGTGCTAGCCGAGGCGCCGAGTTGCCTGACACCGTGGGAGGTGGAGTATGCGGACGTAAGGTCAATCCTATGTGTGCCATCTCAATACTTTGTCGGTGCTGGACCGTACAGGCAGATGCATTTCTAATTTATATCGAGAAGACCAACAGGGAGTTGTAGTACTGATGTTGTCGTTAGTGTTAGACTTAAGCAATGCTTTTCTAGTGTGTAGAGCATACGTGTTGTGCAAATGTAACCCAGTTATAGTTTTTAGTAATCCTTAATAATTCGATGAGTTATAGGTCCCATCAGCTTGTTGTTGTCACGTTGCAAAGTCCACTTTCTCTGGACAGATTTGCGGTAACCCAGCATACCACTGCATGATGCAGTACACTATAATCATTGACATAACACCAATGAAACACCGTTCACTAGTATTACATCCCTCAGAGTGGTACAACAGAAACACAGCAGGTCCAAGACATGACTATAGATTACAAGTCAACTCTTTACAAAAGATCCAGAGAACACTCTAGGTGAAAGAGAGAGAAAGAACTTCTTACAAAGAAGAACCAGAAATAATAACTCAGAACTATCTAGTAACTACGACTAGTATATAAAATATTTGGCTTGCCATTGCTGCTATTGCAATGCTCTACAGAAGTAGGTTTTATGGCTAGAGAATCTACTTATGTCTACATAAGAACTTAGTCTTCAGTTCGTTGACGTATATGTTGACTTCATTGACACTTTTGAGAACTTGAGTTGTCGATGATGGTTTCTTGAGAAGAAATTGATGTTGACGTCGTCTTCAACGGCTTAGAACCTAGCAAGGGTTAACAAGGTACGGTTCAGTACGAGCATACTCAGCAAGTTCACTAAAAAGGAGTGTATGATGCACTATCTCTATAGCCACAGACCATAGGTCGTAGTTCAAAGGTTGCTTTTATTCTGAAAACTATGTTCGACAGCCTTCACAGGTTGACCAGAACCTTCATGGGGTTCCTTTCCTGCCGCGTTCGTAGCTCCTTCCCGTAACAGGGAGTAACATGTCATAATTCTTACACTCTATAGAGGTGCGTCACTTTTCCCATAAGAGACCTTAGCCTTGTTGCACAACCGGGCGATCTTTCCCGTCCACAATTCCGTGATGTGGGGCCTAGTCTAAGATCCAAGCCAGTACAGCCCTCTCCACGACCCCGCATGAGAGACGATCCCCCGAGACAACTAACAGGTTACTCTTTGTGTAGCCTCTCGGAGACTCCATAGGCAGCTCTGTCTGGCGGTCACCATCAACTATGGTGAACTCAAACCCAGTTAGAGATGCACATATAATCTAGACACCTAGCTCACGGGGAACTAAGGGGCCCACCCATTTGCTGGATTCTCTGGAACTCGACGAGAAATCAACAGCCTCACGATAAGGTCATCCTTCCATGCGAAAGGGAGAAGATACAACTGACTTTCCCGTCCCATTCCAAGTCTTATGGTTGACGCATAATATACGACGCTAGAATCATTGGCGACATTGGTTGTTAAGTCCTAGATATTATGTTCCTTTACCACTAGAACTGTATCAATAGATTATTACCATTTGGTAAATAATCCATAATCATATTATTGTAAATATAGTGTTTTCTGACCTTTTTGAAATGCAGGTGATGACAACATTTAAGTTACAAGCATTTGATAGAAAATAATCAAAGGACATGAGCAAGTTGTGAACTTGCCTTTTGTGATTGCAAGATTATGCACTCACGGTCTTCAAGACAATAGAAGATCCAAATTCTATAAACAGCATCATTGGTCTGGTAAGGACTAATGTTTAAAGAAGCAAGATGCAATTATGCATAAGTAATGTAATGTAGTTTGATAAACGTGAACCTCTGGACTAATCATATTTGATCTAGGATTCAGAAACTAGGAATGGTTCTTTAGAATGTGTTTCACTTTTATATCATCTTCAGACTTGTGCTTCTTATTGAGGCTTGTGAGAGTGTGTGAAACAATATGTAAATACAACAAGTAGCATACAATATTGAAGCACTCAAATGGGTCATGATATCTAAAAGATTTATTAAGAAAGATTATTAATCACTTAGAGCTTTCAAGATGTGTTTAAGGATTACTTTTAATGTTTCTTAAAGGAATAACTTTCAAATGAAAGGTTACTTTTACAAAGTAAAGGTATTTAAATTTTAACATGCAAATTATAAAAGTGAAGTATAATAACATTCTAAGATTGAGGTGGATCACTATCTGGCAATTATGATGGAAATTATTATGTTAAGTTGTTAAGAGTTAAAGGACTTGTTATAAGATTTTTGTTTGAAGTGGCAAAACGAATAAATTTTGAACAAAAGATTTCTTTGATAAGGTTTAACCAATCTTTATGGTTAATAGAATGTGATAATGTCATTTGAGTTTGTTCGATAAGTTTGGATTTGAGATGCCTTATGACTTTATTTGGAATAGACAAAAGTTAACTATAAAAACATAATTAGATCTAGGGTGTGATGTTTTTAAAAGTATTAATAAGCTTTAAACCTTGTAACAAGCATGTTTGAAGGTATAAGATCATTCACTTTCAGCTTTAGTATATGATGAGTTTAAATGTGATTTGTTATTATAAATATAGTTTATCTTATTAAGGAAAGTAAATTTAGATGATTTGAATAAACTATTAGAGCTAGAATCATGTTTAAGAATAGTTAAGAGATAAATAACATTCCTTTTTATGATGTTTAAAATTTACTTAAATTATTGGTTTAGTTTGGATTTATGATTTTAAAAGAGTTTTATAAGGTTAATAAGTTACACTTAAGTTTTATTGCAGATCCAAGTAATAGCTTTGGACTTATTATTTAGTTATTAGGGATTTAAGGTGTTATATATAGAATTGTGCTTCTTGTTTTTTTATTTGAGAGATGTTTTTTACAGAATTTACAAACTATCTTTTATAAAATAGGTAAGGATTTAATTCCTTAAAATCTTAAAAATCTTTAGGAAAATACCTTTAGTATTTTTCTAGTAAAATATATTTACTCAAGATTTTTAAAATGATTTTTTATTTATTTTTAGTTATTATTTTTATTTTTACAAAATTATACAAAGGGTTAAATGTCCTTGACTATGTGTTCCAAGTTTTATTTGTAAAAAATTAAGTTAGTATTTTTGTAAAATAGTTGATTTATTTTCATATGCAAAAATGATTTTTTTTATTCATTTTTAGGACTTTTCCTTAATTTATGAGATTTTATTAAGGATTTAAGGGTGTTAATATTTATTCACATTTGACTTAGCTTAAATAAGTAAAATTATATTTTTCCTAGGCACTTATCATTTTTGTGATCATTTTGATATATGATATATATTTTTAGGATGTTTCTATATTTTCCTAGGATAAAATAATTTCAGGGGTATTTTGGTAATTTATGAAATAGGAAATTGATTTTTTTGTGGGGATAAATAATTGGGCTATGCATTGTTGAGGAAAACTAGGCCTGGTCCACTCGGACCAAGTGGTCTTGGCCCACTAGGTCGGCCCAGCCTAAACTGAGATCAAGCCCCACCCTGATCTTTCTCTTCCTCTCTCTCAACGCATTCAGGAACGCACACAAGCCTCGCAAGCACACGACACCCACCGCCGCCAGCGCCGCCTCTTGCTTTCCTAGCTACCACCGGCTAGATCTGGTGATGATGACCACCATCGCGGCCCCGCCGTTGCCTCCTCCACGGGTTCCCTAAGCCATGTTGCTGCTCTCTCCTTGCCCGGGCGCTTAGACGAAACCCTAACCCCGCCTAGGGATCGGTCGCTGGTGCGATTCCGGCGTTCTAACGCCTACTCGCCATGTGTGACCTCCGCCATGAGCATCCCGCTGCTCCTCCTTAAGGTTCGATTTCTTTGGCCTGGCCTGCAGGACCCCTGCATCGATCACCTCCTCTCCGACGGTGTGGCTACTGCTGCTACTACCATGGGCTAGCCATGACCTCCCTCACCTTGGTGAGGTGGTAGGCTCAGCTGGCCTCCTCCCCTCCTTCGACTACTTCAACTAGGGTTCAGCTACACCTCTGATTTGATAAGTTTAGGTATGATCCTGCCCTCCTCTGCTCTCTCTCATATGTACCATAGGATCTAGTAGATGTGGTGTGCTTGATTGGTACTGGTTGTGGCTAAAGTTTGTGGTGTTGGACAACCTACTGTTTGTGATGTTCACTACCCTGGATTTTGTGTTCTGCTTCTAACTATAAGCTATCCTTAGTTGCTGGGATACTCTGATAGTAATGCAGAGGTGTTAGTGGGGTGGTTCTTATATTAGGATTGCATATAGGTTGTTTCTAAATATGAAGAAGAGCATGATGTTTTTTAATAGCCAAGCATGTCCCATAGTTGATGATGTTAATTCTTAACATCTGTATTTTGGGAAATAGAAAATACATGTTGTTTTATTAGGCAAAGGTACCTATGATGTGCAGGAGTGTGTGTGGTTGGGATACCTGATTGCTGTTTGGTCAAGTGTATATGATAGTTACAACTTGGTACTAGGCAATAGTGATGATCTAGTTAACTTTCCTAATCTGGTCCATGTGTACAAGTAATAGTTCACAAAGAGAAGTTGCTTTGCTGTAATATAATTGGATACAACTAGTCTATATGTACCCCTCTATCCCATAAGTAATTCTCAAAAAAGGTGTATGTGATATGCTAGAATATGCATAAAGGAATGCTTGCTGAAACCATTTGTTAGCATCACACAAGTGTGGTAGATCAATAGCTTGATCAAGTGCAGGCAAATAAGTAATTTATTATTGTTATACTTGCTATGATTTAATCTTGATGGGGTGTTCTGGAGTTTATTAGTGATCATATGATCACCTAGATCGATGTAGGATGGCTCCAGATCAAGTAGATGCTTTTCTAGATGGTTTGGTACTGTTTGAGTGCTCTATGATTGATTTATTTGCTCTTGGTTGTTGTCCAGTAACACTACTTATTTCTGCAAGATCCTTTCCTTATCCTTTCCTCTCAAACTGATAAGAATAGAGGCTACATGATCTACTTTATGCTCCTAAGTAAATTCTACTTGCTGCTCTTAGTAGCTTACTACCTTATCCTTCTAGTGATCTGAATATCCTTTGGAGCTTGTTTCTTTTCTAGAGGTTGTCCTTCTGGATTCTGAATAATCTCCTAGTGGTTCACTTGATCAACAGCTGGTGCAATCCTTCTCCTCCCAACTCCTAGTTTGATATAATTGATTTGCTCCTGCTATTCTTCTGGTAGCCTTCTCCTTGCTTCTTGGTGATTCCAAAAATCTTGTTGTAGGTTTGTGGCTATCCTAGTAGATAAACCTGTATGCTTGTTGATAGATCTTGCATGTAGTTGATAGATAGGTACTGGTGTGATCTTTCTGAGGAGAGGTAAATGTGGTGCAACAGAGAGTTGGGTGTGTTTCTATACAGTTGCTGTGTTTTCTTCTTTTATATTGATGTACTACTGCTCCTCTCTCTATGATGTTGACAACACAACAGTTTGCATGTGGGGATGGTGCTTCTTGCAAGTGGGCCTAAGATGGTGCTTGTCACCAAGTTCCTTTTCTTATCTTCCTAGTGCAAGCTTGGGTTGTGCCGATGTTGATCCATGTGTAGCACTAGATTCCTTTCTTTACTCCCAAGTGTAAACTCGGGTTGGACTACTATTAATCGTTGGACTTAAATCAGTACCCAACTATTTAATGTTTTGTATGAAAATAAACATGAGTTTTATTGTTATTCAATTGGCTACTGATTCAATTTCATCTTGAGTCCCTAATGTCAATCTTCTTAGAAAATGTTAGCTTATTCTTAACAGGGAGCTCGTGTTGTTTCTATGGTTATAGATATTTGAGTTGCCAAATGAACCAATTGTTGCTGACTATTTGAACATGAAGATTAACCTGTGGCTTCGATTCATTTTGTAGGAACCAAATAAAGAAGAAAAGATCGGGAACATGAAGAAATGTCCTTAAAGATTAGTGTAGGATTTGTTCTATATTTATTCTTATGTAACTTATTATTCATGTAACTGTAATTTCCTTTTTCTTTTGAATATCTGAAATAATAGTGTAACGTTTTTATTATTGTATTAAAGTTATTCCTTTCTATTCCATTGATTGGTTGTATTATTACACATATTGTAAAGACAATATCTTCTTGTGTTAAAAATTATTTATTGTTTAGTCTATTTCATGGTAATTGACTTTTATTCTTTTATTGTAAAAAAATGTATTACTACCTGTAAATAGGTGAGAATACATTTACATTTCTTATGATATCCATTTCTTTTGTACTTTAATACTAGTGATTGTTGATAAATAATATCTCAAATATGTATTTATAATCATAGTTATAATATCCTTTTCAATTATAATTCTATTTCAAATCCTTTTAGAATTCAAATATATCTGTTGAATATTCAAATTTGAATTGCCTTCCCTCAAACACAAAGGTACAATAGAGATCATGTCGAAATCTTTCACACTTGCCCGGATGCCTCCATCAGAACAAGAGAGATCTCGATCCCTCTATAGCTTATTTAGTTTTGCGCGAAAATTCCCCGGATTTTCTATGCATGAATGCAATGCACAAACATTATCTCAGCTTATTTCTAAGCTCTAATGCTGGGATGTTACAGACTCTCCCCCTTAAAATAAACTTCGTCCCTGAAGTTCATACTCACTTACGTTTCGGAATGAGGTGTTGACTTGTATTGATCACGGCATTTCTTAACTCCATTCTGATCGGAATTGGGGATAATTGTGGTATCCCGTATCCAGATCTTTTTCCTTGAATCCTCTTCATTATGACAATATCCACTGTCCTTTCTAACTTACCTTATAGTTCCTTTTACAATATCTCTTTGGCTTATGCCCTTAAAGTCCTATTTATAATTGGTTGTGGACACATTTTGTCCCTTTCAATAAGGTTTCTCTACTACTTTACACTGAACTATTTCAGTAGACTCTCCTCCTTCTCAAGGACAACTTACCAGTTGTTTCCCCTTTATAACTAGTCCACTAGGTTTAATCTATTATCTCTCTTTCGATCCTTCATCCAGACATACTCTTGGAAATACTTTATAATGATGACTTCTTATAACCTTATGAAAATAAGGCTTAACCTCATCATTACTTTAAACTTCTTCTCCAACCTTTAATCGGAAAGTTAGACAACAACACGTCAGTGTTTATTGTTTACTCTCCCCCTTGGGGTTTCCTAATGGTCTCTAATATGTATGTATAATATCCATTAGCTAAGGTATTGGTCTCTGTCCAGCTTATATTTTACTTATGGAAGGTCTCATGAAAGAATCTACGGTACACCCACATAGTTGTGGATCTCCGAAATGAATCTTCCAACATTACTTGTCTTACTCTTAACCTTCTGGACATTTTCACTTTAGTAGGCCTGATTTCTCAAAGCGTCTCAAAAGACGATCTTTAATTTCATACTTCCTTAGGTCTAACTTAACTTAGGCCAAGTCTTATGCTCTTTCAGTCATACACAGATGACCTGATTAGCGAAACTGCTAGAATACCAGCTACGGATACTCAGTTGCGGTTCCTCCTAGGTGTATGGATTAGCCTATAGGTTCTGGACTTACTACTGGCATTCTCTCTGACTTGTCAGAGCTTGAATACCACTTTTGTTTCAAAACTTCTACTTTTTACCCTTTCATGTTACTTCCATGAACTTGGTACAACTACTTCATTAGCTTCTTAGCAACATCACCTATCTTGAGTGAACTTAAGTTCATTCCTTCATATTGCTCCACACCTTTTCTGCACTAATATTCCTTCTTGTTACCAACTAATAATAAGTTGGGATTAATCCATCCTTCTAAATAGTGTTGATACTCCTTATAATTGGTTGCACTCTTCATGTAAGCCTTCATCTTGATCTTCGGAACTCGTCACTCCCTTACACGAATTCCCTTTTCTATCTTGGTCTATAACATCAAGTAATAACTTGATGATGCAACATGCATTTGCATACCAAGTCAAACTTCATGTACAGATCTAGTCAATCAAGAAGATTCAAGAAAAACCAGAAATCCAAATGTGGTACATATAACACACATCATTCTAAGCCCAGAATATAGTAGTTGAGTATAATACCTCTAGAATTCAGGCTTAGCTGTGTAGTATATGACACCTCCTAGTATAGGTTTTCTTTGTGATACTTAGCACTTAGGGGTTAAACTTTTCTTTGTCTCAATATCTACCCTGATTGCTCAGTTGCAACTAGATAATATTGAGCAAAGTGGTCTCACTTTGGTCCTGACTAACCACTCACCTTTCTTTTGGGACTACTAAAGACTACCAACCTTCCATTATATCATAGACTATCCTCACATGATCTCTCAAAACTACTAACAAAGTTGTAGTTACTACCTTAATCCAAAAATTATCATAATGTTATAATACCTATGATTTCTATCATAGAGCTACACGGTTCTTTACTTACTATTGTTACAAGATTTATTACTGAGTACTTTTCTTAATTACAGACTTTTCATGGTCTCGGAGCTATTCTCACCATGAACTTGTTAAGCTTTACCTAGTCATCATGATTAAAGAGCTAATCTCACCATGATGACACTTCTTCTTATCTTACTATTAATGATTCTTAACAGAATTCTACTCCATCACATGGAATTCTCAAGTGAATGACACATGATTTACCTCCAATTGTATCCATACATACTCTAATGGTCTACCTTAAGTGGTCTAGTGGTGTCCACTAGTGATAGGATTCTGCTACTTCATAGGGGTTCTAAATATAGACTCCATCATTAATACTACTCCACATGATATCCTAATCTTAGTCCTAATCTTCTTTGATATTTTATCTTACTTAATATGTCTTAATGGTGTTATACCTATTCAGAGCTACACTAAAATGGCATTTTACTAGAGAACACATATAACTAATCCTTAAGAAAGATGATAAGAACATCCAACTTAAGTGTGACAAGATTTATACTCAAGTGGATATCCATCAAAATTCTTGGTTTAGATAAGATGGCTCCTATAGTCACTATCCAACCTATAGATCTTCCTAAAAGGGTTTTAATCCAAAGGTCAAAGCATATGCTCTAATACCAGCTGCAGTGACCTAGCATACCACTGCATGATGTAGTACACTATAGTCGTTGACATAACACAAATGAAACACCGTTCACTAGTATTACATCCCTCAGAGTGGTACAACAGAAACACAGCAGGTCCAAGACATGACTATAGATTACAACTCAACTCTTTACAAAAGATCTAGAGAACACTCTAGGTGAAAGAGAGAGAAAGAACTTATTACAAAGAAGAACCAAAAATAATAACTTAAAACTATCTAGTAACTACGACTACTATATAAACTATTTGGCTTGCCATTGCTTCTATTGCAATGCTTTACAGAAGTAGGTTTTATGGCTAGAGAATCTACTTCTGTCTACATAAGAACTTAGTCTTCGCTTTGGTTGACGTATATGTTGACTTCATTGACTCTATTGAGAACTTGAGTTGTCGATGATGGTTTCTTGAGCAGAATTTGATGTTGACGTCATCTTCAACGGCTTAGAACCTAGCAAGGGTTAGGAAGGTACGGTTGAGCATACTCAGCAAGTTCACTAAAAAGGAGTGTATGATGCACTATCTCTACAACCACAGACCATAGGTCGTAGTTCAAAGGTTGCTTTTATTCTGAAAACTATGTTCGACAGCCTTCACAGGTTGACCAGAACCTTCGTGGGGTTCCTTTCCTGCCGCGTTCGTAGCTCCTTCCTGGAACAGGGAGTAACATGTCACAATTCTTACACTCTGCAGAGGTGCGTCACTTTTCCCATAAGAGACCTTAGCCTTGTTGCACAACCGGGCGATCTTTCCCGTCCACAATTCCATGATGTGGGGCCCAGTCTAAGATCCAAGCTAGTACTGCCCTCTCCGCGACCCTGCGTGAGACACGATCCCCCGAGACAACTACCACAGCTACTCTTTGGGTAGCCTCTCGGAGACTCCGTACGCAGCTCTGTCTGGCGGTCACCATCAACTATGGTGAACTCAGACCCAGTTAGAGATGCATAGATAATCTAGACACCTAGCTCGCGGGGAACTAAGGGGTCCCACCCATGTGCTGGATTCTCTAGAACTCCATGAGAAATCAACAGCCTCACGATAAGGTCATTCGTCCATGCGAAAGGGAGAAGATACAACTGACTTTCCCATCCCATTCCAAGTCTTATGGTTGACGCGTAATATACGGTGCTAGAATCACTGGCGACATTGGTTGTTAAGTCCTAGATATTATGTTCCTTTACCACTAGAACTGTATCAATAGATTATTACCATTTGGTAAATAATCCATAATTATATTATTGCAAAAATAGTGTTTTCTGACCTTTTTGAAATGCAGGTGATGACAACATTTGAGTTACAAGCATTTGATAGAAAATAATCAAAGGACATGAGCAAGTTGTGAACTTGCCTTTTGTGATTGCAAGATTATGCACTCATGGTCTTCAAGACAATAGAAGATCCAAATTCTGTAAACAGCATCATTGGTCCGGTAAGGACTAACGTTTAAAGAAGCAAGATGCAATTATGCATAAGTAATGTAATGCAGTTTGATAAACGTGAACCCCCAGGCTAATCGTATTTGATCTAGGGTTCAGAAACTAGGAATGGCTCTTTAGAATGTGTTCCACTTTTATATCAGCTTCACACTTCTGCTTCTTATTAAGGCTTGTGAGAGTGTGTGAAACAATATGTAGATACAACAAATAGCATACAATATTGAAGCACTCAAATGGGTCATGATATCTAAAAGATTTATTAAGAAAGATTATTAATCACTTAGAGCTTTCAAGATGTGTTTAAGGATTACTTTTAATGTTTCTTAAAGGAATAACTTTCAAATGAAAGGTTACTTTTACAAACTAAAGGTATTTAAATTTTAACATGCAAAGTATAAAAGTGAAGTATAATAACATTCTAAGATTGAGGTGGATCACTATCTGACAATTATGATGGAAATTATTATGTTAAGTTGTTAAGAGTTAAAGGACTTGTTATAAGATTGTTGTTTGAAGTGGCAAAACAAATAACTTTTGAAGAAAAGGTTTCTTTGATAAGGTTTAACCAATCTTTATGGTTAATAAAATGTGATAATGTCATTTGCATTTGTTCGATAAGTTTGGATTTGAGATGCCTTGTGACTTAATTTGGAACAGACAAAAGTTAACTATAAAAACATAATTAGATCTAGGGTGTGATGTTTTTAAAAGTATTAATAAGCTTTAAACCTTGTAACAAGCATGTTTGAAGGTATAGGATCATTCACTTTCAGCTTTAGTGAATGATGAGTTTCAATGTGATTTGTTATTATAAATATAGTTTATATTATTAAGGAAGTAAATTTAGATGATTAAAATAAAATATTAGAGCTAGAATCATGTTTAAGAATAGTTAAGAGATAAATAGCATTCCTTTTTATGATGTTTAAAAATTACTTAAAATTATTGGTTTAATTTGGATTTATGATTTTAAAAGAGTTTTATAAGGTTAATAAGTTACACTTAAGTTTTATTATAGATCCAAGTTATAGCTTTGGACTTAATATTTATTTATTAGGGATTTAAGGTGTTATATATAGAATTGTGCTTATTGTTTTTTTATTTGAGAGATGTTTTTTATAGAATTTACAAACTAGTCTTTTATAAAATAGGTAAGGATTCAATTCCTTAAAATCTTAAAAATCTTTAGGAAAATACCTTTAGTATTTTTCTAGTAAAATATATTTACTCCAGATTTTAAAAATGATTTTTTACTTATTTTTAAGTATTATTTTTATTTTTACAAAATTTTACAAAGGGTTAAATGTCCTTGACTATTTGTTCCAAGTTTTATTTGTAAAAAATTAAGTTAGTATTTTTGTAAAATAGTTGATTTATTTTCATATGCAAAAATGATTTTTTATTCATTTTTAGGACTTTTCCTTAATTTATGAGATTTTATTAAGGATTTAAGGGTGTTAATATTTATTCACATTTGACTTAGCTTAAATAAGTAAAATAATATTTTTCCTAGGCACTTATTATTTTTGTGATCATTTTGATATATGATATATATTTTTAGGATTTTTCTAGATTTTTCTAGGCTGAAATAATTTCAGGGGTATTTTGGTAATTTATGAAATAGGAAATTGATTTTTTTGTGGGGATAAATAATTGGGTTGTGCATTGTTGAGGAAAATTGGGCCTGGTCCACTCGGACCAAGTGGTCTTGGCCCACTAGTTCGGCCCAGCCCAAACTGAGATCAAGCCCCACCCCCATCTTTCTCTTCCTCTCTCTCAACGCATTCAGGCACGCACACAACCCTCACACGCACACGACACCCACCGCTGACAGTGCTGCCTCTTGCTTTCCCGGCTACCACTAGCTGGATCCGTTGATGATGACCGCCATCGCGGCCCCGCCGTCGCCTCCTCCACGGATTCCCCGAGCCATGTTGCTGCTCTCTCCTTGCCTAGGAACTCAGACGAAACCCTAACCCCGCCAAGGGCTCGGTCGTCGGTGCGATTCTGGTGTCCCAACGCCTACTCGCCATGTGTGACCTCTGCCATGAGCATCCCGCTGCTCCTCCTTAAGGTTTGATTTCTTTGGCCTGACCTGTAGGACCCCTGCATCGATCACCTCCTCTCTGGTGGTGTGCCTGCTGCTGCTACTGCCATGGGCTAACCGTGACCTCCCTCACCTTGGTGAGGTGGTAGGCTCGGCTGGCCTCCTCCCCACCTTTGACTACTTCAACTAGGGTTCGGCTACACCTACGATTTGATAAGTTCAGGTATGATCCTGCCCTCCCCTGCTCTCTCTCATATGTACCATAGGATCTAGTAGATGTGGTGTGCTTGATTGGTACTGGTTGTGGCTAAAGGTTGTGGTGTTGGACAACCTACTGTTTCTGATGTTCACTGCCCTGGATTTTGTGTTCTGCTTCTAACTATAAGCTATCCTTAGTTGTTGGGATACTCTGATAGTAATGTAGAGGTGTTAGTGGGGTGGTTCTTGTATTAGGATTGCATATAGGTTGTTTCTAAATATGAAGAAGAGCATGATGTTTTTTAATAGCCAAGCATGTCCCATAGTTGATGATGTTAATTCTTAATATCTGTATTTTTGGAAATGGAAAATACATGTTGTTTTATTAGGCAAAGGTACCTATGATGTGCAGGAGTGTGTATGTGGTTGGGATACCTGATTGCTATTTGGTTAAGTGTATATGATAGTTACAACTTGGTACTAGGCAATAGTGATGATCTAGTTAACTTTCCTACAGGTAATAGTTCACAAAGTGAAGTTGCTTTGTTGTAATATAATTGGATACAACTAGTCTATATGTACCCCTCTATCCCATAAGTAATTCTCAAACAACATGTATGTGATATGCTAGAATATGCATAAAGGAATGCTTGCTGAAACCATTTGTTAGCATCACACAAGTGTGCTAGATCAATAGCTTGACCAAGTGCAAGAAAATAAGTGATTTATTATTGTTATACTTGTTGTGATTTAATCTTGATGGGGTGTTCTGGAGTTTCTTAGTGATCATATGATCACCTAGATCGATGTAGGATGGCTCCAGATCAAGTAGATGCTTTTCTAGATGGTTTGGTACTGTTTGAGTGCTCTATGATTGATTTATTTGCTCCTGGACAGATCTGGTTGCTGTCCAGCAACACTACTTATTTCTGCAGGATCCTTTCCTTATCCTTTCCTCTGAAACTGATAAGAATAGAGGCTGCATGATCTAGTTTATGCTCCTAAGTAATTTCTACTTGTTGCTCTTAGTAGCTTATTACCTTATCCTTCTAGTGATCTGAATATCCTTTGGAGCTTGTTTCTTTTCTAGAGGTTGTCCTTCTGGATTCTGAATAATCTCCTAGTGGTTCACTTGATCAACAGCTGGTGCAATCCTTCTCCTCCCAACTCCTAGTTTGATCTACTTGATTTGCTCCTGCTATTCTTCTAGTAGCCTTCTCCTTGCTTCTTCGTGATTCCAAAAATATTGTTGTAGGTTTGTGGCTATCCTAGTAGATAAACATGTATGCTTGTTGATAGATCTTGCATGTAGTTGATAGATAGGTACTGGTGTGATCTTTTTGAGGAGAGGGAAACGTGGTGCAACGGAGAGTTGGGTGTGTTTCTGTAGAGCTGCTGTGTTTTCTTCTTTAATATTGATGTACTACTGCTCCTCTCTCTATGCTGTTTGACAACACAACAGTTTTCATGTGGTGATGGTGCTGCTTGCAAGTGGGCCTAAGATGGTGCTTGTCACCAAGTTCCTTTTCTTCTCTTCCTAGTGGAAGCTTGGGTTGTGCCGATGTTGATCCATGTGTAGCACTAGATTCCTTTCTTTACTCCCAAGTGTAAACTCAGGTTGGACTACTATTAATCCTTGGACTTAAATCAGTACCCGACTATTTAATGTTATGTATGAAAATAAACATGAGTTTTATTGTTATTCAATTGGATACTGATTCAATTTCATCTAGAGTACCTAATGTCAATCTTCTTAGAAAATGTTAGCTTATTCTTAACAGGGAGATCGTGTTGTTTCTATGGTTATAGATATTTTAGTTGCCAAATGAACCAATTGTTGCTGACTATTTGAACATGAAGATTAACCTATGGCTTCGATTCATTTTGTAGGAACCAAATAAAGAAGAAAAGATCGGGAACATGAAGAAATGTCCTTAAAGATTAGTGTAGGATTTGTTCTATATTTATTCTTATGTAAATGTTTATTCATGTAACAGTAATTTCCTTTTTCTTTTGAATATCTGAAACAATAGTGTAAAGTTTGTATTATTGTATTAAAGTTATTCCTTTCTATTCCATTTATTGGTTGTATTATTACACATATTGTAAAGACAATATCTTCTTGTGTTAAAAATTATTTATTGTTTAGTCTATTTCATGGTAATTGACTTTTATTCTTTTATTGTAAAAAATGTATTACTACCTGTAAATAGGTGAGAATACATTTACATTTCTTATGATATCCATTTCTTTTGTACTTTAATACTAGTGATTGTTGATAAACAATATCTCAAATATGTATTTATAATCATAGTTATAATATCCTTTTCAATTATAATTCTATTTCAAATCCTTTTAGAATTCAAATATATCTTTTGAATATTCAAATTTGAATTGCCTTCCCTCAACACAAAGGTACAATAGAGATCATGTTGAAATCTTTCGCACTTGCCCAGATGCCTCCATCAGAACAAGAGAGATCTCTATCCCTCTATAGCTTATTTAGTTTTGCGCGAAAATTCCCCGGATTTTCTATGCATGAATGCAATGCACAAACATTATCTCAGCTTATTTCTAAGCTCTAATGATGGGATGTTACAAGATTGGCAATACTATGCGCTCCTGCCTGTCAGCGTCATGTGTTCCATGGGCCCACCTGCCAATGCCACGTCCCCCTTACTTCTCTTCCTTCCCCTCGAAGTACTGTCTCCACTTCTCTTCCATCCTCCACTACCGTCTGATGGTTTTAATCTGATTTCGTTGGTTTGTTTACATGTAATCTATGTTGATCATGCAACATGCAAATGGCTTAGACACAATTTCTAAAGTGGAAGAACTTACACGCTATTATTGCAAATATTTCTCAATATAGCTCGCCAAACCCATTACAATAATTGTAATCGCACTAAACATAACCAAAATTACAACCAACCTAAATCCACATCTATTGGTGACACCTCCATGCCCTTCCCAGCGACATCCACTCCTTCCCATGGCTTGCCTTTCGCTAAGGACGCAACAATGGCATTCTGCATTGCTTCATCCCTATCGTCCTCGACATTGGAATCAGTAATGACAAAGGGGACGGGGTGGCATGGACCGAGCCCCATCGTGCATGGCGGCTCCTGCTTGAGCTCGATGCCGCAACAGTCCTTCTAGAGATAGGAGGGGCCGAGATCGAATACATAGCATAGTAGTTCGTCTCAAGAAACCATGGCCATTTGGTACTGCGATGACAGGATCTTGGGTTGGATCTGCCGCGGCGAGCCCGAGTGCGAGCGGTGGAGCGGATGGATCTACCGGCACGAGCCATGACAAGTTCCACGGGAGTTAGAGTGTGCGCCAGGTGTGTCTAGTTGCTGAGCAAGGCCTCCCAGTGATATGCACGCGGGCAAGGTGCCAAAAAATTCTGGCCAATGCGCGCGAGAGGGCCTTTGAACCACGAAGGCGCGAGGTTTGGTTGACAAGTCCGCACGCTAGGTCCCACACCTATCAGCCGAATGTGGACGGTAGGATTCTTCCCGAGTAAGGTGGGGATAAATCACACTTCACCGTGCCACTAATCTGACACCCAAAGGCTCCTCTTTCCTCTGTCCTTGCTCCCCTCGCTCATGGCTCGCAGCTCATGCAGTTCGTCTCGGGCGGAATCAGGGTCGGCTCAACACCGTCAAGCGGGTGCCCCCATCAGGTACCGAAAGACGCCCTAAGATTACTACCTCTAGATGCTGTGTTTGTGAGGTGAGAAGATGCCGAGATGGATTCCATGGACCGACGAAAATACTGCAGGAAAATTTAGCAACTACAGCATCAGAGCGGTAAGTTCCTACGGTAGGTACAATGGTAACCCGGATCCGGGAAGTGTAATGTAGTTCTTTTTTTGTTTCCTTCAATCTACTTTGCTGGAAGGGAGGGGAACTGGCTGTGACAAGTTTGTGTGGATGGAAAACCCCCTGACAGGTTTTCACAAAGAGCTTGTTCAGGATCTGCGTGATGTTGTGTGGGACAAGAAAGAGTAGATTTGTGTGTTGGAGCAAGAGATCTGGGAGCTTCGCCAGGTGCAGGGGAGGCAGGAGCAGGGAGGTGGTGAGATAGATGGGCTCAAGATTAGGCCAGATAGTGGAAACAATTTCCTCATTATCTAGGCATTATTTGTTGTCTTTGTAGTTTACGTTGCCATGTCGTTGTCCAACAGCTGAAATAAGTTGCTTCTTCGTGGAGTGTAGCAGCTATCTTAGAACTTGTTTTTCAGCTGAGAACCTTATCATAAGTGTAATGCCAATAGCAGGGATTTATTAAGCTCCTATAAATAATTCATGTTTGTGCCACTAACATCCATCCATTTTGGAGTCCCCTTAACCTCTCAGCTATCGCGGTCCTCGTGGTGCGATTGTTCAGATAGTAGTGGCACAGTCATAATTTCGGATTCAACTACTGGCCTCGGCCTTGTCCAATCCTCAAGTCGTGATACATTTTACTCCGAGTACTAGAGGCAGATTGTTTCGCCCGACAAGTTCCACGCATGTAGATCCAGAGTTTAACCGAGCTACATATATAGGTTCAAGTTCAACACATTATTAGGCTTCTACACTGCTATCCTTCTTCCTCTGCCTGGGTGCCAAGTTTCTTTCTCTTGCCTTCACCTCCATTGGCTTCTTCATTTCCTGCCTTCTTCCTCTTCCCGGGTGCCAATTTTCTTACCTTCACATACCCTGCATCTCCGGGTCGAGGGAATTTAGGCCAATCAGCACCAGAATCATGTCCAGCATCATCACTCCACTCATTTTGGTTTTCTTCCCGCAGCAAAATCACCGAGTTAGCATTCTTGTTTCTTACCTTGTGCTTCCTATAAAAAAAACTACAGGGATTACTACCTAATATCTACAGATTATAAACAAAAAATTGAATGTGCCATCTCATATCTAGGTTTGGGAGCATTAAGGGGATAACCCGCTGCTCTATGGCCTATAAGATGGCATGCCTTGCATCTGTTTTTGCCGTTCTTGCTAGCATAGAAAGCTGAACCCTTCTTCTCGAGAAAATTCTTAAACCTATTCACCGGAGGTCTTCCTCTGCCCCTTTTTGTAACTGGCTAGCAAAGCTCAAAACTCAGTTGGACTTGAGGCTACTGAGATGGGTCTGTACATGGCTCCACAGATCCAGCGTACGCAGCTCTGAACATTTCCATAGAGTAGTAGTCGAACAAATACGGATCCAAATGCAGTAGAGTTCTTTTCTTCACCAAGAAGGCCAAGGTGTGGTCGCACGGTTTCCCGGTATGCTGCCACTCTAAGTAGGTGCATTATCACCGCTAGATGATCACAACATCCATGTGGCCACTCTTGGACATATCAACCACCTCACAGCTGCTGCTGGTTGACGGGAGAACCCTAAGATGAGCAAGTCCTCGGCTTCTCTTATGCAGTTGTTGTACAATAGGCGGTAGCATATCTCCTCTAAGTCTCCTTGTGGGACCCCGGATTTATGGTCCGAGAATTCCCTATTATGCCTGCTATTCACGTTCCCATGATCAGTGAGCATAACCGACAAGCATCATTACAACATCTAGAAAGTAACGAGTACAAAACTTACATCAGTGCCATTATGGTGATACAAACATCAACAACAGAACTTCTTCATTCCTAGATCCCATGTCATGCCTTAACCTATAGGCAACTAACTGGGAAGACGGCCTAGCTTGCATAGACATAAGCATCTCCATCATTCTTCGTTCCTCTAAAAGTCTGGCCAAGTAAATAGCTAGGGACAAAGCTGGTGAGTACTTTGAATGTACTCGTAAGACCACCAAGATAAGGTAAACAAGATAATGGAATTTGTCTATGGCGAGATAGCTTTTGCTAAGGTTGTTTTGTAAAAATCCTACTTTCTCTTGTAGATATGGCATCCCTATATCTTTGTTAAAAACGAGTTTTGAAAACATGTCTCCATTTAGAAAGTCTGGATATCTCCATATCCTGGTTGGAAAACCTTTTTGAAAACAGTTTTAGAGGAAAAACCATGTTTATACATCTCCAACCATACATGGTCAAACCAAAGCACCATCCTCATATTCTCTCGTGACCAAGTCACATCCTTTTCATATTTCTCAAAACCACCACTAGGGTACTCCTAGCAATCACCTTTCCAGTCGTCCTTGACCGTGGACACGGCTATTCGAATAGATTATACTCTGCAGAGTTTGTGCACTTTACCTAGAAGAATCAATACATCCGCCAGGATACAACCACGACCCACTACACATTGTAAACAGGGGTTCGGATAATCAAACCTAACTTTTCATTTGTCATCCCTAACAAAGGCGACTTTTCCTTTTGGGTTTGTTCTCCCCGGCAATTAGTATGTGGCGCCCCGCACCATAGTCCTGCCTTCCGTAAACACTTATACCCAAACCGCATCTTGGTGTATACCTTAATTTTGTGACGCCACTTCCTTCTGTACTACCTATGTCATACCATCCGCGGGAGACCCAATTGTTGCACCGGCACTCTTGCCGAAGCAAGCTTCAGGCTCCAGATCCGTAGACCTGTTAGCGCTTGGAATTAAAGGGATTTCTCCCAATTAGAATGTACAAGCTGCCCCAGCTAAAGACAACAAACTACGAGCTAAGCCCCAGCTCCTAGGGTAATGTGGTTGCACGGATAAATTGTTCTGGTAAAGGCGTAGAACATCCCTTCTCTTTCTCTTGTCCATTTTTCTCGCTTCTCATCATCACCATTTATTTAGTTTAAAACATCCACTTGGAAACAATGCCTCTTCCCAAGGGTTTTACAAAGCATATTTGAAACATTTGTAGTAGGGTAAATATCAAAACAATTTATTCAAAAATCCGTGGTTTGCAATGGGGTAGGATGATAATTATCATAACCTCGATCTAAAGGGGGGAAACGGCAGGTTTACATCAGGGTGGGTGCCATGAGGGACACCAAGTCATAACCTTGAGGAGCCAAGTCATTAGCGCAATATTTATAAAACAAGATATGCTGATAGTAATGCAATTTATAAAGGAGATACAAAACATGTAATAAAAGGAGTACAGAAAGTATCGGAATTTAGGAAGGGTGGCTTGCCTATGATCAGCAATAAGTCCTAGAACTTGTCTTTAGATAACTGAGAATACCAATAATGATAATAAGAGCTTCCTACTTCTCAGCGTCACACGATCGCAACTATCACCGTCATAGAGCATACATGCAACCAAGTGATACTACAATCAAAACAAGGTAAACAAACACCAAAGAAATACAGCATACAACCGTATAATACACAATTAGCTTCGGTAGGGTTGGTGGATTGGAGTTTAACAAGTGGGAGGGCATTAATTGGATTGGTGGACTTTCCTTTTAATTTATTAGTCCAAAATAACTTCAATAAGGGGAATTTAAGAAAGACCTTGTTCAGTAGTATATCAATGTGTAAGAAAGATATCATCAGATAGGTTTTGATAAAACAAGGCCACCAAAAGTGGTTTCATAATTTTATCATTTTTCTTTAATTTATTATGCATTTTCTAGTGATAAAAGCTCTAATTTTAGGAAATAAATTACAATAAAAGATCTGTATGTTCAAAAATTATTACCTTGAATGGTTATGTAGGGTTTGATGGACTGATTCTCCGAGAGTTGGAATCACTTCAAAATATTTAATAGAATGCCCTCATGAAATTCCCAAAATCAGTTTTGTAGTTATTTTGTCTTTTCACCAGACTAAATTTACAGAAGCTTTTGATATGACTCCAAAGGCACATGTTAGGTATTTTAAATACCTTTCTGCAGAAATTGGAATCACCCTTTTTGGATTTACAGAACTAAAGAGGTAATTCTATTAGTGAATTAAACACACAGAGTGGTTTAATTCATAATAAAGCAACCAGGGCTTGTAAAATTATGGGCTCCCAGGGTTTGAAGGATATTGGTGTGCATGTGTTCTGGAAGTTGGAATTAGGTCAATACCAATTTTTGGTTTCGCCTAAAGAGTTTCCTCAGTACAATTTAGGGCTGTTTTTTTATTTTTACCAAGGGAGATCTAGGAAATAGAAAGGGGTAGGTCCACTGTGGAATGCAAGGTATCACAGGTACCTAACAGTACAAAGTAGGTTTACTCCATTTGGATTTACCAAACTCTCTGAGAGAATTTATTTATGAAAAAGATTCCTTTGGGATGTGATTTATATTAATTAATGTGGACCTTATTTTGGTTAACCAAGGGTACTACATGTTAGAGAAGGTATTCAGGCACCCTAGGAAAAATAGATCTGAGCAAAATATAGCAGTTTCCATTTTTCCTTGCATTTAATCCAAACAGGTCAATTATCAGATTTGTATTTGATTTAAATAAAGAAAAGGGCACAAGGGGCAGTGGGCTAGAATCGGCTGGCTGGGGCAACACCTCCATGGGCCGGCCCATGTGCATGCAGAAGAGCGAGCAGGAGTGCAGTTCGAATCAGCCAGGTAGGGCCACTGGTCAGCGGAACATCGCGATGAAGGGGTATCCGCGCAGGAGGGTCGTTGGATCAACGCAAGATCTACGGCGGGGGTTCGTCTTGTTCGCACGACAGACGGTGGTGCTGGCAAACCCTAGCTGAGGCTGGTAAGTGACTGGGTGACTCACCTAGGGTTGGGGGAAGCTCAGGGATGGTCGGGGCGGATGCAGGGGTTGATAGAGTCTGGCGGTGGGTGGAAACCTTGGCATCTCTTCCAGAACTAGTCACGAGCACGATGGTGGCAACGAAGAGTTCGGGCGTCCGCAGCATCGCCGTTGCAGGGTGTTCCTAGCAGAAAACAACGGAGGGTTAGATAGGCGACAGAGGTGATTTCATGCATACAAAAGTGGTCGAGGGAGAGAGGGCATGCATTGGTCATAACCTGCTCTTCTTCTCCTCGGTACCACGACAGTGCAGCAAGGTCAGCGTGTATCAGAGAGCGGGAGGCTCGGCCTCCACTCTGGGGTGGTATTGGGGAGCTCTGGGAGTGGATTGGGTGGTTGGCACACGCGGGCCAGGCAGTGGTTCTATTTATCGCGACAAGCATGTCCACGGTGCATCGAGAGCATGGTGAAGTGGGGAGGGTTCATGGGCACACGGGGTTGGCCAGGTGGGGCGGTGGATGGTGTCATGGAGTCGAGGGGATGCGTTCTCCACGACAGATAGGACCATGGCCTTGGGAGGGAGCAAGGGAAGTATGGCTTTATGTCTGCGCATAAGTTGTTCGACAGAACAGATCGGGAGGTCTAGGGCTCGAGCAAGCACGCATGAGGGGTGAGTCTAGTCATAGGGTGGTCAGGAGGGTTAGGAGAAGTCTCCCGCGTGAGCTCATGGTCGCTTTGCACCGTGCGGATGGTAAGGCGGGCGTGGGATGCATGGTTCTGTCCGATGTGGATGGCGCTGGTTGGTGGTAAGTGGGGTGCGAGGGTGAGGGTGAGGGAGAGGAAGGTCGAGGGCATTCCTGGGGAGTTGTAGCATGTAGAGCTAGGCCCCGGGGAAAGGATGATGAGACAGGGCTGCTACTATACGTTAATGGCAAGATTTGCCAAATTTTATATGGCTCACCTTATTGGATGAGCTTGGGGCTGGTTCTGGTCGAGCGGGGGTTGTGGTGCATGTAAGGGACAAGGGTGGACTCGTGCTCGATAGTGGACACGACCAAAACCATAGTTTTTGGCTTGATACACTTGTGTGGTCATCTATGGTGGGCTTAGCCGAGTAGCAACTTTGCTCGATGATGGTAGGCAGCTCGAGCCACTTCTGGTCATGGTGATGGTTGGGTTGCCTTGAGGTCTTGTAGGTGAGCATGTCCATAATAGGTAGGCTTCCTGGTTTTCATTCAAACTCTAGTTATGCCTCTCCAAAATTTGATGAAATTAATGGTGCCATTTCTCTTTATTTACTTGTGTTGCAAACCTTCTTAGGATTAGTTCTAGGGTTCTTGTTTAGGCCAAGGTAGAAGTGGGTTTTAAGGTATTCATGGCAAGGTACCTTCACACGGGTTTGCATGGCATAGGTGGTTTAGGGTTTGATTAAACCATAGCTTCTAACTTGACACTCTTTGATGCATTTTTGACTTAGCCAAAAATGATCTTTCTTTAGTTGTTGGCTTTGGTGAGAAACAAGGATCACTTATTTACTTAAGTATGTCTAGATATTAGGAAATACTCAACACTCAACCAACACTAGAATATAAACAAATTGGGTTTTGGGAGAATCAGACTTGAATTTGGGAGAAAACAAGGAATTAAAGGATCTAGGGAGATATTATCGTTATGCCTTCAAAACCTTGTTGGATTCTTGGATCACAAGCTCCATTGAAACAAGGGCAGTAGGTATGTATAGACTTTGTTTAGAAGATCACAACCATACCAAGGGTTGGCCAAAAGAAGATATTAGGAAGATGTGAGCTTCTGCTAAAGTAGGCTTGTCGTTAAGATTTGCAGAAAATGTTATTTTATTGCCGACAAAATCATCAAAAACAAGTGGTTCCAATGATGATCTAACCAGGGGAAAGAGTGGTATTTGGAAGTGTTTAGGATGTTCTAAAAGTTGGTTCAAATTCATTTCCAAAAAGGCACATAGGTTTAGAGAGGTTGAGTCTCCAACATTGAATCTAGATAAGAGTTCCAGACTTAGTCAAAGTTTGCCAGATTTGGGGTTTTTGACTAGGGTACAATAGAGGATGTTTTTGAGTGGATGCAAGGGTTGAAACCCATAATAAAGTTCATGATGTTTAAGAGTAGTCTATATAGAAGATATCCAAGACTTGATTTGGCCACTGGTACCTTGGGAACTATCAACAGTATGTGATCTAGAAGTGAATCTGATAAAGAAAAGTAGATGGTCTAGTTAATGTCTAAGGATCAATCTAAGCTTGGAAATGTTGGTGAATGAATTCATTGATAAAGGGGAGTATAGGATGTGGTGGATTACATCTCAACGAAGAGGGTAGAGGTGGCTCTAGGCCTTAGATCAAGAGTTAGGGGTTTTTATGTAGCTTAAACAGGATGCTCCTGAGAACACAGGGATGGTTATTCTTCCTGCTAGGTTTTTATGCTTTCTACTCAAGGGAGTAAGGGTTGCCTTGTTTGGGTGGTTTGTTTCTGAAGTATGCTCCTAGGGTAGCTCACACTATTTCTTATTCAAGCAAGTCAAACGGCAGATCAAGGCAATTCATCTAACAATCATCTCAAATCTACTACTAAAGGTACCTTTAAGCTTAGCCTGAGGTATGGATGGGCATTTTGAATAGGTGGGGTTTTGAAGTAGGTAATTGTACTTGGTACTTCTACCAAGATTGGAATCCAAATGTTTTGTAAGAAGTTTTGGAAAAACTAGAGGTTAGATGATTTGGAGGTTCTATCTTGAAAACTTAAGGAGATGATAACTTATAGATCTCCATAGTTTTGTAAATATAAGCTACTAAAATACTTGTTGTATCAAGGGCATCTTGGCTCTTGTTTTTGAAATGCTAGAACATTTGGGAATATGCAAATTAAGCCAAGACACTTCCTTTGTTAAATAGTTTTTGTCAACTTAGGTTGAGGTAAGGAGTACAACTTCTATTCCACAATAAGATGCATAAGTATCAACAAGGAAGCAAGCACTTCATCATCAAGCAAGAAAAGTTTTTGTTCCCCCTGATTTTTGCATTCTAGACAACTAAGCAAGGTTACTGAAATTGGGATGTTACACTCCTACCGATCTCTCTCCTTATATTTAACAACTTCATGATCATACCACGTATGTTGTCCATCAAGATATGAATAGGGCGCACTTGTATGTCCTTCACCCAGTTATTCGGGCATTCTGTAAGGTTGTTGTTTATGTAATTAACTTTTATGTCAGTGTTTAATTGACTCCTCTTCCATAGCTTTTAATGATGGACGGCTAAGTACTACGGAAGTTCAGGGTCTTCCGCAAAAATCTTTCTCATGAAATATTCGCTGCTACTAGTTCTGTAAGCTCTAGCAGCAGGAAACATGTAACGAAATATGCTTCCTACGTAGTTTGAGGACAAGTTGAGCATCAAATGGGCATGACATTCTCTACCTTCAGCTCGCGGGAACAAATCCTTCACTACATTCATCAACCCTTTGCATGCATCCGTGGATATATCCAATGGATCCATGTGGCCTATTGATCTCTTGAGCTGCCTCATAAACCAGACCCAGTTTTCCTCTGTTTCTGTTTCGAACAGCCCGAATGCCACTGGGAACATCCAGTTGTGACCATCAAGTGTTGTGGCAGATGCCAGGAAGCCTTTCCATTTGCCAGTTAGGACAGACACTCAGATATGGCCTACAGCCATCCTTGAATCCCTGGATGCAAGGTTTAAGCGCCATGAAAAATCTTTTGAATTTTTTTCCCATGTACTGATTCGGTGTCAATATCCACATCACTCCCCGGACACCTTGCTTGTACCTCCGCCTTGAAGTTGTACAACATCCTGAAGCTATTAGTCCAATCCCTGTGCAAGACCCTCCGAGCTTTCTCTTTACCTTTCCAAACCGTGTAATATGGTAGGACAATGTTGTATTTAGAACCAAGCTAGTCTGAATATTCTTTGCGCTCTCCTTAGGGTTATCCTTTAGTACGGACATAGCTTGTATAGCCACCCACCCCATATCAGCCATTGAGGATTTCAGTGTGCTGCCTATCGGACACATGTGGGGAGGGCCCATTTTGTTCACCTGCAACATATACTCATTTACAAGATAAGCGGAGTTGACTCATTTCTAGAAAGATCTTGCACATCAATTGTAGTTATAGAGTGAAAAGAGAGAAAGTTCGAATGGTTTGCTACATGCATTGCCCCAATACCATAATTTCCTTTGACGCTGGTAAGGCTCTTGTTGTGATCCTCCATGGACAATGTACCGCGACCCATCCATTCTTCCACATTAACATGCAAACGGCCTCATACCTTTGGGGAGTGTTCTTCAGTCGATGAACGTCGAACTCCCCCTTGATATAAAAATGCTGGAACGACATCCTGAACTCATGCATGCTCATGAATTCTGTGCCGACCAAAATTATAGGATACTCGTGGTCATGTTTCATTTCTTCTACTTCGATACCCAAATCATCGACTGGAATGCCAGCCTCATCATTATGTTCCTCGTCTATTTCATCATCACTAGATTCTTGATCCTCTAGAGTTCCCTCTTCTTCATCTGATTCAGAATCTTGGCCATCGTCTCTAATGCCTAATACTGCACACATCATATTGACTCCTAGGGGTGGGGATGCACCATCATCTCCACCCGAATGGACCGGAACATTGGCCCAGTCTACCTCACCGGCAACCCAGTTTTCTCCCAGACACTTTATTGGTTCTGCTGCAACCACATGTGGTGGTCTTACGTTTGCACGCATCCTAGGTTCTTCAGTAGACAAATAGCAGTCAGAATCTATTTCATCTTGACTTTATAGAACCCTCTTGATCTTCTTGTGTACATCCTCCTTCCTAATGTAATATTTCCTGATGGTATCAGTAGGGCTTGACATTTGCGTTCTGTTCCCCATCGAACTAGGCTTTTTGCTACTGCTCTTGGGTGTTATCTCCTTCCTACTTCCCCTCATAGGTGTTGGCTCCAGCGTGCTGGCATTATTGACTGACCTCTGAGGCGTGTTCTTCTTCGAATTAGCCCTTTTGCTGGTACTATTGGGTGTGTTCTCCTTCATGCTGGCATTATTGTCGGACCTCAGTGGCGTGTTCTGCTCCAAATTAGTTTTTTTTGCTACCACTGGGTGTGGTATCCTCCGTGCTGGCCATCTTAGCCTTTTTGCTACCACTCCTGGGTGTGTTCACCACCGTGCTCGCCCTCTTAGCATTTTTTTTCTGCTACTGTTTGGTGTGGCTTTTTGATCCATTGATCTCAGGGGTGTACTCTGCTGCATGGTGCCTTTTTTCGTGCGACTCTTGGACGTCCTCTTCTCTAGTGTGGTATCCTTTGTGATGTCCTTCTTCGGGGTTCCCTTTTCAGGGATGCTCTTCATGCTCCTCTTTATGATCCTCCTGTATAAGACTTTCCTTTGTTCGAAGCTACCCTCAGTCGCACAATCCTTAGTGATGTCATGGATCAGGTCACGCATCCCTTCTACAAGTCCATCATCTCTATTGTTGAAATGCAATTCCTCTCCAACCATTTGCCCTATCAAGTGGATGTGCACTTCACCTTTATAATATTTCCTTGCAAATGGTACGGTTAAATCATTGGTATCTTTCAATTTGATAGCCGTTTTGCTCCTGTAACCAAATTATACCAACTGTGCTACCTGGGAGGACCCCCCCACAACACCTTGACATGTAATGATGCCATCAGGTCAAATAATTCTACCACTTTAGGATCGTATCTGCCAAGGATTACATCAGTTTCTTCATAGAATTTTTCTATGCCATCATCTAATTTTGCAGTGAACTTCTCGACACCACAATGAATGATTACTTTGCCATCATCAGGTCCTACAGGATCGAAACCTCCAAGAGGTTGGAGATGTGGAGCGGCACAATCAGACCCAGCCACAACGCCACCGTCGAGAATATCATTTTGCGGCCCGAAAGTTGGGGCGCCTAGGCAACACGGTACCCAAGTTGATTTTAATCACCGTGATTCGAAAAGTTGGGGTGCCAATTGCTGAGAGGGATCTTTCGAGTGAATGATGGCCAAACCCAATATTTTCAAATCGCGGCCGTTAAGTCGGGATATTCCATTACACTAGTTCCAGTTGTGCCCCTTCTTCGCCGGTCACTCTTCTTAGCCACCCTGCACATGTCGTAGGGGCAAATCCATTACTATACTTTCCTAACTCTCGACACTGAATCTTGCTACGGCAGCGACGGTCCCTTTTCTTCCCTTCCCCGACCCTAAATCTGCCGGCAGCAAAGGACCTTTTTTCTCCCTCCCCCGACACTGAATCCGACGGCAGTGGCCTAGCATGTCTTGCAAGGTGAAGGTTGTAGCTACGTTGCCGACTGATTCGGGTCCGTCAGGGCCCAAGTCTGGGGCTCAATTCGTAGCAACGGCGAGGTCTTCAACCCCGATTAGCGAGGAGGCCAGCAAGGATTCTGCTCCCAAGGTACCTACGAGGAGCGCGTTGAAAAGAAAAGCAAGGCCGACGGCGGATTGTTCGGCTCCGGTGGGTGGATGCAGCACCCAGATCTCGAAGAAAAAACCCGGGAGAAGAGCGAGAGGTGAATTTTTCTTATTTGTGCCTTATCTTGCAAGTAGATTAATTACGGCATAATAGAATCGAATGAACTAAAAAGTTCCCCTTTTTAATCAAATTAGGCACAGCTTTGATACAAGGGACCTATATGAGTTCACAGTTCATGTTCGGCAATACACTGCAAAACTTTATTTTGGTTGCGAGAGGGTTGAGTTCGGGCAAGATGTGCATCTGCTTGTGAATTACAAAGAGGTTGTGTCTGTTTCGCAGTGGTAGATATGCTTGCCGCTAGAATTCCTGGGGTTCTAGACAGAGGACAAAATTGGTGTGGTGCAACATGAATGATACCTATCAGCAAATTGAGCACTCCCATGAGCTTCAGATGGTTTGGGAGTGTTGTGCAGCTGATCGTAAGGTGAAAGTTGAAGCGATGATTGATGATATGTATGCAGATGCTAGAGATCTTGCTGCCAGAGCTTCTGCTCCTAGAGAATACGGACCAATAGATGCTGATCTAGATAAGTTCAGTATACGCATAGAGGTGGATTCATACATGGCAAAACTTGATGAGGGAGTTAATAAGCCAATTTCGTCATGTACTGTGGAGATCACTGTCGATTCCAAAAACATAACTCTTGATGAAATGAGAGAGATGATCGGTAAGGAAATCAGTATTGGCTCGAAGCAGATGGCAAAAATCCGGTGGTGGCATCATAAGAAGCAGCACTTCATAGATGTTTTGGATACTGAAGATCTTATGCAGATTATGCGACGAAAGAAGCGAACCAGGAAGGTGTTCTTTCCTTGGTACCATTTCTGATGTTGTTGAACAGGTTATAGTGGATGTAGATGCCCCTGTAGTGGCTGAACAGAATGAGGTGGTCGACGTTGATGAGATCTGATGAGAGCTGCTACCCTAGGCTTGTCATATGGACCGTGGGGTTCCCCTGCCTGTATTTGTAATATTGACTTTTGTTGCATTTAGAGCGTGTTTCTGTGATTATGTTTGTTGAGAGATTGCGATATAATGTTGTACGAGCTGTTGAGATTTTTAGACATGTCACTCACTGAAACCATCGTTGTTGTAATAAGACATAAGTACATTGTAGTTGACATGATTATGTTTCTTAAGATGACGTACCGTACTTGTTTCTGTTATTATGTTTGTTGAGACATTGTAATGTAATGTTTTGTGAAACCATGAATGGACAAGTGATGCTTAAATACATTGTAGTTGATATGATTATGTTTCTTGAGATGATGTACTGTACTTGTTTCTGTTATTTTGTTTCTTGAGAGATTGTAATGTAATGTTTTGCGAAACCATGACAGGCAAGTGATGTGTAAGTACCTTGTAGTCGACATGATTTTGTTTCTTTAGTTGATGTAATATACTTGTTTATGTGATTACGTTTGTTGAGATATTGCAATGTGATGTTTTGTGAAACCATGATGTGATTATGTTTGTTGAGAGATTGTAATGTAATGTTTTGTGAAACCATGACTGAAGAAGTGATGCATAAGTACCTTGTAATTGACATGATTTTGTTTCTTTAGATGATGTAATATACTGGTACGTTTTCGTTAGGCAATGAAATTGGGATGGAGGGAGTGCAGGTTTAATATTTGAAATGAGAATGTATGAAGAGAATCCATATTAGGCAGGAGACAGTAATCCAGGGAAAGGGCATGGTATCCATTAAACTATTGTAACATGCCAATTTAGTCATTGTTGTAGTGGTAGAAGGGCTACTCTCTCTCTATCTTTCTCTCTCTCGCCAACACCGACGCCGACATCGATGTCGTCGCCTGCGATGACACATTCGCCATGCTGTCCTTGAATGGCAAGGACGACCAGTCGGGCAGCGACAGCCTTCTCTCTAACATCGAGTATTCCTTCCACGATGTGAGTTCCTCTGTTTTCTCGGGCTAGGGTTAGGCAATGGTAAATCTCTCGATCTGAGCTCCATATGTGCATGCAATCATGTTCGATTTTAGCTTTGCGTTTACCTATAGGTACCACGGACGATCTACGACTCCGAATGGGAGGGCCTAGATCTCGATGGAGAAGTGCCATGTGACCATGGGCTAAAACTGAGGAGATATGTTGCATTCGAAGGCCGTAACACTGGGAGATGGTTTTTGGGCTATACAAATCAGGTTTGTTTACATTATGTGCAACTATGACATGAAGTGAAATGTATTGTGCATGTTCATAACACTATAGTGTGTGTGTTTTTAGGTTGGCCCGGTGTGTAAAGCAGTAGAGTGGGTGGATCTTGAGTGGCCAGATGCACTTAAGAAATGTTTGGCACAGTTATGGGAGATGTATGAGTTGGAAAGTTTGGGGAGATTTAGTAATGTAAGTGATGCAGCTGAAAAAAATTACAAGCTGTCGGTACGAAATAAGGAGCTGGAACAAGAAATCGAGAATTTGTAGTCAGAGCTAACTGATGGAATCGATGGGAGCTTGGTTGTTGGAACTGCCAAGAAGCTTCAAGATAGTCACAGGTTGCTGATTCATCATGCAGAAAAGGAGAGGGATCAGCTCAGGGAAGACAAGAAGAAGCCAGAGTACTGCATTGCGGATCTATTGAGGGAACTGAAGAAGGCGCGCGAGGGTGAACAAGGATAGACTATAGAGGATAAAGGAAATTCGAGATAAATAATTTATGTTGTGCCAATGCCTGAAACTAGTTAACTGTAAGACTTGTAGTTGCGCTTTCTTAACTAAGACAAACTCAATCCTCGAGCAAACTAATTTCAGACGAACACACATATCATGCATACAGTTAAGTTCAAGCTTACAAAATCACCACTGTAGAGGATAAACCAGGCAGTTCAGTACTAAATAGACATATGTTGTGTTCAAGCGAGCCTGGCCTAGAGCTGCCTGTTTTCCTCCCTAAGATCGGCCAGCTCCTTCAGTACTATGTCGTGCTTCAGCTGTAGGTTCCAGCGCTCCATCACGGATTGGAGAAGTTGGTCTGTAGCCATACGATTTTCCTTCAAGATCCCTTTCATGATCTCTGTCTGCTTCCTAGCCGAGGTGCGACCTTCACTGTGTAGCTTCGCCCAGTCGGCGTTTAACTCCTTCAATTTCTGGCACTTGTCAAAAAGGACCACGAGTTCAGCGTGCAGGTGGTCAAAGGCTAGTTTCTAGGAATTCAACTTCTCCCTTTGGATTGCTATCGTGTCATTTAGCCAGGTCGCCAGGTCCTGGTCGATCTTTCGCCTCTTTCCCTGCAACAAAAAAATACATAGTATGGTTTGTTTAGTTCACCAGGACAAGCTGGTTAGTTTCCATAATTAACTGAATCGACTAGTGTCACTGTCATAATTTCAAGGAAGAAGCAATCTAGGACTAATCAACATTTTATGAATCGACTAGTGGCACTGTCATAATTTCAATTTCAAAGACAAATAAGATTTATCTGCAGTTTAGTGTGCTATGGGTTTTTCCCAATATCACCAAATAGTAGTGGGAGAGTGGAAAACTCATAATGCATAAACCCATGTCCAGATACATAATGGAAAGAGCACATGGTGTCCATTCATGAACATGAACACCAACACATGTCCAGATAGATAAGCAGTTGCCCTAGGATTCTTATTGCACCCTATAATGGGAAGCAGACTTGGGCATTTCTCCCTGAACCCTAAACATTACAAAAGGAGTGGAGGACAAACTGATATTCGTGTCCCCACTAACAAGAATCGGACTTGGGCATTGCTCCGATACGCCTCTAGACATGCCCTTAGCTCCTCGTTCTCTTTCTGAACACCCTTGAGTACGGTGATCCCTCTACTCATGTCCTCCTTCATCTCCTTCACTGCATCCAGGCAACGGTTCCTGTCATGGTAGGCTCGGATGGTAGCCTTGGTGTCCTCGACGCATCCTCTGAGTGCCTCGCTGACTTCATCCTGCAGGAGAATGCACCTTTCCACGAGATTCTTCTTCTCCTCCATGAGCTCGTTGATTATCTTGATGGCCTGTTCTTGCCTGTTCAAGTTACGGTCGAGCACTTTCTACAGCCTCACGACGTCACGTGCAAAACCTAGCGAGATCTCCTTCTGCACAGAAAATTGCTTGTGTAGGCTCTCATTAGCTTGGGTGAGGGAGCGTGCAAGCTCATGTTGGTTGACAATCTTGGAACTGATCGCGGCCACCTTGTCACGGTACTCGGCCTTCGATCGATGCATCGTTCATGTTAATTGAAATAGGAATTCTTTCATTACACTCCAGGTTCCAGGTGAATACTAATACAGATCAAAAAATCCCCGTTGAATCTATTGACCACAGTGTTAAAAAATGGACCTAGAGATCTATTCATGACCACGATAAACTAATCCTAATCACAAAAAATACATAGTGAATCTATGGACAACGGTATTAAGGAAAGACCAAGAGATCCAGTCATATTCATGAAAACTAATGCAACTCGCAAAAGAAGAAGAAAAACCAATGCGGGGCGGACAGTATCTAAGAAATCCACATCACAACTCGGAGAAATAATAGCGTGGAGATTTGCTAACTCGCTGAGACATGGAACGGGGCCGAACGGGTCCTGCAACACCTCCGTCATGGTGGATTCGGGCTCCACGGTTGGCCTGTAATACGTAGAAGAGGAAGAGCAAGAAGAAGAAGAAAAACAAGAAGAAGCTGAATAAGATCATGATGGAGAGGGAGATGGAGAAGAAGTAGAACAAGAAGACCGTACTGGGAGGAGCCCTCGCCTGCTAGAAAATTCGGCGCCATTGTCGGGGGAGATTGGGCCTCGATGAGAGGGTGGGCTTGAGCGGCTGGTAGATCAAGAAGTGCCTCGTGGTGATTTCTCTCCCTTTTCTCCGCGATGATCATCGACCGGCCTCTCCCCCTCCTTAGTGGAGCCATGGTGTAGCACCCCGCTAAAACCACTACTAGAAAATCGCATGTTGTTTGCATGTTGCGCATCATCATGACATCATCATGCATGGTTTGCCTAAAACTATTTTTTAAAAGCCTAGTTTTGTTTTCTAAAATATCCTCCGACTTTATTCAAATCTAAACCCCGGTCTCTTCCGAATATTTTGTTTGTCTAAAAACAAATTACAAAAGTCTCTTAAAATAATAATCAAATTTATATTATTTTTTAGGAGGCAGCCAGCCAGGCCCAAAAGCCCAACCGGCCACCTCCATCCTAAAACTTAACCAAACCCTAGACCTACCCAATCCCCAGCATGCTATATCTAAACCCTAACCCAACCAGTCAACCACCATGTCGCCGCCTGTCTCACACGCACACACCGCCTCCACCCTCCACTTGCGTGCGCACCCCCTGGTTCACCACCTGCCCATTCCCCCGCCCCACCTGGGCGTGTTCCCCAACACTCCCGACCAACCGACCCCCCTCCCCCGCTCGACCCCCCGTGCTACCCCGCGATCCCCCTCTCTCTCTCCTCTCGCGGCCCCATAGCCCATCGACCAACCTCCCACTCCCTAATCCATCTCCCCTCAATCCCGCATGCCGCCGCCTCCCTCGGTTCATCCGAGCTGCTCGCCTCCGAGCTTCCTTTTGGCCGTGACCTCCCTGCCTCCTCGCTGCTACAGCGAGCCGAGCTACAACTCCCCTCCTCGCTGTCGCGCGTGCGCGACCTCGCTAGCTGGACCCCGACGCCTCCACCGGTGAGCCGCCTCGCTCCGGGGCCCTCTCCTCCCGGCGTCACCTCTCCTCCGTCTGCGCTCTCCTCCCGGCTTCTCCTGTGCCCGAGCCCTGCCGCAGTGCGGGCCGTCCTCCTCCTAGCTCGCGCGTTGTCCAACCGTCTCTGCCGCCTCTCTCTCCCGAGCCCGAGCGCGCCTCTCTCCTCCTGACGCAGGCCCTCGCAGCGACCCCTCCATGCGCAAGCGCTGCTGCCCGAGCTTGTTTGCCCGTAGCTGCCCGAGCATCCATCCAAGCTCCACCGCCGATGCGGCTCGTCGGCCTCGCGTCGGACGACCTCCGCACCTGCGCCCTCTCGGCGCTGCCCCTCTTCGTCCGCGGGCCCGCGGGCACCCTGTCACCTCGAGCCGAGCCTACGAGCACTCCTTGTGAGGTGCTAGTCCCTATTGACCTTGCTTTGTGCTTGTGATGTTGTAGGGAACCGGCTGCTTTGTCTCCCTGGCTCAGTGCCTCGCAGGCATCTAGTATGTTTCTAGTTGGTGACATTCTTGTCTCGGCCAATCTGTTGATGTGGTGATGTTGATGAGTTATTGCCGTCGAGGACCAAGCGACCCGAGTCTGACACCAAGATCTCCACCGCGAAACGACAAGGCCTTTGGGGTGGAACTGACAAGATCTACTGCCCGGACGCCATGACCTTCATGGATCCGATGCCCGAGAACCCGAAGGCCCCCAAGGATCCGAAGACCGATTCCATCGACCCCCTCGACGAACACCAAGTTTGCCGAACCCCCTAATGTGTGACCCCTTTTCCGAGACCTCTATTTTTATAATAAATAACATACACTAGTTGCATATTAAATTGTTCATACTTGCATGCATATTGTGGGTGTTTGGGGCTAATTCGACAATTCACCTAAATTAAATATGGAGACCATATGCGGGCTTTTCTAGTCTTATATTGCCTCCATTTAAATTTGTGTAGCGAACCGATGCCATGTTTTGCCTTGTTAATACAACAGTTAAATTGCGGGGGTTCTAAATAACTTGAACCGTGTAATTAATTATCAGGGAACCGTTTCCGCTTAATATTGTCTAATTGCACCGCATCTGTGCCATGCCATGCATCATATCATAAGCATGCCGGACCTTCTGCCGTAGTATTAAATATTGCATTCGGTGTTTCTTCTAGTGTTTGCTTCTTCGCGGATTAGGCCGATGAGTTGATGCGAGTATCGGCAAGTTCTTCAGATAATGTATCTTCGGCAGTGTTTCCCAGGCGAGCATCTCTTTCCCTTCTACCTATTTTGCATTTATAGTCTTTATTTCCTCATGTTGATCTATTGTTATCTGTGTCGCGATGCTTTAGTTTATGTGCACCAGTTATATCCCGTGTAGCCTCTATATTTCCATGGACACCTCCTAATACCTGTTGTTTGGTAGATAGCTGGCCTTGCGAGTCGTAGTTGCTTGCTCAGGGGCGATCTCGTGTTGTCGAGTACCACAGTGGTTGGAATGCTGGCAGATGTTTTTGGTGGAGATGATCATGTCTTTAATTACAACTATTAACTTGTTGTGATAACTAATAAAAGTGGCACTGGTGGGCAATTATATGTTATTTGGTTTTTCATGCCCACTTGTGTCCCGTAGGCACCGAGTACTTGATACCTGTTCCTTGACTATTCGCACTATCCACATCCGGGAGAGTCTATGAATCCTCCTTAGCCAGAGCTTGATTCATTTCTTATTTCTTGGGGCCACAAACTAGTTTGGGGCTTTATTACTATCCTGTACTTATGCCATGCTTTACTGCTTTATTTACGATTGTGCGTGGAGCACCTGTACTGTTTAGGAATTGCGGAGTGTTTTCGCGGTATCGACAAGCTCAGTCACACTTTCGGGTTCCCAGTCGTTTACAACTATTGGCGCAAACCTTGGGTCCGTCTCGGAGCCGGCCAACTTTGTTGCGGGTAGCTTAATGGGGTGGCCCCCTGAAATCTTTTATGAATCCTGTGATTGCTTTGTCGTGAAAGCCTCGTTGGGTTTTGATTTGGTTTTTCCGAGGTTGATTGTGTGTGTGTTGCTATTTGTGCACCCCTGCAGGGTAAATCTTTCTGAAAGCCGTGTCCGCGGTTATGGATGACTTGGAGCATAGTATCTCGATCATAGACAAGCATAACTAAATTAGTGCTATAAATTTGACTTAATATGTGACTAGTAATCAGCTTCACTACGATGGAATGGATAATAAAAGTGCCAACAACTGGTGGAACTGGGGTGTATCGTGTCATGTTATACTTGCCTAGTAAGTATCGCAACTACAATGGAATGAAATAAAAGTGCCAACAGCTGCTGGGTTTGGTATGTCACATGCTAATTGTATCTGACTAGTAAGTACTGCAATTACAACTGAATGGTTAACTAAAACTGCCCACTACTTATGCTATCTGGATGACTCATGATATTTATATCTGACTAGTAAGTACTTCAACTATAATGGAATGAATAAAACTGCCAACTGTGTGAGTTCCTTGGTTTGACTTCCTCGTTTGGTCTCGAGGGGGAATACCAGGATGGGTATGATTGGTGTTAGTATAAGGTTGGTACCGAATAGGTCTTTCTTATCTCTCTCTAATAGCCGACAGTTAATCGAGTCTCTATAGGTTGTTTAGTGCATGCTGCGCTACCGCTTCAGTCCACCATACCTATGTAGGCGAGAGCCGCCGAATTCTAGCCTCGCCGTGTACTGGCCTCAGTACTGACGCTCCTCTTTTTCCTTTGCCCTTTGTCAGCACCCCTTTTGTTTTAGCAGGTTTGAGATCGACGTTGTTAGCAGGGTTACCCTTCCGGCTTGGCCTGGGCAGGGTTATGGACGCCATTGGTTATTCTTCAGGTATCTTAGCCCCATTTGCCTCTTGTCCGTACTCGGACGCTGTATAGTTTTCAAGGTGATTTGGATCTTTGTAGTGTATATCTGTATTCTTGACTCTTGGAGTCATGCTGTATATATATCAGTTCTGTGGGTCCCATCGAGGACTGTTGTGTAATGGTATTACTTCGTTTTCCACCCGCACGAAAGTGCCTGGTGGGCGTCCTTGAATCGTTTCTATGCGGGTTTGGCGGAAAGGGCTAAAACTTGCATAGGGCCGATTCGAGGGTGTTACACATGGCTTGCAGGGTGAGGGTGGCGGTAGCAGGAGGAAGGAGATAGTGATTAGTGTGGGAGAAGAGTCAAAGAGTATAGGCTGTGGTCCAGTAGTACTAGTACTATTATACAAGACCATCGTGTACGGTCTACCTTCTCAAAGAAGCCAGGGAGGCAGGGGTAGGGAATCGATGGGACTTGTCTTTATTGCGATGGACACTTCAATGGTCTTCGGCATGGCCCAAAATCTAGTATATAGTAAGGGGAGTGCGAGCTGGGTGGTCATCACGGGAATCGACGCGCACATCCCGCGTGCGTGTGTCACGTGTTGATGGGGCAATGACGCACGCAACTGCTACACGATCACGGCGGCACGTCGAACTTTATCGAACTCCACATGACAGGCACGCACGGGATATTTATGAGTCTAGAATACGTTGTGCCACTTTTGTTGTGATCAAATTATGTTCAGTACGCAAGATATTACTTCTTTTTTTTGATAATCGACAAATGCATGAGTGGACACGACGCACAAAATAGCTTCTCATCCTTGATCAGATCGGCACCCCACTCTATGTACCCGCCATCGACCATTCAGAGCAACTACCTCAAGCACGATGCCCCATTGCAGTGGCAATGGCAGGTCCAAGCCGTCCACTAACCGTCCTACGTCCCTGGCTCTTCGCTGCATCGTTCATGCTCGCAAGTCGCCTGCTGAGGCAGCACGTCGTGTCCGACCGCGCCAGGATCCATCGACATCGGCACTCGAGGACACCGCGACGTCGAACCTTGTACCGGCCGTGCAGGAGGAGCATGGGGTACCTGTAGCATTGGACGAGCGCAAAGCAGCAGCTAGGACGGGGGCGCGTGTTGCACCGGCGAGTACGGGCAAGAAGAGGAACGAGAAGAAGACCAGTAAGAAGAGAGGAGATAGCTATTTCGACGAGTCCGACTCGGCCAACGAGGAGGCATTCATCAATCAGTTGGAGGCAGAAGCGGAGGAGAGTGACGTGGACCCGTGGGACTACGAAGAGGAGGAGGAGGAGGACTCCGACGAGGATATTGCGCGCTTATTCAAGGAAGGGGGTGGTGTCGAGTCATTAGAGGAGGACACCAACGGCGGCGATGGCAGGGACCATGGCATTGACGAAGACGAGGACGAACCGGAAGACGAAGACGATGGCTTCTTCAAAATATGATCATTTATTTTAGTTATATATGTGGATTTTCACTTGTTTATGGAGGTAAAGTATCGGTGGCACGAATATAGAGGTGGCACGGATTGACCATGCATAAAAAAAGTGGAGAAGGGAGGGGTTATCCTGCCCGTTGGATCACATAGGATCAACGGTTGGTGGAGACGATCCGCGTGACATCTGTGTCAGCCAATCAGGGCGTAGCACCCAGAGTGAGCACACGTTTGGGATCTCCACACGTTTGGGCTTTTGTGATATTTTTGACCAAGAGAGAGGGCAAATCTCTTTTCACAATCCGCTTACTGATCCACCAGTGTCATTGCATGTGTGTTCTTCTCATTAACAACAACTAGAGTCATTGCATGTGTGTTCTTTTCACAGACCACATATGGAACCCACATTGTCATCAAAATGTGTATTCTTTCATTAACAACAACCAGAGTCATTGCATGTGTGTTCTTTTCACATTCCACCTATGGATCCACCAGTGTCATTGAAATGTTTGTTCTCTTCAAAGACCACACATGGATCCACCAGTGTCATTGCATGTGTGTTCTTTTTACTAACGACAACCAGAGTCATTGCATGTGTGTTCTTTTCACATACCACCTATTGATCCACTAGTGTCATTGCATGTGTGTTCTTTTTACTAACAATAACTGGAGTCATTTCATGTGTGTTCTTTTCACATACCACATATGGATCCACTAGTATCATTGCAGGTATGTTCTCTTCAAAGACCACACATGGATCAACCAGTGTCATTGCATGTCTGTTCTTTTTACTAACAACTACTAGAGTCATTGCATGTGTGTTCTTTTCACAATCCACCTATGGATCCACCAGTGTCATTGCATGTGTGTTCTTCTCATTAACCACAGCTAGATTCATTGCATGTGTGTTCTCTTCAGAGACCACACATGGTTCCACCAGTGTCATTGCATGTGTGTTCTTTTTACTAACAACAACTAGAGTCATTGCATGACTATTCTTTTCACATACCACATATGGATCCACCAGTGTCATTGAAATGCGTGTTCTTCTCATTAACCATAGCTAGAGTCATTGCATGTGTGTTCTCTTCAGAGACCACACATGGATCCACCAGTGTCATTGCATGTGTGTTCTTTTTACTAACAACAACTTGAGTCATTTCATGTGTGTTCTTTTCACATACCACATATGGATCCACCAGTGTCATTGAAATGTGTGTTCTCTTCAGAGACCACACATGGATCCACCAGTGTCATTGCATGTGTGTTCTTTTTTACTAACAACAACTAGAGTCATTGCATGTGTGTTCTTTTCACATACCACATATGGATCCACAAGTGTCATTGAAATGTGTGTTCTCTTCAGAGACCACACATGGATCCACCAGTGTCATTGCATGTGTGCTCTTTTTACTAACAACAACTGGAGTCATTTCATGACTGTTCTTTTCACATACCACATATGGATCCACTAGTTTCATTGGAATGTGTGTTCTTCTCATTAACCATAGCAAGAATCATTGCATGTGTGTTCTATTTAGAGACCACACATGGATCCACCAGTGTCATTGCTTGTGTATTCTTTTTACTAACAACAACTGGATTCAATGCATGTGTGTTCTTTTCACATAACACATATGGATCCACCAGTGTCATTGAAATGTGTGTTCTCTTCAGAGACCACACATGGATCCACCAGTGTCATTGTATGTGTGTTCTTTTTACTAATAACAACTGGAGTCATTGCATGTGTGTTCTTTTCACATACCACATATGGATCCACTAGTGTCATTGAAATGTGTTTTCTCTTCAGAGACTACACATGAATCCACCAGTGTTATTGCATGTGTGCTCTTTTTACTAACAACAACTGGAGTCATTTCATGACTATTCTTTTCACACACCACATATGGATCACCAGTGTCATTGAAATGTGTGTTCTTCTCATTAACCACAGCTAGAGTCATTGCATTTGTGCTTTCTTCAGAGACCACACATGGATCCACCAGTGTCATTGCATGTGTGTTCTTTTTACTAACAATAACTAGAGTCATTGCATGTGTGTTCTTTTCACATACCACATATGGATCCACCAGTGTCATTGAAATGTGTGTTCTCTTCAGAGACCACACATGGATCCACTAGTGTTATTGCATGTGTGCTCTTTTTACTAACATCAACTAGAGTCATTGCATGTGTGTTCTCTTCAGAGACCACACATGGATCCACCAGTGTCATTTTTGTGTGTTCTTCTCATTAACCACAGCTAGAGTCATTGAAATGTGTGTTCTCTTCAGAGACCACACATGGGTCCACCAGTGTCATTGCATGTGTGCTCTTTTTACTAACAACAACTAGAGTCATTACACGTGTGTTCTTTTCACATACCACATATGGATCCACCAGTGTCATTGAAATGTGTGTTCTTCTGATTAACTAGATCTAGAGCCATTGCATGGGTGTTCTCTTTAGATACCACACATGGATCCACCAGTGTCATTGCATGTGTGCTCTTTTTACTAACAACAACCAGAGTCATTGCATGTGTGTTTTTTTAAAAATCCACCTATGGATCCACCAGTGTCATTGCATGTGTGCTCTTTTTACTAACAATAGCCAGAGTCATTGCATGTGTGTTCTCTTCAGAGACCACACATGGTTCCACCAGTGTCATTGCATGTGTGTTCTTTTTACTAACAACAACTCGAGTCATTGCATGACTATTCTTTTCACATACCACATATGGATCCACCAGTGTCATTGAAATCCGTGTTCTTCTCATTAACCACAACTAGAATCATGGAATGTGTGTTCTCTTCAGAGACCACACATGGATCCACCAGTGTCATTGCATGTGTGTTCTTTTTACTAACAACAACTGGAGTCATTGCATGTGTGTTATTTTCACATACCACATATGGCTCCACCAGTGTCATTGAACTGTGTGTTCTCTTTAGAGACCACACATGGATCCACCAGTGTCATTGCATGTGTGCTCTTTTTACTAACAACAACCAGAGTCATTGCATGTGTGTTCTTTTCACATACCACATATGCATCCACCAGTGTCATTGCATGTGTGCTCTCTTCAGAGACCACACATGGATCCACCAGTGTCATTCCATGTGTGTTCTTTTTACTAACAACACCTGGAGTCATTTCATGACTATTCTTTTCACATACCACATATGGATCCACCAGTCTCATTGAAATGTGTGTTCTTCTCATTAACCATAGCTAGAGTTATTGCATGTGTGTTCTCTTTAGAGACCACACATGGATCCACCAGTGTCATTGCATGTGTGTTATTTTTACTAACAACAACTGGAGTCATTGCATTTGTGTTCTTTTCACATACCACATATGGATCCACCAGTGTCATTGAAATGTGTGCTCTCTTTAGAGACCACACATGGATCCACCAGTGTCATTGCATGTGTGTTCTTTTTACTAACAACAACTGGAGTCATTGCATGTGTGTTCTTTTCACATACCACATATGGATCCACCAGTGTCATTGAAATGTGTGTTCTCTTCAGAGACCACACATGGATCCACAAGTGTTATTGCATGTGTGCTCTTTTTACTAACAACAACTGGAGTCCTTTCATGACTATTCTTTTCACATACCACAAATGGATCCACCAGTGACATTGAAATGTGTGTTCTTCTCATTAACCACAGCTAGAGTTATTGCATGTGTGTTCTCTTCAGAGACCACACATGGATCCACCAGTGTCATTGCATGTGTGTTCTTTTTACTAACAACAACCAAAGTCATTGCATGTGTGTCATTTTCACATACCACATATGGATCTACCAGTGTCATTGAAATGGGTGTTCTTTTCAGAGACCACACATGGATCCACCAATGTCATTGCATGTGTGCTCTTTTTAGTAACAACAACCAGAGTCATTGCCTGTGTGTTCTTTTTACTAACAACAACCAGAGTCATTGCATGTGTGTTCTTTTTACTAACAACAACCAGAGCCATTACATGTGTGTTCTCTTCAGAGACCACACATGGATCCACCAGTGTCATTGCATGTGTGTTCTTTTTACTAACAACAACTGGAATCATTGCATCTGTGTTCTTTTCACATACCACATATGGATTCACCAGTGTCATTGAAATGTGTGTTCTCTTCAGAGACCACACATGGATCCACCAATGTCATTGCATGTGTGTTCTTTTTACTAACAACAACCAGAGTCATTGCATGTCTGTTATTTTTACTAACAACAACTAGACTCATTGCATCTGTGTTCTCTTCAGAGACCACACATGGATCCATCAGTGTCATAGCATGTGTGTGTGTTTTACTAACAACAACTAGAGTCATTGCATGTGTGTTCTTTTCACATACCACAGATGGATCCACCAGTGTCATTGAAATGTGTGTTCTCTTCAGAGACCACACATGGATCCACCAATGTCATTGCATGTGTGTTCTTGTTACTAACAACAACTTGAGTCATTGCATGTGTATTCTTTTCACATACCACATATGGATCCACTAGTGTCATTGCATGTTTGTTCTCTTCAGAGACCACACATGGATTCACCAGTGTCATTGCATGTGTGTGTTCTTTTTACTAATAACCTGGAGGACTAGGTCGCCGTCCGCCGTCTTCCTCCATTACCCTAGGCCGCCGCCGACCCGTGCAGTAGGGCATTCGTCCGTTCACGCATCCCTCCGTCCGCCGACGAACCGCCATCCAGCCTCGGTCACTCAGCACTGAAGATTACGTATGTCCCTTCTCCCTTGATGCTTATTGAAATTTCTAGCACTAAAACGTTATGCAGAAATATGACTTTAAATTATTTGCTTTTGCAAAGAAAAGTGAATTTGTCTTGAAGTTATAAAATACTAAATTGTTTTTTCTTAGACTTTATCAGGTAACTCAAAGAATGCAGCAAGTGATATAACCAGTCTGAGCCAGCAAAATATGCAGATCCAGGTCTGCCGTGGTACCAACTCATGACGTCCAACACTAGCAGTTTGTCTTGTGGTTGTAAGGTGATATCGATATTTCCTTGTCGACTTATGCAGTTGTTAAACCTTTACATGCTTGCTTTTGTATGCACCATCGTTGCTTCAAGACTAATTCAGGTATTATGTATGTGCTGATTTCTGCATTGTACTAGATTTATGTGCGCTCTAGCGTACTTGTTTTAGTTGATGTGCTTATGGCATTTGAGCGCTACAATGCTGATCTAAATTCTCAACTCAAGATTGATACTTATTTGCCATTCCAGATTTAGGTGGTTTATGGTTCACGAATTTTATCATCTGATGATGCTGCCGAGGATCGATCATCTTTGGCAAGCAATGATCCTGATTTGGTATCTGGTACGCTCAGATGCTTTTCTTTCTCCCTATGTGATGATATGGTGTGGTTGTCGTGAGATCTCAGTCAAAAGCCAATCATGACAAACCGCTTGTCATTCTTTATCGAGAATGTCATTCACTAATCACTACCCCGAACATTGCAAGAATAAACCTGTTTATGTTGTTTATGCACACTGAATATTAATACTGAATTCTTAGTATAAGAGTCAACATTTGCTAAGCCAGATTAGTCCTAAATTATGAAGCCAAATGTTGTTGTCCGCACCCTATGCCCTGTGACTGATCGCGACCTGTAGCGTTAGGAGGCTGCTGCACTCCAGCTAGACGGCCTGAGTTGGACATAACCAGTTAACATTTCAGATTCATCTATCTCTGCTATTTTCTTTGATCTGTGGAGCCAAAGCCTGATCCGCTTGATTCTTCACCGATTTTATAAGGTGCCCAAAAAATTTAAAGTTTCTTTTACTGTAAGAATTTTAAGGTTTGATGCCGTGAAATCAAACTTTGAGCAAGAGTTACTCTTGCGATTTATTGGACATGGCTTAAAACTGATAGCAACTAATTACTAGAGGTGCATTCTTATGTATAATTGGTCCATCCTTAGGGCATGTACAACATGGACGCACAGGAGCGACGCTAGGATCTATTTCCTGATAGTTTTGGATGTCGGTCGCTTAGTAAATTCCTTTTTATCCACTTGATTTCTTTTGACGTTCGAAGCTTGATGGGTGCTCATTCCTAGCTCTATCACGGCTTGTTTTTATCGGTTCTGGTATGGACGCTTGAGATCCTAGCATTGGAGAGGCGGCCGGATAAGCGTCTAGCGTTCCAAGGTGGGACACTTAAGAAATAAATCCAATTTTGTTCTATTTCTTTTTTTCACTTAAGCGTCCAAGTTAACATCTAGCATTGTACATGGCCTTATCAGTTTTGAGTTATATGTAACTTTCTACCTACCAATAATTCCTACCGATAAGTGTATGCTATCAATGATGTATTGTCTTCTGAGGGAGCAGCAACTACCTATCAAACTGTGAAGGAATTTGTTAAAAATAGAGCTCTTGCAATGTCAACAACAACTGGCTTTCCCAGGTTTGGTTCATGCTTATCGGCATGCACCTGAGAAGAAGTGGGTCAAGCACATCATTGTATTTACATTTCCGGTTCTTTTGAGCTGAAAATTGGCTGAGTCATCGACGCAACCTTGTCTCTGTAGTTCCTGCTAATTCCGTGGTCTTGCCATTATTGATCTCTGGCGTATTCTGTTATCTGGGCAGTTCATCATGACTCTAGAAAAGTTTGGATTGATTCTATATGAATTATAGTTTCTGGAAAATAAAGAACTAAATTTGACGTTAGTATTACTAGAATTTGACCTGCACGTTATTGTGGTAAATCTGATAACTTTGTATCTTAGTGCTGCATTGAAGTCTTTGTCTAGAAAAGGTGATGCTTGATGTACTTAGGTGAGCAGATGAGTTTGTACAAGCAGTGCCTATTCTGTAAGGGAAGGATCTTTTGGCGATATGCGTTCTGTTGTACTCCTTTCGTTTTAAAATATAAGATATTTTAGCTTTATGAAAGGAGTGTATCTATCTTAGTGAGTGTTGTATTGAAGTCTTTGTCTTGAAAAGGTGATGCTTGATGTACTTAGGTGAGCAGTTGAGTTTCTACAAGCAGTGCCTGTTTTGTAAGGGAAGGATCTTTTGGCGATGTGCGTTCTGATGTGCTCCCTCTGTTTTAAAATATAAGATGTTTTACCTTTATGAAATGAGTGTATCTAGACTCTTTTTAGGTGTAGTTCATTCCAAACCTAGATGAACTTACACACTAAAAGGAGTCTAGATTCACTCCTTTCACAAAGCGGTTTGGAGTGAACTACACACTAAAAAAAAGCTTAGATACATTCCTTTTATAAAGCTAAAACATCTTATATTTTAAAACGGAGTGAGTAGATTCTAAACATTTCCAATAATCAACATAATTGGTTTTATCTGCGCAAAAGCTATGATAGCTTAAAAATCTTCGAGATCACATATATGAATACCAATGTCATGCTGCACCAATTCGTGCGCCTATCCTACCAGAATTATTCAATGGATATAATTAGAGATAGTAATTAGTCCGTATTAGTCGATGTTGAATAATAATTTTTTATGGAATTGCACTTCAAGCAAATGGGAATAAAAAGTGTTTCAATATGCAATGAATTCTATGTGACCGTTTATACATGTTATGTTCATGTGCATTATGCTGAGATCGGCGACATATGTGAAACCGTGGCAACATATGGGCATTCAACTAGTAAATAATAGTATAGATAGATAGCTAGACGTCTTTTAGTGTATAGCTTCGTACATGTCGAAGTGAACCTATACACTAAAAAGTGTCAAGATACATTCGTTTCACAAAGCTAGAATCTTATATTTTCGAACGGAGGGAGTATACAAAATCTGGCTGAAGCTTATAATAGCTATCCTTGGTCCTCGTTAGTGTCCGCACCTGCAGCAATTAACAGAAATACAAGACTCATACGACTTTTTACAAATAGTTTTAGACAAATAAAATATCTAAAAAGACTGGAGTTTTAATTTGAAATAAAAAGGAGAATAATTATAAAATAAAATAGGGTTTTTAACAAAACGTTTTGAGAGACAAAAATATACAGGATGATATCACGATGATGCGAAAAATAAATTAACAAGAAATATTTATTTTGGAGTATTTTCCTCGCATTTCAACTTAATACCACTAAGAAGGGACGCATCCTAAGAGAGAGGAGGTGTTGAAATCTGACTCGGACTTCCTGTTGCAAACTCCTACTCCCTCCGTCCTAAAATAAATGACTTAAGTTTGTCTAGATTCATATATATCTAGGCTTAAAACATGGCTAAATACATACGAATCTAGACAAATTCAAATAACTTATTTTAAAACGAAGGGAGTACTTTTATTTCCGTCACAACGACATTTCTGCTAGTAATATATAATCTATAAGAAGATTCGCGTCGTTCGTCATGCCGGCCGGTGCTTTTCCGTCTGCCTACTTTAGACTGTCTTGCCCCTGAACGTTGGATGATATTACGTGTCTGCCACCGCAAAGTCGATGGTTCCTTCGGTGTCCGATCTCATCTTCCCCTTTCACGCCGTCCGCCGCGACCTCGTGCTGCAGGCAGACTTGCTGCAGGCGCCCGAGGAGGAGACGAGGAGGACCGCACCAGCAGCAAGCAGAAAAAGAGCAGGCGGCGGCGGGGCTTTTCTACCCCTATCTGCTCGACCGGCGAGTCCCTGGCAGCCGCCCCGCCGCTCCTGTCTCCTCCTCCATGGCGCCTACCCGACCCGCATGCTGAGGCCCTAAGCCCCTCCTCTTCCTCGCGATGTCGCGCCGCAACCCCACCAGACACGGTGCCCTCTAGCGCTGACCGCCACGGCCCGGTACTCCCCTGCCGGGGAGATGGAGGCCGGCCAGGCCTACCCCTCCTTACAGCACCAATCCCTTTCTTGCGGCAACGGCGACGGCCGTGGCAGGAGGACGACGGGCTGACCAGCTGTTGCAGGTGCGCGCGCATGACGGGTCCGAGTCGGGGGGACACGACCAGGCCGTCGTGGCTGGAGCTCTAGACTATTGGGGAGGCGCTGGTTGCTCGAGCTCCCGCTCAATCGAGGGGATTCTGGTTAGAGGAGGGGCGGAGGGGGATGGCTTATTGTGGACCCCTGGTCCGTGGAAGACGGTAGGGGCGAATAGGGCTGAATATGAGTGTGCCGTCATCCATGGCGTGCGGTTGGAAGCCTGATTACTGATTATTCTTTTAATCTGACATTCGAGCATTCAGATTACGTCAATTCGTTCTGGACTGTTTGATGAGTAGGGCATCGATTTTACTAATACTGTAGTTCTTGTAAAACACTTCGTTTGATATTTTTAGCGAGATGGAAAACAGAATATCTAAAAATTATTCAGTCCTATGACAACCAATAACGCTGTGGAATTGGATCTGTTGCAACGTATTTCGTGTTAGATGAATCTGGCTATTTCGTGAATATGTTCTTTCTTTCTTTCTTTCTGTGGTTATTTTACTGGCATACAATGATGAAACAAGGTAATGCAATTCTCCTACGTACCTAATTGGTGGCCACCATGGTACAACTAAAAAATCAGAAGTGCACCTAGCAATGCTCTTCTAAACAAACCCTAATGAATTTACAAAATAAATTACTTCAGTGAACACTAAGACATCATCAAATCATGTAAATAAAACATGCAACTGAATACTATTGGGATGTATGGACTAGCACTTGGGTCGAATTGTTGTGCCCCCACCGTGTGTACACAACTCTTCTCATACACGTCTGCAGTGTGCCCTCCTTTTGCGGGCCTAGGCAACCTAGCAAGCCTGAAGCCTTTGTTCATGCGAACCAGATGGCCACCCAGCAGTTGGTCGGCATATGAGATATGACAGTGCTGCTCGTGTCATAGATGTTGCAGGCGATGCGGAGAGCCATCCCGTGCACCTGGTGCGGCTGATGGAGCCCCTGCCGATTCCTATATGAATACCGTATTAATGTGAAGGTGAGTAGCAGTTAAGTAAACGGACATTTTTAGGAATTTACTGTAGTCAGCAACTTTAAACAACGAACATATTCGGACTGCATTTGGCTAGGGTCAACTCAGAATATCCATTCTATTCTACTCAAAATCCATCTGCGACATATTTGGTCTAGATGTGTGAATGCTCGAATATGACCGAAGAGACTATACATAGCTCACAAAGTTGAACCTTTATTTAAGACTGAGGGAGTAATCAATTGGTCTCCTTGTACATTTAACAAGACACTAGGTAATGGTTGTTAATCATATTCTACTTGGGAGGGAAGGGGCGAAGTGGTGCTAGCAGCAAGGATAATTGCATTGCCCTTGTATCACCCAAGAGTGACATGTCAGGCTGACGCCAACGGTCGTTGAGGTGCTATTAATTCCTATGATTGATAGTTCGATCTAATTATGATAACAAACAGTAATAGAACATTAGTGTTTAAGCTAGTAATAATGAAGGAGCAACACTTCTGTCAACCATCATATTTTCAGAATAATTTTGCCCTCTCACTAAACCTGATATTAGCCACAGATGCCACACCTAAGTGAAATAACGGTTTGAAAATATATATATATATACGTGTCGCCCGAATCCTCTCTTCCCTTCCCTCTAACTCTAACGACGAAGTCACCCTCCATGGCGAGGATTTGCCGTGCTGCCCCACTGTCGGACTGTCCGAGCGAGCAGAAGGACGACTGCTCCGCCTTGGATTCCCAGTCCAAGCGGCGGCGTCGAGGCAGCAGGTCAAACAAATCCAAAAACGAATCATCCCCTGCTCGAGGTCGGGAACGGGCGCGCCGCCGCAGGAGCTCGCAGCACGCGGTGACGGGGACGTCCGGGACCGGTCAGAGTCGAGCTTGGAGGAGCCCGCACCGGCCGTGAGGTCTAAGTAGCGCCGAGGGAGGCGCAGGGGCGGCGAAGCAGAGGGATAGGAAGATCTTGACGGGATGCTTGTAGGAAGGGAGCCGAGCAGAGAGCGGCTACCATGGCGCCATCGTCGAGCTCGCGGGACTGGGGGCGGCGCCGAGTTCCGAGACGAGGACGCAGGGGAAATCGCGGCGCGGGACTCGGAGGTCGCGCACAGGCAGCGTTGGGCGCGGGCGTTGTAGATCGGCGAGGGGAGCGGCAAGCCTGCAGGACACAGGGCAGGTCGGCGAGTGGCGCGACAGGCGTCGCGCACGGGAGAGCCAGACGTCGGCGTCCCCCGGAGGAGGTCTCTGCAGCTGGTAGTGTTGCGCACGGGGAGGATTCCTGGTACTCGCGTCCCACGGTGGATCTGTGTACTGCACCGCTGCTTGTCGTCCGGTGGGCACCCCTGTTGGCATGTTCCCGTTGTCCTGTTAAGCGGCTCCCAGTACAGCCGCGTCGAGGAGTCACAATTCACGACAACAGGTATTGAAAAAATTCCCCTCTGTTTCTTCATCTCTTTCGTTGTTGGTGTTAGGACATTGGGGGATTCCATCAACATGGTGATGCAGGACACGCCTGACTACCTACGCAGGGCCGCCGCAGCCCGGCACAAGATCGTGCCGCTCAAGATCCTTTCGGCGGCAGGTAGACCCGTTGCCAGCACACCCCTATCCTACACATGTCGCCCCCACAGCCAAGTTGGGGGCGTGTGTCGTGCCCGAGGCTGGTACGGGTGGAGCGCATGAGATCGTTTAGCATGTCAGCATGGCAATCGCGGCCGTTGAGCGCAAGTCCGGCAAGAGTACTATTCTCTCTTGATGGTGGATGCTGGAGGATTTGATAAGCTGGAATGATCTCAAGAGAAAGGAGTACCACGAGGCTTTCAGGCATCTCTGCACGAGCTGTAGATTGAGCTGATGCCCAAATCGACTCTCTAGGTAGTCTGAGAAATCCAACGCAATCATTCAGTAACAATAGCAGCAACCTTCATATGTTCAGTAACAATAATGGTGTTAGTCTTGGTGACTGTTATAATTAGAATTTATATGTTTGGGCGTTTGGAAGCTTTTTCTGAAACTTTTGTTGGCCATGCAACATTTCTACATCGGCAGCAGAGCATTTTGTGAAACTTTTGTTGGTCATGCAACATTTCTATATCGGCAACATTACCTCTGAACTACAAATGCTAAAAAACCTAGCCAAATTAACCAGAAACTTCAAATGCCATAGCTCAAGAGCTGTGTGGCATTCATTCATTTACAGTCGTTGTACAACTTCTATTTGCGGGAGTAGTGTATGTGTTGCTGCCGTGTCATGAACCGATGCACCTAGAATAAAATCTTGCTCTGGGTGCGTGGAATGTTCGCTCACGGCAGACCGCATCCACAACAATACCGAATGAGTCAGGAAGCAGCCACAGCAGAAACTATTCATCTACCCCCTCCAAATATAAGATGGTTTAACTTTTGTGATTACACTCATTTCACAAAAGCTAAAAATCACAAAAGCTAAAACATCTTATATTTTGAGAAAACGGAGGGAGTATATGACAAACCTCCTGGATGCTTTAGAAGAAACATGAGGTGAGAACTACACATGCACATATCAGTGCAAGTATGTTTTATAAAAAAAGTCTATTAATTAGTGTCCAGATTATGCCAAAGCAAATTCTACAACTAATTAAACCACTTGGATGATTCAAATTTATTTTGGGAAGTACTTATCATATTCAAATCATGATAGTATATTTTCCTCAAAGTACAAACACGGTGTCTTGACTCGAGGTCATCTCACCCTTAACTGATCATAGCTTTAGCCGCCCATCTAATTGGTTACTCACTCTGTGCTCTACTTCTGCTTGAATATTATTTATTTATTCATTTTGTAAAACATTTGTAAGGGTTGAAAAAAAATCGGCCAAGCTTAAGCCTAGGCATCATTTGTCTCGACCATCCGATCTTTTCTTTAGGAGCCAATGATTGCCCACGAATATTTATTATATATTTAAGCGACAGTGATATCGTGAAGGCTTGCTTTTTATTTGTAAAACTACTGACATAAGCTCATCTTCTTTACTAGTACACCGTGGTGGCGATCACATATCACTACTACCTCCATCCCGCATCTCCATGGACCGACCCAAACGGATGATCGAAACGGTTCGTTTCTGTCTGTTTGGGTCGGGTCGTGGTCGATATTGGGTCACAGTCTGATCTGTCCGGCCAGCTGCGCCTAGCGGCGCGACCCATGTGTCCGGGTCTGGCCAATAGGATTAGGGCGACTTAAAAAATTCAAACAGAGAGAATACGCGCTAAAACTGGCAAATTTTATACATATTTATAAGTAATTTACATTCAAATATAAAAATCTAGATTTAAACTAGCCCTAAAACAAACTACTGATCTTCGCCCCGTCCATCTAGGGATCAAGGTCAATGTACCCCGGCGGCGTCCTGAGGTGTGCCGGTGGCAGGCCCAAAGCAGGTGCAGGTGCGGGAGGGGGCTAGTCGATCATCTGGCCAGGCCACGCTGGCCACTCATTCGTCTCCGCCGGCGCGGGCGGAGCAGCCCACCAAGGAATCGGTGGCGGTGGAGGCAGCCCCGTGTTTACCTGCGCACCAGGCCGGTGAGCTGGATGGCCTCCTGGTAGCCCTCTCACATGCCGTCCTCCTCCTTCGCCTGGCCACGATGGCCTCCTTGTCGTAGCCCCGTGCTAGGAGCTCCTGGTTCTCCGGGGGCAGGCGCGCGACGGCGGATGCGGCAGCCTCCTCCTCCTTGACGACGATGTTGAGTTCATTGACACCGAGCTCGGCGTCGGAGTGATTGATGGCGCCATCGTCATCGGGATCGAAGGCGAGGAGGGTGCGGGACCCCCACGGCTCGAACTCGCCGCGGAAGGAGCTCCCGCACCGTGTTGTGTGCTCCCACTCCAAGAACTGCTTCCAGAACCAGGGGTTCTAGTAGGCACAATCGTACCGGAGGGCCGGTGGGAGCTTGCGGACGCGCCGCGCGATCTCCTCCTCCAGCGCTTTGCCCTCCTTGGACGCGGGCGGCACCGACACCCAATCCCAGTTCAGGTGTTAGCCCGTGGGGAGGGAGACATCGTGGTGGGCGATGCCTGCCCCTCCCTCCACCAACGCTCGCCCTCCACCATGCGGAAGTAGCGGCGGGGCTCCTCCTTCCCCTGGTGCTCGGCGGGGAGACGGGCGAAGTCCTGCGGCAGCAACGGCAACACGACCCCATGAAGGAAGCCCGACAGGCCAGCAGAGGACCCGCTCGCCTCGTGGTCGTGCTTGGCCTTCTTAAACCACCCTGGCTTCTTCATCGTCTGCGGTGGAGACGGAGGCGCTAGCTAGCTAGTAGTGGGTGAAACTGGCGGCGGTGAGCGGTGGGGAGTGCGGCACTGATGGTCGTAGGGGCCGTCTATATAGCCCCTGAAACGATCATATGGGCACCTAGAGGGGGTGAATAGGTGCTACTTCAAATTTTACTCCTTTTCAAGTTAGGATTTGACACAAAAGGTAAATTCTCTAGATCATGCAACTATGGTGAATTTACCTATATGTTAATCTAGCATAAACACTAAGCAAGAACTAGATAAGTAAAGTGCGGTAAAGGATAGAAGTAACCAAAGTGGAGCACGCGGAGACACAAAGATTTGTTTCCTGTAGTTCCTTCCTTTTGAGGAGAAGTACGTCTATGTTTGGAGAGGGGGTGGTTTCAAACCACCAACGCCATGAGAGGCCTCCCTTGTTCTCCGATGAACATCACCCCAACGGGTTCGATTCACCTCTTTCACTATACGGCAACCTTCGAGGTGAAAGCCGGCACCTTTACAACAAGTTCGAGGCACACATCCACAACCTAATTGGAGGCTCCCGAATACAATCAAGCTATCAAACAATCAAAGACAAGCTAGTAAGAACCAAATCACAAGCTAGGGTTTCCAATGAAACACTAGAGCAAGGGGCCCTCAAGTGAATGAGGGCGAAATGAAGATCTCTCTTGGTGAAGTTGTAAATAAAGGCCTCCTCCTTCGATTATCCAAAGATCAATGACTTTGGGTGGTCGAGTGAAGAGATCTTGTGGATTTGGTGGCTCAAATGGTACTGGAGTTCTTGAGGTGGACGAGCAGCTCCCAAGGTAGAAGAAGGGGCCTTTATATAGGCCCCCTAGAATTAGAGCCGTTGGAAGCCACTAACCCCGGACAGTCCGGCCAACATCAGCCGGACAGTCCGGCCCAGCCGGATACTCCGGGTGAAACTGACCGGACACTCCGGCCTGGCAAAGTTTCCGGCCAGGGTCCGGATTGTGTCCATGAGGTGTCCGGTATGCTGTTCTGAATGCCCAAGCTGGTCAACAAGCCCCTAGGGCCGGACACTCCGGGTCAAGCACACCGGACACTCCATCCAGCAAAGATTCCGGCCAGAGTCCGGGCCGAGTCCAGGTGGTTTCTGATATGGGACACAGAATGTCCGAGCACGTCGCCCACTTCCTAGGGCCAGATACTCCGGCCAAAGGACAGTCCGGCCGGGGGCGGACACTCCGGCTAGGACATTGTTCCTACACATGCATGATCCTTGGAAGTCCTATACCTTCAGTGCAAAATACACGAGAGTAGCTGATATCTCCTGAAACATTTAACATCAGATTAAACCTATCCAAGTGTTGTCAACAAACATCAAAATAATAGGAATGCCCTTTCAGCCCCTAACCGTGTGAACACTCGCAAGTTCTCGCGCCTTCGCCTTCAATGCCGACGCGGGAACTCAGACGCCGTCCCATCAGCATTGATGGCAGAGGCTGCCGCCGGTCAGCCTGCTGCCCCGCGCCTCTGAATCGGTACCGCTGTGTGTCTGAATCGGTGCGATCGCTAACGGGTGGGCCAATAGCACGCGCGGAGAGGACACACCCTCGACCCGTCCGTGTCCGCCCTGACGCATCGGCCACGCAAATTTAGTGCGCCGATGGGTCGAGCCGGATGTGTCGGTCCAGATGGGTCCTGCCGTTGGGAGGCCACACACGTCCCGCACGTTCGCGCGGACGTGTTTGGACGCACTCGAACGGGTTGGGTTGATCCGGGTGAAGATGCTCTAAGGCTTATTTTTTTTCCAAAATTCTAACTATGTAAAGTTTCTCCAAATTTATATAAAAAATACTAATACTTACAATATGAAATTCATATCTATATCATGAAACATATTTCCACATGGTATCTAAATAATATCATAGTTCTTTATAGTTTTTTCAAAAAGTAGCTTGATTTTTCGAAAAAAATTAGCTTTAAACTTTGGGATGAAGTTAGTATTATTGTTACTTCCTACGTTCACCAATACGAGACCTTCTAGCCTTCTTTAGAAATACATGTAGGCTCCCTCATTTTAGTCCGAATCTATTCTACTTTCTCCGATCCAAATTAATTAACTTAGATTTGTCTAGATTTGGATATATCTAGATATGTTTTAGTGCAAGATACATCCGAATCTAAATAAACTTAAGTCAATTAATTTGGATTGGAAGGAGTATTTTAAAATATTTAGAAGGTCTTTCATTAGTGAACTGAGGGATACCTTCTTAGACCACACATAGAAAAGAAACCCACACGCATCTTAGCGCACGAACCCGTTGAACCCGAACCAATTTAGCAGAACTAGTGACCAAAAAATAAATAAGTGCAAATGGATACATGTTATAGCAACGATAACAATCCCTGGGCAAAACAATATATAACAATCGTCCGTATACAATCAATGAAATGTGAGAATATATTATACTCTCTTCGTCCTAAAATAAGTGACGTGAATTTGTCTATATTTGTATATATCTAGACATGTTTTAGTATATAGATATATCTGAATCTAGACAAACACAAGTCATTTATTTTGGGACGGAGGGAGTATTTAATCTGTCCCCAAATAAGTGACACGGAGGAGAAATTTTATGAACTGTACTTCATTTTACAGTAAAGCCCTTTGCATTTTCAATTGAATCGACTCCCGTCCCGCAATCAACTCCCGATCCACAATCTGCCATTGATTAGCGCCCGCAATAAGCATCCGCATGATCCTGCGATCAGCATCCGCCATCCCTTGCCGGCGATCAGCCCTCAGGACCACTTGCCGGTGCCCTGCACGAGCTCCTGCTCGCCAGCGCCCCTGCTCCAGGTGAGCTCCTCCCTCGCCGGCGCCCCTGCAACGCCCCTGCTCCAGGGGAGCTCCTCCCGCGCACGAGTTCTTGACAGCCGGCATCCCTGCTCCTGCTCCAGCCGTCTAGGCCAGGGAGCTCGATCACGCCGCTCCGGTAGATCGTGGCTCCAAGCTCGATCACCTATAGATCACACGCCTCCAAGCTCGATCGCTAGAGCACGCCGCCGCCAGCCAGTCGTACTGCTGCTCCGGGTCCCGACGCCACCAGCACCTACCAAGAAGGCCATGATCTATTTTACACCGAAATAAGAAGCTTCAAAAGATAAGTGAGGAGCAACAAGCAGCTTACTTGTCCTTGTACTCTGTCATTCGTCCTCTCAAGATTTTGCAACTACAGGTGCACAAAGAAGTGAAACAGAAGTATCCCATACAGTAGAAATTTGGTGAGCTAATGCTACATATAGTCAGAAAGAAGTTGCTAATAGCTGCACAATATTTAATGCTAATTAAATACAACTGCAGTGAAGCTTATGCAGGAAGGTGCTAAATCACACCTGAATCAGAGCAGCTGTAAAGGACACTTACCTGGGGAACAAGAGAAGAAGACCAGCTGGACTTGTAGACGAAGAAACTGATCGGAGCGAAAGAATGTATATATGGTGACTTGTAGATGAATAAACTGGCCGGAGGAATAAATTAGCTAGAGGCAGACCGGGCAGTACTAACAATGGGAAGAAGGGTCACTGCCGTTTGTGTGCTTCAACTCTAAGAACTCAAGTGATGACTGATTGCCATTGACACCTCACAGTTCCAGTTGCATGTTACAAGTTAAAATACATTTATATGTTATATGTTTGAAGTTTAAATATAAACACAGTGGTTAATCAACCCAAGATTTGGTGCTAATAAACACAGATAATCAAACACGAATGAATGAATGTAAATAGCATGTGATGGGTAAACAGATTGAAGAATTAATCTACAAGGATGGCCAACAATAAAGAGTAAGGTGAAATTTGTTAACATGCATGTTGTTCTAAAATAGTAAATCCAAGTGATGGACAGAGAGCAATTTCAGATGCCTGACTGAGATGATACCATAACACACCTAGATTTCTGCCAGTTACACACAATCTTCGGATACTGTTGCTCTGCTTCTTCCCAAGATACTCCAACTTTCCATTTGGATTATAAATAATCTGATATGCATATCAAATTTAACCACAACACTGAACAATCTGACCATGCGTATCAAATTTCTATGGGGAACAACTAAATTTTCCATGCAAGGTACTCCACATTGGTTTACAATTTCAATCTGGGTGAATAAGCCAAACAATTAAACAATAAATACAAACTCGCAACTGAAAGATCCACAGTGAAAGGGAAAATTACTTCAGATAAATAGGGAAAATCGTGATATGTATTCTAAAGAGTCAAATTCAGCATCATACAAAAGTGAGAAGTTTGCAATGCATCAACTAACACATAAGGGCGTAATTATCAGGATCACATACAAAACTTGACAAGGTTGGAACTATTCTCAGACTCTGAAACAAGAGAAGGATGAATTTGGTGAGCGGACATTGAACCAATGGTCTCCAACCGACACTTGCTATATGCATGAGCTAATGGTACTTTAAAAAACTATATTGCCTTGGTAATTTAGAAATTGGTATACAAAGAGGAGTAGACAAACTACATGTTTTTTTTTTGAGAAAGGGAGGACCCACATGTTACAACAATAGAGGCCGAAGATGTTTCAACATGTGTATTCCTGAATATTTAAGTATGTGAACCTAAGTGATTTGGTGTCATAAAAACGCTCAGCTGTGTAAAGAAGTGTTCACCTTTATAACTCTGTAAAGGTCATCCCGCTTCCTCGCGAGTAAGAATATAGACAAACCATTGCCAACCAATCTAAAGGCAGAACCTTCTTATGGAGCCTGGATTTAGAATCTTCTCAATAATTTTCAGAAGATTTAATGTGTACCTTTCATAATACCTCCATATTTACTCTTAAGTTCACACTGAAAATTTAAGTCTTCCTCCATGTTGACATTCACAAAATAAAATGCTAAGAATCTAAAATGCAAGTATACTTGAGACAACAGTTAACAAGCACAAAACGCATTATCGTGAACTAAACACCATGTAACCTATCACAACTCTTCCCAAAATAGATGGTAAAAAATAGACAAACATTTTCCATGTCCAGATGTACTATAAAAAGAACTTCCACAGCTGCATAGAGCAACTCACCTTCTCCACAACGATTATCTGAACTGTGCTGCCAAGTTAGTCGCTCGGTCACCAAGCAACTTAGGCCAATCACCAATTAATTCTCCATGGGCTCATGAGTGTTTAAATTTGGTGCAATATGATCATCCAACTCCTCATATTAACATACTGAATTTTGGACACGCTCTTTACTTGCTACTTAGAAGGAGTTCCATATTTTTTCTCATACACCCTGCAAGAGTTAATAAATACACATAAGAAATCAGAGCATAATTTCACATTTTAGTAAATAAGATTGCTACATCACAGAAGCAAGCCTGCAAAGTCCCTGTAAGATAGGGGAAACCACACGTTAGGTGGCATTGTATTGCTCATTATATAAGAGGATTACAAGGAGTCCCGGTTGCATACAACACGGACATATATACAAGGAATGCACACGTATACGTATCCTACATCTATACAAACACGTGTAGGATATGTATTCTAACACCCTCCCTCAGTCAAAACTGGGCAGCCGACAAATGTTGAGACTGTCCCAAAAGTTCAAGAAGAGAGGCGATGGTAATCCTTTGGTGAAGATGTCCGCGAACTGTGATGAACTAGGAACGTGTAGCACCTTAACCTCGCCAGTGGTCACACGATCTCTGACGAAGTGTAGATCAATCTCCACATGCTTGGTACGCTGGTGATGCACTGGATTCCGTGTCATATAAATAGAGCTCACATTGTCACAGAAGACCACTGAAGCATCATGCACCGGTCGATGAAGCTCCAAAAGTAGCTGTCGAAGCCAACAAGATTCAGCAGCCACCACATTTGCTACCGCCCGATACTCAGCCTCCGCACTCGATCGGGAAACAGTGTGCTGCCGCTTAGCCGACCAAGACACCAAATTCGCGCCGAGAAACACACAATAGCCTGAAGTAGACCGTCGAGTGTCTGGACAACCTTCCCAGTCAGCGTCAGAGTAGGCCAGCAATTTGTTCGATGTGCGTCGATACAAAGTGAGACCATAGTCGGTGGTGCCGCGGATGTAGCGTAGAACACGCTTCACAAGGAGCAAGTGATGAGCCCATGGATCATACATCTGAAGACATATCTGTTGTACTACATAGAAGATATCTGGCCGAGTGAAACTGAGGTATTAGAGACCTCCTGCAATACTGCGATATTCTGTAGGATTAGCCATGGGATCACTAGACTGAGCTGCAAGCTTAGAAGCTGTATCAACTAGAGTGTAGATATATTTACACTGTAATATACCAGCTTTGTCAAGAATCTCCAATGCGTACTTATCCTGTGAGAGGAATAAACTGTCCTTAGTGCGTCTGACTGAGATGCCCAGAAAATAGTGAAGCTCACCTATATCTGTCATGCTGAACTCTTTACGAAGAGAAGCAATTAAACTATGCAACAAAGTCGGAGAAGACGCTCTCAGGATAATGTCATCCACATAGAGCAGGAGATAGGCCATGTCAGTGCCACGCCGGTAGAAAAACAGGGAGCTATTGGACTTGGAGCCAACAAAACCAACAGTAGCAATGAACGAAGCAAACCGCTGAAACCATGTTCGAGGCGCCTGCTTTAAACCATAGAGAGATTTGTTGAGGCGACACACCTTGTCAGGAAATCTGGGATCAGTAAACCCGGAAGGCTGTCAAGCATACACGGTCTCGATGAGTGTGCCATTGAGGAAGACGTTCTTGACATCAAGCTGATGAATCGGCCAGTTACTAGAGAGCGCAAGTGATAACACCGTGCGTATGGTGGCTGGCTTGACCACAGGGCTGAAAGTCTCATAAAAATCAATACATTCGCTCTGAGTAAAACCTCGGAGGACCCAACGAGCTTTGTATCGTTCCAACGAACCATCAGACTTCATCTTGTGACAAAAGATCCACTTGCCGGTGACAATGTTGGCACGGCGAGAAGGATCAACCAAGTCCCAAGTGTTGTTGGAGAGGAGCGCACTATACTCTTCAACCATTGCAGCATGCCAGTTGGGGTCTTTGAGAGCACCACGATAAGTCTTGGGTATTGGAGACAATCCTTCAACATGAAGATCAAAAATCGTCTTGGGCTGCACAATGTCGTGCTTGGCACGCATGAGCATGGTGTGAGACGGTGGTGGCGGTGGTGCTCGAGGACGACGAGCCTGAGTTGCATCTGTGGCGGGAGGCGGGGTAGAAGCCGTGGATGGCGAGCTCGTAGAAGGCTCCGGGGCACCATCATCCATAGACGCGGCGGGCAAGGGAGCGGACGAGGGAGATCCTGACGGCGACGATCCGACCAAGGACGGGCCAGGCGAGGTGGCCCGAGGCAGCATGCACGGGGCAGGAGATCCTGCCGCGGCAGGAGAAGTGCCCGCGGCAGGTTGCCGAACGCCCACGGCAGGCTGCCGAGTGGCCCACGGCAGGCTGCCGAGTGGCCGCGGCAGAAGTTCCCGCAGTCAGCGCGGTGAATGGCATCGGCAACATCGGCTGCTCAACCTGCAGAAAATCATAACTTTGCAAAGTAGGAGTAGATGATGGTGGTGATGCGTTAGAGGCAAAGGGAAAGACAGACTCGTCAAACATGACATGGTGAGAGATGATGATCTTTTGGGTGGAACGATTAAGGCAGTGATAGCCATGATGTTGAGATGGATACCCAAGGAACACACACGACACGGAGCGAGGCGCAAGTTTATGCGGGGCAACGGCGGTGGTGTTGGGGTAGCATAGGCATCCGAAGACCCTAAGACCAGCATATGCAGGGTCGACACCATGAAGGGATCGAAAAGGCATGCGATCCGCGATGGCCTTGGAAGGCAGCCGATTGTGCAACAGCACGACTGTTTGGAGAGCCTCCGCCTAGAAGCGAGGTGGCATGCTAGGTTGAATTAGAAGGGTGCGAGTGATGCCCTTAAGGGTGCGAATAATTCTCTCGGCTTTACCGTTTTGTTGTGAAGTATAGGGACATGAGAAGCAGAGTGCTATCCCATGGCGTTGGGCAAACGATTGTAGGGAGGAATTATCGAACTCACGACCATTGTCACACTGGATGGCTTTCAAGGGTGCATGAAACTGAGTTTGGGCTAAGGCGTGGAGGGACGACAAGTGTGAGAAGGCTTCTGACTTGGCATGTAAAGGATAAACCCAAGCGTATTGAGTGAAATTATCGAGACAAATGAGATAATACTTAAAGCCAGAAATACTCTCAACATGAGATGTCCACAAATCACAATGTATAAGTTGAAACGGAGAATGTGTTACACGATTGGTAGAAGAAAAAGGTAGACGAACATGGCGACCTAATTGACAAGCATGACACAAACTAGATTTATTTTTATCCCTAGGAATAATGCAGGAGCGAGCTAATGACTCCATGACCGGACGTCCAGGGTGTCCAAGGCGCCGATGCCACATAGCAGGGTCGACAATGAGGAAGGCGTGTGGGCGGCTGGGGGAGGAGGTGCTGACAAGGTAGAGGGCTCCGGGACTATTGTATTTGAGAATCTCGGTCCTGGTTAGAAGGCCTTTCACAGAAAAACCAACAGGGTCAAATTCGACGGAAACACGATTATCAATGGTGAATTGATGAACGGACAAGAGGTTTTTGACTATATCAGGAGCTACTAAGACATTGCGAAGATGCAGAGGACGTGAGGAGTGGAAATAGGAAAACGTGGATGCCCGGTAGCGGTGATCGGAAGGGTGAAACCATTACCGACAACGACAGCATGAGAGGAAGAAGAAGGAGACACGGAGGTGAGCATACCGGGGTTCGATGCGAAGTGGGAGGTGGCGCCAGTGTCCATGACCCAATCGTGGTGGGCGCTTGAAGGCCCATCGTCTGGAACTGATTCATCAACGCGGACTGGTCCCATGAGGCAGACGATGAAGCCGGTGATGACGGGGGTGCATCACTGAGCCCATATGCAGGAGCCTGAGGAGCATAGCCGCCGTAGCCGTAGCCATAGGCATGCGGCACGGTGTAGGGTCCTTGCGCATAGAAGGCATGCTGCGGGGGCGGGAGGCGGTGCATGTAGCTAGGGGGTCGAGCCTGCATACCAGGGCCGTATGGCCACATCTGGATCGCGCCGTTCCAGGGCAGGAGCGGCATGGGCCAGGTTGGAGGAGCGGCGGCCGGAGGTGTGACGACTGGGCCGGTTTGGATGATGGCGGTGTCCTTGACAGCGTCTGTTGCGGCCTTCTTCTTTTTCTTGCCCTTGCCATCATTGCCCCGTCCGGAGTTGGGGCGGTGGCGGCGTTGGAGTAGAGGGCCGTGTTGCCGTTTCCATTGCGCGAGCGATGATTCTTGCGCTTCATGTCTTGGAGCACGAGAAGAGAACGACACTTCTCAAACGAGATGTCGGGCATGAGGGAGATGAGATCGGCGGCGCCCTCGTATTGCTCGGAAAGTCCGTTGAGGCAGTGGATCACCAGCTTGGCGTCGTCTTCCGGGGAGCCAAGATCCGCAAGACCGTCGGCGAGGGCCTTGATCTTCTTGAAGTACTCGGTCATGTTCATCTCGCCCATCTTGATCTCGCCCAGCTCGGTGGAGAGGTGGAGCCGGCAGTTGATCTTGTGGTCGTTGAAGAGCCCGTTGATGCTTGTCCACAGCTCTACGGCGAGGGGGTCTTCGCCCGGTGTCATGACAGCGTCGAGGAGGCCAGGGTACACGGACCCGTAGAGCCAGGAGACAACCGTGGCATCCAAGAGAGCCCACTCCGGAGTCAGCACGGACGGAGCAGGGGAGTCGATGTGGTCGAGCAACACATACTTGCGGAGGGCAGCGGGGAAGAAGGTGCGCCATTGGCGATGAATGCCGGTGTCGAGGGCCAGCTCGATGGGGATGTGCCCCTTGATGGAGTGGAGGCTGACGGCTTGGGCATGCAACAAGGTGAGCGAGAAGGCCCCCGCGCTGGAGGACGGGGCGGTGGCGAGGGCGAGCTTCGACTAGGCGTCAGCAGCTGCTTGGGCCTCGCGGTCTTCTTTTTCCTTCGCGGCTTGCGCGATCCGTGTGGCGTCGTCACCCATTGCAGAGGGGCGGCGAGGCTAGAAGGGGAGAGGTGGGTGGTTTGCAGAGGCCGGGCGCCGAGATCGGCTGCTGCGACGGCGGCGGAAGCGGGAGGAGGCGCAGGTCCGGTTAGGGTTTTGCGTCTGATACCATGTAAGATAGGGAAAACCACACGTTAGGTGGCCTTGTATTGCTCATTATGAGTCCCGGTTGCATACAACACGGACATATATACAAGAAATGCACACGTATACGTACCCTACATCTATACAAACACGTGTAGGATATGTATTCTAACAGTCCCTTTGCCAAGTAGGTACATTCTTGTAAGCTATCGCGGAGTGCGAATTATACTATCTCATTAGTAAAATTTTACCCTTTTGCATGATGGTTTACCATCGAATTAAGTGAGCTTCCTCACTTTTCATCCAAGTTATAAGGCACACTACGACTGATCTTAGTTGCAACAGCGAGGCAAGCAAATTGATGGAACCATCAGGCAAAGTTGAGTGTGCTGAAAAAATAAAAAATTCTAAAGTGAGTTTTGAATGCAGTACAGTTTTGAGAAATAACACTATAAGCCGTAACCTAAGAATTTGAGGAATAACATAACATGTCTTATGTATAATGGGAATATCTAACCACCTATCTAGGACTGAATTTGTCGAAATCAACCGAGCAATCTTAAAAATACATAACCATTATCTCGGCCAGCAGCAGCTGGAGTCCAGCATGAACAACGGCGAGGCTGACCTCATATATTCTATGCCGCTCAGAAGCAAGGCTAGCACATTATTGTCATTTATCTATAGAGAAGAATTCAATGAAGAATTAGTAATATGTATAAGGAACCAACAAAGGCAACCATTTAGCTATATGTTCTTAATAACAGAAGAACATGAGTAAAAAGTCCAAAATACAATTCCATATTTAGATACATAGATACAATCAGAGAAACAAACTTTAAATGGGAGGTGGAACAGATGAATCAAAGGAGGCATATTTAGATATAGAGAATTGCAGCCAAAGCAAAATCAATGGTACTCCAGAAGAACTGAAAGAACACGTGGCACTGGCATGGCACTAATTAGACAAAGAGAGTAATTAGACAACCAGAGAATAATGTATGACACTCAAATGTACATAACTATTCCAGCGACGGCTGAGTTTTAAAACGACAAGGAGGGAACAACCCCTTATTAGAAGTAAATCATGTAAATGTACAGATAAACACAAATTTTCTAGTCATATGATAAACATGATGGTATAAGTTGAAGAAAGGCATATATCTTTCAAAGAAATATCACAGGGCAAAGATGGAAGTCTTCCAATTGACCCCTCATGACAAGGTATGCCCCTTTTTACTGTTCATTGAAACTCATCCATAAAGTACCCGAGGGCCGAAAGGGATTCAAAGCCCTGTTCAGGTACTCCTTTCAGGTGAGAGGCAGACGCGAGGCTAGGCAAAAAGAGCTTTCTATGACCTCGCCGGTCGTGAAGTCAACCAAATACATGTGATGTGTGTTCATAGTGTCCCCGGCACCTGGCCTGCAAAAGCAAACCCGCCCGAGACAAACCAAAATGGAGTTTACCCTGTATTCCAAATATAAAACAAAAGACTGATATTTTAGCTTCAAATAAGATTCAAACTTACATCATTTCATGCACAACATCGCTAAACCTTGCCATGCCTGTCTCCTAGACGAGATCTCTACCAAATATTCTTGTTATTGCCAATATCCTCCAATCTAAAATATCGGAATAGCACCACACGGTCTGAACACACAAAGAATAATTAATTTATGCAGAGAAATGGGCACCACCTTTCCATTACTACCACACAAACCAGATTTGCTAGGCTCAAATGGAAACACACACAGTCCAAACCAATCAAAAGCATAAAAATATTCTGGCAAGGCATGGAGACAGAGACAACATGTTGAACTTACTTGCCTTAGGATCTTACCTCGAGAATAATGTTGTATGATTCATTGCTGGCCTCATTTTCCGTACCTCGTTCATTTCCTGCATGAGAGATTAGTGCAAAACTGGATCAAGCAGTGACATGAGGGATATATGAAACCGCTATTGGGGCGGACGGGGTTCACCTCAGGTCCTAGGCGCCTCCCTCTGTGTAACACTCCCGGGATCGGGGTTAAACAAATCCAGACCTTAGCCTGACACAAGTTTAACCTAGAGCTCGAGGATATCCAGTGAGAAATCGGTAACACAACAGTAACTCTGCGACACAAAATTATTACAGCAAGCTCATAATTGAGCAAAGAACCAAAATATTACAAGTAGAGGTCGCTGACCACAAACATCAACCAACGGAAGGAAAATTATGCTATTAAGTATAGCAAACTTAATAAATGGCCTAAGAGATCTAAAGCATAACGATAAAGTCTGAGACCATAGATTTCAGGCTGCCGGCCGGGAACCCCAAACTACTCGTCGATGTCGGTGTCGTATGGAACTTGCCTTCAGGGGAACACTTATTTTGCTACAAACGTATCAACAAAGGAAGGGTGAGTACAGGGTGTACTCCGTAAGACTTATGACTGGTGGGGTTATTTTGCATAAATCCATCTTTGTTTATAAAACAAGAAGGAAAAGAAGCTCGTCTAATCAGAATATTTTAAAAGTGGATAAGAGAGCGACATCTCCAAGAATTGATCATCATCTTTTGATATCCACCAAAGTAATCCCCATCTCACAACTAGGATCACCCCCTCGTACCCATGAGGAAGCATCCTTAAGCACACGTTGATCCGTCCAAGTTTTACGATGAGGTTATAGTTTTCTTTGGTCTTAGAATTTGGTCACCAAGCATTCATAACCGTGAACACGTCTTTTCGAAAAAAAATAACCCTGCAGGGGTGTACAACTTTACCCACACGTACCAACCGACTCTTAATGCCACTAGATAAGACCTCTTCCTTGGAAGGCTGGCAGAGGGTGGTTCGCCACGACCTTTAGCTTGCTTTTGCCGAGACCATGAGTTACCACCTAAGGAGGGTTCCGCCGTAATGGGTCAAATCCGAAGCTGCCCCCTAGATATGTGAGGCAAGGTTGGTTTATCAGGGGCTCTATCGACCCCAAGCAACCCCGGCCACACTTACCTACCTATTATGATGCACCTTCACCCGCCAAATCTTTCAAAATGTTTTCTATGCATATATCGAATGGAACGCCCGAACTATGTGACTCATAGAATCTACTAGGCAAGTTAATCAGCGGAGGGGTTCCCAAGCCCCGTGTGGCTGTACGCTCATCTCGGTTCCAAAGGCAAGAACTCAGGTCCTAGTAGTGGCGAGCATGGGACTACAAAAACCACATCCCACCGTGGCCTCCCATACATGCCTTAGCATGTTTAACCTTTACCACTAATCTCATCTCATCTTGTTCTCCTATCATACTAGATTCTCTGATCAGATACATTATCTGAATGAACCAGAACTGACAGCTAAGCATGGCTAAGAAAGACACAAATATAAGCTCTAGTAGTGCACACAAGCCAAACTTAGTTATGCTAGGAGGTGTGGATCAGGTAATATAAGCTCAAAGGGAGTAATGCAACGAATAGGATACTCTATCTATCGATAAAATACCACAGTAGAATCGTATGCATCATAGCAAGAATGAAATACTTTTGAAACCATAGGATTGTATAATGGTAGGGCTTTTCTTGCCTTTGCATCTTGATAACTCAAAGCAGATCTTTGGATATCTTGTACTTAACTTGATTACAGTTGATCAAATCTTGTTCGTCGATCTTTGATGGTGTTGATCTCGGGCTTCAATCTCGATCTCGATATCGTATTCTACCGGGAAGAAGCAAACACCAAAAAGAAAGGGGAAACAATCAACACATGGCATCGATGCAATGCTCAAGTAAGGATGATAATATGACAAGTGAAATAGTACTTGAATGAAACCCTAGGGCATGCTTGGCCATTTTAAATAGTGTCCGAGGGTGAAAACCCTAATTCAGGAGGAACCTCAGATCACCTGTGGGGTTCAATTGGTTCTTCTAATTAAACATGTAATTTAAGTTGTTGAACAATGCATGATTTTGATGCTAAAGTGTAGATCTTGTTTATCTGAACATTTTGATATATTATACGTATTTTTTTGAGTTATAAATAATTACTTATTAAACTTATAGTATTTATTATTTTTCTAAAATTATTAAAACAAAACCGGGATATTTTTTACGCTGGGACACACCTACCCAGAGTGACTGACAGGAGGGCCCGGTGCCACATCAGCTGCCACGCGGGTAGGTGGGGCCAGTGGCCGGTTTGACTAGGTCAGACGCGTGCCTGCTGACGCATAGGTGACGTCACACCGGCGGGGCCTCTCAGGTCGGCGATGGCGGCGGCGAAATACAGCGAGCGGGGTTACGGGATATAGCCTGTTCGAACCGGCACAGCGAGGGGAACCTAAGGAGGGCGGCGCCACTGGTTTTGGGTCACCGAAGGCGTGCCTGTGACAGCAAGCGGCGGTGGTGCTTGCAACACGGTGGCAAGCAGCGGCTACGGTGCAAGAGGGAGATAGAGAGGAGGTCCAGGAGGACTAGAGGCTCACCATGGTTGCAGGGAAGGGGTCAGCTCGGCTAGGCGAGCTCGGAAGTGGCCGGAATCAACGACGGAGATGATGGCCGGAGTTTGGGAAGGAGCTTCCGATTGTGGCGCCTGGCAGCCTCCTGACTTGCACACTTCAGCGAGGAGGAAGCAGAGGTCGAGGCGGGGCTGATGGTGGCCTCAGATGGGCGAGGGGAGGCCGGAGATGGCGGGAACTGGAGGTTGCCAGCGAGCTAGGGTTCGGCCCTGCACGGGAGCGAGAGAGGGCAAGCGCAAGAGGGACAGAGAAGCACATGCAAAGAGGACATGGCATAAGCGGTCTATCCTCCTCTAGAGCATCATGGATGGCGATGCGCGAGCGGCGTGAATCGACGGGGGCGCTACAGGCACGGAGCTGCTTTGGCTCGCGCGAGGAAGAAGAAGAAAGAAGAGAGACGCCGAACGGGTATTGCGCCAGATGGGCCAGCTGGGCTGGTTACGGGCTGCTAGCCTGTAGCAAAGCTTGCTTCTACGCTAGCTGCTGCGCAGGTGGGCGGCAGGTAGCAAGGAGAGGGGAGCTAGATGGCCTGCTTTGGCTCTGGTTCTATTTTTTTAGCAAACCTCTTTTTCCTTTTTCTATTTTCTTTTTTCTCTTTTGTAATTCAAATTCATTTCTGCTTTTGGCAATTCAAAATTACCAGAGTGTTTATAAAATGATTTTAAATACTTAGGGCCCTCTATACCATTTGGGCTCCACATATATTGGATTTTTGAAATACAAAATCATTTTAGAAGGGTTTTCAAAGAGAGGGGAAGGTTAGGGTTTTAGGGTTTTATAACCTTTCTTATTTGCATGTTTTTTTTAGCAAAGTAGATGATGCTCATGAATGCACAAAGAAACCCTAATTAGGATTAACTAAAACTAGGGTGTTACATCTCTATCCCCCTTATGAGAATCTCGACCCGAGATTCCAAAGGTAGGAAGAAAGAAGGAGAACATGGTCACTTCTAAGGATAAGAGGGAAACACACTGATCAACACATAGAGTATCTCATGGTCAACTCATGAAGGAGTGTTCTAAAATAAATCTGAGATGACAAACATGAAACACGTCAAGGTAATAGAGGAAGCATGAGGAGACAGTTTCACATTAGATAGCTGGTCTTCATAAGGATTGAGACCATGGAGCTTCAAAAGAGTTTCATCTTCTTAAGAGGAAAGCTTACGACAGAAAGAACATGACCACAAACTTCGACAGATGAAACTCTACTAGATGGCTTAAGTAGAGCTTCTAGGGATGCAGAGATACAGATGACCAAGTTGTTCAACTACTTTTGATACAGAAGGGTCACTCTTTCGTTCAACAGAAGGCCAAGACAAAAAGGTGTTTTGTGGCAAGGACTCGTAGGAGTCACAAGGAACATGTAACAAGAGGAACTATTTATTACCAAAAAATCATCGTCGCTCTTGATACTTAATCGAGGTACGAAGGAAACTCTTTATTCATCTAGGGTTATCAAAATTGTTGCCAAAGATCGTGATATCACTTTACACCACTAGGACGATTAAATAAGAAGATTACCGACGACACGAGGAAAAAGAAACTTCATTCTCATACTTCAATTACTTGGCACAACATAATGCTTGCCAACATAAAAGGGTCTGGAGGATCGACCGAGAGACATTTAGCAACATTACTTTAATTGTTCTCCTTGATGTCCGAGTCACGAGACATCAAGTAAAGGTCGGACTACGGAGACAAAGGAAACCATGAGCACAACTTCTATAATAAATCATAGAAGAAGCCTCATGAAGCGTGGTTGTTATTTGATGATTCAAGAGAATATGGCAATAGGTCTTCCGACTATTTGTGTCAACCATTACAACAATCTTGCCGGATATTCAAATAAACCTATGTCAAAACCTTGAGGAACACCAACCACCATATCTGCTTGAGATTCACCTTTGGTTAGGTGAGATGATACTTCAGACTCAGCACGTCCGAATAGAAAGTTTGCAACATTTACCTCAAAGGTAAAGTCACTAGATTCTCAAGACAAGGACTATAGTGTCAAGCTCCAATATATTGAGTTACATTGCTAGACCCATGCATTAACAGCTTGTCTAAGGACAACTACTCATACATCGAGTACTTGCAACAAAATACACTTGTATCCTTAGGGAACAAAGATAACTCTACTCAAATCCACGATGACATCTTTCAACATTTGCACGTGAATCAGAGAAGGTTACTTCTAACATCCAGAACACATACTTCAAAATGACTCGAGGATGGTTCTTAAAAGTTTTCCAACAGTAATGCCAAAGGTTGCATATGAATCTAGTCTAGCTTGGAGAAAATAAGGATGTTATCGATGGGCTCAACAACAAACTTATCGAGATACTCTAGGAAGATGGACTCATATGTTGTATGAACGAGGCAGGGTATTGGTCAGACCAAAGGACATGAAGATGTACTCAAGTGAAACATCACGAGTAGGAGCATCATCAGGATAGTCCTTGGAACTGAGTTTGATTTGATGATAACCCAAATCAAATCAAAGATGGGGGAAGATAATATATCCATAGAGGGAATACTATCTTTGTTCAACATGAACGGAGATAGACATCCCTTTAGAAAGGAACTAGGTCGGATAGAAATTTTGTCTTACAACTCTCCAAGTTGTTGTTTAAGCTCAACCAACTAGTTTAGGGGTATCCGAGATGGATCCTTGGAGAAAGGAGTAGTTCAGAGAACTTACTTGCTCAAGAACTTGACACACGGTCATGTGGCAACATGGCGATACTTCTAGTAGACATCTAGAATACCACGAACCACCGATATGTCTCTTAGTTCGAGAGGAAACTTGCTTGGTAAGGCAAGAAGACACTGTCTCAGAGCTTCGACACGAGACTAACTCTTTGACAGAAGAAAGTGTACCAGAGTAGTGGAATTGGTAACATAATCATCCTTTGCTTTATGATAGAGTTAACCATCATGCTAAGAATGACACAAACATCCTTGGAGTTCAAAGCAATAAGAATTGCTAAGAATCTTAGATGGCCACATTATTACGCACACACACCATTCACGAGTGTGAAAGCTCGGAGGAAGGGTGGGTAATAATATGTAAGAGCATCACTTCATTAAGGGGTCATGAAACTCAGCACAACCTCTTAGTATGAAAGGGTGTGACACCTTAAGGAAGAATAGACAGAAACTAATCAATGCCTCTTTATCTACGGATTACAACACTTTGACTTAGTCCTAGATATGACAAGGTACTGGAGTTTGTTTCTCCTGACATCCCGAAATGGTTTGTCTTGATGGACCACAAGAGTATCTTGCATTGAAAGACACCAATGCACATTTACTACTTGGCTACCAAGTGGTAGACAAAGGTTGGAAAACAACAAGGGGAAAAGAACATGCTCATGATAGAATCCCGAGATGTGGATGCATAGATTAACAATCTTCCGAAAACCCATGCAGAAAGGGTAGGTGCGGCAGAGTCACAAGTATAGATGCGATTCTCATGAGGAGAACCATTTTCGTGATCTATTTGGTTCCATTAAAGAACATCTGCCATGTCTAGTGGTAGGGGAAGTCCTCAATTGTCGAGACTCAATCTTGACAAAGACCACAAGCTTGAAGGCTATATTTAAAAAGTAGCCATCCTGGGGTAATGTGTGAAAATTAGCAACATGGGTCAAAAGAATGGATCTTGGGTTAAAGATCAGCTTCATGTACAAGATTCATGACACCAGAATCTAGCACAATCCAGGATCTTCGGTCCAAGTCCGTGGATTAAAACCCGAGAAATAAGTAACTACTACTTGAGTGACACAACATACACTAAAAGGTAGCAATCATGAGGTAGCTTTCAAGAGAAGAAAAAACTTCTGAAGCACCCAAACTAATAAAAAGGCGTCAAACAAGGCGAAAGGAGACTTCGAAGCCTAGAACAGATCACTATGGAACCTTCAACATGATGTTGTGGGCCCATAAGATAGAGAGATCATGATGGAAAGGAATCTCTCAGCTGAAGCAGAGAAAAGGGGACACAAAGAACACACACATAACTCTAAAGAACTCAACACTAGGTCAACTGGTTGAGAAACGACATGCCAAGAAGGCACCTAAGCTTTGAAAGTCTAGAAGAGGTATCAAAACTTTTTCCAAATCAACACAAGGTAAGATGACCCAGAGTTAGAGCGATACTATATGAGGAGAAAAATAATCATACTAGAGTTTTCGCAAATACTTTTCATCTTCAAAATAGTTTTCACAAGCACTAGACTCAACATTGACCAATAACAAGGTTTTTCTACGGTCGGTACTGCTCTGATACCAAAAACACTGACAGCCTTGGGATCAGAGTTAAATAAATCCAGACCTTAGCCTGACATAAGCTTAACCTAGAGCTCGAGGATATCTAGTGAGAAATCGATAACACAACAGTAACCCTGCGACACAAAGTTATTACAGCAAGCTCATAACTGAGCAAAGAACCAAAATATTACAAGCAGAGGTCACTGACCACAAACATCAACCAACGGAAGGAAAATTATGCTATTAAGTATACCAAACTTAACAAATGTCCTAAGAGACCTGAGGCATAACGATGAAGTCCTAGCCCATAGATTCCAGGCTGCCAGCCGGGAACCCCAAACTACTCATTGATATCGATGTCGTATGGAACTCGTCTTCAGGGGAACACTTATTCTTCTATAAAAGTATCAACAAAGCAAGGGTGAGTACAAGGTGTACTCTGCAAGACTTATGGCTGGTGGGGTTATTTTGCAGAAAGCCATCTTTGTTTATAAAACAAGAGGAAGAAGAAGCTTGTCTAATCGGAATATTTTAAAAGTGGATAAGAGAGCGACATCTCCAAGAATGGATCATCATGTTTTGATATCCACCAAAGTAATCCTCATCTCATAACTAGGATCACCCTCTTGTACCCATGAGATAGCATCCTTAAGCACACATTGATCCCTCCAAGTTTTACGATTAGGTTATAGTTCTCTATGATCTTAGAATTTGGTCACCAAGCATTCATAACCGTGAACACGGCTTTTCGAAATGATTTAACCCTGCAGGGGTGTACAACTTTACCCACACGTTCCAACCGACTCTTAATGCCACTAGATAAGCCCTCTTCCTTGGAAGGCCGGAAGAGGGTGGTAGGCCACAACCTTTATCTTGCTTTCACCGAGACCATGAGTCATGCCCTAAGGAGGGTTCTGCCGTAATGGGTCAAATCCCGAAGCTGGTCCCTAGACATGTGAGACAAGGTTGGTTTATCAGGGGCTCTATCGACCCCAAGCAACCCCGGCCACGCTTACCTACCTATTAAGATGCACCTTCACCCATCAAATCTTTCAAAATGTTTTCTATGCATATGTCGAATAGAACGCATGAACTATGTGACTCATGGAATCTACTAGACAAGTTAATCAGTGGAGGGGTTCCCAAGCCCCATGTGGCTATACGCTCATCTCAGTTCCAAAGGCAAGAACTAGGGTTCTAGTAGTGGCGAGCATGGGACTACAGAAACAACATCCCACCATAGCGTCCCATACAAGCCTTAGCATGTTTAAACTTTACCACTAATCTCATCTCGTTCTCCTATCATACTAGATTCTCTGCATCTATTACATCATCTGGATGAACCAGCACTGACAGCTAAGCATGGCTAAGCAAGACACAAATATAAGCTCTAGCAGTGCACAAAAGCCAAACCTACTAAAGCTAGGAGCATTGACCCTATAAAGGTGGGGCTTATGTCAGGCTAAGGTCTGGATCAGGTAATATAAGCTCAAAGGGAGTAATGCAACGGATAAGATACTCTATCTATCGATAAAATACCACAATATAATCGTATGCATTATTGCAAGAATGAAATACTTTCGAAACCATAGAATTGTAAAATGGTGGGGCTTTGCTTGCCTTTGCATGTTGATAACTCAAAGCGATCTTCAGATATCTTGTACTTGACTTGATTACAATTGATCAAGTATTGTTTGTCGATCTTCGATAGTGTTGATCTCGGTCTTCAATCTCGATATCGTATTCTACCGGGAAGAAGCAAACACCGAAAAGAAAGGGGAAACAACCAACACATGGCATTGATGCAATGCTCAAGTAAGGATGATGATATGAAAAGTTAAATAGTACTTGAATGAAACCCTAGGGCATGCTTGGCTATTTTAAACAGGGTCCGAGGGTGGAGACCCTAATTTAGGAGGAACCTCAGAATCACCTATGGAGTTCAATTGGTTCTTATAATTAAATATGTAATTTATGTTGCTGAACAATGCATGATTTTGATGCTAAAGTGTAGATCTTGTTTTTCTGAACAGTTTGATATATTGTATGTATTTTTGTGAGTTATAAATAATTACTTATTAAATTTATAGTATTTATTCTTTTTTTGAAATTATTAAAACAAAACTGGGATATTTTTTACACTGAGGCGCACCTAGCCAGAGTGACTGACAGGAGGGTCGGTGCCACATCAGTTGCCACGCGGGCAAGTGGGGCTAGTGGTCGGTTTGACCAGGTTAGACACGTGCCTGCTGACGCACAGGTGACGTCAGCATGACGTCACGTCGGCGGGGCCTCTTAGGTCAGCGACGGGGGCGGCGAAATACAGCTAGCGTGGCTGCGAGAGATAGCCTGTTCGAATCGGCGCATCAAGGGGAACCTAAAGAGGGAGGCGCCATTGGTTTTTGGTCACCAGAGGCATGGCTGTGATGGCAAGCGGTGGCGGTGCTTGCAGCACGGCGGCGAGCAGCGGCTACGGTGCGAGAGGGATACAGAGAGGAGGTCCAGGGGGACTAGAGGCTCACCAAGGTTACAGGGAAGGGGTCAGCTCGGCCAGGTGAGCTCGGACGCGGCCGGAATCAATGACGGAGATGATGGAAGGATTTCAGGAAGGAGCTTCCGATTGCGGTGCTTGGGAGTCTCCCGACTTGCACGCTTCAGCGAGGAGGAAGAAGAGGTCGAGGCGAGGCTGATGGTGGCCTCAGATGGGCGAGGGAAGGCCGGAGATGGTGGGGACTAGAGGTTGCCGGCGAGCTAGGGTTCAACCCTACACGGGAGCGAGAGGGCAAGCCCGAGAGGGAGAGAAAAGCACATGCGAAGAGGGACACGGTGTAGGCGGTCTTATCCTCCTCCAGAGCACGATTGACCGTGATGCGCGGGCGGCGCTGCAAACACGGAGCTGCTTCGGCTTGCGTGAGGAAGAAGAAGAAAGAAGAGAGACGCCGAACATGTATTGGGCCGGATGGGCTAGCTGGTCCGGCTGCGGGCTGCAGCGAAGCTTGCTGCTAAGCTAGCTGCGGCGCAGGTGGGCGGCAGGTAGAGAGGAGAGGGGAGCTGGGCCGGCTTGCTACGGCTTTGGTTCTATTTTTTTTAGCAAACCTCTTTTTCCTTTATCTCTTTTGTAATTCAAATTCATTTTTTTTGGCAATTCAAAATTACCGGAGTGTTTATAAAATGATTTGAAATACTCAGGGCCCTCTATACCATTTGGGCTCCACATATATTGGATTATTGACATACAAAATCATTTTAGAAGGGTTTTCAAAGATAGGGGAAGGTTAGGGTTTTAGGGTTTTACAACCTTTCTTATTTGCATGTTTTTATTTAGCAAAGTAGATGATGATCATGAATGGACAAACAAACCCTAATTAGGATTAACTAAAACTAGGGTGTTACACTCTGGTAGGGTTCGGTGGCGGCTCGTTTTCCTCCCGTTGAGCACCAAGAGGAGGCAGAAGAAGGACATCGACAACCCGGTGGCCCGTGTCCGAAGTTGGAGCAGCGAGCTATGGTGCTCCTACCAGCCACCGGCCGCCCCTCCTGGTGACGGCGTGCGGCGCTGGGATGGCCTACCTCTGTGAGCCACTCCAGCTTGGGCGTCTCCAAATCAAGCGCCTCCGCGGTCGCCATGGATGGGAGAAGAAGGCTCATGCGGCGAGGCGGCGTGTGGCCGTGCTAGTGGTGAGGATGAGGAGGAGGGGTCGGTGGCAAGCTGATGGAGAGGACACAGAGTAGGAGGAGGCGGAAGCAGTGGGAGGCACGGGAGCCGCCAGCGGCGCTAGGGATTGGGAGAGACAGGAGCAAGGAGTGCGGTTAGGGTTTTCAGGCGTGGGTTTTGTCCAGATTTTTTAGCTTGTGCGGGGAGATCCATGCCCCTGCCTGACCAACCCGCACCTATCAAAGAGCAGTTGAAAATATTACTTGCGAGGCCGACATGTAGGTCCGATAATTTTCGGCCGGGAAGACCAGCATCTGGCCAGAGAAACTCGTGCGTCTAGGTAGCAAGGCGAGTGCGCGTTGCAAATATATAGACGAGGGTAGAAAAGACTTACCGCGATCGTATGGTGCGGAAGCACTCTGGTGGCTCGATTCGATGGCTGAAAATCTCTAATTACTAAGGTAAGCTCCAGGGGTGCCCCTATTATACCTTTAGATTTTAGTTTCTTATTATTGTCCTCTTCTTTGGCTTGAATTTTTACATGTCAGTGTAGTCCATAGCAAGTATGGACGTGTTTTTCCTTTTGAAATACATGTCAATTGAGTCGATGGAGAAAAAAAAATCAAAGGTAATTAAATGGTGAAAATGTTTCTTGTTAAAAACGAGCCAACGACTTAATGTTAAGAAAAAAATCATGTTGATGATCAATCGAGGTCACTTATGATTCCTGGTGCTTTTGCTTGCATTCTCTTTTATTGGATCTCAAACACGGTTTCCTTTTTTCTCATTTTTATTTACAGTTTTGTATGCTCCAAAAAATATGGCACCTTTATATTTTTACTACTCATTAGATTGACCATAAGTAGGTAAATACCCATTAGTGATATTCCGTATAATGCCCCATAAATATTGGCATCCAATGTAGGAGAGATCTCAATTATACCCAAAGTGATAAAGTAGCGTATCTTAAAAGAGCCCAAAATAATACAATGTGCTACCTTGGTATTGAAGGTGATATGCTCTAGAGGCTAATAAATAAAGTTGTTTTATTGATATGTCTCTAATATTCATAATAGTGTTTATCATGCTATAACTGTATTGAGCGCAAACATTAATATAAATATGGTATACAAACAAACATGTCCCTAATATGTTCTAGTACTAGTTCGTTGGACAGATGATGATCGAGGTTTTTCGATCATGATTGGACTAAAATGTCAATTGACAACAAGGTCACTTAACGAAGTGATGGACACATCCGACCATAGAATTGCAATGCGATCTAGTCACAATGTTCAACATCACTATCTCCCGCGGCTGTTTTGATCACATCAACCTAACTGGGTGGCTATAAAGGTGTGTATTGGGTATTTCAGAGGAATAATTGAGGCGTATGTATCGAGATCGGGATTTGCCTATCCGAGTGACGGATACATACTCTGAGCCCACTCGGTAAGATTATATTAATGAGCTTGCAAAGATGTGATTATGTCATGAGGACGGAAAATCACATGAACGAGTAAACATGTTCGTCGGTAATAAGATCGAACTATATATGGATACATGAGATCAGATATTGGACAAACCAAGTATCGATGTGCAAAAGGAATAAGACTCAACGTCTGAAGGTTCAAGTGAACAACCAAATTTGTGGAATATGAAGGGACCATCATGTGTTTCCAGATACCGCAGTTGGTCATTGATTTGAGAGGTGTCTCAATCATATCTGAATATTCCTGAACCGTAAGGATGTCATGCTGAAGGGTAAAGACGTTTCGGGTTGATCCTCAACCGAAGAAGAAAAGAGAGAGAACTTCGGAATAGTTTCGGGTGATACCTGAATGGTTCTGGGGATATCCGATGATGATCAGAGGTGTCGTGGGAATGACCACGATAGTCGCTACCAGGGGTAGCAATTGATACTATTGGTACAAGAGTGAGTCGCCATCTACAGAGCGAGATTGGGAGCAAACACAAGGGTTTACCCAGGTTCGCCCCCGTAGGATAAAGACCTACTTCCTGCTAGATTGTATTATCATCGAGTAGATTACAAGATTGGTGAGCTCGGCGGCTAGGCAGCGAGTCGCTTGGATGGGGTAGCTAATAGGACGTGAGTACAATGAGAGTCCTAGGGAGGTTTATATAGAGTCACCTCGCTAGGGTTTATAGGATTACAACCGAACTAGTTTAGGTTTCGGAGGATTTGACCTAATCCGACTAGGCCTAGCTAGGGTCTTGGGCCTTCAGCTTCCAGTCGCCGGGCCTTCTTTGAAGTCTCCTTCCAGTCGCCGTATCTGTAGACCCACTCACTGTGGGCCAAGCTCAGTCGAATCTCCCTCCTGGGCATACCCCGATTGGTATATCCCAGCAGTAGTCCCCGAGTGCGACAGGGGTTAGGCAGAGGTGTCAACATGGAAATCCGAGTAGGAGAGTCCGGGTGGACGCCTAGCTGAATCGATAGCAAACTCCTCCAATGAAGGGGGAAGCTTTTCTGTATGTCTTCAGTCGTAGCTTTGGCGAGTAGAAATGTGGTTGAGTCGCCTTGCCCAGACGACTGGAATGGGCGAGCAAAACAAGCGAGTTGAGTGACCAATTTGGTCGAAGTTGGACCATCAGCCCAGTCAAACTAGCCGTTAGGTAATTTCAATGGTAACTTCGGTGGAATTACCGCGAAGGAACGGCTAACCCGCGACTGCTGGGTAGCATCGCTATATAAGGAGAGTGGTGGAGAAAGGTACAGACCTTCCTCGCATTTCTCCGCATTTCCCCATCTTCTTCCTCTTGAGCCATTTCCGATCCAGAACATCCAGATCAAGCGACCCTTCTTTCGATGGCGCCTACCAAATATCTGTGGAGAAAATCCAAGTGCACCACGGCTGCATTGCAGTCATTCCAGGAGGTCGGGATCCTCATCAAGGGGAACTGGCGGATCCCCATGGCTAGTGAAATCGAACCGAAGCCGCGGTCTAGGGAATTCATTTGCTTCCTCAGTCACCTAGAAAGGGGATTGGGGTTTGCCACCTCAATCTTCTTTCGCCGATTCTACACATACTACAGCATCAAGCACTCCGATCTGGGGCCTCACAGCATCGAGCAGCTCGCCATCTTTGTCGCGTTCTGTGAATGCTACCTATGGTGCCGACCCTACTCCCCCGTCTGGCTGGAGCTGTCTTCACGGCTATGTTAGCCGTGAAGGGAAGGGTGGCCCCGTTCTGGCTGCGGCCAGTGTAACCTTCCAGCTGAAGTCCAACACCAAGTTTCTAAAGTTGATGCTACTGAAGAAGGCAGCAACCAAGTGTAAGAAGTACTGGTTCTACGTGAGGGAGTCTATCCCCGCCGGCGAGGTGGCGATCCTGGCGTACACCACGAAGCAAAGCGAGCCACGGAGACTGTCGGTGAAGAAAGCTTCCCAGTGACCAAAAGATGGTTATGGAGGAGATGTGCTCCCAGATCAAGGAACTAGAGGACGAGGGGTTGTAGACCGTCAATCTCTACAACTGTTTGCTTGGGTCGCGACTGGTCCAGCTGGCCACCCGAGGCCATTGGATGTACCAGTACACCGGGGTGTTGGATCCGACAAGATTGAGCGGTGAAGCATGGGACTCAGAGGACTATGTCGTGGCCTTGAAAAATCTCCGACGCGAAGTTCACTGACACGTCGGCTAGGCTTTGACCATAAACTACTGGAAAGCGGAAGGATCCCACGGTAAATCTCCTATCTTTGCAGTCATTACTCTTAGGCGCTTGTTTGAGTGGAGTCGCTGACTTCTCTCGTTAGTCTCAGCTTTTAAAGGTCCTCAAGAACTGGATCCCTCCACTCAACGAGGAATTTCATGACGAGCTTCTAGATGAGGACGAAGGGGAGAACTCCAAAAAGCGAGGAGGAGGCCGTGGAGGCGCAGGAACCATCCTCCGCACCACGAAAGACTCGTGGCCAGAAGTGCCACGAGATCGAGGCTAGTCATAGCCTCGAGGAGCTCGACACCGACATAGACATCGTCGATGAGCAGAGCTCCCGACAGGTGCCTACTCCATCTAAGCTTGCTCCGAAGATGAGGCCTCCAGTGAAATCGGTGGCTAAGTCAGCAGTGACATTTGAGTTGGAAGACAAAGCCGAAGAAGAGGAGGCTGCGGATTGGGCTAAGGCGCTAGAGGATCTTATGTTGACGATGGAGTCGGAGACTCCAACGTAGCTACGGGGTCAGAGGCCTCAGTCGCGGTGAAGGAGTTGAAAAACTCGACAGAGTAGGAGGCCCGAGCAGCGACGGAGCCAGAGGCCCTTGCGGCGAAGGAGTCAGAGGCACCAACGGCAATGACTGCGTCAGCGAAGAAGCCCGTGGAGCCGATGCTACCGTGGCAGCAATCGAGCATTTTGGAGACGGGGATAACTCGCTCAATTGGTCTTGAGCTGGAAAAGCCCGTGCATATCAGCATGGGTCTACGCCTCATCCCGGTCACCAAGTAAGTAGCTTGACCTCTTGCTCATCACATTTTGTTGTTCATCTTGAAATTTCGGAATCGCCAATCGTCGTATTTTTGTAGAGGAATCCCCAAGAAGATCAGGCGTGCCACGGTGGCCAAAGTCCCACCAACCGGCACCGAAGTTGGGGACAACCCTCCTAGGAAGAGGAAGGGGGAAACCACGAAGGCGCCGGATGCGGATGCGAAGGAGAAGAAGACCGAACTCGCCGAGGCGATCGAGGCGGCTTCGAAGGAGAACGACGTCGTGGTCCCTCCATAGGGGACGACACTTGAGGTGGTGGAAGCAGCACCTGCCAAGGACAACCTGCCCTCGGAGGCATCTACGTCAACGACCAGTGTGTCGGCAGCGGTAGCCACAACCTTCCTGTGGTTTATGATGAGGGCCTTGACCGCGGCGACTGATACATAGTCGCCATCGGTGGCTGAAGTAATTGATAGCAACACTGAGTTAACGTCGCAACATTCTAGATGCAAGGCGTTTCCGATGCTCACGATGGATGAAGTTGAGCTCTAGGTATGTCCAGTCTCCAAGGGTCTAGTCATTAAATTTTAGCGACTAGACACTTTAAAGTCTTCGATCCTCTAGTCCCCGAGGGTCGCGTCGATAGGAAGTAGCGAACCGAGTCTTGATAGTAGGTGTTTTTGTTTTCTATTGGTGTTGCAACATGAATCTATGGAATGGCGTGCTACTGTGGAGCGAATGGAGCGTGACCTGCATGTAGCCCAGGAAGTCAATCGACACCATCAAGCTGCCGCATGTTAGTTTTTGTCTTGATGCGTCTTAGACCATTGTTGTGGCGATTATTGACTTGTTTTTTCTTGATGAATACAACCATGCCTCCACGCTTGCCAAGGCTTGTGAGTGCTACATGCATGTCACCGATCTAGATGCCATGAAGTCCTCAGTGACTACGGCAGAAGAGAGAGCCAATGCTTTGGCAAATGAGCTAGAGTCGACAAATGAGGAGATGTCCGCGTCCGAGGAAAGGGCAAAGGTCGCGGTCGTGGCAGTAGAGGAGGAGCGCAAGGCTTCCGACTCCGTTATCGTGGGGTTTTAGGGGAAGTTTTCCGCAATCGAAAAGTTTGTCATGGATAACTGCCGTAGGCTCCTTGGTCAGTCTTCTATATGCTTTTATTTGCGAGTAGCGCATCTTTGGATTGGTCTAGTCCCCGAGCGGGGAGTCCCCGAGCGAGCGAGTCCCTAATCGGTTTTGTCATTGGAGCTTGGTGAGCTGGCGTTGTGCATATGTTATAGGCCAAGGAGATCCAGTGGTGCAATTGTTCAGCGCCAAGCAGTGCATGATAGCGGTGCTGAATGCGGCCACGACGTCAGTGATGTGCGTCCGAGCCATTCTCCAGGGCATCACCCCCACCGAGGTGATTACTAGGGGATTTAGGTAGGTGTGCTAGTACCTCGAGGAGACTCCTATGGTCGTTGAGTGGATGAACATGGTCAGTGTTCCATTGCGGAGCCACTACGGTGCTGAGTCTTGGGCTCACCCACTTTCTGAAGGACTTCGAGCTCAACAACATCACCAACAGATTTCCTTCGGCGAATGGCAAGGTGGAGATTGCTGACGTCCTCATGTTTAACGCGAAAGCCGCTCCATACATAGAGCGTGTGTTGGCGATGAGGGACCTCCTACCGTATCAGGAGACGTGGGTGGCGCCAAACGATGCTGAGCCAAAGTATCGTGGCCTTCCATCAGAGCATCCATTTTAATCGGCCATTGCAAAGTCGCTGACGACCTATCCAGTGAACCCGTGGAAGACGTTTGTGAGGGTCAAGGGCGTAGACGGTGCCTCTTCATCAAAGCCTGCAGAATGAGAGATGAATCCGTAGTGCAGATTTGTTGTTGGCTAGCTTTTGTAAAGATTTTTGTTATTGAACAATATATTTTGCGACTTGCGAATTGATTATGTTTGTTATTATACCAGCTGACTCGTATTGACTCGTGGGTTCGGTCATTATGTGAGTGTGTCACTCGTTTGTTTGTATTGTACGAGTCCCCGAGCGTATTTGCTATTGGGGTTGGGTCACGCGCGCGTGCTTAGCAGGGATGATGTGTTTTGGAAGCTGTTCGAGTAGCTTAGGTCAAATTTCCGTGGCTCGTGGAGCCAGTAGCATGGCGACCCCAAGGGGTACTCTATACTTGGTGTTTTTCCTAAACACATGCGGCTTCGAATTAGCGAGTCCCCGAGCATGGGACTTAACCTTTCGAGTCATAAGATCAAGGTAGGTAAGGACGTGGTGTGTTATTTATCGTGTAGCGTGTCTCTCCTCCTGGCTCGTAGAACCAGTTGCTTGGCGAGTCCACAATACGCTCTCATACTTGGTGTGTTCCCGAGTCGCGTATGGGTTCGTTTTGGAATGAGTCTTGGAGCGTGGTACTTAACTACTCGATTCGCTATGCACGAGGCTGAAGAGAACAGGGTGATGTGAGAAGCACGACCGGTCATCTTGGCTCGGGGAGCTAGTCGAGCTAGGTGACTCCGATGGCGGCTTCGGGTTGGCGTTTTTCATGGACAGTGCAAGGCCCGAGGTGACTTTCGGTGCCCTTGAACCGCACTACTTGACAAGGGCTAACCGCGGCAATGCCCATAGTTATGGACTTAGGTTTTTTTGGAAAAGGTAACGCTGGGGATTTCATCGGATGTCAGGCAAACAAGGGAGTCGAAGTCGCCTAATTATCGGTGGACAAAACTATTACAGATTGTTTGAGAGTTTTTCGGTACCTCCTTGTAGGCTTCTCTCGTCTTATATATAACAGGACAGGTCACAAAGCCGTATACGGACATGTTACATAATCATGATTACAACACCAACACAACGTCGGTTCTAATTTCCTTATCTAATACAACTACAACTTACATCGGATGCTTTCTTGGGCCTTCATCTTGAGTCTTCATGGGCCATGAGTCTTTATACAGCCAGGGTAACAAAACCTAAGCACCCGGATAGTCATACCCATGTCAGTAGCCCCCGAGACTCTACCCAAATCATAGATTCTGGTTGAGTCTCAAAAATGTTTTCAATATGATTTGAGATTTTATGAAACGCCTTTATATTTCTAGCTTTATAGGAATTTGGTACAATAGGCATGATGCATCCGACGGATCAGGAAATAGTTAATTGCTCCTCAGAAAAAACACTGTAGACCTACATCAAATTCAAGTCCCTAGGCCTGAACTCAGAATTTTAACTGGTGTAACTCAGTTCAAGCCATTGAGGTCTTGTCGAATACTGAATTCCAGTTCTATTATATCAGGTACCCAATGCGTCTGTTGGAATTTTCATCGTATCATCGATACGGATGTTTTATTGGCAGAGCGCATTTTTGTGCGATTACCAGGCCACACATGATGAATCCCGGGGTCTTACCTTCATGTCTTGGACACAACATTTGGAATTTTACCGCATAGCGTGCGATCCAAGATTTTTGTATATGTTTTATCGACTACCTTGTTTGGCTGTTGGAGTTACTGAAGTTTATCAGTTTTTTGTTTTAATGATTTTATAGAATCTCCTGATTGGAGTAACCTTTTGAGGATACACCAAAGTAAAACTCATAGGTTTTATTTTTCGGTCGAAATTGTTTTGACCTTATATGCACAAGATAATTTCTATCGGGTACGCGCAAGTGCTCCCGATGGGAGTAGCCCCCTAGGCTATGTTCAGATGCCTATATCTGTACATAGTCTCATAGTTTTTGTTAGTTCCATCAAAATAATGCTCGCAAATTTTATCAAAAATAGAGAAACACCTAATTTGTGGGTAGAAGATAATAAAGAAAAACTCAAAGTATGAAGAACTTATCTCCTATTTATAATCTGAAGCCGAAGATACATGATTTGGCAGATTTCGCCTGGCCGTTGGCCTTTATAATATTCTGGCTAAAAGGCCAGGCCGTAGGCCTTATTGTAATTTAAATTGTGAGAAAACATAAATTCTAAGCATAAAAATGCCGTAGTTAAGCGACATTTCATGGATTTGAGTATTTGACTCCTGTCTTGTTGTCTTGAAGCCGATATGCTCCTCCGGAGATAACATCTGTAACGATGTAAGGCCCTTCCCATGGTGACTCCAATTTATGGTGTCCATCTTGCTTGAGGCGAAGAACTAGGTCTCCTACAACGAAGGACCTAGGACACAATCGTCGGTCGTGGTAGTTGCGCAAGTTTTGCTGATATATAGTGGCTCTTTATAAAGCAATATCACGTGCTTCATCAAGTTCATCAACGTTGTCTTCAAGTGCTTCCCTTGATTCTTCTTCGTCATATTCAGCGACCCGTGGAGATTCGTGAGATACTTCGACTGGAAGGACAACTTCATCGCCGTGGACCAGAAAGAAGGGTGTTTCTTGTGTCGAATTATTTGGAGTAGTACGCAAACTCCACAAAATAGTGATAACTCATCAACCCATGCTTCTTTTGCTCTGTCAAGTTATTCTAGTAATATTTTCTTGAGGCCAATAGTTACAAGGCCATTGGATTTTTCCACTTGTCCATTAGTTTGCGGGTGAGCAACTGAGGCATAGCTTACTTTTATTCCCATGTCCTCGCAGTATTCCTTGAACTTATTGGAAGTAAAATTAGTCCCATTGTCGGTGATGATGCTGTTTGGTATGCCAAATCGAAAGACTATTGATTCGATAAAATTCACTGCTGAAGTTCTATCTTGGCTGGTACCAGGCATTGCTTCAATCCATTTGGTAAATTTGTTGACTGCTACTAGCAGAAAGACGTGTCCTCCTAGAGATGATTTGTGAAGTTTACCCACCATATCAAGTACCCACTAGGCGAAGGGCCAGGCAAGAGGTATGGGATTTAACTCGGCAGCAGGTGCACTGGGTTTTGTTGCGAATCACTGACATGCCTCACATGTTCTGACTATATCCTTTGCATCGTGTACTACTGTGAACCAGTAGAATCCTGTCCTGAATGCTTTGGAAGCATTTGCCCGGATGCTAGCGTGATGACCACATACTCTTTCATTTATGTCTTTGAGTATGATTTTTCCTTCGTTCGGTATTACACATCGTTGTAGCCCACCTAAAATACTTCTTTTATTTAATTCACCCTTGATGATTCTAAAGGCCTTTGATCTTCGAGTGATTCGTTGAGCTTCTATCATGTCTTCGGGGAGTTCTCCCCGAATCATATATGCTATGTATGGCTACATCCATGTAGTCTCTATTATCATGACTTCATCGACTTCTGGCGCTTCTTCAAGGGTTTCATCTATATATGCGCTTGCTAGTGCAGCCCCCGAGTCCTTTCGTGGCTTGATCTTTTTCCCTGTCTTGGGCGCTATGACCTTAGAAACCCTCTTCGCCTTAATACAGCACTCTGGTATTTCCTCCCAAAAATCCCGGGTGGAACTGGTAGGTATAAGGATCCGATGTTTGCCAGATTGTTGTCTTCCTCATTGCTTGCTCTTCCTATGTGCAAGACTTCGCATCCGTCAAATTGGGCTTCCATAATGCTGTATAAATCACGATAGGAAATCATTTATCACTGATGGCGTCGCACTTGTTCATTGCTTGTTGTGCCGCAAGATTGGAGTCACCGAATATCGTGAGGCGAGTTGCACCACAAGCTTTAGCCATACGCATACCATGCAATAAGGCCTCGTACTCAGCTTCGTTATTAAACGCATTTGCGAAGCTCATCCGAAGTATGTATCTCATTTTATCGTCTTGCAGTGATACTAATATAACTCCTACCCATTCTCCTTCCTTTCTTTTGATCCGTGAAAATACATTGTCCATGCGCTATAAAGGTCTGGTGCGCCCGCGCACTTTAGTTCAGTCCATTCAGTAATAAAGTCAGGCAAAACCTGTGACTTAATTGCTTTGCGCTTCTCGTACGTGATGTCTCGAGGGGATAACTCGACGCCCCATAAAGAGACGCGTCTGGTTGCTTCTAGATTATTGAGGATATTGGATAGAGGCGCTTCATTGACCACTATGATCGGGTCTTTCGAAAAATAGTGGCGCAACTTTCATGCTCTCATGAACACTCCATATGCTAGCTTCTAATAGTGCGGGTATCTTTGCTTGGATGGTGACAGGACCTCTCTCAGAAAATAAACTGGTCTCTGAACATCGTGGGTTATCCCTTCTTCGGGTCATTCTACGACCAAAACTGTGCGAACCACTTTATTAGTGGCAACAATGTAGAGAAGTAGTGGCTCTTTTTCTCGTGGAGACACGATGACAGGAGATGTCAAAAGTGTTTTCTTGAGATCTTCAAAGGCAAGCTGAGCTTCTTCCATCCACCTGAATTCATCTAATTTCCTCATCAGGGCGTAGAATGGTAGTGCTTTTTCGCCTAGACGAGCGATAAAACGACTGAGTGTTGCGACTCGCCTAGCCAGCTATTGTATGCCTCGAACATTCGTTGTTTTTTCATTGTTAGGATTGCCTGTATTTTCTCGGGATTGGGTTCTATTCCTCTTTCTGATATGAGATAACCGAGGATTTGCCCTACAGGGACTCCAAAGGAACATTTCGCGGGTTGAGCTTGATGCAAAAATTGTCGAGGTTTTTGAATGTCTCTCGGAAGTCATTGATAAGAGAGGATCCTTGCTTTGTTGTGACTATGACATCGTCGATGTAAAATTATACATTTGTGCCAATTTGACTTCCTAGGCAGTTCCGCATCATCCGTTGATATGTTACCCCAACATTTTTGAGGCCAAAGGGCATTGTTGTGTAGCAGAATACACCATAGAGTGTGGTAAATGCTGTTTTAAACTAATCTTCCTCCTTTATCCGAATTTGATGGTATCCTGAATATGCGTCTTAAAAGGAAATACGTTCGCACCCCGTGGTTGCATCGATTATCTGATCGATTCGTGGTAGTGGGAAGTGATCCTTTGGACAACACTTATTTAGTGCTATGAAATCAATGCACATCCGTAGTTATCTTGTATTTTTCTTTGAGACACATACTGGATTTGTGCTGCACTCCTCTTTCTTCAATTCCTTGATGAATTTTGCATCGGTTAGGCGATGGAGCTCCTTTCCAATTGGCCTTTAGTTTTGGCTCTATGAAGCCACTGTTTTACTTGTTTTGCCTTTGGATCCAAGTTTAATGCGTGCTCAGCGAGTTCCCGGGGAATTCCCGACATGTCAGAAGGTAGACCTGCGAAAATCTCCCAGTGCTCACGGAAGAACTCGATGAGCGTTCTTTCCTATGAGGGATCAAGATTGGATGCCTCAAAGTTCGTGTTTTTTGGGTCAGTAGGGTGGATTTGTACTTCCTTTGTATCCTTCGCAGTGTCAAAATCCTGATCGGTATTGACACGCGCTACCCCTAGAGGTCTGTGGTTGTTGACATTTTTAGTTGCTTGAACTCAGTTGCCATCCTGAATGATTCAGAGAGTTTGTTAAACTCTCGGTCGCAATTGTCGGATCGTGTGAAGCTGCCCTTTACTGTTATGACCCCTTTTGGGGCTGGTATTTTCATAACTAGGTACGAATAATGTGGTACTGCCATGAATCATGCAAAAGCTGAGCGGCCCAGGATCGCATGATCTATGATGGCCAGTCCATGACTTCAAACTCGAGATTTTCTCTCCTAAAATTTTCCTTGGATCCAAAAACAATGTCAAGAGATATTTTACCTAAAGGAATTTCAGCCTTACCTAGTACTATGCCGTGGACGGATGTTTCTGTTGGTGCTTGATTTGTTAAAGAGCAATTCATCGCCCTTAGTGTCTTGGCATAAATCAGATTGATGCTGCTTCCCGCATCCATGAAGACTTAACTCATGTAAAATCCACCCACTTGTGCTTCAACTACTAAGGCTGAGTGGCCTGATCACGGTACTCGAAGTGGATGATCAGCTCTATTGAATGTGATTTCCTGTTCTGACCAGTGGAGATATTTGGGTGTGGCTGGTGGCGCCATCTCTGCCATGTTGACTTGTCTTGTAATTAGCTTCTGGATCCTATTGGATGGGCACCCTTTCCGAATCATTGACATTGCTCCCTTGGACCTAGGGTATTGATTTTCTTGATTTGTTGTATTTCGCGGCTGCCTTGCTGGCAGGTGCACCGGTGGCGGTGGTGGTGCGTCGATGGCTAACATGCCAGACGTAGTGGTGTATCCTCAGCTTGCTGCTTCGGTTGCCTTTGCGTTGGATAGTTCTTGCATCTTTAAAAACATTCGGTAGTCCTTCATGAGATGGTTGGATCTCCTTTTGCCTGTTGAGTCAACATAAAAGTGGATATTACAGGGTCCCTCCAACATTTGCATTGCAGACATTGGTGGGTCTTGGGCTCTTGGTTGGTATCGCTGTGTTGGTTGGTTTCCTCAAACATCATCCCTGTTGTTGCAGTGCCCGCTGTTGTAATCATCGATTCTTTGGTTATTCTCTCCCGAGAAGATAGTTGCAACATAGCTTGGTCCCCCATGTCCATCGTTGTTCCTTTGTATTTTATCACTATTGCGTCTGTCCTTGTCTTCATCAGGTGAACACGTTCGCTTGTTGTGTACTACGTCCTCTCGATTAGCCCAACGATTTGCCATATCCATCAGCTCTGAAATTGTTTTGGTCTTGACACGTCCTAGTTCTTCTATGAATTCTCAACGTTGGAGGCCGTCGTTGAAGGCATCAATTACCCTTTCATCAGATATGGCCTCAGCTAAGTTCTTGATGTTATTCAATCGCTGAATGAAAGCTCTTATTGATTCTCCAGGTTTCTGTTTGCGCGCTCGCAATTTCTCTAGAGATGCAGGTCATTTGAATGTGGAGTGAAAATGTAGATGAATTTATCTTCAATGTCGTTCTAGTTGCTGATGGAATCTTCGGGTAGTTGTCTGAGCCATGACCGTGCGGCGTCGGTTAAGTGCAGCTGCAGGCTTCATATTGCGGTGTCCGTGGATCCACCCTGTATGGCAAAATAATCTGCTAATCGAGATTCGGGTTATTGTAGTCCATCATACTTCTGGCAGTCATGTAGAAGTTTAAAATCCTTGGGTATTGCGGTTTTGTGAACCTATTGGGTAAATCAGCTGGCTTCGCATAACTCATAATCGTCTTCGCTATCGCCGTTCTAGTATCTTTGGCTATGGCCCTCATCCCTACCCATCGTTCCCGTGCTGTGTGAGGTTGTTTCGTGGCTCGGAGCTGGAGAAGTGCACCCGATGTGGTGACCGAGATCTTCTGGTGAGCCCCACCTGCCGAGGGTTGCTGCGACAGCGTGGGGATCTGTCAGGTTGATGCATGATTCCCTTCTCTGCTTGTGTGAGAGATGCTTCCACCATGTCGAGGTTCATTAGAGCAGAGTGATTGAGAGCTGCGCATTGATCGTCGGGTGCGGGTTGAGTTGTGAGTAGATACATTTGTGCAGCTACAATTGCAGCACGGGCTATTTTTGCTTTGATGTGTCCTTTTGGATCTACTAACATAAAAGACTAATCGAGATCTCGAGTCAATTCGTCTCTTTCAGCTTCGCGGATGTTCTTCAGCCGTTACATTCCCCTTCTTGGCGGTGCTCCATAGTTACGCTTCCGGATCCTCGGGTAGAGCTTAGCTACACCCGCCATATGTTGGATTCGTCGTCTAGCCTTTTTCTTTCGTCGAGTTGCCTCTGCATCCTTAGGAGGCCCCCTTTCTTATGATGAAGCAAATATTGGTAGGCTTGTTGATCTTCGCGTGTGGCCTTAGTTGTCATTGGAACTACACCCAAAATTGCTTCCCTTGCTTTTTGCCATGATTTTAGCTAGTAGTCGTAGAGTTTTCCTCTCCCCTCCTAGGATTATGTGGTTTTTCGTCGGGTCTCCTTTGTTTCCGTGATTTCCTTTGTTGCTGTGATTTCCTGCATTATCATCTGATAAAATATCATCGGGGTTAAGAATAGGGTTACCATTAGAGTCGCGCTATGTTGAAGGGTCCGGATGATCACACACACTTGGTGGCGCGTTATATATAAACTAGTGGCGTCATCGTCAGATCCAAGGGAGACACTGTTTTGGGGATCGGTGAAGTCCAGTGGTTCCTGTTCTAGATATATTTCGGCCATCCTGATTCTAATGTCGATGCTTTTGCCGCTTTCTTCAGGTTCTATGTTTACCGGGCTTGATCCACGTGATGGAGTTAGCTGAGAGCCTGACCCAAGGGAGAGATCGTCGTAAAGACCATCAAGATCCCCTAGATCTGCTGTGTTTTCATTGTTTCCGTCATCTTTCTCTGCCCAGAGTACAACTTCTATGGATGATCCGGAAGATGGTGCAGGTATTACCATAGGCGTGGATTTTTCGATCGACGGTCCTGATGGAGCTGACAGGAGCGATTTTTCGGGATCCTCCACTTGAAAGTGGAAACTTCCGATGATGAGGTCAGATCTGCCATTGAAGTCGATAGGTACTAAAACAGGGGTGGGCGCGCATGGAACCGCTTCCGTTGGATTGCTGCTTGATGAAAAGGGGTCTACCAAATCCATGACTCCAACATTCAGGTTTCCCCCAGACGGTGCCAATTGATGAGGGCTAACCATGTCAATGCCCATAGTTATGGACTTAGGGTTTTGCGGAAAAGAGAACACTTGGGATTTTGTTGGATGTCAGGCAAACAAGGGAGTCGAAGTCTCTTGATTATCAATGGACAAAGCTATTATAGATTGCATGGGAGTTTTTTGGTACCTCCTCATAGGCTTCTCCCGTCCTATATATAACAGGTTGGGTCTCAAAGCCGTATACGGACAGGTTACATATTCATGATTACAACACAAACATAGCATCGATTCTAATTTCCTTATTTAATACAACTACAACTTCCATCAGATGCTTTTTGGGCCTTGATCTTGAGTCTTCATGGGCCGTGAGTCTTTATATAGCTAGGTTAACAAAACATAAGCACCCGAATAATCATACCCATGTCACTACTTAGTCGTGCTGGTCGCTCAACCAAGGGTTGACTACTGTAGTTAGCGTATTTGCTGGATGTACGAGTGCGATTGACAGAAGCAATGGCAAGTGAACACAATATGTGCAAGGAATATTTTTATTCATCATTGGTACAACGGAGTACAAGTTTTAGTTCTATGTATAGAACTTTCGGAGGAGATTCATGTTCCATGGCCCTCGATGTCAAGTTGGCCATCACCTCGGATGTCGATGAGGTAGTAGGCATCGTTTCCTAGGACTCTCCCTATGGCGAATGACCCCTCCCATGGGGCAGAGAGCATGCCCTTCTTGTCCTGGATGAGTCATAGGACGAGGTCACCCTCCTAGAAGGTGCGAGTCCGGACTCGACGGTTGTGGTAGCAGCGGAGGCCTTGCTGATAGATAGCGGTGCAAGATCAAGCTAGGTCATGTGCCTCATCGAGTAGGTCGATCCCATTTTGACAGGACGCTTCATTGTCCTCCTCCGCATAGTGGACGACTCGAGGTGAGTCGTGGTCTAGGTCGGTCGGCATGAAGTCTTCAGCGCCGTACACCATGAAGAAGGGGTGAACTCTGTTGACCGGTTAATGGAGGTGTGGATGACCCATAACACAGAGGGGAGCTCCTCGACCCAGCATCCTGGCATCCGCTCGAGGGGGACTTGCTATTGCAGCTTGAGGCCGTGGAGGGTACTCTAGTTGGCGGGCTCCGCTTGACTGTTCGACTCCGGGTGGGAGACTGAGGCGAGGTCGAGTCGGATGTTGTGCTCCTCGCAGAAATCAGCCATGGCACCCTTGGCGAAGTTGGTGCCATTGTCGGTGATGATGCTATGCGGGTATCCATACCGATAGATCAGCTCGCGGAGGAACTTAGTGGCGGTCTTGCCGTCACACTTCTTGATGGGCTTCGCCTTGACCCAGTTTGTAAACTTGTCGACTATGACCAGGAGGTGGGTGTATCCCGATGGTGCGGTTTTGAACCGACCCACCATGTCGATGCCCCAAACGACGAATGGCCATGTGATGGGGATGGTCTTGAAAGCCAAACCAGGGATGTGCATCTAGTTGGCGTATTTCTGGTACCCGACGCAGCACTAGACGATGTCGATGGCATCAACATGCGTAGTGAGCCAGTAGAAGCCGTGGTGCATGGCTTTGGCGACTAGCGACCTGGCGCCAGCATGGTGGTCGTAGTCGTCAGCATGGATGTCCTTCAGGATCTTGCGACCCTCTTTAGATTGGACGCAGCGTTGGTATACGCCTGTCATGCTGCATTTGTGGAGTTCACCATTGATGATGACAAATGATTTTCAGCGGTGCACGATCATTCGTGCCTCAGTCTCGTCCTTTGGCAGGACCTTGTGCTCGAGGTAGGCGACGTAGGGTGCGGTCCAGTCGCTGGGTTATGTGATCATGGCGACCAGAGAAGACTTGGGCTGCAGCGGGATCCTGATGTCAATATCCTTCGGAGGGGAGACCAATGGTTTGTCGATGATGTCGAGTAAGACACCCAGTGGTGGTGTTTGGCGGGCCAATGCGATGTGTGAGAGTGCGTCAGCCTCTTCATTCTTCCGACAATCAGTCCACTCGACGGAGTAGCCAGCGATGTAGCCCCCCAGTTGGTCCACCGCTTGTGGTACACTATCATGTTGGTGGCAACTTTGTCACAGGTACCAGCGATTTGTGTGGCGATGAGGTCAGAGTCGCCATAGCATTTGAGGCAATTGGCGTTCATCTCCGTGGCAACCTGCATGCCATGGAGGAGAGCCTCGTACTTGTCCATGTTGTTGGTGCAGGGCGTGAAATTGAGCTGCATCACATATTGGAGCTTGTCGCCCTTGGGGGAGGTGAGAATTATCCCGGCCCCGGCGCCGTCCAAGTTCTTGGATCCATCGAAGTGGAGGGACCAATAGTGTAGGTAGGGCAGCATTTTGGGCTATTGCACTTCTTCCCAGTCGGCGAGGTCAGCTAGGGCTTGTGACTTGATGGCTTTGCGTGGCTCATACTTGATGTTGTGGATGCCGATTTTGACGTCCCACTTGGCGACTCGCCCAGTTGTCGCGATTGCGGATGATGTCTACAGCGGGGCAGAGGGAACAACCATGGTAGGGTTCTCCTGGAAGTAGTGCGGGAGCCTCCGCTAGGCTCGGAAGACCGCATGGACCAATTTTGGGTACTGTGGGTAGCGTTGCCTCGAATCGGTGAAGACCTCACCGATGTAGTAGATGGGGCGCTGCACGGGGCTCTCCCTGCCTTCTTCAGGTCGTTCGACGACCATCAAGGCGCTAACGACTCGACTGGAGGCCACGATGTAGACGAGCATTGGATCCTTGTCCATGGGAGCGGTGAGTATTGGCGCCGCGAGTAGCACTTCCTTCAACACTTTGAGTGTGCTTTCGGCCTCCCTGTCCCCCACGAACATGGGGTTCTTCCGCATCAATCAGTAGAGAGGCATTGCCTTCTCACCGAGTCGGGGGATGAAATGACTAAAAGCTCCGACTTTCCCTACCAGTTTCTGGACGTCACGTAGGCACTCAGGCTTCTCGAGTCACGCGATGGTGTTGATCTTGGAGGGGTTGGCCTCGATGCCTTGTTTGGAGACCATGTACCCCAACAACTGGCCGGTGGGCACACCAAATGTCCACTTCTCTGGGTTGAGCTTGATTTGGTACTTCTGCAGATTCGTGAAAGTTTTGTCCAGGTCAGCGATTAGGTCGGTCTGGCGATTCGATTTCACCACCACATCATCGATGTAGACGTGGATGTTCCAGCCAATTTGGCTCGTTAGGCACTCTTGCATGCACTGTTGGTAGGTTGCGCAGGTGTTCTTCAGGCCAGACGTCATCATGGTGTAGCAAAAGGCTCCGAAAGGCGTGATGATGGTCGTTTTCTCCTTGTCCTCAACGGCCATCTTGATCTGATTGTGGCCAGAGTACGCATCGAGGAAGCATAGTGACTCGGACACCGTGGTCAAATCGATGATCAGGTTGATGCGCAGGAGGACGAACTCCTCCTTTGGGCAGGCGCTGTTGAGGTTGGTCTAATCGATGCACATCCTCCAAGTGTTGTTCTTCTTTAGCACCGGGACTAGATTAGCCAGCCACTTGGAGTACTTGATTGGCTGAATGAATCCTGTAGCGAGTAGCCGTTGCACCTCTTCGGCGATTGCGCGGTGATGCTCTTCATTGAAAGGTTGCAATGATTGCTTGACAACTCGTGCCTTTGGGTCGGCGTTTAACTTGTGCGCAACAAGTTCCCTCGGGACACCAGGAATGTCAGATGGCTTCTATGCAAAGATGTCGCGATTCTCATGGAGGAACTTGATGAGCGCGCTTTCTTATGCGGGGCTCATGTTGATTCCCACGGTGACCTTCTGGCTCGAGTCACCTGGTACGATCTCGACTATGCGGGTGTGTGTGGAGGCCTCGAAGGATGCTTGTGCAGTGCTGGCCGAGGTGGGCTTCTTAAGGATCTTCGGGTCGTCCTTGTCGATGCCACTCGCATGTTTCACGAGTTCGTCCACATGGTTCATTTCCTCGGTGATGACAATGTCGGCGAGCTTGGTGTCGTTGTCCTCACATTCCATGTCCCTATCAGGATCGCCGTGGACAGTGATGATTCCTCGCGGCCCTAGAAGCTTCATCATGTTATACGCATAGTGTGGGGCCGCCATGAACTTTGCGAATGCATGTTGCCGTAGGATGCAGTGGTAAGGGCTGCGGAAGTTCACCAACTTGAAGACGATCCGCTTGGTGCGGAAGTTGGTTGGTGTGCCAAAGGTGACTGCCAGTGTCACCTTGCCAATCGGATATGCCTGCCAACCGGGGACATTGTTGTGGAAGGTTGTGAGGGTCGATTCGACCATCGACTGTAGGAGCTGTAGTCTCCTGAAGGTGTCCAGGTATAGTATGTTGATGGAGCTCCCACCGTCCATCACTGTCTTGGGGATCCAGTAGTCAACCACTTTGGGCTTGACCACCAAGGCGACTCGCCCTGGGTACTCGATCCTGGCCATGTGATCTTCACGACTCTAGGTGATGCTTTGCTTGGACCAATTGAGCCAGCAAGGGACGTCCACTTGTGTCACCGTGTTGACGATGACGGTGCGGGCGACCACCTTTTTATCACACTTGGTGCCGAGACCGGTGAATGTGTGTAGCAAGCCGACCTTGTTGCCAAACCTTCTGGCTTTGCTGTTGTCCCTTGGCGGGTCATTTTTGGGGACTTCCCTTGCTCGCCTTGCCTTCTCGATCTCCTTGAGCGAGTGGAAGTCGGCCGTGGTGTGAGTGGCGGACTTCCCCTCCTTGCTGTGATACACATTGGGTTGGTTGAGCAGAGCCACATGGTCAAATTTTGGCCTCGCGGTGTTGTTGGCGTGGAAGTTGCCTCTGTCGCGATAGTTGCATCTATCATGGCAGATGTTCTTGGGGTCACGCTACTGATGAGTGCATATTTGCATCATGTTTTACATTATTATTTTTCATTGTAGATGTAGGATCTTGGTATTTTGCAACACTTGCACACACATTTTATGTCTATTTTCACCAGGATCAAGACAGATGATGGATCCAATGGACACAATTATTGGAGCAGTTGTACTGTGGAGAAAAGGAGTAAAAAACAACATAAACCGCTTATTTGGGAAATATTAATAATACTAGAAGAAAACCAGAAGCGAACAAGGGAGGCAGAGAGCCCAACGACCAACTATACGACCGGAGCAACTTTTCCGGCCGTATAGCTCTGGCCGTATAGTTGGCGCCACCTCCACCTCGTCAAATAGTTTCACCCCGTGCAATTGGTTCGAGGAGACGACATACAGAACACCCATAAATTGCAGAAACCTCAACTCCAGAAGGCATCTTGAGGGGGAACTCATCCACAAGGCATCCATCTTCTCCTTACGCAGATCTGGGAGGCTAAGGCCTCGATCTTCATCATCCACCGCTGCATCACCACCATCTCCATCCATCCCATCTACATCTTGTCTAGATCTTGTTGTAATTCCTATACTCGTTGTGGATTTATACAAGTATTATTCATCTATGATTGTTTCCATTATCATTGCCATGATGTTGATTGCCTCCATGTCTGAGTAGATCATTAGTTCTTCGAGAGATGGAGAAACCCTAGTATGAGATTGAAATAAGATAAAGTCTATTATGATATTCATTGCTGTGACCATGTGTTAGATTCTCTACATCTTGATATTGAGAGAAGTCAACCTCTCAGTATTTGCCTCTCATGGGGACTTGATGGAGGGAACTACTTGTTGGTAGACGGAGGCGTGCTAGCACTTACAGTGACTATAAAGCTATTGGCACCCTTTACGTATCAACTTGGGAAACCGAGGAAACTCATGGAACACTATCCATGCCATGGGATACGTCCTACGGGATTACGTCCCTTAATAACACAGTAATTCGATTGATGTCGATTGTTGACTGCTGTGGTTATGAGGATGATGTGAGCAGCGGTTGCTGCCTATTCGTCCAAATACGGAGTTCATCCCACACATACACAGTTGAGAATGTTCGTGATGATAATCTTTATCTTAAATCTTTATAATACTAGTGGTGTATCCGCTACTCCCTGAGAACGCTTTTTTCTTTACTGCAGTTCCAGTCTCTCTTACATACACGATACTTACTTTCTATATTTAGTTATTTTGATTTACTTTATTATTGCTCTTATACCCAAAACCCGAAAACACCTTTTTACACAATACTCGCATTTTATCTTGTCACTTAGAACTTTATCTAGCATTTCTTTTGCAATATTTATTGCAAGAATTATTAGACTTCAGACTCCTGCTCCCTGTGGGATCGATATCTTTATTTTGAAACTAGCTACAAATGATCTGTGCACTTACAGTCATCAAGCTATTTTCTAGCGCCGTTGCCAGGGAGCTAAGCGCTGTAGGTCTTTTAGTTTTTGCTTATTTATTTTTGTCTTTCTAAATTTTGTTTTGAGTTACAGGTTTCCACCAACATGATGGAGTTTGAGCATATGACTAGTTCTAACCCACTCAACCACTTTGGGAAGCCCTATGATATTTATAAAAGAGACAACTCCAATAAGAAGACAAGAGGGTTTGAAATAAATCCTCTACTACTTAGTATTCTATATAAGAAGCAGTTTACTGGAGATGAAGAAGATCTTGATCCATATGAGCATATTGCATGTTTTAAAGATATATTGGCACTTTTCTATTGACGGAATATACCACTGATGAGGTAAGGGTTAAACTTTTTAGTCAAACTTTGACAAGTACAGCTCTCTCGTGGTATAGATATCTACCCCTGAAGCCACTACTACTTGGGATAATCTAGCCTGTGAATTTCTATCAAAATATTATCCTTTATCAAAATCTTTTGGAATCAGGCATCTTATAATAACCTGGAAGAATCGTTCTAATGGAAGACTAGTAAGAGCTTATATTATATTTACAGATTTACTACGACTATGTCCTCATCATGATTTGCCTGAATGGTATTTACTACATATATTTTATGGCAGTTTAAATGAACCTAATAAAATTGAATTAGACTCTTTCGCAGAAGGAGCCTTTATGAATCTTCCTATACCTAAAGCTTGGGCTTTACTTAATAGAATTCGTGATCATAGAGTTTCATGGAATTTTGGTCTAGGAAGTGAAGGAGGCGTAAAAATAGAGCATGATTGTATTCATGACTATAATAAAAAAGGCCATGTTAAAGAATTATCTAAAGAACTTTATCTGGATTTAGATCTTGTGTTGCAAGTTGTTAAAGCTTTTACAGAACATAATAAAGCTCGAAAGGAGGGTCCAGTCAAGTATGATCCACCACCCGAAGCAGAAAACAAAAGAGAAGATAAAGCAACACTTGCCTCCCTAGAACCAATATATGAAGTACCTTTCCCTAATACTGCACAAAAGCATATTTTTGAATATGAACAGGTCAAAGCAGTATAGGAAAAGAAGGAAGATGAAAGCATGCCAGGAGTTACGGAACACCTGAAAGAAAACAAAGATGAACAGGTAACCTAGGAAGCAATTGTGGCTATGTACTCACACTGTAACATAGTTAAACTTGATCTAGAAACTTCCGTATTGGTTGAAGGTAAAATAAAGGTAAAAGATGTGGGTAAGCCTATTCTTCCCTACATATTTAAAGAAACCTCTCAGTATGGTTTATGTGATCATGGCCTGAAGTTAATGTTATATCTTATGATTTCTACCTAGAAATAAAATAAGAAATAGAATCGGCTACAATTGAAAATACTGATATAACAATTATGTTAGCCAATAAAAACCTTAGAATTCCAGTGGGAGTAGTTGACAATGCAACTGTCACAATTGGCAACAAAAATTTCCTATCGATTTTGTAGTTGTTGATATGCCAACTGACACTCTTTGCCCTATTATATTTGGAAGAAACTCTTTGGGTGATATATGTGCCTATGTTAATTTCAAGAAGGAGATTGTGTCTCTTAGGCTTGGGGGAACGGAAAATAAATTCCACTTTTCCAAATTTAAAGACAGGCCTCCACAAATACAATAAGAAGAGGAAGAGAGAACTATTGAGGAAATGACGGCTCTTTTCTTTGGTAATCAAGAAGAAGAAATAAATGAAGATCCAAATTATGAAGAAATAGTTATGGAGGACAAGTCCCTAGAAGAACTAGAAGATGAATTCGATTCACTTCCCATTTTGGGACCTCCAACTGATAAGGCTTTTGAAGAGCCAGAAAAGAGAAGGGACGAGGAATTACCACCCCAGAGCTGAAGACTCTACCAGATAATCTTAAATACAGGTTTTTAGATGATACCAATAAATTCCCTATTATTATTAGTGCTAAACTTTTAGGAGAAGAAGAAGAAGAACTCATGAGGATACTTAAGGAGCATTGCCAAGCCTTTGGGTACTTAATGGATGACTCGAAGGGCATTAGTCCCATGATAGCCGTCCATCGAATATTCATGGAAGAAGGTGCAAAACCAGTTGTAGAAATTAATAGAAGATTAAAGCCTGAAATGAAATAAGTGGTAAGAAAATAAATTGTACGCCTACTGGAGTCATGTATAATTTATCCTATTAAAGAGAGTGATTGGGTAAGTCATGTTCATTATGTCCCTAAGAAGGGCAGTTTTACTGTTGTTCCTAATGAAAACAATGAATTAATACCTACTAGAACTATTGTTGGGCACATGATGTGCATAGACTTCAGGAAATTAAATAAAGAAACTAGGAAAGATCACTATCATTACCGTTCATAGATCAAACTTTAGAAAGGTTGGCAAACCATACTCATTTTTGTTACTTGGACGGATACTCTGGGTTCTCTCAAATAGCTGTTCATCCAGATGACCAACTTAAAACAACTTTCATAAGTCCTTATGGTTTACATGCTTACCGACGCATGCCTTTTGGTCTATGTAATGCTCCACCTACTTTTCAATGATGTATGACTGCTATTTTTGCAGATTTTATAGAACTTATAATGGAAGTATTTGTGGATGACTTTTCTATCTATGGAACTTCATTTACTAGTTGCTTGGATAAACTCAAAAGAGTTTTGCAGCGTTGTGAAGGAACTAATCTTGTTCTAAACTAGGAGATGTGCCACTTTATGGTCAAAGAAGGTATAGTCCTCGGACACAAGGTATCAGGTAAGGGAATTGAAGTTGATAGAGCTAAGGTTGAAGCAATAGAGAGAATGCCACAACCTAGGGATATTAAAGGTATAAGAAGTTTTTTGGTCATGTGGGTTTTTTCAGAAGGTTCATTAGAAATTTCTGTGGGATATCTAAACCTTTGACTAACCTCTTGCAAAAGGGAATGAGATTTAATTTTGATGATAAGTGTCTTGAAGCCTTTGATAAACTTAAAAATTCTTTAACTCGGACTCCCACCATTAAACCACCTATCTGGGATACAACCTTTGACTTAATATGTGAAGCTACCGATGATGTTGTAGGAGTAACTCTTGGACAACATATTGGTCATATATTTAATATTATACATCATGCTAGTAGAACTCTTAATGGTGCTCAAAAGAATTACCCTAAGGAAGAAAAGGAACGTTTTGCAATATTTTTCTCTTGTGATAAATTTCGATCTTATATAGTTGATGCAAAGGTGAGAGTTCACACGGATCATGATGGCTTAAAATAACTCCTTGAAAGGAAAGACCATAAGCCAAGGCTGATCCGTTGGATTCTTTCACTTCAAGAATTTGAGTTGCAGATTATGCAGAGGCATGAAATAAAAATGTTAGATGCAGTGTCCATGTTTGCGCAAGAAGACACCAACCTTATTGAGAGGAACTTTAGTCGTGGTGATTTTTGTTTACGAGAATTATTTAATGAACTAAAGTCAATTCCTCCAAAAAAAGAAGGAGTCCTTGTTGTGGGAGGAACTTTTCATCCCCAATTAAGCAAATGGTAAGTGCAAGGTAAGTGTTCTTACCCAAATAAGTGATTTGTTTACACAAATTTTACTCCTAAAAATTCTGCCTTTGAAACTCTTGTGTTTTTCTGAAGTTTTAGAGGGGTTTTACCAACTATACGGGCGGAGCTATACGACCGGAGAGGGAGCTCCCGCCGTATAGTTGGTCGTTAAACTCTCTGTATCATCTTTGTGAAATTGTTTTCAATATCCGAGCCTATACGGTCGCATCTATACGTCCGAAGCAAAAAAAATTGGCCGTATAGTTGGTCGTTAAACTCTTAGATACTTTTTCTTTTTCGTGTCTGTATCTATACGGTCACAACTATACGACCGGAGCAAAAATTCCGGCCGTATAGTTGGGCATTAAACTCTCGGACACTTTTTGAAGGAGATATGCCCTAGAGGCAAATAATAAATAGGTTTTTATTGTCATATCTCAATTAGTTTATAATAGTTTCATATTGTGCTATAACTGTGCCAAGTAGAAACATTGGTACAGGTGTGATATGAAACAACCAAGTCCCTAGTAGCCTCTATTTATACTACCTCGTTGGTCACGAAGATGATCTGGGTTTCAAGATCATGGGCATTTATGCCGACTAACAACGGGATCACATCATTAGAGAATGATGTGATTGGACATTCCTCGAAGGATTGCAACACGATCAAGTCATATAGTTCATTGTTGCAATAGCTATACCTAGACTCCTTCTCCTTAGACCATGAGCTCATATTACTCACTGTTTCCCTAGGCTGCTTAGACTGCATGAACCGTCATCTGGTAATACGGTGGCCATAAAGGTGTATGTTGGGTATTCCAAAGGAACAGTAGATGACATGTGACTGCAAGACCAGGATTTTTTCACCCACATGATGGGTAAAGATCATACGGCCAGCTTGGTGAGATTACATCCATGAATGTTGCAACATGTGACTAGGTCATGGGGATGTAATATCACGGTAACAAGAAAACAGAACTTGTTGTGAACGAGATTGAACAAGGTATGAGATACCAGTGATCGGATCTCGGACAAGTTGTATTGAGAAACAAAAGGAAGAGGATGCTACATTTAGCGGTTCAAATGACATTGTCATCAGGAATGCATAGGGGTCACATGGATATCCCTGGTCCCTCTGTTGATCATTAATACAGATCATGTCTAGCGCATTCCCGATCCGTGAGAGGATACACTTAAGGGTACGATGAGAGCGATCATTCGTAAGACGGAATCACAGTAGAGAAAGAGAAAGCCGGAATCGTTCCGCAGAGAGATCCGAAGTTGTTCGAAGAAAGAATAAAGGACCGGAATCATTCCAGGAACTCCGAAGTTGTTCGGAGGGAATAGAAAGGGGAACCGAAAGGTGTTTAGGGTCAAGTTGGATTTTGTAATATGTATTTACATATTAATTAATGTAACTAATATTAAATATAAGATTAAAATCTAATTTGAAGGGGTATTCCACTAATGGGCCAAACTTCCTAGGGAAAAGGGCCCATGAGGGAAAACCGAAGGGGGGAAGGGCCAAGGCCCAGGCGCCTCAAGGGAGACCACCCGGCCAGCCTAGGGCTGTGTGCGGGGTGGGGCCCACCCCTGGCCGGCGGCCCATGAGGCCCGTGCGCCTCCCCCCTCTCTCCCTTGTTTATTCCCACATGGGAAACCCAAAGGGGAGGGCACACCCCCTCCCCCTATATAAAGGGGTGCCCATGTGTGGGATGAGACACACCATCAATTGGAGAAGTCCTTTGGTTGACTTCCTCCTTCCCTCTCTCTCTATGCCTTGTGACCATGGCCCCAAGTCTGGGCTATGCGATCAAGGCACACCTGCAGTACGCCGTTGCGCTGCAGGGATTCCTAGGCGGATATCAACTTCCACACTCCCGGCGGGATCGGGGAGCCGAAGGTCTCATCATGCACCAGATGTGTACGAAGACACGAGGCGCAACACTTGGGGCACTTGAATGTCGTGATCCAGAGCTGTTGCATGATGAAGATGACGAAGGAGCAAGGGGTGACCTGCGAGGAGCTTCGCGACCTTGAGGTCGGCTATGAGTACGACTACATCAACCATGTTCCCCGCGGAACGTTAACCGCGTACGGTCTACAAGGGTATGTATTCTCTACGCATCGGCTGTTACCGCATTACTACATAGATAGATCCTAGGCAAGTTTCTGGGGTTCAATGTAGGATTTCTTTTGTTTTCCACACCGATCCCCAATAGTGGTATCATTGCCGATCTATGCGTAGGAGTGTTGTATGGCCAGTACGCACAAGTATTGTGCGGGCATTGATCCCTTAGTTGTTACCCTCTAACGTGTACTTGTTTATATCGCGATATTGTTTGATGAAGCGGCCTGGACCGACCTTACGCGTATTCATACGCGAGACTGGTTCCACGCTCAACATACGACTCGTACCGTATAAGTGGCTAGCGGGTGTCTATCTCTCATTCGATGGTTGATATAACATTTACAACGGAGGACCCCAAAAGGGGTGAAGTAGAGGCAACTATCGGATCCATGTTGTGGTTGGAAAGTTCGTACTTTAGAAACGGTTCTAGTGCGAAATCCCTAACAACCACGTAAAACTTGCAATAGATAAAGTAGAGGCGTCTAACTTTATTTTGCAGGGGGCATGTGATTATGATATGGTATTGGTCGATACGAAGGTAAAGTAGTTTACTTTTCTGTTACTAAGTAGTATAGTAATAGTCATTGTTCCGATGGACGACCTGGTGGAGGCGTCGTGGACTTGGCGTCAAACCAAGGGCACAATGGAGATCATGCCGGAGCGCTCGATGGAGATCAAGGCACAAGAAAGACCATATCATATCACATTATACATATGATGTTGATTCCAGTTTTTACATCTTATTGTGTGCTAGTATTTAGATACTCAACGGTAGCAAATAAGATAATCCCTGTTTAATTCCAATGTTCCGTGTTCCCCTTGTGTCTGCACCACCAAGAAAGTTCTTCGGTATGAGGCGATCCAGGGTTACAGGCCTGGGTGTCAGACATATCTACATTCGCATATAGTGTGTGTAAGCCATGTTGCACATCGAATACACACAAGTTAGATTTGGCGAGCCTAGCATGTCAGAGAAGCGTGGCCTCGGAACACAAGAGATCAAAAGATCGAGCATGAGTCACATGGATGATGTGATTGACAATAGTGAATGTCTACCTTTGATAATGCACTAATGGCCGTGACGATCGGGGGAGGTGCAGAGGATAGGGATCATGTGATCACTAAAGTTGTCTAGGGGATGACAATTTTAGTGGAGAACAATTATAAATTGATCTCTTATTATAAACTTAGTCTAGATGTCTGTTTGCAAATACCTTAGTAGATCTTAGACTATCCTATTGAGGTCCTTTGCGACCATGGGAATATATTGCCTAATTCAGAACTGAGCAAAAGGGTCCAACTTCATAGATTAATACCCACGCCTGAGGGATATCCTCATAAAAGGCGATCTTCTCTTCTTGATACAATAACCATTAGGAGATAATTCGATGACTCCAAAATGTTTGTGTTTTCCCCATAATCATCCAATAAGCCATTCTCCATTAGATTGAGAGTTGGGCTAAATTTTGTATTCTACATAATTAGGCACATAGAGTATGAGCCGTTGGATGGGTTTTCCTCCATCATGGATGAAAAGAGATTATTTGGAAAAACACTTAGTGATCTTGCATTAGAGTTAAGAACTATTAGAAGGGCTTGATTGCAAATGGAGGTCATGTATGAAAAAGTATATGTAAGATATACAAATTAGAAATGTGGTTCTTGCAAAACTCATTGTAGTTTGCAAAGTATTTGATACTTGTCCCGTTTTGCGAAAACAGGAGGATCTGCTTGAGAATTTCTGGTGTTGAGGCAATGTGACTTGATGATGGCAAGCAAAACAGTTGATGGCCGACATCACCTCTTCCCTCAAAGTTTATCATTTGGATTAGTGAACTTGAATATAATTTGTAATCCTTGTTTGTGTGTCTTGCTTTTGGCGAGACGATTATTCATATGAACAAGTTACAAACCAATTTGTACTATTCTTATGAACAATACCTTGTGGTCACATTACCATTACAAATAAGTTATTCTCATCACTATGTTAATGATTGTAGTTTAAACATTTTATAAAAGATTAGAATGCTAAAAGATATCCAAAGTTTAATAATGAAATGACACTACAGTTTAAGTCATTTTGGTTATTGCATGCTCTTTATGAAAGATCGGGGTCCTAGATGCTTAATCTAGAGACTTTGCAAAACCATGCCTCTTGGGCAGAATGACCAAAACTCCGCATTCTGTTAAAACGGTGATATGCGAAGAAATGTTGAATCTTATACATAGTGATGTATCATATTTTCAACAAGTAGTGGAAATCATTAATTGTAGACTTAAGTGAATAAGTGTATTTACTTAATGCAACATGAGGTTTGAAATGATTTGAATTATTCAAATGAGTTCATAACTAAATGGGATATTGAATTAACTGAATTAACAAGTCTCTTTGATTTGATCGACACGACTAAAGTATTCAAGTTAAGTTTAGCATAAAAGGAACTTGCGAAAGATGTTTCACAAATTATGATAATTGGACGAATTCAAACTTTGTTGAAATGTCTAAACATCATAATCATTATGTATTGGATACATATGGTAAAATATTATCTCCTATCGGGGTTATAGTTGTCGTTTAGAGTTAGAGATCAAAATAAGCAAACACTCATTTGAAATACAACAGAACATCCAAAAGATTCGTGGAAACAACACCATAAGTGTTATGGCAAGTTCGAGTTTCTTGAGATTTCGGTAAGTCGAAATCGTGGCGAATAAACAAGTCTTTGTAGAGCATTCTTAGGAAGCTTTGAATGCATCGTCCACAATGGGCAAACCTATTGTTGTCCTAAGTTAATGTGTCTTGATGAAGATACAGGTGGAAGAAAGTAAAAGATTAAAACAAGGTATTTGATCTTACCTCTGAATTGTTGAGTGGCGCAGTGGAATTTGTTTCGTGAATCCAAACTCTACAAATTGAGGAGAAACCAATGATAATGATCATAAAGTTTCATCGAATACTTTTACTAAAGAAGGTAGGATTCATCTATATATTCTACAAGTTTGTGGAAATTATATTATTGATTCACTTGTCATGTTTTGAACAAGACATACCTACAAATTACAAAGAATCGTGATGGACCTGAGTGCGAGAAATGACTAGGAGTCATAAAATCCTATATTAAGTTACATTTAAGATTGCAAAGTAACATGTTACTTGATCTTATTAAAGTAAAGAAGTTTACTTGATATTTCTGAATGACTGCAAAGTCATAAGAAGGAAATGAAACTTAATGAATGACAAAAAGCTCGACTTGTCGCAAGTTTGGACAAATTCAAGGAGTTGACTACAACAGTAGTGATGCTTAAGTCTTTTGGATTTACAATAGAAATATATATGGATATTGAAGTCTCATAATTGGAATTCTCAAATTGATGATGATCAAAGAATTTTGGAATGTCCAAGATTATTGAGAGGACCTAGATTTGAGTGGGAGCAAATCATCTTGGCTAATTCATAATATGTAGCTGGCATATTTTGAGTGGGAGCAAATCATCTTGGCTAATTCATAATATGTAGCTGACATATTTTGAGTGGGAGCTAAGTGAAATCCCTGGATCTCAAACATGAATGTCATATTTGAGTGGGAGATAAGTGAAATCCCTAGATCTCAAACATGAATGTCATATTTGAGTGGGAGCGTGAAATCATTCTGGGATATATGGACGACATATGTGAATGATGTGATTGGTGTTAATAATATTTAAGTTAGATAATAAGGATGAAATTGAAGTTATTAAACGATAAGATCTATCGAGACAGATTGGTGAGTTTAATAAACATTGAATGTCTAATGCTTCCTGGACTTGATTCTAAAAGATGTTCAGAATGTCCTAAGAAAGATTTTGAAGTAGCTTAGAATGGAACTAGGTAAGAAAGAAGTTTTTACTATATGAAGCATTGAGTTAGTATTACAACTATGGTTGAAAGAAAGAGATGCGTTGCATCTCCTATGCCTCAGTCATAGGTTCTTCCATATAACCATATTATATACTCGACATAATGTGACCCAAGGTTCTGGTTGGAAGGACTAGCTCTTAACTATAAGAACATGTTTTTAAGTGATTCCTGAGTTGATCACTAAACCAGAATTAAGTTTGTACATAAATGGCAAGAAGCAATGTAAGTGGCATAGATGCATTTCATGCACTAGGATCTACATAGATATAGAAGTATAAAGGCTACATCTAATGTGATGTATAATGTTATGGCGGGGCTAGTTCACTTTTAACGTAGAATGATGTGTCCCAGGGCCCAGTGCTCATGAGAAAGCCCTCGAGGTTGATCTAAATTCACTGTAAGCTCCTAGAATCCGACCTCGTTCTGCTGCCATGACTATAGTATATACACAAAGGATAGCAAAGTGTGTTTCGAAGTTTAGATGACAATAGTGAAAACGACCGTCATTATAAACACTAGAAACAAAGTCTCACTTTGTTGCCAAACAAATACTTCGACCCATTATACGATAATGGTGTGAATGTCAAAATTAGGAAGGCATTAACGACTTGCAAAAGACATAATGATTTGGTAAAACAGAACATGGACATGACGTTTCCCATGAGCATGCATGATCTGTAAACGCATATGGTATATGGTTTATATGAGTAAAATGCGAGCAAGTTTATTTTTACTCTAGTGCAAGTGGGAGACTGAAGGAGATATGCCCTAGAGGCAAATAATAAATTGGGTTTTATTGTCATATCTCAATTAGTTTATAATAGTTTCATATTGTGCTATAACTGTGCCAACTAGAAACATTGGTACAGGTGTGGTATGAAACAACCAAGGCCCTAGTAGCCTCTATTTATACTAGCTCGTTGGTCACAAAGATGATCTGGGTTTCAAGATCATGGGCATTTATGCCGACTGACAACGGGATCATATCATTGGAGAATGATGCCTCGGAGGATTGCAACACGATCAAGTCATATAGTTCATTGTTGCAACAGCTATACCTAGACTCCTTCTCCTTAGACCGCGAGCTCATATTACTCACTGTTTCCCTAGGCTGCTTAGACTGTATCAACCATCATCTGGTAATACGGTGGCCATAAAGGTGTATGTCGGGTATTCCAAAGGAACAGTAGATGACATGTGACTGCAAGACCGGGATTTGTTCACCCACATGACGGGTAAAGATACATACGGCCGGCTTGGTGAGATTACATCCATGAATGTTGCAACATGTGACTAGGTCACGGGGATGTAATATCACGGTAACAAGAAAACAGAACTTGTTGTGAACGAGATTGAACAAGGTATGAGATACCAGTGATCGGATCTTGGACAAGTTGTATCAAGAAACAAAAGGAAGAGGATGCTACATTTAGCGGTTCAAACGAATTGTCATCAGGAATGCATAGGGGTCGCATGGATATCCCTGGTCCCTCTATTGATCATTGATACAGATCATGTCTAGCGCATTCTCGATCCGTGAGAGGATACACTTAAGGGTACGATGAGAGCGATCATTCGTAAGACGGAATCACAGTAGAGAAAGAGAAAGCCGGAATCATTCCGCAGAGAGATCCGAAGTTGTTCGGAGAAAGAATAAAGGATCGGAATCATTCTGGGAACTTCGAAGTTGTTCAGAGGGAATAGAAAGGGGAACTGAAAGGTGTTTTGGGTCAAGTTGGATTTTGTAATATGTATTTACGTATTAATTAATGTAATTAAATTAAATATAAGATTAAAATCTAATTTGAAGGGGTATTCCAGTAATGGGCCAAACTTCCTAGGGAAAAAGGGCCCATGAGGGAAAACCGAAGGGGGGAAGGGAGAAGGGCCAAAAGGCCAAGGCCCAGGCGCCTCAAGGGGGCCCACCCGGCCAGCCTAGGTCTGTGCGCAGGGTGGGGCCCACCCCTGGCCGGCAGCCCATGAGGCCCATGCGCCTCCCCCCTCTCTCCCTTGTTTAGTCCCACATGGGAAACCCAAAGGGGAGGGCACACCCCCTCCCCCTATATAAAGGGGTGCCCATGGGTGGGATGAGACACACCATCAATTGGAGAAGTCCTTTGGTTGAATTCCTCCTTCCCTCTCTCTCTATGCCTTGTGACCATGGCCCCAAGTCTAGACTGTGCGATCAAGGTACACCTGCAGTATGCCGTTGCGCTGCAGGGATTCCTAGCCGGATATCAACTTCCGCACTCCCGGCGGGATCGGGGAGCCGGAGGTCTCATCGTGCACCGGATGTGTACGAAGACACGAGGCGCAACACTTGGGGCGCTTGAATGTCGTTAGCCGGAGTTGTTGCACGATGAAGATGACGAAGGAGCAAGGGGTGACCTGCGAGGAGCTTCGCGACGTTGAGGTCGGCTACGAGTACGACTACATCAACCACGTTCCCGGCGGAACGTTAACCGCGTATGGTCTACAAGGGTATGTATTCTCTATTCATCGGCCGTTACCGCATTACTACATAGATAGATCCTAGGCAAGTTTCTGGGGTTCAATGTAGGAATTTTTTTTGTTTTCCGCACCGATCCCCAACACTTTTGATTTTTAGTGTTTGTATCTATACGGTCGCAACTATATGACCGGAGCAAAAATTCCGGCGTATAGTTTGTCGTTAAAGTGTCACACACTTTTCTTTCGATCTTTCTTTTATATCTAAAAAACATTATTGTCGGTTCCGAGTCGTGATTTAATCGACCTGGACTTGAGATATTTGGAAATATCTTCCCAGAACCAAATATACAGCCGGACCTATATGGGCCGCGTCCATATAGTTGGTCGTTACACGGCAAGACACTTCCAAAGCCGTGATTTATTTTCCTATTTCTTTTGGATTCTTTTCATGGACGACAATTTGGTGTTTCTCGTGAGTTTTACCGACCTCTGACCCCTATTATATACTGTCATTGTCTCTCTCTCTTATCGCAATCTACAGAAACCAATCCACCTCTTATTTACACGTGAGGGCTCCGATGGAGATAGGGAGCAACAACGAGCAAGGCAAGGAGATCAAGACCATCCCTATAGAGTTCCTCGATGCCGACCATGGGTGTCGAAAGAGGGATTTGAAGGCCATGGAGCTGAAGATTGAATAATTGGGCAAGGAGAAGCCACGGACACCCAAACACTTCGATTGTTGTGACTTTATCTTGATAAACTTGATGAACATATCAAGCGGACAACTGAAGCGGGCTTTGCTATGAGTATTAAGGCGCTACAAACACTTCAGGATAACAATGAGTTCATTAAAGAACAAGTGAAAGTGCTAGAGAGGAACAATCTTTTCTACAAGCTGCGTGTTAAGGAATTAGAAGCTGTCAATCAATCCCTCCGCCTCAGGCTGGCCCGTGAGGAGAAGATACGACACGCCATGGCGCCACAGTGATCTACAATAATCACGGTATCAAATAATTGCAAGGGATTATTTGATCCTGCCTAGCTTGATTCCAAGCTTGGGGAGATCTTTAAGACCTTGTAATCTATCCTATAAATTATTATTATTATTTTTGCATTAGTTCAAACTAAAAATAAAGTTTGCATCATTAGAATTCCCTTCAGGAATAGTCGATCCCTTTTTATGAAATTCCGAGTTTATTATTATATATGGAGCAATATTGAGTTTGTGTTTTCTTTATTGATATGTGAATGGCTTGAGTATGATTTTACTTGCACTTGATGATAGTAATAGGAGTCTCCCACACCATTGGTATTAATGGAACACATAAAGATAATTTGGTCAATATGTTGTAAGTCTATGGTTTGATTCACAAAGAAAAGTTATCTATTCAATTAAGTTAAAAGAGAAACCTTGAACAAAGGAAAAAGAAAGTGCTATCCAAATAGAGTGAGAACAAGTCGAGGTAGAATCTCCAAGTCATAAGAATGCTTCATATACAGTTGGAATTTGATAATTGAGATCATTGGACTTTGAATTCCTACAAAAGGTGGAATATATGGCTAGCTCCTTTGCACAACACTTAAAACAAACGTGTGAGCATATATGCAAAAGAAAAGAAAGAAGAAAGAAGAAAAAGAGCGAATGTGCAAAGAGCAAATAGGCATATACCACTGTATTGTAGTATGACAAAGAAACACTTTCGAGATTTTGAATCCCAAGTGAATATATTGGTCCTAAAACACTTCGGACTACCTCGTTAACTCTTTCAATTGAACCGGATTCTTTTACATTATCTTGAGATTCATCTTTTATGAACTATTGATAACTAAGGTGTGGAAGCCTTCTAATATTATTTAGATGGTTCTAGTAAGGAACTATTCATGAACTTATTCCCATGTATTGTACATGATAAACACATTCTTCAATTGCCTAATTTAGTTTATCGACTCAGCTTCATGAATATGAGGATCACATCCATTAAGCTAAAAACTTGCTCGGGACGAGCAAGAGTCTAAGCTTGGGGAAGTTGACGAGTGCATATTTGCATCATGTTTTACATTGTAGATGTAGGATGTTGGTATTTTACGGCGCTTGCGTGCACATTTTATGTCTGTTTCACCAGGATCAGGATAGATGATGGATCCAATGGACACAATTCTTGGAGGAGTTATACTGTGGAGAAAAGGAGTAAAAAACAACATAAATTGCTTATTTGGGAAATATTAATAAGACCAGAAGAAAACCAGAAGCGAACAAGGGAGGCAGAGAGCCCAATGACCAACTATACAACCGGAGCAACTTTTTCGGCCGTATAGCTCCGGCCGTATAGTTGGCGCTGCCTCTGCCTCATCAAATAGTTTCACCCCGTGCAATTGGTTCGAGGAGACGACATACAGAACACCCAGAAATCGTAGAAACCTCACCTCCGGAAGGCATCTGGAGGGGGAACTCATCCACAAGGGATCCATGTTCACCCTACGCAGATCCGGGAGGCTAAGGCATCGATCTTCATCATCCACCGCTGCATCACCACCACCATCTCCATCCATCCCATCTACATCTTGTCTAGATCTTGTTGTAATTCCTATACTCATTGTGGATTTATACAAGTATTATTCATCTATGATTGTTTCCATTATCATTGACATGGTGTTGATTGCCTCCATGTCTGAGTAGATCATTAGTTCTTCGGGAGATGGAGAAACCCTAGTATGAGATTGAAATAAGATAAAGTCTGTTATGATATTCATCGCCTTTTTACACAATACTCGCATTTTATCTTGTCACTTAGAACTTTATCTAGCATTTCTTTTGCAATATTTATTTCAAGAATTATTAGACTTCAGACTCCTGCTCCCTATGGGATCGATATCTTTATTGTGAAACTAGCTATAAACGATATCTGCACTTGCAGTCATCAAGATATTTTCTGGCGCTGTTGTCGGGGAGCTAAGTGCTGTAGGTATTTTAGTTTTTGCTTATTTATTTTTGTCTTGCTAAATTTTGTTTTGAGTTACAGGTTTCCACCAACATGATGGAGTTTGAGAATATGACTAGTGCTAACCCACTCAACCACTTTGGGAAGCCCTATGATATTTATAAAAGAGACAACTCCAATGAGAAGACAAGGGGGATTGAAATAAATCCTCTACTACTTAGTATTCTACATAAGAAGCAGTTTACTGGAGATGAAAAGATCCCGATCCATATGAGCATATTGCATGTTTTAAAGATCTATGTGGCACTTTTCTATTGATGGGATATACCGCTGATGAGGTAAGGGTTAAACTTTTTAGTCAAACTTTGACAAGTATAGCTCTCTCATGGTATAGATCTCTACCCCCTGAAGCCACTACTAGGGATAATCTAGCCTGTGAATTTCTATCAAAATATTATCCTTTATCAAAATCTTTTGGAATCAGGCGTCTTATAATGACCTGGAAGAATCGTTCTAATGAAGGACTAGTAAGAGCTTATATTAGATTTAAAGATTTACTACGACTATGTCCTCATCATGATTTGCCTGAATGGTATTTTGTCCTGGTGCAGCGTCCAACTTACTACCTCAGCAAGGTCCTGACTGAATCAAAGTGGCGGTACCCACACTATCAAAAGCTGGCTTACGGTGTGTTCTTCACACCCCGGAAGCTACGACATTACTTTCAGGAGCATCCAATTACCATGGTGAGCACAACTCCCATGAGAGACATAATCAACAACAGCGACGCTACTGGACGTGTCGCAAAATGGGGTATAAAGCTCTCAGCTTTCGACATTGTGTACAAACCTCGCACAACAATCAAATCCCAAATCCTCGCCGACTTTATCGCTGATTGGACAGAGACAACAGAAAATATGACCCTCCCAGAGTCGGAATAATGGACCTTGCATTTTGATGGGTCTAAGGCGCTCGGGGGCTGGCGTGGTGCTCAAGTCACCCCAAGGAGATAAGCTTTTCTATGTATTGCAGATTCACTTCATGGCAACAAAAAACATTGCCGAATATGAAGCACTACTGCATGAAATCCGGATTTGTAAGGATATCAGCATCCGACAACTTATGTGTTATGGAGATTCGGATCTTGTTGCTCAACAAGTGTCGGATATCTATCATGCAAATAAACACATTGCAGCATATAGGGCTGTCATGGATGAACTAGCTAAATCGTTCGAAGGGTTTGAAGTTGAACACATCCATCGAACAGAAAATGAGGAAGCTGATGCATTATCTCGAATATGCTCTGCACAGAAAAAGGTCCCGGCTGGCGCTTTTTTGGAGCAACTCAATGTTCCCTCTATAAAAGGAGTTGATGAGGAATACCCGACCAAATCCGACTCACCTTTAGTAGTAGTTCTGGCTTTGATTCCCAGGTGGACTCAACCCTACCTTGACTACTTGGTAGATGGAAAATTACCCGACGATGATGTCCTGAGCCGGCAGATCGTCCGACGAGCAAAAACCTATACAATAATAAATGGTGAGCTCTATAAGTGGAGTGTATCTAGGGTCTTCAACGCTGCGTATCTCCAGAAGAAGGAGTGGAAATCCACGAAGGCGAATGCGGCCATCATGCTGCCGCCAAATCTTTAGTGGGAAAAGCTTTCAGACACAGATTTTTCTAGCTTACAGCCAAGGCAGATGCCGAACGGCTGGTCAAGATGTGCAAAGGCTGCCAAAAGTACGCCAAACAAGCTCATGTTCCAGCTGATCAGCTGCGAACAATACTTATAACATGGCCTTTTGCGGTCTGGGGGCTTGACATGGTAGGACCGTTTAAACGGGATCCTAGTGGATTTACTCACCTCTTAGTGATGGTGGATAAGTTCACAAAATGGATTGAGGCTAAACCCGTCACAAGTTGTGATGGAGCAATAGCTAGAAGATTTGTTGAGGATGTTATAATCCGATACGGTTATCCGCATAGCATTATCACGGACAACGGGAGCAATTTTTCTATGAGAGAACTTGCTGAATTTTGCGACGAACAAAATATTCGTCTTGACATTGCGTCGGTCGCACATCCACAAGCTAATGGACAAGTTGAAAGAGCAAATGGTTTAATCCTACAAGGCCTCAAACCAAGACTCTAAGCACCACTTCGTCGTGCTGCGGGGGCTTGGGCAGATGAATTACCTTCTGTAATATGGAGCTTGCGAACAACTCCGAACAGGTCAACCGGATATACACCTTTCTTCTTGGTCTATGGTGTAGAAGCAGTTCTTCCTATTGATTTAATTCATACTTATCCCTGAGTTACTGGGTATATCGAAGAGGATGCAGAAATTTCTCAACAAAATGATCTCGATTTAATCTAGGAAGTTTGTGTTGTTGCTGAGATGAGATAAACAGCCTATCAGCAGAAGTTACACAAGTATCATAGCCAAAGAGTCAGAAATCGGTCTTTTAATCAAGGTGATTTGGTTCTCCGGCTTGTGCAGAAAAGAAAGCACAAACTTTCCCCAGTATGGGAAGGGCCCTTTTTAGTTAGCCGAGTATTGCACAATGGTTCTTAATATCTAACCGATATGCGGCTAGTCAAGGAAAGACCTTCTATTAAGAAGAGAAAGAGAGCTGGAGGCAGTACAAACCCAGAAGAATTAGACAGAACATGGAATATTGCTCAGCTATGTCCCCTTTATTCTTAAAAATTTCTTTCTTTGTAATCATATATGTGTACATGTTCAATGAGAAATAAAGTATTGGTTGCTTCAATTTTTCTGAGAAGATTTATATTACCATCTTATTTTCGAATGATCATGTCACAATCGAAAATCCCAGAATACTTGAAAGTACTTTATGCTCATGTTTGTTCTGGTTAAAATTTTCGATTATAAAAAATGCTACCTTTGGGTATAAATCTTTTTCTTATAGTCTATACTTGGGTTCTTTATCTCATTGTCGGATGCGGGCATTTTCTGAGTAGTGAATTGTTGGTACTGGAAGCCAGCTCTATTTCCGATTTTAAACTGGTTTAGCAATTGAGCTCCGTTGCTCGGCAGAGTTTCCCTGTGGAAGGTTGGCCGGCTCACGAAAGGGACGAGGCGGAAAGCAAGATAAGCGATAAATATAGGCAAAACAAAAAGTGCTTATGTAAAAAAATTCAGGCACAACAAAATAAAGTCAAAAAGTGCTAAATAGAAGCATCAAATCTTAGCACTAGCAAAATATTATACTACTTATTACAATTCGATTGTTTCAGAATAACACATTGTTTTTTCTGATGCTCTACGATGCAGCAGGAGAGGTAGGAGCTGCCGGCTCACTGGATACATCGCCTTCGCCTTTATATCTTTCCGAGACATGCAGATCATATACAGTTTGCTTGTCGTCGGAAACTTCAGCTGTTTCTTCAGCAGGCGGAGGAGGCGTTTCCATGTGAGTGAAGAAGGGAGTGTCGTAGCTGGTCAGATCGGCTACGTGACATCCATAACCGGCACATAAGTTCATGATGGCCTTGATGTCTTGCCCCTGTTCGTCTTCATCCACAGTTGAATAACCCCTGGTTACTTGCTAGATCTCCATGCTTCCATGGTGGCTCATAACCATGGTAAGGGCATTTTGTGCTATGGTCCGTGCATAAGACATGTTCTAATCTTGAATAAGCTGGGGCATGTCCTTTTCCTTATCTCGCACCTCAAAGGAGGACATTCTATTCATGTCCTTAACTTTGAGAACTTCGCCAATATCCTCCAATGATTGGAGGAAATCGTGAAGCAAATCACCAACTTGTGTAAGCCGGCTGGTGCAAGACTCGTTGGAGGAAGAATCCAGTAAGTTCAAAGGAGCTACATATACAAAATCAAAGTCATAAATATATCCAAATTCTTCTGAATTGGAAAGAACAAAAGTTAGAGATAGGAAAATTACTGAAGATGGAATCATCAATTTTGGTATTCTTTGCTCGAAGACTCTGGAGTTCATCCCAGAGAGCTTGAGTGGTGTCCTTTTCTCTGAATAACTCATCATTGAGATCCGAGATTTTCTGATCCTGGATTGCAATCTTATGATCACGTTCTTGGTGGCCATGGAAGAGGATTCGAGAATGCTAGCAATACTACGCTCGTGATCCACCTTAAGCTTATTCAACTCCCGCCGTAAGTCGGCATACTCCACATCCAGGGTCTTGAAGTTCTCGGCCTCTTCAATCATTTTACATGACTGTTTGACCAGTTCTGTAAACCAAAGATAATAGTTGAATAGGAAATTTGACTACGAAAGCAAAAAACAGCACGGTTAAGGACTGAAATGATTACCTTCAGCCTCATCCTTTGATATCTTCAATTGAGCATTTTCAAGACAGAGATCTCTGATCTCTCTCTGCTTATTACAAATATTCTTCAATAATTCCTGGTTATACGCATTAACTTTCTATAAGTCAGAATAATACCTAGAGTCAGAAGTCTACTAAAGACTCGGGCTAATATTTTAACTAATATCAACATGAGCCTTGGGGGCTACACTAGTTCATTCTTTGGCATCCTATGAAAGCATAAATCCAGATTGTCTATCCAACTGCATGCTTGGGGGATAGAGGATATGATATGAAATCAAGTAAAAAAGTGACTTGGAATTCTGACTTACATATTGTTCATGAGTAAGCTTGCTTAGGCTCATGTTCGCCTCAGTGGTAACCTTCTCGGCGAGGGTCAGCGGGATTATTGGCGGTGGCGGAGCCACGCCGGCCTTTAGCTTCTCGTCGCAAAGACGAACTTTGTGAGATCCAGGCACATGGCTTAATATGATTGATAGGATACCCATATCAACAAGTTGCAACTTCTTTTCCGGAAGCTCATTCGAAAAGAACTCTAAGGTTAAGCGTGCTTGGCCTAGAGCAATTCTAGGATGGGTGACCGACCGGGAAGTGGGTAACCGGGTGCGCACGAGTGAGGACAAAGTGCGCAGAAAAGACTAGTGTTGGTCTATGGGGCTAGTCTAGATATCCTATTAAGCTGCCGGGAGTGACACCCCCGGGCCCAGGAGTGGACGGGGTGTTACAAACTTGGTCAAGAAGCTCGGAGTACTTGACGTCCTCGGCTTCTTGTGCCTCTTCCTTGATGGTGATGTTCTGGCTCTCCAAGCATTGTTGGGCCAGCTTTTGGATCTCTTATGTAGTTTTTCGAGTAATGCCAAGTTTGGCAATACCCGAATTGCTGAGAAGGTTATCAGCGAAAACCTCTGCCGAGGGATCATTACCCTGTACGGGTTCACCCTTATCAAGTGCCGAGTCACCCATGGTGACGTCGGTCTATGATCTGAGGATCACTGGCTCAGATTGTTGAGCCAAATCTTCTACAACAGATGGAGATGGAGTAATCTCCGGGGTTGTAGAATTCTTTAGGGCAGGAGTTAGAGGTGATATCGTAGGAGAAGTCAAATTTAACTTTGACTGGCACAGGGGCTTTGGCGAGCCTCCTTTCCTGTTGCCCTTGGTGAGCTGTTTAGCTCTGAGGAGGTAATAGAACAAAAATCGTTACACTTCAGAAAGAATGAGAAATAAAATACAGAGACCTTGTGAGGAAAGTTACCTCTTCACATGGGCACTTCCTCTGTGCTGATAGACATTCTCGGAGTCTTACGCTTTCGGGTAAGCGCTTCCGGTAGTGCAATCAATTCTCGATCATCCTGAGATAACCTAGGAGGATATCCCTCAACAGGAGCAAGCTCCAACTCAGGGAGATCAACAAGCTGAAAAGAAGAAATACCTCAGTATTGCAAAAAGACAAAACAATTTATAGATGAAACACATAATTCGAGATATTACTGGAAAACTTACTGGTGTCACAGGATCGTCAGCGATATGCATGTGCAAGGAAAGCTTTGGAATTTTCCTCTCGATCCGCTCCTTGATCAACCATTTGATCTGGGACTCATAGTCCTTGTCCGAATAAGACTTGGAGCAGATCAGGAGAGAGTCAGTCTTTCTCTTGGGGATTGAGTGCATAAGCCGGTCGCCATGATGTTGGAGAGGCTGGATCCGGCGCGCCAGCTAGCAGTGGACCAAATCGGATCCTTTCAGACCCTTATGCTTCATCAAATATTCGATCCGCCTCTTAGAAAGAAGTAGATCGTTAGTAAGAGCCGGAGCATCTGCGTCCTAGGACTCTTGGGGCGTGGCGGCGCTGTCAACAAAAGCCGTCAAAGCGGTGGCTTTGCCGGGAGCCGGTTTGTCCTTATGATAAAAGAACGTGGACAACCATTTTTTAACAAACTCACTAGCCTTAATCCTAAGATAGATTCGCTCTCTCCTAACAGGAAAGCTAAGAGTACCAGTGCTATACGGAACACCGACAGTAATGGAATTTCTCTGGGTATGAAAGTAATACCAGAAAACAAGAAGACTCGGCCAAATACTGAGATACCCCTCACAGAAAGATGCATATGCACTCATTTCTAAAAGTGAGTTTGGGGGGAGATTGTGGAGTTGTACTCCATAGTGATCTATGACCCCAGAAAAGAAATCTGAGGGAGGAAAGTTCAAACCTCTATCGAGGTTGGTGCCAATGTGCACTCGCTCGTCGGCATTGGGGGTGGGGATGGTTTGTCCAAAGCCACTCTGCTAGTCGCCGGCGAGGAGGAGGCCTTCCTTCTCAACGACACGAAGCATGGCATCGTCGAGAGCGCAGGGGATCCAAATCCCGCAAAAGTTCTCCCTCTCCATTGCTATGGAGGTCGTCACTGTTGTCGCTGCCGTGCCGGAGGATGAAGCGTCAGCCATTCTGTGAACGGTGGTGGCCTAGGATGGGCGGTGCTGTGAGTTTTGGGGGAGGCTAGGGAGATTTTTCACTGGAAGCGTCGGGGGGAAGGAAGAAGCAATGGTGCTGGTAAGGAAGAAGGAATAGATCTAGACCCCTTATAACCCTCACCTACACTGAGATTCGTGCAAAAGTAAACAGTAACCATACCACGCATCATGGAAGGAGATGGGTAACCTCCTCGCGAGGATTACACTGCCTCGATTTTCACGCACGCATTAAAACAACACCTCGGTTCCGTAAAAGGCGGACCCACCAACGGTCGTGCTGACAGGAATGTCTGTCAGAGACGTGACTTGACCTTGACTAATGTCAGGATATGTCAGAGACCAAGTTCTGGCTTAAGTTTGAATTTCAGGCTGGAAACTCGAATAATGTACTCATAGATCCGACTCGCTTTGGGACTCGGATCCTATCCTTTCTTTTGAAGTTTCAGGAACCCTTCAAGATTCTGCAAGTCGAAGATAAATCAAGCTAGACGATGGTGAAATCCGACTCTGGATCTTGGAGGCTTCAGGGGCTGCAGTTGGGGATATACTTTTCAGGTATCCTCATTGTGCCTCACTGACCAGGGCGGCCCACTTCGGGTTAGAGCTTTGCTTCACGGGCAACCCAGTCAAGGAGAAGAGACGGAGTCCAGTTCGGCTACGGGAAGGCCCAAAAGACTTACAGACATAGGCCTGTAGTGTTACTTGTAGTTCAAGATGTACTCTGTAACCGACTCTTAGTCATAGTCGGATAGATCTCTCCTGTAAACCCTAGGCCGGATATCTATATAAGCCATCCTAGGACAAGCCTTTAGGGAACGCCACAATAGTCTACAATCTCAACTCACACAGGCAAAACCCTTGTAACCCATATTCTGACTCTGCCATATTATTGGATTGCTAGTAGGAGTAGGATCCGTCCAAAGCCGGCGAATTCGAACTTGGGTAAACTTGTGTGCTCATTGCCCTAGAATACCGTACGTCTCACACCCCTCTCTTCTGCATGCCTCGAGGACCCCCTCACGGTGTACTTGTCATCAATACGACGATAGTTGTACTTCTTGATGTCCTTCGGTGCTTTGAAGGTGGAAGGGTACTTCTCTCCTCGGATCATTGGTCCGAAGCACTGCAGGCCGATTCGATTGAGGGAGTCTGTCGAGGGGATGACCTCCGGATACCCCAACCAGACAAGAACTACGGTAGTCAGTTCGCATCCGGCTGGCTGAGCGCAGCCAGACACGAGCAAGTCACGCCGGCTACTTCACGGTAACCGGAACCGCGAGGAGCAGCAAGGCATGGGACCGGCTATATCAGTGTAGCCGGACTCAATCAAAATGACAGAGAAACGTGTTGCACAGTGCACGGTACACCCTGGTACGATTATAAAACCCGCAACTACACGACCATACTGAAGACTTTGTTGAGTGACGCGGGAACATTGGCCAGCTGCTGACGACAGGCTCACACGGTGTTCATTGTACCCACGACGACCCTACCGCATGTAATCTGATGGGATGTAAGTGTGCCGGATACTGTAGATGACCAGCCGGCTGGGACCCGCCTGTGGGGCCCGCCAGCCGGACTAGCCAGTGAGACTGTTGCCTCTCTGCCTATATAAGGAGAGGCAAGGCTCTCGTAACAAGGGTTGGTCTCAGTGCATTTAAGGTGGTAGCTAGAGAATACAGCTCGAGGAGCGATTGTAGCCCGTATACTACTCATAGTCAGATCGGTAGGAGTAGGAGCTTTACCTCACCATGAGGGCTCCGAACCTGGGTACTTCCTATGTCTCGATACACTTGCTCGTATCCAATCCCGTCTGCGGACACTGTCGAGAGCTTCCCTACTAGTCCCCACACGTCTATCTAACCTGCTTAGGTACTGCCGTTCCCAATACAACGATAGTTGGCTCCTACTGTGGGGCTAGATGGCTCCGACCGGAGTCACGTTCCGCACGGGACCCCGCACTTCAGCCGGTGAGCGCGTGGCCTCTGGCCTAGTGCTTATGCTCAGCAAGTTTGACTGCATCATCGACAATGCTTCCTGCTTCGCCGGATGCACATTTCCGGCAAACGGTTCTATTCTTCTTTTCGGCGACCTCCCCGTCTATGTCGCCATCGTTCCAGAGTGTTTCCCTAGGGAGATCGTTTTTGTCATGGAGCCGCTGCGCCTTGGCAGCGATGCCTCCGTCGCTCCTCGTGGCATCGAGGTGATGATGGCTGGATCCAGCTCTCACCCCCGCCAGCCGCGGGAGCAGGGCACGGACGATGTCGGAAATTCTGCTCCACCGCGGCCTAGGAACCCGTGGACAAGGTCGGAACTTCTGCTCCACCAAATCCTGGGGGCTATGCCATGGTACTTGACCCCCTCATTATCTCCGATGAGCGCACCTGCCGCTTCTCGCGTGTCCTCATCAACGGGGGCAGCAGCCTCAACCTGCTTTACCGGTCATTGCTGGAGAATCTTGGCATCCGCGAGTGCAACCTGCGCCCGACTACCATGACATTCCACGGCGTACTGTCGGGGCCGGCTTGCACCCCGCTGGGTAAAATCTAGCTAGACATCATCTTCGGGACCGAGGAGAACTTTCGTCACGAGCCGGTATGGTTCGAGGTGGTGAACTTGTCGAGATCCTACCACGCTCTCCTCGGGAGCCCCGCCCTCACCAAGTTCATGGCCATCCCCACTACGCGTATCTCAAGACGAAGATGCCGGGACCAAACGGCGTGATCACCGTCGCCGGCTGCTTCAGGCGGTCGATGGAGTGCGCCTCAGCCGGCTCCAAGCTGGCAGATGCCCTCATCATAGCCGAAGAGAAGCGTGTGATCATGCGCAATGTGGCCATGGCCCAGCAAGAAATGCCGGCTAGCAGCAAGACGGCTGGAGAAGCAGCTTTCCAGCCTACAAAGGAGATGAAGAGGATTCTGCTCGACCCCTCCGACCCAACCAAATTCATCACCATTTGTGCCAACTTGGACAACAAATAGGAAGGCACGCTCGTCGACTTCCTCCGTGAGAATCAGGACATCTTCGCATGGTCACCCAAGGACATGCCAGGTGTGCTGAGGGATTTCGCCAAGCACTCACTCCATGTGCGGCCGGATGCCAAGACGGTCAAACAACCTCTACGCCAGTTCGTAGAAGAGAAAAGAAAGATCATTGGTGACGAGATCACCCGGCTCCTTGTAGCCGGGTTCATTATGGAGGTGTACCACCCGGACTGGCTGGCCAACCCAGTCCTGGTGTTGAAGAAGAACAAGACCTAGCGCATGTGTATCGACTACACCGGCATGAACAAGGTGTGCCCGAAAGACCCCTTCGCTTTGCCCCGTATCGATCAAGTTATCGATTCCACGGCCGGCTGCGATTTGTTGTCCTTCTTGGATTGTTACTCCGGTTACAATCAGATCCGGTTAAACCGAGCTGACCAGATAAAGACATCGTTCATCACCCCGTACTGGGCTTTCTACTATGTAACCATGCCTTTTGGTCTGAAAAATGCAGGCGCTACCTATTAGCATTGTATGTAGAAATGCTTGCACTCGCAGATCGGCCGAAACGTGTATGCCTATGTGGAAGATGTCGTCATCAAGACAAAGGAGAAGTGCACCCTCCTCGAGGATTTGGGGGAGACATTTGGCAACCTCTGTCAGTACTAGATGAAGCTGAACCCGGAGAAGTGTGTCTTCGGTGTCCCATCCGGCCAGCTACTCGGTTTCCTGATTTCACAATGAGGGATCAAAGCAAACCCGGAGAAGATCGCGGCCATCGAGAGAATGCAGCCGCCCAGGAGCTTGCTTGGAGTCTAGAAGTTCACTGGATGCCTGGTTTCCCTCAGCCGTTTTGTCAGCCGGTTGGGGGAGAAGGCACTTCCGCTGTACCAGTTGATGAAGAAAACGGACAAGTTCTCCTGGACCTCATAGGCTAACGCCGCTTTTCATGACCTCAAGCACATGCTATCCACAGCGCCGGTTGTAGCGACGCCGGCTAGCAAGGAGCCGATGTTGCTCTATATAGCAGCCATCAGCCGGGTCGTCAGCGTCGTCCTGGTGGTGGAGCGCCCCGAGGAAGGCAAGGCTCAGCCGGTTCAGTGACCCGTCTACTACCTCAGCGAGGTTCTCTCCCTCTCTAAGCAAAACTACATCCACTACCAGAAGATGTGTTATGGTGTGTACCTGGCATGCAAGAAGCTCAAGCACTACTTCTAGGAGCATCTGATTAAGGTCGTGTGCACCGCACCCCTTTCGGAAATCATCGGCAACAAGGACGCCACTGGCCAAGTCACCAAGTGGGCCATCGAGCTCGCCGCCTACTCCATCTAGTACGATCCTTGGCTCACGATCAAGTTGCAAGCTCTGGCGGACTTCCTCGTCGACTGGGCCGAGACCCAATACCTCCCACACGGTTCCCAATTCGGACCACTGGAGGATGCACTTCAACGGCTCGAAGATACTCGGGGGCTTGGGAGACGGCATCGTCCTCACCTCGCCCAAAGGAGACCGGCCGGAGTATGTCCTCCAAATCCACTTCAAGGCCTCCGACAACGTTGTCGAGTACGAGGCGCTAGTGCATGGCCTTCGGCTAGCTAGGGAGATTGGCGTCAACCGGATCCTTTTCTTCAGCGACTCGGATCTGGTGGTGCAGCAGGTATCTAGAGAGTGGGATGACCACGATGCAAACATGGTTCTCTACCGGTTCCACATACAGAAGCTCAGCGCCTGCTTTGATGGACGTGAGTTCTATCACGTCCCTCGCGTAAACAACGAGGCAGCCGATTCGCTCGCCCGAATCAGATCCACCAGGCAGGCGATCCCACCAGGGGTATCCTTGGAGCATCTGCCCAAGCCCTCCATCAACCAATCTCCCGAGTCGGATTCCGTTATCTGGGCGGGAAGCATTCCGGCTGATGCCATGATAGAAGCGGAACCAGCAGAGCCCGTGAAGAAGAAGGCTTGCACCAACTCCGGCAAGTCCGTGCCCTCCGGCTCGCAAGACCTAGGGGCTGTCGACTCATCAAGCGGCTCGGGGGCTGCCGTTCCGGGTACCTCATCTTGACGCCCCCTGACATCCCTCAGCCAGAGAACGAGAGCGTCCTTACTATCCGGGAGATACCATCCTGGGCGCAACCCTTCATGAACTACATCACCAATGGAGAACTTCCGGATGACGAGGTGGAGGCAAGGCAAATTCGGCGACGCGCGCACACCTATACCATCATCAACAAGGAGCTGTACAAGCGCAGCGCATCCAGCATCTTCCAATGGTGTGTTGATGTGGACACAGGCTACCGACTACTCAGGGTCATCAAGTAGGGCGAGTGCGGACATCACGCTTCATCTAGGGAAATAGTGGCCAAGGCGTTCCGCCACGGCTTCTATTGGCCCACCACCCTCGAGGATGCCGAGCATCTAGTCCGTGCATGCAACAGGTGCCAATGTTTCGGACAGGTCAGGCACATGCCAGCCGCGGTGCTCAAAAGTATACCGATCACCTGGCCCTTTGCTATCTGGGGCCTTGACATGGTCGGTCCCTTCAACCGGGCACGCGCAGGCATGACCCACCTACTGGTGGTGGTAGACAAGTTCACAAAGTGGATAGAGGCCAAGCCTATCCGGAAGCTAGACGGGGCGATAGTCGTCACCTTCTTCACCGACATCATTAACCGGTTCGGCTACCCCAACAGCATCATCACCGACAACGACACAAACTTTGCCAAGGGATCCTTCGCCAGGTTCTGTAGCAACAAGGGCATCCGGCTAGACCTCGCTTCCATCATGCACCCGCAATCCAACGGGCAAGTCAAAAGGGCAAATGGCCTAGTGCTACCGGCATCAAGCCACGCCTCATTGAGCCCTTGGAGCGATCGCCCGGATGCTAGATTGAGGAGCTTTCGGCTTTGCTATGGAGCCTCCATGCCACACCGAATAGGTCAACCGGCTTCACCCTGTTCTTCCTCGTCTACGTCTCGGAAGCCGTCCTCTCCACGGACATTGAGTTCGACTCACTGCGCAAGCTCCTCTATGACGAAAAAGCAAACCAGGAGGTACGGGAGGATGACGTGGACCTCCTCGAGGAAGCCCGCGAGCTGGCACTGTCTAGATCGGCCCTGTGCCAGTAGCACCTAAGCCACTACCATTCGAGCCGGATCCGCCCCGTCGCATTCCGCGAGGGTGATCTGGTTCTCCAGCTGGTGCAAGACACAAAGGGCATGTACAAGTTGTCACCGCCTTGGGAGGGCCCCTTCATCATTAGTAGGGCGCTACACAACAACTCCTACTACCTCATTGACGCACAGCAGCCGCACAAGAACAAGATGGACAAGTCGGATGAGGAGACAGAGCGCCCCTGGAACGTGGCCCTGCTCCGCCCGTTTTACACCTAGTTATCGGACAGTGTATGTATCCCGCAAACTCTATGAATGAAAATGCGGACCCCTACGAGATACTCGGGGGCTCCTTGCTAGAAATTTGTGTGTATTTGATTCCGGTTAAGTTTTTCGGCTCCGGCAACCCCTACCCGGGGCTTGCTGGCTGGCCCGACCTACTAAATCAACAAACTGGCTGAGTAGTGTGCGACGATGTCAGAGGCCCACTCTTCGTCTTAGCTACGGACAGCAACCCGGCTGTCTGACTAGCAAGACCAAAAGCCTGAGGCATCCCACATGAAAAACATGGAAGAGATGCTACGGATCAAGCGTCCCGGCCTTGCAACTAGTTTGAGACAATCCGGCTACTAAAGCCCTCAGTACCGTGCGCAATGTATTGTCAGCTCCCTTCGATCCCGGCTGCAGACCGTAACCCGGCTGCCCGGCAAGGACATAGCGTAAACAGCAGAGTGCACATGAAGATGACTAAGTATCCAGAGAAGCACAAGCTAGTTTTAGAAAACTAAAAGTTGCCTTCCGGCTAATAGGCCCTACCTTAACCGACTAACCTATTAATGAATGGGTATACATATATGTTTGTTTTGTACGACTACATCGAGCCAGATTTCAAGGAGGGAAGATTCAAAGTCCTTGCCTTCATCAAGCGCTCCGAATCTCGGGGGATACACCCACTGGATGCGCTCGTGCGCCCCCAGTGGAACCATGTAGTTCCAACTGGCTAAAGGGAGTTTAGTCGGATATTTGGAGCCCAGGTGAGGGCAAGGACAGGAAAAGAAAGAAGAAGACTCAAAGCACCTGGCTACGCCAGCTACTCCGAATCTCGGGGGCTACACCCAGTAGGTGCGCTGACGCGCCCCCACTAGAGTTGGAGTTCCCCCGGCTAAAGGCGTTCAGCCGAGTGAAGGTAGCTGGATAAGTTCATCCGGCAAAATATCAGAACTTCGAAGCATACAGAAAATCACAAGACGGAAGCAAGCCAAATAGTGCGATTGAATAAAAAGGGAGATGAAGCTCCCATAAGTTCACCCGGCATCAGAAACAGACGTCTCAGGCAACAAAGTTCAATAAAAACAAAATAAATACAAGTCCACCCGGCATTCCGGGGATTACATCTAGGTGGCAGGGCCCTTGCCATGGGGAGGATCCTGGCTGGAGGCGGTCTCGGGAGGCGGAGGAGGCGCATTGGAAGATCCGGCTCCGCCGTCCCCACCAGTCGGCTGCGATGAGGCTTCCGCATCAGGCGTCTCGGCAGACTCCGAGTCGGTGAAGGCCTTGTCAATGTCTGCGTAGTCGGCAATCTTGATGGCGAAGGAGTGGAGCTCCGGATGGGCTTGGCGGATGGCGGCAAGGTCGGCGCCGGCACGGAAGCCCCCGTCGATCTTCTCGACGCGGGCATCCTTGTACCGGGAGGGCATCAGAGCCAAGGCCATTCCTGCTCGGCTCGCGCCGCCAGATCCCTCAGGTGATCGATGGTAGCCGGCACCTCCGTCACCTTGGCCGCCAGCTGCGCCATCGTCTCCAAAACCGGCACGTCTAGCCACAGGAACGTGAAGATTGCCTGAGCCGCCTGGCAAGCTTGGCGGCCTCCTCGCCAAGGAGGACGACCAACTCTTGGGCGGTCGGCTGCTCCCTCAGCCAGTTCTCCTACAGCTGGTTATACGCCAGCAGGTCTATGCCGGTATAAAATGCTGTTAGAAAAAAGGAATGTTAGATCTAGCTACCGGATCTGGAGAGACGAAGATAGTCAGAGGAAAACTTACCCTTGGCCCTGTGCCCAACTTGCATCAGCTCCTCCACCAGAGCCTTCTCCCGAACCGTCAGCCGTTTGACCTCCTTCTCTTGGTCCTTGCTTTGGGCTTTGAGGAGGTCAAAAGCATGGGGTCGGCTAGCGAGGGTGGCATCGCACTCCTTGACGGTGGCCTCCAGGGTGTCCAGCTTGGCGTGCCAGTCCTTATTCTGCAGCCGGAGCATGGAATTGGACTTGCTCAGCCGGTCGTTCGCCTTCTTCAAACGATCGATCTCCCGCTGAGCGCACACCATGATGGCTGCAGAAATCGGTTATCAGTAAAAAAATGGAAGAGGAGAAAGACGAAAGTATTCGGAAATTAAATCCGGACGAAGGGACTTACTCTGGGAGGTCCCATTGGAAGCCACGAACTTCTGCTCCAGGGTCTGGTTGCTGCTGGCTGTGGCCTCGAGCAGCCGGATCTCCTTCATCGCCAGCTTGAGGGTGGCAGCAACATCCGCCAGCGAGGCGACAGAGGAGGCATCATCATCGATGGCGTTGGCAACCAGCGACTCCTTTGCCTCTGCCATGGCTGTCTGCCACTCCTCCCTGGATCGTTGTTGGAGTTGTCGTTGGTGACGACCACAAGCTCCTTGCCGGTGGAGGCCCTCCGTGCCGCCGCGGGGGAACTACCTCCACTTTGTGGGACGGTCGTTTTTGGCTGCACTACTATGGTCGGTGGAGCGTCCCTTGCTCCGGCTGCGGTAGCCAGATCAGCCTGAGGCGGGGGCGGAGACAGTGCCCTAGGCGAAGGAGGGGGAGCAGAGGTAGCCAAGGCTGGCGCGGTGTCCAACGCTCGAGGCGGCGAGTCAGTGGGCGCCCGTGTCGGGCTCGTGACACTAAGGAGACCAGCGTGCTGGACAACAGAAAGCAAGATAGAAACAAAAGCAAATAAGCAAAAGACAGAAAAATTTGCACAAATAAAGGAGGAAACAGCGTAAGGATCGGCCGATAGCTTACGCTGGCACCACGGGGGGCGGCCCCTTCTTGCGACCAAGGTGGCTGGGTGGAAGGGCGCCGGTCCGGCTCCTCTTGGGAGCCGGCTACTCCACGGCAGGCCGACTAGACCCGCCTCCTCCTCCGCTGGACCGGCTGGAGCCGCTCCCGCCGGCGCCGGACCGGCTAGAACCGCTCCCACCGGCGCTCGACTGGCTGGCATCACCTTCCGTTGCACGGCGCCGAGTCGGTTCGGGAGCCGGCGCGGCCTCCTCCTCCTCATCAACCACCGCGTGGGGGTCGTGAGTCGGCTCGTCGTTCCGGCTGGGGAAGACATCGTCGTCCCCATTCGACTCCTTACCGGACCGTCGAGCACGTGGCTCGGGGAGGTCAGGCGTGAAGTTTTGGAGGAGGGCATCGCCCTCCTCCCGGATGATGGAGGGGAAGGTCTGCGAAAGAAAAAAGACAAGGGTTAACCGAATAAAAAGATAGAACAAGAAAGAAAACCGGCTGGCGAGACTTACCCGTGGCGCATGGTTGTCGCGGCAGTAGGGAGCCAACCCGAACTTCCAATGCTCCAGCAGCCGCTCCTTCATGACAGTCCATACGCACTCCTTCAAGTTGCGGTAGCGGGGATCACAGCGGGACAGTCGGGTCGGGTCCAGCCGGCTGGAGTAATAGCACATCTTGTGTGCACGCTGCTGCAGCGGAATCATCAACCGGGACATCCAGCTGAGCGTGATGTCCAGGCCGGTCATGCCTGTAGTGACGAGGGAGCGCATCCGCTGTAGCATGGCGTCCGACTCCGCCTTCTCCCCGTGGATATTCAAGTCCCAATGCTGCCGGCTAGATTCCACATCCTAGAAAGCCGGCAGATTGATCCGGTCCATGTCGCCGAGGTTGCGGACATAGAAGTATGACTATTGCCACAGTCGCACTGTGTCCTACAGCCAGAACTTGGGGTAGCCGGTCTGCGTGCGGGAGTAGATGGAGGTGCCCCCGCACGTCACCAGTGGCCCTTGGGTGAACTGGACCTACAGCCAAACGCAGAAGAGCCGACAGAAGAGCCCGAGATCCGGTTGGATCCCGAGGTAACTCTCGCAGAAGGCCACGAAGTGCGCCAGTGTCCCAATGGCGTTGGCGCCGAGGTGGTGGAGGCGGAGGTTGAAGAAGGCAAGGAACATGAGGAAGATGGGGTGCACCGGCAGCGCGAAACCGCGGGCAAGGTGCGACAGGAAGATCACCTGCTTCCCCTCCGCCGGATGCGGCGATTGCTCCCCCTATGGTGCCAGCCACACCGCCACCTCTGTCTTAGCGGCAGTACGCGGGTGGCGCCATATTTCTTGATATGCTCCTCCATCACGGAGGAGTCGCACCACGGTCTATGCTCGGCAGCCATCTCCAGCTCGCTGGGCGTCGCACCGGTTGAGGAGTGGAGGTGGCCCGCGTCTCCGACGACACGAAACGGGCGGCGCGGCGAGCTACAGTGGCAACAGTAAGCAAGTCAGAGCGAGAAGGCAAGGGCACAGGGGAAGACTGGTGAGGCAGCAAGTGGATGGGGGAACTGCCCTCCCCCGGGCAACCTTTTAAAGACCCGGAAGTGGAATCGTCCGCGGTGCCACGCGGCGTCCATCGAGACGCACCCCACCCTCCCCACCGCACAGGATCCCTTGTGAAGGCGCGGGGTGCGCAGAAGATCTCGGAGCGAAAACCAAAGAGGCAAGCGGCAGTTTCGCGAGGCGACGTGCAACGGGACGTTACACTGCCCGCCGCAGTGCAATGATGGCGTGTGCGCACATGGCTGGCCTCAGGACTGACGTCACGAGTAGTGCAACTATCAGATGTAGCTGGCCAGGAATTGTAAAATTGGAGAGGAGCACGCGCACATTTCATCTAAGGGCGAAATCTACACGTGCTCGGGGGCTAGTGTCTATGGATGACCTCCGGATACGCCAACCGGACAAGAACTACGGCAGTCGGTTCGCGTCCAGCTGGCTGGGCACAGCCGGACACGAGAAAGTGACGTCGGCTACTTCAAGGTAGCCGGAACCGTGAGAAGCAGCAAGGCATGGGACCGGCTATATCAGCGTAGCCAGACTCTGTCAAAAGGACAGAGCGACGTGCTGCATAGTGCATGGTACGCTCTGGTACGATGACAAGACCCTCAACTACACGGTCATACCGAAGACTTTGCTGGGTGACGCGGTAACAGTGGCCAGCTATTGACGACAGGCTCGCACGGTGTTCACTATACCCACGACGACCCTACCGCATGTACTCTGATGGGACGTAAGTGTACTAGATACTATGACCAACCGGCTGGGACCCGCCTGTTGGGCCTGCCGGCCGGACTGGCCAGTGAGACCGTTGCCTCTCTGCCTATATAAGGAGAGGCAAGGCTCTCATAGGAAGGGTTGGTCTCAGTGCATTTAAGGTGGTAGCTAGAGAATACAGCTCGAGGAGGAATTGTAGCCCGTATACTACTCATAGTCAGATCGGCAGGAGTAGGAGCTTTACCTCACCACGAGGGCTCTGAACCTGGGTACTTCCTATGTCTTGCTACACTTGCTCATATCCAATCCCGCCTGCGGACGCCATCGAGTGCTTCCCTGCTAGTCCCCACACCTCTATCTAACCTGCTTAGGTACTGTCGTTCCCAATACAATGACAGAGTCCCTAGGTTCGGGCTCACGGTCACCGTGATTGGAGATGATGTTTCTCAGGTCGTGTTCTTGGCGAGCTCGCCAGGCTTGGTTGTTGATGATGTGGGTCCGCACGTCGATCGGCTGACCGTTGGCGATGACTGTGTTGTGCACGGACCACGGTTCGTTGGTGGAGAGTGCGGGGTTTGCTGCCCGCGGTTAGAGCTGTTGTGGCTCAGGGGTGGGAAGTATATGGTGTTAGTGACCGTAGGAAGTCGAGGGGTGGGAAATTGATGGCGTTGATGGAACGGACCATAGTTTGTTGGTGAAGTTGATGAAGTTGACTACCACTCGAGCGGGAGTACATCCGCCTCGTGACTTGTTGTTCGACCGCTCTGGCGAGAAGGCCTGAGCGTACTTGACATGCAGTGCACCCTCTCTTCTGAGGTTGAGGTTGGCGAATATGGCCTCTCCCACGATGACGTTGTCCATCGGGATAGAGTAGAGTGGGAGCCCATTGGATTCACGCTCTTGTGGGGCGATCAGGATCAATGGCTGTTCCGGAGAGGCGAGCGGTGGGGTGGTGGTGGAGCTCCGTGTGTAGGCATCCCAGCTATTTGGCAACTGCTGACTGGTAGCGCGTTGCGGCAGACTTCGCGCCCGGTCGCGCGTGCGAAGTCGAGCTCATCGTCCAAGTTTAGTGAGCGACCCTAAATGGTATGGTTGAGGCGGCTCTTGATGCGGTGCTGGTGATAGAGCCATAGCTCCTGCACCATCTGCTGCTCTAGGTGAAATTTCTCGCGCTCAGCTTGTTCTCTGACCTTGGCCGCCTCTAGTTGTTGGCAGTATTCCTTGATCTCTGCCAACAATGCTGTCGGTGGGAGGGTGTGGAGAAGTGATCTGGAGTCGTGCTGCTACCCGCCATGTAGGTGGAGTTGTAGTGATTGGATATGTCTCACGCTTCATCAGGGACCCCCGATCCAGAGTCGGAGTTGAAGAGCCTGAGGATTGAGGGATCCTATAAATCCTCAGCGTTGGAGACTTGCGTGGTGGAGTCCTTGTGCAACATGATAGTGATGGATCCGGCAGACGAAGTAGGGGCCGCCAAGTCGGCGTTGTCGCGGAGGGCCGCATCACTCCCGACCGCATTGCTGGTGGCCGAGTCATATTCGGAGGCGAGGTGGGTGATGAACCGGACCTGCTCCCCCAAGAGCATATCGCGTGGAGGCGATCCATCGATTATCACCGTTTCCACCGGGTGGATGGCGTTCGTGAACCCGACGAAGAGGTTGATGGTGCCGACTGTCATCACCGTAGCGTGAATTACCGAACGCGATGCCGGTATGTACCTGCTTGGTAGGATCTAAAGGAATCTGCCGCTAGCAACCATGCGGCTGGTGGCGATCGGCCGGTCGATTGGAACGTAGGGTCTCGCCTTAGATCTCAACCTTGACTGGCCAAGCCCCATGGTGGGCGCCACTATCATGGGAATGACCATGGCAATTGCTACCAGGGATAGCGATTCGTACAGTTGTGGATAAGAGCGAGTCGCCATCTACGGAGCGAGATTGGGAGAAAACACAAGGGTTTACCCAGGTTTGACCCCTGTAGGGTAAAGACCTACTTCTTGCTAGATTGTATTATCAGCAAGTGGATACAAGATCAGCGAGCTTGGCGGCTAGACAACGAGTCGCTTAGATGGGTAGCTAATAGGACATGAGTACAATGAGAGCCCTAGGGAGGGTTATATAGAGTCACCTCGCTAGGGTTTATAGGATTACAACCGAACCAGTTTAGGTTTTGGAGGATTTGACCTAATCCGACTGGGCCTAGCTAGGGTCTTGGGTCTTCAACTTCCATTCGTCGGTCCTTCCTTGAAGTCTCCTTCCAGTCGCCGTATCTATAGGCCCACTCACTATGGGCCAAACTCAGTCAAATCTCCCTCCTAGGCATATCCCGATTGGTATATCCCCATCCCGAGGGGTCTGAAAGGTGTTTCGTCATGATAGGTATTAAATAATATGTATTTAAAATTAATAATATTATTTAAATTGGATTTTTGAGGCAGCCCATCTAATTGGGCCTCACCGGAGGAGGCCCAAGAGGGGGCGCGCCCTAGGAAGGGCCATGGTGGGGCCAGCGACCCTAGTGGGCCTTTCCCCACGTGGGGCCATGGTGGGGGCTAGCCGGCGACACCTCCCCACCTCCTCCCTCCTATTTAGTCCCACCCTGACACTTTGAGGGAGGTAGTACCTCCCTTCCACCTACATAAAGAGGGGAACCGCTCTCCCCAAATCGACCCCACAATAGGCCTTTTCCATTCTCTCTCTCCCTTTCTCTCTCCCTCTCGTGTGTGTTCCCAAAGTTTGGAACATGCTCTATGAGGCAGAGATTTCTCCACCTAGCGCATGTTGTTGTGCTGTTGGAATCGGTCTAGATCTTCTTCTTCTGCTGCATTGTTGGATCAGGGCCCGAGAGGCATCCTTTATGTCGTACGCATGTAAAACTCGACAAGGCACTGCTGTTAGTGGTGATGGACGCTTGAAGCCTTCTAGACCTTGAGGTCTGCTATGCTTAGATTCATTAGGAATGTTTGTGTAGGAACGTAATCCTACGTCCGATCTTCAAAGGTATGAATACCATATCCCGCTCATTACTATACTTCTTCATAAATAGTTCTTGGGTTGGTGCGTTATCGTAGTAGGATTTATTTGTTTTTTGCCTTGGAACCCCTTCAATGGTATCAGAGCGATCTATGCGTAGATGTACCTGTATGAGTAGAACACACAGTGGATTTTGTAGGCATTGATTTTCTAATTGCTACCCTCCCACGTGTAATTTATAATATCGCGCCAATGTCAGATGAAGCAGCACAGACCAACCTTACGCATAACCTTATGCGAGACCTATTCCATGACTAAAATATGGGTTGTACCATATAAGTGGCTGGTGGGTGTTTGTCTCTCTGACATTAGTTGATATGGCACTTATGAAGGATGACCCTAAAAGGGGATTAAAAGCGGAAACTAGTTAATCCATGTTGTGGTTGCATTCATAGGTAATGAATGGTTTTTATGCAAAATCCCAAACAACCACGAAAAACTTGCAAAGATAAAGTAGAGGCGTCTAACTTTATGTTGCAGGAGGGCAAAGTGATATGTGTGGTTTAGGTAAGTGTTTATGGGATGAACAGCCGAAGGCAAGGTGGCACCCTGAACCTGGTGCAGATGCCGGCGCACTCGATGGAGATCAAGGCGAGACAACCACCACATATCACATAAACTATTTTCGTTAGATGTTAACTATTGTGTGAATCTTGTTGTCCTAGTATTAGACTACGACGCTAGAATAATAATATAATCCCTCATTCTATAATTCCAGTGTTCATGTTCTCCCACAAGTGTGCACCACTAAGAAAGTCCATCGTTGTGGAGAAGGCCGTGATGATCGGGTGCAAACACATTGATGTTCGCATACGGTGGGTGAAAGCCATGTATGCACTATAATACACTATGGTTAGCATGTACAGACATGGCCTCTAAACACAGATAACCGAAAGGTTAAGCATGAATCACATGGAGATGTGATCAATATGGTGCTATCTACCCTTGTAGCCGCATCAAAGGCCGTGATGATCGGGGATGATATGGTGTAAATTGATATGTAACCCCTAAACGAATGATGAAGGATGTTCGTTTGAGTGGGAGTTATGGTATTTTAGTTCGACTAAATAAGAACCCATATTACAAACATTCATATTAATTACTTTGCAAATACCATTGTAGATGTCTCATCACACCTTCAAACTTGGCCCTTTCTTTGAGAAAGAAAATCTCAAAACTGATGGGACGAACTTCACCGCCTAGTCCTGCAATTTGAGGATTCTCCTCGTTCCCCAGAAATTCTACTACATACTTGATGCTGTGATAGGTGACCAACCTACTCCCAATTCCTCTTAGGCTGATAAAAATGTTTATCAATAGAAGGCTGATGATAACGCCTATGTCTAGAGTGGCATGCTCTATGCCAAGGAGTTTGACCTACAGAAGCGCTTTGAAAACAAGAGCACCTTTGAGATCATTACTTATCGCAAGGCCATCTTTGTGCCCCGGGACAGGTGTGAGAGGTATGAGATTTTCAACCTCTTATCTACCATGATGGAAGAACACAGTAGCTTGAGAGACCACGTGGTCAAAATGTCTGGCTATGTTCAATGCCTGAATGATCTTGATTGCAAAATCAATGATGAGCTGGCAAATGATAGGGTGTTATAGTCTCTGCCCCCATCAACGAAAGTTTTGGGCTGAACTACAATATGCAGGGTATGGACAAAACCCTGTCTGAGTTGTTCGCCATGCTCAAATGTGCTGAGGTGGAAATCAGGAAGGGGCACAATGTATTGTTGGTCAACAAGACTGTTGACTTCAAGGAATCCGCCAAGAGGGACAAGGGCAAGAGGGGCAAACCCAAGAAATATGGCAAACATGTTTCCTCCTCCTCTAGGGCGCCCAAGGCCAAGCCCGGCGCCACGTGCTACTACTACAATGGTGATGTGATAACCCACAAGTATAGGGGATCATGTGTAGCCTTTTCGATAAGTAAGAGTGTCGAACCCAACGAGGAGCTAAAGGTAGGATAAATATTCTCTCGAGTTCTATCAACCACTAATACAACTCTACGCACACTAAACGTTTGCATTATCTAGGAAATAAAACTAGAGCAATAATACAACTAATAGAGATATCTTTGCATGATAATAAATAACAAGAAAGTAAAGCTAGTTGATGCAGCAATAAAATACACTAAACTAATAGAACCATGAGTATGGAATAGTGGTGGTAATTGTGGTGGCTTTGTCCAAATTTAAATAGCGAATAGATCAGGTTTATTGTCTTCGATGCAGTTTTCTATGTGGGAGAGGCTAAATATACATGCGCTTCACTACTTGGAATTACATGTACTATATGATTGGATTGTTAGCAAACATCCGTAAGTACTAACAATGCATTAAGGTTTCCCGAACCATAGCCATAAGTTTAATGGTCCTCTTACTCCCATACGTGCAACGTTCTGGTTCGCGTCCTCAGGTTTCTATCACTCCAGCAGAACTCCCCCCTTCCTTTTACACATACTACAAACCCTGTGATGTTTAATCCATGCGCGCACAAATATAATGGACACCAAAAGACTATACCATATCAACATACAACTCTAATGAACCAAAGACGTTCAAACATTCAATCTAAGAACAAAGAAACTACACAAACATGACATAGATCATAGGATTATAACTTATAGCATCAAATACCATGTTTACATAGCACGGTACAGAGGTGTGTGGGAGGATGAACCACTTCATACTAGGAGGATTAGGTGATGGAGATGGCGGTGAAGATGGTGAAGAGGGTGGCGGCGGCACCGGCGGCGGCGCGGGGGACTCCTTCCCCGCCGCCGGTATCATGGGGAGCACCGCCCCTTAGCCCCCTTCCTTCATGTCTTTGGCGGCTGCAAATTCGTGGGTGGAGGTGTCTTGGGCGAATTAGGTTTCCTCCGCTTCTCAGATTCCCATCACCCCATCTTGGGCTGTAGTAAATCGGGCCTAGCGGGCCCATCCGGACTCCGAATCAGCTAAATTTTATGTCCAGAACATTTGTCGTGAAATTTCCAACAACTTTGTAGTTGAAGAGTTTTCTGTTTGACGCCGTATTCGATCCGAAAGGTGACCATCTTCAAAAAGAGTTCTGAGACAGATTTCTGAAAAAATCCCAATTTGACTCCAACAAGGTTTCCACCTGTATTCTTGGTAATTCCTACACATCAAAGTGTAAAACAAGAACATTGTGCACTTTTGAAACTATTAGTAGGTTAGTCCAAATAAATCATAAACTTTATACAAAAAGGAGTGTCAAAAGCATATTATTAGCATAAAACCATCAAAAATAATAGATACGCTATGGACGTATCAACATCTCCAAGCTTAGTTCCTGCTCGTCCTCGAGTAGGTAAACGATAAAAACAATATAATTTTTTAGGTGACATGTAGACAACACAATCTTGATCATAATTATTATAAAAGCGTTGATAGTTGAGATCAAAGGTACTCTAAACATGAACATGAAAGATAGAGTTCTAACAATACAGCAACTATGTTGTAACATGAAAAGGTACAAACGAAAGATCATGAATAAAAATGCATTGAAAGATGTTTGTTTGTTTCACATATAAAAAACATAATAAGAGTGGTATTCAGCTTGTCCCTCATGGTATAGCAAAACATAAATGCATAACACACCTTCAAAGTTCATAAGGGTGACTAGATACAAATAGTTTAAGAACAAGCAATATCAAAGTTATGAATCAATCAACAAGTCTTGGGACAATGCACATTAAACTAAGAATGGCCACTATGCTCTCTCAATAGGTGCATAAAGATAGAAGATGGGGACTCAACATAAAAGTAAAAGAAAGGCTTTCATAGAAGGAAGCAGGGATTCAAGTCTCATAAAGAGCTTCCAAAAATTATGGTACTTATTAGCTTTCAGATCTCATTGCCCCTATCATAAGCATCTTGAAGTGATTAAGGTTAAAGTGAATAAACTATGGAGTATATGCTTGACAAAGTATAAGTTGCAAATCTCATGTCCCATATCAAAATGACAAGGAAAGCAGACAACGAGCATCTCAGCAATCTTCTTATTTACCATGGGAAAATGGTGCTTTTTCTCTCTTTCCTCTTTTCTCATATTTTTTCCTTTTTATCTTTTCTCAATCTCTGTCACTTTTTTATAAGAAGAATGCATCATAGATTGCTCATTATGGTTACGCTGCAGGTTTCCACCATGATTAGGCATGGATTAGACCAGCGGCCCAGATGTTTCTCTAACACACATACATAACTCCATGGACTTACAAGCTCCCCTTTCATTTCACACCGACGACATCCATAGACAAAAGAGCATGATATCAACTGGGTACAATGTACAAGTGCAATGTTGAAAGCGTTCCCCATGATAGCATGGTTCTGCTAATCCCCAACATATAAGTGCAAGCATATACAACATAGACGACACAATGGTTCAAGTTTATCAGGGGCAAGAAAAGTAAAGTGTGCCATCAAGTTTGTGAGAGGTTTAATCACTAGTTTTCTCATAACAAGTTTGATTTGGAAGGTAGATAAAAACATAAATATACTTGGAATAGCAAATGTTAATAGGTATGTATGGTGGACTCTTTGAAATAACTTGGTTTTATTTGGAGTTGGATGCATGAGTGGAACTCATACTTGGTTATGGAGGCTAGCAAAAGACTGGGAGCGACCAACTAAGAGAGCAATAATGGCCATAATCATGCAAAGCGACAAAACATCATTAATTAAAGCATAAAGTGATATTACAAGTCGAAAACTAAAGGATCATAGAGGCTATGGTGACTTGGGATAGTCTTAACATGGTGTGAGCATGTGCCAAGTCAACCCAAATAAAGCATCAAAGGAGAATACCACAATATTATGCTTTAATATGCTAAAACAACGCATGATTCTTTCAAGGCACATTAAGCAATCTCAATTGTTTGTACCATGTCATGCTACAGCAAAAATCTCTAAGCATAAAGGCAAAACAATACCAAGCATAGGCCACAGTCAAAAACAAGCTCCTTTTACCACTTAAGCATGAACTTTTCCTACTCTTTTCCAATCCAAACCACTCTTATTTGAAAATTAATGTATGAATGAGGGGGTCCAACCAATTTATTCAAGCATACTAAACAAACCAAGAAACGAAAACCAAAAACGAAAACAAAGACACTCCAAGAACAACATAACTATGCATGAAACAATAAAAATGAAGTGTTTGGAAGAACCTGAGATTTTAATGATGAAGAAGGGGATGCCTTGGGCATACCCAAGCTTTGACGCTTGTACTTCTTGGATATTTCTTGGGGTGACACGGGGTGGCATACCCAAACTTGAGCTTTAGTACATTCTTCATCTCATTACATCATTCTTTCCTTAACACCTAAAATTTTCCTTCATACAAAACTTCACATAATCTTCATTAGCAACATTAGTGTACTCAAGATAATAAGTCTTTGGGTTCAGTCTCAACACCAATAAAACTTCCAATAAAACACAAGCTACTGTAGCAATTCCCTTAAAAATCTCAATTCCCCAAAGAGAACCCAAAAAGGAATCAACAAGAAGCAAATGCAAATAATGGTAGAAATCTGTCAAAACAGACATGCAGATAGAAACCAATTTTTTTGAAAACCTTAAGTTGCTAAAATCTAAAAGTGTTGAACTAACGAATGTTGGATAACAACCTGGGGCAGAAGAACAAAAAATGACAGCTCAAACCGACGTACAGAGATTTTACACGAATTTTTACAGCGAAGCACAAAAATCTGTTTCGGGACAGCAACTTTCCCAAGCATTACTTATCTCTCATTAGAGGTTACTCTTGGCACAAAAAGAAAAGAAAAAGGATAAGGAGCGGTTGCTACAGAGGCAACAACTTCCAAGACTCAAAGAAAACAAATGTAAATGGTGTTTGATGCTAAGACAAATACATAAAAAGATACAAACGCTCCAAATTTATTCAAGTTTCTATGCTGCTCAAAAAACAAAGTTTAAATATTTGCAAACCGAGGGGTTGTTGAAGAAACTATTGGCCATTCTTCAATTTCTCTGTTTGGTGTTCCTTATTCTCTGTGAAAAACTTCAACACAAAAACTTCCCATTCTTTCATGTGGTTTTTAACTGAAAAGCTTCCATGGGAAGATTTGTTTTGGTTTCATAGGCATGAACACAAGTGTTCAAGGTCGACCCCACTTAACCATTACTCATCTTTCTAATCACTTTCCTTTTTGAAAACTTTTTAGGTAACAAGTACAACTAATTTTTTTGTAATTCGCATGCCCTATCCATACTAAGATAGAGAACAACTTAAAACTGAAAGTAAAAACTACATAGAGATAAAACAAACAAGTGCACACAAGAATGTTCACCCACACGCTATTGCTCCTCGGCAACGGTGCCAGAAAAGGTCTTGATAACCCATCAATATAGGGGATCACTTGTAGCCTTTTAGATAAGTAAGAGTGTCAAACCCAACGAGGAGCTAAAGATAGGATAAATATTCTCTCAAGTTCTATCAACCACTTATAAAACTCTATGCACACTAAACGTTTGCATTATCTAGGAAATAAAACTAGAGCAAGAATATGAGTAATAGAGATAGCTTTCCATGATAATAAATAACAAAAAAGTAAAGCTAGTTGCTGCAGCAATAAAATACACTAAACTAACATAACCATGAGTGTGGAATAGTGGTGGTAATTATGGTGGATTTGTCCAAGTTTAAATAGCGAATAGATCAGGTTCATTATCTTCGATGAAGTTTTCTATGTGGGAGAGGCTAAATATACATGCGCTTCACTACTTAGAATTACATGTGATATATGATTGGATTGTTAGCAAACATACTTAAGTACTAACAATGCATTAAGATTTCCCCAACCATAGCCTTAAGTTTAATGGTCCTCCTACTCCCATACGTGCAACGTTCCGGTTCGCGTCCTCAGGTTTCTGTCACTCCAGCAAAACTCCCTCTTCCTTTTACACATACTACAAACCCTATGATGTTTAATCCATGCACGCACAAATATAATGGACACCAAAGGACTATGCCATATCAACATACAACTCTAATGAACCAAATACGTTCAACCATTCAATCTAAAAACAAAGAAACTACACAAACATGACATAGATCATAGGATTATAACTTATAGCATCAAATACCATGTTTATATAGGACGGTACAGAGGTGTGTGGGAGGATGAACCACTTAATACTAGGAGGATTATGTGATGGAGATGGTGGTGAAGATGGTGAAGAGGGCGGCGGCGGCGCCGGTGGCAGCGCGGGGGACTCCTTCCCCGCCGCCAGTATCATGGGGGAGCACTGCCCCTTAGCCCCTTCCTTCATGGCTTATTGGGAGCCCTCCCCCATGGAGATGAGATCCATGGCGGAGGCAAAAATATGGCTTTGGTGGCTGCAAATTCGTGGGTGGAGGTGTCTTGGGCGAATTAGGTTTCCTCCGCTGCTCGGATTCTCGTCACCCCATCTTGGGATGTAGTAAATTGGGCCTAGCGGGCCTTTCCGGACTCGAAATCAGCTAAATTTTATGTCCAGAACATTTGTCATGAAATTTGCAACAACGTTGTAGTTGAAGAGTTTTCCGTTTGACACCGTCTTCGACCCGAAACATGACCATCTTCAAAAAGAGTTCTGAGACAGATTTCTGGAAAAATCCCAATTTGACTCCAACAAGGTTTCCACTTGTATTCTTGGTAATTCCTACACATCAAAGTGTAAAACAAGAACATTATGCACTTTTGCAACTATTAGTAGGTTAGTCCAAATAAATCATAAACTTTATACAAAAAGGAATGTCAAAAGCATATTATTAGCATAAAACCATCAAAAATTATAGATACGTTATGTACGTATTATGAGGGTCACTAGAAACACAACTGCTCCAAGTACATGGATGATAAGAAGGCTGATGATGGCTCTAAAAATAGCCATCTTTTCCTGCGTTTAAATATTATTTTTAGTCAAGCAATTGACAAGAAACTCTCTAGCCTTGCACTAATGACTAATAATTGCAAAGATATTCAAACCATTGCTTTGATTTGTGTTGTGCAGGAAATCATGCTTTTTAATATGAAATTAGGAGTCATAATGAAGATTTTGAGGAAGTCCACATGACCAAGTAATTCTAGAGAAATTGCTAGGTGTCTGCAGTCGTAAAGACCACTGGTACGGGTAGGGTCCGCCCGTACCATGTGGCGGAGGCTTCATCTCGTCAAGCCCTACAACGTTCGTGAGGACGCCTATATATTTTGAGACCTCAGTCGCCGCATAGAAACCTTCCATTCTCAGATTGCATCACAACATCACCATAGGAAATCCACACCATAGTTCATCCCTTCCATCTTCCATCCCCTCCATTAGCCATAGCCATTACTTTGTAGTTGAGATCTCCTTGTGATTCGATGACCATTGTAAGAATATTTGATTTCAATCTAAGTATTTTGCACAATGTTTTCTATCCTTGATATTATTGTTATGAGTGAATAGTCCTCACGGGCTACGGGTTGGGGAGAAACCTCGCAATAATTATGTGCATCTAATCTACGGGAGTATTGTGTATTGTTTGAAAGAGGGACATGTATCTTTTGTTTCTTTGTCTCTTGCCTCGATCTTTGGACTTGTAGGTACCCACGATCCCCGAGATCGATAAAGGCTTGAGGTGAGATACTTGGCTAGCAGCGATCTCATAGGAAACCCAGCGATAGAAATGGCAGTATAGTCTTCGCTTAGCGATCCATTTAGGATCACAACAACATCACCTCTTAAGGCTTTGATTTATGTTTTGCACTTAATAATCGTTTGTAGCCCGTTGCTTCGTGGTGAACTTGGTTGGATCTAAAGACTCTTGCTATGGTTGTTGCTTGTAGGGGCTCTAGTATATTAGGATGTGTTGTCTATAAGAGATTATCTCTATTAAAACATTACACATGACTATGCTTATTATTATCCTTTATACCATTTGATGTGCAGCTGCAGGTGGATCTTCAACCTTGGCCTATCTCCGTCCATTGAATCAACCCATGATATAAAGTAAATTAGATTGGTCCGGTAAATGAAGGTAAAACAAAAACACAAAGTCTTATAGACGTGTCCTTTTTATTTCCTTTTAGAGTTGGTTCCCAAGGTTCTATTAAACATAGGTCTACTAGGAAAAATACTATTATACTACATCCGTGATTCTGGATCGAAGGTATCAACCCTTTTTCTAGTGCTATTGCTGGGAAGCAATTTCGCTATCCTGGTGAGGTCTCCAGAGACCTTGTTTTTAGTTTTATTATTCGTTTGTAGTTGATTTCTTTTTATTACTTTACTTTATTTTTATCTATTTGAAAACATAAAAAATTAGTTACTTGTTATTTGTTTCCTTTACTTTAAAAATACCAAAAAGATATGAGCATGGCTCAAAAGTGACTTGGGGAGTATGCTACCCCCATTGATGATTTTATTCATTTACCTATTACTTAGCCCACTGTTGATGTGGAAGCATATGAAATTAAGCCTAACCTTTTAACTTTGGTTTAACAAAACCAATTTGGGGGCTCATCTTTTGTGGATTCAGGTTTGCACTTCAATACTTCTATTGGAATTTGCGACATGATGCGTATTAAGGATGTAGATCCAAATGTTGTTGAATTACATTTGTTTCCTTTCTCTCCAAGAGGAAAGGCTAAGGACTGGTTGCTAGCTCTACATAAGGGCACTGTTAAATCCTGGGAGGAATGCACTAAACTTTTTATGATTAAAATTTCCCCCAGCTAAGACTATACAACTAAGATCCAACATTACAAGTTTTAGGACAAGAAGATCGCGAGCCACTAGTGCTTGCATGGGAAAGGATGAAAGAAGCCATAATGAACTGTCCTAGTCATGACATGGAAGAATGGCTTATATTTCATTTATTTTATAATGGCCTTAACCCAATGTTAAGTCTATGATATATACTGCAACAGGAGGAACAATCATGGGAAAGCAAGTGAGTGTTGCAAAGAAATTACTTGATGATATGCAAAACAAGCATGCTCAATGGCATGTAGAAATAACCTCAAAAAGGGTGAATTCAATCACCGAGGTAAACAACGAAGAGCTTACTTCTAAGGTGGACGAGTTACTCAACATAGTAAAGGGTAAGGAAGATACCCAAGTTAATGCTATCTCTACCGATGTTAATGATGTTAATTTTATAGCTCACACCCCTTATAATCCTGCTTGGAAGAACCAAAATTTTGCTTCTATTGTTCAAAAACATTATTCTAATCCTGTAGGAGCTCCTTGCAATAATTATGATAATCATAATGGATAAAATCATGGCAATCTCTCGTCTGAACATACTGTTAGAACCTTTATGCAAGCTCAAACTGAGAAAAATAATATGCTTATTAAAATCACGGAGAACCATGAGAGTAGTATATGTAAATTATCTAACCATGTCGTTGCAATTAGAAATGATGTGCATGCTCTACAAGAAAGGACAAAGACTGTGGAGGCTCAATTGGGCAAGGTAGCTGAGAGCCAAGCTCTCATACTAGCAAAGTTTGTTGGAAAGCCTGATCCAAATCCCGTAGAAGACCTGAAGATGATGAGGGTGGAAATGAATGAAGAGAAGCGTGAAGAGCTAGACTATAGCAACACACCAACACCTGAATACACCATGGAAGATCTATGAAAGACGATCACCATAAAGAATCCTGGTCTAGAATAAGGTAATGATACTATGTACCAACAATTTATTCAACAAGTAGCATCTAAAGTTTGAGATTTATAAATGGAGTATAAAAGACTAGGTGATAAGCTTCCTGCTTTGCTATATGATATATTTGAGCCCACTATTAAAATTAAAATTGATGTTAATGCGATATCTGCAATTTGTGATATTGGTGCAAGCGTCTCAATAATTTCCAAAAGTCTATTTGACAAGTTAAACTTGGGGTCTTTTGCAACCACTGAATTGAGACTCCATCTTGCTGATTCAACTTATAAACAGACTGTTGGGATAAAAGAAAACATAGTTGTTGAAACTAAAGGAAGTCCTACTCTTATTGATCTTGTTATAGTGGACATGCCTGAGGATCCCATAGAACCTATATTTCTAGGTAGGCCATTCCTAACAACTATTAAAGCCCTAATCAATCTACATGAAGATAATGTGAGAATAGGACTACCGTCTAGAGATCCTTTTATAGTTCACTTCCCCAGGAAGAAGAAGGCCAAACCTAATAATGACGATTATGGTATAACTACACTGAAAGCCAATTACTTTGGAGTGGGTGTTCCACTCACAAAACCTAAATGATCACCATCTGGGTCAAGCTAATTGACCTTAATTAGAAGCGCTTCATGGGAGGCAACCCATGTGAGATAATATATTTTACCCTTGTGTTAGTTTAGTTTAGTTTTCGTTTCGTTTTTTTTTTAATAAAGAGTGTTCAAGAAGTCCTTTGGAGAGAGGAGAATAAAATAAGGCAATCCTCGATCTTTTCTTGACTAACACATGGCCTAAAAGGTATTGCTGATTTTTATGAAGTCTATTTGCTGTTATTTTTGTCATTTGCTAAGATGTGTAAAGGCGCGCAAAGCTACTAACCAAATTCTACCAGTTTTGCAGCTTACTGGCCATGTAACGACCACTGGTATGACCAGGAGACCTTGTACCATGCGTCATACCATATCGAGGCTCTCGAAAATAGAAATATTGATTTTGGCCGCAGGAATCAGTGGCCGTAATGACCACTGGTATGACCGGAGGCGGTCATACCGCCTGCCTATACTGTACTCTCGAGCAAAACATCAGTTTTCAAGCAAACATACCACACGCATAACAACCAGCAGTACAGGCGTGCGCGACCGTACCGCACGCCCGTACCAAGTGCGCTGCCGGAAGGAGTCTCTCGACCCCAAGGTATGCACTCGGTACGGGCGGGCTCCGGCCGTACTGCCCGCCCATACCACGTACTCGGCCGCCATATCATCCCAGGAGGAGGTAACCTAAATTTCCAAAACACAAAAACTTCTCTTTCTTCTACCTCCAAACTCTAAACCACCTCCATTGGATCTTCAATTTTATTCAATCTTTCTTTGATTCATCGCACCCAATCGATCTAAGGTATGTTTCTCCTCTGATCCCCAACTTATTTGCATCATACCTCTGCTCAATCTTTCAGCATTATCAATATAGACTTAGGTCTTGTTCTTAAGCTAATCTTGATATTGAGCATGCTTAGCTTTATTTTTAGAGGAGTTTCTTTTGTAACAAGAGTAGAGGATCTTTTATGCTATGTTTCTATTGGATTAAACTTTTAATTAGCATTTTTTTTATTTTTTTAGATGAACACGAGGAGTCGTACACATGTGATGGCCGCGGAACAAGCCGCGCCACCTATTGATACGTTGACCCCCCGAGTCACTTAGTATTAAGTTCACCGAGGAGTTTTAGTTGAACCATTTCAACCGTCTCAAGATCTGAGAAATCAAGTCCACCAAGTGGATGTGTCCCTATATCTTGAACCAACTTGGCATTCGTGCTAATTTCAATTTACTTTAAAACAATGTGGGTTTGTATGAATTTGTCTTTTTGGATGTTGCCACGTACCACTGCTTGACGCTTCAGTTTCTCAGCATCTTGACACATTCAGTGTTCTCACACTATTGTTCCAAGGAGAAAATGCCTGGAGTTGATTGCATCAACTTCCGTCTTATGAGCTATGGTACTCCTTGACACTCGACCAATGGGCTCACTACTTTGGGTTTGCCAACAACACCACCGACATACTCTCCACCACCTTTGTTCTAAATCCGGCACATTGGGAGTACTTTAATAGAATGATAATTCATGGAAATACACCCAAGGGGAACCAAATTGATTATCCTACTATTCGTTATTTATTTTATATTATTGCTAACACCTTGCATGAATGTGGTGAGTTTGCTAGAGTCAATAGGGAGGATATGATAATCCTCGCTAAAGCTGCTATTCCTAACTATAATTAACGCCAAATTTGGGCGCTCTTCTTTTCTTTTGCCTTATGCATCAAGCTCTACAGTCTCGAGGTCCCATATGTGGAGGAGGAGTCATAACCGTTCTTGCACGTGCACTTCGAGTCAATCTAGGTAATATCCAACCATTGGAAGGAAGTCACCGTCTTGGTTTTTCTACTCCGAGAGCTTGTAGTATGATTTCTTGAACCAATGGTAGATACTTCCTTGATATACCTGGGGAGGATTACTTGATCCCAACTCCTTTTTCCTAGTGGTCTATTCTCTATCGAGGAGGGACGTTTGCGTTATGACGTGCAGGTTGAGGCAGGTCTATCCCAACAAGAAGTATCCATGGGAGAGGAAGGAGAAGATGAAGAAGTAGAACAAGAAGGACCCGAACAAGATGTGCAGCCACCAAACTATTAATCCACCTATGAATATATTTATGCTCTCGAAGGTAATATCGAAAACATGAACAACCTCTCCATCAACCTTCGAGATGCTACTGCCAACCTCGCCACCTAGTTCCATGATTGGAGCAGCCAATGGAACGTGGGTGATCATCCACCACCATCACAATGAGAAACAAAAGGGCCCTTTAAAAGCCTGAGCTTGGGGATGTGTTCCCGGCAATTTTATTAGTGTAATAATGAGGTTGTACTCTAGCTCCTTGAGAGCTTTGAAACACTCGTGTTCGTTTGTTCCAACACTTTGCTTTTCCTTTATTTTTTGTTTGCTTTTTGTTTTAAATTTGTTTTTCTTTTCTTAGTTCCTTGTTTGGTCGCAAGTTTTTTTCTATTCTCTAATTCCTATCCTCAAAAATACAAAAAGAATTTTACCTTTTTCCTTTTCCGTGAAAGTGGATTCGCACTTTGCTTCTTTGCTTTAATTTTATTATGGGATTGATTTGAATTGAGTTTTGAACGAACACATCCCTATAAGGAAGAGGATTATGAAGTCGCTCGTGAGAGGTATGTTGTATGTCTCCCAATTCTGAAGTTTGAGTTGTTTATTTTAGTTGGTTGATTTGCTAAGATGCCATGCTAGTGGGAGTAATTCCAAATATTTAGGGTAAAGCTTTTTATTTGAATGAATTATTAGTTTGGACGCTTTTTCTCTAGTTCTTTTAGCTAACCGAGTCTTGCCATGGAAATAATATTGCTAAACAAGTACACCAAGAAAAAGTCTAAAATTTATGACTTGTTTGATGAATGATTGTCTTGAGAGTTTTCCCTTGAAGATACTTAACCCCATAGATGTTTTGATAGACTTGACGACACTCTTGGAAGGAGTTGTTTGATTGAAATTAAGTCTAGCGATAATTGTGATGCATGGTAAATATAACCTTGTGGATCAAATTGTGCTACTATTTAAAGAGTTTTATGTTTCTCATGCACACCTTTGGATGCCAACAACTCTACTAGCCTACGAATGATATATGGTACAACCCCTGATTTCAGCTATGAGTTGACGACATGGATGGCATAAATGTCACCTTAATGGGAAAAACTATTGGTATTCTCAAAGGTTATGCAACCATTGTTCAAAAGAATCACTCAATGATCCTTGAAAGAAGGAAGAAAAAAAGATCCACATAACAAGTCCTTGGCATGGTCTCATTACTACTTTATGAATTTTCTTGAAAGGCAATAATTGGAATAGAAGTGTTTTGATAGCCTTGATTTACTCATGTGGGTGTCAGTAAGACACTTCACTGTTATGCTACTTAGGACATGAACTCTCTAACCCAAATTTTGCTATATTAAAACATCCTAGTGTTCCTTGGCAAGCTGAGAGTTAACTAGAAGAATTGGATTGATTGTTACACTTCTAGTTATTTATACTTATATTAAACTCTACTTTCATTGTGTTGATTTATCGAAGCTTGTATATCATTCTTGTCATCTCTATAACTTTGATGAGCCTTTCAAATGAATGAAGTGCTGGAAGCATATGACTGCAAACCATAAGTGAATTCATATTCTCGTTGTTTCAAGTTTAAACGCTGAATACCTCATAGTTCTTTTGTTTCTTCTTGCTCGAGGACGATCAAGGTTTGAGCTTTGGGGAGGTTGATGGCTCTCAAAATAGCCATATTTTCCCGTGTTTAGACATTGTTTTTAGTCAAGAAATTGACAAGAAACTCTCTAGGCTTGCCACTAATGACTAATAATTGCACAGATATGCAAACCATTGCATTGATTTGTGTTGTGCAAGAAATCACACTTTTAATGCGAAATCATGAGTCATAATGAAGATTTTGAGGAAGTCCACACGACCAAGTAATCCTAGAGCAATTTCCAGGCGTCTGCAGCCGCAACAACCACTGGTATGGGAAGGGTCCGCCCATACCGTCTGCCCATACCATGTGGCAACGACTTCGTCTCGCCAAACCCTACAACTTTCATGAAGACACCTATATATTTTTAAGCCTCAGCCGCCGCGCAGAAGGCCGCCATTCTCATATTGCATCACAACACCACCAAAGGATATCCACACCATAGTTCATCCCTTCCATCTTCCATCCCCTCCATTAGCCATAGCCAGTACTTTGTACTTGAGATCTCCTTGTGATTCAGCAACCATTGTAAGAATATTTAATTTCAATCTAAGTAGTCTGCACAATGTTTTCTATCCTTGATATTATTGTTATGGTGAGTAGTCCTCACGGGCTATGGGTTGGGGAGAAACCTTGCAGAAATTATGTGCATCTAATCTATGGAAGTATTGTGTATTGTTTGAAAGAGGGATTTGTATCTTTTGTTTCTTTGTCTCTTGCCTCGATCTTTGGACTTGTATGTATCCAAGATCCCCAAGATAGATAAAGGCTTGACATAAGATACTTAGCTAGCGGCGATCTCATAGGAAACCCAGTGACAGAAATGACAGTATGGTCTTTGCTTAGCGACCCATTCGGGATCACAGCAACATCACCTCTTAAGGCGTTGATCTATGTTTTTTCACTTAATAATCATTTGTAGCCTGGTGCTTCGTGGTGCACTCGGTTGGATCAAAAGACTATTGCTATGCCTGCTACTCGTAGGGGCTCTAGTATATTAGGATGTGTTTCCCACAAGAGATTATCTCTATTAAAACATTACACATGACTCTGCTTATTATTATCCTTTATCCCACATGATGTGTAGCTACAGATGGATCTTCAACCCTGGCCTATCTCAATCCATTGAATCAACCCATGATATAAAGTAAACTAGATTGGTCCGTAAATGAAGGTAAAACAAAAAACAAAGTCTTGCATACGTGTTCTTTTTAATTCCTTTTAGCGTTGTTTCCCAAGGTTCGATTAAACCTAGGTCTACTAGGGAAAAAGAGTATTATACTACATCTGTGAATCCAGATTGAAGGTATTAGCTGACAAGGTCATTGCCAAAGATTAAGGTATATATGATATACACGTTATTGATGTTTTCCTCACTAGTGTTAGGAGCAACAACTAGGTATTTGATACTAGTTCTGTTGCTCATATATGTAACTCTCCATAGGAGTTGTAGAATAGCCGACGCTTGATGAGGGATGAGGTGATGATGTGTGTTGGCAACGGCCACAAGGTGGATATGATGGCTGTCAGCACTCTCCCCTGCGTCTCCCTTCTGGACTAGTTTTAATATTGAATAAGTGTTACTATGTACCGGCCTTGAACATGAATATTTTCAATGGCTCTTGCTTATTGGAAGACCATTATTCATTTAAATTAGAGACAAATGGTTGTTCTATTTATATGAATAATGTGTTTTATGATGATGTGCGATACAGTAAAGGTTTATTCTTATTAAATCTTGATTGTGATGACACACACATCCATAACATGGATGCCAAGCAATGCAAACATGGTAGTGATAATTCCATGTATATGTGGCATTGCCATGTGGGTTACATAGGTGTAAAACGCATGAAGAAGCTCCATTCTGTTGGGCTTCTGGAGTTGTTATATTTTGAATCACTCGATACATCCGAACCATGCCTCATGGGTAAAATGACCAAGATGTTGTTCAACAATACGATGGAACTGGATGTAGACCTATTGGGAGTCATACATTCAGGTGTATGCGGACCAATGAGAATCTCTGTGCGTAATGGTTATCGTTACTTTGTCACCTTCACTGACGATTTAGTAGATACGGGTATATCTATTTAATGAAGCACAAGTCCAAAACCTTTGAAAAGTTCAAAGATTTTAGAGTGAAGTTGAGAATCAACTCGGAAAAAAAATCAAGCACCTTCATACTGATCGAGAGGGTGAGTATTTGAGTCACGAGTTTGGCACACATCTAAAGGTTTGTGGCATTGTACCACAACTTATGCTAGCTGGAACACCACATTGTAATGGTGTGTCCGAGCAACGTAATCGCAACCTATTGGACAGTGTGCGGTCTATGATGTCTCTTATCGACTGATCTGTATCATTCTAGGGATATGCACTTGAAACTGCTGAATTCATTTTAAATAGGGCGTCGTCTAAAGCCGTGAAGAGAATGCCGCATGATATATGGCATGGCACGAAGCCAAAGTTAACTTTTCTAAAAGTTTGGGGATGTGAGGCTTCTATTAAGAAACTACAGCCTGACAAACTCGAACCGAAAGCGGAAAAATGCATCTTTGTAGGATATCCAAAGGAAACTATTGGATATACCTTCTACAACCAAGCTGAGGGCAAAAAGTTTATCGCAAACAATGGTACCTTCCTCAAGAAATAGTTTCTTGTGAAAGGTGTAAGTTGAAGGAAGATAGAACTCAATGAGATTATGGACCCCGATCTTCAAATACGGAGTATCACAATGGAAGCTGTTCTGGAGCCACCCTCATTAATTGAAGTGGGAGAAAATGATGATGATCATGAACCTCATGAGGAGATTTCTATCAAACCTCGCAAGTTGATAAGAAAATGTGCTACCTCTAATTGGTACAGTTATCTTATGAACGTGGTCATGTTAGTTGAACACGATGAACCTACAACCTACATAGAAGAAATGGAAAGCCCTGAACCCAAGAAATGGCAAGAATCCATGGAATCCAAAATGAAGTCCATGTATGACAACCAGGTATGGACCTTGATAGAAATTCCCAAAGGCGTAAAGGATGATGATAATAAATGGATCTTCAAGAAGAAGACGAACGCTACCGAAAACGTCAATGTCTACAAAGCTTGACTTATCGCAAAAGGTTTCTAAAAAATTGAAGGAATTGACTACAAAGAGACATTGTCTCCCGTAGCGAAGCTAAAGTCTATTTGGATTCTACTAGGAGTTTCTGCACCTTTTGATTACGAAATATGGCTAATGGATGTGAAGACCACGTTCCTTAATGGCAACATCGAGGAAGAGTTATATATGATGGAACCGGAGGGTTTTGTTAATACAAAGGATGCTGGTAAAGTATGCAAGCTTCAGAGGTCCATTTATGGACTGAAGCAAGCATCTCGGAGCTGGAATATTCTATTTGATGAAGTCATCAAAAGTTTTGGATTTTTCCAAAACGAAGAAGAAGCCTACATCTATAAGAAAGTGAGTAAAAAGTCAGTGGCATTCCTGGTACTATATGTGGACGACATATTGTTAATACGAAATGACATGAATCTTATAAAAATCATAAAATATTATTTAAACAGTAAATTCTCTATGAAGAACATGGGTGAAGCTGCCTACATACTAGGCATTAAGATCTATAGAGATAGATCGAAGCGTCTGCTAGCTCTTGGTCAAAGAACTTACCTAGAGAAGATTCTTAAGCGTTTCAGAATGGATCAGGCAAAGAAGGGTTCATTGCCGATCGTAAAAGGTGATAAGTTGGGTGTGACTCAATGCGTAGTAACTGATCATGATAGGGAAGCAATGAGAGGCATTCCTTATGCCTCGTCCATTCGCCCCATAATGTATGCCATGATGAGCACTAGACCAGATGTAGCCTTGGCCCTTAGCTTGATGAGCCATTTCCAAAGCAACCTGGGTCGATTCATTGGAATGCAATTAAGAATATCCTCAAGTATTTGAAAAGAACTAAGGATATGCTTTTAGTCTATGGAGGACGTGCATAGGAGCTTTCCGTAACAGGTTACATGGATGCAAGCTTTGATACTGATCCAGATGACCCAAAGTCTCAAATAGGGTATGTGTTCTTGGTGAATGGTGGTGCGGTGAGCTGGAGGAGCGAGAAACAATGCTCGGTGGCTCAATCTACAATAGAGTCGAAGTACATGGCTGCCACAGAAGCAGCTATTGAAGTTGTATGTATGAGAAAGTTCATTATTGAACTTGGAGTGTTCCCAAGCATGCAAGACCCTGTGTGCATCTACTACGACAACATGCGGGCTACTGCGAATGCGAAGGGCCAGAAGTTCCACTCCATAGCTAAGCACATACACCAACGTTACCATGTAATAAGAGATTACGTAGAAAATGGTAACATTAGGGTTTGCAAAGTACATACATATGTGAATGTAGATGATACATTCACAAAGCCTCTTCCATAGGAAAAGCATGATCAACACAAGAATGCTATTGGTGTTAGATTATTGCCTGATGTAAACTAGTGTAATTGTACTCCAATGCAAGTGGGAGAATGAAGGATGTATGCCCTAGAGGCCAATAAATAAAGATGTTTTATTGATATATATCTAATGTTCATAATAGTTTTGTATCATGCTATAACTGTATTAAGTGGAAATATTAATACAAGTGTGTTATATAAACAAATAGGTCCCTAGTATCCTCTATCAGAGACATGCGTCCCGCAAAGGAACAAGGGGTTCGACAAGCCCTGAGTTCGTGAGGGGGTTGAACACGCGTTTGGGTCTAGCCGGAAAAAATAACGGCGACAGAGCACACACACATGACAAGAGAGTGTCACACGTTTTTTACACAGGTTCAGGACCCTTGTGAGTAGGTAAAGTCCCTACTTCTTCTTGGTTGTATTGATCGTGGTGCTTTGCGAGGGTACAAAGGTAGATGAGTGTGTAGGGTTTGAGATCGCTGGGATCGGTCTCCCTCTTAGGTTGGGATCCCTCCTCTTTTATACAAGCATCGGGCATCTTCCCCCAAATATTGGGCGGGAAGGGTCGCCACATTCCTGCCAAAGGAGCTCTGGTGCACACTTGCACCTCCCGTGGACCAGGTCTATGTCCAACGCCGGTCATCGGTCCACCGAGATAGTCGCCTATGACATGTCCCCATGCGGCATGGCGTCAAGCTCAGTCCCCTTGCTCCAAAGTGGCTATGTCGGTGTCTGCAGAGTTTAGCTGTTGTCACCCTACCTTTGGCACCGAAGCAGCCAGGCATCATCTTCCTTTATCGAGGTGGGCATTCCGCAGCGGGACTACCCGTTGTGTTGTCATCTTGTGGTGGAAGCGGGGCGACACTTTGTTCGCTGGGGCCGATCCTGTTGCTTGTGTCGGTGCGGAGGCTATACCTACCTCTTGAGGGACCTGGACCTCTTGAGGCCTCATGAAGCGAGCGATGTGGGACCAAAAACTAGGTGGACGTGGTACCCCTTGTAACAATAGTCCGACAGTAGCCCCCAGGCGCTTCACTTGCATGGATCCACCTAGGGAGCGAGGAAGTGAAGGGACCAACTGATGTTGGGCCCACGTCCAGTCGTGTCTACGCATGATCGCCAGAGGGGCTCATCTTTGCCCTCCACATATAGTTGGAATGGAGAAGTGTCCGCTGAATGTGCAAACCATCGCCTTCACTATTCGTCCTCGAATACTGGTCCTTGCATAAAATCCCGAGCCAGAGTCGGGACTATTCACTTCGCCTTCTTCCTGTGCCGCTTCCTTCCAGCCCCTGCTGACTTGGCCATGGCACTCAAGAAGGTGTGTGATGCTCCGACCACTATGAGTCTTATGCTGCACGGCCAAAGGTCCTTGCTGCTACCAAAGATCATCAACAAGGAGGTCCTGGAGAAAGAGCCGTGGATGGCGACCTCGGCCACGAATGAGTGGGGGGCCATGCAGGCGTGGTGCGGCTCGACGGGCGGCGTAGGACGCCCTGCCACCACGATCCCCGTATTTACGCACTCTCTCACCACCGGGTTGGTGCCTCCCTTCTCCTCCTTCTTCGTTGCCATTTTTGGAGCATTACTACATCTAGTTGCTCCATCTCCACCCGAGGAGTGTGACCCTCTTGGCCGCATTCGCCTTCTGGTGTGAGGCTTTCCAGGGTGTGATGCCTTCAGTGGTGTTGTTCCGACATTTCTTCAGCCTCCTAGTACTAAGGCCAAGAGAGCATCTTGGAAGTGTTGGGTTCACTTTTGACAATGATTAGGGTTTTCCTCCCCTCTCCATCCGGGGGAACACGCCCGAGTTCTGCCTAGATTGGGTCACTATGGATGCCTTCAGGGGGCTCCCACAATTCCGTGTTCCCTCTGGGCCTGTGGTAGAGAACCCCGGATGGGCTCGGGAGGCGTCCGCCTGCATGAGGCCTGCCCCCCTCAAGAGGCGCTGGGCGTCCTTGAGGGACCGAGGCTTGACCGGTGAAATGGTGGTCCGGGAGTTCCTCTAGCGGCAGATCTCCCCTCTCTTGGAGCACGACAAACCCACCTAGGCCATGTACGATGGCCAAGATAGGATCGAACTGTCCAAGGGCATTCTGTCCGACGACACAGTGGCCGCCCTCCTGCACCTGCTCCTTAGCGAGGGTGCTACTAAGGTTCCGCTGGAGGCCCGTCCCCTATATCTGATTGGTGACGTTAGCGTCGCCCGCTCGGGGTTTCCCACCTTCGACTAGTGGGGGAGAGTGATGCGCGCCCATGGGCATCAGAGGTCCCTCGTGCTCCAAGTCTGGCCCGGAGCTCCGTGGGAGCTGGGTCACGGGGACGCGTCGTCATGTAGAGGTGTCGGTGCGTCCCATCCTATCCGTCGTGGGAGGATCATCCATAGTGTCTCTTCCTCAAGAGAGGATGTCGAGGCCTTCGTGAGCTCCACGCCTCGCGACCCTCACGTTGGGAAGAGCGGCATGCTCCGTCCTACCCTGGAGGTCAGTGGAACATCCTCCAGGGACCCATCTTCAGCGAAGAAGCTCGGGCTTGGCGACGGGGGCGCTTTCCTCCCCCGGATTGAAGAGAGGACATTGGTCTCATGCTTGTCCCGTGGGAGACAGGTGAGACTTTCTCCTTGGGGGTTGCCTCTACCTTTATTCTTTCTTTGATCCTCATTGCCTCCCTCTCTTTCTTGTGCATTTGACCCAAGAAAAAGCGGAATAAAGTGAAGGTCTCCTTGTCTAGAAAGATTGATCTGGAGCCTGACCTGGACCATGGGACGTGTCTCCTGCCGGTGTCCGCTGGTGGGGCAGTCTACAGGTTAAGGCTCTGGCCACGTCCCTGCTAGAGCGTGGAGTGTCTAGCTCTGAGGTGGAGGTGGCACCCTAGAACGCAGCGGGGGATCAGGCTCACTTCTTGGACACCCTACAACATGAGGTAGTCAGGCCCAACAGACTCGGGTGGCGAGGACACTAGGCTTGGTTTGGGTGACATGCTCGCTGCCTCTAGAGGCGCCTGTGGAGGGGATGCCCCTTCTAGGGAGGATCTCGTGGGAGCTTAGCGATTGACTCCATCTACGGAGCTCAGCACTGTTGAGGCCACCGATAGGGTCAGCCCCTGAGTCCTCGCGATCACGGGGCCAGCCGCACCTACCAAAGGGCAGTTCGTTCTCGAGTCGCTCGAGAGGACGAGCTGCCTTCACACCATTGTGGAAGCTACACACTCCGGGCTTGACCGGTTCATCACGGACTTGGCCACCGAGGAGGAGCGGCTAGCGGGAGTGTGACATCCCCTTCTAGAGGAGCAGAGGGTCCCTAACACAACCACCAGGCCACGGGAGCTGTTCCAAGGGGCGAGGAGTCCTCCGACTCTGGAGGCCCAGGCCAGGGCCTGTCACGAGGCAGCGGGGATCCTTGTCTCGTCTCAAGGTCTGATTCAAACTGCCGAGGTGGGGATCTTTTCTGCCAAAGATCTTGCTCTGCAGGCTCAGGAGCTGTCGGTTCCCAAGCATGCGATCACCTTCTTAGAGAATGAGGAGGATCATCAAGAGATCCAGCAGAGAGATCTAGAGGTGGCATGTCGCGAGGAAGCCATTCGGCTTTGGGAAGACAAGCTCCTTTTGGAGCATGGTCATCTGCAATCACTAGAGGTTCATATGGAGGCGAGTCATGAGAAGCTGGATGAGCGAGGGCGTGATTTGGAGAACATTAGTTCTTGGACGAAGGAACGGATCCGTTGTTCCAACGAGAAGCTCACCAGTGAGTGGAGGAATATGTAGGTGGAGAACACCAAGGCTCTCGCCTTGGGTCGTAAGGTCCTTAGAGATAAGTATGTGAGGAAGGCCAAAGTCCTTCAACTGGACTATGCGAAGAAGTCCACCACCTAGGAGCAATGCTTCCAGGTGAAGAAGGCCAAGATGGCAGCAGCCTTGGAGAAGGCGGACAAACATATGACTCGAGCCCTCGCTGACCTGGAGACGCTGAAGAAGGTCAAGGCCTGCTGGGACCAGGAGGATGTGGACAACCGGGTGCTCGAGAAGTTGCGGTGTAAGATGTAACACGATCTTCCCTACGCACCGCCGCCACCCTTGGTGACTTTGGGGTGACAAGCTTCTACATCGGGGCCCTCGCGGACACTGGTGAGGGTGGCGCTTACTTGGAGCTGTTCCACTGGATTATCAGCGCTTTGGAGGGGCGATCTATGCTCTACCAGGGCTTCCATCTTGGGGAATGTTGCAAGATGCCATGGGTTGCCGCAACCCAGGTCTTCTTCAACCTTCGCTAGCTCGACGCTAACTTTACTTGGGAGGAGCTTTTGAACGATGTGATGTAACCTAAGGGGACTCCCACAAAGGACATTCTTCACTCCCACAAGATCATAGAAGAGTGTGTGTCGGCTTTTGTTCCGTTGTTTGTTTGGAGTGAAGAGGCTGACACTAGTCAGTCTTCGGGCATGGCCATCGATGCTGTTGGTGATCGGGAGAGCGAGGGCAGGGACGATTCCCTCAGGAGTCAGTCCGACAGTGGGCCGGATGCTGAGGAGTCTGCTGATGATCTCTCATCAACCTCACAGCCCTAAGGGGGTTTCTATGGGCTTGAGAGTTTGTAAGTCATGACTTCTAGTGGCAGGCCATTTTTTGGGTGTTCGTGCATGGTGTACTTTCTTGGATTTGTTGGAGCGGGCCGTTAACTTCTATATGCCACCGTTAAGATTCGGCTAAGCCACTGTAGCTAAGTTCCTTTTGAAGCGTGTTATGGACCTTCGCATGCGTTGCTTCGTGGGATGGTGCTTCCTTGCTAACCTATTTGGGAGGTGATCGTGGTTGGAAGATGTATGAAGCCGCTTGGGGAGGTAAACTCTCTCGTGGGCTGCCCCGCCATTCCCTCATGAGGGAGAAGTGTACGACTTGTGCTTTCCCGTGGGCCTCTCGAGGAGATGACCATAGGTTTTGTACATTCCGCCCCGTAGATCCCTGAGAGGACCATAGGACCCATGCACATCCTGTTGGTTTCTCAGGGAGAAAACCGTAGGTGTAGCCCGTATGACACTCTCCTAGGGTGCGGTGACCCTCGAGATCTGACCCTGTGAGTTCCTTGTGGAAGAAACCGTAGGGATGATGCATTTCCTATTGGTCCCCTGGGAGAGGAGACCGTAGGTATTAGATGAGTTGGGCCACTGGAGGGGATTACCCTTATGAGCCACCCCGTAAGTTCCTCACGAAGGAGCCATAGGGAAAATGCTTATCCTGTTGGCCCGTCGAGGATGAGACCGTAGGTCTAGCATGAATTTTGGCCGCTAGAGGGGGTTACCCTTAGAAGTTGCCCCTTAGGGCCCGCGTCTGTCCCATTGGTTTCTCGAGGAGATAACCGTAGGTCTCGCACGTTCCAGCGGCCCTGCCGGGCAGCGAGTGCACTCAAGCAGGCTAGACCGCATGTGATCTTTGGTTCCATTATGTATTATATGAGGATTTCAAGCACCAGGAACCGTGGGTGAGGTGACTTGTCACTGGAGCTAGTTCACAAGTTTAGAGCTTTCACTTTAGGCCTTGGTGTTGATAGGAGTGGTTCAGCGGCATGCACCATCCCGGCCTCCGCTCATATGATAGATAAACAGGAACATGGCGATCACACAGGCAGAGTAAAACTTTTGCAAAACGGGTGGAGAAAACTTATGGAGAGGCCTTGGGGAGCATGCTCGAAGAACTTTGTTTGGGGCACGCGGTGCGGCTACCTCGCCAGCGCAAGGCTTCATCAGTACATCCATTTATGTGTTGGCGAACACTCAGGGCCTCCCGTGCCCCATGCAGTGTCTCCCCAGATCCCCCGACACCTTCCTGTCGATGATGCTCTACTCCGTCATGGATGACATGTCTATCGTTGTGTTCTTCATCGTGCTCGTTCCTCCTCTGGTCGTCATACTCCTTCCTGATCTCCTTGAGTTTGAGGCATTCATCGGTGTCATGTCCTCTGGTCTGGTAGAAGGCGCAGTATAGGCGAGGGTTGGTGGCACTGCCTAACGCTTCCCTCGGGGGGCGCCTCCACTTGGCGCCTATCGTGTGGCCACCGAGGGTTTTGCTCACAACCTTGTGTAGGGCTGGCACCAGTTTGTCCTAGCTGCGGGGGAATAGGTTTCTCGCTTCCGCCCTCGCACGCAGGTTGTCTATTGCTAAGATCTTGGCTACGGTGGACATATTCTCCCCACGACAACCGATTTTGTTGAGCACCTGGCCATCCAGGATGCCTTCGGCAAAAGCAGAGATGTCGTGGAATTGACCACGGCAGATGCTACAGGGTATCTTACATAGAGGAAAGGGCAAGGCGACGTAGGAGGATCCGGGAGCGAGATTGGCACGCAACGTACCCAGGTTCACGTCCCCTCGATGGAGGATCGCTACGTCCTGCTAGCAATCCAGTATAAGATCATAGATTGGTTTACATGGAGCCGCCGTAGGTGGAGGGAGAGACTAGATCTAATATGACGTGGGAGAGCTCGTTTTTAGGGGTTCCCCTGGTGGCTTTATATATGTAGCTAGTTAGGGTTTACAAGTGCTAATGGGCCTTTTATTGGAGTCGCCGTCTTGGGCCTTTAGTCGACGTGGCGTCTGGGTCCAGTATGTGTCAATCGCCGTATACGACGAGTCGACCCGCTCTAGGCTTGGCTTCAGTCGGCTCGATCCAGCTGGTGACTCCGCTTCATGGGTATACCCCGATTGGTATTCCCCCATCAGTAGTCCCCGAGCGCGTCAAGGACTTGGCGATGACTTCAAACTGTCGAATTGGTGTAGGCGATTCTAGGGTGGAGTCGATGGCGAGTCGTTGGTGAGCTCCTGAAATAGAAAAATAGCTCATGAAGTAGTCCATTCGCCTGGGCGAGTCGATGCGCCAGGCGAATCACCATTGGACGGAGTCGCCCCTTAGAGAAGTTTGACTGGCGCCTTGTTATTTTGATGTTGTAGAAGCTTATGAATAGAAGACGTGGAGGCCGCCAAGTCGTTGATGACAAAGTCGCTGAGTCGGCGCATGCAATTCCGCGATAGATGAGCCCGCGAGGGAGAGCCGGCGATAGCGAGTCCCCGAGCGTGGCGGGTACGTGAGGGCGAGTCCGCGGCGGCGAGTCCCCGAGCGTGTTGAGTAGGCGAGGGCGAATCCGCGGTGACGAGTCCCCGAGCATGTTGAATACGCGAGGGTAAATCCGCGGTGGCGAGTCGCCGAGCGTGTTGAGTACACGAGGGCGAGTCCGCGGTGGCGAGTCCCCGAGCGTGTTGAGTACGCGAGGGCGAGTCCGTGGTGGCGAGTCACCGAGCGTGTTGAGTACGCGAGGGTGAGTCCACGGTGGCGAGTCCCTGAGCGTGTTGAGTACGCGAGGGCGAGTCCGCGGCGGACAGTCCCCGAGCGTGGCAAGCCACGGTCGTGGAACCACGCGCACACACAGTATGCCTAGGAGTAGTCCCCGAGGCTCGAGTTGTCTTGTAGAGGCGACTCGGGGCTCTTTAGAGATGGATATTCTGAAAATAGTAGTGGTTGTTTCCGAGCATGGAGAGTCCATGTGGAGAGAGTTCGCGATGATTGCGAGTAGGTGAGGGGAGAGTCCCCGAGTTTGGCGAGTCCGCCATGATTGCGAGTCCGCGAGGGGAGAGTCCCCGAGTGTGGCAAATCCGCGATGATTGCGAGTCCATGATGACGTTGATTGCGCTGTTTTTGTTAGCGAGTCTCTTGTCTTGGCCCAGGGGGCCAGTCGCTTGGCGACTCCAAAGATGGCTCTTGTCTTGGCGTTCTTCCTGGACGATCCAAGGCTCGGTTTGCGAGTCCTCGTCCGCAGTACTTGGCCGTGCGAGTCGTACTGTCTAAGGTTGAGGAGGACATGGTGTTGTTTCTATAGCACTGCCATTTGTCTTGGCCTGGAAGTCCAGTCGAGCAAGGCGACTTCAATGATGGCTCTCGGTTAGCATTTTTCGTGGACGATCCGAGCTCGTTTTGCGAGTCCTCGTCCGCACTACTTGGCCATTGCGAGTCGCTCTTTCAAAGGTTGACAAAGGCGAATTGATTTTTCCCGGAAGGAATAGATGCCCAGTGGTGAGTCCATGCGGTGTGGCATGCGACCCTCTCTAGCGACTCGGACGATGAAGGTCCCTTTGTAGGCGTGGCGTACGCATTCGACGTAGCCGGAAAGAGTTGACGCGGTGGAAGTATGGTCGCGCTTTGGAGAAGTCGACGCGGTGGACACGGGGTCCCCATGGCAGACGTATGGTCGTGCTTAGGCGAAGTCAACGTGACAGACACGGGGTCGACACGGCGGATGGAGGTCACGCGGCGTTTATCCGGTACCATGGCGAAGTCGACGCGGCGGACACGGGGTCGACGCGGCAGACGGAGGTCGCGCTATGGCGAAGTCGACACGGCGGACACGGGGTCGACACGGCGGACGGAGGTTGTGCTATGGCGATGTCGACACGGAGGACACGGGGTCGACGCGACGGATGGAGGTCGCGCTATGGCGATGTCGACGCAGCGTACATGGGGTCGACGCGGCGGACAGAGGTCGCGCTATGGCGATGTCGGCGCGGCGGACACGGGGTCGACGCGGCGGACATGGGGGTCGCGTTATGGCAAATCTTGCGGCGTTTTGCCGGTAGCATGGTGAGTCCGCGATGGCGAGGCGATTGCCCTGAGCGTGGAGAGTCCGCGAGGGGTGAGTAACGAGTCCCCGAGTACGGCGTTTAGCCGGACGCATGACGACGTCAACTTGATATTTGCTGGAGGCAACGAGGCAGAGCCGTCGCGGCGGACAGAGTTGCGGTGTGGTGGAGCCGTGAGTGCGTAGTTTGATCCTTCCCCATGCATATGCATCAACACGAAGTAGATTATTAGTATACAAATAAAATATTTCAAACAAATATTAAGTGGGAGAGAATTATCAGCCATAGCTGAGTCGTCTTCGATAAAGTAGTATGCGGCCGTGACGGTGAAGAGTCGCCAAAGAGTCAAAGCAGTTTGCAGTAGCCCGGCCGATCAATCCTTCAGATATATCCGAGTCACGGCGGTGGAGTCAGTCGGACTTGTTTTACCGGCGTGCCGCCGAGGTGCTCGCGCGCTTAAGAAGCCTCGATTATTGTGACCTCATGCTGACCTGCAGCGATCGTTTTGTTTCTCGAGCATAGGCCAAATAAAACAAGGGATTAGTATAAAAGCCTGGTGTACCAACTGACCTAGGCATATGTTGACCTAGGCGTCGTTGACGCCGGGGGCTTGATGAGGCACTGGTCGAATCTTTGCAGGTACTTGTAGATAGTCTCGCCCGGTTCTTGACGCTTGCCGTAGGTCTTCGTACGTGAGAAAGTGTCCGCCTGTTTCCCCAAACCTGGCGATGAAGATGTTGCAAAGCACGGACCACGAGAGCACAGACCCTTCGGGAAGGTTCAACAGCTAGGAGCGCAACATGGCCTCGAGCCCCATGGGGAGCTAGTTAGCTAGGACGCGACCGTCTCCACCTGCATCCTCGATGTCCATGGTGTAGAGCTGCAAAAACTCCCTGGGACTGGTGGTGTCGTCGTAGAGCAGAGGCATCTCCGGCTTGAAATTGTGCAGCCACATCATGCGCCAGAGGTGCTCGGCCAGCGCGGGGTAGATGGTGCAGTGGGTCTTGGTTCCGCCGGTGAGCTCCGTGCAGTTTAGGCGACCGGTTGTAGCAACATCACGGGTAATGCAGGCCTCACGACCATGTCCCTGAGCCAGGGTCAAGCGGGCGTCCTCGGGCGACCCAGGGATACGCACCGTGCCAGGGGCTTAGGACAGTCACTTGCTTTCGAAGCCCCCGAGCCTGGCAATAATAGGGGCGGGAGGGGGAGGGAGGGGTGCTCCATGTGCGACCTCCCCAGTCCAAGTGGCATCCACCAGCGCTGAGAGGCGTGCTTGACACTCCTCTCGCGCAGTCTCGACAGGGGCGTAGCAGAGGATCTCCTTTACCATGAGTCGCGCAACCTCTGGGATTATCATGGTGCCACGCCTTCAGGGTGGAGAAGCAGTTGAGGAGGAGGTGGCCTCTGTGCGCTGCCTGAGGGCAGTGTCAGGGTCGAGGAGGTGGAGCATCGTGAGCTCCGGCTTTCCCTCAGTACCCTGCGCCGGGGCGATTGTCCTGAGTGTCTATGGTGCTGCAGCTATGGAAGTTCCCACAAGCGCGCCTCATCCCCCTACCTGGCTATTCCCATCTTCCATACATTAGATCTTGTTGTAATTCTAGATTCAATTATTGTTTGCATTAGATTAATCCCCATACTTTTATCCATCCATTTTATTATGATGATGTCGTTGATTGCTTCCATGTGTGAGTAGTTCCCTTTGTTCTTGGGGAGATGGAGAAACCCTAGCATTATTATGAAATGAAATAAAGATGATATATTACTTGTCTCCATGATCTATTGATTTATGATATTCTGTTAGATCTCTCTCTTTAGATGGTATGTGTAGTTGTCCACATATCATTTTCCTTCAGGATTAAAGAGAGGGTGAAATCCTAAGGAAGTGTATGGGAGTATGTCCAATGTTACTCGTGACTACAAGCATTGGCTTATAACCTACACGGTCTAAGGAGGAATAAAGGGATATACAATAAGCTAATTATGATATCCACGGGGAAACCCTTAATTCTGGTGCTCCTTATGAGTGGCTGCTGAGGCATTGCAGTAGTTATTTAGAGATGACCTCATCACCTGGCTCAAGAAAGTGGCTGCCTACGAGCCTTGTGGTGAACATTTTCTTATGGAACTCTCTCCACTCATGTCATGATGTAAGAAATAGGCTATCCTAATTATGATTAATTACAACATGGAGTGGTGTATCCTACATCCCCAAGAAGGCTTTATCCCTATTGAGTTCAAACACCATTCCCAACGCATTCGTTACGTGCTTTCTTTTACTTGTTTTATTTACTTTTCTACATTCAACAAAAAACCTTTCAAACACCCTTTACTCAAAATCAAAGGCATCTTACAAGTATCCTTTGGTAGACAGAGATGAGGGGCATAAAGACCTCAACCAAATAGCTATATGTGGGTTCGGTACTCTCTTTTTTGAAACCAGCAACCAGATGAGAATCCCAATAATAATTTAATACATTTTACCGATTTATGTTGGACGCTTAAATTGAGAGGCTATTCTGGTGATGAATTGAAACTTAAATTGTTTAGCCAATCTCTAACCAACACTGCTTGAAGAACTCAAAGGAGAATTTGTATTTCGATTCTTTCCCAAAGTGAAGACCACTGAAGTAAGAAGGGAAATCACAAATTTCAAGAACCGCCTAGGTGAAGGCTTGGTAAGAGCTTTCAAAAGGTATAAATATATTCTTAACAAATGTCCCCACCATGATTTACCTGAATGATATGTTCTACACATTTTATACGGGGGACTTAATCAAGAAAATAAACATGAGGTAGACACCAATTCCAAAGGTCCTTTTAAGTAATTAACTAAAACTAAAGCTTGGGAACTCCTAGAACGAATTCGTCGCATTAGAGAAACTTGGGTATTTGATTTAGGAGGTGAAGGAGGGATAGAAATTGAATATGATTCTCTCAATTCTTAGAATATGATTGTGTCAATTCTTATAAAAAATACGTAAGGTAAAGGAAACTGCTAATGAACTTTAACTCAATGATGATATTTTTTTTGCAAATCCTTTAATCCTTTACAAAACATATTGAAGCTCCAAAGAAAGATTGGCTTCAATACACTCCACCGCCTGAGCAAGTGGAAGAGGTTGAGACAAAAATTGTAGCTCATGTAGAGCCATTAAGGGAGTTACCCCCTTATGTTGAACCCCTTCCTTTCCCAAGGACGGCAAGAAAACATATGATGGCTCAACAACGTGAAGAACATCTTGAAGAAGAGAAAATGTTCCTAAAAATTTTAGAAGAAGAGGCACAAGCAAGAGGAACTAATCAAGTAAGTATGCAGGAGACAAGTCAACCAACTAAGGAAGATACCCTAACCATCTTCACACATTGCAACGTGATAGAGGTTGATACTGAAGCTTCACAATTTGTTGAAGGAAAGGTAAAAGCTAAGGATATTGGTAAACCTATCCCCCTTCTACCTTTGGTGGATCTTCTTACTATGGCCTCTCTGATATTGGAACAACTGTTAATGCCATCCCTTACAATTTTTATCTCAAAATCCAAAACAAACTCATGCCAGCTGAATTAGAGGACACTGATGTGACAATAATGCTTGTAGACAAAAGATCAGAGTTCCTCTGGGAATAATTAGAGATGTTCCAATTATTGGACTTTACAAGTATCCTATTGATTTTGTACTTGTTGATATGCTTACTAATGTTTATTGTCCAATTATTTTTGGGATAACTTTCTTGAACACTGTAGGAGCAAATATTGATTGCAAGAAAGAAACTATATCTATCAATTTTGGTGAAGATAAAATGAATTTCCATTTCTCAAAATTCCATCATAATCTGGCTATCGAAGAGTTTGACGAGTATAAATATGGGCAGGAAGAAGAAGGTAACATTATTAATCTTGTCTCCGTATTCATTGAAAATCCCGATGATAATTTAGCAACGAGCCTGGTTGACAATAATAATATACCTGAAGATATAGTTAAATTGGAGATTGATGATTATCTTGATTGAACCCCTGAAGTAGGTCCTGAAATGAATCAAACTTATGAAGTACCTAGAAGGAAAGGAGATGAGGCCCTTCCACCTCCTACACTCAAAACCCTTCCTAAGGAATTAAAGTATAGGTTTCTTGATGCTACTAATTATTTCCATGTTATTGTAAGTTCTAATCTTGCAGAAAAGGATGTGGAAACATTAATGTTGGTCCTCAAAATGCACTAAAAGGCCCTTGGATATTCGATGAGCGACTTGAAAGGGATTAGCCCCTCGATAGACACTCATAGAATATTTATGGAAGAAGGAGCTCAGCCGATCACCGACTTTCAAAGGTGACTTAAACCTCATATGAAGGAAGAAGTAAGACATGAGGTAATTTGCTTATTAGATGCAAAAATAATATTCCATGCGGAGGAAAGTGATTTGGTGAGTCCTGTGCATTGTGTTCCTAAGAAAGGTGGGTTCTGTCGTTCCAAATGAACATAATGAGATGGTCCCAACTCGAACTGCCATTGGTCATAGTATGTGTATTGATTATAGAAAACTTAATAAAAAAACTAGAAATGATCACTACCCTTTACCATTTATAGATCAAACTTTAGAGAGGATCGTTATGCATTTTCATTTTTTCTATTTAGACGGTTATTCCTTTTTTCTCAAATAGTTGTTCATCCAGATGACCAACTAAAGACAACCTTCACTTTTCCTTTTGGCTTATATTCTTATCGCCAAATGCCTTTTGGTATTTGTAACGCTCCTGCTACATTCCAAAGGTGTATGAAAGCTATATTTGCTGACTATGTCGAAAATATCATGGAAGTTTTCATGCATGATTTTTTGGTATATGGAACCTTGTTTAACCATTGTCTCCATAATCTTTCTAAAGTTTTGTAGAGATGTGAAGACACTAACCTAGTCTTGAATTGGGAGAAATGTCACTTCATGGTCCAATAAGGCATAGTGCTCGGTCATAAAATTTCAGGCAAAGGCATAGAAGTCGATAAATCTAAAATTGAGGCAATAAAATTGAGGCGATGTAAAAGGTATTAGAAGTTTCTTGGGTCATACTGGATTTTATAGAAGGTTTATTAAGAACTTCTCTAAGACTGATAAACCACTTAATAACCTTTTACAAAAGGATGTTACGTTTAATTTTGATGAAAATTGCCTTACCGCTTTCACCAGATTAAAACAAGTCCTTCTTAATGCCCCTATTATCAAACCATCCAATTGGAAGAAACCTTTTGATCTATTTTGTGAGGCTAGTCATGAAGTTGTTGGAGCAATCTCTTGCCAATATGATGGTGATGAACTCAATATCATTCATCATGCTAGTCACACCTTAAATGGTGCTCAAAAGAATTACCCCATGGAAGAAAAGGAACTTTTCGTTGTTGTATTCTCTTGTGATAAATTTAGATCTTACAAAATTTATTCAAAAGTAAGAGTGCATACTGATCATGCTAGCTTGAAAGAAATCCTTGAAAGGACCGATGTTAAGCCAAGGATGATCTGTTGGACTTTGCTATTATAAGAATTTGACTTGCATATCCTGCAAAGAAGGGAAGAACAGGTAGACATATCTATAAATATTGAAGATATCAAAATCCTGGGAAATGTGTCATCCATCTGCATACCATCAAGGACTACACTCCCCAAAATAAAAAAACTGGTTTCTCTTTGCAACGGTTTTAGCGACTTCTTGAGACCAACCTTGTACAAAGGTAATACAAAGAAGTTAACTCAAATGTTAAAGGGAGAAAAACACACCTAAGTAAACTCCTTATCACTAGTTTAACAAGGTAATAAATTGTTTGACTTACCTATGTTCTAGTTGCTTTTTTGCTATTTTTATTTGCATTTTTGAAGCCCTTGCATTTTTTTAAAGCTACTACCAGTTTTTCGAACCTGGTACGGGAGGGCGGTATGCCCCGACGCACCCGTACCAGTGGCCGTTAAACTGTCAATTCCCAAGTTGTATTTTCAATCGATTTTTCGATTTCGGTACGACCAGGCCGTACGGGCACATATGCCTGCACCTGTGGTCATTAGCTTCTCTGTTTTTCGCCCTCTGTTTTGTTTCTTTTGTGTATTAAAAAAGAGAAACCGACATGGAAAGGTCGGTAACTATCGGCACAGATGGACCATACAGGTGGGACCCACCCGTACCACTTAGTCGGTACAATTTTACCGACTTCGGTCGGGGTAATTTCTGGGAAGGACCCTAGTACGGGCATGCGCACCGAATCCACCCGTACTAGTGGTCGTTACTGCGTCTGACTCTTCCCTTTTCTCCCTTTTTCTTCCTAATTTGTTGGGATTCTTTTCTTGTCTGACCCTTTTTCCTCTAACGCGAGTTTTTTCCTAGATCTAACCCTTCATAAGCCTCCCAGAAGGTCTCTTTTCCTCTCTTATCAAAAATGGATCTCCCTTGCGTCACACCTTCCTCTCCAACTATCCTGCTGGCATGTCACATCTATGGAGCATAGTTTAAGCGAAAGAAGACCATCAAGGTTCTTCCTCAAAGGTCATGGAATATGCGATCAGCTAGGAGCCGAAGATGGATTCAAACTAATTAAGATAGTGAAGGATGGACAAAAAGGTTTAATCCCATGATAGGTCCAGACGGTGATTTCGAAGAGGTCCAACTCAACTCCAAGGAAGAAGGAGAATCTTACCTAGGGAAACTAAAGCAGCAGGATGCGGAGATCTAAAACTCACTAGACAAGCTCGATCAACTTATCAAGAAAATCGAGGTAAAATCTCCAGGATCTTCTAAGCATATTGAACTACTGCACCGTTATTTGGATCAGATGGACTTGAAGATAATGAAAGGATTGGAAGCCAACCTGGACATCAACCTTCGATCTATAGAAGCACAAAATCAAACAATAGAGATGTATAAAGCAATGGTGAATCAATTGGAAACACTCAATGAGCAGCACAAAGTTCGCATTATGATCCTTGAGGAGTCAAACAAGATGCTACGCGCCAGCCTACGTAACTCCAGGGCAGTGCCTCTGAACTGAAGAGTGCCACAATATTGAATAATCACGAGGGATTATTTGGTCCTACCGGGTTGATCCCAAGCTTCGGGAGATCTATAACACCTTGTAATCTATATTTCAGTTTTAGCATGTTTACTTTCTTGCATGCATGTTAGGTCTTTAATTCAAGAATTTGCATTAGTTGCATCATATTTTAATTCATTCGGTTCAAGGAAAGAGTTATATCCGTTGAGTTTCGAGACTTTATATTTTGAAGTAATTTTTGATCCATGATTATTATATCAGATGTATGAATTAGGATGAGTGCTATGATACATGTACCACTATTATGATTTTAGGATCTTCCACACTAACGAAATATTGATTAGTTATGAGAAGGAAATCTTGATAGCATGTTATGGTCACAAGTTTATGTTCATAAGAGCCATAAAGAGTATTAAACTTGATCAAATGAATTAGCTTGATGGAAAATAAAAAGACATAGCTATCAAAGAAATTCAAGCCAAAATAAAATACAAGAGTAAAAAAAGAGTAACTCAAGCTATTATCATTCGTTACTCGAAATAAGTGCTCAACTAATTAAATTTGATGATTCTATAATATGCTTACTCCATAAAAATTCTTATGACATATTGATACAAAAGGTGTGGAAGCCTCTAAATCATGTGATGTGTAAGGGTGTGATATTACTCATGATGTAGTTCTATATCCGATGTTGTACTCTTTGTTTCAATTTTTTGCCTCATTTATCATAGGGATTTCTATATTCATACCCTCGGTTCGTTAGTTATACTCAGTTTTCCCCAGCCGCTTAGTTTTCCTCACTTTTGCCCATCTCTTTGTACGAAACTCTCACATGGTTTGAAACTCGCCATCCGTCAGCCTTGTCGTTATGTGCTGACAAGTGGGACCGCGTTCAGTCGGGTCCCATAGTGGATCCTCGCCGTTACATACTGACGAGTAGGGCCGTGTTCTGTCGGGTCCTATAGTGTACCCTTGCCGTTATGCTGACAAGTGGGGCTGGTGTTCAGTCGATTCCCGTAGTGGACACCTCTCTCAACGTATCTAGATCAGCATTAGACCCACAACTTATCCACGTGAGCACCAGACCCACAACTTTTACACGTAAGCGTCGGAACCACAACTTACCCAGGTTGGCATTACAAGATGGGACCCTGAGCTAGCCCCACGCCGGCGCCCTTTGTCTATCTTTATTTTCATATAGTGAAATGTAATGCATATATGAAAATTATACACCTTTGAACTCTTTTAAATCACACTTAGGACATGATAATGTTGTGCTAATAAAATCCTAATCATTTACCATTTCCATGGAGTAAAATATAATGCATAAACTTATGTATACAAAAATTATACACCTTTGAACTCTTTGAAATTGCACTTAATACATGATAATGTCGTGCTAAAAAAATCTTGAGAGATTATCATTTTCATAGAGTGGAATGTAATGCATAAACTTGCATATACAAAGTTTATATATCTTTGAACTCTTTTAAATCGGACTTAATACGTGATAATGTTGTGCTAAGAAAATCTTGAGAGATTATTATTTCATAGAGTGGAATGTAATGCATAAATTTGCATATACGAAAATTATACACTTTTGAACTCTTTGAAATTGCACTTAATACGTGATAATGTTGTGCTAAGAAAATCTTGAGAGGTTATCTTTTTCATATAGTGGAATCTAATGCATAAACAGGCATATACGAAAATTATACACCTTTGGACTCTTTGAAATCGCACTTAGGTCATGATAATGTTATGCTAATAAAATCATGATCATTTATCATTTCCATGGAGTGAAATATAATGCATAAACTTGCGTATACGAAAATTTTAAACCTTTGAACACTGTGAAATCACACTTAATAATGAGATAAGGATGTGCTAGCAAAATTTTGAGAGATTATCATTTTCTCCCACCATTTTCATAGAGTGGAATGTAATGCATAAACTTGCATATACGGAAATTATACACATTTGAACTCTTTGAAATCACACTTAATACATGATAATATTGTGCTAAGAAAATCTTGAGAGATTATCATTTTCATAGAGTGGAATGTAATGCACAAGTTCATTTTTTATGGAGTTAAAGTACTGGTGGCAAACTCCTTATTTTGCATGGATAGAGGGGTGCCCCCCGACAGATATAGGGCTTATCATGCCCGCTAGGTCATAGAGGATCAACGGTTGGTGGGCACGATCCGCGTGACAACTGTCTCAACCAATCTGAGCGTAGCAACGAAGATGAGCACATGTGCGAGATATTGATACTAAGAGAGGGGAAAACTGAGTAGCACTTAAGAACCAATGGCAAAACTGAGTAGAACTTAAAAACCAAGGGCAAGACTGACAAAGGGATTCAAATAGAAAATAGAAAAAGATTTAAAAATGGAAAATGCATCTTTTATACAATAAAATACATCTTGGCATACATCAAACTATTTGCAATTCAAATATACACCAGTTTGACAATTACTGCCTCATTCAGACAAACTATGTTTTGGGGAGGGATGTTTTGGAAAGAGGCTTGAGTAGAAAGCCATGAACCTTCATAGATAGTAGGTGATTTAAGAAGTGATGATTTAGGTTAAAACTTGGTTTATATACATTTCTTATGGTGGCAGGTCACATAATAAGACTTCCTGGATAGATGCCACTATGTTTTGCTCGTTTTGAATTTGTTGTGCATAAAATGACTCAATTAGCTAGCTAAAACCTATTCGTTGACTCTCTGTTGACCAGCCAACGGAGGGTAAAACTGAGTATATTGCACATGGCAGTGTTAGTACTAGAGGGCAAAACTGAGTACAACCAAACTGCTAGTGTTACACTCGAGGGTAAAACTGAGCACAACTAAGCGCCAGGGTTAGACACGAGTGAAAAAACGTGACTCATGGTACGTGTGTGCGGTACATGGAGCGGTAGCGGACACATGTGGCCATGCATGGTGTAGTAGCATACGCGGTTACGTGGTGCACGGTGGTGCTACGAAACGTCACTTCCCTTCTCCTTTAATAGAGGCCTCCTCACTCTCACTCATCACTCACTCGCTTACTCAACCATCTCCACTGTCCCATCACCTTCTTCAAACCCCCAAGAAAACCCCAACCACGCCGGTGATGGAGAAGAATGACGCGGTGGCCATCGGTGCCTCCAAGGCCTCCGACGAGGAGCCCCCCGTCCCCGTATAGGCCCTCGTCTAGGAATCGAAGGCAGCCGTCGTCCCCGTCCCCGCATCCACCGTAGCCATCGACGAGGAGGCCCCGCTGGTCTCGGGCAGATCCCGCTCGGCTGGGACCCCTACGAGGAGGTTGATTATATAAGGCCGGAGAACCCCTATGACACCAGTATCACCGACCCATGGTCGGAGGTAACTAGGGCTTTCTCCCCTTCCCTTGTTCTTCCCCTGTTCCCATCGTTGGATTCTAGATCATATGTCATTAGGGCACGGCTGTTCGTATTTTTACAGTAGCTAATCCTCTTGTGTTAGATCTCGTATTTCGATCCCCTGTTCGTATTTGAATACCCCTGTTCATAGTTGGGATCAGTATTCGATTGGTTTGATATTTTGGGAATAATCAGGCGATCTCAATCGGTTAATTTATGCAAATAATCAATCCCGATAATCAAAGTATCTCAATCATGTCCTTATTGCACTCTACTATTTTTTCCAACTGGAGGATAGCAGCGACGTCCGTAGTGATGACGAGTCCAAGGACACCAAGACTCGTCATGTGCTGAGGAGGCTGAAGTCCGACCAGTACAACAACTTCTTCGCCGGCGACGTGTACATGTGCCCCTTCTGCCCTACTAGGAGGCTCCATGCCACGGACTTCAACTCCCTTGTGAAGCATGCCAAGGACATGAGGACCTGCGGCGAGTCCGTGAACATCCACGACTTCATAGCCAACCACCAGGCGCTCGGTCTTCACCTCCGCAACCTTTAGAAGTTGGCTATCAAGGAGGGTTGCATGCCCCCGATCAAGCCCAATGCGCCCAAAGTCAAGGGACTAGGCAGCTAAAAGTGGAGGAGGCAGAGGCCCTCCTAGGAGAGGCCATAAGGGGCCACTAATCTGCTACTGCTGCTGCTGTAAAGCAGCTTCTTTTGTCTTGTCTATGTTGAACTTATCCGCTACTACTGCTGAGCAGCCTAATTATCGAACCTTGTTAAGTACCATACTATATAACATATATTAGCTGCTTTATCTACATCTACTTTGTTTACTGAATTTATTTATGGTGCTGGTTAGATTTTCTGCTCTAGATTTGCTACCAGATTCGGGAAAACGAGGGCCAAACAGAACAATGAATGAAGAGAGAACCTGCTCTAGATTCGCTACCTTTTTGGGAAAAAATAAAACTGTTAGTGAGAGAGAGAGGGGAAAAGGCACTCTTAAAAAGGCCAATCATAAAAATAACAAAAAAGAAAACTTCCAATTTGGGCGACATGGCGCATGTAACCACCAAACGTGCCTCACATGGTCCCACACCACGTCCACCATAATCAGCGAGAGATTGATGGCTGGTCCACTGTGTATCATGGCCCCACCTATTAGCATGTAACGGTCGTGGTGACATAACCTAACGCTCAATGCACGGCTCGCCCCAACGCGGTCCCACCGGTCAGCATATAACGGTCAAGCCTTTGACCTAATAGCATCCCCTCGTCCGAACGCATGTGAGGGTTTTGGAATAGAGGAAGGGCAAAAGTGAGGAAAAACTAAGTGGCTGGGGAAAACTGAGTACAACTAATGAACCAGGGGCATGAAAATAGAAATCCATTTATTATAATGACTCGTGCCTCATGAACATGATGACCTTGTCCATAAGACACCACCTTACTTGGGACGATAAAGAGTCTAGCTTGGGGAAGTTGATGAGTCCAAAATTGTAGCATATTTACCTTTTGTTTTGCATAAGTAGAGTAGGTTTTTTAGTATTTTACCGCGCATTCGAGCACATTTTGTCCTTGTTTCAACAGGATACCGAATTACTAAGTCTCTTATTAACAATATCAATTGGACCTGCCATATTATGTAGTAATATGGTGACGAGGGGTAACCTCGGCAATGCCCATGGTTATAGACTTAGGGTTTCATGGAAGATAGAACGCTGGGGATTTCGCCGGCTGATTAGACAAACAAGGAAGTCGAAATAGTCTGATTGATGTAGAAACTATGATTACAGATTACTCAAAGCTTCGGTGCCCCTCCGTTGGCTCCTCCCATCCTTTATATAATAGGCTGGGTCCCAACGCCGTATACGGATAGGTCACAAGTTACAATTACAACACTAGTACAATGTAGGTTTCTACTTATTTCTTGACTCCCAAGATAGCTTCTATACGCCAGATGCTCTCTGGACTTTCCTTTTACTTTTTTCAGCTTTGTGGGCTGCATGCCTTGGTACACTTAGGGTAGTAAATCATAGGGACCCGATTCGTCATGCCCATGTCAGTAGCCCCCGAGACTCCATCCGAGTCATAGATTCGGGTTGAGTCTCAAAGTCATTCCTATCTACAAATCGAAGATTCTCATAAGTAGATATTTTAACATATTTATATTTATTTTCATAGGGATTTGGTATAACAGGTCTGATGCATCCGATGGATCAGGAATCGGTTAATTGCTCCTGGGCAAAATCACTGTGAACCTACAACAAATTCAAGTCCCTAGGCCTAAACTCGGTATTTGCTGGCATAATTCAGTTCGAGCCGCTGAGGTCTTACCGGATCTAAATTCTAGTGCTTTTATTTCAGTTACGCAACGTGTCCGTCGGGATTTTTCATCGTATCGTGGATATGGATAATTTACTGGTAGAGCGCATTCGTGTGTGTTTGTCATGCTGCATAGGACGGATCCTGGGGTCTTACCTTCATGTCGTGGACACGACATTTAGACATATTACTATGGTGGGCGCGGTCTGCGGTTTTTAGATTTCATCCACTACCTTGTTTGGTTGCTCGAATTGCTGAAGTTGTCAGCTTTATTTTATCGGGAGAGATATAGGAGCTCCTAATGGGAGTAACCGATTGAGGATACAACCATGTAATGATCATAGATGAGTATACCCAACTTAATTCCTATTTCAAAAAAAATCATCAGGTTCGCGGCCAGCGCTCCCGATGGAGGAAATAATTTTGCAGCCCAAAAGTTGAGATGCCAAGGAAAAGCGGTACCCAAGTTGCTTGTAATCGGCCGTGTTGCCCACTGTTGGCGTTCCAAATACTTAGAGGGTCTTTTTTGGCATGAATTCAACTTAATGTCTGAATACAAAACATCAGGCTAACGTCCGTCAAGTTGGGACCCCCTATTAGTTTTCGCCATTATGCCGATGTCGTCATGGAGGCGTCGTTGCTACCACATACTCCCTCCGACCCAAGGCTTAATGCCTATAATTTTGTTGAAAAGTCGAGGGACTTGCCACCTTGCAGCGCTAGCGCCTGTATTCATTCCTTGTTATGTCGTCTTCTTCTTCCTCGGAGCAGCGATTTGTGGTCACGTCCATGGCGTGGAGCTGGGACACCATTTCCATTGGTGGTTCCGGGACGTGGACGGAATGACTCAGCCCCGCGCTCCTTCCTATCCCGAATCCCATCGTCTTCTCCTCTTATTCTTCTACCACTAGGATTTTCATTGACGGAATCGCCAAACCACTTCGCAAGATCGCAAGGCAAGAGGATTTCTCTAAAAAAAGGCTACATGATATGCAACAAATGGGTGTGCGCAAATAAATTGACCGGTAGGGTTTGACACGTGAAAACTAATGACACAAAGCACATGAGCTAAGGTGACGCAGTGGATAGAACAAGATGGCTGATAGCATGTATTAACGTGATAACACAGGGTGCATATATCCTCATTATTACTACTATTTTTAATCTCAGTTTACTCAGAAGATGGAACAGCCACTTCCACGCATCTCTCCATTGGACTTCTGTCCCCCTTGTTAACCACTACCTCGAAAATGCATTGATAGTTCCACCGTTCACCTGTCTCGCAGAAACCACTCTTCTTCTTCCTCCTCTGTCTTCTGCTTCCCCTACCGTCTTCTCCTTGCCTCCATGGAAGGACACACTCTAGAGACAAGATTCATTACCCATGGCAATAAGAAGATAGACGTCGTCTACATCAACGAGGAAGAGAGAGTGGTGCGAGTCCTGAGGATGCACGAGGAATGGCTTGAGAATGACGAGGACAAGTTCATGGGATTGGACCTCGAGTACACCTCGGAGGACCCATATTACGAGAATGAACTCGTTGTCCTTCAACTGTCCATGAGGAAACACGTCCTTGTCTACCACTTCTCCTGGTTTATAGATCTGCTCTCCGTAGTTAACCGCTTTGAGGGTTTTCTCCTCTTGTTCTTTATCCATTTGTTCATCTTGCAACTACTAAATTTTATTAGGACCAAATACATTATGATAATCCAACATTGAGAGTCTTGATCTTGCATTTACTAAACTTTTTAAAATTATATTCAGATGATGATCTTGCATTGACAAAACATTTGTAGTTACAAATTTTGGTCACGTGTTTTATGATGACAAACTACATACTTTTAGGACTAACAAGAAGTGTCCAGCACTGCGCCAATTTCTTGTAGAAGAAGGAATTGTTCTCTGCACTGTCGACAAAAGAACTAATTTTTCAAAATTTAGTCAAGAGGGAATTACAATTCCTGTGCACAAGTGGATTGATATTCAGAGTTTTGTCAAGATCATAGGGGGCTCGAGGAACGATGGAATGGCTACACTCGCAACTAGAATCCTTGATGAGTCATACGACACGATGAAGGCAGATTTCCTTATGGATAGGCACAATTTTTGGGAGGAGAGGCCGTTGTTTGAGATAAACCTGAAGTATGCAGCCATAGATGCTTATGTGACCTACCAGTTGTACATTAAGATCCATTTCTTTCTACATTTCCTTGTTTTTTGCCCCAGTTGCAAAAGGGAAGATGAGCTTAGGGGAGCCCTTTGTACCAAATGCAGTATAGCTGAGCGTGACGCTGCATATGCAAAGAAAATGGGTGCATCAGAAGCAGCCGACAGAGAGGCTGCAGCTGAAGCAGCAAATAGAGACGCTGCATCTTCTAGCGGCAACAACTAGGTCTATGATGCACCGCTAATTGTGCCGCAGGATGCTGAAGATAGGTAAGCCAAGGCAGATTCCAAGTGGGAATATTGCATTTCGTGAGCTATGGATGGCCAATAAGGTAAGCGATAGCTGGGTTGATCACAGTTGGTCTCCTAGGAACGATGGCAAGCGCCTCAAGTGGTCTGATGAGAAGTGAATTAAATTTTACTTACTTGTTTTATGTTTCTGTATGTGTTTAGTAGCTTGTCAAGATGGCTAGCACCTGAAGTGGTTCAAAGTGAAGTGAATTAAATTTTACTTCTTTGTGTTATGTTTCTGTATGTGTCTGGTAGCTTGTCAAGATGATAGCTCATTAACTTGTAGTTTGAAAGTGTACCTTTTTCCTCTCTCCCTAACAGGTATGTTTCTTTTTGCCCAAATTGGTAGCAAATCTAGAGCAGCTTCTTCCTTAGATCATTCGTTCACTTTTGGCCCTCCATTTGGCCCGATCTAGTAGCAAATCTAGAGCAATAAATCACACCAGGCAGAATACATACATTCATAAACAAAACAAATGTAGATATAGCTATGCGTAGCTAAATAGGATATAGCGATAGAAAGTAGGTTGCTTAACGAGGTTCGATAGATTCGCTGCTCAGCAGCCATCACACGCAATATACAAAATCAAAAGAAGCTGCTTAGCAGCAGCAGCAAACACGTTCAACCCCTCCTTGCCTATGAAGGGAATATGCCCGAGAGGCAATAATAAAGTGGTTATTATCTTATTCCATGTTTATGATAAATGTTTATTTTACATGCTAGAATTGTATTGATCGGAAACATCAATACATGTGTGTTTAATAAACAAAAAGGGTTCCTAGTTATGCCTCTCTTATAGACTAGTTTGTTGATTAACAAGATGATCAAGGTTTCCTGATCATGGACATTGGATGTTGTTAATAACAAGGTCACACCATTGGTGGAATGATGTGATGAACATTCATCCAAAGTATAGCATTACAATCAAAGTCATTATGTTTATATTGCTATAATATCATACGAAGTAATCTTTATCCTTAGACCATGAAATCATGTTAATTGCTAACACCGGAAGAGTATCTTGATAACATCAAACGTCACACCCTAACAGGGTGACTATAAAGGTGGGTTCAGTGCTACGAAGATGTTATGTTGAGGCTCATGGATCAAGAGTGGGATTTGTCCATCCCGATGACGGATAGATATACTCTGGGCCCTCTCGGTGATATCACATTGAAACAGCTTGCAAGCAAGTGATGTGATCACTAGAATGTTATATCACGGGAACAAGAAAAGAGTGCATGTCGGTAACGAGATCAAACTAGGTATGGAGATACCGATGATCGAATCTCGGACATGTAATATATTGCGGGACAAAGGGATTTAGTTACTAGCGTTAAAGGTTCTCACAATCACAGAAGTCATCGTTGAATGTGTAGGAGTCAGTATGGATCTCCAGGTCCCGCTGCTGATTATTGATCGGAGAGGGGTCTCGATCATGTCTGCATTATTCGCGAACCGTAGGGTGACACACTTAAGGGATACCGACACCATTTGGAGCAAATATGTTTCAGATAAAGATTTAAGAAAGCGCTGCAATTATATCAATAGACACCGAAACTGTTTCGGGTGAAATTGCTGAAATTGGTTCTGCATGTAATATTGAAATGTTGCAGGGGGTTTTATGTGAATGTTTGTTAATTAAAGTAATTAACAAAATTCTGAATAAAAATAATAAAAGAGTTTTATTAAATGAGAGAGCATTAAATTTGGAGAAATTTAATGCATTTAAAGTGGAGACTTTAAAAGAGAATGTGAATGGGCAAATTTATGTGGAGGGAGTTACCACCACATGAATGGAGGAGGTGAAGAGCCACCTCCTCCATGCGCTGGCCATGAAGGAGGGGCACCCCTCTCACACCTTCATACACACACCTCCTTGTGAAGGATCTCTCTCCTCCTCTAGTATTATTCCCCATGGTCTCGGATTAGCGAGATACATGTTCCCGGTGGCTTTATCTAGAAAGGAGTTGCTACTTCTGCTACTTTGCTGGAGCGAGGGACGGAGGTTGTCAGGGTACCGGACGTGTGTGCGATCACGGATGGACCGCTGCTTTGCGGTGCTGGACTTGGTGGTGTTGGAGCTGGATCTGATGGACGTGCTGGAGCTGGACCTGCTGGACTTCTTCACGATCTTGAGATCGGCAAGTGTACGACTACATCAACCACGAGTTCCTACTCGTTAACAAAGCTCGTTTTCTACGAGGGTAAGTTCTCTTTGGATGTATGTCCACCCGTTGCTTTGTACCTAGTAGATAGATCTTGGCGTGTAGTTCACACCGTAGGAAATTTTTTGTTTTCTATGCTGCGGACCCAACAGTGGTATCAGAGCCTGATCTATGCGTAGGTGCTTAGCACGGGTAGTATACATATGTTGATATGTGGGCGATGATGATCATGTTATTGCATCTTCTATGTATTTTGGATATTGGTGGCATAGTGGGATGAAGCGGCCCGGACCAACCTTACATGTCATCGTACATGAGACCGGTTCCACGACTGACATGCAACTTGTTTGCATAAGTGGCTGGCGGGTGTCTGTCTCTCCTACTATAGTCAATATCTGATTTACAACGAGTTGCTAATAACTTAGTTATCCTCGTTGTGGTTCATGTTCGTAGGTAAGAACGGTTCTATCTCTGAAAGCCCTAAGCCACGTAAAACTTGCAATTCATAAATTAGAGGCGTCTAGTTTAAATCGTTGTTGGGCTAGTGTCTTGATATGGTATTATTGTAAGTAGATGTATGATAGATACTCTTACAACACATTCAACGTGTAAGTTCCATAGACCTTGGCCTTACACACAAAGGAATGATAGAGATTATACCACGATGCAAATGATAGAGATCAAATGCATAGACTATATCATTCACTTTATACATTAGATGTTAGCATCTTATACTGCTAGTTTGGCGCTTTCTGTAGCATTGTAAGATGATCCCTCTTTTAGATATCAAGATAAAAATGTGTTCTTCCTTAAGTATGCACCGTTATATGGATCGTGTTTCGATACATCACGTGATGATCGGGTGTTCTCAACTCTACGCTTTCGTGCAACGGGTGTAAGACAGTTTTACACACGCGAATACTAAGGTTCTTACTTGGCGAGCCTAGCATGTACAGACATGGCCTCGGAACACGGACCGAAAGGTTAAGCATGAGTCATATAGTTGATGTGATGACCATATTGATGCTCGCCTTTGAAGCTACACCGACTCACGTGATGATCGAACTTGGTGTAGTGGATTTGGTTCATGTAATCACCAAAAAGGCACGAGGGATGTCGTTTTTGAGTGGGAGTTCATTTCTAATTTGGATTAGTCGAACTCAATTTGTCATAAACTAAATCAAAGTGAATTTGCATAATTTGTTGTAGTCATTGGTATCTATTCACTACCTTATGCTTAGTTTTAATTGAGATAATAGAACTATAGAATTCTGGATATTTACTTTACGAACTGGTATCGTATTGTTTTGAATGTCAATTTAAAGTTTATAAGTCCTATTGCAAACTTTCAGCAAACTCTATTTACTCCATGAAGTTTAATAAGTAGTATTAAATCAAGTGTAAGAATTCCAATGTTAGTATCTAAAGTATCATGTTTGCCTCCATGATTATTGATAGTCAAAAGTTGTTTTAATATCAAGATTATATTGGAGCTGAAAATTGTTTCAGAAACCATCATGTGTGAAAGATATTGTGATATCTGAAACAATGTTTTTGGTTGCATTATGATAGAGTATAATTTAGCAAAATACATGTTCTCATATTGTATGAGAATTTGTGAAGGATGAAGATGCTAGGCATCCGAATCTACCAAAAAGGTTTTGGGAACTGATATTATACTCGCGATTTTTCCTTATAGGCTATAGTAGCTTGATCATGAAAGTTGTCATGATAAGGATGAATAGAAGATGTAAGTAAAATGTTTACTACACTAATAGATTACTAAAGAATGGATTTTTGAAAGAACACCAAACATTTGATGATGGTGATCCACTTCAAAGTGCAAGTACAAAGGTATCAGTATTTGACTATATACTCTTTGTACCATGTGTCATGTTGATGACACCACTATTGATGTTGATAGATTCTTTTAAAAGAAAAGGAATTGTTGAAAGAGAATCTATAAAATATTTGGCAGAAAATAAAAGGTTGGAGATGTCCAACTTGGGTTTATAGAAGATATACATGTTATGGCTATATTCCTTGCTTGTTAAACAATGTGGTTCTGAGGTATTGGATACCGAATTGGTTGGTATGAAGTGTCATACAGGACAACGCAATTCATGAACTACAATGGCCTAAGTAACCAGTAAGAGAATGAGTGATGATGTTCATCGAAAACAAATAAAGTGTTATTGTGTTTTTCGTTGTCATCAAACCAAGCCTTCAAGATTTGTTTAAATAATTGTTATTTTGTTCTGGTATTATGAGAACAATGGTTGTTCAAATAATTACTATATTCCATAAAGGATGGATGAACTTTTACAAGTCTAGTTGGAGAAATCACATCCATAAACACTATTGCTAAAATGTCGCAAGACAAATGATTAAAAGATCACTTATGAAGTGACATCGCTGTTTGAATTATATTTGAAAGAAAACATGAAGAAACTCCATGTTGATGGAATTTTGGAGTCCTTGATTTTGATCAATTGACGCATATGAGACTTTCCTTGAGATAATTGAAACTCCGTTCATAGGCCAAAGAGGAACGGATGACTAGCTTATTGGAAATTGTGCATGCTGATGTGCATAAGTCCATTATGTGTATCCATATGCGATGGATCTTTTTGCTTCATATGCTTTCTTCAAGAATTTGAGTGAATATATCTGTATATTTACTTAATAAGGAAGAAGTATGAAACATTTGAAAGTTGTTCAAAGACTTTCAAGATGAAGTGAAAAATCATTGTAACAAGAAAATAAAGAGTTTATGATTCGATCATAAAGGAAGATATTTGAGTTACATGTTTAGCAAAAACACCTAAGACTTGAGGAATTGTTCCATGATTTGTGTTCCCCGATAAACCATAGGAGTATGGCATATTCGAGAGATGAAATCAAACCATGTTTGACATGGTAAGATCAAGGGTGTCATTTATAAAACTGCCATTATGTTTTAAGGATTGAAGCTTTAGAGACTACCGCTTTTACACTTAAAAGAGCACCATCGTGATCCGTTGAAATGACACCATATGAGTTATGGTTTGGGATAAAACCCGAATTGTCTTTTCTTAAATTTTGGTATGCTATGCATAAGTAAAATGTTTACAACCAAAGTCGGATAAGCACGTCTTTGTAGGTTATCCCAAAGAATTTGTTGGGAATTTCTCCATAACACCAAGGACAAAAGAGTTTGTTACTTGGAACGTCAAGTTTCTTGAGAATGAATTTTTCGTGAAAAGTTAAGTGGGAGGACAATAGAACTTTGATAAGGTTGTTGAACCTTAGCTATATGTGCTAAGTAGCGCAGCGCCCGAAAGTGTCCCGGTGGCAGCCACAATGCTCATGACTCCCGTGATTACAAAGGTTGTGATCTCGGAGATTAGAGTTCCTATTGAACCGTGTGGGTCGGTAAGAATCAAATAGTAAGATTTGATAAGCAAGTCGTTATTGTTTTGACAATGATGAACCGACTACATGCAAAGAAGCGATGATGGGCCCTGACTCCATAAAATGACTAGAAGTCATAGAATCCATGATAGTATCCATACACGAGAAATCAAGTTTCTGAACTTGGAAGACCCTCCGGAAAGGCGTGAAGCCTATCGGTCGTGTTTGGATCTATAAATAAATAGACATGGATGTTTGGCATCTATGAAATAGTCGACATGTCGGAAAGAAGTTTATGACAATGTTCAAGGAGTTGACTATGACAAGATTTGATCTTTCATAGCGATATATAGTCTTGACGGATTAATGTAGCAACCACTACATATAATTTGGTATATGGTAGTTGAATAAACAAAACAAGGTTCTTATAATAGAACGGTAACCTAGGACATGTACATGACATGGTCCGAAGGGTTTTGTTAATTCAAAGGGTGCTAAAAGGGCATGTAAACTTCAATAGTTGAAGTAAGCATAGCGGAGTTGGAATCTTCACCATGATGAAACTGTTAAAAGAGTTTAAATTCATCGGAGATGATGAAGATGCTTGCATTTGCAAGAAATTAAGTGGGAGCGCTGAGACATATTTCTAATACATTATGTACAGGACATATTGTCGATTGGAAATGATGTATCTTGTATTGACACAAGTTAAGAATTTCATTAAAATAAGATTTCGATGAAAGACTTGGACAAACCCGGAATATTAGGCTTCAATATCTATATGGATAGATTAAGGCGCTAATATGGTTGTGCCAGACATACATATATGAGATATTGAAAGGGTTCAATATGGAAACAACAAGAAAGGTTTTTGCTGCATGGAAAGGATTGTATCAAAATTCAAGTGTTTCAACACTTGGTGAGTAAAATCACATGAAGATTTTGATCGATTATACCATGATATGTATATATCAGAATGTCCTATGCTCTAAATGTTATGAGCATATACCAGAATGATTCATAAGATGATCATTGGACAATAGTAAAGATATTCTTATGAGCTTTTGAAGAACTAAGAATATATAATGTATAAGTGACAATTAGTTAAAGGTAGTTCATTGTAAAGTGTTACATTGATACTAGTTTTGTCACAAGATACAAATTAAATTTATCTCAATTTAGACTATGGGTGGCACAATATAATGGAAAGGATGTTCCATGATGGATTTGGATGGGTTCCAAAGTTGAGACATTGTGACGGATACTACAACAAAAAGGGCTAAGTATATAACTGCTATAGTAGCAGCAAAGGAGGGCATTTGTGTTAAGTAGTTTGTTATCAAACTAGGTGTGGTTCAAAGTGGGCTAATACTATGAAGATATATTGTGTGACAATAATATCAACATATTTTGAGCCGAACGAACTAAAGGTCTCACCAGAGGACCAAATTTATACAATGCCATCTCATTTGAGAATGAGTGATGCGTAGAGACACAAAGACATGCAAATACACACGGACCTGAAACTGTCAGATCCGGAGATTATGTTAATCACTAGCAATTGCGTATATACAACACCAGAAAGCCATAGGTGTTCAATACGCAAAGTTTTTCAAACTAGATTATTGACTCTAGTGCAAGTGGGAGACTGAAGGGAATATGCCCGAGAGGCAATAATAAAGTGGTTATTATCTTATTCTATGTTTATGATAAATGTTTATTTTACATGCTAGAATTGTATTGATCGGAAACATCAATACATGTGTGTTTAATAAACAAAAAGGGTTCCTAGTTATGCCTCTCTTATAGACTAGCTTGTTGATTAACAAGATGATCAAGGTTTCCTGATCATGGACATTGGATGTTGTTAATAACAAGGTCACACCATTGGTGGAATGATGTGATGAACATTCATCCGAAGTATAGCATTACGATTAAATTCATTATGTTTATATTGCTATAATATCATACGAAGTAATCTTTATCCTTAGACCATGAGATCATGTTAATTGCTAACACCGGAAGAGTATCTTGATAACATCAAACGTCACACCGTAACAGGGTGACTATAAAGGTGGGTTCAGTGCTACGAAGGTGTTATGTTGAGGCTCATGGATCAAGAGTGGGATTTGTCCATCCCGATGACGGATAGATATACTCTGGGCCCTCTCGGTGATATCACATTGAAACAGCTTGCAAGCAAGTGATGTGATCACTAGAATGTTATATCACGGGAACGAGAAAAGAGTGCATGTCAGTAACGAGATCAAACTAGGTATGGAGATACCGATGATCGAATCTCGGACATGTAATATATCGCGGGACAAAGGGATTTAGTTACTAGCGTTAAAGGTTCTCACGATCACAGAATTCATCGTTGAATGTGTAGGAGTCAGTATGGATCTCCAGGTCCCGCTGCTGATTATTGATCGAAGAGGGGTCTCGATCATGTCTGCATTATTCGCGAACCGTAGGGTGACACACTTAAGGGATACCCTCTTCGATGGCCACCCGCTGGAGGTTTTGGAGGTGAATGCCGAGCTCCTGGTGTTCAGCGATGTAATCGTTGACGTTCATGGTCTGGCCGACTTTGGGCATGCACCCTCTGCATGCATCATGGCATAATTGAAGTCGGTGCCGACGAGTCTCGTCCTGCAGAAGGGGCAACTGTATACGCCACCAGCAAAGAAGGCATAGTACTGGCCGGCCTACAGCCTCCTCAGCACCTGATGAGTCTTGGTGTGCCTAGACTCGACATCGCTGCAGACGTCGTTGCTGGACACCTATTGGAAAAAAATGGAGGATTAGATGATGTAAGAAGATCGAGCAATTGAAATACGAATAACCGAACCCTAATAACCAAGATCTAGCATCCAAAGATGGGAACGAGAGAAGAACCGAGGACGGAGAGCAAACTGTAGCATCCCAATTGTCTAACAATTGCAATGCTATTTGCCTAGTCTATATATTTCTACTTCCTACATATCATTTATTGCATCATCATTATATCATGCTCATGTCATCATGCCACATTGCCTTTGAGCATCATATAAAAACCCCTTTTAATCTGGTTCTTCTCTCATATGCATTTGTATTCTTATTAATTGCATTTGACTCTTGATACATTGTAGTTGGTTTTTGATATATTACAAATGCCCAAAGTGATTTGAGGGCATATCTCTTCCTCTCCTTCCATCTACTAGTTTAACATTAGTTTTCACTTGATACCATCTATTTATATTCCAACCATACTTTATATGGGAGCATTGTTATCTTTTGGTATTTCAAAATCTAGCTCACGTATGAAGGTTATGGATCTTCTTTTATCTTACATATGATCACATGGCCTTCTACATTGCATGGCCCATGCACTACTAGTGCATCTCCCCACTCTATCTTTTTCTTTTGGAATTATTTGAGATGTTTGTTTAGATTTAAATAAAGCAAGCAAGAGTTTTGATTTAAACCAAATTAAAGCAAACAAACCTAAACTAAATCCTTTCACCTTCCTATCCAAGAGTAGGCAGTCCTACAGCCTCACACACATACTCATGCATGCTACATGCCCATGCTTACACACACTTACACCTTTCTTCACACACACACGTGCACCGATGAGCTACACTTCTAAGCTAGCTGAACTAAACTTCCTGGTGCATGTTCTGATCAGCCTAGCTACACGCGCGTCGCTGCCTCAGGACTCTCTCTTTGAATCTGAAAATTGTTGTAATTGTTTTCTGAACCGGCCTGCACCCGACCTTCCTTGCAACCTGGTGCCACCCGATCCCTCCCATCTCCAGGTCCGTTTGAACCATGAACAATAGTGGACAGCGTGACCGACCCGGGAGCACTGTTTCTCTCCTTCCCTCGCGCCCATGTGAGTGCCCACCGAGCAAGGACAACAGCCACGCCCCGCTCGTGCCCCTTCCCACCTACCTGCAGATCGGGATCGAGATCCAGCAGCCCGGTCTCCGCTTTCTTCCCCTCCAACAGGCAAGAGGCCATGGCCACCTTCATACCCGTCTAAACCCTAGCTCTGACCAGATCGATTGGAGGCGGTTGGAGCCATGCAAGAGGGAGGCTTGGAGTCCAGGAACCTTTGCCGCCCTCCTCACCATCACCCCGAACTAGGAGACGCGCCGGAAGTTTGCCGGAGCAGCAGCGCCGCCACCATGACCGTGACAACCAGAAGCAACCGGTCTGCGAGTACCTCTCGAGTTCGCCTCCGCTCCAGCAAGCTCGACTCGCTAGGCAACGTCCTGGTGAGCTCCTCTCATCCCCATACAACACCTCCCTCCCTCTCTCGCTGTGCTTCGCCGACGGGTGCGCCGCCGCGCGCAGTCGCCGTCAGTAGAGCACCAACGCCTGTTTTCTGCTGTTGATGTTCATCGAGACATAGCCGTCCCCATAATTCATATCCATTCGTGAATCCTGAACCAAAGTTATAGCCTGAACCTTCCTCTTTCCAACGCACCGTCGCACGTCCAAAACGAACTAGCGAAGCGTTCGCAAGCTTGCCCGCAAGTCGCGCCGCTGTTGTCCGACAGACACACGTGCCTACGAACAACGCCTGTTCTTCGAGTCCAAGACGAACACACAACCAACCGTTTTGTTTAAAGAGGTAATTACACCCCAGATCCCGCAAGTTGCGTCTGATGTGCATATTAGTACATTAAGTTGTAAATGGGGGTACCGTAGTCCTAGATCTTGTCTCACGGATCGTTTCTCGTTCTCCGTCGCTCAGGTGCCGACGTGTGTGATGCCACGGTGGCAAGTGACACACGCCTTAGGTGGTTAATCTTTTAGAAAACTCCCTGAGTGTTTTAGACATTACAAATATATCGTCGTTAGTTAACAGGAGTGGACGGTTCCCCTGGATGGCGAGTTGAGAAATCGAATCCCCAAATCGGAGTAGGGACGGCCATGGTGTCCGGCGAGGTGGAGGTTGAATGCGTAGGCGGCAGGAAGGGGAAGTGCGGGGCTCGTTCGACGGGTTCGATGGAAGCTCTGAGAGGCCGCAATCTGAGCTCGCGGGTGTCGCCGGCGACGGCGGCGTCGTAAGCAGTCGTGGCATCGTGGACGGCAAGGGCAGAATCTGGTACAACGGTGAGGTCTCAACTAGATTAGTGCTTTGTAAATCCTGTGATTTTGTCTAGTCCTTACCGTCACTAACTAATTTCTTATAATGCGTCTCTGCGTGTGTATGCAGGTCTGAACGGAAGCAAAGGTTTCCATGCCTCCAACAAGGTTGTGCGTGCTCGTGTGTACGTCGTCTTGTGACAGGCTGATGGCGTCGCTCGATATGCTCCCGTCTCGTGTGCGTCCCAGCAGAAATCGTTGTTGCTAGTTCCAAATCGGCAGATCAAGATTTTCAGTGGGGAACGTGGCCCTGTACTGGCAGCTAGCACGGGTAAAATGCTAGATTAATAAGCAATATCACTCGTGGACAAAACTGAAGACACTAACATCTCTGACTGTAATTTCTGCTTGCTCTTTTGTTTGTATAGGTAACATTCAAGCTTCGATGTCATGCTGATTTCCAGTACCAGTACCAGGACTATTGAACTAGGACCAGCAATTGACAAGCAGAAATTAGGAAGAAGAAAATGGGAACATGGTCAGGAAGATAACTGAAGTGCGAATCGAATTACAGCCACTGAAGGCCAAGAAGAGTAAAATGAAGACAAATCGCGGGAAGGAGCTAGGAAGGAGACAAGAGAGAGATGACCATTGTTTATGTAGTAGAAGACTTTATATAGTAATGTGTGTAATTAGTGCATTGCTTAACATGAGATTTGTGTAAGGTACCGAGTTCTGAATGTGGTGTGTATAAAAGAAGCAAGTTTTTATATTTCTAGATGTAGTGCTGTTGTAATTCTTATGGATTTTATTTAATAAAATGAGTTCAAATTCAGTGCAAATGAGTGATGTGATGCTTGCAAACGAGTGCAAAATCAGTAGAAACTAAACTGGGTAAACAAACTGACTGATGTAACAAATTAAACTGGGTAGAAACTAACATGGCTAAACAATCTGAACATGGTTTTTCTGTTGCAACAAACTCAACTCATATTACATAGAGAAATGACATTTAAATATCAGTAGAAAGTAAAACTGAGTAACCATATTACATAGAGAACTTCCATTTTAATATCACATAGAGATATGATTCATATTCATAGTGCAAATAAACTAAATCAACTGACAGACAACTGCCATTTAAATATCACACAGAGATATGATTCAAATTTGTAGTGCAAATAAATTAAATGAGCTCACAAGCAAAGTAAAAAAAGATTGCAGTTCACATGATTTGTGTCCACTATCACAAGAAAAATCGTACGCTAACTGTCAGTATCATCATCACGTGGTGCACTCTGACTGACTGCAAACTCTAGCACGCCAGGAACCACTTCAGAATTGAGGTCTGGAAGTCGTGTTGCTCTTGTCTCCTGTTCATCACCAAAAAGCATGTAGTATGCACTTCCAGGGCCTGTGCTGTATCCTCTTGCTCTGTTAGCAGCTTGAGCTTCTAGATCTTGTGTATTTGGTCTGGTACCAACTTCAGCTTCATGACCTTGTCTAGTTGGACTTGTAGACATTTGATCAGCAGTTCTTTTCTTCCCTCTAACTCTGCTACTCCCACCTTGTGCTGGTCGTTATTTTCTTTTTGACGGTTCTCTAGTTGCACAACTTCTTCCTCTGCCTCTTCCCCTTGGATTGCCTCTAGTAGAAGCAGTTGTGACCCTCACTATCTTCTGGAATGCTATCTCTTGCAGCTGCAACAAATGCATTCTCTGGCAAAGGACCAAGTACCCTAGACACTAGCACATTGTTCATCTCCTGCCAAAAATGATGGAAATCATTGCACAACTATATAAGTAAGAAAATTGTGTACAATAGTGTTCGAAGTATTTGCACATACCTCCTGTCCCAATTGATACACCATGCTGTCCACTTGATGTGTTGGATCCCTAGTTGGGTCTACAGTGTGTGGGATGACATGTGAGCACACCCAATATTTATTATTCACCTGAAGAATCTCTAGGATATCAACATCTTCATCATCCCCATGAATTTCTCTTTGCTCCTGTACCTGCCTCTCAACAAATTTAGCATGCCCTTTCTTATTATGATTAGGTTTTTCAGAGAGACAACAGTGCATTGTGACTCCAGCTTTTGTTGATATTTTGACACCTTTCTTGAATTTCTCCTCAGGTGCCTTTTTCCTGTTTTTCTTCAGCCTACCCATGACCTTAGTGAACAAAGGAGGATGAATGTTCACTCCATTCATTTTCTCCCAGAAATGTCTGCCTCTCGGTGGAGCCAAGTTATAGGCATATGCTTTCATGAATGTATCAATTGTATAACAGCTATGGACAAGATTTTCTAGGTTTATTTTATCATTTCTACAACATGCTATCACATGATGACATGGAATCCCAGTTAATTGCCACCTCTTGCAGTCACATGTTCTTGCCTTCATGTCAACATTATAGTGTTTCTCTAGCTCATGTGAGGCCACCAAGAACAAGTGGTTACCTGCAGGTTTTACACTACATTCGTTGCTCCATTCTGTGAATTTGTCGAGTTTCTTCTTTATTTTGGGACATATCCTGTTTCTAATGGTGTATGCTCCAAGTGCCTGCCTTGCTTCCTCGACATCACTGAATACCAGCCCAACTCTGAACATCGGATTGTCCATGTCAATTGCAGGATCAAATGCCTTGAACTTGTTCTTCAGTAGCTCCATTTCTTCATCTAACATATTCAGATCCTCGTCCTCAAGAGCAGATTCATCTTCATTTTCAAGACACACTTCTTTATCATTATGGTAATTGACATCTGTATCAACATTCTCGGCAAATAAATCGTCATCCCCTTCTTCAGCATCACAATCACTGTCATATAACTCACTGATACTATCACTGTCATCATCTGAATGGCTTTGCTCTAGAACATAATCCTCATATTCATTATCTATGTGCCTCTTCTCTGAAGCAATCACTTCTGAACTCGAAGCTTCACAATCAATGGATTGACCTGCTACTGGCATTTTACTAGGACTAATCACTGGAGGTATGCTTGGGCCTGCATTGATGTTAGGAGCAGCTCTCGTGCTCTCCAAAAAGAAAGATCTATAAACAGAACAAGGGTTTTCTCAGTCTTGCTTGCAGTGATCATATTAGCAGTGTCTGCATCTGTCTCCACAGGGACTAGTCCTTCGGTTATTTCCTTCCCTGGAGGAGACCAGTACACATGAAGTTTACCATTCCTCTGATAGCCCAGCATGAATAATATTTCATCAACAAGTCATGGACCAAGTCCCAGTATAGCAGTTGTCAAAAAACCCAGTTGATGAACTGATATATGACAAATCGCCACGTAATCCACAAAAAACCCATTGTGGCACACTTCTATTGAAAACAAATCACTATTGTCTCCTGCATTCAACACTGTTTGCAATAATATTAGATCACAAGTAATTAACTTTGCTAAGTGAACATTGCAAAACATCAGTCTAACTACAGCAGATAGCACACTTATTCAGAAAATTCAAACGTTTATCTGATATGACTGAACCAACTAACAACCTATTGATCTGACCGAACCAACTAACAACAATGTTTGAATGGATAATACGATGAATACAACACTGTTTCGGCAGCTAGCACACTAATTCACAACACTGTTTCAGCAGCTAGACTTTTATGCTTTCACGCATTCAGAAAATTCAGACTTTAATGCTTCACCACTTTTAGGCGGAAAATCACCACTCTTGTCTCTTGAGTGGAGTAGGACATGCACTTTATAACAGTGGTGGAGCCAGACACTCACAAGATACTTGCTTGCTTCCACAAGACTGAACTTTTTCCCAACACAAGCTAGCTGCAATCTCTAAATACGTAGTCTTAGCAGCTCAATGGACGAGCTCGGGCAGCTGGCCAAGGACGCCAGGAGCTGGCTCCGCCACTGCTTGGTAAAATTATTGTGACGAAATTAAAACGAAAACAGAGCCCAATCTTCTCTCCGAGTCGCTGGCGGAAAAAAGGGAATCAAGCACACTACAATCCCTATGAAATTGGTACAAATTACTGGCCCAGTCCTATAATCGCCAAAATAGAACCGACTTATACTAGCTGAAACCACTCAAAATCTCTAAAACGACACCGATCTTGGGGCGCCTGAAGAACCATACCTAAACCTCATCAGTTCGAACAGCAGGTTGGTCGGAAGAGAAATTAATTGGTTACCGTAGTCCGGCGGGTCCTCATTCCAGTCGCGGAAGTGCAGGTCTGGCGACATCTCGCTGGAATCGACGGCACTACGTACGGAAGAGCGATCGTGAATTCGTGATCGCCGCCGCAGCTGAAACTGCCTCGAGAAAATCACGCCGCGTGCGACTAAAAGACAGGCGGTTTCCTCCCCGTAAATTCCACTTGGCTAGCTACGTGGAAGACCCTTAGTGCCATCTATGAAAATCAGAGGGACAAAAATGCAAAAACATTCGACCGGCAAGAGTCCAGCGTGTCACCATTCGGACGACCTTGATCTCTCTGTTTCGGAAAGACAAGATTTGGGACTACGGTACCCCATTTTACAACTTAGTGTACTAATTTGCACATCGGATGCAACTTGTGGAATGTGTGGTGTAATTAGCTCTTTGTTTAAATCTTGCATTAACTTGTGCTTCTATCTGTCTTCTATCCAACGAGCCGCTGCATGCCTAGTTTGGTTCACCCATTCGCTCGGAATCGACCCCGAAAACAAGCCCGATCTCACAGTCTGTTGGTCTCGATCAAGTTTCAGTCAACCGTGTTATTATGGCCCTGTTCTCAGCAAGATCGCGTCCTACACAGTTCTCTTTAGCGGATCTTCTTCGCACACATTCCTAGAGGATTTCACCTTCTATCCGATGCAACAAACGGCTCCCCCTTTCGGGCCCGGACGCGCTCACAGTCATCTTTGCAAGATCGCAATATCTCGCAGCGACCTGGCTGATCTTCAGTCTTGCCGTCGTCAGTTTCTTCAAAGCCAACGGTGTCAGCCGCCCGTTAAAATGACAACGAATCGAAAGGTAACACAGATTCACCTTCAGTCCACTGGTTCCGGACTTGACCCTTGTGCCGTGATCTGTGAGGTCGTGAGTTCGAATTCCCGTTGCGCCCTTTTTTTTTAATTCCCTCACGCTGACACCACGACCCCACCAGTCAGTCTCTTCGCTGCCACTCCACCAGGTCGACTCGGTCAACGTTTTCCCTACCCCACAAGCCGGTGGATGTGGCTGGGTTCACTCCAGTAACAAAAGATTTCCACATTTTCACAATTAACAGAAAATTCTACTCACTCCGTTTCAAAATATAAGATGTTTTATCTTTGTGAAACAAGTGTATCATCTCTTTTAGCGTCTAGGTTCATTCCAAACTTAGATGAATCTAGACACTAAAAAAAGTCCAGATACACTTCTTTCACAAAGCTAAAACATCTTATATTTTAAAACGGAGGGAGTAGAATCTATACTATTCCCTCCGTCCCAAAATAACTGACGTGGGGGAGAAAAAATTTCAGCACAGGTCAATTTTACAGATCAATCCTGCACAATCCATATCCGAACAAAACGATCCATCCTAAAAATCGATCATTTCCGCCTCTAGCTCTGCTACGCCGGCAATAGATATCTTCGGCTGCCGCGCGCCTCGGCGTCTCCATCTGCAGTGCACGTCCGCATCACCGTTGCCCCAGCACAGCGCGCATCTCCAGCTGCCCAGCATAGCCCACGTACGCGTCTCCAGCTGCCCCAGTACAGCGCGCGCGCCTCCATCCGGCCAGCCACCGTCTCTAGCTACCCCAGCTCTGCTTCCAGCTTCCTCCTCCTCCTCGATCGCCAGCACAGGGATAAGCTCAGAGGGCAGCTCGCCGTCGGTCTCCATTGCCCGTCACAGCCACTGAACCATGCCTTCTCTGATGCTTCTCCGACGCGTGGGTACAAGTCACATCTGCCGGCCGCACGTGGGTGCTGCTTCAGAGCCCCCACCTCGCCGCTGAACCACGCCTCCGTCGGTGCTTCTCCGACACGTGGGCGCGAGTCACATCCGCCGGTCGCACGTCGGCGCTGCTCCGTAGCCCCCACCTCGTTGCCTCCCTTCGTGACCTCGACGCCGAGCTCGCCGTCGTCATCCCCACCATCCTTTGGTGGCCGTCTGCGCAGCGGCCTCTCGGGTGCGTTGCTGCTCCGCGCTCGCCACCAGCTCCTGCTCTCCTCCGCTGCTTGCTGCTGCTCCACCGGCGATGAGGAGGAGGCGTGGGAGTCAGAGACGGGGAGGAAGGGGAACGCGAGGTGGGAGTCCGGACGAAAAATTTCAGGTGAAAAAGTGGAGGGCTATTTTTGCAAAATAGCCAGCGCGTCAGTTATTTCGGGACGGAGGGAGTATTAAATTGCTCGAGGTCTTGATGGTTGGTACGTCTTCGTCCGTCCTTAGATTTTCCCACTCGAGCGTAACCTGATCGATTTATACACTCAGAAACCTGATCGATTACGGTTGAAGCATATTTTAGGTAAGTAAAGAAGATTGATTTCTCGGTCCAACGTTTCCATCTGTCAAACGTTTTGATCGTTCGCTCCTCAATCTCGAAGCATACCAATCCAAACTTGAGTATCCTCATATCAGACCGGATTCGTGCTCTTCTTACCTCGTGTGAGCCTTTAAATTAGGAGCAATTACATCGATCAGACCCGAGTCGTCTTCTTCTCTTGCCTTGTCTGAGCCTTAAAATTATGGCCCATCAATTGCCGTCATCAAATCGATCGAAGCATATGATTAAAATTGAGCGGTCGACGGTCAATTGCCATCATCAAATCGACCGAAGCATATGATCAAAATTGAGCGTTCAAGACAATCTAGGCTTGCGATCGAATTCGAGCGTTCCTCTCGGAGCTAGCGATTAAGCGGGCAAACAAGAACAAAGGCGGTGACCACAGTGGATGGAAGCAAAGTTGACGAGGTCATGGGTGAGAAGAGCGAGATGATCAGGCTGCTCAGCTCCGACGGCAGTCGTCTGACATCATGCACGAGGCGACCGAGCTGTCATATCCACCGCATGATCGCCACCGAGTTCGATGACCCTGCCAAGGCCATCTACCGCCTCTTTACGTGCAAGAACGAAGCCCTACTGGCGTGGCGGGCACAGTCGGGCCAGCGCCGTCTCCCTGCACATTGTGATAGAAGTCAAGGTAGGCGCTTTGTTCGTAGTGCAGGACGAGCTGCGCGGGTGAGGCGAGCTGGTGGCCAGCGCCTGGTGGGGTCGGGCGATATTGTACTGATGCGTAACTTCGATGTTTTTTATCTACAAATGCTCAATATTTCCATTAGTGTGGGAGTGAATTCCACATTTTTACCCTCTATTTGTGTATTTATGACACTAATTACCCTATTTAGTAGAAGTTGTACCCGAATGCCCATTTAAGATAATTCTGAGCATGGTTTTGCCCCGTTTTAGCATTCATCACATGTTCTTGGATAAGGCCAACATGTTAGGACGATGTGCTCTAGGAAAATATGTCAAGATCGGAGGGCATGGTCGCCAATCATATCCACCCTTCTCTGCACCAAATGTTCTATTCTTTGTTGCCATTTCTATAATTTCGAGGCTCAATCCTCATCTTACACCTTGTCCAATGGATATGCATCATAAATGAGCGTTTAAAGTTTCAAAACAGGGTAATTTAGATAAATTTTTACTACATAGGGTAATTAGTGTCACAAAGGCACAAGTAGAGAGTAAAAAGTGGAATTCACTCTTAGTCTTAGTGTGGAGATTCAGTAATATGCTCCTAGGTTAAGTTACGCATGATGCATTCTGTACTTAAAAAAACAGATACACGGCGGCAGCCGAAATCAAGCGGATCGCATGGCCGGAGGCAAAAGGCTAGAGGCTCGCATGGCGATTGAAACAAGAGCACATGAATGAGAGAAGGACAAGCGTCCAAGGCTCAAAGTCGAAGCTATGGTACTGCATTGTCTCTCCTTGGCGACGAAGCTATGGTACTGCATTGTCTCTCCTTGGCGACGAAGCTATGGTACTGCATTGTCTCTCCTTGGCGAGCTGCCCTTGCCTGCCGGTGTGAAATTTTTGTCCAATCTTCAAATTTGTGATTTGTTGCACAGTTCCCTTGCCCCGTATTCAGAAACAAGTAGTAGTGGTGAAGTGCGGCACGATTCTGAACATGCAGAAAAAATAGCGTTCAGGGCTTCACGGTCTGCATGCAGTTGGCTCTACAGGTACAACCTCCTGCAGTTAAGAGTTCATCCATTGCACATGAAGCTTTTGCGTGGAGATTTAATGTGCATATGATCCAAGAATATGGTCTCCAATTATTTGTTGTATCACCTTGGAGATGTTGCATTGATCAAAAGCAATATCGTTTTATGGTAAATAAAGATGATAAATTGTACTACATAAAAGTGTTGAATATATAAGCAATAATCCATACGATTTAATCTAAATAATAAACTGAAAAATCATGATATACAGATAGTACCAAAACTAATTATGCAGATCAACAAAGTAGATGAACAGATTACATCTAAATAAGATAAACCTATCACATCTACACCGAACGCTAGAATAAGGAACTCTAGCAGAATCTAAAATAAAAATTCAGTATTACGTACGGTAGAGCAGCGGCAGCAGCAGCCGCGGCAGTAGCAGCAGCAGTAGCTGCAGCGGTGGTAGCAGCGTCGTCAGTCATGTCGTCGATGTAGAGGTTGCCGATGTCCGGGAAGAAGTCCTCGTCGAGGAAGAAGTCGTCGGATGACGTTGTGGAAGCCAGTAGTCGCGCTTGAGCGCTCCCCAAAAACCTGATCGCCCCTCACCCGTACAGGTTCACAAGAGGCGGGGTTCCGGAGGCCTACTGTACGGGTCAGGGAGATCGTGGGACTCAATCCAAGATTAATTTTCCCAACTAGCAAAAATAAAGCTCGGCTCGGCGAGATTCCCGCAACCCGCAGCGCGCGCGCGTCGTGACAAGGCGTGGCGAGGCGAGGCGAGCGGCGTCGGAGGAGGAGTGCGGGAGAGCTGCTCTTCTTCTCACACCTTAGTGAGTGATGGAACATGCTAGTATATAAGGAGGTGTAACTCTCACTCAACTAGCAGTATACGACTAAACTTTGACACCACGTGCACAGCCATATGCTGTCATGCACAAATGTGCCAAAGAGAATTTCAGAATTTGTCTAATGGGCCAATAGCCCAAAACTCACCAAATTCCAACAACCCCCCACAAAGTCTCATTGGCACATCACCTCATTTCCATTCCAGAATATTATTTTATATACCGGTGTGTAGTGGAGACTGTTAAGTTGAACTTCCACGTTAAACTTCATGCTACACTAGCGAGCAACTTGAATAGTGGACTATGCCTTGAACTACAAGTTTTCTGCACACTAGTTTCACACAAAATCTAGACCGGTACAGGGCTGGCGCAGGGCTTCCCCGCGGTTTGGAGCTTATGCGTCATACTCCAGGGCCCTTTATGAGTTTATTAGAGAGCACCCAACTCTCACAGACTGCGACGTTTAACAGTCAGACTCATATAGGTGTGTTCCTCAATAGATGTTCTGCAGGACAACATCTCTGCTTAGAAAAGCTACTTAGAAAAGCTGGATGGGCCAACGGTGGTCAAGTTCTTCACATACATAATTACACGCTTTGGCTACCCCAACAACCTCATAACCGGAATCAACAAGAGAAAAACTTTGTTAGAAATTAGCCCTTTCCTGATCCGTATCAGGGTTGGGAAGAATGGTTGGGATAACAAACAACCATCAGATTTGTACTTTGGATACCCCTATAACCATCAAAGATCGTTGAAGTGGCTAATTCCTCTAAATAGGGGGCGTTGAGAACAAATAAATTCTTGGAGCTATTGTTTTTTTCTAGCATTAATAAAATTCATTGGTGTTAAGAAAAACCTCTTGCGAGAAGGTTGGCTAGAGATTTCTTGGAAAAATACCGCACAAATTTCGCTAAGGGAGCTTTCACGTGATTCTGTGGAGATAAGGGCATCCGCCTGGACCTTGCATCTATGGCACACCCCTAGTCCAACGGGCAGTGTGAGCGAGCAAATGGCCTGGTCCTAGCCGGAATCAAACCCCGGCTAATCGAACCACTAATGCGATCCCCCGGCTGCTGGATTGAGGAGCTGCCGGCTGTACTCTGGAGCCTTCACACCATGCCAAACCGGTCCACCGGCTACACTCCCTTCTTCCTCGTTTATGGGGTGGAGGCGGTTTTGTCCACTGACATCGAGTTCGACGCACCCACCAAACTGCTCTACACAGAACAACAACCCAAAGAAGCACGAGAAGACAACATCGATCTCCTGGAAGAAGCACACGAACTGGCCTTGTCCAGATCCGCCATCTACCAGCAGAACCTGCACCGCTACCACGCCAGCTGGATACACAGCGTCTTGTTCCGCGAGGGCGACCTGGTGCTAAGGCTAGTTCAAGATACCAAGGGGATGCACAAGCTGACCCCACCTTGGGAGGTCCCATTCATAATCAGCCGGGCACTACAGAACAACTCATACTACCTCATCGATGCCCGCAAGCCGGAAAAGAACAGGATGGACCGCTCAGGCAAAGAAACTGAACACCCATGGAACGCGAGCCTTCTCCGCCCCTTTTACACTTGAGCAAGAAGTGTATGTACCTTACTTTCATGTAATGAACAAGCATAGGAGCCTCGACACAGTCTCGGGGACTTTGCAATAAATAAGCAAGTCACGCTGCATTCCGACTGCATTACTCTAACCCCGGAGCCAGCGATCCGTCTCGGGGACTCGCCGGTTGGCCCAGACGGCGCAACCCACGCGGAAAAGTACTGTACGCGGTTCCTAAGGCTTCCTCTTCGGTTCCGGCTGTAGACCGCAAGCCGGCAGACAGATCCGGCAAGAGCAGAACGCTCAAAGGCCCCTACATGAAAAAGCCACGAGGAAAACAAAAACGTCTAGATGACCCGGTTGCGCTCGCTCGCTCAAAGGCAATGACCCAAACCCAAAGTATCGTGCAGTACGCCTACTAAGCTACCCCTTCGACTTCGGATAAAAGCCAGCAAGGGAACAACATCGAAACTAGCCAATGCTCACTGAGAAAAGGGCAAAGACATTGGATTTGCGCGAAACAATAAAAATTTCAAAAACTAGCCAACCCAAGATTACAGTTCGAACTTGCATATGCTTAACCAGGCAAACAACTTGTTTGTTTCTATGTTTGCATGAGCCAAAGTTTAACGACGAGCACCGTCAAGCCGGAGGCAGATAGCTTCCAGGCGGCAGTAGAGCAGGTCAAGAAGCTTCGACCCGACTGCATTCTCTAGCCAGCCCGAAGCTCGGGGACTACACCCTGTGGGTGCGCTCGCGCGCCCCCACAAAGAAACCTGCAAACAAAAAACACAAAGGAGCATTGACCCGGCTGTATTCTCCAGCCAACCCGAACCTCGGGGACTACACCCTATGGGTGCACTCGCGTGCCCCCACATAGAAACAAGCATGCAAAAGATGCAAAGCAGAAAGTGCAAACAAAAGAGCACGAGCAAATATACAGAGGGATGCGATGCTCCGACAAACATCCAATAACTAGAGGACGGACAATTGTTCACACAGAAAAGATAAGTGCTTCACATCACAAATACTCCTGGCATATCGAGGATCAAATTCATTGGGGGGCAGAAGTGCCTGAGGCATCAGCTGGAGCTCTGCTGCTGGAGGCGACGTCTGTCGAGGCGGTCTGCGGCGCAGCCGGAGCGCCAGTGCGTGGCGCATCCGGGCTGTGGAAGTACCGCTCCGTGCCGGCTGGGTTGCAGAAGTACCTGTCCAGCGCAACGAAGCTCCCGATCGTCACGCCACAGGAGCAGATGTCAGGAACCTTGGCATGAAGCTGGTCATAACTGGTCCCTTGGTGAAATCCATGGGAAAGGCTCCGCAGATCCACATCCGGGTACCAGGACTTCAGCAGCGCCAACACCATCTTCGCGCCTCCGCGAGCCACCCACTCCCGGGCCACATTCATGAGCTCTAGAGCGCCCCAAAGACGCTCGACCAGGACATCAATGGTGGCAGGCGGGACGGCCTCAGTCCAGACGTAGTCAAACACCTCGAGAGCGACGACGTGAAGCCGGTTAGCCTCCTCGCTGATGACCATCACCAGCTCCCTCGGATGGAGGTCCCGATCCAGGTCCGTCTCGGGAATCCGGCCCAGCGCCTGATCTGTCACCTCAGGGTACTGAGCTGTAGCCGAAAAAATAGGCAGCGATCAGTATTGACCACAAAGGACAAAACTACAAAAAGAGGCAGCGATCAGTAAGCCAAGGGCACTTACTGACAATGATCTCAGTGATCTAGCAAAGCTCCGACAGTGCCGCCACCTTCTTGGCCTTGGAAACCTTGAGGGCATCCGCCTGGGTAGCGTAAAGCCCCTCCAGGTTCTTCAGCGTCTCGGCCCGGGTCTGCGCGGTCTTCTTGGCCCTACCAGCCTTGATCTCCATCTACTGCTGTTATGCAATCATTTGGGTGATCTGGTCCTGGCGGGTCTTGTTGGACTCCTCCAGCCGGGCGACCTCCTCCTTTAGCCGGGCCACCTCGCGGTCCCGGTCCGCCAGCAGAGCTGCAGGAGGGTAACCAATACTCAACAAGAAGCGCGAGAAATCGCGCAATTGAGAAGATACGGCAAAGCGAGCAATCTTACGGCCCAGGTCCCGTGAAGTCTTAGCGGCATCAGCGAGAGCCCTCTGTGCAAGAAAAGGGAGATAAGAACCAAAAGAACCAGCTGCGCCACAAGACGGCGAAAAAGCACCAAGATTGGCGACAGAGTACATACCTTGACGGAAGCCCCCAACGCCCTGGCTTGGCCGAGCCCCTGCTCTAGCACCCCCACCAGCTGGCGGGCCTGGCCAACGGCTAGAGGCGCCGCCTCCGACAACTGCGCCAGGAGAGCATCCAGTGGTGCCGCGGCCCGCGCCGGCGTCCAGCCGGTGACCTGGAGGTCATCGTCGCTCACCGGAGCCGTGGAGGGTCCAACCTCCAGCTGGACGGTGGCCTCCGGCGGTGGCACTTCCACCGGCTCCTCCACCCAGTAGGTGCTGGAGTCAGCGCCCACCGTCGAGCCGGAGGGAGGCACGGCCGTTGCGAGTAGCCACCGATAGCATCCTGATTGTCCCCTTCAAGCCATCCCCGATGGTACTGCCGTGTTCCACACCACGACAGTGTTAGTGTGCATCATTGTGGTTTTGGAAAAGAACACATGCAATGATGCCACTCCAGCATATGGTGTCCAACCATGTCTAGGAACCCTAGCAGCGTGCTGCGATTCAACTGTAGCATGCATTCTACCATTAGTTTGAAAGATGCTGCATCACCACACACACTTGGATGTGTGTGTGTGTCTTAGTGTGCATCATTTTGGTTTTGGAAGAGAACACATGCAATGATGCCACTCCATCATGTGGTGTCCAACCATGTCAAGGAACCCTAGCAGCATGCTGGGATTCAACTGTTGCATGCATTCTACCATTAGTTTGAAAGATGCTGTATCACCACACCCACTAGGATGTGTGTGTGTATCAGTGTGCATCACTGTGGGTTTGGAAAATAATACATGCAATGATGCCACTCCAGCATGTGGTGTCGAACCATGTCTAGGAACCCTAGCAGCATGCTGGGATTTAACCGTAGTATGCATTTTACCACCAATTTGAAAGATGATGCAACAACACACCCCCTTGGATGTTTGTGTGTTAGTGTGCATCATTGTGGTTTTGGAAAAGAACACATGCAATGATGCCACTCCAGCATGTGGTGTCCAACCATGTCCAGGAACCCTAGCAGCATGCTGGAATTTAACTACAACATGCATTCTGGCACATGTTTGAAAGATGCTGCATCACCACACCCCCTTGGATGTGTGTGTGTGTGTGTGTCAATGTGCATCATTGTGGTTTCGGAAAAGAATACATACAATGAATCCACTCTAGCATGTGGTGTCCAACCATGTCCAGGAACCCTTGCAGCATGCTGGGTTTCAACTACAACATGGATTCTACCACCAGTTTGAAAGATGCTGCATCACCACACCCACTTGTAAGTGTGGGTGTGTGGTAGTGTGGATCATTGTGGTTTTGGAAAATAAAACATGAAATGATGCCACTCTATCATGTGGTGTCCAACCATGTCCAGGAACCCTAGCATCATGCTGTGATTCAGCTACAACATGCATTCTACCACCAGTTTGAAAGATGCTGCATCACCACACCCACTTGGATGTGTGTGTGTTAGTGTGCATCATTGTGGTTTTGAAAAAGAACACATGCAATTATGCCACTCCAGCATGTGGTGTCCAACAATGTATAGAAACCGTAGCAGCATGCTGGGATTCAAATGCTGTAAGCATTCTACCACCAGTTTGAAAGATGTGGCATCACCACACCCACTTGGATGTGTGTGTGTGTGTGTCATAGTGCATCATTGTGGTTTTGGAAAAGAACACATGCAATGATGCCACTCCACCATGTGTTGTCCAACCATGTCTAGGAACCCTAGCAGCATGCTGGGATTCAACTGCAACATGCATTCTACCACCAGTTTGAAAGATCCTGCATCACCACACCCACTTTGATGTGTGTGTATCAGTGTGCATCATTGTGGTTTTGGAAAAGAACACATGCAATGATGCCACTCTAGAATATGGTGTCCAACCATGTCCAGGAACCCTAGCAGCATGCTGGGATTCAACTGCAACATGCATTCTACCACCAGTTTGAAAGATGCTGCATCACCACACACACTTGGATGTGTGTGTGTGTGTTAGTGTGCATCATTGTGGTTTCAAAAAAGAACACATGCAATGGTGCCACTCCAGCATGTGGTGTCCAACCATGTCCAGGAACCCTAGCAGCATGCTGGGATTCAACTGTAGCATGCATTCTACCACCAGTTTCAAACATATCACTACAAAAAAAGTTTCCTTCCGCAGCGACCTGGCCCGACGGGCGTCGTAGAAGGCGTGTCTTCCGCGATGAATTTATCGGCTCTACTGTGGCCGATGGAAGACTTTTTTTCCGGTTTTGTGGACCTCTACTACGATGGAACTGCTAAAAACATGGAGGAAGCCTGGCTGGCGCGTGGCAGAAGAAATTTTTTCTGTTCCTTGCACGATGTTGACTGGCCAAAGTCTTTTGAGGCATGTGGGTCCCAAACATCAGTGTCTCTAGCGGACCATACTTTTTGGTCGTGCCTCCCTGATTTGGACTCGATAACACTGCTCGATGCGTCTGCCATTTAGTCAGGCTGCTGGGTCCCACATGTCAGCCTATCATTAGAAGAATCATGTGTATGATGGAATTTTTTCCTTCGCTCGCGCTACCCTTTTCCGAAGTTGATAGCGTTACTCGATGCATCTACCATTTAATCAGGCTGCTAGGACCCACATGTCATCCTCTCATTATAAGAAACATGTGTATGATGGAATTTTTTCCTTTGCTCGCGCTACCCTGTTCCAAAATTGATAGCGTTCCTCGATGTATCTACTGTTTTATCAACCTCCTGGGCCCCACATGTCATCCACTCATTAGATGAAACATGTGTATGATGGAATTTTTGCCATCGATCGCACCTTCATGTTCCGAACTTGATAGAATTTCTCACTGCATCAGCCATTTATTTAGGCTGGTGTGTCCCCTATGTCAACCTCACATGAGAAGAATCGTGGGTATGATGAATTTTTTTCTTCTCTAGCGCTACCCTGTTTCGAACTAGATAGCATTGCTCCACGAATCTGCCGTTTGCTAATGCTGCTGGGTCCCTAATTTCAACATCTCATTACAAGAAACGTGTGCATGCTGAAATTTTCTCGCTCGCGCCCCCCTGTTTCGAACTAGCAACGTTGCTCGATGTAGCATATGTATAAGGTCGTGCTACTGGGTCCCACATATCAGCCTCTCTATAAATGAAACTTGCGTATGATGGACTTTTTTTTGCCATGTCCTCTGTTTTGACCTTGGCAACTTGTTGGGTCCCGGATGTCAACCACCTTTGTGCAGGAAACGTGTCTATGCTAGGTCCCAGCTGACAGCCTTATTTGAAAGAAATGTGTGTATGTTGGAATGTTTTTTCAGGTCTCAGATGTCATCCTCAGAGTACAAAAAAATGCTCATAAAGGTCGAATTAAAAAGATTCTGGCCTAACTCGAGGCGGATGCCCTATTCGTCATGGCTTATATTCCATGGGCTCACTCCTAAATTGAATGGTCTATGGTCGGTGGCCACAAGACCACAAAAAGGCCAAATTAGAAGGTTTTCGGCTATGCTTGGGGCTGATAGGCTAATTTCATGGGCTGTGCTTGGGCCTACTAGGTCCGTCATGTCAGCTTCTCTATAAGTGCAACGTGTCTATGATGGACTTTTTTTTCAGCCGCGTCCGCTGTTTTCACCGTGACAGCCGTGTATGGTCTTACTGCTGGGGCCCTTATGTCAGCCTCTCTGGAATGTTCTAGCTTGTGGGTCCCCGATGCCGCCTTGTATGTTCTGTCTGGTGGGTCCCTGATGCCAGCCTCTCCGGCCAAGTATTTAAACTTCTTTTTCAAACACACCCTCAATAAAACTCGAGGGAGGCTACATGCTGGTGGGTTCGTGATGTCAGCCTATCCGTAATGCGATATTGCTAGAAGAAAAAAATGTAAACCCAAGATACACACAAATAGGCGATTCGAACAAAAGACGTTCAAATCAAATAAGCATAAACTGAGTGCGTTTCCACTACAACAAAGATATTTATAGAAAAAATATCATTAAACTTTTATTAGTACTACAAATTATGTATTAGTCTTCTTAAAAATATTTTGTTTGTCTATGTTTATCCCTTTTAAAATATAAAAGGGCAGCGCTCCTGGCATCTCAATTTATAAAATGCCACATAATGTGGTATTTTCTTAAAAACATGGGTAGGCAGAGTTTTCTATTATTATGAGAGGTGGGGGGCAATACCCAAAAGGCCGAATTAAAAATAGTTTGGCTTTTATACATAGGCTGTTCTACGTGGGTTATATTTCATAGGCTATGCTCCATGGGCTTCATTCTCAAATTGCACTAGGATGTGCTTAGCAGTCCGTTGACCCTTAAAAGGCTGAATTAATATGTTCTCGGCTATGCTCCATGGGATCCTTTCTCAAATTTCACTGGGCTGTGGTCAGCAGTCCCCTGACCCCAAAAAGACCGAATTAAAATGTTCTAGGCTAAAGAGGGGCCAAATGAGCTAGATTTCTTCTCCTGGTTAATAAAAATTACATTGTGATGTGCTCGGCCGAATACGAAACAAAGTCCTCAAAGAGGGAGGGGGATAGCGATAATTCTTTTTGGCAGATATTCTTGTCAAAATTCAGCAGTACATAATAAGATAGAAAAATTATCAATAGATTCAAAGTTCATATTCAGGAGCACTTGACCAATTCAGCAGCATTTCAAAAGTTTCCAATTCAGAAATACAGACACTGAAATACTATAGCAGTACACAGAGAACCAGTTCTTGTTTCATCTCTAAAAACCTTGTCGCGCGATCAGTTTGCCCTTTTCACCAAACACACTCGACCACTGGAGCAAGAAAAACTGACGATCAAGTCTGCTTTGAGTACCTTATTCTCAGATCAATGCCTGTGTGACCCCCATATGCAACCCAAAATGCCCAAGTCTCATCTAGATTGTGACATGGCCATGTTTCAAAAGAAAAGCAAGACTGTCTACTTCCCTTGATTTAAACAAGTACCAGTACATCAGTATTAGTTCCACAAAATGATTTAGTAATAGTAACGATAAAACATTTGAGAGATTTAGTAGCTTTCCTGCTTGAAATTCAATAGCAGTACAGAGATAATAAGTTCTTGTTCCATCTCAAAAAACCTTGGTGCACGATCAGCTTGCCCTGTTCTCCGAATAGGCTCGATCATAGGAGCAAGCAAAACTGATGATCATGTCTGCTTCTGTGCAAATACCACCTCATTTTTTCAATGCCTGTGTGCCCCCCATATGCAACCCAAAATGCACAAGAATCATATAGATAATTGTGACAATGCTAGGTTTCAAAAGAAAAGAAAGACAATCTGCTATACTTGATCTAAACAAGTAACAATACATCACTATTAGTTCAACAAAATACTTTGGTAATAGCGACGACAGAACAAAGGAAAAGCAAGACCATATCCTACCATTGACCTAAACAAGTACTACCAGTATATAGTAGTACAAAATACTCCGTAGTACAAGAACTAGTACTATACTAGTACTACTATGCATCCAAAATTCACCCTCCAACACACAGAGATCCCTAAGCAGGTTAAATAAATTTTGTGTTAATTGGGGATTCTCCTCCGCGATTGATGCATATTGAGTAATGCAGGCCCTAGGTAATATGAGATGATTCACTGTACAACATAAAGGAATGCTTTTTCCTTCGGATGATGCCCGGCACCACCCAGCTCCCAGGCATGGAGGAACTATAGATTGTACGGGCCCAAAACCCCAACTCTATTGTTGGGTAATAGGCAGTGATCAGAACATTGTACAAGGGCGACAAGCACGCGTCCGACCTGACGCACACGATGGATACGCTGATGTCGCCCAACTCACGCATGTCAAATAGTAGAGAAAACACAGTACCATCGTCCCCTGATCTGATCTTCTCTACTCTCGATGAGTGTGGTGCCAACAACAACTGAGAGGTGTACTTGGATTTCTAAAGGAAGTAAGATTCAGCGGACTAAATTGCAGCATGCTAAATATTATAAGAAAAAATGATAAAGTAAATATGAGTAACTTGAGTACAATAAAACATATGGAGTACTCCCTCCGTTTCAAAATAAGATGTTTTAGCTTTTGTGAAACGAGTGTATCTAGACCCCTTTTAGTATATGGGTTCACTCTGAACTACACACTAAAAAGAGTCTAGATACACTCGTTTCACAAAGGCTAAAACATCTTTATATATTTTGAAATGGAGGGAGTAGCTATGAAGTATATGTGAAAGGCCATTGTTTCAAAGGAAAGCTACTTAATCTAGGCAAGTAGTGCCAGCTCCCAGTACAGAGAGCCATGTTTGAAAGGAAATGCTCGACCATTGCAGCACACTAAACTAACGATCAATGCTTGTACGACCCCCATATGAAACCAAAAATGCCCAAATCTCATCTAGATTGTGTCAAGGCCATGTTTCAAAAGAAAATCAGTACTATCTACTGCCCTTGATTTAAACAAGTACAGTACATTAGTATCAGTTCCACAAAATGTTTTAATAATAGCAACGACAGAACATTTGAGAAATTCAGTAGTTTCATGCTTGAAATTCAATAGTACTACAGAGAGAATCAGTTCTTGTTCCAGATCAAAAAACAGACTTGATCATTAGAGCAAGCAAAACTGACAATCAAGTGACATTTCCTGTGTGACCCCTCATATGCAACCCAAAATACCCAGGACTCATCTAGATAATTGTCGGGGGAGGGGGGGGATGACCCCCGGATACCCCAACCAGACAAGAACTAAGGCATGCGTCTCACGTCCGACTAGTAGACCGTAGCCGGACACGGGAAATTTGTACCGGCTACAAACCCGTAGCCAGAACCAGGAAAGGCGACAAGGCTTAAGGCCGGCTACGCAGACATAGCCAGATGCAATCAGGTGGACAAGATGACATGTTGCATAGTGCACGGTACGCCCTGGTACATCGTCAAGAACCACAACAATGAGGCCGTACCGAAGACTTTGTGGGTGACTCGGGCACAGTGTCCGGATGCTGACAACAGGCTCGCACGACGTTCACTATACCCACGACGAACCACACCACATGTACTTCGACGAGACATACCGTACTGGATACTGTAGATGACTAGCCGGCTGGGACCCGCCTATGGGACTTGCAAGCTAGACTGGCCAGTGAGACCGTTCCCCCTCTACCTATATAAGGAGGGGCAAGGCTCTCGTAGCAAGGGTTGGACTCTGGGCATTTAAGAAGGTAGCTAGATCATACAGCTCGAGGAGTGATTGTACTCTGTATTCTAGCATTAGTCAGATCGGTAGGAGTAGGAGTTTTACCTCACCACGAGGGATCCGAACCTAGGTACTTTGTGTGTCTTGCTACACTAGGTCGTACCCAATCCCTCCTGCGGAGGCAATCGAGAGCTTCCCTGCTAGTCCCCACACCTCTATCTAACCTTTTCAGGTACTGCTCTTCCCAATACAATGATAGTTGGCGCCCACCGTGGGGCCTGATGGCTTCGACCGGAGTCACGTTCCCGGGACCCGGCACTTCAGCAGGTGAGCGCGTGGCCTCCGGCCTAGTGCTTACTCTCGGCAAGTTTGACTGCATCATCGACAACACGTCGTGTTTCGCCAGATCCACATTTCTGGCAACGGTTCCATCTTGCTTTTCGGTGACCTTCCCGTCTATGTCGCCACCATGCCAGAGCGTTTCCCTAGGGAGATCGTCTCCGTCGCAGAGTCGTTGCTCCCTAGCAGTGGCATTTCCGTCGCTTCTCGCGGTGCTAAGGTCATGATGGCCGGCTCCAGCTCCCAGCCTCGCCATCCTCGGTAGCAGGGCGATGATGAGCCCGTAACTTCTGCCCTGTGATGGTCGAAGAACCTGGTGGAGGAGGCCATTGACCGACTCCTTACTCCAGTTAACCTTGGGGATAACCCAGAGGAGGCGGAGGCGAACTTCGCCATGGAGAGGCAGTTTCTCCTACAAGAGGCCATCAAGCTGGCTGCCACCAAGAAGCAAGTCGACATCACCCGGCGCGAGTACGACCACGCCCACAGCCACACTCCGGCTACCCAAGAGCCAAGCCAGCGTGGGCAAGTGCGGCGCTGGGGCAGCGAGCTAGGTGGAAGGATGGAGAAGGACGGCGAGCCGGATCCACCGCCTCTCATCACCCGGCCTATTTATAGCACGCCCATCAAGAACATGCACGCGGCACGAGCCGCGGCGGACGAGATGCCTAGCATGGAGGGCGAGGAGCAAGACCGGCAATAGGCCCGGGTACAAGAGCTTCTCTGGATCGCGGACGAGCAGGCTGATGCCATCCGGCAGATTCACGAGGACCCCAACTGCTCCAGGGCAAGAAAGCCGCCTGGAAACATCAAGGGCACACCCTGCGAGACCCATCATGCGTCCTCTCCTCCGGCTAGATCCCGCAACAGGCGTCGCGATTCAGGCCACAAGGGCCAGCCGCGTCAGGAGCAGACATTGAACAGCAACCCACCACCTCCTGCTCCACCAACCGGAGCGCCAGGACCTGCCGGTTCCTGTTTGTCAGGCTGGGTAGGAGCGCCCATCCCCCACTATGCATACCTCAAGACGAAGATGCCTAGGCCAAACGGCATGATAACCATTGCTGGATGCTTTAGATGGTCCGTGGAGTGCGCGTCAGCCGGCTCCACGCTGGCCGAAGCCCTCATCATAGCGAGGAGAAGCGCGAGATCATGCACAACATGGCCCTAGCTCAGCAAGAAGTGTCGGCTAGCAGGAAGCCGGCTTGTGACGCAGCCTTCCAGCCGGCCAAGGAGACGAAGAAGATCCTGCTCGACCCCACCGACCCGACCAAGTTCGTCACCATCGGTGCCGGCTTGGACATCAAATAGGATGGCATGCACGTCGACTTCCTCCGTGAGAATCGGGACATCTTTGCATGGTCACCCAAGGACATGCCGGGTGTCCCGAGGGAGTTCGCCGAGCACTCACTTCACATACGGTCGGATGCCAAGCCAGTCAAGCAGCCCCTGCGCCGGTTCGCAGAAATAAAGAGGAAGATCATTGGTAACGAGATCACCCGGCTACCTTGCAGCCAGGTTCATCATGGAAGTGTACCACCCGGACTGGCTAGCCAACCCAGTCCCGGTGTTGAAGAAAAACAAGACCTGGCGCATATGTATAGACTACACCAGCCTGAACAAGGCGTGCCCGAAAGACCCCTTCGCTTTGCCCCGTATCGATCAGGTTATCGATTCCATGGCCAGCTGCAACTTGTTGTCCTTCTTGGACTTTTATTCCAGTTACAATCAAATCCGTTTGAACCCGGCTGACCAGATTAGGACATCGTTTATAACCCCGTACGGGGCCTTCTATTACGTAACCATCCCTTTCGGTCTGAAAAATGCAGGCGCTACCTACCAGCGTTGTATGCAAAAATGCTTGCACTCACAGATCGGCTGAAACGTGCATGCTTACATAGACAACGTCATCATCAAGACGAAGGAGAAGCGCACCCTCCTCGAGGACTTGGGGTAAACGTTTGGCAACGTCCGCTGGTACCATATGAAGTTGAACCTGGAGAAGTGCGTCTTCGGCGTTCCATCCGGCTAGCTACTTGGTTTCCTTGTTTCACATCAAGGGATCGAGGCAAATCCAGAGAAGATCGCCGCCATCGCGAGGATGTAGCCGCCCAAGAGCTTGCTCGGTGTCCAGAATTTCACCGGATGCTTGGCTTCCCTCAGCCATTTCATCAGTCGGCTAGGGGAGAAGGCACTCCCACTGTACCAGCTGATGAAGAAGATGGAAAAATTCTCCTGGACCTAGCAAGTTGACGCTGCCTTTCACGACCTCAAGCGCATGCTATCCACAGCGCCGGTTCTAGCCACGCCGGCTAGCAAGGAGCCAATGTTGCTCTATATATCAGCCATCAGCCGAGTCATCATCGTCGTCCTGGTGGTGGAGCGCCCCGAGGAAGGTAAGGCTCAGCCGGTTCAGAGACCTGTCTACTACCTCAGCGAGGTCCTCTCCCTCTCCAAGCAGAACTACCCCCACTACTAGAAGATGTGGTATGACGTGTACCTGGCGTGCAAGAAGCTCTACTTCCAGGAGCATCCGATTAAGGTGGTGTGCACCGTGCCCCTTTTGGAGATCGTTGGCAACAAGGACACCACCGGCGGAGTCGCCAAGTGGGCAATCGAGCTTGCCGCCTACTCCATCCAGTACGAGCTGAGGCTCACAATCAAGTCGCAGGCCTTGGCGGACTTCCTCGTCGACTGGGCCGAAACCGAGTACCTGCCACCGGTACCCGACTCGGATCATTGGAGGATGCACTTCGACGGCTCGAAGATGCTCGGGGGCTTGGGAGCTGACATCTTCCTCACCTCGCCCAAGGGAGACCGGCTGGAGTACATCCTCCAGATCCACTTCAAGGCCTCCAACAACGTCGCCGAGTATGAGGCGTTGGTGCATGGCCTCCGGCTAGCCAGGGAGATTGGCATCAACTGGATCCTTTGCTTCGGCGACTCGGATCTAGTGGTGTAGCAAGTATCCAGCGAGTGGGACGCCCGCGATGCGAACATGACCCTCTACCGGTTCCACGTCCATAAGCTCAGTGCTTGTTTCGACGGATGTGAGTTCCACTACATCCCTCATGTAAACATCGAGGCGGCCGACTCGCTCGCCCGAATAGGATCCACCAGGCAGGCGATCCCACCGGGGGTCTCCTTGGAGCATCTGTGCAAGCCCTCCATCACTCCGTCTCCCAAGTCGGATTCCATCGTTTGGGCCGGAAGCGCGCCAGCTGACGGACCAGCGAACCCGGAACCATCGGAACCGGCAAAAAAGAAGGCTCGCACCGACTCCGGCACGCCCGCACACTTTGGCTCGAAAGACCCAGGGGCTGCCGACTCATCAAGTGGCTCCGGGGCTGCCGTCCTGGGTACCTCACCCGGACGACCTCCTGACATCCCCCAGCTAGAGCACGAGAGCATCCTCACCATCCGGGAGATACCATCCTGGGTGCAGCCCTTCATGAACTACATCGCCAACAGGGAGCTGCCAGATGACAAGGTAGAGGCTAGGCAAATCCAACGACACGCACACACGTACACCATCATCAACAAGGAGCTGTATAAGTGCAACGTATCTGGCATCTTCCAGCGATGTGTCGACATGGACATGGGTTACCGACTACTGAAGGAAAACCACCAGGGCAAGCAGACATCACGCTTCATCTTGGGTGATAGTCGCCAAGGCGTTTCTCCATGGTTTGTATTGGCCCACCGCCCTCAAGGATGCCGAGCAGCTGGTACACGCATGCAACGGATGCCATCGCTTCAGACAGTTGAGGCACATGCCAGCTACAATACTCAAGACCATACCAATTACCTATCCTTTCGCCGTCTGGGGGCTCGACATGGTCGGCCCCTTCAAGCAAGCGCGCACGGGTATGACCCATCTATTGGTGGCGGTGGACAAGTTCACAAAGTGGATAGATGCCAAGCCTATCCAGAAGCTGGACGAGGCAACAGTCGTCATCTTCTTCACCGACATCATCAACCGGTTCGACTACCCCAACAGCATCATCACGGATAATGGCACGAACTTCGCCAAGGGGGCCTTCGCCCGGTTCTGTAGCACACAAGAGTATCTGGCTGGACCTCGCATCCGTCGCCCACCCGAAATCTAACGGGCTAGTCGGCATCAAGCCACGCCTCATCGAGCCCTTGGAGCGGTCACCCAGATGCTGGATCGAGGAACTTCCGGCTGTGATGTGGAGCCTCTGCACCACGGCAAATCGATCAACCGTCTTCACCCCATTCTTCCTTGTCTACGGCTCGGAAGCCGTGCTCTCCGCGGACATCGAGTTCGACTCACCGCGCAAGCTCCTCTACGATGAAAAGGCCAATCAGGAGGGAAGGGAGGATGGTGTGGACCTCCTCGAGGAAGCCTGTGAGCTGGCACTCTCTAGATCAACACTGTACTAGTAGTTCCTATGCCACTACCATTTGAGCCGGATCCGACTTGTCGTGTTCCGCGAGGGCGATCTAGTTCTCCAGTTGGTGCAGGACATGAAGGGCATGCACAAACTATCACCACCTTGGGAGGGCCCCCTCATCATCAACCGGGCACTGCACAACAATTCCTACTACCTCATCGACGCGTAGTAGCCCTGCAAGAACAAGATGGACAAGTCAGATGAGGACACAGAACTCCCCTGGAATGCGGCCCTGCTCCGCCCGTTTTACACCTAGTCGTCTGACAGTGTAGATATCCCATGAACTCTATGAATGAAAAAAGCGGAACCCCATGAGATACTCGGGGGCTCCTTGCCAGAAATTGGTGTATATTCCTTTCCAGTTCAGTTTTCCCGACTCCACCAACCCCTACCTAGGGTCTCGCCGGTTGGCTCGGCCTGCTAATTCTATAAACCGGCTGAGTATTGTGCGATGGTGTTAGATGCCCACTCTTTGTCTCAGCTACAGACTGCATCCCGGCTGTCCGGCTAGCAAGAGAAAAAGCCCGAGGCATCCCAACGAAAAACAGGGAAAAGATGCGACAGATCGGGCGGTCCGGCCTTGTGCCTAGTTTGAGATGATCCGAATACTAAGCCTCCAGTACCGTGCACAATGTATTATCATCTCCCTTCGATTCTGGCTGCAGACCGCAACCTAGCTGCCCGACAAGGATGCAGCGTAAACAGCAGAGCTCACGGGAAGGCGACTAAGTGTCTAGAGAAGCACAAGCTAGTTTTCGAAAAAACTGAAGCTATTCTCCGGCTAATAGGCACTATTTTAACCGACTAACATATTAACAAATGAGACTATATGTGTGTTTGTTTTGTACAACTACAACGAGCCGGTCATCAAAAGGAAAGAAGATTCGAAGTCCTTGCATTCATCAAGAGCTCCAAATCTCGGGGGCTACACCCACTGGGTGCGCTTGCGCGCCCCTAGTGGAATCATGTAGTTCCGACCGGCTAAAGGAGTTTAGTCAGGCCAGATATTCGAGCCCAGGTGAGGGCAAGGGCAGGAAAATAAGAGAAGATTCGAAGCACTTGGCTTCGCCAACTACTCCGAATCTCGAGGGATACACCCAGTGGGTGTGCTGGCATGCCCCCACTGTTGGTTGTGGTTAATTGGCTCGTCCAAGCAAGGTCGAGATATCCGGCTAGGGGCATATAGACGAAGGAACCTAAGGGTCGAAGAAAAGAAAAGAGGGGTCAAAGTCCTTGGCTTCGCCAAGAACTCTGAGTGATCTGGCTAAGAGAGTTTAGCCGGACAGAGAGAGTCGGACGATGCTAATAGGCAAAAGAGAAAAACATCCCAACACAAAAGAGCACAATGAGAACATGAGCAAGCAAACAACATATTAAGATAACGGGAGTCGAAGCTCCTATAGGTTCAACCGGCATCAACAACATCTGGTAGAAACAACAAGTTCAACAAAAGGACAAGTTATTACAATTCCACTCGGCATCATGGGAATCAAGTCTAGACAGCGGGGACTTTACCATGCGGGAGATCTTGACCAGCCATGGCTTCTGGGGTGGAGGAGGCGCGCTAGAAGTTCCGTCTCCGACAATTGGTTGCGACGACGCCTCGGCCTCTGTCTCCGGCGTCTCAGCGGACTCCGAGTCGGTGATGACCTCATCAACGTCGGTGTAGCCGGCGATCTTGATGGCGGAGGCGCGGAACTCAGGATGGGCTTGGCGGATCGCGCCAAGGTCGGTGCCAGCTCGGAAGCCTCCGCGATCTTCTCGGCGCGCGCTTCCTTGTACTAGGACAACATGAGCACCAAGGACATCTCCGCTTCGGCTTGCGTGTCCAGGTCCCTTAGCTGGTCGACAGCAACCGGCACCTCCACGACCTTGGTCGCTAGCTAGGCGATCGTCTCCGGCATGGCTGCAGCCGGCCATAGAAACTCGAAGACCGCGTGGGACACTTTGCGCAGCTCAGCGGCCTCCTTGCTGAGGAGGGCAACCAGCTCTTGGGAGGTGGGCTACTCCCCTGGCCAGTTCTCTCAGAGCCGGTTGTAGGCCAGTAGGTCTACACCGGGATAAAATGCTGCCAGAAATGGAAAGTCAGGTCTGGCTACCGGAACCGGACAAGAAAAAACTAGTCGGAGTAAAACTTACCCTTGACGATGCGGCCGATCTGCATCAACTCCTCAAGGAGGGCCTTCTCCCGCTCCCCCAGCCGCTGATCTCCTCCTCCTGATCTTTCTTCTGGGCGTCGAGGAGATCAAAAGCTTACGCCCGACTGGCGAGAGCAGAGTCGCGCTCCTTGAGGGTAGCCTCCAGCTGGTCCACCTTGGAGTGCTAGTCCTTGTTCTGCAACCGGAGTTTGGAATTGGACTTGGTCAGCCGATCGTTCGCCTTGGTCAGGTGATCGATCTCCTGCTGATCACACACAATGATGGCTACAAGAAACCGACTATCAGTAAAAAAAGGAAGAAAAGAGCCGGCTGGGAAAACCGAGTAAAAAACTTACTCTGGGAGGTGCCATTGGCGGCATCCAACTTCTGCTCCAGCGTCCGATTGCTCCCGGCCACGGTTTCGAGTAGCCAGATCTCCTTCACCACCAGCTCGAGGGTGGCAGCCAGATCCACAGTGAAGTGGCAAGAGAGGCATCATCATCAACAGTGTTGATGGTTAGCAATTCCTTCGCCTCGCGGACTGCTACCCGCCACTACTCCCTTGTCTCGCCGTCGGATTTGTCATCCTGGACGACCACCAGCTCCTTGCCGGCTGCCGCCCTCCTCGTCCCCGTGGTGGAACCACCTCCACTTTGTGGATTCACCATGACCACGTCTAGCTGCACCATCATAGTGGGCAGGGCATCCCCGGACCAGGCCACAGTAGCCGGATTGGCGCGAGGTGGCGGCGGCGGTGGAGCCTTGGACATAGGAGTGGGGGCGGCAGCGGCATCGGAGGGCGGTGCGGTATTCGGCATGGGGGGCGGCGAGCCAGTCGGTGCCCACGTCGGGCTGGCAGCGCCAAAGGAGACCAGCAAGCTAAAGAGACAAGAAGAAAGGAGCAAGTAAGAAACACAAAAGATAGAAAAAGTTGCGCAAGAGGAAAAAGAGGAAAAACGCAAGGCGAGAATGGAGGGTACTTACCCCTGCACCACCGGCGGCGGTGCCTTCTTGCGGTCACGACGACTTAGGGGAGGGCACTAGTCCGGATCCTTTTGGCGGCCGGCTCCTCCACTACGGGCCGGCTGGACCCGCTCCCTCCAGCGCTGGACCGACTAGACCCGCTCCCTCTGGCACCAGACCGGCTGGAGCCGCCATTCGTCGCGTGGTGCCAAGTCTGCTCGGGAGCCAGGGCAGCCTCCTCCTCTTTGTCGACTTGCGAGTGGGGGTCATGCGCCGGCTCGTCATTCTAGCTAGGGAAGACGTCAGCATCCCCATATGACTCCTCGCCGGACCGCCACGCGCATGGCTCGGGAAGCTCGGGCGCAAAGTTCTGGAGGAGGGCCTCACCCTCCTCCCGGATGATGCACGGGAAGTTTTGTTAGAAGAATAGAAGGCAAGGAGTCAGCCGGATGAAACGGGCAAAAACAAAAAACAAAAAATATCCGTCTAATGAGAAAACTTACCCAGGGCATGTGGTTGTCGCAGGAGTACGGGGCCTACCCGAACTTCCAGCCCTCCATCCGCCGCTCCATGGCGATCGTCCACACCCACTCCTTGAGGTTATGAAAGCGGGGATCACGGCGAGATAGCTGGGTGGGGTCCAGCTGACTGGAGTAGTAGCACATCTTGTATGCCGTTGCTGCAACGACATCATTAGTCGGGACATCCAGCTGAGCATGATGTCCAGGCCGGTTAAGACGGCAGTGATGAGGGAGCGCATCCGGTGCAGCATCGCATCCGACTCTGCCTTGTCATCATGGAACTTCAAGTCCCAGTTCTGCTGGCTAGACTCCACGTCCTGGAAAACCGGCAGGTTGATCCGGTCGACATCGGTGACATTGCTGACATAGAAGTACGACTGCTACCATAGCCAGACTGTATCCTGGAGCTTGAACTTCAGGTAGCCGGTTTGGGAGCAGCAGTAGATGGAGGTGCCTCCGTAGGCTACCAGCGACCCCTGGGTGAATTGCACCTATGGCTTGACGCGGAAGAGCCGGCAGAAGAGCTCGAGATCCGGCTGGATCCTAAGGTAGCACTGGTAAAACGCCACGAAGTGCGCGAGCGTGCCGATGGTGTTGGCACCGAGGTGGTGGAGGAGCAGATCGAAGAAGGCGAGGAAGGTGAGGAAGAAGGGATGCACGGGCAGCACGAGGTCACGAGCGAGATGGGAGAGGAAGATGACCCGCTCCCCCTCCGTCGGCTGTGGCGACTCCTCCTCCGGCGGCGCCAGCCGCACCTTCACCTCCGTCTTCGGCGGCAAGAACCGGGTGGCGCGGTACTTGGCAATGTGTTCTTCGGTGACAGAGGACCCGCACCACGCGCCGCGCTCGGAGGCCATCACAATCTCGTCAGCTGTGGTGCTGGGAGCCGAATGACGGTGGCCTGTGTCGCCGGCGACACTAAGTGGGCGGCATGGCTAAGTCCGTCGACGGGCGCAAAAGAGGAAGCGGCGAAGCAGCAGGAGCACAAGAGAGCACAGGGGAGGCAGCGAGCGGAAGTGGAGAACACCTCCCCAAGGTGACCTTTTAACGACCGGGGAGGGCAACCGTCTGTAGTGCCACGTGGCATCCACCGGGTCGCGCCCCACCCCCACTACCGCTCCTTATCTCGTGCGCTGGCGCCAAATGCACAGAAGATCCTGGGTCGGAAACCGGAACGCTAGCCAGCGGTTCTCGAGGCGACATGCGACGTGACATTATGCTACGCGCTGTAGCGCAATGATGCGCGTGCGCGCGTGGCCGGCGTCAGTGCTGACATCACGGGTAGCGCAACCGCCAGACCTAGCCGGACACAAATTTCAAATTCAATAGGGAGCTCCTGCACATTTCACCTAAGGGCGAAATCTACACGTGCTCACGGGCTAGTGTCGGGGGGATGACCCCCGGATACATCAACCAGACAAGAACTAAGGCAAGTGGATTGCGTCCGGCTTGCAGATCGTAGCCGGACACAGGCAATTCGTACCGGCTACTAATCCGTAGCCAGAACCAGGAAAGGCGACAAGGCCTAAGGCCGGCTACACAGACATAGCCGGATGCAATCAGGAGGACAGGACGACGTGCTACACAATGCACGGTACGCCCTAGTACAGCGACAAGACCCACAACAACGAGGCCATACCGAAGACTTTGCGGGTGACGTGGGTACAGTGGCCGGATGCTGACGACAGGCTCGCACGGTGGTCACTGTACCCACGACGACCCATACCACATGTACTTCAACATGACATACTGTACCGGATACTGTAGATGACCAACCGGCTAGGGCCCACCTATGAGACCTGACAGTCGGACTGGCTAGTGAGACCGTTCCCCCTCTACCTATATAAGGAGGGGCAAGGCTCTCATAGCAAGGGTTAGACTCTAGGCATTTAAGAAGGTAGCTAGATCATACATCTCGAGGAGCGATTGTACTCCGTATTCTACCCTTAGTCATATTGGCAGGAGTAGGAGTTTTACCTCACCACGAGGGCTCCGAACCTGTGTACTTCATGTGTCTCGCTACACTAGCTCGTACCCAATCCCGCCTGCGGACGACGTCGAGAGCTTCCCTACTAGTCCCCACACCTATATCTAACCTTTTTAGGTACTGTCGTTCCCAATACAATGACAATAATTGTGACAATGCTAACTTTCAAAATAAAAGCAAGATAAACTGCTGCACTTGATCTAAAAAGTAATAGTACATCACTATTAGTTCAACAAAATACTTTACTAATAACAACGACATAATAAAGGCAAAGCAAGACCATCTCCTGTCCTTGGCCTAAACAAGTACTACCAGTATATATATAGTACAAGAACTAGTGCTATACTAGTACTACTCTGCATCCAAAATCCAACCTCCAGTACACGTACGTCCGTGGTATGTAGTGAAAGTCGGATAAAAAAATCTGAGGTAGTAGAATGGTCAATTGGGAATTCTCCCTCGTGATGGATGCATATTGAGTAATACAGGCCCTGGGTAGTAATCTGAGACGTTTGATGATACACCACCATGGAACGCTTTTCCTTCTGCATGATGATAGGCACCGCCCTGCTCCCAGGAGTGAAGGAATTGCGCACTACACCCTCCCAAAACCCAACCTCTGTTGATGGATGATAGATAGTGAACTGCACATTATACAAGGATGAAGAGCACCCGTCCGGCCTAACGCACATGATGGATACGATGATGTCGCCCCACTCGAGCATGTCAAATAGCACAGCGAACACCTTATCATCATTCCCAGATCTGATGTTCTCTAGTCTTGATGAGCGCGGTGCCGACAGCAGCTGAGAGATGTACCTAGGATTTCTAAAGGAAGTAAGAATCGGCAGACTAAATTGTAGCATGCTAAAATACATAAGAAGTTCTCAGACGCCTGAGATCTAGGCACTACCAAGAAAAATAGAGATCCATGTTTCAAAGGAAATGCTAGATCATCTCCAGCGTATCCATGTTTCAAAAGAAATGCTAGATCATCTCCAGCGTTTGATCTAAACAAACTTGAATGGCAGATCATCATCAGAATCATGATGGTCATATGTTCCATCTCTCACATTGTGGATGCAAAATGAGTAATCCAGTGTGAACCTATCATGTTTCTTAATCAGGAAATGACGGTAATCTTAAGTAATCCTGACGGTGGCCAACGACGCGCTACTCTTCGGCTCGAAAAACAAGCTATCTTTGGCAAACTCCTCTAGGTCCTCTCCAATCATTGAAGGTTTATAAAAGTTCAACTCCACCACGTACCACAGAAACAAGCACGCCACCGACCTAACGCACTAGACGGATACATCGAGGCCATAATCGCGCATTTCAAATCGCATGGCGAACAATGTACCATCGTCCCTGGATACCACGGTCTCTATTCTCCATAAGCCAAGTGCCAGCAAAGGCTGAGATATGTACCTCTATTCCTTGTCATAGTGGAAACTCTGCACTTCAATCGAGTGGGATTCTTTGAGGTGAGCGAGGAGCGCTATGGGCGGGGCGGCGAACTCGCAGCTAGACTCAATGCAATTGCATGGGCGTGCGGGCATGACATCTTGTGGTTTAGGATGTCGTGGATGGCGACCAATGTCCCGCAGCCGTCGTTGGGGCATCTGCTACCTTTTCCATCAGCGACTAGGTGACACAACTCCTTGGAGCATGCGGCCAGGAGAACAGCGCTGGTAGTGTCCATATGCATAGAGATTTCTCCGAAGGCGTCGTTGCTGACCTTGCTCTAGCCACCGTACCGAATGTTGTGCATCGAATCCGCCATTGCGTCCGGATGGACTAGGAGCGAGGGAGGATTCAAATATGATTGTTGGGGTTTCTTGGAGGAGGGTGATGGAGGCCTGCAAGAACCAATGTAGCGGGCGAGAAATGGCTAGGAAAATTTAGGAATTGCGCTAACAAGAGGATTCAAAATGTGGCTAGCCAGCATTAGCGAATGGGGATAGGCAGAGATGGGGAAGATGGGAGGCTCTTTGAATGAGAGGTGTTAATTTTGCGTGTTCCCTCGTCAGTCTTCTGCAGTGCGCAACTGGATCGAGGACGCCTGCTAGAGTTATAGCTAGAGTGCTAGACTAGTAAGAAATCACGTCCTGGCTCAGTATTGTATCGTGTCATCACGTAGACTGTGTTTCAAGAAAGGACGTGAACCCACATTTCTCCCCTCCTGAGATAGTGTGGAACGTAGAATCGCTTTTCTCGCATGCAAAGGATTTGAACCCACATACCAAAATAAAAGGATGTCAATCCTCAAGCCAGCTCGCCCAACTCTGATAAATAGGACTACTAAAAAACTATAACAATATGTGAAGCTCAAATAATAATTATAATTTTGAGCCACGTCCACAGAATATCCTTTGTATATTTGGTTCTTGTACTTTGTATCATGTAGTAGTAATCAACCTATTAGCTAGTACTCGCCATGCTCTAGAGAAATGACAAAGAACATTGTAGAATTATTGAGAAGTATGTTTTGAGGTTTGTGCATATTGTTTAGTGTGCTAAAGACTATCAATAGTAGTATCTTCTAGATGCTAGAATGGATAGAATTAAGATCCAATGGTACTTTATGGATGTAGCTCGAAATTATAATTATTTTTGGGTTTCACCTATTATAATTTTATATAAACTAGTAAAAGGCATGTGCCACACACATATATACTATATGAAATGTGATTTAACAGACATTAAGTTGTTATAAACCAATAGTCTTGTTAGAGAAAAAATTGCATACATTAAGTCTATTAATAATAAGGGATTTCTATTTTCGTGCCCCTGGTTCGTTAGTTGTACTCAGTTTTCCCCAGCAGCTTAGTTTTTCCTCACTTTTCCCCTCCCTCTATTCCAAAACCCTCACATGCGCTCGAACGGGGGGATGTCGTCAGGTCAAAGGCATGACCGTTACATGCTGATAGGTGGGACCACGTTGGGGCGGGTCCTGCATTGAGCATTATGTTACGTCGCCTCGACCATTACGTGCTGACGGTTGGGGCTGTGTTGGGATGCGTCCTACATACGTGGTGAAGGGTGCGGGCCGCGTTGGGACGGGTCTTGCATACGTGGTGAAGGGTGGGGCCGCATGGAGACACGCCGGACCGACCATTCTCGCTCCGAGCCTGGAACAGCTCCCACACTGCCCCTCCACTCCACTCCCCCGCCGTCGTGCCCTCCTACCTGAGAGCCCCTCCTACCTTATGTCATCCTCAGATCTCGAGCCGCCCCTCCCCTGTCCGTGGAGCCTACTCTGGCTCCACTTCCTCTCCCGCTAGATCTACACCTTTCGCGGAACAGTATGCGACACCGGCGGGTGTACCGGTCCTCCCTGTCGAGCGCGAAGAAGATTGTGTGGAATCGGAGGAATCTAACGCATGGATTCCATCTAGGTAAGTATTGTTTCCCTTTGTAGATTGATTATAGGCAGTAATTGAGAACAAATCACTGGTGCTTAGCCAACTGCCTTGCTTTTCGAATAGGATTGATCCAGTGCTGGGATTTCGGCTGGCGATTAAATTGGATACTAGCGTAATTTGTGGTTGTGAGTATCTCTCTGGATTTTACTTCCCAGTGGTGGTTACAACCTCCATAACTCTCAGAGATTTGAAAGATAAATTTATTCTAAATTCCCCTGGAGCAATGGCGATTCAGTTGATTTGCAATATTTCAACATTAGCGAGCAAAGATTGCTCCCACTAACTAGCAAAGCTGATCTGGTAATGCTTTTCTCTTTGAATGCTACCGAACGTTTTGGTCGAATTTGTCTCCATGTGCAACCTAAAGTTGAACACACGGGAAAGAGGGTTAAAGCATCATATGGTGGTCAGGCATCATCAAGTGGTCGGGCATCATGTGTCTCTGCTGTCTCTACTAATATTGTGCGCCCCCGCGCTCCTTGTAGGTCCACATCAGTACCATCTGTTTGCACTGCGAGTGTAAGCCAAATCGCACGTGCGACTGATGTGGAGGACGAAGAAGATCTTGCCAAGGGAGCGCTTCCACTATATGATGAGGATAAGTTGATGTTTCCTAAATTCAGTAAACAGGCACTACAGGATCAATACACAGAGGAATTGTCCCATGGTGTCAGATTTGATGACACTGATGAAGAAGAGAATGAGGAGAACAATGACAGACTCGTTTTAGCCGAGTACGATGGTGAGGACTTGCCAGTAATTGAGTGTGATAGGAACGATCCTAAGATTTCAGAAGGCATCGTATGTGAAACAATGCGGGATTGTCATAATGCCCTTACGACATATTGCATCTGCACCAATAATGATTATGTTGTTATTAAGAGTGAGCCAGCAAGGTTCACAGTGAAGTGCCCATACAAGAGGTGTAGGTGGAGGATGCACGCATCCACTATGCCCAGGAGCAGTTTGGTTCAGGTATTACAACCAGTTGTTTATTTTAGATCATTGTGTAGAATTTGTTAACAGTACCTGGCATTTTCATTATGTTTCAGATAAAAGGTAACCAATTCGAACATTCTTTTCCACCTCGAGGGGGACAGCCAAAGGACAAAACAAAACTAGCAAAGACTAGGTGGTTGGCAGATGCAATCATGGATTGGATGAGAGCGAACCCATCACTTGGTGCAACAACGCTCATAAAAAAAGTTTCTGAAAAGTTTAATATTACAGTACCTTACATGAGGATGCTCTATGCAAAGGAAATGGCTCTTGATAGGATCAATGGTCCATGGAATGAAAATTTCTAGTTGCTTTATAGCTTCAAAGCTGAAGTGGAGATGGCTAGTTCAGGTAGTGTTGTACAGATAAACAGGCATACAATTCAGTACAAAATAAGAGTAAAGACAATGGAGAAGGAGTGCTATAGAAGGGCTCTTGCTTGTTTCAAAGCTTGCTGGCAAGGGTTTCTGGATGGTTGCAGGTCTTATTTGGCCGTGCATGCAACAACTCTTCATGGCATATTTAAAGGATAGCTAGTAGTTGCTACTGCACTTGATGGCCACCGTTGGATGTTCCCTGTTGCTTTTGGAGTTATGGAGATTGAGTTAGAGGAAAGTTGGACGTGTTTTCTAGAGAATTTGCGCGACCTTATAGGTCATCCACTAGGACTTCCTATCGACACGGACGCTTGCAAAGGTTTGGAGAAAGTTGTAGAAGCAGTATTCCTCGGAGTGGAGCATAGGGAATGTATGCGACACTTAGTGCAGAATTTTACAAAAAATTCAAGGGTAAAGTTTATACTGACAACCTATGGCCAGCTTCATACACATGTAGTTTGAGGAAGCATCTGTATCATTTGGAAGTGTTGTATAAACAAAAACCTGCAGTGAAGGAGTACTTGTATGCACATGCTCAGTTGCCAAATTTAGGGCAGCATATGCTTAGAATGTTCCAGCCTTGTTGGGAAAAGACCAATGGATGGAAGTGAATCCATGCTTCAAGCTATACCCTCAAGTTTTTACTAGACCAGCAGGTAGGCCAAGAAAGAATAGGATGAGAGCTAGTGAAGAGGATGGTGCACCACCTCAACGACATAAGTGCAAATGTTGTGGGATCCTAGGTAACATTGCTAGGCTTTGTAAAAATGCAGTGGACCCAACTTATGGAATGGATGATCAGGTGGGAGCAGCAAATGCAGATGCGAATGAAGTATCTGAATGAGAGGAGAATGAAGCAATGGATAAATTGCAGATTGAACCAATGGATCGAGAGGAGATTGAACCAGATGCAGGGGAGATTGAACCAAATGCAGGGGAGATTGAACCAGATGTAGGGGAGATTGAACCAATGGATCGAGAGGAGATTGAACCAAATGAAGGGGATATTGCACCAAATGCATGGGAGATTGAAGCAATTTATTCATTGGAAGCATAGTTCAAAAGTAAAGGAATTACACAAGAGGATATTGAACAAATGATGCCATTGCATTTTGAACCATATGAACCAATGAATAGAAACGTGGTTGATCCAATTATATGACAGATTGAAGCACTTGATTCATTTGATGTAGAGAAAAAGAACAAAGGGAACAAATGGAAGAAGATGATGGTGGCCTCTGACAATATTCCAACCAGGATCACTCGTAGAAAGGTGGTGAACTCCAAGAATATTCTGGCGAAAAACAATAGGAGCAAGAGAAAAATGAATTTGAATTTGTATGATGAATTTGAACTACTGCCAATGTTTGTATTGAATTTGAACTACTGTCAATGTTTGTGACGCTTCCAAGTTTGTATGTTGGATAACCCCATAATGTATGTGTTATTGCAAGTTTATATTGTCATGCACCTAGTTGCTTAGCACTGCTCAGTTTTGCCCTCGACATGTGGTCAACACATGGGGTTTATCTAGTTCATGGCTTAAACCATAGGAAACGTTGACCAATTGATCCAAATTTGGCACACTTGTGTATCCTGGATTGATTTACCATATGAAATTGGAAATTTTGGATTTACTTGTAATCAGCCATATTTTTATTTTTCTAAGTGATTAAATTCAAATAAATGGTTTTAGGGTTAGTTTAATTCAAAAAGAAGTCAAAGCATAGTGCAATCTTCGCATGGAGACTTGCTATGCTAACTAAAATCTAGCATGAATAATAAAAGAAAAGGTAATAAAGAGAAATGGACTTATCCCCTAAACCACTTCTTGGAATGAGCTACTAGCTATGAAGATGCATGGCTTTCTACCGAGTCAACCTCCAAGATAACCCATCCCAAAACATACTTTGTCTAAATTAGGCCAAATTTGGCATACTTGTGTATCTTTGAGTTGCAAACAATATAATGTCGGCCAAGATGGATTATTTTGTTCAAATAACACATTTTCCATTTGTTATGCCAAAAGCTTGAATTTCCCTTAGTTATTTTTTATTTGAGCTCCCTTGTTTTCCTTAGCTCTACTCAGTTTTCCCCTCCCGCTAAAGTTTTCCTTAGTTTTCCCCTCCCACTAAAGTTTCCCTCACTTTTTCCCTCTCTCATGTCTTAGTTTGGCTAGTTCTCTGATTGGTCGAGATGTATGTCACATGGATCTTGGCTAACCACCATTGGATTATATCATGATCCAACGGGCTAGAGGTCTCTCTCTCCCGATGGGCGCACCTAACCTTGTACGACGAGGAGAGCCCGACAGCCTGGATGTCTCTCCCTCAATTTTCCTGACGCACGTATACCATCCGCATCAATTAGCGCTCAGTTTGGCCACGCTCTGATTGGTGGAGATGTATTGTCACACAGATCTTGGCCAACCACTGTTGGATACATCATGATCCGACGGTCTAGAGGTATCTCTCTCCCGTTGGGCTATGGAGAGAAGAGCCCGACGGGCTGGATGTCTCTCCCTCCATTTCCCTATCACACGTATACCAACCGCATCTTCCTCCCCTCCTATCAACGTATAGTGGCGCGGACCTATGCGTGGGGGTCAGAATGGCTTGCGGCGGTGCTGATCTAAGCGCGACTGATAGAACAGCGTGCGTTGGTGACGATCTAACCGTCTGAAATTTCTATCTCTATTTGTCTCATTTCCGTTCGCATCCTCAGATCGGTTGTTGATGAAAGACACCGATGGAAGCCATCATCTACAACATCAGTGCGACAACGGTTGTGCCGATAGTGGCCATCGATGAAAGACACCGATGGAAGCCATCATCCGCAACATCTATGGATGTGGTGCCGAGAGTGGTCATCGATGCAACGACGATTCAAGCCATCATCCACAACATCTACGGCTTTGGTGCTGACAGTGGTCATCGATGCGAAGACTATTGAAGCCATCATTCGCAACACCACTGCGACGGTGCAGATCAAGCCCTCGTGAACCAAAGCTGTGGGAGGCAGGTCGTGGCCGCGGCTGACATGTTGAGGTGCACTTCGACGGTGAAGGCCGGATGGGAGAACTTTGCCCGTACTTCTTGGAGTACACATGCGGCGGGGAGGGCGGCTAGCTCAGCGTCCATTTAAAATTGGGACAAATTTAAGCCCAATTTGAACCAAAATTCCGTGACTTAAAATATATGTATGATTTGAATAAATTTGACATGTACTTTAGCCGTGAGACCGGTGGATATGCTCTAAAGCTGATTCATAAGTAGTGGTACTTGCTTTGACAATCTCCAGTGGGCTTGTATAAATTTAATCAAAATACGTATGATTTGAATCAAAATTGTTATGTATTTGAGCAGTGAGGATGGAGGATATGCTCTAAATCCGATTCATAAGTAGTACTCCCTATGACCCAAATTAGTTGATTTATATTTGACTAGATCCGATTGTATCTTGAGGAATTTGAGTCAACTAACTTGGATTGAAAATCTCAGCCACTAATTTGGAACGGGGAATGGATGCTGCCGCCAATGCTGCAACTCTACATAGCAGCCACGATGGCAGCGACAAAATAGTCAAAACTGATAGGCCCCAACTTGACCCTCTAGGCATTTGGCACGCCAACTATGGGCAGCTAGATCCAATGGCAAACAACTCGGGCCCCGCAATGCATTCTCTCGACAACTTTGAGTCCGCTAGATCCAATGGCAAGCAACTCAGGTACTGCAATGCATTCTCTCATTCACTTTAGGACCGCTAGATCCAACGGCAAACAACTCAGGCACCGCAATGCATTCTCTCAACAACTTTGGGGCCGCAAAGTGACTAAATTAGCAGGAACTCACAACCATCTATAGAATAATTATTCTACTCTCTAAATTAGCTATCTATTCAACTAATCATTATGCATGCCACCCTTCACCACAACTGCATACTGTAACTTCTAGGACGCGGATGACAACTACTAAAACTGCCCACATGAATCTACTATCCCCCCATCTTCACTTGAAGTTCATGTTTTAGATTTTCTACAACTTGATCAGATAAGGCAAGATCAACCCCATGTGTCAACTTCTCTTTGCGAAGCTCTAAATTCTTCCTCGACAGTATGCTTCAGCTCGAATATCAACAGGTTTTTATGGGCCAGTTCATCACCTAACTTGGCAACCATCTCCTCCAAATCCATCCTATGGCTAGACCACTGAGTTGATTAATCTTGGTATGCAATGTACCATGGATAATCGTCTTACATATCACACTATATCAATCCCAAAACAAACCAAATTGGAATCAGTCCGACAGGCCATGTCAGCACTTCAAATTCAACGGTAGTACAAAGAGAAGGAGCTACATGCACTTCCAACGTGGTAGGATAAGGAGAATGTGGCCACGACATGATCAATTCCCCACCCTCTCTGGTGTACCCGCTACGACCAGACATTGAGGAATAATTTTCACCTACAATATTGAGGAAATTACGGGAACCGAATCGATTAAGCTAGGTGGAGCAGGAGCGGAGGTCTTAACAAGCACTACTAGCAATTGTTGCGACTATTCGTCGAGCTATGGCGGCGAAACTAAATCCCGATCATCATGGGCGGCGAACCTGCTTGCGGTCGATACTGCCTCAATGTATAATGTGTGCGGAGGAAACAGGTGCCGGAGCCGTGGTTGAGGTGCAACAAGGCAGTCCGTCCGGTACCGCCATAGGACAGATCCGGTGACGCGCCGACGCGCCGACGATGGCTGCTCTGTCCGCCGGTGGGATAGGAGCTCCTCGGGGCTGGGGGCTGGGAGCAGATGAGAGAGAGAGAGAGAGCCGACGTTTCATACATGACCCCACCTGTCAATTATTTCATATTTGCCAATTTTACATATTTGCCAAACTTTTTCTTTGAAATTTGCATATTTGCCACATGACCACCACATGTCAGTGACGCACAAAATTGCAAATATGCAAGTTGCAAAGTAAAACATGGCAAATATGCAATTCCCCCTCTAGCACCATATGACGGCCCCACTGATTATTGGCTATGAAGGCCCCACAGAACGGCTCCACATAGCGGCCCCATTGTTCATTGGCTTCGACGGCCCCACAAAATGGCCCCATTTGTCATTGGCTGCACCAACCACACAATTAGCAAAAACGGGGCCCACAAGTCAGCGAGAGACGGATGGCTGGTCCACCGTGTATCTTGGCCCCACCTGTTAGCATGTAACGGTCGAGGTGACGTAATGTAAAGGTCAACGCAGGACCCACCCAACATGGCCCCACCTGTCAGCATGTAACGGTCAAGCCTTTGACCTGACGACATCCCCCCGTCCGAGTGCATGTGAGGGTTTCAGAATAGAGGGAGGGGAAAAGTGAGGAAAAACAGAACAACTGGGGAAAACTGAGTACAACTAACGAACCAGGGGCACGAAAATAGAAATCCCTAATAATAACTATCTACGCATATTGAGAATACAACCTACTGTGCTATGAAATTTTGGGGATGGCGACATGATGGTTCTAGAAACATGGTGGATTTTTCTCTAGGTACTACTCAACACGAATCCAGTTTCTTTGAACCATTGGATCTAATATCCCAACGGTCAGGATTGGTGCTATGGATCCAATTCAAAACTGCTCCTTTATGGTAGTAGAGAAAAAATGATATGACATATACTTCTACTATATGATTCGCATGTGCAAGGCATGTGCAACTTACTAATAAGATATATAACAAGAATAACTTTGAACATCGATCGTCGGATATAGATCGACAGATTCTAATATTGCTGATTGCTGGATCTCTTGCGAATTCAAGAAAGAATCTATCGCGCTTACTTGTAGTTCAAATTTGACCTACTTTCTTTAGATCGACATAAAGTTATTTGAGTGCATGGGCGTAGTTAGCTAATATATAGGGAATCTTGAAACGTTCTAAGACTAGAGAATTGTAACAAAACATGTCCGCTTTTCATGAAAATCGGGTGGTGGCACTTTATTTTTTTGACTGGGGTATGCCCTAAAGGAGTGAGATGCTTCAATAATTAACACAGTTAGTGCATGTGTACATGTTACACCAAGGACCTTAAAAAGGTGAAAATTACATCCAAATCCATACATTTAAAACAAAGGACCCTACAATCAAGCAATGAAAATTAGTTGTTGGGTCCTTCTCCTCCACCGGAGAGCTGAGCCATGCTCTTCGTAGTAGTACTAGTAAGCTGCACGTGCCTTTCACGTGAAACTCACATAATATACAGAAGCATGACATGTCATCAGTATATAACATTATAATAGGTAAAGCTTGAAATATCTATGAATTTGAGCCACATCTCTAAAGTATGATTGTATATTTCGTTCTTGCACTTTATATCATGTAAAAAGATTCAACTTCTTGCTAAGAATATGCATGCCTAGAAATTTGACCCTGTTTGGAAAACAATCAAAGAGGCTATGACTAACCGTGTTTTAAATTTTGGCTGTGTTTTGCAATTAACTTCACACCTTGTGATAATCTGTTCAGTGGACCCACCAGCCAGTCAATGTATCGAGAACATGTGAGATTTTGGCAAGATTCAACTTCTTGCTAAGAATATGCATGCCTAGAAATTTGATCGTGTTTTGAAAACAATCAAAGAGGCTATGACTCACCGTGTTTCGAAATTTTGGATGTGTTTTGAAATTAACTTCATACCTTACGAAAATCTATTCAGTGGACCCACCAGGCACTCAATGTATTGAGAACGAGTGAGAATTTGCAAAGATTCAACTTCTTGCTAAGAATATGCATGCCTAGAAATCTGCCCATGTTTTGAAGACAATCAAAGAGACTATGACTCACAGTGTTTTGAAATTTTGCTTGTGTTTCGAAATAAAATTCACAGCTTGCGATAATCTGTTCAGTGGACCCACCAGGCAGTCAATGTATCAAGTACGAGTGAGAGTTGTTTGGAAAGATTTAACTTCTTGCTAAGAATATGGATGCCTAGCAATTTGACTGTGTTTTGAAATTAACTTCATACCGTGCAAAAATCTGTTCAGTGGACCCACCAGGTAGTCAATGTATCGAGAACGAGTGATAGTTTGGAAATATTCAACTTCTTGCTAATAATATGGATGCCTAGATATTTGACCATGTCTTAAAAACAATCAAAGAGGCTATGACTCACCATGTTTTAAATTTTGGTCGCGTTTCGAAATTAACTTCACACCTTGCGATAATCTTTTCAGTGGACCCACTAGGCAGTCAATGTATCGAGAACGAGTGAGAGTTTGGCAATATTCAACTTCTTGCTAAGAATATGCATGCCTAGAAATTTGACCTTGTTTTGAACACAATCAAAGAGGCTATGACTCCCGTGTTTTGAAATTTTGGTTGTGTTTCGAAATTAATTCACATCTTGCGAAAATCTGTTCAGTGGACCCACTAGGCAGTCAATGTATGGAGAACGACTGAGAGTTTGGCAAGATTCAACTTCTTGCTAAGAATATGCATGTCTAGAAATTTACCATGTGTTGATAACAATCAAAGATGCTATGACTCATCGTGTTTTGAAATTTTGGCTGTGTTTTGAAATTAACTCCACACCTTGCGAAAATATGTTTAGTGGACCCACCACAAGGCAGTCAATGTATCGAGAACGAGTGAGAGTTTGGAAAGATTCAACTTCTTGCTAAGAATATGCATGCCTAGAAATTTCATCGTGTTTTGAATACAATCAAAGAGACTATGACTCACCGTGTTTTGAAATTTTGCCTGTGTTTCGAAATTAACTTCACGCCTTGCGATAATCAGTTCAGTGGACCCACCAGGAAGTCAATGTATCAAGAACGAGTGAGAGTTTGGAAAGATTCAACTTCTTGCTAAGAATATGCATGCCTAGAAATTTGACCATGTTTTGAAAACAATCAAAGAGACTATGACTCACCGTGTTTTGGAATTTTGCTTGTGTTTCGAAATTAACTTCACACCTTGCGATAATCTGTTCATTGGACCCGCCAGGCAGTCAATGTATTGAGAACGAGTGAGAGTTTGGAATGATTCAACTTCTTGCTAAGATTATGCATGCCTCGAAATTTGACCATGTTTTGAAATCTATCAAAGAGTCTATGACTCACCATGTTTTGAAATTTTGGCCGTGTTTCAAAATTAACTTCACGCCTTGCGATAATCTATTCAGTGGACCCACCATGGAGTCAATGTATCAAGAACGAGTGGGAGTTTGGAATGATTCAACTTATTGCTAAGAATATGCATCCTAGAAATTTGAGCGTGATTTGAAAACAATCAAAGAGGCTATGACTCACCGGTTTTGAAATTTTGTGTGTGTTTCAAAATTAACTTCACACCTTGCAAAAATCTATTCACTGGACCCACCAGGCAATCAATGTATCAAGAACGAGTGAGAGTTTGGAATGATTCAACTTCTTGCTGAGAGTATGCATGCCTAGAAATTTGGCCGTGTTTTGAAAACAATCAAAGAGGCTATGACTCACCGTGTTTTGGAATTTTGGCTGTGTTTTGAAATTAACTTCACACCTTGCGAAAATCTGTTCAGTGGACCCACTAGGAAGTCAATGTATTAAGAACGAGTGAGAGTTTGGCAATATTCGATTCTTGCTAAGAAGATGCATGCCTAGAAATTTGACCGTGTTTTGAAAACAATCAAACAGGCTATGACTCATCGTGTTTTGAAATTTTGGGCATGTTTCGAAATTAACTTCACACCTTGTGAAATTCTATTCAGTGGACCCACCACCAGGAAGTCAATGTATCAAGAACGAGTGAGAGTTTGGAAAGATTCAACTTCTTGCTAAGAATATGCATGCCTAGAAACTTGACCGTGTTTTGAAAACAATCAAAGAGACTATGACTTACCGTGTTTTGAAATTTTGGCTGTGTTTCAAAATTAACTTCACACCTTGCGTAAATCTGTTCAGTGGACCCACCACCAGACATTTAATGTATCGAGAACGAGTGAGAGTTTGCTAAGATTCAACTTATTGCTAAGAATATGCATGCCTAGAAATTTGACTGTGTTTTGAAAACAATCAATGAGACTATGAATTGCCGTGTTTTGAAATTTTGGCTATGTTTCAAAATTAAATTCACACCTTGCGATAATCTGTTCAGTGGACCCACCACAAGACAGACAATGTATGAACAAAGAGTTACAGTTTTGAAAGATTCTACTTCTTGCTAATAATATGCATGCCTAGAAATTTGACTATGTTTTGAAAACAATCAAAGAGACTATGGCTCACTGTGTTTTGAAATTTTGCTTGTCTTTTGAAATTAACTTCACACCTTGCAAAAATCTGTTCACTAGACCCACTAGGCAGTCAATGTATCGAGAACGTGTGAGAGTTTGGAATGATTCAACTTCTTGCTAATAATATGCATCCCTCGAAATTTGGCCATGTTTTGAAAATAATCAAAGAGGCTATGTCAACACCCGGATTTTTAATCCCAGATGCCCGTTATGCCATACCTCGCAATCCTAGGATTACCATTTTTGCGAGACATAACGGATTAGATATCACAATACATCATCCATTACAAACCATACATAAGGTTTTACACAAATAAGGATCTCATGATCCAGTCGTTAATACAACAAGCAGCGGAAATAAACGATAAGCATAGCAGTGGGGTCCATCTTCAGGGGCACATGCAATGCTGACGAAGGCAGATAGTCCTAGTTATCATAGCCGTCCTGCTGACCATCATCATGATAATCTCCTTCATAGTCTGACCATAATAATAGCCAGGAACAAAAGCCATGAGTAATCTTTAAGTACTCGCAAACTACTACTAACAAGGGGTATAATTCTAAGTTAAAGTACTGAATCTAAGTTAACTATCAAGTTAAGTTTGAAACCTAATCGGAGTTCAGAAGCAAAGAAAGATAAAGTAAGATTCTAGAATCACTTAAGTTGGGAAGCTATTATCATCAACACAACCCTGTTGTGGTCCAGTCAAAGTTCATCATTCCTTTCAAGTTATTTAGAAAACATCTGACAACGAAAGAGTATGGCCATTCCAACTGTCCATAACCACGGACGCGGCTATTCGAATAGTTTGACACTCTGCAGAGGTGGTACACTTTAACCACAAGATTCGATACATCTGTCAGGGATAACCCTGAATCATCATACTTAGTATGCAGATAATCAAACATAACCTTCCCTTTACACACCCTAGTACAAGCACCTCTCCTATGAGTATGGCCTCCCAACCATGACCATCAGTCATCTTGGGCACTTCATAGGTGGACATCATTGAGAGGTAGCCTCAGCTCAAACCTCTCCCTTGAGGTAACTAATACTAATGCATATAAATTTCCAGCTAAGCCTTACCCAATTCAGGTAATGTGGTTGTACGGTAAATTTGGAATGGTATCACATCCGAATCCAACCATCAGTTTTATAAAAGGGTTAAGGCTCGTGACTCATCATTTTCATCATCATAAACCAGTTGTGTTTCTCAACACATGTCAAAACATGTCAATAGAATGACTCGTCATTCCAAGGTTTTCATAATTCATTTTCACCAAGTGTTCCCATCTAAAGTGACTCAAGTTTTTGATCTATACTAAGGTACTAAGTTAAGAGTGTTCACTAAGGTGGAAAGATGGGATCAATCTCATGCCATAGAATGACATCTAAAGGTTTCTATGTAGGTCAAGTTTTATACTCTTTATGCTACCTTCAAAAATTAAGTAAAGAACTTTGTGTAAACTAAGGGAGGTAAAACTTGTCAATAAGACTTGGGGTACTAATAGTTAAAGGGGTGTGATCAAAGCATGCTTAAGGCATCTTTGCTAAACCATCTAGTTTTATTCTAGCTTGCTAACCATAGCTTGCTAAAGTATGTTTTGCAAGGGTTAGCTTGCCACTAATAGCTTGTTTTGGTTGGTGCAGTGGTTGAAGTTTTCTTCTTCTTCTTCTTCTTGGTAGAACTCCTCCTCCTCGAAAGCTTGGTCGGTACTAGCGTCTATAAATACATAGGGAGTAGACAATCACCAAACAATACTTAACTAGGCTAAGTAGCATTCTAAAACACACAATTGATGATCTATTATCATCACAAGCATCACAAGTTTAATTCAATAGTTTCAACCTTTTTATTTTGGAAAAGTAATTTCTACTCATTGAAATATTAACTAAAATTTAATATTCACCACCAAAATATGGGATCATGTGGACTCATGTCCTCACCACATATTCTAACATGTGGGAATGAGATTTAAAGGTTGGATCAATATTACTTTGGTTTAAGTTTATTATTTAATGATTTAAAGTGACTAGAAATGCCTATATAGCATTATTTTGGTACTAGTCCAAAGTCACTGCATGTAACCTGAATATTATTACATATTTGGATAGATATGATGAAATTTGATTTTTGAGAGTTGGAATCAACTCAAAAGCTAACTTGGTTGATTTTATAAAAATGTTTCAAGTTGCAAAAGCTTCTGTCTTCTTATTTTTATTAGGAGAGATCTATAACTCTAATTGAATTAAATCCAACGGGCTTGGATAGATCATTTTAATACCTTTCAGACAAAATTGGTTTCAGGCAATTTGGATTTCTAAAACTCTCTGAATTGATTTTCAAACTAGTGGTCAGAAACTAGATTCAAACTAAAAGAAAAATCCAGATTTGAATATGTGGGCTAACGCGGGAAAAGGAATGGGCCAACCCAGTGGCGCTCCGCGGCACGGGGCTTAGCTAACAGGGGGGTCCCGCGTGTCAGCGGCACTTAACACGCGAAACAGTACGCGCGCTGTGGGCCGTGCGATTAGAGGCTAGATCTACGGCTGAGGGTCGTCGTCGACGACGAACAAGTCGCCGATGAGATCAAACCCTAGTGGCTCGGTGGGGGTCTACTAGGGGCGTACCAGGGCTCCAGCGGGGTCGGCGAGGTGGGCAAATAGAGTGGAAGACGACGGCGAGGCGAGGCGTGGTCGCGGCGGAGCTTGGGGTGGTCACAATCAACGACACCCTTCTCCTCCAGAGGCGGTGGCTCCGGCTCCAATTCCGGCGAGCTGCTGCTCCACTTGCTCCGGCGAGAGGTGGGTGAGGTTCAGAGAGGTGAGGGGAGTGGAATGATGTGGAGAAGAATGGCTGGGGAGGGATCCTTTTATAGGACCGACGGTGAGACCGAGCGGGATGGGCGGTCGACGGTGGTGACATGGCTACGGCGAGCAAGAAGCATGGCTGGGGATGGCGATCGATGGGCGGTCCCCTGGCGGTGCTCTAGGATTTAAATGCGGCCTTAGGGGCGGTGGTATGCGGTCTAGGCGAGGTGGCGCTCTGAGAGGCAGAGGCGGCGGTGTCCACGGCGAGCGGTGGCTATGGGGCTTTGGGCGGCGAACGAGGGTGTTTGGGGTGTTCTCCAGGTCGAGGCGGAGCGGTGGGCGCGGGCTGCTGCCAAGGGGCGGTCTGTGCGAGCGGGGACAATGCGCGCTCTGGGGGTGGCGTCGGCCTGCTCGACAAGCTCTGGGCGCGGCGGTTCCTGGCCGCTCTGCCCTCTGTCTCTGGCCTGGGGCTGGTTGGCCGGTGGAGGTGGACCACTAGCAAGCTGCGAGACATGAGGAGAGGGGCTGGAGAGGGCTGCTGCTGCAAGTGCATGGTCGGCCGGCGAGAGAGGGCTCGGCATGGCAGGGCAGTGCGGCTAGGGGGTAGAGAAGAGGCTGGGGTTGGTCTGGTCTGGCTTGAGGGGGAACAAGATGATCAAAGCACTACAGAATTGCTAGAAAAAATCAGCGCAAAACAGTAATAGTTAGGCCTTAATGATCTTGATAACAAGGTGTTTGACAAAATGGCCGAAAGAGAAAAAGTTTTGAATTTTGAGTTCCAAATTTTTGAGTGATCTCCACTAGTGATAGGTAGTCTCTGGTTGCAAGGGTTTTGAAAATGGAGCTCAAAAAGATGATTTTTGAAATAGGGGTGATCTATGCATATGCATTAGATTCAATTTTAAACTGTCATTTAAAATAGCTAACAGAATGTTTTTAGCAGATCCAAAGGTGGGCCTTGGTACCTCATTATGTGTGCTAGCAAGGGGTATAAAGATCAAGAATTGTTTCTGTTAAGAATTGAGTACTCGGAATAGCCAAAGTAGGCATGAGAGTTAGATTTGTCAAAAGGACCATTCTTTCTTTTTAATTCTTTTTGATTTGATTTTCTTTAGGAAAAGTTTGGGAATGATGTAGATGATGTTTAAATCACCTAAGAAATTTTTTACAAGCATTGGATCAATCAATCATGGCAATTCAAAGAACTCCTATTTTAAATGCACACATATATGAATGCTTTCATTTTAAATTTGGAAATGTTTTTGTTAACCCCATTTTTGGATGATTTGCTCATGATAAGCTTGGATTGAAGTTTTGGGATGTTACAAACCTTCCCCCCTTAAACAAAATCTCATCCCGAGATTTACAAAGAAAACTAGGAACTAAAGAGATCTGGGAACTCTGTCCTAATGTAATCTTCGCGTTCCCAAGTAGCTTCCTCCTCGGTATGGTTGCTCCACTGGATCTTGAGGAACTTGATACTCCTGGTCCTGGTGGTTCTGTAGGCTTCCTCTAAGATACGGATGGGTACTTCCCGATAGGTCAGGTCATTGTTGATTTCCACAGCTCTGTGATCGATGTTCTTGAAAACTTCAGTCTTCTCAGGCACTTCCAAGCATTTGCGAAGTAACGAGATATGGAACACATTGTGGATGGCTGACATCTCTTCAGGCAGTTCCAGTTGATACGATACTTCTCCTCGGTGGTTCAGAATCTTGAAAGGTCCGATATATCTGGGAGCTAACTTTCCCTTCAGACTAAAGCGTTGAGTTCCCTTCAATGGTGAAACCTTGAGATATACGAAATCTCCGACATTGAAAGTCAGGTCTCTCCTTCTCTTGTCAGCATAGCTCTTCTGTCTGGATTGGGGGGTTTTGAGGTGCTCATGGACTTTGTGAACTTTCTCTTCTGCTTCTCGGAGAATGTCGGGTCCAAAGATCTGACTCTCTCCTACTTGCGACCAATTCAAAGGGGTACGACACTTTCTTTCGTATAGGAATTCAAATGGCGCCATCTGCAAACTAGCTTGATAACTGTTGTTATATGAGAATTCTGCGAAAGGCAGGCAGTCTTCCCATTTTGATCCATATTCCAACACACAAGCTCTAAGCATATCCTCCAAGATCTGGTTGACTCTCTCAGTTTGTCCATTTGTTTGCGGGTGATAAGCGGTGCTGAAGTTCAACTTGGTTCCTGAACCTTCCTAAACTTTCTGCCAAAATCTTGAAGTAAACTGGGTTCCTCGATCTGATACGATGGTCTTGGGGGTTCCATGCAGACTAACAATTCTAGCAATGTACAGCTCTGCTAGTTTTGCACTCTGGTAGGTTGTCTTGACTGGTATGAAGTGGGCTACCTTGGATAGTCTATCAACTATGACCCAGATTGAGTCATTTCCCCTACTGGAAGTAGGTAAACCGGTGATAAAGTCCATTCCGACGGAATCCCATTTCCATTCCGGAATCTGCAATGGTTGCAATAGTCCTACAGGTCTCTGATGCTCTGCTTTAACTCTTTGACAGATGTCACATTTGGCGATGTAGCTTCTGATCTCTCTCTTCATCTTGTACCACAAAAATTGCTCTTTCAAATCCTGATACATCTTTGTTCCTCCGGGGTGGATAGAATAAAGAGTGTCGTGAGCTTCCTTCATGATAACCTCCTTCAGCTCCGAATCTGCTGGCACACAGATACGTCCTTTGTACCACAGTACACCTTCTTCGTCTTCGGTGAATCCAGGTACTTTGCCTGTACCAATACGATGTTTGATTCTGTCGATACTCTCATTTCCCTTCTGGGCTTCCTTGATTTGGCTAATCAAAGTCGGTTGAAGTTCAATGCTAGCTAGGAATCCTTTGCTAACTAACTCAGTCCTGAACTGCTCCAACTCCTCATACAAACTTGGTTGCTTCTCTTTGATCATGGTGTTCAGCCTACACGGCAATCTGCTAAGAGCATCCGCTACCACATTGGCTTTGCCGGGGTGATAGTGAATGTCAAGGTCATAATCCTTGATTAACTCTATCCATCTTCTTTGCCTCATATTCAGTTCCTTCTGGGTGAAGATATACTTCAAGCTCTTATGGTCTGAGTAAATCTCACAACGATTACCCATCAAATAATGATGCCATGTCTTCAATGCTAGAACCACGACTACTAGCTCAAGATCATGGGTCGGATAGTTCTGCTCATGCTGCTTCAGTTGTCGAGACAGATACACGATGACTTTGCCTTATTGCATCAATTCACATCCTAGACCAATCTTGGATGCATCACAATACACATCAAACGGATTCTTGATGTCTGGCATGATCAAAATTGGGGCTGATATCAATCTCTTCTTCAGCTCCTGGAAACTGGCTTCACACTTGTCTGTCCATTCAAACTTCTTGTCCTTCTTCAACAATTGGGTCATTGGTCGGGCTATGCTCGAGAATCCTTCTACGAACTTGCGGTAATATCCCGCTAATCCGAGAAATGAACGAACTTTGGTTTGATTTGTTGGGGCTTCCCATTCTTCGACATATTTGATCTTGGTGGGATCAACAGAGACTCCTCCGGCAGACACTATGTCCTAGGAATCCTACTTCTTTCAGCCAAAACTCACACTTGCTGAACTTGGCATATAACTGATGCTCTCTCAGGGTTTCTAGGATGATTCTCAGATGTTGCTCATGCTCTTCTTCTTGGAGTAGATAAGGATGTCGTCGATAAACACAACTACAAACTTATTGAGGAAATTCATAAAGATCTTATTCATGAGATTCATGAAATAAGCAGGGGCATTGGTTAATCCAAAAGACATAACCGTATACTCGTATAAACCATAGTAAGTAGTAAAGGCGGTCTTCGGAATATCCGCTGCATGAATCTTAAGTTGGTGATAACCAGTCCTAAGATCAATCTTTGAGAATACCTGAGCTCCAGTCAACTGATCAAATAGATCCTCTATCTTTGGCAAGGGGTACTTGTTCTTGATGGTGACATCATTCAACTTTCTGTAGTCTGTACACAGACGGTTGCCTCCATATTTCTTGTCGACAAATAACACTGGTGATCTCCATGGCGATGCACTTGGTTGAATCAAACCTGTTGCTAACATGGCATCCAACTGCTTCTTCAGTTCTACTAACTATGAGGGGTTCATGGTATAGGGTCTCTAGGCTATAGGTCTGGTTCTGGGGATTAGTTCGATAATGAACTTAATATCCCTATCCGGGGGCATACCTGGCAATTCATCTGGGAATACGTCGAGGTATTCACAGACTACTTTGACTTGGTCAATGGTAGGCAGGGCTACACGCTTGTTGCACTTGAATTGACGGGGTAATGTTTCGGAGATATGCTCTACTGTTACTCCAGAACTACTGGTCATGGTGATGGCTTTCTTAGCACAGTCTATCAGTCCTTTATGCCTTGACATCCAGTTCATACCTAGTACTACTTCCAAACCTTTGGTTCCAAGTACAATTAGGTTGGCATAAAAATCTATCCCATGTATTCTGATAGGTACAGCTTTGCAAATTTTTCTAGCTTTTGTTGTTGAACCGGGGATTTGAACTATCATTACATGCTTCAGGTTGGTTGGGCGAATCTTACTAGTTCATACAAATTCTTCGGTGACAAATGAATGCGATGCTCCAGAATCAAACAATACTCTTGCTAAAACTGAGTTGACAGAAAACATACCCAACACTACATCTGGCGCTTCCTGGGCTTCTTATGCATTCATGTGGAAGAGACGACCGTTGCGGTTGTGCGGGTTCCCTGGGGCAAGTCTCCTTCCTGGTTGAACACGACGCTGCTGCTGAGCTGGGGCATTCACAGGGGCATTAGCGGCAGTCTTCTTGGGACACTCATTGGAGTAGTGACCCTTCACTCCACACTCGAAACAAGTGATCTGGGACTTGTCCTTGACTGCGACAGGCACATCATTGCTGCCAGTTCTGGGTGCAGTGTTGTTGTTGTTGTTGTTGTTCTTGGGAGGGGCACGGTTGAAGTTGTTGGCATTGCCAGAGTTGTGATTGGTTCCTCCGGACTTCACATTGCCTCCGCTACAGTTGGGGTAGCTTGGGCGAGAATTTGTGGGGCGGTTGTTCCTTGGTGCATATCCTGGTGAGGGGTTAGGACGGTACTTCTGGTGACTACTGGATCCAGACTGCTGCATCATACGACGCTTGCGGTTGTCGTTTGCCTAGTTAATCTTCCCTTCCATCTGAATGGCAGAGTCGACTAGCTCTTCGAGATCCTAGAAATGGATGTTGACGAGGACAGTCTGCATCTCATCATGCAGTCCGTTTAAGAATCTCTCCTTCTTCTTGGCCTCCGTGTTGATTTCATCCGGTGCATATCTAGCAAGTGACAAGAATTTATCACGGTACTCTACCACACTCAATCTTCCTTGCTTTAGTTCATGGAATTCATCTCTCATCCTGTTGACAAGACCTTGCGGCACATGGGTGCGGCTGAACTTGACCTTGAATGCTTCCCAGGTCATCACCTGGCCATGGTTCATATTGCGGATGCTATTCCACCAAGCTCTTGCATCTCCCGCCAGATAGTGGGTGGCGAAGAGAACTTTCTCATTCTCATCAACTCCTGCAACTTCGAGGTTGTTTTCCATGGTCTGTAACCAGTCATCAGCATCTAATTGGTTCTCAGATTGGTTGAAGATTGGGGGATTGGTGTTCTGAAAGTTTTTGAGTTTAGATCCATGGTGATCCTGATTTCCATGTCCTTGGTTGTTGAGAGCCATTTGGGTGATCTGCTGTAATGTTGCTAAGTTGGATTGACGCTCGGCCCTGCTTGCTTCACGGTCTGCGATGAGATTCTGCAAGATCTGCAGCATTGGGTCCTGCGACGAGATGCTCCCTCCTTGGTTTCCACGAGTCATCTGAAGATTGAGATAGATATAGGGGTAAGAGGGAAATTCTAAGGTTCATGGTTTTGGGTTTTCAAAGCTACAACTTTGAGTTAGACTCAGGTTTTTCAACTAACTTCATTTTCATTCATGCAAGCAAGCACACGATACAACACACACCACAACAATAAAAGGGGAAAACAGATGGTTTGAAGAACCATTCTGCAAGCTACGATACAATGAGATGATACATCTCATGCTACGACAATGCTCTAGTGCATCTATTCATCGTCGATGAAGTTAGAGTCTTCATCATCAGTGTAGAAGTCCACAACATCCTCTGCCAGAATATCGTCATCGTTGCTGAAGTAAGAATCCATATCTCCCTGGATGTCTTCACCCTCATCATCTTCTTCTTTGGCGGCAAGCTGAGCTTCCTGCTCCTTGACGGTCTTCTCGAGCTCGTCCACCTTCTTGCGAAGACGAGCGATGGTGTGATCCTTCTTTGCACGCTGGCGACGAAGAGACTGGCGATCTTGGACGAGCAGTGCGAAAGTCTGGGCCTTCTGGTCGGCAATGGCATGGTTCTGGTTGGCTAACTCTCTGGCATTGTCCAGTTCCTGCTGTCGGTCATGAAGCAAGAAGTCAAGGTTCTCCACTTGACGCCTCAACTCTGGGGTGACTTGGCATCTCCATCAGCATTCCCATGAAGTCACGTCTTGCATAGTTGGCAAAACGGGTTCCTTGAATCTTGTTGACGCTGAGGGCACATAGACGTGCGAGAGCTTCATGCATTGCCCTGGCTAATCCATCTAGCCAGTTGTTCTCTCTGACGGAGAACTGAATTCTTCCAGAAGTTGGTGCTTCAATGCTTCCTCGAAGATCTGCGGTGACTAGCCATTGTAGGTCTCCTCCTGGGGGTCCTGGAAGTTGAGCTCCAAGAAACTCCGGATGTGGGCGTCCCAGTAACTCCGACAGTGAATCCAGATCCCTCTCGAAGATTAGCTGACCTCCGTTTCCCAACTGGTAAAACTTGCTGAACCTAGTCTCCATCTACAAGAATTTAGGATGAGGAAGTTAGTGAAGTGATCAAGTGTGTCAAATTTTAAGTAGTAATGTAAGAATTTTGAGGAACATGTATTTTTGAGAAAGAATGAGTTCACAAGGGTAAGAGGGGAAATGGTTTTTCATAAATACTCACTTTGGTTTTGAAGCTAAGTTTTTGGTTTGGACGTCCATTCTAACTAGGGTCTCCTATGGTCAGGATGGCTCTGATACCAACTTGTCAACACCCGGATTTTTAATCCCAGATGCCCGTTATGCCATACCTCCCAATCCCAGGATTACCATTTTTGCGAGACATAACGGATTGGATATCATAGTACATCATCCATTACAAACCATACACAAGGTTTTACACAAATAAGGATCTCATGATCCAGTCTTTAATACAACAAGCAGTGGAAATAAACGATAAGCGTAGCAGTGGGGTCCATCTTCAGGGGCACAGACAATGCTGACGAAGGCAGATAGTCCTAGTTATCATAGCCGTCCTGCTGACCATCATCTTGATAATCTCCTTCATAGTCTGACCATAATAATAGCCAGGGACAAATGCCATGAGGACTCTTTAAGTACTCGCAAACTACTACTAACAAGGGGTATAATTCTAAGTTAAAGTACTGAATCTAAGTTAACTATCAAGTTAAGTTTGAAACCTAAGCTGAGTTCAGAAGCAAAGAAAGATAAAGTAAGATTCTAGAATCACTTAAGTTGGGAAGCTATTATCATCAACACAAACCTGTTGTGGTCAAGTCAAAGTTCATCATTCCTTCCAAGTTATTTAGAAAACATCTGACAACGAAATAGTATGGCCATTCCAACTATCCATAACTGCGGACACGGCTATTCGAATAGTTTGACACTCTGTAGAGGTGGTACACTTTCACCACAAGATTCGATACATCTGTCAGGGATAACCCTGAATCATCATACTTAGTATGCAGATAATCAAACATAACCTTCCCTTTACACACCCTAGTACAAGCACCTCTCCTAAGTGTATGGCCTCCTAACCATGACCATCAGTCATCTTGGGCACTTCATAGGTGGACATCATTGAGAGGTAGCCTCAGCTCAAACCTCTCCCATGAGGGAACTAATACTAATGCATATAAATTTCCAGCTAAGCCTTACCCAATTCAGGTAATGTGGTTGTATGGTAAATTTCGAATGGTATCGCATCTGAATCCAACCATCAGTTTTATAAAAGGGTTAAGGCTCATGCCTCATCATTTTCATCATCATAAACCAGTTGTGTTTCTCAACGCATTTCAAAACATCTCAGTAGAATGACTCGTCATTCCAAGGTTTTCATAATTCATTTTCACCAAGTGTTCCCATCTAAAGTGACTCAAGTTTTTGATCTATACTAAGGTACTAAGTTAAGAGTGTTCACTAAGGTGGAAAGATGGGATCAATCTCATGCCATAGAATGACATCTAAAGGTTTCTATGTAGGTCAAGTTTTATACTCTTTATGCTACCTTCAAAAATTAAGTAAAGAACTTTGTGTAAACTAAGGGAGGTAAAACTTGTCAATAAGACTTGGGGTACTAATAGTTAAAGGGGTGTGATCAAAGCATGCTTAAGGCATCTTTGCTAAACCATCTAGTTTTATTCTAGCTTGCTAACCATAGCTTGCTAAAGTATGTTTTGCAAGGGTTAGCTTGCCACTAATAGCTTGTTTTGGTTGGTGCAGTGGTTGAAGTTTTCTTCTTCTTCTTCTTGGTAGAACTCCTCCTCCTCGAAAGCTTGGTCGGTACTAGCGTCTATAAATACATAGGGAGTAGACAATCACCAAACAATACTTAACTAGGCTAAGTAGCATTCTAAAACACACAATTGATGATCTATTATCTTCACAAGCATCACAAGTTTAATTCAATAGTTTCAACCTTTTTATTTTGGAAAAGTAATTTCTACTCATTGAAATATTAACTAAAATTTAATATTCACCACCAAAATATGGGATCATGTGGACCCATGTCCTCACCACATATTCTAACATGTGGGAATGAGATTTAAAGGTTGGATCAATATTACTTTGGTTTAAGTTTATTATTTAATGATTTAAAGTGACTAGAAATGCCTATATAGCATTATTTTGGTACTAGTCCAAAGTCACTACATGTAACCTTAATATTATTACATATTTGGATAGATATGATGAAATGTGATTTTTGAGAGTTGGAATCAACTCAAAAGCTAACTTGGTTGATTTTATAAAAATGTTTCAAGTTGCAAAAGCTTCTGTCTTCTTATTTTTATTAGGAGAGATCTATAACTCTAATTGAATTAAATACAACGGGCTTGGATAGATCATTTTAATACCTTTCAGAAAAAATTGGTTTCAGGCAATTTGGATTTCTAAAACTCTCTGAATTGATTTTCAAACTAGTGGTCAGAAACTAGATTCAAACTAAAAGAAAAATCTAGATTTGAATCTGTGGGCTAACACGGGAAAAGGAATGGGCCGGCCCAGTGGCGCTCCGCGGCGCGGGGCTCAGCTGACAGGGGGGTCCCGCGTGTCAGTGGCACTTAACACGCGAAACGGTACGCGCGCAGTGGGCCGTGTGATTAGAGGCTAGATCTACGGCTGAGGGTCGTCGTCGACGACGAACAGGTCGCCGGCGAGCTCGAACCCTAGCGTCTCGGTGGGGGTCTACTGGGGGCGTACCAGGGATCCAGCGGGGTCGACCAGGCGGGCAAACGAAGTGGAAGACGACGGCGAGGCGAGGCGTAGTCACGGCGGAGCTTGGGGTGGTCGCAATCAACGGCACCCTTCTCCTCCAGAGGCGGCGGCTCCGACTCCAATTCCGGCGAGCGGCTGCTCCACTTGCTCCGGCGAGAGGTGGGTGAGGTTCAGAGAGGTGAGGGGAGTGGAATGGTGTGGAGAAGAATGGCTGGGGAGGGCTCCTTTTATAGGCCCGACGGTGAGACCGAGCGGGATGGGCGGTCGACGGTGGCGACATGGCTACGGCGAGCTAGCGGCATGGCTGGGGATGGCGATCGATGGGCCGTCCCCTGGCGGTGCTCTAGGATTTAAATGCGGCCGTAGGGGCGGTGGTATGCGGTCTGGGCGAGGTGGCGCTCTGAGAGGCAGAGGCGGCGGTGTCCACGGCGAGCGGTGGCTGTGGTGCTTTGGGCGGCGAACGGGGGTGTCTGGGGTGTTCTCCAGGTCGAGGCGGAGCGGTGGGCGCGGGCTGCTGCCAAGGGGCGGTGTGTGCGAGCGGGGACAGTGCATGCTCTGGGGGCGGCGTCGGCCTGCTCGACAAGCTCCAGGCGCGGAGGTTCCTGGCCGCTCTTCCCTCTGTCTCTGGCCTGGGGCTGGTTGGGCGGTGGAGGTGGACCACTGGCAAGCTACGAGACATGAGGAGAGGGGCTGGAGAGGGCTGCTGCTGCAAGTGCACGGTCGACCGGCGAGAGAGGGCTCGACATGGCAGTGCAGTGCGGCTAGGGGGTAGAGAAGAGGCTGGGGTTGGTCTGGTCTGGCTTGAGGAGGGACAAGATGATCAAAGCACTATAGAATTGCTAGACAAAATTAGCCCAAAACAGTAATAGTTAGGCCTTAATGATCTTGCTAACAAGGTGTTTGACAAAATGGCCGAAAGAGAAAAAGTTTTGAATTTTGAGTTCCAAATTTTTGAGTGATCTCTACTAGTGATAGGTAGTCTCTGGTTGCAAGGGTTTTGAAAATGGAGCTCAAAAAGATGGTTCTTGAAATAGGGGTGATCTATGCATATGCATTAGATTCAATTTTAAACTGTCATTTAAAATAGCTAACATAATGTTTTTAGAGAATCCAAAGGTGGGCCTTGGTAACTCATTATGTGTGCTAGCAAGGGGTATAAAGATCAAGAACTGTTTCTGTTAAGAATTGAGTACTAGGAATAGCCAAAGTAGGCATGAGAGTTAGATTTGTCAAAATGACCATTCTTTCTTTTTAATTCTTTTTGATTTGATTTTCTTTAGGAAAAGTTTGGAAATGATGTAGATGATGTTTAAATCACCTAAGAAACATTTTACAACCATTGGATCAATCAATCATGGAAATTCAAACAACTCCTATTTTAAATGCACAAATATATGAATGCTTTCATTTTAAATTTAGAAAAGTTTTTGTTAACCCCATTTTTGGATGATTTGTTCATGATAAGCTTGGATTAAAGTTTTGGGATGTTACAGGCTATGACTCACCACATTTTGAATTTTTTGCTATGTTTCAAAATTAACTTCACACCTTGCGATAATCTATTCAGTGGACCCACTAGCCAGTCAATATATTGAGCACGAATGAGAGTTTATAAATATTCAACTTATTGCTAAGAATATGTATGCCTAGAAATTTGACCGTGTTTTGAAAACCGTCGAAGAGACTATGACTCACCATGTTTTGAAATTTTGCGTGTGTTTTGAAATTAACTTCACACCTTGCAAAAATCCGTTCACTAGACCCACTAGGCAGTCAATGTATCGAGAACAAGTGAGAGTTTGGAATAATTCAACTTCTTGCTAGGAATATGCAAGCCTTGAAATTTGACCATGTGTTGAAAAAATCAAAGAGGCTATGTCTCACCGTGTTTTGAAATTTTGGTTGTGTTTTGAAATTAACTTCACACCTTGCGATAATCTGTTCAGTGGACCCATCAGGTAGTCAATATATTGAGAACGAGTGAGAGTTTGTAAAGATTCAACTTATTGCTAAGAATATGCATGCCTAGAAATTTGACCGTGTTTTGGAAACAATCAAACAGACTATGACTCACCGTGTTTTGAAATTTTGCTTGTCTTTCAAAATTGACTTCACACCTTGCGAAAATATGTTCAATGGACCCACAAGGCAGTCAATGTATCGAGAACGAGTGAGAGTTTGGAATCATTCAACTTCTTGCTAAGAATATGCATGCCTAGAAATTTGACCATGTTTTGAAAATAATCAAAGAGGCTATGACTCATTGTGTTTTGAAATTTTGGCCATGTTTCGAAGTTAACTTCACACCTTGCAATAATATGTTCAGTGGACCCACCAGGTAGTCAATATATCGAGAACGAGTGAGAGTTTGGAAAGATTCAACTTCTTGCTAAGAATATGCATGCCTAGAAATTTGACCGTGTTTCGAAAACAATCAAAGAGACTATGACTCACCGTGTTTTCAAATTCTGCCTGTGTTTCAAAATTAACTTCACACCTTGTGAAAATCTGTTCAGTGGACCCATCACCATGCAGTCGATGTATCGAGAATGAGTGGTAATAGTATGGAAAGATTCACACTTCTTGCTAAGAATATGCATGCCTAGAAATTTGACCATGTTTTTAAAACAATCAAAGAGACTATGACTCACCATGTTTTGAAATTTTGGCTGTGTTTCGAAATTAACTCCACACCTTGCGACAATCTGTTCAATGAACCAACGAGGAAGTCAATGTATTGAGAACGAGTGATAGTTTGGAAAGATTCACACTTCTTGCTAAGAATATGCATGCCTAGAAATTTGACTGTGTTTTGAAAACAATCAAAGAGACTATGACTCACCATATTTTGAAATTTTGGATGTGTTTCAAAATTAAGTTCACACCTTGGGACAATATATGCTTAATATACATTTTATTGTCGTTTTGTTCCAAAATTTTCTTAAATTTTAATTAAAAGGAATGGTTTTTTGTCGCTATCAAACTGAATGAACCGGTGGTCCGATCAGCGAACTAGTGAACTAGTCGCCTCACCGCTTCACCCACCAGTCTGGTTTTAAAAACTATGGGTCTAGAGAAACGAGGGAGAAGATTCTACTCCCTAGTACTAGTATGATGGAGAAGTGTGTTTTGAGGTTTGTGCATAGCATTTATTATGCTAAAGACTATCAATAGAATCTTCTAGATGGTAGAATGGAAAAGAAAATCCAACAGCAAGAGATGTTTGGATTCACGAGTCTTGATCCAACGGTCAACATTCAAAGTTATTCGTACACTATATAGTGGTAAGAACTACAAGATATACCAATATACGTGTGTGTGCAAATTGTTGGTTCATTCAATATCACCAAGTAGTAGTGAGAATGTCTTTTCTATTAAGCAAAGGACATATAATATGGTTGTGAATGCCACAAACCCATTTTTCATACAAAGAGGACTCATGCCTAGAAACTTGAATACTCTGTCCTACTTCTATTGAACCAGGGATACAAGAAAATTAACCCCAAATCTCTAAAAGAGAAAAATGTAGGGGAAACAAAGAGGAGGAAAAATGAATGGGAGGCATCACGAGAGCAGCGAAGAGGAGTAGGCGATGTCAAGGCCAAGCTATGATGGGCTGCTGACACGAGGTATAGGGTACAGTGAGTAGTAGTACTAGGAAATTTCATGATCTTTACTATATATGCATGCAAAAAAATTGTGTTTTCTCTCTCCTTCGCTGCCTCCCATCACCATCTTTCCTACCCTCTCACCGCGCACACCGGCCCTGCTGATCTCTCCCTCGTCCACAGCTTGGCGACTGCGCATGTGTGCCTTGTATGGCGGCTCTTTGTTTGTCCCGTGTCTAGCGTGTTTGTCAGATGCGTTGTTGTACATTGGAAGGAAGCATTTTGGATCTTGTCGGCATTTTAAAGTAGGAGTACTAAGTGCTACTACTCAACAATCCGTGTATTTTTTTGACAAATTTGCCCAGATTCAAGAACTAATTCCGAGTCTAACCCCTGTGAGGAACTAATTCGGAATCTGACCTCTCGGGTCGGTGCCATTTTAAATGGAGCCGAAGTTATACAAGTTGGCACCAACACGTGACAATAGGGGGGCCACCTAGGGAGGTCGGTGCCATTTCACATGGAGCCGACGTCGGCGCCGTTTTAAATGGAGCTGACCTCCTTTGGTTCAGTTTTCTGATGTGTTGGCGCCCATCTGTACAACTTTGGCTCCATTTAAAATGGCGCCGACCCCAGGGTCAGATTCCAAATTATTTCCTCGCACCCGGAATTAGTTCTCGAATCTGGGCATATTTGTCAAAAAATACACAATCTGTACTAGTAGTAGCAAATCAAACGTTCAAACTTGTCCAGTTTCAAAATTAATTCCACACCTCGCGATAATATTTTCAGTGGACCCACCAGGTAGTCAATGTATTGACAACCAGTGAGAGTTTGGAAATATTAAACTTATTGCTAAGAATATGCATGCCTTGAAATTTGACCATGTTTTGAAAACAATCAAAGAGACTATGACTCACCGTGTTTTTAAATTTGGGCTATGTTCCAAAATTAACTTCACACCTTGCGATAATTTATTCAATGGACCCACCAAGTAGTGAATATATCGAGAATGAGTGAGAGTTTGGAAAGATTCAACTTCTTGCTAAGAATATGCATACCTGGAAATTTGAGCGTCTTTTGAAAAGAATCAAAGAGACTATGACTCACCCTGTTTTGAAATTTTGGTTGTGTTTCAAAATTAACTTCACACCTTGTGATAATCTATATAATGGACCCACCAGGCAGTCAATGTGTCGAGAATGAGTGATAGTTTGGAAAGATTCACACTTCTCGCTAAGAATATGCATGCCTAGAAATTTGACCGTGTTTTGAATCCAGCTACCCTGAACCATTGGATCTAACATCCCAACAATCAGGATTGAATATTGACCGTTGGATCGAGACTCACGAATCCACACATTTATAGCCATTGGATCTTCTTTTCAATTCTAGGATCTAGAAGATTCTATTGATAATCTTCAACACAATGAATGTTATGCACAAAGCTCTCAAAACACAATTCTCCATCATACTAGAATCTTATCCCTTGTTTCTCTAGACCATGGTACCAAAAATTTCAAGTGTTAGGTAGCTAATAATATTTGACTTCTACACATGATGATACAAAGTAGAAGAACCAAATATACACCCATACTTTATAGATGTTGATCAAATTTTTTTCTGCTTTACCTATTATAATTGATATAATGATGATATGTCAGATGTCTATTATCTAAGTCTCACGTGCACGACACGTTCAACTTACTAGTATATCATCATTGTATCAATTATAATAGGTAAAGCGGGAAAAATTATAAATTTGATCAACATCTATAAAATATGGGAGTATATTTGGTTCTCGTACTTTGTATATCATTTGAAGTCAACGATTATTAGCTATCTAAAACTTGAAAATTTTGGTAACATGCTCTAGAGAAATGAGGGAGCAGATTCTAGAATGATGGAGAAGTGTGTTTTGTGTTTTGTGTATAGCATTTGTAACATCCCAATTTCAGCAACCCTGATTAGTTGTCCAGAATGCAAAAATCAGGGGGAACAAAAACTTTTTATTGTTTAGTGATGATGTGTTTGCCTGTTGTTTGACTATGTTTATGATTATGATTGTGTATTAGATGATATACTCCTTACCTCAACACCAGTTGACAAAAGCTACTTCCCAGAACTGTCTTGGCTTAATTTCCATTTTCTCAAATGTTCTGGCATTTCAAAACCTGAGCCAAGAAGCCTTTGCAAACCAACTATTTTAGTAGCTTCTGTTTCCCTAAACTATGGAGAGCAACCTATTATAATCTCCTTATGTTTTATAGACAGAACCTTCAACCATTCTTATCTCTAGGTTTCCCAAAACCTCTTTTTAAATCTTTTGAATTCTCCTCTTGGTAGAGATACCAAGCACTCTCATCTTATCCAAACCACAACCTTTTCAAAATACCCATCCTTACCTCGAGCTAGGCTTGATGGTAACCCTAGTAGTAGGTTTGCTTGGTTTGTAAGATGAGTTGCCTTGATCTACTGCTTGATTTGTCTGCTTAGGAGATAGTATGAGCTACTCTAGGAGCTCATCACTAGGACCAAGATGTTTCCAAATCACCACACCCTAGGCAAGAATACAAAGCTGGATCCGATCTCTAACTACTAGGTGATCATCCAAAACTCCTAACCAGACCCCTTCTAAGTGACCTAATTCCAGAAACTTCCAAGTCAATGAAGACCAATGTCAAGCAAGGATCCTTCCTACTAAATCTACACTTCAACATCATCCACTTGATGATGCTTGGAACCTTGCATCCCATCTAAATCATCACCACCCACATTCTAGTCAAAAACCCTAAATGTGCCAAATTTGGCTAAGTCTGGAATCTGTTCCAACATCACCTTTCTGAGTGCCTCCTTTTCTCAACCCTTGTGCATCTTTTAAAATGCATTTGAACAATCTTGTTAACCATCCTAAGGACTACCAACACCCACTCTCACCCTTGGTTAGATCATCCTCCAGCCCACTTGTTCTTGATGGTTTTGCAGGCAAGAAAATAACTTTTCCTACAAATCTTATCAACATGCCTACTTTGACAGAAGCTCACACCATCATCCAACCTTCTACTGACCAACTCTTTTCATGGTTGTGATCTAATCATATAGGTCTACCAATACCTACTTCACTTGTTCCAATTGGATCTTGGTACTTCTTAAACCCACATGGTTTTGAAGGCTATCTGATAATCTGCTCTGGCAAGCTTATTTTATTCAAAGTTCGAAATCAATTCTTGGTGAACTCAACCAAGATCAAACTCAAACCTCTATACTATGTTGATGTACATCACTTGGTATATCCATCCATCTATCCCATACCCCAAGGGGAGATCTGAGTTCCAAGATCCAACAAGGTTTTGGTGGAATGAAAACAACATACCCAAAATCCTTAAATCTCTAGTTTTCACCAAAATCAACTTGGATTCCCTAATACCAAGGTTGCAAATGCTTGTTACACCTTGTCTACATCATCTAACTTGATCATCAAGATTTATCAAATAATATCCATAATTATTATGGCTCCAAATCTAATTAATCTCTTTAATAGACAAAATCTCCAAAACTCCTTTCCCAAGGGAAAGCTTGGTTTTTGCTAAAGAACTTCCCCAACTTTTAGCTCAATTAAGATCCATATATCATACTCTATCTTCCCACCTCAAAAGTAAATATTTTTGAAGACTTTTATTATTTGTTTTTGCCTATTTTCTTAAATGGCAGAAATGGAATAGTAATTGTTTTAAATACTCTTAAGCCACAATAAATCTTGGGAAAATTCCCCTAAGTGTGTATTCACATTTGGTATCATCTCACATCAAAATATCAGCTTGTACAATTCAAAAATATCAAATAACTTCCTAAAAACCATTTATGCACTATCTGAATAATTGTTATAAAGTGCATCTAGACTTATCTGAAAAATCCCAAATAATTCCTAGGGTTATGCATCGACCCTATCTACACACCAGTACATTATACCCCACCTTGCCAAATGAGAATTATTCAACTTACTTCACAAGAACCATTCTGATCAAATCGTGCAAACCCAAAATATGACCCAAAGCCTTCTCCAAATCCCTCCAAACCTGCAAAGCAATGCACCACAGCAAACACATCTCTCTCTCTCTGGTCGTGCTACACTGTAGCTCACCTATCTTTTTGTCTCATGCGCTTGTATGAGAGAAGAAGAGGCATATCTTGCAAAATATCTTGTATATTAAAAGCAGCAGCAGCCACCTCCACTCCGCTCTCTCTCTGGTCGAGCTAATGGCCCCACATACCACCAACGCCGCCCTCCTTTACCAATGCCCTTGTCCTGCCCTCCCCCATGCTCCCCATGGACTTTGTCCATCATGGACCTCCCCCACTCGAGATAAAAGGGCCAGAGGCTGGCCAGCCCCCTCTCGGCCTCTCATTTGCTCCCTCCCACTCCCACTCCCTCTCCCCTGCCTTGTCCTGCCCGAGAGAAGGAGAGAAAGAGCTCTCGGCTCCCTCCATAGATTCGAGCAAGGCTCCCTCCTCCCCATCTTTGCATGTCACACTACTGGATTCCCCTTGACCCCCTACATCTAATCATGCCCTTATTTTCGGCAGGCAGCACGTCCTGGGTGCTGCTGCGAGCTGCGACGAGCCCCTCTCGGCCACCGTCGTGCGAGCACCCTTCCTGAAGCGAGCACCGCCTTGCCGCCCCTCTCCCGACTCGTTGCGGTGCTCCTCGTCCGCCTGCAACCTCACCGACATCACCCGAGCATCTGGTAAGCTTCCCCGCTCCCAGCCCGCCACCGCTAGTGTTTCGGCCGCGCTGCCAGAACCACCGCGGGGACGATGATGGGAGACCGTCCATCACGCCTAGATCGAACGGCCAGCAGCACACCATACTCCTTTGCTCTCTCGCGGTCGCCGACAAGCGCGCCCCGCCCTGCAGTTTCAAATGGCGGCCTCCCGCATGAGGCACAGCCCGGGTGGGCCGATTTCCCTCCTGCGCGGCATGTTTCCCTCTAGAACTGGCCCGCGTCGCCCTTTTTCTTTTTCTTTTTCCTATATTTCTAGATCTGTTAAATAGTTGTCCAGTTTAAATCTCTATGAAAACGGAAAAATGGTATTTTGTCCAAATAATTTTTTACCATGTTCATGTGTGTTTTGTGCAACATGCAGAACTGGTCTTTTGCCAAAAATATTTTTTTCTCAACTATTCAGTACATCAAGCTCGACCTGACCATCCAAGGAAATAATTTTTGGAGCTCCAAAACTTTTCCGGTGAATTATTTCCTAAAACTAGGGCTTTTAGCACTAGAATATTCATAAGAAATTAAAGAAAAGTGATAAAATAGTGAAACCACTTTTTTGGTTTCATTTTATCAAATCCTATCTGTTGGTATCATTTGTACACAATGGTATCATATAGAATATGTTCTTGGTCCAAAACCCCTCTTAGGTAGTTCCTCGGCTATAAATCCTAAGGGATTTTCTTCCATGTTTCCAAGACAAGGCCAATCCTATTAAATCCATTATTCCTAAGACCTACTGATTTGTAAACTTGTATTGTTCATTGCTTGCTGTATGTATTGATGTTTGTATGCCTGGTGTTGATTGTGTCATTTGTTTGCTTGCATGTGATCTGTATCGACGATAGATGCGATTATATCAGAGACTAGAAGAAGTTGGTTATTATTATTGGTTATTATGGTTTTCTAAGGAGAAGTCCAAGGACATATTTTGCCAGAGTGCTGATCTCAGGCAAGACACTTTCTTGCTCATAAGCCTTGTCCTACTATTTTACTTATGCATGTTTTATCTACTGTTTATTAAAAATGCACTGTTTTACTATATGTTGATGTATATCTAGTAGTGGCTTGGCTCCTCCAAACCATTACACAATGGTACTATTAAGTACAACCCTCTCGATGACACCTATTTAACCCTAGTATGATAGATGGTGTATTACCCCATACCCCTTTGGAGACCCTGTTTTAGCCGAAGCAAAACTAGAGGATGGGAAGACCCCCGAAAAAGTTTTACCAAAAGTTTTATGATAAAACCTTGGTGAGGTGGGACCTCCCAAGAGATGTTGAGAAAGAAAAGGTTTTGTTTTACAAAATGATGAAGGAAAGATGGAGGAAAAAGGTTTACAAAAACGCACCCGGTTCTTTGCAGTTTTCTAGAAAAATTAACCCGTGCAACCACATTACTATGGAATGGGACAGGGCTAGATTTGATGTTTGTCTATTCTGGTATAAGCTGCCTCGCAACTACTACAGGGAGATATAACAATCCCTGGAGGGTGGGCCTTCTCCTGTAAGGGTCCATGTGAGACATTGACCTAGAGAAGGAACGAAGGGTCTACGGGCCTCCACGCGTTACTATGAGCCCCTCATTGAAAGCGCACACCCGGGAAGTGGAAAGAGCGCTCCAGTTGGCTGTGAATTATATAGGGCGTCCCTGTGTTGAGGGGAACAACACTCATAGGGTAGGAACTTATATTGGAGTGGGCATTCGGAGAGTCTTGATCGGTTACTCGACCCACGATCGGTGTAGATCAGGGTAGTGTACCCGGATGGTGTGGGTAAAGTGTGCAACCTGAGTGTAAATCTATTCGAATAGCCGTGTTCACGGTCATGGACGGTTGGGAAGGTTGCTGTAGAGTGGTGCTGGTTTTTTTTCAAAAAGGTTTTTGGAAAAGCAATGGCTTTGGAAATGTATTGACCATGGGATGGTCGGAAAGGATACATGTTTTGACTATGGGATGGTCGGAAAGGAAGAAAAGGAGTTTGGTCATGGGATGACCGGAAGGAGGAACAAATGGGTCACCCAATCCTAGTGTTTTCCAACACTTTTCAAAAAGGTTTCCAGGAATGTTTTACAAAAGTTTTCAACAAAGATATGTAGATGCTATATCTACAAGAGAAACTATTTGAGAAAAGAACCTCTCTTGAAGCCCTCCTACTATCACAACTATATTGCATATCCTCTTGTTATTATTATTTTCTTAAGGTGGTTTGCGAGTACATTCAAAGTACTCACTGGCATTGTCCCCGGCTATTAACTTGGTCAGATATCAAGAGGAAGGTGAAGTTGATGACTATGCGAGCTAGGACGTTCTTCCAATCAGTTGCCTGTAGGTTAAGGCATGGCTTGGGCTCTACGCTTGATGAAGTTCCGCTCATGATTATTGATGTAGCCCCAATGGCATGTAAGGTATGCCATGTATTCGCTTATGTAATGGATGTTTACTTTGATACTTGTCGGTTATGTGCCACGACTAACTAATCATGGGATTGTGGTGTATGCATAACAAGGATTCTCGGAAGATTAATCCGGGGGCCCCACAACATTCATTGTGATGAAGACTATCAATAGAATCTTCTGTATGCTAGAATGGAAAAGAAGATCCAACGGCTAGAAATATTGGGATTCGCGAGTCTTGATCCTATGGTTAATATTCAAAGTTATATTGGCGAGTCTAACGAATTTCAAATTATAAAAGCATCGCATAGTTGTAAATAGTTTAACAAAACTCCCCACATATTTTAAATTATAAAAAGCATCATAAATTTTTGAAATAGCTTCACAAGTTTGCAATTCTAGAAAGCAACACAGATTCATAAACTGCCTCACAAAATTCAAATTATAAAAAGCAACACAAAGAGCCTGACAATTTTCAAAATATAAAAGGGTCATATATTTATAAACATCCTCACAAATTTCAACTTATAAAAAGGATCCAAAAATCCTCACAAAATTCAAATTATAAAAGGAGTCCTATATTTGTAAACATCTCATAAATCTTAGCTTATAAAAAGGATCATAAAAAGACTCACGGATTTAAAATTATAAAAAGCATCATAAAAGCCTCACAAGTTTCAAATTACAAAGGGAACGATTCCCAAAATCCTCAAAAATTTCAAATTATAAAAGACATCACCTGAAAAAAGCCTAGGGTTTTTCGAAGAACTTTTTTATGGCTTCGGTGTCAAACTAGTGCTCTAGTGCCAAATTTGAACAAAAAGGGAGATACCATGGAGATATCAAGCTCGTTGGATCGTAGAGATTCCTAAAGTGGGTGGCTACAATCCGTGTGAGGTAGGTCTCGACCAATGAGGGTCTGACCCATCGACACATAGAAGAACACCTTGTGCACCCAAAAAGGTGTTTCGTGAATCATTTTTTGGAAATTTTGATGAAATGACATATTGTGGAGCTACTAATGTTAAAAAACATGAGCAAAACTATGTGACACTTGTATTGTAAACAGAGGATGTTTCTAGTGAAAATCGGCATGAACTCAGAAAATGGAAGAGAGAGGAGAGAGGGAAAATCAATTTTCTATTTCTTGTGGGCAACCCACAAGCTTGAGGTGCACCTTAATGCCGATGTAATCGTAGGTGCCTCACCACGGGTGAGCATCGAAGTTACCGAGGCTATCTAGGGCTATGATTCTGATGTTTCCTTGTTTGCTAGATTCTTCTGGCGTATGGGCCGATGGTTCGTGCTAGCTTGATTTTGCACACGGTGTAGCCTTTTTGATGTTCCGCGGTGACGGCCAGGGGATAGGGGAGAGCACGTGGCACGTTGGGAGAAGTTGAGTTTTCAAATCAATGTGACATTAAATAATTTCAAAACAATGCCGCGCAAGGAGATGATTTATGTGGACTATACAAACATTATTTTTTATCCATGGACTTTGATATACTACTAATCCGTATTTCACTTATAATGATTGCTATTAGTAATTAAAGGAGCACTACGAATATATGTAGTTTCCTAGGCTTCTTCCTTTTAGTATTAATTACCTGAATTCATGTGAGTAATTAATGTGGGTTTCTCTATATTGGCACCCTTCTTTCCTCGAACGCATGGAGAAATTAAGGGGAGGAAGTAATTTCACCTTCCGCAGTAATACAAGTGGTTTTATTGCGTCGTAGTGCGAGATGAAATGACAAACGGAGTACTTTTGCTAGTAGATCACAAACACCAAACACCATTCCGATTTGCAATTGATAATAATATTCAATCTCCAAACATTATTAAAGAAAAGAAGTAGAGGTGAAATTAAACAAAATTAATCCTAAGACTTCTTCTTCTTCTTGGACCGGGATCCTTCCGCTATCACCTTCGTGCTGGCGTCGTCCTTCCGCTTCCCGTGGCATCCCCTAACTCTCGCCGTCTTCTTCTTCTTCTTCAAGCCTCCCGCCTCCTTCTCCTTCTTCTTCTCATTACCAATGAAGGCAGGATCGAGTGCACTCTTCTTGCAGACAAAGTCTCGTACGTGGAGAAATGGGCATAAATCTTTAGACCCCTCATCCTCCTACTCCCTCTTATTCTTGCCAATGGAGGATGGATCGAGTGAACTCTTCTTGAAGACGACATCTCCTTCATAGAGGACAGACCAATTATCCTCCTTCCCCTCCTCCTCCTCCTCATCCTCCCCCTCCTCCTCATCCTCCCCCTCCTCCTCATCTTTGCTCTCTACCGGCAGCGTCCCCTCCATCAGATGATGGACAGGGAGAGACAGAGAGAGAGTTCTTCATTGTATGCGTCATGCCTGGATAGGAGAGGTGCTCGTTGTTGATGGATGCTTAAAAGGGCTTGCTTAGGACATCCAGGAGTTTCCACGTGCCATAGGAGCAGCCTAGCAGTTCCCTTCTATCGTTTTTACAAGAGTTCCCTTCCATCGTTTTTTACAAGAGTTCACTTCCATCGTTAAAACAAAATCATACGGTTGGTACTCCTTTGCCCCAAGAGCATCAACAACGAGGATATTGCAAGTACCACCACATGTTAGGGAGGTTTTTGCAAATAACAACAACCATAGACCTTTTCTGCACAAAATATAGACATTTTCTATAATCGTTGCACATAATGCATAACCAGTCATTGTATGTTTCTTAGTATTTTTATGGGAAAGTTTCATAGTTAACTAGATAATATAGTACTAACATATCATTTTTATCTAAATTAATAATAGGTAAAGCTCAAAAAATAATTATAATTTTGAGCCACGTCCATAAAGTATCTAGTGTATTTTTGGTTCTTGTAGGTTGTATCATTTAGAAATCAACCTATTAGTAGGTACCTAATACCCGCCATGCTCTAGAGAAATGATATATATATATTCTATAATGATGGAAAGTGTGTTTTGAGGTTTATGCATAGTGTTCATTCTGCTAAAGTCTATATCAATAGAATCTTCTAAATGTTAGAGTGGAAGGAACATCCATCGGTTAGCAATGTTGGGATTTCCAGTATTGATCCAATGGCTAAAGTTCAAAGTTATTCGTACACTATATACTTGGGTATGCTAAGATAATTAAATGTATAACATATCATTAGAATCTTTGTGTTTTGTGCATAGCATTCATTGTGCTAAGGACTATTGATAGAATCTTCTATGTGCTAGAATGGAAAAAAATCCAAGAGTTAACATTGTTGGGATTTGGCAGTCTTGATTCAAATTTCATTGTTCAAAGTTACTAGTAAATTATATAGTGGTAAGGTTTGCAAGAAGTCACATGCTACTTCCTACTAGTAAAATACATGTGGCACACTCGTATATACTGTATGAAATGTGAGTTAACGAAACTTAAGTTGTTATTAACTAACGAGGGTTTAACTCATCAATGCCTATTGTTATGGACTTGGGTTTTGGAGAAGGAGGGAGCGTTGGAGACATCTATCGGCTAGCAAACAAGCACACAAGGGACTCGAAGATTTACCCAGGTTCAGGACTCGTGGAGGTCCCAACTCCTGCTTGTATGCTCGTGGAATTATCAAGGGAATCGAAGATTACAAGGGTGCGTAGATGCAATATGGCGAGGGCTGTGGAAACTAGGGTTGCGCCTGTCCTCCTCGCCGCCCCCTCCTAGCCTTTATATAGATAGGTTAGGTCTTAGGTAGCAGGTCGAGTCGGTTACAAGTTAGGTTTTTCCCCTTTGAACTTTCTATCTTTAGCTTCTTCTTCTTCTTCAAGCAATCGAGAGTCCGTAGGTTACTCGATTTCTTCATTTGGGCCTTGGCGACACCGTGGGCCTTTATGCATTCAGGCCGTATATACCAAGATCGAGTACCTGTAGGGTATACCCATGTCAGTAGCCCCCGAGTGTCCAGTGGAATAGTAGATTCGACTAAAGACTTTATGAAGCCTTTCGAGTACATGACTGAGTACATTTTTGGACTGCTCTGTTTATGTCATAGGGATTGTTGATGTGCATGCCTGATTTTAATCGATGTATTGGTACTAGTTAACTACCTTAGGGTAAAACAACGCCACCTACTCGAATTCGAGTCCCTGGACTCGAATCCGGAAAAGTGCTAGTGTAATTCGACTCAAGCCGTGGAGGTCTTACAGGAGTCGAATTCCAGTATATGGGTATGAGCACTCGACGCGTCCATCAAGGCATGTTCATCGTACGTGCAGGCACAGATATATTTCTGGTAGTGTGCAGCTTAATGTGTTGCCAGGCCTTATTCAGGTCTTATCTTCACGCTGTAAGCGCGGCATCCGAATTTTATCATCACGGAGACGATTCGGGTGATCCAGGAGACGCGGTCTCTTTGTAGGGAAAAAATATGAGGCGGTGTCGCCATAAACTTTGAGTGTGGATGTTATCAAGACACAGTACTTTGTACAAATAATCATAGGGTGCGTGACCAGCGCTCCCTATGGGAGTAGCCCCCGAGTGCGTGGTTGAGACGAAGACTCAGGCAGGGACTAAAGAACTTTTGCGATTACTGTTTTATTACTTGCTTGTTTCAGTCGAATTTGCTTCCAGCGCTCCCTATGGGAGTAACCCATGTCCATAGTCGAACCGTGCTTCGAGTGATTGGGTTTTTGCCTTGATTGTTCATGTTCCTGTAAAAGAGAAAAATCATAGGGTGCGCGACAAGCGTTCCCTATGGGAGTAGCCCCCGAGTGCTTGGTGGAGTCGAAGACTCGAGCAAGGACTAAAGTAGTCGAAGTCCTCTGTTGCATAGTTGTTGATGATGTCAGTGCTGACGATTTTATGACCTTAGTTGCCCGCGTGAGCGAGTTTGACGGGACGTGATGAGCGGTGGGTCCTACTCCCTGACTCTGATTTGACTGGGCATGCGTAATCTTTATTTTAATCGTGCCTCCTTGATTTCCGCGTGTAATGGGAGTAATGGGGGGACGGTTCGCGTTTTAGCTCCTCCACGTGTCGAGCACGATGAACGCCACGCGTCCAGTAGGGATTTTTCGAGCCGTTGGATTGCATCTTCCAGGTGTAATGGGAGTAGTGGGGGTAATTTTCTCATCTGCTTTCATTCATCCTTTGCCTTCATCGCCATTGCCGCTGCTCCTCTGATTTCTCTGTGCTCTTTTTCCTCCGCGGCGCTGGACCAGCTCCGCACGTTTCCTAGCTACTTCCTCCGGTCGCATCGCCGCCGCGCAATGGGGAAGAAGAAAGGAGGTGCTGCAACCGATTCCGCGGCTACCGCTGCTGTGGTGAAGAAGAAGGGCAGCTCTGCCGCTGCGGGCACCAGCAGCGCCGTTGGCGGGAAGAAGAAAGGCACGGGCACCCGCGTCATGAATGGCGCGTGGCGTCCATCCGTCATCAAGTCCTCTGATCTTCGTCTTCTTCGCCAAGACGGAGTGTTGTCCGCCGCAGTCGCCGACGCGCCCGTCCCCGGCGGCGAGGTAATCCCCTCTCCTCCTGCCGGTTTTCGAGTGATGTTCCTAGCGTTCATCATTCGCGGCCTCTCTTTGCCCCTGCATCCTTTCTTCAGGGGCCTTCTTTGTTTTTATGGGCTCCAGCTCCATCAGTTGTCCCCCAATTCCATCCTCCATGTAGCTTGCTACATCACCCTCTACGAGTGCTGGCTCGGGATCTAGCCGCATTTTGGTCTCTTCAAGCACCTCTTCAAATTGAAACGTCAATCGGCATCTGGTTCCGTAGTCTATGATGTAGGCGGCTGTGGAATCCATGTCGATCCATCTGCCACATACTTCGACATCAAGCTGATGATGTCCGTCCAAGGGTGGAGGGACAAGTGGTCTACGTTCGCGACTAGAAGGCCGGCGGAGACCACTTCGGACTCGCGCCCTTTGACCCCTCGATGCCATGCAAGAGGAGGTGCTCCTGGAAGAATGTGATTATGACTGGCGAGTCCGCGGAGACAGATGTGCTGTACTCTGCGACCTCGAGAGTCGCATAGGCAAAGAGGAAGGAGGCTGCGCCCTCATTCGCACGTGGCTGCACCGTCGCGACCTGCCCTTGTAGGCCAGAGTCCACCCCATGTATTAGTGGGCTGGCGCTGACGATGTCACTCGCGTGTCTGCCGATGGCATGTTCGCGAGTGAAGTAGATAAGATGGTTCGACTGGTGACTAAGTACACCATCAAGGATGTGCTCCCCAGTGAAACGGTCGTTCCTCCGTTCGACGCTTCTAACCCTCCTCCTGAGGTATAGTTGTGCTATGTAGTATCTTAGTTTGTTGATTGCTTCTTTGCCGTTTCTTTGCTTTGTGCTGAATTATGGTCTGTATGCAGGATTGGACGGTGTCACCCTGTATGCCCCCTCTTCCTGAGGGGGTTATCCCTCGCGAAGCCTTGGAAGAGGACGAGTCGGAGTCGACCGTCCTATCTGATGTGGAGGAGGAAGCCCTCAAGTCGGGTAGTACGGATACTCACAAGCATTCGCGCAGCAAGGATTCCGATGCATCGTCTCCTTCGACTCCGGAAGGTGCAGACGTTGGTGCGGAGTCGCCAATCCTTGCCATTCCTGTGAGCGCCGTGGCGCCATCTTCTCGCAAGAAGATGCGACTGCCAAAGGAGTCCTTGTCAGAGTCGGGGGAGCCAACCTTTGACTTTGATAAGTTTGATTGATAAGTATTCCTTTTTGATTCTTCACTGGATTTGCCTTGTCCTTGATGTTGGTTTTGTCTTGTAGTCAGGAGGCATCGTCATCTTCTGGTGACGTCCAATTTTTGAAAGAATCAGGAGTCGCAACCTCAAGGGCCAAGAAAGAGGTCAAGTGTGCTCCTTCCCCTCCATTGGCAGCCCACTCCGGGCACAACTCTTCCAGCTCTCCGCATGATGGGGAGCATCGGATGGTTGCCTGGATGACTGCGCACCAATCGACTTCGGAGTCATTGGAGGATCATGTAAGTGTAGGGCTTCTTCTTTTGATGTTGCAGTCGATGTTATCTATGACTTCTGCTGATCCTTTTTTGTTTTTCCTTTTGCGATAGCTTCTTGTGAAGGAAGCCGCTCACTTGGCGGAGCAGGTGCTTGCAATGGGCCGCCAGCATGCAATGCTGGAGACGCGCCATCGCGTGGTGGAAAGTAAGTGCTCTGCACTTCTCCTTCTTCTGCATCGTTTTTATGTAGTCGACTGATAGTCAATCCCCTTTTGTTTTGTAGCTGAACATAATGCTCTTCTGCGCGACGTCGCCACCATGGAGAAGACACTCGCCGCAGTTGTGAAGGGTCGCGATGAGGCAATCACGGCGCGTGACGAGGCACAGAGGCGTGAAAAGGATCTGTGTGCCTCCATCGCAGCCAGCGAGAAGTTGTTCGAAGAATAGCTTTTCTCGATTGCCAAGGCCCTCTTAGGTACCTTGCTTGGATATCATTATCGTTCTCTATTCGATTTTTTGGTTGTTGGCACTGATTTTCATGTCCATGTATGGGTTTATGTACAGATGCTGGCGATTTGAGCTTTGACCCTCAGGCCCTCCGCCGTGACGATGTCTTGGTGGGTGCGCTTTCAGCAGTCGAGGACCACAGCGCCGCCATTCAAGATATGCTCTCCAAAGCCATGGGCGTGCTCAGTCGCCTCCGGGAGGAGTTGATGCCCAAGGCTGAGCTAATCGAGAACATGAACGAGCTGGTGGAGTCCTTCACCGGGGTGTTCCTACAAGCTTCAAGAATTCGCACCGTGTGGATGGCGCGTCGATGTCACTCGCCATGGTGCAGGCCCACAGAATCGAAGTAGATCCTGCAGCGGTTTCGAGGGTGATGCCTGTTAGCACGGACGACCAGCAGGTAGTCTTTGCTCCCTTCGCGACTGCTTGTGGCAAATATGGGCCGCAACTGATTAACACAGTTGCAAAGCATTCTGAGGAGCTGTAGCGAGCCAAGAAGGCGGCAAAGGCTGCGGCATCAGGGGCTGGCGGAAAGTCAGTGGCATCTGATACCGCCATGGACTCGATGAGGCCCTCGAAACCGTCTAAGTCAAAGAAGCCAATCGCTCCTCAGTAGCTTTGTAATAGTTGATTAGTTTATGTCTTTTGTCAAGGACATGCCTTTGGCGAGTGTATCTGCTGATACTTTTGCCAATCTTGAATGCACTCGAATCTTTTGTCTGTGTGTCGATTTGATCTTCTTATTGCTTCTTGCTTGGCTTGTGGTAGGGTACATCAAGTGATCCTTTGAGGGAACCTCAGGATTCGCCGCCCTTTGATGATACTTTGGCACCACCACGCTCTAGGGTGGATGAGTTGTCGCTGCTTTCGCGACTGCGTGACCGTGTGAAGCAGTTGGAGCGTGAATTGCCCGTGCTCCGCGGTAACGCGGATTTATGGAAGTCAAAGGCGGAGAAGGCCGCCGCCCGAGAACAGTATCTGCTTGGGGAGATGACGCAGCTGCGCGACCAATTTAAGTGTTAGTTTGCTTGCTCTTATCTTTTCCTTGTAGTCACTCGCAATGGTGTGTTGTCCTTATGCTTCCGTTGTTGCTTTGTATAGTTGTCAGTGTGCGCCATCCGCAGGATGAGAAGGATAGGATTGCTATTCGCATGCATGATCTGACCCAAGAGCAACTTCAGGAGAGTGGATACTTCTGGATGGATCATGATCGGGCGATTGTGCTGGCGACCCTGCAGGATCGTGCATCGCAAGTGCTGCACTTTCTAAAGAAGTCGCAGTCATGCTTGAAGAACATCTATTAGACGATGTTTCCGCTGGATGTTGCTCCATCGAGCCTGCTGGCCCTTCTTGCCAAGTTCCAAGACCTGGCTACGGTTCGCGAGTGTGTAAGGCAACAGTTGGTGGCTGGTGCCAAGGCCGCTTTATCGCTGGTGCGACTGCATAGGCCTAACGTAGACGTTGCGGCAATTGTGGCTGGGCCACCTGCACCACCAGCAGGTTCTGCTTGGAATATGGTGCCGCACTATCAGGCAGTGGATCGCCCAGCAGAGGAGATCGTCGATTTCTTCGAGGAGCAGACCAACGTTCTTTTGTTGCAGTAGTAGCTTAGTTTGTATCCTGCACATAAGTGTACCAATGTTGTAAAGTTCGTATATACATTGTGTATAATTGACTGTCGATTATGTATAAAGAGCTTGTTAGTGTGTGAGTGCATTGCACTATGCGACTCCTTTTCTTTAGCCTGGCCATGCGCTTATCTTGGTCCCTTGTCAACCTGTCAGGTGCGTTGCAACTGGGTTGATGTGTGTCAAGGGTTTCGATTGATGTGCCAGCTACTCAGGATATCGCGTTTTAGTTCGTAGAACAGATGTGTATACGGTGGCGCAGCCCCCGAGTGGATAAGTTGTGGAAAAATAAAGGAGAACATAGAGTTTTGGGGCACTTAGCTTTATTTATTCGTGAGACAGTACGAAGTACAATGTGTGGCTAAGTAGCCTTGGCTGAGTGCCTTATTAGTGATGTAAAAGTAAAAACGACTAAGGGTAGAAGCATCGCAGCTGCGTGATGTTCCAGGGGTTGGAGTATGCGACTCCTATCTCTAAATCTTGAAGACGATAGGCGCCACCTGGGATTACTTTTGTAATCACGTATGGTCCCTCCCAGGGGGACTCTAGCTTGAGATGTCCTTGCTGCTTTAGTCGCAGGACCAGGTCGCCTTCAACGAAGGATCTGGGGCGTAGCCTCCTACTGTGGTAGTTGCGCAGGTTCTACTAGTAGATCGTTGATCTTTCCGCGGGGATTTCCCTTGCCTCGTAAAGGCGGTCGACGGAGTCTTCGAGTGCAAGAGATGACTCCTATTCGTTGTAAGCAACCACGCGCGATGCCTTGTACCGTACCTCGACGGGTAGCACCGCTTCAGCCCCGTGCACCATAAAGAACGGGGTGTAGCCCGTAGCACTGTTTGGAGTTGTGCGTAGGCTCCAAAGTACTAATTGCAATTCGTCTGGCCAGCAGCCCGTGGCTTGTTCGAGTGGCTGGAGGAGTCACTTCTTGATGCCGCCGCAGACGAGCCCGTTCGCCTTTTCGACCTGACCGTTGGTCTGTGGATGTGCTACCGAGGCGTAGCTGATGTTGATTCCTAGATTCTCACAGAATTCTTGGAACTCCTTGGATGTGAAGTTTGTTCCATTGTCTGTGATGATGTTGTGTGGCACTCCAAAGCGGAAGACGATGGACTCGAAGAACTTGACTACACTGTGCCCCAATTGATTGGTCACTGGCATGGCCTCTATCCACTTGGTGAACTTGTCGACTGCCACCAGGAGGTAGACGTAACGTCCTCGTGAGGACTTGGGGAGCTTGCCGACCATGTCGAGTCCCCATTGCACGAAGGGCCAGGCCAATGGGATTGGCCGGAGCTCTGCGCCAGGTGCGTGCGGTTTGTCCACGAATCATTGACACGCATTGCATTTCTGGACGATGTCCTTGGCGTCGCGCATGGCCGTGGGCCAGTAGAACCCAGCCCGCAGAGGTTTGGCCATGAGGGCGCGGCTGCCAGCGTGGTGTCCGTAGGTTCCCTCATGGATGTCGAGGAGAACAGCTCTTCCATCAGCCGTGGAGACGCATCGCTGGAGTACTCCTGTGATGCTGCGCTTGTATAGTTCACCGTTGATGACAGCGAATGCCTTGGATCGCCGTGCGTTGTGTCGTGCATCAGTCGGATCGTCCGGTAGCCTTTTGCTGAGGAGGTACGTGATGTACGGCTGAGTCCACGATGATTCGATCATCATGACGCTCATTGGTCCTTCGAGTCCTGTATCTAGCTCCAGGTCGTCGAGTGCCATTGGCTCATTGGGTGGCGTAGCCCCCGAGTCTGTTGCTGCACTTGTTTTCTTCTCTGCTGCCTTTGGCTTGATGGAGCGTTCATAGATGCGCTCGAGAAATACCCCAGGTGGTATGGGGGCGCAGGTGGAGCCTATGTTGGCGAGTGCGTCCGCCTCTTCATTTCTTTCGCGGCCTACGTGTCATAGCTCGCAGCCGTCAAAGTCCCCTTCGAGTGTGTCGTAGAGGTCGCGGTAGGCGATCATGTTGTCGTTCAGTGCGTCGCACTCATGCATTGTTTGGTTGACGACCAACTTGGAGTCGTATATAATGAGCCTTTTGGCGCCACAGGCTTTTGCCATCCTCATCCCGTGTAGCAGGGCCTCGTATTCAGCTTCATTGTTAAGGGCGGTGAACTGCATCCACAGGATGTACTTCAGCTTGTCCGCTTGGGGTGATGTCAATATGACACCTGCACATGTTCTGTCCTTCCGCTTGGACCCATCGAAGTGCATTGTCCAGAGGTAGGACATATCTGGTTTGTCAGGGAGCTGGTTCTCCATCCAATGCACGAGGAAGTCAGGAAGAACTCGCGACTTGATTGCGTCACGCTTTTCATATGTAATGTCTCATGGAGACAATTCTATCCCCCAAAGCGTGACTCGTCCCGTGATGTCAGGGTTATTGAGGATATGCCCCAACAGGGCGTCATTGACCACCACGATTGGGTGTTCCTGGAAGTAGTGGCGCAGTCGCCGGGGGGTCATGAAGTCACCATATGCCAGCTTCTGGTAGTGCGGGTACCACTGTTTTGTTGGCGTGAGGACCTCGCTGAGGTAGTAGACTGGGCGTTGTACCCCGTGGACCTTGTTTTCCTCGGCTCGCTCGCGGACGAGCACTATGCTGACCACCTGGTTGTGGCGGAGATATATAGCAGCAGCGGTTCCCTTTCTTGTGGGGTCACTAGTACTGGCGAGGTGGATAGCAGGCGCTTGAGGTCTTCGAATGCTTCCTGCGCTTCATTGGTCCATTTGAACTTTTCAGCTTTGCGGAGGAGTTGGTAGAACGGCAGTGCCTTTTCACCCATCCGACTGATGAACCGACTGAGGGTCGCGATTCGCCCAGCCAGCTGCTGAACACCCCTTATGTTTTTCGTCTTCTCCATGGCCAGTATGGCTTTTATTTTCTTCAGGTTTGCCTCGATTCCCCTCGCAGAGATGAGGTATCCGAGTAGTTGCCCATATGGGACGCCAAAGGCGCATTTGTCCGGATTGAGCTTGATCCGGTAGCAGTCGAGGTTGGCAAAGGTTTCGTGCAAATCGTCGATTAGGGAGGCTTCCTCCTTGGTCTTGATTACTATCTCGTCGACATAGACTTGAATGTTGCGACCAAGTTGGTCCTTGAGGCAGGTCTGCATGCACCGCTGGTAGGTGGCTCCTGCGTTTTTTAGCCCGAAGGGCATTGTGTTGTAGCAGAACACACCGAAGGGCGTTGTAAACGCTGTTTTTTCTTGATCTTCCTCCTTCATTCGAATCTGATTATAGCCTGAGTAGGCATCGAGGAAGCAGAGGCGCTCGCATCCCGCGGTGGAGTCGATTATCTGGTCGATTCGTGGTAACAGGAAGTGATCCTTTGGACAATGCTTATTCAGAGAGGTGAAGTCCACGCACATCGGCAGAATATCCGTGTTCTTTTTTGGTACTAGCACCGTGTTGGCGAGCCAAGTGCTTTCCTTGATCTCGCGTATGAATTTGGTGTCGAGGAGTCCGTTGATCTCCATTCCAACTTCCTTTGCTCGTGGCTCAGATAATCGCCGGATTGTTTGCTTGACTGGCCTTGCGTCTGGGTTGACGTTGAGTGCATGCTCGGCGAATTCCCAAGGAACTCCTGGCATGTCCGCTGGACACCAGGCAAAGATTTCCCAGTGCTCAAGGAGGAATTCGATGAGCGCGATTTCCTATGCGGGACTCAAGTTGTTGGCGATGAGGGTCGTCTTGGCGGGATCCGATGGGTGGACCTGCACTTTCTTTGTGTGCACCGATGAGTCGAAAGATAGATCGGGCGAACTTGGCCGGCTCAGGGGAGGCAGACTGTTGTTTGTAGACTCCTTTAGTCTCGCAAGTTCTTCCTACATGCTGAAGGATTGGGAAAGTCTGTTGAATTCCCCGTCACAGCTGTCTGACCTCTCGAAGCTCCTATTGACTGTGATGACGTCATTGGGACCCGGCATTTTCATCTGCAGGTAGGCATAGTATGGTACTGCCATGAACCTAGCGAACGCGACATGTCCGAGGATGCAGTGATACTGTAAGGGCCAGTCGACGACCTCAAAGTCGATGCGCTCGTGCCGAAAGTTTTTCGGCGTGCCGAAGATAACGTCGAGGTTGATTTTCCCCAGGGGATATATGCCTTTTACTGGGACGATGCCGTGGAATGTTGTGTCCGAGGCTTCTAGGCAAGTCAGAGGGATCCTCATTGCTCGCAAGGTACTCGCGAATATAAGGTTGATGTCGCTTCCGCCGTCCATGAAGACGCGGCTCATGTTGAAGCCTCCGATTTGCGCCTCGAGTACGAGGAGGCAATGTCCTGGACGAGGAACTTGAGGCGGATGATCGCGTTTGTCGAAGGTGATGCAGGACTCGCTTCCACTGAGGTACTCAGTGGTAGCTGGTGGCGAGTTTGTGGCCAAGTTGACTTGGCGAGTGATGGCCTTCTGCACCCTGTTGGAGGGGCGTCCCTTTTGGATCATCATGGTACCTATGGCCCTTGGGTAGGGTTCGCCTCACTGGTGCTGGTCTGGTGTAGCTGCGTTTGGGGGCATTCCAGGTGGCGGTGTCGGAGCGCCATGTACCACGGCGCCTGGAGCGGCTCCGTAGCCTGTTTCGACTGTGTTGTGGTTCATTCGAGCTAATCCTTCATGTAGTTTGAGGAACTCGTGGCAGTCCTTGAGGAGGTGGCTGGACTTCTTCTTTCCATCATGCTTGTCGATGTAGAAGTGCACTGTACATGGCCCGGACAGTTTGTCTTCAATGGATGTCGCGGGTGCCTCATCACGATTGCGGCATTTCCACACTTGCGTGGTCTTCCCGGAGTCGCGGTATCCACCACTGCGGTATCCGCTGTTGCGGCTGTCATCGCGTCTGTCAGCGTAGCCGGCTGCGACCATGTTGACGTCGTCGCGATCATCGTAGATGCGCATGCGACATTTGCCTCGGCGGTCGCGTCTACGCTCGAGTTCTGCCTCCTTGTTGGAGTGAGCGTGATTTTTCGCCGAATCTTCTCCGTCGGCCCACCGATTCGCGAATTCCATCAAGTGGTTGATGTTCTTGGGCTTTGAGCGTCCCAGCTCCTCCCTGAGCTCTATGCGGTGGACACAAGCCATTGAATGCGTCAATCGCATGATCCTCCGAGATGTTTTCTGTGGAGTTCTTGATGATGGACCACCTTTGGATGTAGGAGCATAGCGATTCTCCCGATCTTTGCTGGCAGCATCTCAGCTCTTCGATTGATGCTTGTACGTGCCTTTGAAGTTGCGCACGAAGCTGTAAACCAGCTCATCCCAACTGCGAATGGATCCGCGTGGGAGGTTGTTGAGCCATGCTCGGGCGGCGCCTTGCAGCTGTAGTTGTAAGCATTGCATGGTCGTGCTTCGACTGCCGCCATGGAGCCTGACGGAGGAGATGTGGTCTTCCAGCCAGATCTTTGGGTCCTGTAGGCTATCAAACTTCGGTTTTACCGATGGGAGTTTAAACCCCTTGGGCATTCGCTTTTGCCTGATGGCCCTGCTGAAGAATCTGGCGCCATAGAGTTCCACGTCCTTGTCTTCTGAATCAGTTGACCGAGCATGTCGCGCCCTTGATCTGTTGATCTTGCGCTGCGTGAGGTCGTCGCGCGCATCATAGTCGTGGTCGTGTCGCCGTGAGTGGCGATGTCGAGACAGGTCATGACTATCATCGCTGGATGAGGGCGAGGAGTAGCGCTTTGCCTTTTTTCGGCTCCGGTGTTGGCTCCTTGTCGAGTGTGGCTTCTACTAGTCCTAAGCCCGCGATCGTAGATCGGTGCATAGCGGCTCAGGGATCTCCAGCTGGCGGCTGATTGTTGAGGAGGTACATGGTGGCTACGGTCACCGTGACCTGCGACGTCTTGGGGAACATGTTGCCCCGTGTATCGACTGTCATAGAGCTGAAGTCGAGGACCTTTGCAGCTTCTATGCGCTCTTGCTCGGTGAGATGGGCCATCCGAGATCGCCTCTTGTTTGTGAGGTACTCGTTGCTCTTTGAGGAGGATCCTCCGTGGGAGGAGAGCCCAGCACGTCGAAGGCTCGACTCGTCTGCCGCCTTTTTGCGTGCCTCGAGTTGCACGATTGTTTGCACTTGGCGCTTGAATTCCTCCTTCAAGAGCCAATGGTATCCCATTAGCAGTTCTTGTGGAGATCCGAAGGGTAGAGGGGTGCCTCGTAAGGCCTCGCGGCAGCAAGCCCACTCCTGCTCGTTGAGCCTGATCGCGACGTGTTCACCGGTTTGCTCGTTTGTTATGGTCAGAGGCTCGACTGCTCCTCCATTGTTGGCGGGGATGCGATTGCCGCCGTTGCCACCATTGCCGCTGTTGCCACCGAGAGGCGGGTCAGTTTTGTTACCGCGATTGCTCGTGTTGTCACGGTTGGCGGAGGTGTCGCCTGTGTTGATGACGGTGCACATGAAGTGATTGGGGAAGCTGCTGCTCCTGCAGCTCTTAGATCCGGAGCCGTAGGCTCCATCTTCAGTTGTCAGATCGCTCAGATCAGAGTCGCGACTGCTGTCGCTGACTGTGTTCTCGACTATTGTCGGGGCGTTGAGCTCAGTGAGGGTGCCGATCGATGGAGGGAACCACGATGCTGGGGCAATCGACAACATCGTCGGCTGGTCAGGCATGCGGAGCATGCCCATCTGACCAACTTGGAAGCGCAAGCTCCCGATTGCCAGGCTGATTCCATCGCCCACGGACTCGAAAGCCGGGCGAGTGGCCAGCGTGTGGACTGTGAAGTCGAACACGCTGAAGAGCTGGTGAATCTCCGTTGTTGCGGAGTTGTAGATCACGGTTGATGGGGCCTAAGAAGCCGCAATATCAGCACTCCCAATTCCCACAGACGGCGCCAATTGATGAGGGTTTAACTCATCAATGCCCATTGTTATGGACTTGGGTTTTGGAGAAGGAGGGAGTGCTAGAGACATCTATCGGCTAGCAAACAAGCACACAGGGGACTCGAAGATTTACCCAGGTCCAGGCCTCATGGAGGTGCCTACTCCTGCTTGTCTGCTCGTGGAATTATCAAGGGAATCGAAGATTACAATGGTGCGCAGATGCAATCTGGAGAGGGTTGTGGAAACTAGGGTTGCACGTGTCCTCCTCGCTGCCCCCTCCTAGCCTTTATATAGATAGGCTAGGTCTCGGGTAGCAAGTCGAGTCGGTTACAAGTTAGGATTTTCCCCTTTGAACTCTCTATCTTTAGCTTCTTCTTGTTCTTCAAGCAATCGAGAGTCCGTAGGTTACTCGAGTTCTTCATTTGGGCCTTGGCGACACCGTGGGCCTTTATGTATACATGCCATATATACCAAGCTCGAGTACCTGTAGGGTATACCCATGTCATTAACCAATAGTCTTGTTAGGGAAAAAAGGCATACATTAAGTATATTAATAATAACTATCTACACATATTGAGAATACAATCTACTATGCTATGAATTTTTTTGTGGGGGGTGACATGATGGTTCTAGAACATGTTGGATTTGCCCTAGGTACCACTCCTTCAACATGAATCCAACTGCTCTGAACCATTGGATCTAACATCCCAACTGTCAGGATTGGTGCTATAGATCCAATTCAAAACTGCTCTACTATAGTAGTAGAGATTATTCGAAAACATTGGCGATGGTGCTATATGTGCATGACTGAAAAACTTTCGGATAATCTCAAGGAAAAACAAGGCCGCATGTATCAATGAGCATGAATGGACAATAAGAGTTGTGAGGACAGATTACTTGTGGGGCCTAGCAACCCCACATTTTTTCTTGTTTTTTAATGAGCATACCTTATGAGTAGCCTTGATGTCATTGCTCAAGCGCACTATATTATTCACATTAGCAGAATAGTGGGTTCCCCAAATTTTCTTTTAAATGTAAGGTTGAACACTTCTAGCCATAGTGATTGAAATTTTATCGATAAAGAGGATTTATTTATTGGGTGGCCGAGTGGTTGACTCCACATGTCATTGTCATGTAGACATGATTTTCGCTAGGAAGGGCAAACACAAATAAATCCTTATAGGAAGGCTAGGAAATTGGAAATTGTGTTCCATTGATAGACCTTCATGCTCCTCTTCCTAGAGTCAGATTTTAGCAATTCAATACAAAAAGTTTGTTGGACATGCACTAAAATCCAATATTTTTTCTTTTTAGACAAGAACAATAGTGATTAGCTCGACTAATTAATTGCGGTCTACATATGTTTTACTAATGTACTTCATAGAATATGCTATGTGTGCATGACCGAACAACTTTCGAAAAACCTGAAGGAAAACATGGCCGCATTAATCAATAAGCGTGAAGTAAGGATGGCAATGGGTAGGGTAGAGCAATACCATACCCACTCCCTTTTAATCATTTGGTAGAAAATTTTACCCATACCCGTACTCGCGGGTATAAAACTTTACCCATGCCTGTACCCATGAAAATTATCGAAGTTTAGAAGTCACAGTATCATACTCTTCCCTAGGTTGCTCGACCCCATAGGTTGAAACTCTACAAGTAAGTTTTACTACTATGCCAGTTTAAATGGGTAAGGTATGGGTATACCTACCCATGGTCGTACCCCTGACTTAACGGGTTAGGGTACGGGTATTACCCATGGGTATAAAAGTGTGCCGATACCCTACCAACACGGGTACGGTATCTACAGGCACTCGTGGGTAAAATTGCCATCCTTAGCGGCAAGGGACAATAAGAGTTGTGAGAACAAAGTACTTGTGGGGCCTAGCAACTTTCACATTTTTTCGATGAAAACACCGTCGCTGCTTACCTTATGAGTGGTTTGATATTGTCTCTCAGGTGCTAGATTATTCACGTTAGCGAAATACTGGGTTCCCAAATTTTTGTTTAGAATAGAAGTATGAACACTCCTAACCATAGTGAATGAAAATTTATTGATAAAGGGTGCTTTAATTTTTTAAAAGCTTAGGGCACTTTATTATTACGCTCGATTCCTCTCCCACTGGCTTACCATTCTTCTAGTATTACTTGGACTATGGATAAATTCAAATTCAGTCGAGTTGGTTGGGGCTTCAATCGTAATTTTTGGACTCACTACCTGTTTTGGTGACAATATCTTCATACGCATCATCGTTGATGAATGCATATAATACGGAAATATATCAATGCCATAGTATTTTAGTGCATATGAAAGCAATAATTTAGTTTTCTCTCTTCTCAGTTTCTTCAAAAAGGGGTCTAACCTCTTTCTCAATTATTTAAAAAAACATAGTTTTGGAGAATACTTCAGTTTAAACCCATATTATTTGTTGGAACAAAACACTGAAAAGTATTTAATAGTTCAGTTTATTCAGAAATCAAAATGTTTTATAAATAATTTAAAAATACTTTGATATCAAACTAGGCCTTAATATCTGAACCGAGCCAATCTGGGCCATGGCTAATCAATATTTAGATGCCAAATGGCCAAATGGGGCCTTAATTTCTGAACCGAGTCAGTATGGGCCATGGATGATCACCGATGTGCCTATCGGCCGTTGATTCTAGGGAGTACGGCTTACTAATTTACTACTACTTGAACTGTACTAATTTACTACTACTTAGACTGTACTAATTTACTACTACTGTTTGCTGTTGTTACATAATGAACAGGTGCAGTTTACACTAGAAATTATAGAATGAATGGTCCCTATAATCTTGTAAGTATCTACTGCTTTTGTATCACTTCATGCTAACGTCTGTGAGACTAGAACCTTTTTGTGTTTACTATTCGCTGCACCATTATGTAGAGGACGAACACTGAAGTATGGAGACCGCCAGTCCAATTACTTGATGTAGCGGACATCATCGACGAACATACCTGTAACCAGATCAGCAACCCTAAGACTCTATAAAGAGCTATTGTAAGCATGCCCCCCTTTTTAAGGTTTGAGTCCCCTGGTGTCATGCCATTTACTCTAGTTGAGATGTTATTTTTGTCGTAGGCACTAGGGTGATTATAACAAGCCCAAACATGCAACAGAATCCAATAAAACAGAAAATGGAGGATCATAAGAAACCACGCACTTCAAATCTCACTCTGGTATCTACCACGTGTATGGCTATTTTAATACGAGGCAGATGATATTACACTTTGTCTTTGGTTAGACAATCAAAAAATTTAAACAATCTATCTATTTGATAGATTGTTTGACCATTTCTCTAAAATGATTTGGCTAGTCTATTAGAGACACACGTCTGCATGAGGTCCTTATGTTGAGTGCTTACATTTCTATAACAAACCAAATAATCTTTTGAAAATCTTTGAGAATGAACATGGTAGTTTTGTTCCTTTGTATTACGTTGTAACTTCTTTTATCTTAGTTTTAGCCTTCGTCAAGTAGAGCATTCATTTCATAGGGCAGAAGTGACAGTTGCACACGATCTCATCCCTCTATGAAGTTTACTATTCTAGAAGAAAGAGATGTATGATGACCTGCTATTACTAATTGCTTTCTTCCTTTTAACAAAAGGACTGATTTGAAGTTTGCTGGTTTTTGTTTTCCTTGGTAATGATGTTATATGACATTTCTTTTTCGTTTTACTTTGCAAATATAAATATGAAGGCAAAATAGAAAACAACTACCTCAAGTGTTGATCTCTTTGGACAGAGCAGGAGTGACAGTGCGTATTGCTCACGTAGGTACACAATCTTGACTGCTCCATACATTCCAACAGAAAGAATTTTTGGTGCTGCACTCCAGGATGCACTTGATGTAGTTGGACAGCAAGCCAACATAACTGATGCAGTAGTCTCCATAGCAAGGAAGGAGTTATCTGAGTTGAAAAACAGGCAAGCTTTGATGGAGAATCTATTTAATAGTATCCTCAACAAGTCTCGTGGTAATCCTGTTGTTACATGTGAGGCGGTGCGAGCTTCCTAAAAGGAACATTTTTAAAACTGAGATTATATTGTTTATCAGCTGTTTGTACTCCGATGATGCTTTACAAGATACGGAATTTTCAGGACTGTAATAATTTACTATTTTTCCAGTTATAAGTTTTTTCCATAGTTCCAGAATTTATTTAGCATTCTAGAGAACTTGTGTTCTTTGATTATCCACCTTTATGTCCTGGCAATGGATCTAAGTTAGATAGGCTTAAATAGTAGGAGGCCCACAACAGTTGTATCAGTCCTTGATGGGCCTCCAATCAATAGTGACAAGCCTACATTGACGCCATTATATGTAGAATTTGACCCCAAAAGGACAGAACAGTAAAAGGCCAGAACAGTAAATGGCCAGAACATTAAATGACCAGAACAGTAAATGGCCAGAACAGTGAAAGGCCTGACGTGGGAATGACCATGGCAGTCGCTACCAGGGGTAGCGATTGGAAGGTTTGGGGGGAAGAGCGGGCATCCATCTTTGGAGTCAAATGAGGGTAGAGACACATGGATTTACCTAGGTTCAGCCCCCGTAGGGTAAAGACCTACTCCTGCTAGATTGTATTATCAAGTGAGTAAAATGGTGGCGAGCTCGGTGGCTAGGCAGTGAGTCATTGGGGTGTCTTATCGAACGTAAGTACAGAGAGTACCCTAGGGAGGTTTATATAGGCGTACCTCGCTAGGGTTTATATATACATAACCAAATCAGTTAAGAATTCAGAGGATTTGACCTAATCCGACGGGGCCTAACTATGCTTCTGGGCCTCTAGCTTCTAGTCGCCAGGCTCCTTCTCAGTCGCATTCCATTTGTCGTCTTGCAGGCCCACTCGCAAAGGCGCACTCACAAAGGCACACTCGCAAAGTCCCTAGTCTAGTAGAAACGTCCTGCTGGGCATACCTCTTTCGGCATATCCCCATCAGTAGTCCCCGAGGCCAGTGTTGGTTCGGCGTAGGTGTTCATTTGGCAGTCGGAGCAGGTGAGTCCAATTTGGATGCCCAGTCGAATCACCAATGGACTTCCTCAATGGAGGAAGGAGTTTCCCCAGCGCATCTTCAGTCGCACCATCGGCGAATGGAATTATGCTCGAGTTGCTGCGCCCAGTCGAATGGACAAGCCTCACAAGCAGGCAAGTCGAGTGAATGAAGTTGGACCGCCAGGTTGGTCAAACTAGACCTTGGGTTATTACCCAATGGTAACTCTTGCAAAATTATCGCGAGGTAACGGCTACCCCGGGATTGGTGGGTAGCGCGCCTTTATATGGAGAATGGTGAGGGGAGTTGTGAACCTTCTTCGCATTTCTCTGCCCCGCAAACCTTCAGTCTCCCTATCTTCTCCCGATCCCGAATCTTCGGACCGAGCGGCTTTGTTCTTCTCCGATGGCACCTCCGAAGGATCTGTGGGGAATATCAAAGTGCACCACCACCTCCCTAAAGTCTTTCCAGGATGCGGGCATCCTTTGCAAAGGGCATTGGAGAATCCCCACTTCGAGCGAGATAGAACCCAAGCCCCGCCCCGGGGAGTTCATCTGTTTCCAGAGCCATCTACAGAGGGGGCTGGGGTTCCCCTCCTCAATTTTCTTCTGGCGGTTTGGCGCATATTACATGATAAAGCCATCAGATATGGGGCCGCATAGCGTGGAGCAGCGCATGATCTTGGTTGCCTTCTGTGAATGTTATCTTGGATGTTGCCTTGCTTCCCCTTATGGCTAGACCTTTTCCACGATCGCCTCAGCCGCGAGGGGGTGGGTGGCCCGGTCCTGGAGGCAGGCAGAGTCACCTTCTGATGAAGCCCAAGGACAAGTTCTTGAAGCTACTATTGCCGAAGAAGGCCGCAAGCGAGTGGGAAAAGTTCTGGTTCTATGTGACAGAATCCACCCCTGACGGCGAGGTGGCGCTCCCGATGTACACCGCCGAGAGGAGTGAGCCGTGCCAGCTATCCGCGACGAACCTCCCCGACGACCAGAGGATGGCCATGGATGAGATGTTGACCCGATTCTAGGAGGTGAAGAAGGAGGGCTTGGAGACCATCAATTTTTACAATTGCTGGCTCAGGCGGCGACTAGTTCAGTTAGCCACCCAAGCCCACTAGATATACCAGCACACCGGCAAGGACGATGTCACGAAGGAGAGCAAGGCGGATTGGGACACCAAGGACTACATCACTGCGCTGAAGAAGATCACAGACGTTGAGTACTCCGATCTAAAGGCTGGGCTTGCCCCGTATACCACCGGGAAGCATCAGGCCCCTACGGTGAGTCTCTTTGTCTTATAGTTTCATTTATGCAGTCGTTGCCCTGCAATAGCGGTCTTTTGGTCGCATTTTCCGATGGACCATGATTCCTTCCGTATTTGCTAGTTGTTCCAAGTCCTCGAGAATTGACTCCCTCCGCTCGATGAATAGGTTCCCAAGGAGCTTGAAGAGGAGGAAGAAGGGCCCTCTTACAACGAGGAGGAAGTGATGGAGGTCGCCACGCCCGTGCTCGCGGCTCGAAAGACCCGTGGGCTAAAACAGCATGAAATCGAGGCAATCCGCAGCCTCGAGGAGCCTGATAGTGATGTCGACCTTATGCAAGAGCATAGCTCTCAGCGGGTGGCTATGCCGACAAAGCCTGCGCCAAAGCCGAAGTCGCCCGCAAAGAAGCCGGTGATGAAGCAGTCGTTGACAACCAGGTCGGTGGCAGCGTTAGAGTCGGACGAGGAGACCTATGAGGTGGAGGCCGAGGTTACGACCAAGATTCGAGAGGATCCAAATCCAATGATGGAGAGTATGGCCATGGACGCGGTCGTGGAATCGGCGGTTCCACTCGCCACGATCGCGTCGATAGCCTCGGTGACCCCGAAGCCAGGGACTGCTGCAACCACGGGGTCAGGAACCCCACCGCCAAAGGAGGCGTCTTTATCTTACAGACCAGAGATTCCCGGCGCTGCAACCTCGATGTTGAAGAATCTCGCGGTGTCGTGGGCCACGACTGTGTTCGAGAAAGTTCTCACGCGTCGGTTGGGCCTAGAGTTGGAGAGGACTGCCCACATTAGCACCGGCTTGCGGGTTCTCCCTGTTGCCAAGTAAGTTTGTAATGTTTCATTTCTCATGTCTTGGCGTGTTCTTGTATTGTCAGGTCACTGATTGTGTTTGATCTTATAGGACTGGTGCCAACAAGATCAGTCGCCCTTCGGTGGCCAAGGTTCTGCTAGTCGACACCGAGGGGGAGGTCGACCCTTCCAGGAAGAGGAAGGCCACTAGAGCCGAGGTGCCGAGTGAAGGCACGAAGAGGAGGAAGGAGTGTGACTCTGCTATCATGGCAGAATAAGACATGGGGAAGGCCGGTTCCACCATTCCTGCTGAAGGTGAAGTGGTTGCTAGCTCGGAGCCGAGCAGACCGACCATGCCAACGGAGGCGCCCGTGCCTACAGCCAGCGCTCTGGCAATGACGGCCGTGACATTCCCTCGCTTCACGGCGAGGGCATTTCCCGTGGCTACTAGAATGAAGTCGCCATAGGTTCCTAAGGTCGTTGATGGCGACGCCAGGCAACATCGCGGGCGCACATCGTTCGTGGTTGCTTCAGCAGATGAGAGCGAGCTTCACAGCATGTTAGGTGCTACTATACAGGTATGTCCAGTCCGCGAGGGTCTAGTCACTGAATTTCAGTGGCTAGACACTTAGAACTTTACTCGTCCATTCCCCAAGGGTTTAGTCACCGAATTTCAGCGGCCAGACACTTAGAGCTTTTAGGCGTTCAGTCTCTCATTTCTTCTGTCTTCATGGCCTGCAAAGGGAATTGTCCGATCGGCAGGCCACAAAGGAACGCCTAGAATGCGACCTGCGGATTGTGCAGGAAGCCAACCGACGACTCCAAGCATCTGTTGGAGAGTTGATTTTATCTTGATAATTTTTGGACTTTTGATGTTTTGCAAAGATTGAACTTTGGTGCTCTTATCCCTTAGATGATATTCCTGCTGCAATTGCCAAGGCCCGTGGGGGCTATGTTCCGGTCACTGAGCTGGATGCTGCGAATGCGATGTTGGCCACGGCAGAGGAGCGGGTCGGCTCGCTGTTGAAGGAGCTAGAAGCGGTGAAGGTTGTGATGGTTTCTTCTGAAGAGAGGGCCAAGGATGCGGTCGTTGCTGTGGAGGATGAGCGGAAGGCCTCTGACTCGATCATCCTTGGATTGCAAGAGAAACTGGCCGCGCTCGAGAAGTTTGTGACCGAGAGCTCCCACAAGCTCCTTGGTGAGAATCGACTTCTTCTACTCCTTATTCTTTCTGGTATCTGGCGAGTCCCCGAGCGGGTGAGTCCACTAGTTTTCTTTATCGTGATCTTGATTTTCTGACATTGCAGCCATGATAGGTCAAAGCAACCCGGTGGTGCAGACCTTTGATGCCTCGCAATGCGTGACGGTGGTGGTGAATGCGGCCATCGCTTCAGCGCTATGCATCCAGGATGTTCTTTAGGGGATCTCCCCCACCGAAGTTATTCCTGGGGGGCTGGCAGAGGTTTGGCGCTACCTTGAGGAGGCGCCTGCTATCATCGAGTGGATGGCACGATCGACCTTCTGGTGCGAGGCCACCATGGAGCTTAGGCTTGGGCTCACGCACTTACCCGACAACTTCAACCTCGACGATGTCACCAGGGGGTATCCCTCAGCGACTGGCTCGATGTTGATCGCGAAGCTGCTCAGGTTGACCCCTAAGGCCGCTCCGTTCATGGAGCGGGTATTGGCGATGGGGACCTACTGCCGTACCAGGAGACGGTGGTGGCGCCAGGCGAATCCGAGCTGGAGCACCGTGACCTGAAGTCGGAGCAGCCCTTCCGGTCATCGTTGGCGAAGCAGTTGACGACGTACCCGTCGAACCCTTGAGAGCCATATGTTCGGGTCAAGGGCGATGGTGGCGCTTCTTCTTTGAAACCTGCATAGTGAGAGAATTTCCCTAGGGCATTGTGTTAGTCAAGGCGACTGGCCGCTTTTTGTAATGTACCTCAATGATGAATGATGGCTCGGTGTTGATGTAGAGCTCGTTGGGAACCCCAAGAGGAAGGTATGATGAGCACAACAGCAAGTTTCCCTCAGTTATGAAACCAAGGTTTAATCGATCCAGTAGGAGCAAGGAAACACCCCAAAGGTGTTGCTAGCTGAGCCTTGGCAGGGCGCACTACCGGTGCTAGTAGCAACATGGAGACCGACACAACACAACCACAAAAGTTTGTCCCCAACTTGCGATGAGGTTGTCAATCTCACCGTGTTTTGCTAAAAACAAAGGATTAAACGTATCGAATGGAAGGAAGTAAAAGTTTGCAGAAAGTAAACACAAAGCAGTAACAGATTGTAGATTGTATGTAAAAGAAAAGGACCAGGATCCATAGTTCACTAGAGGTGGCTCTCCTTAAGATAGATAACATGCTGGGTGAACAAATTACAGCGGGGCAATTGACAAACATCGAGAAAGCAATACATGCATATACTAATCATCTTGACTCCTTTGGAACTTGATTGGGCATTACAACATTATACATAGACCGCCATCCAACTGCATCTATGACTAATAATCCACATTTAGGTTATCATCCGAACCCCGTCCAGTATTAAGTTGCAAGCAACAGATTATTGCTTTACGAATTGCGTGTAAAGTAAATAATAAGATTGTTCTATGAACAAAGGATTGTTGTTTTCTCCCTAGTAGCAACAACACATCTAGTACCTTAGAGATTTCTGTCACTTCCCTAGATTACCAGAGGCATGAACCCACTATCGAGCATAAATACTAACTCTTGGAGTTGCTAACATCTACTTAGCCAAGATAGCTACTAACAACGGAAAGCATGCAAGATCACAAAATAACAAAGACATGATAGAATCAATAATCAATCTGAAATAGCATCTCAATATCCATCGGATCCCCGCAAACACAACATGCAGAATTACAAATAGATGATCTTGATCATTAACGGATCTCCCAAGATCTAGACATGAAAGCACAAAGGAGGAGAACCATCCATCTAGCTACTACATGGATCCATAGTCCAAGGATGAACTACTCACGCATCACACCGGATGCTTGCATGGTGATGAAGAAGGCCTCCAGGGTGAATTCCCCTCTCCAGCAGGGTGCTAGGAAGAGCTTCAGATCCCTCCCTATCTAGGGATGGAGATGACAGCGGCTACAGACTCTTTTATAGCTTTTGATCGGGTACTTAGGGTTTTTTGTCCCGAGGGAATCTTATAGGCGGAAGGAGAGGCCGAGGGGGTGCTGGGGTCGGCCAGACCACCCCCTGGCGTGGGCCAGGCCTGGCCGCGCGGCCAGGTGGTGCGGCTGGCCAATAGCCCTTCTCCGTCTCGTATTCTAGCATCTGATGACTTCCGGAAAATAGGCACTTTGGCTTTAGTCCCGTCCAATTCCGAGAATATTCATTTTCTGACTTTCCTAGAACCAAAAACAGCAGAAAACAGGCAGCTGGCACTATGGCTCTTGTTAATAGGTTAGTCCAAGAAATCATATGAAAAGTACTCCAAAGTGTGGACAAAACACAAGAAAGTGGATAAAACCAAGCATGGAACATCAAAAATTATAGATACATTTGCAATGTATCAACATCCCAAAGCTTAACTCTTGCTCGTCCTAGAGTAGGTAAGTGATAAAAAGAAAGAATAATTTTTGAGGTGACATGCACCATCAAAGACTTGATCAAAGTATTTGTAAAACATTCAAAGCTGGGATCACAGTAGTTCAATCATAACATGAAAGACAAAGTTCTAGGAATAAGACAAACAAACTATGATGCAACATGAAAAGGCACAAACAAAAGATTCATGAGTAATAATGCTTTGCAAGACGTTTGTTTGTTTCACATAAAGAAAACATAGCATAATAGCATTCAGCTTGTCCCTCATAGAGTAGCAAATATAAATGCATAGGACACCTGCAAAGTTCATAAGGGTGACTAGATACAAATAGTTTAAAACAAGCAATATCAAGTTATGCATCAATCAACTAGTCTCAAAGTAAGTGCATAAAGATAGAAGGTGGAGACTCAATATAATGGTGGAAGAAAGGCCTTTATAAAAGGAAGTAGGGATTAAAGTCTCATAAATAGCTTCCAAAAATTATGGTACTTATAGCTTTCAGCTCTCATTGCCCCTATCATAAGCATCTTGAAGGTGATTAAGGTTAAAGTGACACAACTAAGAGGATATGCTTGACAAGTTATAAACCAAAATCTCATGCCCCTTACTTACGAAGACCAAACCTCATGCTACTCAACTTTAGTCATGAGTAAGCTCTTGTCATTGTAAGTACATGTGTATCATAAAGAACCGCCAACGAGGTACCCCTTGCACATGATACAGGAGCTATCCCATAATCAAAATTACAAGTCAATCAAACAATGAGCATCTCAGCGATCTTTTTATTTGCTATTTGCATAGATTTTTATTGAGGATACTTCATAGAGTGCTCATTATGGTGATGCTGCAAGTTTCCACCATGATTAGGCATGGCTTAGGCTAGCGGCCCAGGCGTTTCTCTGACACACATACAAACTCCATGATCTTACAAGTTCCACTTTTATTTCACACCGCTAGGATCCATAAGCAAAAGAACATGATATCAACGGGGTACAAAGTACAAGTGCAATGTTGAAAGCGTTCCCCATGATACATGATTATGCTAATTTCAACTTATAAAGCGCAAGCATATATGCAACAAAATTAGGACCTAATGGTTCAAGCTTATTAGAAAAAAGTAAAGTGTGCCATCAACTTCGTGAGAGCTTTAATCACTAGTTTTCTCATAACAAGTTTAATTTGGAAGGTAAACAAAAGCATGAATATACTTGGAATAGCATAAGCTAGTAGGTAGGTATGGTGGAATCTTTGGAATAACTTGGCTTAGGGATTTGGATGCATGAGTGGAACTCATACTTGGTTGTGGAGGCTAGCAAAAGACTGGGAGCGACAAACTAAGAGAGCAATAATGACCATAATCATATAGAGCGACAAAACATCATTGATCAAAGCATAAAGTGATACTACAAGTTGCAAACTAAAGGATCATAAAAGGCTATGGTGACTTGGGATGGTCATAACATGGTGTGATCATGCGCCAAGTCAACCCAAATAAAGCATCAAAGGAGAATACCACTATACTATGCTTTAATATGCTAAAACAACGCATGATTCATCCAAGGCACATTAAGCAATCTCAATTGTTTATAACAAGTCATGCTACAACAAAGAATACTAAGCATAAAGCCAAAACAATATCAAGCATGACATGACAAAGCATAGGCCACAGTTAAAAACGAGCTCTTTTTTACCACATAAGTATGAACTCTCCTACTCTTTTCCAAACCAAACCAAACTATTTGCAAACCAATGTATGAAAGAGGGGGTCCGACCAGTTTATTCAGAAAACTAAGCAAACAAAAGCAAACGAAAAACCAAAACTAAAATGAAAAAGAATACGCTCCAAGAACAACACAACTGTGCATGAAACAATAAAAATGAAGCGTTTGGAAGAAACCTGGGATTTTTATTGATGAAGAAGGGGATGCCTTGGGCATCCCCAAGCTTTGACGCTTGTACTTCTTGGATATTTCTTGGGGTGACACGCGTGGCATCCCCAATCTTGAGCTTTAGTCCATCCTTCATCTTATTAATCATTCCTTCCATACACCTGAAATTTTCCTTCATACAAAACTTCACACAATCTTTATTAGCGACATTAGTGCATTCAAGATAATACTCCCTCTATTTGGGATTATTAGTCCTAAGAGATTTTTATATTGTTTGAGATTATAAGGGTTATATCATTTATTAGTCTCTCTTTTCCAATGCATGTTCTTCTTTTCCTCTCACTTCACTCATGCATGTAAAACTATTGGTACATGTCTATATTAATGGAAGAGAGTTATGGAGTGTCTTGGTATTATCAACTTGGTCCTTAGGACTAATAATCCCGAATAGAGGTAGTAGGTCTTAAGGTTCAGTTCTAACACCAATAAACTTCCATTAGAACACTAGATACTGTAGCACTTCCCTAAAAAAGCTCAATTCCCCAAAAGAACTCAAAAAGGAACCAACAAGAAGCAAATGCAGAAAATGGCAGAAATCTGTCAAAACAGACCATTAGGTAAAGACGAATTTTTTCGAAGACCTTCTGTTGCTCAAATCAAAAAGTGTTGAACTAACGAAAGTTAGATAACAACCTGGGGCAGAAGCACAAAAATTCACGCCTCAAAAAGACGTTCAGAGATTTTACACGAATTTGTCCAGTGAAGCATAGAAATCTGTTTCGGGACAGCAACTTTCCCAATCATTACTTCTCTCTCATTAGAGGTTACTCTTGGCACACAAAAAGCAAATAAAAAGGATAAGGAGCGGTTATTACTGAAGTACTTCCAAGACTCATCTAAAACTTTTGGGTTATCTCCCAATAAGTACTTTTCTTTAACGCCTTTAAGTGAGGCATGATAGTTTGAGAAGATGCTCACATAAGAAATATGAATTGAAGTAAAAGAGAGCATCAAGAAGGAAATGCAAAACACATTTAAGTCTAACCCACTTCCTATGCATAGGAATCTTGTATGCAAATAAATTCGCAAAGAACAAAGTGACAGGTATAGGAGGATAAAACAAGAGTAGCTTCAAAACTTTCAGCAAATAGAGAGGTGTTTCAGTACCATGAAAACTTTCACAACCATATTTTCCTCTCTCATAATAATTTTCAGTAGCCTCATGAATAAACTCAACAATATAACTATCACATAAAGCATGCTTATCATGATCTACAAACACTAGAGCTTTATTTTAAACATTTTCAAAAGAATCCTCAGGAACATGACATTAGTCCTCCTTTGGTAAGCATGGGGGACAATCAAATAATGTAAGGGGTAAAGAGTTACTCTCATTAGAAGGTAGGGATGGGTAGATCCATTCTTCCTCCTCTTGATCATCACTCTCCTCCTCTTTTTCATCCAATGAGCTTCAAGTTTCAGCAATTTCTTCTTCCATAGGCTCCTACAAGGCATTAGTCTCTTCCATTGGTGGAGAGCATCTATTAAGATATTCAAGAATATAGCCATTTTCTATCTTATAATTATCAAAGAAAAATTTAAGTATATTATAAACCTCATATTTATAAGGTGAATAATTAGTATTTTCAAGGAAACTAGCAAGTTCAAATGCACCCTTCCAAGCAGTAAATTCTTCAATTTGTTCCACATCATAAAAGTCATAATTCCCTTTAATATAAGCAGATATGGTAACATTATCATTATACTCACATTGAAAAGGGAGGTGTTTATACCTGCTACAGCAACAAGATTTATCAAAGCAATAAGTAACATTATAAGTAGAGCATACGTTATAGCAATGGTATACAATTTATCAATTTGTTCCCATAAGTGTTTCCCTTTTTGTGACAAGCGGTGTTCTTTATAATAATATTTTTTTCTTCCGTGAACCCACCTTGCCAATAAGATTCAGTTTCAAAGAAACGAACCATTGATAGAAAGCACGATAAAGCAAGACAATCACAGACCAATGAAAATAACAACTATAGTAGGAACTAATTTTTTTGTGTTTTTGATAAAGAAACAAGCAAACAAAACAAAAGAAACTAAGCAAAACAAAAATAACAAAGGAAAGAGATTGGTTATGAGGGACTCCCCTTCTGAAGATGTCCTTGACTCCCCAGCAATGGCGCCAGAAAAATGCTTGATGGCTCGGTGTTGATGTAGAGCTCGTTCGGAACCCCAATAGGAAGGTATGATGAGCACAGCAGCAAGTTTCCCTCAGTTATGAAACCAAGGTTTAATCGAACTAGTAGGAGCAAGGAAACACCCCAAAGGTGTTGCTAGCTGAGCCTTGGCAGGGCGCACTACCGGTGCTAGTAGCAACGTGGAGACCTGCACAACACAACCACAGAACTTTGTCCCCAACTTGCGATGAGGTTGTCAATCTCACCGTGTTTTGCTGAAAACAAAGGATTAAACGTATCAAATGGAAGGAAGTAAAAGTTTGTAGAAAGTAAACACAAAGCAGTAACAGATTGTAGATTGTATGTAAAAGAAAAGGACCGGGATCCATAGTTCACTAGAGGTGGCTCTCCTTAAGATAGATAACATGCTGGGTGAACAAATTACAGCGGGGCAATTGACAAACATCGAGAAAGCAATACATGCATATACTAATCATCTTGACTCCTTTGGAACTTGATTGGGAATTACAATATTATACATAGACCGTCATCCAACTGCATCTATGACTAATAATCTACCTTCAGGTTATCATCCGAACCCCGTTCAGTATTGCTTTACAAATTGCGTGTAAAGTAAACAATTCGATTGTTCTGTGAACAAAGGATTGTTGTTTTCTCCCTAGTAGCAACAGCACATCTAGTACCTTGGAGATTTATGTCACTTCCAAAGATTACCAGAGGCATGAACCCACCATCGAGCATAAATACTAACTCTTGGAGTTGCTAGCATCTACTTGGCCAAGATAGCTACTAACAACGGAAAGCATGTAAGATCACAATAACAAAGACATGATAGAATCAATAATCAATCTGAAATAGCATCTCAATATCCATCGGATCCCCGCAAACACAACATGCAGAATTACAAATAGATGATCTTGATCATGAACGGATCTCACAAGATCTAGACATGAAAGCACAAAGGAGGAGAACCAGCCATCTAGGTACTACATGGATCCGTAGTCCAAGGATGAACTACTCACGCATCACACCGGAGGCTTGCATGGTGATGAAGAAGGCTTCCAGGGTGAATTCCCCTCTCTGGCAGGGTGCCAAGAAGAGCTTCAGATCCCTCCCGATCTAGGGATGGAGATGACAGCGGCTACAGACTCTTTCATGGATTTTTGATCGGGTAGTTAGGGTTTTCGTCCCGAGGGCATCTTATAGGCGGAAGGAGAGGCCGAGGGGGTGCTGGGGTCGGCCAGACCACCCCCTGGCACGGGCCAGGCTTGACCGCGTGGCCAGGTTATGTGGCCGGCCCCCAGCCCTTATCCGTCTCGTATTCTGGCATATGATGACTTCCGGAAAAATAGGAACTTTGGCTTTCGTCCCGTCCAATTTCGAGAATATTCATTTTCTGACTTTGCTGGAACCAAAAACAGCAGAAAACAGGCAGCTGGCACTATGGCTCTTGTTAATAGGTTAGTCCAAGAAATCATATGAAAAGTACTCCAAAGTGTGGACAAGACACAAGAAAGTGGATAAAACCAAGCATGGAACATCAAAAATTATAGATACATTTGCAATTTATCAATGAACAATATATTTTGTTGTTGAAGTTAAAAATTTCAATCGACTCGCATTGCTATGTGATTTTTGATTGTTTTGTATTTTTTAGTTGAGCGCGTCCGCCCTTTAGTGGGTTTGAACTCGCGTATGTGTATGTTTGTTTGTGTTAGGCTATTAGGTTAACCGGAATCGACTCGTCGTGGCTTGTGGAGCCAGTAGCTAGGCGACCCCAAGGGATGCCCTATACTTGGCCATTTTCCCAGATGCGACCGGGGTCATTAGGTGAGTCCCCGAGCGTGGTGCTCGGGCGTTCTAGTCGCATTCCCAAGGTAGGTGAGGACGTTTGTATGTTGTTCGTAACATGTCACCCTCCCCCTTCCTTGGAAAGGCAGTCACATGGCGAGTCTGAGGAATGCTCTCATACTTGTTGCATTCTCGAGCCGCGTGAGGGATGTTTGTGACGAGTCCTCGAGCGTGGTACTTAACCTTTCGAGTCACAATGTGTGGGGGTGGGGAGGACGGGTTTACTGTGAGAAGCATGTTCGGTTGTCTTGTCCCAGCAGGCCAATCGAGCGAGGCGACTACGATTGTTAGCGTATTGCTAAATGTATGAGTGTGATTGGCACAAGGAGATGGCGAGTAGAAACAATTTGTGCGATCTGATTTTATTTCATCATATAGCAGCTGAGTACAAGTTTTAGTTCTATGTATAGAACTTTCGGAGGAGGTTTACATTCCATGGCCACCAGACTTCAAGCTGGCCGTTTCCTCGTATGTCGATGAGGTAGTAGGCATTGTTGTCGAGGACTCGTCCTATGTCGAATGGCCCCTCCCATGGGGAGAAAGCTTGTCCATGCCCTTCTTGTCCTGGATCAGTCGTAGGACTATGTCGCCCTCCTGGAAGGTGCGAGTCCAGACTCGACGGCTGTGGTAGCAGCGGAGTCCCTGCTGGTAGATGGCGGTGCGAGAGCGAGCTAGGTCGCGTGCTTCGTCGAGCTGGTCGACCCCGTCCTAACGAGCAATCTCGTTGTTCTCCTCTGCATAACTGACGACCTAAGGTGAGTCGTGTTCTAGGTCAATTGGAATGATGGCCTCAGCACCGCACACCATGAAGAAGGGCGTGAACCCTGTTGAGCATTTGACAGAGGTGTGGATGGCCCATATAACGGAGGGGAGCTCTTCGACCTAGCATCCAGGGGTTCACTCGAGGGGGACCTGTAGTCGCGGCTTGAGGCCATGAAAGACGCTTTGGTTGGAGTGTTTCACTTGGCCATTTGACTCCAGGTGGGCAACCGAGGTGACGTCGAGTCGTATGTCGTGTTCCTCACAGGAATCATCCATGGCGCCCTTGGCGAAGTTGGTGCCGTTGTCCGTGATGATGTTGTGCGAGTAGCTGTACCAGTAGATGAGCTCGCGGAGGAACTTGGCGGCGATCTTGCCGTCGCACTTCTTGATTGGCTTGGCCTCTACCCATTTGGTGAACTTGTCAACTGCGACCAGGAGGTGGGTGAAGCTAGATGGGGCCTTTTTGAATGGGCCCACCATGTCGATGCACCATACGGCGAATGGCTAGGTGATGGGGATGGTCTTGAGGGACAAACTAGGTATATGCGTTTGGTTGGCGTACTTCTGGCACCTGACACATTGTTGGACAATGTCGACGGTGTCGGTGTGTGCGGTGAGCCAGTAGAAGCCATATCGCATGGCTTTGGTGACTAGCTTCCAGGCCTCGGCGTGGTGGCCGCAGTCGCTGGCGTGGATATCCTAGAGGATCTTGCGCCCCTCTTCTGGCTATACACAGCATTGGAACACGTCGGTCACACTGCATTTGTGGAGCTCGTTGTTGATGATGACAAAGGATTTGAAGCGACGTATGATCATTCGTGCCTCTGTCTCATTGGTGGGCGGGATCTTGTGCTCGAGGAAGGCGACATATGGTGTGGTCCAGTCGCTGGGCTTTGTGATCATGCCAACCAGGGCGTTCTCGGGCTGCAGAGGTATCCCGATGCCTATCTCCTTAGGCGGGGAGACCGATGGCTTGTTGATGATGTCGAGGAAGACACCCGTGGGTGGCGTTTGGCAAGCCGACCCAATGCGGGAGAGCGCGTAAGCCTCCTCGATCTTGCGCCTGTCGATCCACTCGATAGAGTAGCCGGCGAAGTGGCCCCCCAGCTGGTCCACCGCTTGGCGGTATGCTATCATGGTAGGGGAGACAACATCACAGGTACTAGCGATTTGTGCAACGACAAGGTCGGAGTCGCTGTAGCACCAGATGCGATTGACATTCATCTCCTTGGTGGCCCGCATGCCATGAAGGAGGGCCTCATATTTGGCTATATTATTGGTGTAGGGCATGAAGTCGAGGTGCATCACGTAGCAGAGCTTGTCGCCTTTGGGGGAGGTGAGTATGATGCCAGCCCTCGCGCTGTCCATGTTCTTGGACCCATCAAAGTGGAGCGACCAGTAGTGCAGATAGGGGAGCTTCTCCGGCTGATGTGCTTCTTCCTAGTCGGTAAGGAAATAAGCCAAGGCTTACGACTTGATCGCTTTCCGTGGCTCGAACTTGATGTTGTGGACACCAATTTCGATGGCCCATTTGGCGACTCGCTACTCGCCTCGTGATTTCGAATGATGTCTTACAGCGGCATGGAGCAGACGACCTTATTGGGGTGCTCCTAGAAGTAGTGCGGGAGCCATCGCTGGGCTCTGAAGACCACATACACCAGTTTCTGGTACTGCGGGTAGTGCTACCTTGAGTCCGCCAGGACCTCGCTGATGTAGTAGACTAGGCATTGTACAGGGCGCTCCTTGCCCTCCTCTGGCCGCTCGACAACCATCGCGGAGCTGACGACTCAGGTGGAGGCCGCGATGTAGAAGAGCATTGTCTCTTTGTTGACTAGGGCAGCGAGCAGTGCTACTGCGAGCAACACTTCTTTGAGCGCGTTATCAGCCTCTTTGTCCCATTGGAACATGGGGTTCTTGCACATCAAGCATTATCGGGGCATTGCCTTCTCAACAAGCTGGGGGATGAAGCGACTGAGAGCAGCAACTCGCCCATCCACCTTCTGGACGTCGCGCAGGCATCCCGGTTTTCTGAGTCGCGCTATGGTGTCGATCTTGGTGGGGTTTGCTTCAATGCATCGCTTGGAGACCACGTACCCCAGGAGTTGTTCGGTGGGTACACCGAACGTGCATTTCCCTGGGTTGAGCTTGATCTTGTACTTCCGTATATTTGCAAAAGTTTCGGCCAGGTCGGCGAGCGGGTCGCTCTGGCGAGTTGACTTCACCAGCATGTTGTCGATGTAGACATGGATGTTGCGGCCAATTTGGCTCGCGAGGCACTCCTGCATGCACCGTTGGTAGATCACGCCAACATTCTTGAGGCTGAACGTCATAGCAGTGTAGCAGAAGGCGCCGAATGGCATGATGAACATCGTTTTATCCTCGTCCTCGACCACCATCTTGACCTAGTTGTAACCATAGTACACGTCGAGGAAGCACAATGACTCTGACCCCACAGTCGAGTCGATGATCTGGTCGATGCGGGGGAGGACGAATTCCTCCTTCGGGCAGGCACTGTTCAGGTTGGTGTAGTCGATGCACATTCTCCAAGTGTTGTTCTTTTTCAGAACCAGAACTAGGTTTGCCAGCCACTTGGAGTACTTGATTGGCCGGATGAAGCCTGCAGCGAGTAGACGCTGCACTTCTTCGGCGATTGCTCGGCGACGATCTTCATTGAAGGGTCGCAATGACTACTTCACTAGTCGCACGTTGGGGTCGGTGTTGAGTTTGTGCTCAGCAAGTTCCCTCGGGACACCAGGCATGTTAAATGGTTTCCATGCGAAGATGTCGCGATTCTCATGTAGGAACTCGATGAGCACGCTTTCCTATGCGAGGCTCATGTTGGTCCTGATGGTGACCTTCTGGCTCGAGTTGCCCGGGACAAGCTCAATGGTGCGGGTGTGTGTGGACGCCTCGAATGCTGCTCCCGGAGTTCTCTGAGGTCGGCTTCTTGAGGATTGCGGGGTCGTCCTTGTCGGTGTTGCTCGCGTATTTCGCAAGTTCGTCTGTGTGGTTGGTTTCTGCGGCGATGACGGCGTTGGCGAGCTCGGCTCCTTTGTCCTCGCACTCCACAGCCATGTCAGGGTCACCGTGGATGATGATGCCTCTTGGCCTGGGGATCTTCATCATGTTGTAGGCGTAGTGTGGGGCCGCCATGAATTTGGCAAACGCTTTGTGCCCCAGGACGTAGTGGTAGGGGCTGCGAAAGTTCACTAGATCGAAGATGATCCGCTCTATGCAGAAGTTCACTGGTGTGCCGAAGGTGATTGGAAGTGTCACCTTGCCTATCGGGTATGCCTTCCGACTGGGGATGATGCCATGGAAGGTGGTGAGGGTCGACTCGATCATCGACTCCGGGAGGTGCAGCCTCTTGAACATGTCCAAGTACATGATATTGATGGAGCTTCGACCGTCCATCAGCGTCTTGGGTAGCCAGTAGTCGGCCACTTTGGGCCTGACCACCAGGGCGACTCGCCCTGGATATTCCATTATGGGCACGTGGTCTTGGAAACTCCAAGTGATGCTTTGCTCGGAACAGTTGAGGAAGCGGGGGATATCGACCTGGGTCACCGCATTGACAGCAACTGCACGGGAGAGCACCTTCTTCTCGCATTTGGTGTCGAGCCTAGTGAACGTATGCAACAAGCCGACGGTGTTGCTAAACCCGCCGGTGTTGCCATTGTCCCTTGGTGGGTTGTTGTTGGGGTCCTCTCTTGCTCGCCTTGCCTTCTCAATCTCGTTGTAGAGTGGCAGTTGGCGGTGGTGTGAGTGGAGGGTTTCCCCTACCTGCCGTGGTAGACACAGGGCTGGTTGAGTAGGGCGGCAGGGTCGAATTTCGGCCTTGCCGTGTTGTTTGCGCTGTAGTTCCCGCTGTCACGGTAACTACCCCATCACGACGGAAGTTCTTCGGGTCACGCTATCTGTAGCCAGTGTTGGCGATGAAGTCGACTCGCCCATCACCGTGGCGCCTGCCGGTGAGGCAAGTGTTGTTCTAGTGCATGTCGTGCTGTCACCCGTTGTCATTGCCGCGGGTGCGACATCTTCATCAGAGTCTTGGTTGGGGCCCTCCTCCGCGTAGTGCTTGGCGAACTCGAGGAGGTCAGGGATGTTGTCGAGCGTCTGGTATACCCTCTTGATCTTGGTGGCTAGAGGTTCATACCGGCACACGTTCTTGAAGTAGTGGATCACCGTGTCCAGGTGGATGCCGGAAGCGTTGATCCACAAGTCTTGCCACCACTGGACCCAGTGGCATGTCGACTCGCGCTGTCCCTAGATGCAGCGCTCCAGGTCCTCGATGGTGGTGGCGTGGGTGTAAGAACCCTCGAAGTACCTGACGAAGGCCTCTCGCATGTCCTCCCACGAGTTGATGCTATCCGTGGGGAGGGTGTTGATACATTGCCAGGTCGCTCCCTCCATCATCAGGGGGAGGTAGCGAGCAACGAGTAGGTCGGTGTGGCTAGTGATCCCCATCACCATGAGGTATGTGTCGAGCCACACCGCTGGGTCGTACGACGGGTCATACTTCTCGATCTCCTTCGGTGCCTTGAAGTTTAATGGGTACTTTTCACCTCAGATCATTGGTCCAAAGCATTATGGGCCGACTCGCCTGAGTGAGCCCCTTGGCTCTGGCTCACCATGGTTGTTGAGGGTGTGCCTCAGGTCATGTGGCTGGCAAGCTTGCCAAGCCTAGTTGTTGATGATGTGGGTCCGCGCGTCGATTGGTTGGCCGTTCGCAGCGACCGTGTTGTTTGCGGGCTGCGGCTCGTTGGTGGAGAGCACAGGGTTCGCGACCCATGGTTGGAGCTGCAGGGGCTCGAGTGGTGGGCAGTTCAGGGTGTTGGCGATAGTGGGAAGGCCACTCGAGGCCACCCTGCTCCCCGACAAACAGGAGTACATCCGTCCTCGCGGGTCGACTCCCGTGGCTTGCTGCTCGACGACCCTGGCGAGTAGGGCCTGGGCATACTGGATCAGCAGTGCACCCTCTCCCGTGATATTGAGGTTGGCGACTGCGGCGTGCCCCGTGATGATATTGTCCATCGGGTTGGAGTACAACGGGAGCCCATTGGCATCACAGGCTTGCGGCGAGATGATGATCCGGGGCTGGTCCGGAGGAGGTGTGCGGCCCAGCGGTGGCGGTGAAGCTCCAGTCACAAGTGCCCCAGGTGGTGGGTGGTTGCTGCCGCCGGGCGACACATTCTCACAGAATTCATGCTCGGACACACGGGCAGGGTCGTTCTCGTTGTTGAAGTTTAGGACATGGCCCTGGATGCTAGAGCTCAGGCGGGTCCTGATGCAGCGTTGATGGTAGAGCAACAGCTCCTGTGCCATTTGCCGCTCGAGGCGGAACTTCTCGTGCTCGTCCTGCTCCTTGCGTGTAGCCTCGTCTAGGAGTAGGCGGGCTTCCTCTACCTCCGTCATTGTTGCGGTTGGCAGGATCGGCATGGAGAAGGTATCTAGCGGGGCTGTCATGCTACCCACCATGAAGATCATGTTGAAGCAATTGGATCTAGCGTAGAAGTCTTCAGGTGACTCCGACCCGGAGTCGAAGTCGAAGATCCGGAGGATGGAGGGGTCCTCGAAATCCTTGAGGTTGGAGACCCACGTGACGCGGTAGTGATGGATCCAGCGACCGTGGCAGGGGTCACCGATCGACGTCGTCGTGGAGGACCGCGTTGTCCGTGGTTGCGTCAGTTCTGGCCTCGTTGCTAGTGTCCGAGTCATACTCAGAGGTGAGGCAGTCGATGGAGCGGATTTGGCCTTTGAGAGTAGATCGCGGTATGGCGGCGATCCGGCGATGATCACCGTTGTCGTCGGGTCGACGACATCTGTGAAGCCGATGAACATGTTGATGGTGCCGACCGACATCACCACGTTGTGCGTGATTGGGCGCGACGCCGGGATGTAGCTGCTAAGCAGGATCTGAAGGATCCCTCTGCTGGCGATCATGCAGCTGGTGGCAATCGGCCGATCGATTGGCGAGTAGGGTCTCATCGTAGAACTCAGGCAAGACCGGCCATGCCCCACATTGTGCGCCACTATCATGGGAATGACCATGGAAGTCTCTACCAGGGGTAGTGATTGGAAGGTTTTGGGGCAAGAGCGGGAAGCCATGTGCAGAGAGAGATGAGGGCAGAGACACAGGGATTTACCGAGGTTCAGGTCAACCGTAGGGTAAAGACCTACTCCTGCTAGATTGATCGGGATATGCCAAAGGGGGTATGCCCAGCAGGACGTTCCGATTGGGCCGAAAGGCCTGTGAGTGCGCCTGGAGGATAGCGACTGGACAACAACGGAAGGAGAAGCCCGGCGACTGGGACTGGAGGCCCAGGAGCGTAACAGAAGCCCAGTCGGATTAGGTCAAAACCTTCGAATCCTTATCTTGTTCGGTTGTAACTTGTAAACCCTAGCGAGGTGCTTCATATATAAACCTCTCTAGGGTATCCTAGAGACTCACGTTCAATCATACACCCCCCTCAAGCGACTCGCAGCATAGTCGCCGAGCTCGCCACCCCTGTAACTCGCTCTCCAATAATCTAATCTAGCAGGAGTAGGTCTTTACCCTCCGGGGGCCCGAACCTGGGTAAACCCATGTGCATCCGCCCAAATCTCGCACCGCAGATGGCCGCCAACACTTCCTCATGAAACACTCAATCGCTGCCAGTGGTAGCAACTGTCGTGGCCATTTCCACAATAGTGGCGTGCACCGTGGGGCATAGCGAGACTGGCCTGAGTTCTGCGGCGAGACCCTACTCGCCGATCGATCGGCCGCTCGCAACCGACCGCATGATCGCCATCAGCGGGATCTTACAGATCCTGCCCAGTAGCTACATCCCGGTGTCACGCCCGGTCACTCACGGCGCGCTGATGCCGGTCAGATCCATCAACATCTTTGTCGGCTTCACCGGCACGGTCAACCCAGCTGCAACGGTGATCGTCGGCGGATCGCCGCCGCACTGCGATCTGCTTTCAGAGGAGCAGATCCGCTCCATTAGGAGCCTCGTCACCGAGTACGACTCGGCCGCCAGCGACGCGGTCGAGACCAACGCCGCCACCAATGGTGACGACCTAAACGACGACGCTGACTCCACGACCCCTGCCTTGGTCGACGGATCCATCACCGCCGCATCACGAGAGGACTCCATCACGCGAGTCTCCAACCCCGAGGACTTCGAGGACTCCTCCATCCTGGGATCTTTGATTCTGATTCAGGCTCGGAGTCCCCGGAGGATTTTCGCGCCAGATCCAATCGCTTCAACGCGATCTACATGGCGGGCAGCACGGCCACTCCGCCATATCCGTTCGCCACGCCGATCCCGCCGACTGCAACGGCCACGGAGGTGGAGCAAGCCCGCTTGCGGCTCGCGGAGGCGCAACGCAACAAACTCGCTGAGCACGAGAAATACCGCCTCGAATGAGAGACGGCGCGGGAGCTGTCGCTCTACCACCAGCGCCGCATCAGGACCCGCCTGAGCTCCAACGTCTAGGGCCGCGTCCTGAACTTCAACGACGAGAGCGACCCTGCACGCGCCGCCGACCGCGAATACTGCGAGAACGCGCCGCTAGGCGGAAGCAACCCCGCGAGACCACCACCCAGTGCACCGGCAACCGGAGCCCCTCCACCACCCATGGGCCGTGCGCCCCCGCCGGACCAACCACGGATCATCATCTCGACTCAAGCCCACGACGCCAACGGGCTACCATTATACTCCACTCCGATGGACAACGTCATCGCGGCCGATGCCGCAATCGCCAACCTCGACGTCCAAGGCGACGGCTTGCTACAGATCCAGTATGCCAAGGCCCTACTCGTCAGGGCCGTCGAGCAACAAGCTGCGGGAGTCGACCCACGGGGACGGATGTACTCCCGCTCATCAGCAAGCAGGGCGGCATCAAGCGGCCACCCCACCATGGCCAATGCATTAACTTGCCCACCACCGCAGCCCCTGGCAAACCAACCACGGGCCGCCAATCCCGCGCTGTCCACCAACAAGCCGTGACCGGCAAATAACACGGTTGCCGCCAACGAGCAGCCCATCGATGCCCGTATGAACATCATCAATAACCAAGCGTGGCGGTCGCGCCAGCCCAACGACCTGAGGCACACCCTCACCAACCTGCGGCGACCCGAAACCAAGAGGCTCACTCAGTCGAGTCAGTCCGCAATGCTTCGGGCCCATGATTCACGGGGAAAAATACCCCGCCAACTTCAAGGCCCCCAAGGAGATCGAAAAGTACGACCCGACGTACGATCCCGCTGTCTGGCTGGACACATACCTCATGGCAATGGGAACCGCGGGACACACCGACCTCTCGCCGCTCGCTACCTCCCCCTGATGATGGAGGGTGCGACCCGGCAATGGATCAACACGCTCCCCGCCAACAACATCGATTCCTGGGAAGAAATGCGGGACGCGTTCATGAGGCACTTCGAGGGTTCCTACACCCGCGCCACCACCATAGAGGACCTGGAGCGATGCATCCAGGGACAACGCGAGTCGACTCGCCGCTGGATCCAAAGATGGCAAGAACTATGGATAAACGCCCCCGGCATCCACCCAAACATGGCGATACACTGCTTCAAGAACGCGTGCCGGTACGAACCCTTGTTCGCTAAGATCAAGAGGGTCTATCGGACACTCGACAACATCCCCGACCTCCTCGAGATCGCCAAGCGCTATGCGGAGGAGGACCCCAACCAAGACTCCAACGACGAGTCGCGAGGAAGACGCCACACCAGCATCCACGACAACGGGAGCCTATGTGACATACGCTACAGCAACACCCGTATCACTGGCAAGCACCGCACGGATGGGCGAGTCAACTTCGTCGCCAATGCTGGCTATGGCCAGCGCGACTCCAAGAACTACCGCCGGGACGGAGGAAACTACCGCGACAGTGAGAAGTACCGCGCCAACAATGCGACGAGGCCGAAATTTGACCCCGCCGCCCTGCTCAATCAGCCCTACATCTACCATAGCAGGGAGGGAAAACCCGCCACCCACACCACCACTGATTGCCACTCTCTAAAAGAGATCGAGAAGGCGAGACGAGCAAGGGAGACCCCAACAACAACCCACCCCGGGACAGCGGGAACGGCGGCGGCTTCGGCACCGCCATCGGCTCGCTACACACCTTCACCGGAATCGGCACCAAGCGCGAGAGGAAGGTGCTCGCCCGCGCGGTCGCCGTCAATGCGGTGACTTATTTCGACATCCCGTGCTTCCTCAACTGGTCCGAACAGAGTATCACTTGGAGTCGCCAGGACCACGCCCCCAGAATCGAGTACCCAGGGCGAGTCGCCCTGGTAGTCAGGCCCAAAGTGGCCGACTACTGGCTACCCAAGACATTAATGGACGGCGGGAGCTCCATCAACATCATGTACCTAGACACATTCAAGAGGCTACAGCTCCCAGAGTTGGCAATCCAGCCGACCCTGACAACCTTCCATGGTATCGTCCCAGGTCAGAAGGCATACCCGATCGGAAAAGTGACGCTGCCAGTCACCTTCGGCACACCGGCAAACTACCGCACCGAGCAAATCGAATTCGAGCTGGTGAACTTCCACAGCCACTAGCACTGCATGCTGGGACACCAGACGTTTGCCAAATTCATGGAGACCCCACACTACGCGTACAACATGATGAAGCTCCCCGGGCCAAGCGGCATCATCACCGTCCACGGTGACCCCGACATGGCCATGGAATTCGAGGACAAAGGCGCCAAGCTCGCCGACACCGTCATCGCTGTCGAAACCGACCACACGGAGAAGCTCGCGAAATACACGGGAAAAATCAACAAGGAAGACCCCACCATCCTGAAGAAACCAACCGCCGCGAACTCCACGTTCGAGGCGACCACGCAGATTCGCACCGTCGAGCTCGTCCCAGGCGACTCCAGCCAGACGGTCACCATTGGGGCGCACATGAGCCCCGCATAGGAAAGCACGCTCATCGGGTTCCGCCGGGAGAACCGCGACATCTTCGCATGGAAGCCATCTGACATGCCAGGTGTCCCGAGGGAACTCGCTGAACACAAACTCAACGCCGACCCCAAAGTGCGACCAGTAAAGTAGTCGCTACGACCCTTCAATGAAGAGCGCCGCCGAGCAATCGCTGAGGAAGTTCAGCGCCTGCTAGCCGCAAGCTTCATCCGGCCAATCAAATACTCCAAGTGGCTGGCAAACCCAGTCCTAGTTCTAAAAAAGAACAACACATGGAGAATGTGCATTGACTACACTAACCTCAACAGTGCCTGCCCAAAGGAGGAGTTCGTCCTACCGCGCATCGATCAGATCATCGACTTGACCGCGGGATCAGAGTCATAGTGCTTCCTTGACGCTTACTCTGGTTATAACCAGATCAAGATGGCGGTCGAGGACGAGGAGAAGACGGTGTTCATTACGCCATTCGGCGCCTTCTGCTACATGGCCATGACATTCGGCCTCAAGAACGCAGGCGCCACATACCAGAGGTGCATGCAGGAGTGTCTAGCGAGCCAAATTGGCCGCAACATTCACGTCTACATCGACGAAGTGGTAGTAAAATCCACCCGCCAGGACGACCTGCTCGCCGACCTAGCCGAAACCTTTGCGAATCTGCGGAGGTACAACGTCAAGCTGAACCCCGGAAAATGCACCTTTGGAATCCCCACCGGACAGCTCCTAGGATATGTAGTCTCCAAGCGAGGCATCGAAGCCAACCCCACCAAGATCGACACCATTGCGCGACTCGGGAAACCCGAGTGCCTGCGCGACGTCTAGAAGTTGGCAAGGAGAATTGTGGCCCGCAGTCGCTTCATCCCCCCACTGGGCGAGAAGGCAATGCCCCTCTACCGCCTGATGCACAAGAACCCCACGTTCCAATGGGACGCAGAGGCCGACGACGCACTCAAATCTCTCAAAGAAGTGCTACTCGTGGCCCCATTATTCACTGCTCCACTTGACAAAGAGCCAATGCTCGTTTACGTCGTGGCCTCTACTCGAGTCGTCAGCGCCATGATGGTCGTCGAACGACCAGAAGAGGGTAAGGAGCGCCCCATACATCGCCCCATCTACTACATCAGCGAAGTCCTAACGGACTCACGACAGCGCTACCCGCAATACCAAAAGCTGGTGTACGCGGTATTCCGAGCACAGCGGCGACTCCCACACTACTTCCAGGAGCACCCAATCACGATGGTCTCCTCTGCGCCCCTGCAAGACATCATACGCAATCGCGAGGTGACCGGGCGAGTCGCAAATGGGCCGTTGAAATTGGCATCCACAACATCAAGTACGAGCCCCGCAAAGCAATCAAGTCACAAGCCCTGGCTGATTTCCTTGTAGAATGGGAAGAAGCACAGCAGCCAGAGAATCTCCCGTACCTCCACTACTGGTCGCTCCATTTTGACGGCTCCAAGAACACCGACGGCGTAGGGGCTGGGGTCATACTGACCTCTCCCAAAGGAGACAAGCTCCGCTACGTGCTCCACCTCAACTTAAAGCCCTGCACCAACAACATGGCAGAATATGAGTCCCTCCTTCACGACATGAGAGCCGCCAAGGAGATGAACGTCAACAGCCTAAGATGTTATGGCGACTCTGACCTGGTCGCCGGCCAAGTCTCCGGGACGTGCGACGCCGTCTCCCCAACAATGATCGCGTACCGCCAACCTGTCGACCAGTTGGGAGGACACTTCGACGACTACTCCGTCGAGTGGATCGACAGGCACAAAAACAAGGAGGCATACGCCCTCTCCCGCATCGGATCGACCCGACAAGCGCCACCAGTAGGCGTCTTCCTCGACATCATCCACAAACCGTCGGTCAGCCCACCATAAGAGATCGACGTCGGGATCCCACTGCAACCATAACCGGCCTTAGTCGCCATGGTTGTGGAACCTAGCGACTTGACAGCACCATACATCGCCTTCTTAGAACACAAGCTCCTACCAAGCAATGAGACAGAGGCGTGAATGATCGTGTGTCGCTGCAAATCCTTCATCATAATCAACGGCGAGCTCCACAGGCACAGCATGACCGGCGTGTTCTAGCGCTGCGTACAACCAGAAGAAGGCCGCAAGATTCTCCAGGATATTCACGTCGGCAACTGCGGCCATCACGCTGGCGCCAAGTCGCTAGTCGCCAAGGCCATGCGGCACAGTTTCTAATGGCTCACCGCACACGCCGACGCCACCAACATCGTCCAACGATGCGTCGGGTGCCAGAAATACGCCCACCAGACGCACCTCCCTGGCTTGGCACTCAAGACCATCCCCATCACGTGGCCATTCGCCGTATGGGGCATGGACATGGTAGGCCCGTTCAAGAAGGCCTCGTCTGGCTTCACCCACCTCCTGGTCGCAGTCGACAAGTTCACCAAATGGGTCGAGGCCAAGCCAATAAAAAAGTGCGACGGCAAGACAGCACCAAGTTCCTACGCAATCTCATCTACCGGTACGGCTACCCGCACAACATCATAAAAGACAATGGCACCAACTTCGCCAAGGGGGCCATGGCGGAATTCTATGAAGAACATGGCATATGACTCGACCTTGCATCAGTCGCCCACCCGGAGTCAAATGGCCAAGCAGAACGCGCCAAACAGAGCGTCTTACACGGGCTCAAGCCGTGACTCTAGGTGCCCCTCGAGCGCACCCTAGGATGTTGGGTCGACAAGCTCCCCTCTGTGATATGGGGGATCCACACCTCCGTTAATCGCTCCACGGGTTCACGCCCTTTTTCATGGTGTACGGCGCCGAGGCTGTTATGCCAACAGACCTGGAGCACGACTCACCTCGAGTCGCCAACTACGTCGAGGCGGCCAACGAGGTTGCCTGCCAAGATAGCATGAATCAACTCGACGAGGCACGCGACCTGGCTCGCTCCCATAGCACCATATACCAGCAAGGACTCCGCCGCTACCACAGCCGCCGAGTGCGAACTCGCACCTTCCAGGAAGGCGACCTGGTCCTATGACTAGCCCAAGACAAGACGGGAACGCACAAACTCTCCCCCCCTGGGAGGGGCCGTTTGCCATAGGCCAAGTCCTTGGCAATGATGCCTACTACCTCATCGACATACGGGGTGACGGCCAGCTGGAGGTCGGGAGGCCATGGAATGTAAACCTCCTAAAAAAGTTCTATACTTAGAACCTCACATTGTACCCCACTGACATATATAATTAAATTCATCCGGATCGCACAAATTGTGTCCACTCGCCATATCCTTGTGCCACTCGCACTCGTACATACTAGCAATACGCTGCTTACGGAAGTCAACCTCTGGTCGTGCGACCGGCACGGCTAAGTAGTGCGGCACAAGGGCACCGGAAATATTCAGGCCTTGGGTCGTCCACGAAAACGCCAACCTGGAGCCGCCATTGGAGTCGCCTAGCCCGACTGGCCCACCGGGCCAAGACAATCGGTACACGCTTCTCACAGCGACATGTCCCTGCCATCCTCGTGCAAAGCGACTCGAACGGTTAAGTACCACGCACGGGGACTCCACAAAACGGGAACCACCACGCGGCTCGGGAACACTCCAAGTAAGAGAGCTGCCTAGGACTCGCCAAGTGACTGGCTCTCCGGGCCAGGGGAGGAGACGCGTTACAAACAACGCATCCACAACCTGCAACAGGAACATGACCAACGTGGTCGGGCACCATGCTCGGGGACTCGCTTACAAATCAGTCCAACTCACGCTCAGGGACTCGCTTACAAAGTCAGTCCTACCCGCGCTCGGGGACTCGCCACTCAGAAGACGCGAGAGATAAAAAGCAATGCCTAAACCAAAACAATACATAAAAGTACACAATCGAGTTATACCCCATTAATGGGTGGACGCGCTCGAGGACTCGCTCAACCAAAAATAAACACACCACACAATCCTAGTCACAATACGAGTCGATTGACTACCCTTGGCATATATTGCAAAATATTTTACAACATTCGCCACATGGCATACTTCACAAATTGGACAACTACATTGTTTATTCCACAGGCCCTGATGAAGAAGCAGCACCACCTCCCTTGACACAAACAAAAGGCTTCCACGGGTTCGTCGGATACGTCGTCAGCGACTTCGACAATGACGACCGGAAGGGATGCTCTGACTTCACGTCGCGGTGGTCCGGCTCGGGGTCGCCAGGCACCAACACCATCTCCTAGTACGGCAGCAGATCCCCCATCGCCAAGACCCGATCGGCGTAAGGAGCGGCCTTCGCGGTCAGCTTCAGCACCTCTGACATCTCCACCGTGCCGGTCGCTGATGTGTAGCCACTCGTCACGTCGTCAAGGTCAAAGTCGTCGAGGAAGTGGGCGAGACCTAAGCTCAACGTTGTGGTGGCCCCGCGCCTGAACGTTGAGCGCGTCATCCACTCCACGATGGCAGGCACCTCCTCCAGATAGTGCCATACATCCGTAAGCCCCCTAGGAATAACTTCGGTGGGGGACATGCCCTGAAGAGCTGCTTGGACGCACAACGCCAAAGCCGTGGCCGCGTTCACCACGGCAGTCACGCACTGCGAAGCATTGTAGGTCTGCACCACCGGATCGCTTTGGCCTACCACAACTGCAAAATCAGGCGTCAGTGAAACTATGAAAACCCCCAATCAGGGGCTCGACAAACAAGTCAAGCAAAGACAGAGACTCACCAAGGAGTTTGCAGGAGTTCTCCGTGATGTGCTTCTCCAAGGCGGTTTGCTCGTTGTGCAACCCCACGATATTGGAATCCGTGGCTTTGCATTCTTCCTCAGCCGCAGCAACAACAGCCTTTGCTCGTTCCTCCAAAGAAACCGAGGCCGCTCTCGCCTCCTCCAAGTCTTGGACCAGGGAGGCTATTCGTCCATTCGCCGCGTCCAGCTCGGCGACTGGGACATACCCCTCGCGGGCCTTGGAAATCGCAGTCGGGAAACCATCTGCAAGAGAAACCATCAGCATGTCGCACACCACTAGTTAACACCTAACAGAAGAAAAGAAAAACAAACAGATACTCAACAACAGTTTCCTGAAGCCGCTGGTTCGCCTCTTGAGCTTCGAGCAAGTCATGCTCCAAGCGCTCTCTCGCGGCATGCCGATCGGTCGACTCCCTTTGCAATCCCTACAAACAAACAACACACCTCGGCATTTGACAAAACAAAACCTAGTTCCCAGCCATTGAAATTTAGCGACCAGGAACTCGGGGACTGGAGATGGAGAAAGAATCTCAATTCCTAGCCGCTGAAATTCAGCGACTAGGAATTCGGGGACTGGAGAGAGGAGCAAGAAGTTCAGTTCCCAGCCGCTGAAATTCAGCGACTAGGAACTCGGGGACTAGACATACCTGAATAGCTGCGCCGAGCATCCTGTGAAGTTCTCCGGCATCAATCGACGGGATCGTGAAGGAAGTGCGCCCGCGACGGGACCTAATGTCTGCATCCAAGATCTCTGGACTTTGCAGAGACCGGGTATCCACCACACCTGGAAACCCCCTCGCCATGAAGCGCGGGAAAGTCGTCGATGCTCTGGCGGGGGCACTGGTTGTCGGGGCCGGCGCTTCCGGCACGGACGTGGCTAGTACCAGTTCCGATTGCGCCGCCACCACCTCTTCAGCGACTAACGCAGCTTTGGGCTCCACAGCGTTGTCCTTGACTATACCGTCATCAGCGCCCCCCTTCTGCTTCTTCGCGCCTTCTGAGGTCGCCACGTCTCCGGCGGCCTTTCTCTTCTTGGGGAGGTCGCCCTCTCCCATAGGGGCGGCCAGTGGAATCTTAGCCACCGAAGGACGACCAATCTTCTTGGCCCCCGACCTGCACGAGTTCCCACAGTCAACATAATGACAATACAAAAAGAGCAAGGCGAATCGGGATGAAGGAGCAGTAGTCACTTCGCGACCGGAAGGACGCGAAGCCCGGTACTGATGTGGGTGGGCTTGTCCAACTCGGGGCCCAACTTGCGGGTGAGCCCCCTCTCGAAGACGTCTGAAGCCTAGGAAACCGCAGGCTTCCTCGACGATGAAGCCGCAGCCGCCGGGATCTCCGGCTCTGACGCGGCCACCCTTGACGGCTGCAGCGACTTGGATGTCATCGCCTCAGCCGCTTCTTGGCTTGGAACCCCCAAGACCGTCGGCGCAATCGCCGCCAGGGGAACCTCTACCACCACCTCAGTGTCCTCGCCCTGTAACCCCTTCGTCGGGATCGCGCCCTTTGTAGCCTTGTGCGAGACTTCGGGGGAATCTTCGTGATCAGAGTCGTCATCCGACTCGAACACTACCGCCGATTTGGACGGTGACGTTGGCCCCTTCGCTGGTGACTTGGGCTTGCGTGCGGGCTTTGACGGCCTAGCAGTACGCCGGGACGTGTGCTCCTGCGTGACCTCGTCGCCTCCATCGTGTTCGTCCAGGCTGCGACTCGCCTTGAACTCACGTTGCTGCTGCATGCGGGTCTTGCGAGCCACAGGCGCTGGAGGAGGAACCTCCTCCTCCTCCTCGTCGTTGTCGGAAGAATCTCCCTCGGAGTCTTCCTCCAGCTCCTAGGGAACCTCTTCATCGAGCGGAGGGAGCCAGTCCTCCAACACCTGAAAAAGCTAAGAACCACCGCGAGTGAAACACCAAACGCGGAGACTAAGGACTAAAATACGGACACAGCGACTGGGAAGAGAATTTACTGTGGGGGCTTCGTTCTTCACAGGAGTGTACGGGGCGACCCCGACCGCCACACTGGTGAACTCTGCATCGGTGATCTTCTTCAGGGCGGCCTTGTATTCGTCGGCCTCCCATGATTCCTTGCTGGTTTGGGATGGATCATGCTTCCCGCCGTACTCATACATCCAGTGCGACCGAGACGCCAGCGGAACCAGGCGCCGCCCGAGCCAGCAGTTGTAGAGGTTGATCGGAATCAACCCCTGGTCCTTCAGCTTCTGGATATGGTCCATCATTTTTGTGACGGTCATCCGCTGATCGTCGGGAAGCTTCTTCAGCGCCAACCGGCAAGGCTCGCTTCTCTCGGCGACGAATTCGAGAAGAGGCACCTCGCCGGAGGGAGTGGCCTCTTTGATGTAAAACCAGCTCTTCTTCCACTCGCTGGCGGCCTTCTTCGGCAGGAGGAGCTTGACGAAATTGGCCTTCGGCTTCAGTTGGAATGTGACGCCACCTGCGGCCAACATCAATCCACCAGACACCTCACACCTGATGCGGCCGTGGAAGAGTTCCAGCCACAGCGGGAAGTACGGCCTACAGCTGAGGTAGCATTCGCAGAAGGCGACGAAGATCGCCAGATGCTCGATGCTATGCGGACCAAGATCCGATTGCTTGATCACATAGTACACGCAGAAGCGGCGGAAGAAGAGTGAAGTAGGGAATCCCAGACCCCTCTCAAGATGACTGGGGAAGCAGATGAATTCGTTGGGTCGCGGCTTTGGCTCGGTCTCGGAGGAGGGCGGAACCCTCCAGTTCCCCTTGCGGAGTACTCCGGCGTCCTCAAAAGATTTAAGCTGGGATGTGGTACACTTGGATTTCCCCCATGAGCCTTTGGGAGGCGCCATCGGGTAGGATGTGGAATCGCACGACGCAGAAAGGACAAGTCAGAAGAATATAGGCAAAGAGATTGGAGACAGAAAGAACGAATGAGGAAGAATGAAGAATGCGGAGAAGGTCTGCAAAGCTGAACCATCACTCCCCTTATATGGGAGCGCCACCTGCCAAAATCGGGATAGCCGTTACTCTTGGTAATTGCACCGAAGTTACCGTTGGAAATTCCAATGGATAGTTTGACCAGATTTGACGGTCCAACTCCTTTATTTCACCCGCTACCTGCCAGTCTTTTCCACTCGCCGAAACGACAACTTTGTGGCAGTAACGCTCATTGGGGCAACGAATGGAAACATGGGGAAATTCTCCTTGGTTCTGATGGAGTCCATCGCCGACTCGACTCGATGCCCAAATTGGGCTCGCCTACTCTGAACACCAAAAGGACGCATGCGCCTGCATCAACAATGGCCTCGGGGACTACTGATGGCGATATGCCAAAGGGGGTATGCCCAGCAGGACGTTCCGATTAGGCCGAAAGGCTTGTGAGTGCACCTGGAGGATGGCGACTAGACAACAACAGAAGGATAAGCCCTGCGACTGGAGGCCCAGGAGCGTAACAGAAGCCCAGTCGGATTAGGTCAAAACCTCCGAATCCTTATCTTGTTCGGTTGTAACTTGTAAACCCTAGGGAGGTGCTTCATATATAAACCTCCCTAGGGTATCCTAGAGACTCACGTTCCATCATACACCCCCCTCAAGCGACTCGCAGCATAGTCGCCGAGCTCGCCACCCCTGTAACTCGCTCTCCAATAATCTAATCTAGCAGGAGTAGGTCTTTACCCTCCGGGGGGCTGAACATGGGTTAACCCATGTGCATCTACCCTCATCTTGCACCGCAGATGGCCGCCAACTCTTCCTCATGAAACACTCAATCGCTGCTAGTGGCAGCGACTGCCGTGGCCATTTCCACGACATAGATTGTATTATCAAGTGAGTACAATGGTGGCGAGCTCGGCGGCTAGGCAGCAAGTCGATGGGGTGTCTGATGGAATGTAAGTACAGAGAGTAACCTACGGAGGTTTATATAGGGGTACCTCGCTAGTGTTTACAGATATACAACCGAATCAGTTAAGAATTCGGAGGATTTGACCTAATCTGACTAGGCCTAACTATGCTTTTGGGCATCCAGCTTCTAGTCGCCAGGCTCCTCCTTAGTCGCATTCCAGTCGCTGTCCTGCAGGCCCACTCGCAAAGGCCCTGGTAGAGTCGAAATGTCCTATTGGTCATACCCTCTTCAGCATATCCCCATCAAGGCCAGAATAGTAAAAGGTCGGTACAGGAAATGTCCAGAATAGTAAAGGTCTGTAATGGTAGAGGGCCGTAAGGGCCCACGATGGGTGCAAGAAAAGTGATGGGCCGACAACAGGCCTTGACAGTAACGGACAGACTTGGCCTAGGCGGAGAATGGGCCGCACAGTATTGGACCAAGCTGGGACTTCTATAGACTGAAACTATGTCGGTCCTAAAAGTTCACAGGTCATGGATGGCTGTACTAATGGTCCCATTTCAAACAGTGTTGTACAAAACAGTAACGGGCCTTCTTCTTATTGGGTTCTCCTCATGGGCCGACCCACTTAATATTTAGCAGGCCTTGGCTAGGCCTAGCTTCTGCCATGGTTTCTATGACTGTTAGCAACAATAACTAGGAGTCAACGGTGTTTGCCACGTGGCATTTTGCATGACGTCAGCAGGCAATACGGCTGGCGAACAGATCTATGGCAGAACAAGTTTTCATGGCTGAAGGGTGCGATCCGCCACGGTTAGAAAAAAACCATGGTAGATTCTTTTGTGACTGGGCTCTTACCACAAAGGGCATCCGTCGTAGAAGAGTTTTTAGCCACGAAAAATGGGCCTTTAACCACGAAAATCATCTGTTGTAAAAGCAACCTTTTCTTGTAGTGCGATGCTCCATCACCACACCCAATTGGATGTGTGTGTGTCAGTGTGCATAATTGTGGTTTTGGAAAAGAACACATGCAATGATGCCACGCCAGCATGTGGTGTCCAACCATGTCCAGGAGCCCTAGCAGCATGCTGGGATTCATCTGCAGCATGCATTCTACCACCAGTTTGAAAGATGCTGCATCACCACACCCCAATGGATGTGTGTGTGTCAATGTGCATCATTCTGGTTTTAGAAAAGAACACATGCAATGATGCCACTCCAGCATGTGGTGCCCAACCATGTCTAAAAATCCTAGCAGCATGCTAGGATTGAACTGCAGCATGCCTTCTACCACCAGTTTGAAAGATGCTGCATCACCACACCTACTTGGATGTGTGTGTGTAAGTGTGCATCATTGTGGTTTTAGAAAATAACACATGCAATGATACCACTCCAGCATGTGGTGTCCAACCATGTCCAGTTACCCTAGCAGCATGTTGGGATTCAACTGCAACATACATCCTACCACTAGTTTCAAAGATGCTGCATCACCACACCCACTTTGATGTGTGTGTGTATCAGTGTGCATCATTGTGGTTTTGTAAAATAACACATGTAATGATGCCAATCCAGCATATGGTGTCCAACCATGTGCAGGAACCATAGCAGCATGTTGGGATTCAAATGGAGCATGGATTCTACCACTAGTTTGAAAAATGCTGCACCACCACACATACTTGGATGTGTGTGTGTGTGTGTGCATCATTGTGGTTTTGGAAAAGAACACATGCAATGATTCCACTCCAGCATGTGGTGTCCAACCATGTACAGGAACCATAGCAGCATGCTGGGATTCAATGGCAGCATGTATTTTACCACATGTTTGTAAGATGCTCCATCACCACAACCACTTGGATGTGTGTGTATTAGTGTGCATCATTGTGGTTTCGGAAAATAACACATGCAATGATGCCACTCCGGCATGTGGTGTCCAACCATGTCCAAAAACCCGAGCAGCATGCTAGGATTGAACTGCAGCATGCATTCTACCACCAGTTTGAAAGATGTTGCATCACCACAACCCCTTGGATATGTGTGTGTCAGTGTGCATCATTGTGGTTTTGGAAAAGAACACATGCCATGATTCCACTCCATCACGTGGTATCCAACCATGTCCAGGAACCCTAGCAGCATGCTGGGATTCAACTTCAACATTCATTCTACCACCAGTTTGAAAGATGGTGCATCACCACACCCACCTGGATGTGTGTGTGTGTTAGTGTGCATCATTGTGGTTTTGGAAAAGAACACATGCAATGATTCCACTCTAGCATGTGGTGTCCAACCATGTCCAGGAACCCTAGCAACGTTGTGGGATTCAACTACAACATACACTCTACCACCAGTTTGAAAGATGCTGCATCGCCACACCCACTTGGATCTGTGTGTGTCAATGTGCATCATTGTAGTTTTGGAAAAGAACACATGTAATGATGCCACTCTAGCATGTAGTGTCAAACCATGTCAAGGAACCCTAGCAGCAGGCTGGTATTCAAATTCAGCATTCATTCTACCACCAGTTTGAAAGATGTTGCATCACCACACCGACTTGGATGTATGCGTGTGTGTGTCAGTGTGCATCATTGCGGTTTTAGTAAAAAACATATGCAATGATGCCTCTCCAGCATGTGGTGTCCAACCATGTCCAGGAACCCTAGAAGCATGCTTGGATTCAACTGCAGCATGCATTCTACCACCAGTTTGTAAGATGTTGCATCACCACACCCACTTGGATGTGTGTGTGCCAGTGTGCATCATTGTGGTTTTGGAAAATAGCACATGCAATGATGCCATTCCAGCATGTGGTGTCCAACCATGTCCATGAAGCCTAGCAGCATGGTGGGATTGAACTGCAGCATGCTGGGATTCAACTGTAGCATGCATTCTACCACCATTTTGAAAGATGTTGCATCACTACACCCACTTGGATGTGTGTGTGTGTTAGAGTGCATCATTGTGGTTTTGGAAAATAACACATGCAATGATGCCACTCCAGCATGTGGTGTCCAACCATGTACAGGAACCCTAGCAGCATGCTGGGATTCAACTGCAACATGTATTCTACCACATGTTTGAAAGATGCTGCATCACCACACCCACATGGATGTGTGTGTGTGTATTATTGTGCATCATTGTGGTTTTGGAAAAGAACACATCCAATGATGCCACTCCAGCATGTGGTGTCCAACCATGTGAATGACCCCTAGTAGCATGCTGGGATTCAACTAAAGCATGCATTCTACCACCAGTTTGAAAGATGCTGCATCACCACACCCCCTTGGATGTGTGTGTGTCAGTTCGCATCATTGTGGTTTTGTAAAAGAACACATGCAATGATGCCACTCCAGCATGTGGTAACCAACCATGTCCAGGAATCCTAGCAGCATGCTAGGATTCAACTGCAGCATGCATTCTACCACCAGTTTGAAATATGTTGCATCACCACACCCACTTGGATGTGTGTGTTAGTGTGCATCATTGTTCTTTTGGAAAACAACACATGCAATGATGCCACTCCAGCTTGTGGTGTCTAACCATGTCCAGGAACCCTAGCAGCATGCTGGGATTCAACTACAGCATGCATTCTACCGCCAGTTTGAAAGATGCGGCATCACCACACCCCCTTGGATGTGTGTGTGTGTGTTAGTGTGCATCATTATGGTTTTGAAAAAGAACATATGAAATGATGCCACTCCAGCATGTGGTGTCCAACCATGTCCAGGGACGCTAACAACATGTTAGGATTCAACTACAACATGCATTCTACCACCAGTTTGAAAGATGATGCATCACTACACCCACTTGGATGTGTGTGTGTGTCAATGTGCATCATTATGGTTTTGGAAAAGAACACATGTAATGATGCCACTCCAGCATGTAGTGTCCAACCATGTCCAGGAACCCTAGCAGCAGGCTAGGATTCAAATTCAGCATGCATTCTACCACCAGTTTGAAAGATACCGCATCACCACACCGACTTGGATGTGTGTGTGTGTGTGTGTCAGTGTGCATCATTGTAGTTTTAGTAAAAAACATATGCAATGATGCCGCTCCATCATGTGGTGTCCCACCATGTCCAGGAACCCTAGAAGCATGCTTGGATTCAACTGCAACATGCATTCTACCACCAGTTTGAAAGATGTTGCATCATCACACCCACTTGGATGTGTGTGTGCTAGTCAGCATCATTGTGGTTTTGGAAAAGAGCACATGCAATGATGCCACTCCAGCATGTGGTGTCCAACCATGTCGAGGAAGCCTAGCAGCATGCTGGGATTCAACTGTAGCATGCATTCTACCACCATTTTGAAAGATGTTGCATCACCACACCCACTTGGATGTGCGTGTGGGTGTTAGAGTGCATCATTGTGGTTTTGGAAAATTAACATATGCAATGATGCCACTCCAACATGTGGTATTCAACCATGTACAGGAACCCTAGCAGCATGCTGGGATTCAACTTTAGCATGTATTCTACCACATGTTTGAAAGATGCTGCATCACCACACCCACTTGGATGTCTATGTGTATTACTATGCATCATTGTGGTTTTGGAAAAGAACGCATGCAATGATGCCACTCCAGCATGTGGTGTCCATGAACCCTAGTAGCATGCTGGGATTCAACTACAGCATGCATTCTACCAATAGTTTGAAAGATGCTGCAGCACCACACCCCCTTGGATGTGTGTGTGTCAGTTTGCATCATTGTGGTTTTGTAAAAGAACACATGCAATGATGCCACTCCAGCATGTGGTGACCAACCATGTTCAGGAATCCTAGCATCATGTTGGGATTCAACTGCAGCATGCATTCTACCACCAGTTTGAAAGATGTTGCATCACCACACCCACTTGGATGTCTGTGTGTTAGTGTGCATCATTGTTGTTTTGGAAAAGAACACATGCAATGATGCCACTCTAGCATGTGGTGTCCAACCATGTCCAGGAACCCTAGCAGCATGCTGGGATTCAACTGTAGCATCACCACATCCACTTGGATGTGTGTGTGTGTGTCAGTGTGCAACATTGTGGTATTGGAAATGAACACATGCAATATACCACTCCAGCATATGGTGTACAACCATGTCCAGGAACCCTAGCAGCATGCTGGGATTCAACTTCAGCAAGCATTCTACCACCAGTTTGATAGATGTTGCATCACCACACCCACTTGGATGGGTGTGTGTCAGTGTGCATCATTGTGGTTTTCGAAAAGAACACATGCAATGATGCCACTCCAGCATGTGGTGTCCAACCATGTCGAGCAACCCTAGAAGCATGCTGGGATTCAACTGCAACATACATTGTACCACGAGTTTGAAAGATGTTGCATCACCACAACCACTTGGATGTGTGTGTGTGTATCAATGTGAATCATTATGGTTTTGGAAAAGAACACATGCAATGATTCCACCCCAGCATGTTGTATCCAACCATGTCCATGAACCCTAGCAGCATTCTGGGATTCAACTACAACATGCATTCTACCACCTGTTTGAAAGATGATGCATCACCACACCCCCTTGGATGTGTGTGTGTGTGTCAGTGGGCATCATTGTGGTTTTTTAAATGAACACATGCAATGATGCCTCTACAGCATGTGTTGTCCAACCATGTCCTGGAATCCTAGCAACATGCTGGGATTCAACTACAACATGCATTCTACCACCAGTTTGAAAGATATTGCATCACCACACCCACTTGGATGTGTGTGTGTGTAAGTGTGCATCATTATGTTTTTTGAAAAGAACACACACAATGATGCCACTCTAGCATGTGGTGTCCAACCATGTCCAGGAACCCTAGCAACTTGCTGGGATTCAACTACAGCATCACCACAGCCACTTGGATGTGTGTGTTAGTGTGCATCATTGTGGTTTTGTAAAATAATTCATGCAATGATGCCACGCTAGCATGTGGTGTCCAACCATGTCAAGGAACCCTAGCAGCATGCTGGGATGAAACTACATCATGCATTCTACCACTAGTTTGAAAGATGCTACATCAGCACACACATTTGGATGTGTGGGTGTGTTAGTGTGCATCATTGTGGTTTTTTAAAAGAACGCATGCAATAATGCCATGCCAACATGTGGTGTCTAACCGTGTCTAGGAACCCTAGAAGCATGTGGGGATTCAACTACAGCATGCATTCTACCATCAGTTTAAAACATGCTACTCACCACACCCACTAGGATGTGTGTGTGTTAGTGTGCATCATTATGGTTTTGGAAAAGAACACATGAAATGATGCCACTCCAGCATGTGATGTCCAACCATGTCTAGGAACCCTAGCAGCATGCTGGGATTCAACTTCATCATGCATTCTACCACTAGTTTGAAAGATGCGGCATCACCACACCCCCTTGGATGTGTGTGTCTGTGTCAGTGTGCATCATTGTGGTTTTGGAAAAGAACATATGCAATGATCCCACTCCAGCATGTGGTGTCCAACCATGTCCAGGAACCCTAGCAACATGTTGGGATTCAACTACAACATGCATTCTACCACCAGTTTGAAAGATGATGCATCACCACACCCACTTGGATGTGTGTGTCTGTCAATGTGCATCATTGTGGCTTTGGAAAAGAACACATGTAATGATGCCACTCCAGCATGTAGTGTCCAACCATGTCCAGGAACCCTAGCAGCATGCTGGGATTCAACTACAGCATGCGTTCTACCACCAGTTTGAAAGATGCTGCATCACCACACCGACTTGGATGTGTGCGTGTGTGTCAGTGTGCATCATTGCGGTTTTAGTAAAAAATATATGCAATGATTGAAGGAAATATGCCCTGAGAGGCAATAATAAAGTTGTTATTATGTATTCCTTGTATATGATAGATGTTTATTTTGCATGCTATAATTGTATTGATAGGAAACATCAATATATGTGTGTTTAATAAACAAAAAGGGTTCCTAGTCATGCCTCTCTTATAGACTAGCTTGTTGATTAACAGGATGATCAAGGTTTCCTGATCATGGACATTGGATGTTGTTAATAACAAGGTCACACCATTGGTGGAATGATGTGATGAACATTCATCCGAAGTATAGCATTACGATCAAGTCATTATGTTTATATTGCTATAACATCATACAAAGTAGTCTTAGTCCTTAGACCATGAGATCATGTTAATTGCTAACACCGGAAGAGTATCTTGATAACATCAAACGTCACACCGTAACAGGGTGACTATAAAGGTGGGTTTAGTGCTATGAAGGTGTTATGTTGAGGCTCATGGATCAAGAGTGGAATTTGTCAATCCCGATGACGGATAGATATACTCTGGGCCCTCTCGGTGATATCACATTAAGATAGCTTGCAAGCAAGTGATGTGATCACTAGAATGTTATATCACGGGAACAAGAAAAGAGTGCATGTCGGTAACGAGATCAAACTAGGTATTTGGATACCGATGATCGAATCTCGGACATGTATTATATCATGAGACAAAGATTAAATTGCTGACGTTAAAGGTTATCACGATCACAGAAGTCATCGTTGGATATGCAGGAGTCAGTATGGATCTCCAGGTCCCGCTTCTGATTATTGATCTGAGAGGAGTCTCAATCATGTCTGCATTATTCGCGAACCGTAGGGTGACACACTTAAGGGTTGCCGGACACCATTTAGGAGCACATATGTTCCAAACAAAAGGTTTGCAAAGCGCAGGAAATGTTTCGATAGAAACAGGAATTGTTTCGATAGAATCCGGAATTGTTTCGGGTGAAATTGCAGAAAGTGGTTCTGCATGTGATATTGAAATGTTGCAAGGGGTTTTATGTGAATGTTTGTTAATTAAAGTAATTAACAAAATTCTGAATAGAATAAATAAAAGAGTTTTATTAATTGAGAGTTGCATTTAATTTGGTGGAAATTAAATACATGTGAGTGGGATTTTGGGTGGAGGCCATCTTTATGTGAGTGGAGGTTCACCACATGAATGAAGGAGGGGAGGAGTCCCCCCCCCTCATGCACCGGCTATGGGAGGGGAGGGGTATCCCTCTCACAAACCACACCTCCTCGTGAAGGATCTCTCTCCCCCTCTAGATATTCCCCCATGGTCTTGGATTAGCGAGATACATGTTCCTGGTGGCCGTGCATCTGGAAGGAGTTGTTGCTTCCGCTGATTCGCTAGAGTGAGGAGGTGGAGGTTGTCCGGTGGCTTGAACGTGTGTGCGAGTACGAATGCGCTGCTGATTTGCGGCGCTCGGACTTCCATACGATCTTGAGATCGGCAAGCGTACGACTACATCAACCACGAGTTCCTACTCATTAACAAAACTCGTTGTCTTCGAGGGTAAGTTCTCCATGGATGTATGTCCACCCGTTGCTCTGTATGTAGTAGATAGATCTTGGCGTATAGTTCTCATCGTAGGAAATTTTTTGTTTTCTATGCTGCGGACCCAACAGTGGTATCAGAGCCTGATCTATGCGTAGATGCTTTGCACGGGTAGTACACATATGTTTATATGTGGGCGATGATGATCATGTTATTGCATCTTCTATGTACTTTGGATATTGGTGGCATAGTGGGATGAAGCGGCCCGGACCAACCTTACATGTCATCGTACATGAGACCGGTTCCACGACTGACATGCAACTAGTTTTGCATAAGTGGCTAGCGGCTGTCTGTCTCTCCTACTATAGTCAATATCTAATTTACAACGAGTTTCTAATAACTTGGTTATCCTCGTTGTGGTTCATGTTCGTAGGTAAGACCGGTTCTATCTCCGAAAGCCCTAAGCCACGTAAAACTTGCAATTGATAAATTAGAGGCATCTAGTTTAGATCGTTGCTGGGCTAGTGTCTTGATATGGTATTGTTGTAAGTAGATGTATGATAGATACTCTTACAACTCACTTAACGTGTAAGTGCCATAGACCTTGGCCTTACACACAAATGAATGATAGAGATCATACCACGATGCAAATGATAGAGATCAAATGCATGGACCATATCACCTCACTTCACACATTAGATGTTAGCATCTTATATTGCTAGTTTGGCGCTTTTGATAGCATTATAAGATGATCCCTCATTTAGATATCAATATAAAATGTGTTCTTCCTTTAGTATGCACCGTTTTGTGGATCGTGTTTTGAGGCATCACGTGATGATCGGGTGTTCTCGACTCTACGCTTTCATACAACGGGTGTAAGACAGTTTTACACACGCGAATACTAAGGTTCTTACTTGACGAGCCTAACATGTACAGACATGGCCTCGGAACACGGACTGAAAGGTTAAGCATGAGTCATATAGTTGATATGATGCCCATATAGATGCTCGCCTTTGAAGCTACACCGACTCACGTGATGATCGGACTTGGTGTAGTGGATTTGGTTCATGTAATCACCAAAAGGACACGAGGGATGTCATTTTTGAGTGGGAGTTCATTAGTAATTTGGATTAGTTGAACTCAATCTATCATAAACTTAGTCTAAATAAACTTTACAAATTCTGTTGTAGATGGCACCACCTGCTTTTAATTTCAATGTGTTCATGGAGAAAGAGAAACTTGCTGCGAATGGTAGCAACTTCACCAACTAGGCTATGAATTTGAGGATTCTCCTCACTGCTGCACAAAAGAAATATGTGCTAGAGGCGCCGCTAGGCCCCCCACCAGCTCCTGATGCCCCTGACGAGGAAAAGAACGTCTATATAACTCGTCAGGAGGACCACAACTTAGTTCATTGCGGCATACTGTATGGGCTAGAGCCAGAACTTCGAAAACGTTTCGAAAATGGCAATGCTTTTGATACCATGGGAGAATTGAAAATGATTTTCGATACCCATGCTACCGTAGAGAGTTATAATGCTTCTGAAAAGTTCTTTAGCTGCATGATGGAAGAAAACAGCTCCGTTAGTGAGCACGTACTCAAAATGTCTGGGTACGCCGATAAGCTTGTGTCCTTGGGAATAACGATTCCCATTGACTTAGGCATACATCGTGTTCTCCAATATCTTCTACCTAGCTACAAGAGCTTCATGATGAACTATAATATGCAGGGCATGAAGAAGTCTCTTCCCGAGCTTCTGTCAATGCTTAAGACTGCAGAAGTGGAGATTAGGAAAGAACATCAAGTGTTGATGATCAATAAGACCACCGGTTTCAAGAAGGATAAGAAAGGCAAGCAGAAGGGAAAGAAGGGCGGCAAATCTGTTGCCGCGCCTGAAAAGAAACCCCGAGCTGGCCCTAAGTCTGACACCGAGTGCTACTATTGCAAAGGGACTGGCCATTGGAAGCGCAACTGCCCCAAGTATTTGGCGGACAAGAAGGCCGGCAAGGCAAACAAAGGTATATGTGATATACATGTTATTGATGTGTACTTGACTAGTACTCGCAGTAGCACCTGGGTATTTGATACGAGATCAGGTGCTAATATATGTAACTCGATTCAGGGGCTGCGGAACAAGCGACATCCAGCAAGGGATGAGGTCACGATGCAGGTCGGCAATGGATCAAGAGTTGATGTGATCGCCGTCGGAACGCTGACTCTCCATATGCCATCGGGATTAGTTATAAACCTGAATAATTGTTATTTGGTGCCTGTACTGAGCATGAACATTGTATCCGGATCGTGTTTGATGCAAAGTGGTTATTCGTTTAAGTCTAAAAACAATGGTTGTTTGATTTATATGAATAATATCTTTTATGGTCATGCACCTGTGTTGAATGGTTTATTTCTGTTGGATCTCGATAGTAGTATTACGCATATTCATAATGTTGATGCTAAAAGGATTAAACTTGATAATGATATATCTGCATATATGTGGCACTGCCGTCTAGGTCATATTAGCGTTAAACGCATGAAGAAACTCCATTCTGATGGACTTTTGGAATCACTTGATTTTGAATCATTTGATACATGTGAGCCATGCCTTATGGGCAAGATGACTAGAACGCCGTTTTCCGGTTCAATGGAACGAGCGACAGATTTATTGGAAATCATACATACTGATGTGTGTGGACCAATGAGTGTGTCAGCGCGAGGTGGATATCGTTATTTTGTTACTTTCACGGATGATTTGAGTAGATACGGGTATATCTATTTGATGAAACATAAGTCTGAGACCTTTGAAAAGTTCAAAGAATTTCAGAATGAAGTGGAAAATCATCGTAACAGAAAGATCAAATTTCTGCGGTCCGACCGTGGAGGAGAGTATCTTAGTTACGAGTTTAGCACACATATGAAATACTATGGAATAGTTTCACAACTCACGCCTGCCGGAACACCACAATGTAATGGTGTGTCAGAACGTCGTAATCGTACTTTATTGGATATGGTTCGATCTATGATGTCTCTGACTGACTTGCCACTGACATTTTGGGGTTATGCACTGGAAACCCCTGCATTCACTTTAAATAGGGCACCATCTAAATCCGTTGAAAAGACACCGTATGAATTATGGTTTGGAAACAAGCCTAAGCTGTCATTTCTTAAAGTTTGGGGATGCGATGTTTATGTGAAGAAACATCAACCAGATAAACTCGAACCCAAAGCGGAAAAATGCATCTTCATAGGATACCCCAAGGAAACAATTGGGTATACCTTCTACACAGATCCGAGGGCAAGGTCTTTGTTGCCAAGAATGGATCCTTTCTTGAGAAGGAGTTTCTCGCGAAAGGTGTGAGTAGTCGGAAGGTAGAACTCGAAGAGGTTATTGAACCTTCTCTTCATGAAATGGCGAGTAGCACAGCACCGGAAGTTGTTTCGGAGTTGACTTCACCTAATGAAGAGAGAGCTAATTATATTGATCATGAAACTCCGAAAGAGGACACTACCGAACCTCGCAGGTCAAGCAGGACACGTGCAGCTCCTGAACTGTACGACAATCCTGTTATGAATTTCATGATTGATGAAATAGATGACCCTGCGACATATGAAGAAGCGATGATGAGCCTTGATTCCAACAAATGGCTAGAAGCCATGAAATCCGAGATGGAATCCATTTACGAAAACCAGGTTTGGACCTTGGTGGACTTACCTCACGATCGAAAGGCCGTTGAGAATAAATGGATTTTCAAAAGGAAAACTGATGCTGATGGTAATGTGACCATCTATAAGGCTCTACTTGTCGCAAAGGGGTTCGACAAATTCAAGGAGTTGACTACGATGAGACATTCTCTCCCGTAGTGATGCTTAAGTCGGTTAGGATTATATTAGCAATTGCTGCATATTTCGATTATGAAATATGGCAGATGGATGTCAAAACTGCGTTCCTCAATGGTAAGATTGAAGAAGAGTTGTATATGATACAACCTAAGGGTTTTGTCGATCCTAAGGATGCTAATAAGGTGTGCAAACTTCAGCGATCCATCTATGGACTGAAGCAAGCATCACGAAGTTGGAATCTCCGCTTTGATGAGGTGATCAAAGAGTTTGGATTTGTCCAAACTTATGGAGAGGCTTGTATTTACAAGAAAGTGAGTGGGAGCAATGTGGCATTTCTGATATTATATGTGGATGACATATTATTGATTGGAAATGATTTAGATCTGTTAAACAGTGTTAAAAGTTATCTAAACAGCAAATTTTCGATGAAGGACCTTGGTGAAGCTTCATATATATTAGGCATTAAAATCTATAGAGATAGATCAAGACGCCTAATTGGGCTATCGCAGAGTACACACCTTGATAAGATATTAAAGAAGTTTAATATGGATGGAAGTAAGAAGGGGTTCTTACCTATGTTGCAAGGCAAGACATTGAGTAAGACTCAAAGTCCGGCTACAACGGAAGAAAGAGAGATAATGGATAAGATCCCCTATGCCTCAGCCATAGGCTCTATAATGTATGCCATGCTATGTACAAGACCGGATGTGGCACATGCTATTAGTTTGACTAGTAGGTACCAATCTGATCCAGGTTCGGAACACTGGATAGCGGTCAAGAATATCCTTAAGTACTTAAGAAGAACTAATGATATGTTTCTTGTATACAGAGGCGAAGAAGAGTTGGTCGCTAAGTGTTATTTTGATGCTAGCTTTGACACTGATCTAGATGACTCTAAGTCTCAATCCGGATACGTATTTCTCTTGAACGGAGCTGCAGTTAGTTGGAGGAGCTCCAAACAACCTGTGGTAGCTGGATCAACAACGGAGGCGGAATATGTTGCTGCTTCAGAAGCGGCGCAGGAAGTAGTTTGGATGAAAGAGTTAATTACGAAACTGGGTGTGGTTCCCAGTGCGTTGGACCCGATGGTGATCTATTGTGACAACAATGGAGCCATAGCCAACGCAAAGGAACCAAGGTCTCACAAGAATTCCAAGCATATTAAGCGCCGGTTTCACTCCATCCGCGAGCATGTCAAGGATGGAGATATAAAGATTTTTAAAGTGCACACGGACCTGAATGTAGCAGATCCGTTGACTAAAGTACTCCCTAGGGAAAAACATGATCAACACCAGAACTCCATGGGTGTTAGATTTATCACTATGTGAACTAGATTATTGTCTCTAGTGCAAGTGGGAGACTGAAGGAAATATGCCCTGAGAGGCAATAATAAAGTTGTTATTATGTATTCCTTGTATATGATAGATGTTTATTTTGGATGCTATAATTGTATTGATAGGAAACATCAATACATGTGTGTTTAATAAACAAAAAGAGTTCCTAGTCATGCCTCTCTTATAGACTAGCTTCTTGATTAACAGGATGATCAAGGTTTCCTGATCATGGACATTGGATGTTGTTAATAACAAGGTCACACCATTGGTGGAATGATGTGATGAACATTCATCCGAAGTATAGCATTACGATCAAGTAATTATGTTTATATTGCTATAACATCATACAAAGTAGTCTTAGTCCTTAGACCATGAGATCATGTTAATTGCTAACACCGGAAGAGTATCTTGATAACATCAAACGTCACACCGTAACAGGGTGACTATAAAGGTGGGTTCAATGCTATGAAGGTGTTATGTTGAGGCTCATGGATCAAGAGTGGAATTTGTCAATCCCGATGATGGATAGATATACTCTAGGCCCTCTCGGTGATATCACATTAAGATAGCTTACAAGCAAGTGATGTGATCACTAGAATGTTATATCACGGGAACGAGAAAAGAGTGCATGTCGGTAACGAGATCAAACTAGGTATTTGGATACGATGATCGAATCTCGGACATGTATTATATCATGAGACAAAGATTGAATTGCTGACGTTAAAGGTTCTCACGATCATAGAAGTCATCGTTGAAAATGCAGGAGTCAGTATGGATCTCCAGGTCCCGCTTCTGATTATTGATCTGAGAGGAGTCTCAATCATGTCTGAATTATTCGCGAACCATAGGGTGACACACTTAAGGGTTGCCGGACACCATTTAGGAGCACATATGTTCCAAACAAAAGGTTTGCAAAGCGCAAGAAATGTTTCAATAGAAACAAGAATTGTTTCGATAGAATCCGGAATTGTTTCGGGTGAAATTGCAGAAAGTGGTTCTGCATGTGATATTGAAATGTTGCAAGGGGTTTTATGTGAGTTTTTTAATTAAAGTAATTAACAAAATTCTGAATAAAATAAATAAAAGAGTTTTATTAATTGAGAGTTGCATTTAATTTGGTGGAAATTAAATACATGTGAGTGGGATTTTGGGTGGAGGCCATGTTTATGTGAGTGGAGGTTCACCACATGAATGAAGGAGGGGAGGATTCCCCCCCTCATGCGCCGGCTATGGGAGGGGAGGGGTCTCCCTCCCTCCTATATAAAGCCCCCCTCTCCCCTCTCACAAACCACACCTCCTCGTGAAGGATCTCTCTCCTCCTCTAGATATTCCCCCATGGTCTCGGATTAGCGAGATACATGTTCCCGGTGTCCTTGCGTCTGGAAGGAGTTGCTGCTTCCGCTGATTCGCTAGAGCAAGGAGGTGGAGGTTGTCCGGTGGCTTGAATGTGTGTGCGAGTACGGATGCGCTGCTGATTTGCGGTGCTCGGACTTCCACACGATCTTGAGATCGGCAAGCGTACGACTACATCAACCACGAGTTCCTACTCGTTAACAAAACTCGTTGTCTTCGAGGGTAAGTTCTCCATGGATGTATGTCCACCTGTTGCTCTGTATCTAGTAGATAGATCTTGGCGTATAGTTATCATCGTAGGAAATTTTTTGTTTTCTATGCTGCGGACCCAACAATGATGCCGCTCCAACATGTGGTGTCCTACCATGTCCAGGAACCCTAGAAGCATTCTTGGATTCAACTGCAGCATGCATTGTACCACCAGTTTGAAAGATGTTGCATCACCACACTCACTTGGATATGTGTGTGTTAGTGTGCATCCTTGTGGTTTTGGAAAATACCACATGTAATGATGCCACTCCAGCATCTGGAGTCCAACCATGTCTAGGAAGCCTAGTAGCATGTTGGGATTCAACTGCAGCATGCATTCTACCACCATTTTGAAATATGTTGCATCACCACACCCACCTAGATGTGTGTGTGTTAGAGTGCATGATTGTGGTTTTGGAAAATAACACATGCAATGATGCCACTCCAGCATGTGGTGTCCAACCATGTACATGAACCCTAGCAGCATGCTGGGATTCAACTGCGGCATGTATTCTACCACATGTTTGAAAGATGTTGCATCACCACACCCACTTGGATGTGTGTGTATTAGTGTGCATCATTGTGATTTTGGAAAAGAACACATGCAATGATGCCACTCCAGCATGTGGTGTCCAACCATGTCCATGAAACGTAGCAGCAAGCTGGGATTCAACTACAGCATGCATTCTACCACCTGTTTGAAAGATGCTGCATCACCACACCCCCTTGGATGTGTGTGTCAGTGTGAATCATTATGGTAAAATAACACATGCAATGATGCCACTCCAGCATGTGGTGTCCAGCCATGTCTAGGAATCCTAGCAGCATGCTGGGATTCAACTGCAACATGCATTCTACCACCAGTTTGAAAGAAGTTGCATCACCACACCCACTTGGCTGTGTGTGTTAGTGTGCATCACTGTGGTTTTGGAAAAGAACAACTGCAATGATGCCACTCTAGCATGTGGTGTCCAAGCATGTCGAGGAACCCTAGCAGTTTGCTGGGATTCAACTACAGCATCACCACAGCCACTTGGATGTGTGTGTTAGTGTGCATCATTGTGGTTTTGTGAAATAATACATGCAATGATGCCACGCTAGCATGTGGTGTCCAACCATGTCCAGAAACCCTAGCAGCATGCTGGGATGCAACTACATCATGCATTCTACCTCTAGTTTGAAAGATGCTGCATCAACACACACATTTGGATGTGTTGGTGTGTTAGTGTGCATCATTGTGGTTTTTTAAAATAACGCATGCAATAATGCCACGCCAACATGTGGTGTCCAACCGTGTCTACGAACCATAGAAGCATGTGGGGATTCAACTGCAGCATGTATTCTACCATCAGTTTAAAACATGCTACATCACCACACCCACTTGGATGTGTGTGTGTTAGGTGCATCATTATGGTTTTGGAAAAGAACACATGCAATGATGCTACTCCAGCATGTGCTGTCCAACCATGTCTAGGAACCCTAGCAGCATGCTGGGATTCAACTACGGCATGCATTCTACCACCAGTTTGAAAGATGCGGAATCACCACACCCCCTTGGATGTGTGTGTGTGTGTCAGTGTGCATCATTGTGGTTTTGGAAAAGAACATATGCAATGATGCCACTCCAGCATGTGGTGTCCAACCATGTCCAGGAACCCTAGAAGCATGTTGGGATTCAACCACAGCATGCATTCTACCACTAGTTTGAAAGATGATGCATCACCACACCCACTTGGATGTGTGTGTGTGTCGATGTGCATCATTGTGGTTTTGGAAAAGAACACATGTAATGATGCCACTCCAGCATGTAGTGTCCCACCATGTCCAGGAACCCTAGCAGCATGCTGGGATTCAACTGCAACATGCATTCTACCACCAGTTTGAAAGATGCTGCATCACCACACCGACTTGGATGTCTGCATGTGTATTAGTGTGCATCATTGCGGTTTTTGGTAAAAACATATGCAATGATGCCGCTCCAGCATGTGGTGTCCAACCATGTCCAGGAACCCTAGAAGCATGCTTGGATTAAACTGCAGCATGCATTCTACCACTAGTTTGAAAGATGTTGCATCACCACACTCACTTGGATATGTGTGTGTTAGTGTGCATCATTGTGGTTTTGGAAAAGACCACATGCAATGATGCCACTCCAGCATGTGGTGTCCAACCATGTCTAGGAAGCCTAGTAGCATGCTGGGATTCAACTGCAGCATGCATTCTGCCACCATTTTGAAAGATGTTGCATCACCACACCCACCTAGATGTGTGTGTGTTAGAGTGCATGATTGTGGTTTTGGAAAATAACACATGCAATGATGCCACTCCAGCATGTGGTGTCCAACCATGTACATGAACCCTAGCAGCATGCTAGGATTCAACTGCAGCATGTATTCTACCACATGTTTGAAAGATGTTGCATCACCACACCCACTTGGATGTGTGTGTATTAGTGTGCATCATTGTGGTTTTGTAAAAAGAACACATGCAATGATGCCACTCTAGCATGTGGTCTCCAACCATGTCCATGAACCCTAGCAGCATGCTGGGATTCAACTATAGCATGCATTCTACCACCAGTTTGAAAGATGTTGCATCACCACACCCCCTTGGATGTGTGTGTGTCAGTGTGAATCATTGTGGTAAAATAACACATGCAATGATGCCACTCCAGCATGTGGTGTCCAGCCATGTCAAGGAATCCTAGCAGCATGCTGGGATTCAACTGCAGCATGCATTCTACCACCAGTTTGAAAGAAGTGGCATCACCACACCCACTTAGATGTGTGTGTGTGTTAGTGTGCATCATTGTGGTTTTGGAAAGGAACACATGCAATGATGCCACTCCAGCATGTGGTGTCCAACCATGTCCATGAACCCTAACAGCATGCTGTGATTCAACTGCAGCATCACCACACCCACTTGGATGTGTGTGTGTGTCAGTGTGCATCATTGTGGTTTTGGAAAAGAACACATGCAATATACCACTCCAGCATATGGTGTACAACGATGTCTAGGAACCCTAGCAGCATTCTGGGATTCAACTTCAGCATGCATTCTACCACCAGTTTGAAATATGACGCATCACCACACCCACTTGGATGTGTGTGTGTGTGTCAGTGTGCATCATTGTGGTTTTTTAAAAGAACACATGCAATGATGCCACTCCGACATGTGGTGTCCAACCATGTCCAGGAACCCTAGCAGCATGCTCGGATTCAACTTCAGCATACATTCTACCACCAGTTTGAAAGATGATGTATCACCACACCCACTTGGATGTGTGTGTGTGTCAGTGTGCATCATTGTGGTTTTGGAAAAGACCACATGTAATGATGCCACTCCATCATGTAGTATCCAACCATGTGCAGGAACCCTAGCAGCATGCTGGGATTCAACTGTAGGATGCATTCTACCACCAGTTTGAAAGATGTTGCATCACGACACCCCCTTGGATGTGTGTGTGTCAGGGTGCATCATCGTGGTTTTGTAAAAGAACACATGCAATGATGCCGCTCCAGCATGTGGTGTCCAACCATGTCCAGGAACCCTGGAAGCATGAATGGATTCAACTACAACATGCATTCTACCACCAGTTTGAAAGATGTTGCATCACCACACCCACTTGGATGTGTGTGTGTCAATGTGCATCGTTGTGGTTTTGGAAAACAGCACATGCAATGATGCCACTCCAGCATGTGGTGTCCAACCATGTCAAGGAACCCTAGCAGCATGCAGGGATTCAAATGGAGCATGCATTCTGCCACTAGTTTGAAAGATGTTGTACCACCACACACACTTGGATGTGTGTGTGTCGGTGTGCATCTGTTGTGACCTCAGATCGTTAAAAGATCCTAACTCCCTGTGATTAACATGCTAGTCCCTGGATCAATAGCTAGCACTTCATAATCGATGAATATCATGTAAAACACAAGTCATTATTACACGAATAATCCAGAGTATATTTATTACAACTTGCATAGGTTATAGCTAGCTCAAATAAAACAGTGGAAACTTAATAAATCTTGAGTCCATCAATGCCTCAGGCTAGTTACGTGAAGACCCGTGATCCCTATGCACCTTTCAATCTTCGGATTCTGCACATAAGATGTGCAGCCAACGAGTTGGGTCAATACTTTGAATGTATTGGCAAATTACACCAAGGAAAGAACAAGACTAACACTACATGCAAGTCTTGGAGTAGGCTTTGGGGTTCATTTGCATTAAGCCAATTTTCTCTAAGTAAGAAGAAGAGAGGGAGAGTTTTACCCTACTTTGTAAACATTGTTTAAGTAGTATAGGGTTGAGTGGAACACAAGGATATTACTCACCAAGTGTCCAATCAACCTAGCACTTGGATATTACGCACCAAGTCCCCAAAATCCCACCCATTATCGATATTACTCACGCCTTGGGTTTTATAAAACATTAAGTTTGGAAAGAGAGAGGAAGATCTTTCAGAGGCTCCATCCTTTAGATGCTCAAGTGTTCTTTTCCGTGAATTCGGCTGATCGATCAGATTACAATACTCTCGAGAGGTTGTGCACTTTCCCCACAATCCACGACCAAGTCCTTTTAAAGACAAGACCATGGCGAGGCCTTCCCTTAGTAGCCCCTCTACAAGCTGGATCCAACCTTGCCAAGAACCTCCAAATGTTGGTAGCCCAGTGAGGTTTCCCACTAAGTACTAAGCCAAGACAGAGCCCATATGTATTGTGGTTGCATTGGAAGCTTCTGAATTCTAAAACATGGCAGACTTCTTTAATTCATGGGTGGCCGTCCTCCACCAATTTTCACTCGTTGACCCCACAACCATTTCGCCCAGAAGAAAACTTAGTTTTATTTTGAAGGGGGTTTTGAGAGGAAAAGGTTCGCTCGAGAGAGCTCTTATACTTAGAATTTTTTTGAGTCTTTCGAACCCCCCAACGGTACTTGATATATATAAGTATATAGCATAGAAAGCACAACTTAGCAAAATAGGATAACCTATTGGAATGGAAAATCCTAAGCATAGATCTACTCATGGCATACTACAAAATCGCACTTGCAAAATAGTACCAAGAAAATCTACCAAAAACCTACACATGCATACTACAGAATTTGAAGATCAAAACATGCATAGTCAAAACTGGGACATAAATATGAACAAGTGGTGTAACTTGCCTTGATCCAAGCAGCACTCTACACAAATGTACTCATCAGCGCACTCCGAACATTCTAACAAAACACAAACATGGATCCAATCACAACTTGCACAAAACAATGCCACAAAAGTAATTATGCATGCATGCAACATGGTAATATGCAAGGATGGGTTCAAATTCGGCCAAGAATTTTATTCGGGGGTTTTATTGAGTTGGGGATGTCATTAGTATCGATTTCCCACAGATTTTAAGTATTTTGGATCTTTACTTAATTAAATCTGCTCATAAATAGATCTACACTTCCAATCTACCTCGAAACAAATCTAAACACTCTAAGCAAGATATACCAATTTTACACAGTAGATCTCGTAGATACAAAGCCAACCCAACAAGAATCAACTAAAACAGAGTTACGATTATTTTCCTATAATTAAAATACGCCAAACTAAACTTTAAATTCTACCACAATATCAGTACAGTAAACTAGCAATATTATTGCAGATCTGTGTTCTACTCAATTTTATGAATCCAACGGTATATTAGAAGCAAATTTTGGCCAAGTATTTAATTTACTACGAATTATACAATATTAAATCGATTTCTGCCTATTTAAAATACAAATCCAGACAGGGTGGCTACGCGGATGACATGTGGCAGCGTCGGACTGGTCTAGCTGCGCTAACACTGGCGTGCCATGCGGCGTGCTGCTATTGGCTGATACCGATTCGGTAAGAGGATCTATTCTAGGTCGTTGGATCGCGATCGGATGGAGGTGGCGTTGGCGACTTACAGGTGGCGACGATGTTGGTGTAGACGGTGGCGGACGGCGGTGAGGTGGTCGACGGTCGTTGGTGCTATCTCTGCGGTGCTCCCTCGGATCGACGAAGTGGACTACGAGGACGGCCTTCTCCTTGCGGTTCCGTTCCCAGGGACGGCGTCAACCTCCTCCTCCCGAATCGACGGTAAACAACAGCTGGTCTTCGCGAACTCCGGTGAGGCTCCATCAAGGAATCAGGGACACCCTGTGGCTCTAGAGTGGGGGAAAAGGGTCAGAGAGATGTGTTAGAGGATGGGGATGAGGATCAGAGGTAGAGGAGGGCGCATGTGGTGTGAGTCGATGAGTACCAAGACCTTCTACTGTGGTACCGGGGAACTCCGGCGACGAATCCCGCAACGGCCTGGCAGCTTCGGCTAGGGTTTTCGAGCGTCTCGGGGGCAACTCGATGCGGGGGATTATATGGATGTGAAATCATGGAGCGGAGGGCACGAAATCCCCTCTGATTCGGCCGGGAATTCATTCCAGATGCAGCGGCGGGTCGAGTTTGTTCCAAACTCGTCGGAAGGGATGACGATGTGGGGCGGACCCACCTGTCGGTGGCTGCGGGGCGCGGGCGGGCTGCACGGGTGGACGCGGCTGGGCCGACCCACTGCACTACATGCTGCTCGCTGGCCGGGTGTGGCGGTAGATAGGGCGCGGGCTGGCTCGCCGGCCCGCGTAGGTTAGTTTTTTTTTGTATTTTAGGTTTTTCTTTTTCGGTTTCACAATTTGTTTAATAACTTTTGCATTTCAACTCCAAATTAAATGAAACTGGTCTCTAAAATTTTGTAAAAAGAAGGAGATCATGATAGGAACATAATATAACAAATTTACAAGGGTTTAGAAGATTAGGTTTTATATAACCCCTTCTTGTCTTTATATGACCATAGGGTTTACGGAAAAGTATTCGATCTAATTTTATTGTGTTATGCTATGATGCATATAATATGATGCATGCTTCTAGTAACATCTGAAAATTGTAAAGTTTGGGATGTTACAGCATCATTGTGGTTTTGGAAAAGAACACATGCAATGATGCCACTCCAGCATGTGGTGTCCAACCATGTAGAGGAACCTTAGCAGCATGTATTCTACCACATGTTTGAAAGATGATGTATCACCACACCCACTTGGATGTGTGTGTATCAGTGTGCATCATTGTGGTTTTGGAAAAGAACACATGCAATGATTCCACTCTAGCATGTGGTGTCCAACCATGTCCATGAACCCTAGCAGCATGCTGGGATTCAACTACATCATGCATTATACCACATGTTTGAAAAATGCTGCATCACCACGCCCCCTTGGATGTGTGTGTGTGTCAGTGGGCATCATTGTGGTTTTGTAAAAGAAGACATGCAATGATGCCACTCCAGCATGTGGTGTAAAACCATGTCCAGGAATCCTAGCAGCATGCTGGGATTCAACTGCAACATGCATTCTACCACCAGTTTGAAAGATGTTGCATCACCACACCCACTTGGATGTGTGTGTGTCAGTGTGCATCATTGTGTTTTTGGAAAAAACACATGCAATGATGCCACTCCAGCATGTGGTGTCCAACCGTGTCCAAGAACCCTAGCAGCATGTTAGGATTCAACTACAACATCACCACACCCACTTGGATGTGTGTGTGTGTGTTAGTGTGCATCATTATGGTTTTGTAAAATAACACATGCAATGATGCAACTCTAGCATGTGGTGTCCAACCATGTCCAGGAACCCTAGCAGCATGCTGGGATTCAAATGCAACATGCATTCTACCACCAATTTGAAAGATGCTGCATCACCACACACACTTGGATGTGTGGGGTGTTAGTGTGCATCGTTGTGGTTTTTGAAAAGAATGCATGCAATGATTCCACTGCAACATGTGGTGTCCAACCATGTCTAGGAACCCTAGCAGCATGCTGGGATTCAACTGTAGCATGCATTCTACCACTAGTTTGAAAGATGTTGCATAACCACACCCCCTTGGATGTGTGTGTGTCAGTGTGCATCATTGTGGTTTTGGAAAAGAACATATGCAATGATGCCACTTTAGCATGTGGTGTCCAACCATGTCTAGGAACCCTAGCAGCTTGTGGGATTCAACTACAGCATACATTCTACCACAAGTTTGAAAGATTCCGCATCACCACACCCACTTGGATGTGTGTGTGTGTCAATGTGCATCATTGTGGTTTTGGAAAAGAACACATGCAATGATGCCACTCCATCATGTAGTATCTAACCATGTCCAGGAACCCTAGCAGCATGCTGGGATTCAACTGTAGCATGCATTCTACCACCAGTTTGAAAGATGCTGCATCACCACACCGACTTGGATGTGTGTGTGTGTCAGTGTGCATCATTGCAGTTTTAGTAAAAAACATATGCAATGATGCCGCTCCAGCATGTGGTGTCCAACCATGTCCAAGAACCCTGGAAGCATGTTTGGATTCAACTACAACAGGCATTCTACCACCAGTTTGAAAGATGTTGCATCACCACACCCACTTGGATGTGTGTGTCAATGTGCATCATTGTGGTTTTGGAAAAGACCATATGCAATGATGCCACTCTAGCATGTGGTGTCCAACCATGTCCAGGAACCCTAGCAGCATGTGGGATTCAACTGCAGCTTACATTCTACCAACAGTTTGAATGATGCCACATCACCACACCCACATGGATGTGTGTGGGTCAATGTGCATCATTGTGGTTTTGGAAAAGACCACATGTAATGATGCCACTCTATCATGTAGTATCCAACCATGTCCAGGAACCCAAGCAGCATGCTGGGATTCAATTGTAGCATGCATTCTACCACAATTTTGAAAGATGCTGCATCACCACACCGACTTGGATGTGTGCGTGTGTGTTAGTGTGCATCATTGCAGTTTTAGTAAAAACATATGCAATGATGTCGCTCCAGCATGTGGTGTCCAACCATGTCCAGGAACCCTGGAAGCATGATTGGATTCAACTCCAACATGCATTCTACCACTAGTTTGAAAGATGTTGCATCACCACACCCACTTGGATGTATGTGTCTCAATGTGCATCGTTGTGGTTTTGGAAAAGAGCACATGCAATGATGCCACTCCAGCATGTGGTGTCCAACCATGTCCAGGAACCCTAGCAGCATGCTGGGATTCAACTGCAGCATGTATTCTATCATAATTTTGAAAGATGTTACATCAGCACACCCACTTGGATGTGTGTGTGTGTGTCAATGTGCATCATTGTGGTTTTGGAAAAGACCACATGTAACGATGACACTCCATCATGTAGTATCCAACCATGTCCAGGAACCCTAGCAGCATGCTGGGATTCAACTGTAGCATGCATTGTACCGCAATTTTGAAAGATGCTGCATCACCACACCGACTTGGATGTGTGCGTGTGTGTCAGTGTGCATCATTGCAGTTTTAGTAAAAAACATATGCAATGATGTCGCTCCAGCATGTGGTGTCCAACCATGTCCAGGAACCCTGGAAGCATGATGGATTCAACTACAACATGCATTCTACCACCAGTTTGAAAGATGTTGCATCACCACACCCACTTGGATGTGTGTGTGTCAATGTGCATCGTTGTGGTTTTGGAAAAGACCACATGCAATGATGCCACTCCAGCATGTGGTGTCCAACCATGTCCAGGAACCCTAGCAGCATGTGGGATTCAACTGTAGCATGCATTCTACCACTAGTTTGAAAGATGTTGCATCACGACACCCCCTTGGATGTGTGTGTGTCAGGGTGCATCATCGTGGTTTTGTAAAAGAACACATGCAATGATGCCGCTCCAGCATGTGGTGTCCAACCATGTCCAGGAACCCTGGAAGCATGATTGGATTCAACTCCAACATGCATTCTACCACCAGTTTGAAAGATGTTGCATCACCACACCCACTTGGATGTGTGTGTGTCAATATGCATCGTTGTGGTTTTGGAAAAGAGCACATGCAATGATGCCACTCCAGCATGTGGTGTCCAACCATGTCCAGGAACCCTAGCAGCATGCTGGGATTTAACTGCAGCATGTATTCTATCATAATTTTGAAAGATGTTACATCAGCACACCCACTTGGATGTGTGTGTGTGTGTCAATGTGCATCATTGTGGTTTTGGAAAAGAACACATGTAATGATGCCACTCCATCATGTAGTATCCAACCATGTCCAGGAACCCTAGCAGCATGCTAGGATTCAACTATAGCATGCATTCTACCCCAAGGTTGAAAGATGCTGCATCATCACACCGACTTGGATGTGTGCGTGTGTGTCAGTGTGCATCATTGCAGTTTTAGTAAAAAACATATGCAATGATGCCCCTCCAGCATGTGGTGTCCAACCATGTCCAGGAACCCTGGAAGCATGATTGGATTCAACTACAACATGCATTCTACCACCAGTTTGAAAGATGCTGCATCACCACACCCACTTGGATGTGTGTGTGTCAATGTGCATCATTGTGGTTTTGGAAAAGAACATATGCAATGATGCCACTCTAGCATGTGGTGTCCAACCATGTCCAGGAACCCTAGCAGCATGTGGGATTCAACTACAGCTTACATTCTACCACAAGTTTGAACGATGCCACATCACCACACCCACTTGGATGTGTGTGTGTCAATGTGCATTATTGTGGTTTTGGAAAAGACCACATGTAATGATTCCACTCCATCATGTAGTATCCAACCATGTCCAAGAACCCTAGCAGCATGCTGGGATTCAATTGTAGCATGCATTCTACCACCAGTTTGAAAGATGCTGCATCACCACACCGACTTGGATGTGTGCACGTGTGTCAGTGTGCATCATTGCAGTTTTAGTAAAAAACATATGCAATGATGCCGCTCCAGCATGTGGTGTCCAACCATGTCCAGGAACCCTGGAAGCCTGATTGGATTCAACTACAACATGCATTCTACCACCAGTTTGAAAGATGTTGCATCACCACACCCACTTGGATGTGTGTGTGTCAATGTGTATCGTTGTGGTTTTGGAAAAGAGCACATGCAATGATGCCACTCCAGCATGTGGTGTCCAACCATGTGCAGGAACCCTAACAGCATGCTGGGATTCTACTGCAGCATGCATTCTATCATAATTTTGAAAGATGTTCCATCAGCACACCCACTTGGATGTGTGTGTGTGTCAATGTGCATCATTGTGCTTTTGGAAAAGAACACATGTAATGATGCCACTCCATCATGTAGTATCCAACCATGTCCAGGAACCCTAGCAGCATGCTAGGATTCAACTGTAGCATGCATTCTACCACCAGGTTGAAAGATGCTGCATCATCACACCGAGTTGGATGTGTGCGTGTGTGTCAGTGTGCATCATTGTAGTTTTAGTAAAAAACATATGCAATGATGCCCCTCCAGCATGTGGTGTCCAACCATGTCCAGGAACCCTGGAAGCATGATTGGATTCATCTACAACATGCATTCTACCACCTGTTTGAAAGATGTTGCATCACCACACGCACTTGGATGTGTGTGTGTCAATGTGCATCGTTGTGGTTTTTGAAAAGAGCACATGCAATGATGCCACTCCAGCATGTGGTGTCCAACCATGTCCAGGAACCCTAGCAGCATCCTCGGATTCAACTTCAGCATGCATTCTACCATCAGTTTGAAAGATGTTGCATCAGCACACCCACTTGGATGTGTGTGTGTATGTGTCAGAGTGCATCATTGTTGTTTTGGAAAAGAACACATGCAATGATGCCACTCCAGCATGTGGTGTCTAACCATGTAAAGGAACCCAAGCAGCATGCATTCTACCACCAGTTTGAAAGATGTTGCATCACGACACCCCCTTGGATGTGTGTGTGTCAGGGTGCATCATCGTGGTTTTGTAAAAGAACACATGCAATGATGCCACTCCAGCATGTGGTGTCCAACCATGTCCAGGAATCCTAGAAGCATGCTGGGATTCAACTGCAACATGCATTCTATCACTAGTTTGAAGGATGTTGCATCACCACACCCACTTGGATGTGTGTGTGTGTCAGTGTGCATCATTGTGGTTTTGGAAAAGAACACATGCAACAATGCCACTGCAGCATGTGGTGTCCAACCATGTCCAGGAACCCAAGAAGCAGGCTGGGATTCAACTACAGCAGCACCACACCAACTTGGATGTGTATGTGTCAATGTGCATCATTGTGGTTTTGGAAAAGAACACATGCGCCAGCATATGGTGTACAACAATGTCCAGGAACCCTAGCAGCATCTGGGATTCAACTTCAGCATGCATTCTACAACCAGTTTGAAAGATGCTACATCACCACACCCACTTGGATGTGTGTGTGTCAGTGTGGTTTGCGAAAAGAACACATGCAACGATGCCACTCCAGCATGTGGTGTCAACCATGTCCAGGAACCCTAGAAGCATGCTGGGATTCAACTACAACATACATTCTACCACTAGTTTGAAAGATGATGCATCACCACACCCACTTCGATGTGTGTGTGTATTAGTGTGCATCATTGTGGTTTTGTAAAAGAACACATGCAATGATGCCACTCCAGCATATGGTGTCCAACCATGTCCAGGAACCCTAGCAGCATGCTGGGATTCAAATGGAGCAGGCATTCTACCACTAGTTTGAAAGATGCTGCACCACCACACACACTTGGATGTGTGTGTGTATCAGTGTGCATCATTGTGGTTTTGGAAAATAACACATGCAATCATGCCACTCCACCATGTGGTGTCCAACCATGTACAGGAACCCTAGCAGTGTGCTGCAATTCAACTACAGCATGCATTCTACCACCAGTTTGTAAGATTCTGCATCACCACACCCCCTTGGATCTATCTGTGTGTCACTGTGCATCATTGTGGTTTTGTAAAAGAACACATGCAATGATGCCACTCCAGCATGTGGTGTCCAACCATGTCCATGAACCCTAGCAGCATGCTAGGATTCAACTACAGCATGCATTCTACCACATGTTTGAAAGATGCTGCATCACCACACCCCCTTGGATGTGTGTGTGTGTGTCACTGGGCATCATTGTGGTTTTGTAAAAGAACACATGCAATGATGCCACTCCAGCATGTGGTGTCCAACCATGTCTAGGAATCCTAGTAGCATGCTGGGATTCAACTGCACCATGCATTCTACCACCAGTTTGAAAGATGTTGCATCACCACACCCACTTGGATGTGTGTGTTAGTGTGCATCATTGTGGTTTTGTAAAACAACACATGCCATGATGCCACTCCAGCATGTGGTGTCCAACCATGTCCAAGAACCCTAGTAGCATGCTGGGATTCAACTGCAGCATCACCACACCCACTTGGATGTGTGTGTGTCAATATGCATCATTATAGTTTTGTAAAATAACACATGCAATGATGCCACTCTAGCATGTGGTATCCAACCATGTCCAGGAACCCTAGCAGCATGCTGGGATTCAATTGTAGCATGTATTCTACCACCGGTTTGAAAGATGCTGCATCACCACATACTTGGATGTGTGGGTCTGTTAGTGTGCATTGATACATTGCAAATGTATCTATAATTTTTGATGTTCCATGTTGGTTTTATCTACATTCTTATGTTTTGTCCACAGTTTGGAGTACTTTTCATATGATTTCTTGGACTAACCTATTAACAAGAGCCACAGTGCCAGCTGCCTGTTTTCTGCTGTTTTTGGTTCCAGGAAGTCAAAAAATGAATATTCTCGGAATTGGACGGGACAAAAGTCAAAGTTATTATTTTATCGGGGGACACTTGGAGCCAGAATTCGAGACGGAGAAGGGTCAGAGGGCAGCCACACCACCTGGCCGCGCGGCCAGGCTTGGCCCGCGCCAGGGGGTGGTGTGGCCAGCCAGGCACCCCCTCAGCCTCTCCTTCCGCCTATATATTGCCTCTGATACGGAAACCCTAAGTACCCGATCAAAATTCCACGAAAGAGTCTGTAGCCGCCGTCATCTCCATCCCTAGATCGGGAGTGATCTGAAGCTCTTCTCGGCACCCTACTGGAAAGGGGAATTCACCCTGGAGGCCTTCTTCATCATCATGCAAGCCTCTGGTGTGATGTGTGAGTAGTTCATCTCTGGACTACGGGTCCATGTAGTAGCTAGATGGCTGGTTCTCCTCCTTTGTGCTTTCATGTCTAGATCTTGTGAGATCCGTTCATGATCAAGATCATCTATTTGTAATTATGCATGTTGTGTTTGCGGGGATCCGATGGATATTGAGATGCTATTTCAGATTGATTATTGATTCTATCATGTCTTTGTTATTTGTGATCTTGCATGCTTTCCGTTGTTAGTAGCTATCTTGGCCAAGTAGATGCTAGCAACTCCAAGAGTTAGTATTTATGCTCGATAGTGGGTTCTTTCCTCTGGTAATCTGGGGAAGTGACAGAAATCTCTGTAGTGACCTCGGATCGGTAAGGATCCTAAGTCCCTGTGATTAACATGCTAGTCCCTGGATCAATAGCTAGCACTCACAGTCGATGAAATATCATGTAAAACACAAAGTCTTTATTACACGGAGAATCCAGAGTATGAAATTATTACAAAAGTTACTTAGCATTATGCTAGCTCAAATAACAGCGGAAACATAAAAGCAGCATGAGTCCATCAACGCCCACGCTTGTCGAGTGTAGACCCGCGATCCCTACGCACCTTTCAATCTTCGGATTCTGCACATAAGACGTGCAGCCAACAAGTTGGGTCAATACTTTGAATGCATTGGCAAATTACACCAAGGAGAGAAAAGACTATCTCTACATGCAAGGCTGGTATAGGCTGTAGAGTTCATTTGCTCAAGCTAATTTTCTTAAGTAGAGAGAAGAATGGAAGATTGCCCTACTTTGTAAACATTTGCTTGGATAAAATAAGGTCGAGTGGCACACGAGGATATTACGCACCAAGTGTCCAAACAACCAAACACTTGGATATTACGCACCAAGCGTCACTTGGATATTACACACCAAGTTCCCCAAATTCCCGCCCATTAGCGATATTACGCACGCCATGGGGTTTCAAAACTTTGTTTTAGAAAAGAGAGAGGAAGATCCTTCAGAGGCCCCATCCTTCAGACGCTCATTGTTGTTCTGTTACCGTGAACACGGCTGATCGATCAGATTGCAATACTCTCGAGAGTTTGTGCACTTTACCCACAATCCACGATCAAGTCCTTTTACAGACAAGACCATGGCGAGGCTTTCCCTTAGTAGCCCCTCTACCTTCCAGATCCAACCGTGCCCAGAATCCTCCAAATGTTGGTACCCAGGTGAGGTTTCCCACTAAGTACTAGGCCAAGACAGAGCCCATAATGTATTGTGGTTGCACTAGAAGCTTCTGAATTCTGAAACATGGCAGACTTCTTTGATTCCTGGGCGGCCGTCCTCCACCAAAATTCACACTCGTTGACCCGACAACCATTCCGCCCAGAAGAAAACTTAGTTTTATTTTGAAGTGGATTTGAGAAGAAAAGTTTGCTCTAGAGAGCCTTTATACTTAGAAAAATTCTTTGTCTTTCGAACCCCCCAACGGTACTTTGTATATATAGCATAGCAAGCAATACTTAGCAAAACAGGGGTACCTATTAGGTTGGAAATCCTAAGTATAGAGATACTCATGGCATACTACAAAATCATCGCACTTGCAAAATAATACTAAGGAAAAATTCTACTAAATCATCCTACACATGCATACTACAGAATTTTGAAGACCACGTGCATAGAATCAAAACTGGGACAAAAGTTATGAACAAGTGGTGTAACTTGCCTTGATCCGAGCACCACTCTACACAATAGCACTCCTTAGCGCACTCCGAGCAATCTAACGAATCACAAACATAGATCTGATCACAACTTGTTCAAGCATACACAAAGGAAGACATGCATGCAACATGGTAGTTTATGCAAGGTTGGTTAAATTGATCAGGGTAACAAGTTTATGTTGTGATAGTGTAAGGGTGTCACTAGGATTTATTTTCCAAGGGTTTAGATTTACTATAGTGTCACTAAACAAATCCTAGGATTATAAGGAGATCAATCCATCTAATTAGCCCCAAACTAGATCTAATGATCTTAAGCAAGGTTGTAAATTTTTTTCCAGTAGGCATTAAGGAAACAAGGTCATTGCAACAAGAATCAATTAAAACGGAATTTTTATTATTTTTCTATAGAATAAACACTCCAATCTAGTGATTAAAATCTACAACTAAAATATTACTGTAAACCTGCAATATTATTGCATATTTGGATTCTACATAAAATTAGGAATCCAACGGTATATTACAAGCTAGATTTGGCCAAAAATTCGATTTTATATGAATTTTGCAATATTAAAACCAGATCTGAAACAAATCTGATCTTTACTTAAAAACCTAGCCAGGTGTCAGTTCCTGTTTGGTCCAGCTAGCAGCGGGGAGGGTGACGCGGCGCAGCGCGGGTGGAGAAGTGGCGAGCTGACGTGGCCGCCACGCGGCGCGATACCACTGGCGCATACCCCTTCGGGTTGTATCTAATCTGAGCCACAGATTCTAGATCGGACGGAGGAGATGGACGCGGTGACTTACAGCGACGACGACGGTGGCGGTGGGCGTCGGTGGTCGACGGTGGCGGTGCTCCGGCGGGTCCCTGGAACCGTGGCGGGGTCGACGATGTTCCCCTCCTGCTCACGGTCGCCCTGGTATGGTCGGCGTCGGTCCTCCCCTTCTCTGCCCGCGGTGGCGCTCCGCCGTTCTCTCCCGTCTCCGGCAAGACTCCGGCGACCAATTGCCGGCGGTTCACTGTGCTAGAGAGAGGGAAAAAACGAGGGGGAGATAGAGGAGTTAGGGGTGGTTCCGATTTTGGAAGAAAGAGAGGGAGGAGGGCTCGGTATCGATGACGGCGATAACCTCCCGAGGCGGAGCTCCGGCGGCGATGAAGGCGGGGCTAGGGTTTGTGGTTTTTTGGGAGAAGAGCCAAGGCTCGATGGGGAGGGTTATAAGGGGGGTTTTTCGTGTGGAAGGGGTCGGTTTTGTCTCCGAATCCAACAGAAACCGGTGGGATTGCGTCGACAGAGGAGTTGGCGACGAACACGCTTAGGATGGGGATGATAGGTGGGGCCCTCTCGTCAGTGAGAGGCGGGGGGGGGGGGGGGGCTGGCGGCCGGTGCGGCCTGCTGGGCCGGCCTGTGTGTGCGCCGCTCGCTCGCGGTGCGCGCGGTAGATAGATGCGGGCTGGCTTCGGCTGGCCCGCCTAGGTTAGGCTCCTCCCCCTTTTTTTATATACTTATTATTTTCTGTTTCACTATTTATCTAATAACTTTTGCAAATGGACTCCAAATTTGATGAAACTTGTTTCTAAAGTTTCATAAAATTGAGGTGGTCAACATAGGCCATAGTTTAATGTTTTACAAGGTTTTTAGAGGGGTCATTACTTGACCTTTACAATGGTGCTCACATAAGGCAGCCAGCATTTGGGTTTTCTAGGTTTAGGTGTTAGGGTTTTTTTTTATTTCAATTTTTAGTTGTAGGATGCAAATGATGCAAGGATGATGCATGACACTAATAACATCCTAATATAGAATCTGGGATGTTACAAACCTACCCCCCTTAAAAAGAATCTCGTCCTCGAGATTCGGGTTGGCTAGCAAATAGGTGTGGGTGTTCTGCCTTCAAGTCTTCTTCACGCTCCCACGTAGCTTCTTCCTCGAAGTGGTGGTTCCATTGTACCTTGCAGAACCTTATAGTCTTGGTGCGGGTAATCCTTTCAGCTGTTTCCAGTATTCTGATGGGTTTTTCCTCGTAGGTAAGGTCATTCTCCAATTGAACCTCATTTAGGGGAACGGTGTCTCTTAGCGGTGTTTTAGCCATCTCCGGGTGACACTTCTTTAGTTGTGATACATGAAACACATCATGAACAGTCAGTCCTCCCGGTAGCTCCAACTGATAAGCGACTTCTCCTCTACGGGCCAGAACTTTATATGGTCCTATGAATCGTGGGGCTAACTTGCCCTTGATTCCGAACCTCTTAACTCCACGTAGGGGTGAAACTCGGAGGTACGCACGGTCCCCTATTTCATAAGCCACATCTCTGCGTTTGGAATCAGTGTAGCTCTTCTGTCGGGATTGGGCTACTTTTAGCCTATCCTGAATCTGTCGCACCTTTTCTTCGGCATCCTTTATCAAGTCAGGTCCAAAAAGACTGTGTTCTCCAACCCCATTCCATAGCAATGGAGTCCTACACTTCCTGCCATATAGAACTTCAAACGGAGCCATCTTGATACTTGTCTGGTAGCTGTTGTTGTATGAGAACTCCGCATATGGCAGGTTATCGTCCCAACTAGACCCATAGTCTAGTACGCAAGCTCTCAACATATCTTCCAAAATTTGATTCACCCTTTCTGTTTGGCCATCTGTTTGAGGGTGGAAGGCAGTACTGAATTCTAGTCGGGTCCCAAGAGACTCATGTAGTTGTCGCCAAAACTTTGAAGTAAATTGGGTGCCTCTGTCTGACACAATTCCCTTGGGAACACCATGTAGGCTTACAATCCTTGACATGTATATCTTAGCAAGCTTAGCACTTGTATATGTGGTCTTTACGGGGATGAAGTGAGCCACCTTGGTGAAGTGGTCCACCACTACCCAGATAGAATCAAATCCAGAACGAGTTCGGGGTAATCCCGTGATGAAATCCATGCCTACCTTGTCCCACTTCCAGTCGGGTATAGGTAGTGGTTGAAGTAATCCTGCCGGTTTCTGATGCTCGGCTTTAACTCTGTTGCACACATCACACAGAGAAATATACTCTGCAATATCTCTCTTTAGGTTATTCCACCAGAATCTATCCTTCACATCCATGTACATTTTTGTGTTACCTGGATGAATTAAGTATGGCGAATCATGAGCTTCTTGTAAAATCATCTTCCTGATATCGGGGTCATTGGGAACGCACAAACGCTTCCCATACCAGAGTGTTCCTTGTTCGTCCAGATGAAACTCTTTAGTCTCTCCTTCTTTTATCCTGACTCTTATTTCTTCCAACTCTTTATCCCCCTTTTGTGCTTCTTGGATCCTTTCTTGGAAGGTGGACACTATTTCCATAGTCGCTACGTGTCCGTTCGGGACTATCTCTAGCCTGAGGTCCCTGAATTGCTTGCACAAATCCTCTGGAAGTTCCCCTGCGGTAAGTCCATTTACATATACCTTACGGCTTAATGCATCAGCCACCACGTTTGCCTTTCCGGGGTGGTACTGTAAATCCAAGTCATAATCCTTAATTAGCTCAAGCCATCTTCGTTGTCTCATATTCAACTCCTTTTGGGTGAAGATATACTTCAAACTTTTATGATCTGTGAACACATCACAATGTTTGCCCATGAGGTAGTGTCTCCATACCTTGAGTGCATGAACCACAGACGCAAGTTCCAAATCATTAGTGGGATAATTGTGTTCGTGGTTCTTAAGTTGTCGGGAGGCATAGGATACCACTTTCCCATCCTGCATCAATACACTTCCAAGTCCTTGTCGTGAAGCGTCACAGTAGACTTGAAAATCCTTCTGGATATCTGGCAGACACAGAACTGGTGCTGTTACAAGGCGTTTCTTCAATTCTTGAAAACTTGCTTCACATGCCTCGGTCCATAGGAATTTATTTTCCTTCTTTAGTAGTTCCGTCATGGGTTTTGCTATCTTGGAGAAGTTTTCGATGAACCTCCGGTAATATCCTGCGAGGCCCAAGAAACTTCTAATATCTCCCACATTCTTGGGTGACTCCCATTCCGTCACGGAAACTACCTTGCTAGGATCTACGACAACTCCCTTAGCTGACACAACATGACCAAGGAATCCCACTTCCTTTAACTAGAACTCACACTTGCTGAACTTGGCATATAACTTGTGTTCTCTTAGTTTCTCCATAATAAGGCGCAGATGTTTCTCATGTTCCTTCTCATCCTTTGAGTATATGAGTATATCATCTATGAATACTATGATAAACTTGTCCAAGTATTCCATGAACACCTTGTTCATCATGGTCATGAAGTATGCTGGGGCATTGGTTAGACCAAAAGACATCACGGTGTACTCATACAGTCCGTATCTTGTGGTGAATGTTGTCTTGGGCACATCCTGTTCTCGAATCTTTAGCTGAAAATAGCCCGATCGTAGATCGATCTTTGAGAACACACTGGCTCCTTTTAGCTGGTCAAACAGGTCGTTGGTGTTGGGCAGAGGGTACTTATTTTTAATCGTCACTTCGTTCAACGAGCGGTAGTCCACAACCAGCCTCTTGGTTTTATCCTTCTTTTCCACAAATAGGACGGGTGCTCCCCAAGATGACGCGCTGGGTTGAATGAACCCCTTGTCCAATTGTTCCCTAAGCTGTTTCTTGAGTTCCTTTAACTCGTCCACATCCATCTTGTATGGTCTCTTAGCTATCGGCCCCGTGCCTGGCATTAAGTCAATGAGAAACTCGATATCACGGTCGGGTGGCATTCCGGGTAGCTCTTCTGGGAAGACATCTGGGTATTCCTTTATAATAGGTACCTCCTCCAAGCTAACCCCCTTAAGAGTGTTCACCATGACTTCTTTAAGTGTGAAATTCGACTTGATACGAATCCTCTTCCCTTCCGGTGTTGTGAGCATGACAATTCTCTTGGCACAATCTATGACTCCTTCATATTCGGTCATCCAATTCATGCCCAAGATTATGTCTAATCCTTGTGATTCTAGAACTACTAGACTGGTGGGAAAAATGTGTGTCCCAATCCTTAGTTCTAAATCCCGGCAACCGGAGTTTGCCACCATTTCTCCCCCAGGAGAAATTACCTTTAGAGGAAAGTTTATAGTCTCCGTTGGTATCTCGCCTCTATCCACAAATACCCTTGATATGAATGAATGCGATGCACCAGTATCAAAAAGAACAACTGCGGGAATAGAATTGAGTTTGAACTTACCAATCACAGAGTCTGGCGGCTCGCAAGCATCCTCCATGGAAACATGATTCACCGTGGCTTTGACAAAAGGGTTTGGCTTCTTCCCGTCCCCATTGCCATGGTTGTGTCCATTTCCATTCCCATTACCATTGCCATTCTTCCTCTCGGGGCAAGAGGTTGCATAGTGCCCTGTCTTGTTGCACTTAAAGCATGTCACCTCACTAAGATCCTTTCCATTGCCTCCATTGCCATTGCGGTTTTTGTGCCCATTGTGTTTGTGGCCACCATGGTTATGACCGTTATGGTTGTGGCCATTATTGTTATAAGGTGGTGGTGAGGAGTTGCGCTGCTTCTGGTACGGAACAGAGTGTTTGTGAGGGTTGGACTTCCTTTTGCGATTTTCTATGCTCTTCCTCTTTGATTCAACCACAATGGCTCTGTCCAGGAGTTCCTGAAAGTTGTCAAATTTCTGAGCCACAAGCTGAATGGATATCTCATCATTGAGCCCTCTTAAGAACTCCTCCTGTCTCTTGGCATCAGTGGAAACATCATTGGGTGCATAACGGGCTAGCTTATTGAAAAGCTCACCATACTCGGTGACAGAACGGTGCAGCTGGTGTAGGTCGCGAAACTCGCGCCTCTTTAGAGCCATGACACCAGCAGCCACATGATGAGTGCGAAAAGCTAACTCAAACTATTCCCAAGTGATAGCATCAATGTCCGGGTGGGTGACTTGGTAGTTATCCCACCATTCTGCAGCAGGTCCTTCAAGCTGGTGCGTGGCATAACACACCCTGTCGGCTCCGACAGCTTGCACGGTGTCTAGCTTCTTGTTGATCGTACGCAGCCAGTCATCAGCGATCATTGGTTCAGTGCTGCTAGTGAAGGTAGGTGGGTTCAGCCTCAAAAACCGAGTCAAGCGATCCTGTTGAGGAGGTGGCGGAGGTGGTGGTGGCGGCGGGTTGTTGTTGTTGTTTTGCATGTTCTGAGTGAGCAGTTGGATCAGCTGGTTCTGAGTGGCCAAAAGTTCTGCTATTTCTGGCGGAATTTCGAGGTCTGCACGTCTTGGCGGCATCTGCGGGGTTTAAGAGAGTAGTTAAGAAAAAGACAGAAAGACTAAGTAGTAAACTCCTACCCTTATGAAAAACACATCAAGCACACAAGGCACACAAGGCACACCAGGCATAACACCACAGATTTAGCACAGGAAACAACCGAAATTAACTAAACCAGACTTGTCTTGGTATTTATTACATTTGCGAATAACGTTCTACTATGGAATTAAAGGTGGTCCAACTATTACACATCTTCCACGCCTTCCTCTTCCTCGTCCTCGAACGAGTAGCCTTCTTGCTCTAGAGTTGTCTTGTACAACTCCATCTCCTTTGTGGTGGCTTCAAGCTTCTCTTGGAGGTCCTTTATTTCATCTTGTAGCTTCTTGGTAGTGGCTTCCAGCTGCTCCTGAAGTCCCTCCTTCTCGCCTTGTAGTTCCTCCACCAAACTTGACTTCATTGCGGCTTCAAGTTGCTTTGCCAAGTCCCTCTTGGAAGCGCGCACATCATCGATTATCTTGCAAAGGCCTTCAGTTTGCACTTCATCTGCATCGATCTGCTGTTTGAGTTCCCTAATTCTCTTGTTTTTATTTATCACCCTCTTCTCTTGGTTAGCGAACTTCTTCTCTTGGTCCTGAAATTTTATCTCTTGGAGCTTCATTGCCTCTTCCTGCTGCTTGATCATTTCTTCCTTCTCCTTGATGAGGGCGCATAGCTCGTCATTCTTCAACATCTCGAGGAAGGTACCCTTCTCAAGGTCATGGATGTGGCACTCCAAATCTTGATATTGTGTTCTTCGGCGCTTGGTAGAAGTTCTTTCCTCAAAGGTTAACTTTATGGGAATTCCTTCCTCATCTCGTCTTCCAAAGAGGCCGCCGCAGTGTCCTTGGAGAGCTTCATGATGACGTCCACATAGGCGACCAATGAGTTGCTGCAAGCTAATGCTAAGGGCCTTCTCCTTGGAATCGCTAACAATGTGGATTGCTATGTCTTCCTCCGGGTTCTTGCCTCGCTCCTTTCCTGGCTGGAGGACCTTGACTCCCCAACAGCCGTCCTTGTGGAGTTTCTTCATTGTGCTCCCTTGGATTGTTGGGAGAGGAAGATCCAAACGTGTGAGTAGATCCATGAGGCATCCTCCAAAGCGAAGGGGCTCGATGTCCGCGACGGTGTCGTAGAGGAAGCTTGTCATCTTTGAGTTAGAAGAATGAAGGTTAGATACTTAAACAAGTAGAGGAAAGCAGATACTAGATGTGCGGAAAAAATAACTTAGTTGAAACAAGTAAGGCACTAAAGTTAGAGGTGGTTCCAATCCTAGGGTCACGTCCTACAGGCAACGATGTGCTCTGATACCATCTGTAGTGACCTCAGATCGGTAAGGATCCTAAGTCCCTGTGATTAACATGCTAGTCCCTGGATCAATAGCTAGCACTCACAGTCGATGAAATATCATGTAAAACACAAAGTCTTTATTACACGGAGAATCCAGAGTATGAAATTATTACAAAAGTTACTTAGCATTATGCTAGCTCAAATAACAGCGGAAACATAAAAGCAGCATGAGTCCATCAACGCCCAGGCTTGTCGAGTGTAGACCCGCGATCCCTACGCACCTTTCAATCTTCGGATTCTGCACATAAGACGTGCAGCCAACAAGTTGGGTCAATACTTTGAATGTATTGGCAAATTACACCAAGGAGAGAAAAGACTATCTCTACATGCAAGGCTGGTATAGGCTGTAGAGTGCATTTGCTCAAGCTAATTTTCTTAAGTAGAGAGAAGAATGGAAGATTTCCCTACTTTGTAAACATTTGCTTGGATAAAATAAGGTCGAGTGGCACACGAGGATATTACGCACCAAGTGTCCAAACAACCAAACACTTGGATATTACGCACCAAGCGTCACTTGGATATTACACACCAAGTTCCCCAAATTCCCATCCATTAGCGATATTATGCACGCCATGGGGTTTCAAAACTTTGTTTTAGAAAAGAGAGAGGAAGATCCTTCAGAGGCCCCATCCTTCATACGCTCATTGTTGTTCTGTTACCGTGAACACGGCTGATCGATCAGATTGCAATACTATCGAGAGTTTGTGCACTTTACCCACAATCCACGATCAAGTCCTTTTATAGACAAGACCATGGCGAGGCTTTCCCTTAGTAGCCCCTCTACCTTCCGGATCCAACCGTGCCCAGAATCCTCCAAATGTTGGTACCTAGGTGAGGTTTCCCACTAAGTACTAGGCCAAGACAGAGCCCATAATGTATTGTGGTTGCACTGGAAGCTTCTGAATTCTGAAACATGGCAGACTTCTTTGATTCCTGGGCGGCCGTCCTCCACCAAAATTCACACTCGTTGACCCGACAACCATTCCGCCCAGAAGAAAACTTAGTTTTATTTGAAGTGGATTTGAGAAGAAAAGTTTGCTCTAGAGAGCCTTTATACTTAGAAAAATTCTTTGTCTTTCGAACCCCCAACGGTACTTTGTATATATAGCATAGCAAGCAATACTTAGCAAAACAGGGGTACCTATTAGGATGGAAATCCTAAGTATAGAGCTACTCATGGCATACTACAAAATCATCGCACATGCAAAATAATACTAAGGAAAAATTCTAATAAATCATCCTACACATGCATACTACAGAATTTTGAAGACCACATGCATAGAATCAAAACTGGGACAAAAGTTATGAACAAGTGGTGTAACTTGCCTTGATACGAGCAGCACTCTACACAATAGCACTCCTTAGCGCACTCCGAGCAATCTAACGAATCACAAACATAGATCTGATCACAACTTGTTCAAGCATACACAAAGGAAGACATGCATGCATGCAACATGGTAGTTTATGCAAGGTTGGTTAAATTGATCAGGGTAACAAGTTTATGTTTTGATAGTGTAAGGGTGTCACTAGGATTTATTTTCCAAGGGTTTAGATTTACTATAGTGTCACTAAACAAATCCTAGGATTATAAGGAGATCAATCCATCTAATTAGCCCCAAACTAGATCTAATGATCTTAAGCAAGGTTGTAAAATTTTGTCCAGTAGGCATTAAGGAAACAAGGTTATTGCAACAAGAATCAATTAAAACGGAATTTTTATTATTTTTCTATAGAATAAACACTCCAATCTAGTGATTAAAATCTACAACTAATATATTACTGTAAACCTGCAATATTATTGCATATTTGGATTCTACATAAAATTAGGAATCCAACGGTATATTACAAGCTAGATTTGGCCAAAAATTCGATTTTATATGAATTTCGCAATATTAAAACCAGATCTGAAACAGATCTGATCTTTACTTAAAAGCCTAGCCAGGTGTTAGTTCCTGTTTGGTCCAGCTGGCAGCGGGGAGGGTGACGCGGCGCAGCGCGGGTGGAGAAGTGGCGAGCTGACGTGGCCGCCACGCGGCACGATACCACTGGCGCATACCCCTTCGGGTTGTATCTAATCTGAGCCACAGATTCTAGATCGGACGGAGGAGATGGACGCGGTGACTTACAGCGACGACGACGGTGGCGGTGGGCGGCGGTGGTGTCGGTGGTCGATGGTGGCGGTGCTCCGGCGGGTCCCTGGAACCGTGGTGGGGTCGACGATGTTCCCCTCCTGCTCACGGTCGCCCTGGTATGGTCGGCGTCGGTCCTCCCCTTTCTGCCCGCGGTGGCGCTCCGCCGTTCTCTCCCGTCTCCGGCAAGACTCCGGCGACCAATTGCCGGCGGTTCACTGTGCTAGAGAGAGGGAAAAAATGAGGGGGAGACATAGGAGTTAGCGGTGGTTCCGATTTTGGAAGAAATAGAGGGAGGAGGGCTCGGTATCGATGACGGCGATAACCTCCCGAGGCGGAGCTCCGGCGGCGATGAAGGCGGGGCTAGGGTTTGTGGTTTTTTTGGGAGAAGAGCCAGGGATCGATGGGGAGGGTTATAAGGGGGGTTTTTCGTGCGGAAGGGGTCGGATTTGTCTCCGAATCCAACAGAAACCGGTGGGATTGCGTCGGCAGAGGAGTTGGCGGCGAACACGCTTAGGATGGGGATGACAGGTGGGCCCCTCTCGTCAGTGAGAGGCGGGGGGGGCTGGCGGCCGGTGCGGCCTGCTGGGCCGGCCTGCGTGTGCGCCGCTCGCTTGCGGTGCGCGCGGTAGATAGATGCGGGCTGGCTTCGGCTGGCCCGCCTTGGTTAGGCTCCTCCCCTTTTTTTATATACTTATTATTTTCTGTTTCACTATTTATCTAATAACTTTTGCAAATGGACTCCAAATTTGATGAAACTTGTTTCTAAAGTTTCATAAAATTGAGGTGGTCAACATAGGCCATAGTTTAATGTTTTACAAGGTTTTTAGAGGGGTCATTACTTGAACTTTACAATGGTGCTCACATAAGGCAGCCAGCATTTGGGTTTTCTAGGTTTAGGTGTTAGGGTTTTTTTTATTTCAATTTTTAGTTGTAGGATGCAAATGATGCAAGGATGATGCATGACACTAATAACATCCTAATATAGAATCTGGGATGTTACAATCTCTATGGTACTAGATGTGCTGTTGCTACTAGGAAGAAACCAATAATCCTTTGTTCATAGAACAATCGTATTGTTTACTTTACATGCAATTCGTAATGCAATAATCTGTTGCTTGCAACTTAATACTTGAAGGGGTTCGGATGATAACCAGAAGGTGGATTATTAGTCATAGATGCAGTTCGATGGCGGTCTATGTATAATGTTGTAATGCCCAATCGAATCTCAACGGAGTCAAGATGATTAGTATATGCTTGTATGCTTTCTCGATGTTTGTCAATTGCCCCGCTGTAATTTGTTCACCCAACATGTTATCTATCTTAAGGAGAGCCACTTCTAGTGAACTATGGACCCCGGTCCTTTCTTTTACATTCAATCTACAATCAACTGTTTACTGCTTTGTGTTACTTTCTGCAAACTATTACTTCCTTCCATTCGATACGTTTAATCCTTTGTTTTCAACAAAACCGGTGAGATTGACAACCTCATCGTAAGTTAGGGGCAAAGTTTTGTGGTTGTGTTGTGCAGGTCTCCACGTTGCTACTAGCACCGGTAGTGCTCCCTGCCAAGGATCAGCTAGCAACACCTTTGGGGTGTTTCCTTGCTCCTACTGGATTGATAATCTTGGTTTCGTACTGAGGGAAAACTTGCTGTTGTGCTCATCATACCTTCCTCTTGGGGTTCCCCAACGAGCTCGATATATATTGGGCCATCAAGCTCTTTTTCTGGCGCCGTTGCCGGGGAGTCAAGGACATCTTCACAAGGGGAGTGCCTCATAACCAATCTCTTTACTTTGTTATTTTTGTTTTGCTTAGTTTACTTTTGCTTGGTTTGCTTGTTTCTTTATCAAAAATACAAAAAATTAGTTTTACGAATTTGCTTTCTTTATTAAAAACACACAAAAATGACTACCCTTGAAAACACTAAGTTGTGTGACTTCACTAGCACCAACAACAATGATTTTATGAGCACACCTATTGCTCCACATGTTCCTGAAACTACATTCTTTGAGATTAAACCTGCTTTACTCAATCTTGTTATGAGAGAACAATTTTCTGGTATTGGTAATGAAGATGCTGTTGCTCATTTAAATAACTTTGTTGAACTTTGTGAGATGCAAAATCATAGGGATATAGATGGAGATATTATTAAGCTTAAATTGGTTCCTTTCTCTTTGACAGGAAAAGCTAAAGAGTGGTTGAATTCCTTAACTAGGAATAGTATTGATTCTTGGACTAAATGCAAAGATGCTTTCATTGGAAAATAGTATCCCCTGCTAAGATTATATCTATGAGAAGTGAAATAATGAAGTTTAAACAATTTGATAATGAACATGTTGCTCAATCTTGGGAAAGAATGAAATCTTTGGTAAAGAATTGTCCCACTCATGGACTGACTGCTTGGATGATCATCCAAACTTTTTACGCAGGATTAAACTATTCTTCAAGGAACCTATTGGATTCTTCTGCTGGAGGCACCTTTATGACCATTACTTTGGGTGCTGCAACAAAGCTTCTGGATAATATGATGGTTAACTACTCCGAATGGCATACTGAAAGAGCTCCACAAGGTAAGAAGGTAAATTCTATTGAAGAAACCTCCTCCTTGAGTGATAAGATTGATATTATTATGTCTATGTTGTTAATGGGAAAGCCCATATTGATCCAAATAATGTTCCCTTAGCCTCTTTGGTTGCTCAAGAAGAGCAAGTTGATGTGAACTTTATAAGAAATAACAATTTTGGCAACAATGCTTATGGTAATAACAATTATAGGCCCTATCCTCCTAATAATACTTATGGTTATAATGGCAAACCTGGAGCACCTAGTGAGGAATGAATTTTACAAGTTGAAAGAGCCACTAAAAACTTCATGCAAATGCAATATGAGCACAATCAACTATTTACTAAAACTATGGAGGAACAATCTATCATTTTGAAGAACATTAGCCATCAACTTGAGAGTCTAAATAGGGAAATTCCTAGTTTACAATTGAAACTTTCTAATGCTGAAAGGAATATATCATCTTTATCTGAAGCTCAATCTTCATTGATTAATAAAATGGCTGCTAAACCTGGAACTAATGATAATCCTTTTGCAGCTACTAATGCCATACAAGTAAGAATTGATGAAAATGTTAGACTATTAGCTGAATTACATGCTAAGTGGGAAAGAGAAGATGAAATTGCTAGAAACATTAGTGTTTCTACTATCACTACCACTAGTGTTGAGGCTAGTAATAGCTCTACTACCTTAGATGATAACTATGATTTTGATCTTGATGGTTGCAATATCTCTAAAGTTATTAAGTTCCTACAAAAGCTTGCTAAAAGTCCTAATGCTAGTGCTATGAACATGGCCTTTACAAAACACATTATTGATGCTCTCATAAAGATTAAAGAAGAAAAGATGAAACATAAAGCTTCTATTCCTATAAAACAAAAAGATGGGTGGGAACCCATCATCAATATGAAAGTGAATGATTTTGATTTCAAATCTTTATGTGATCTTGATAGTAGTGTTTCTATTATGCCTAGAAGCATTTATGATATGCTTGATTTTCCACCACTTGAAGATTGTTATTTGAATGTCCCACTTGATGATAATGCCAAAAAGAAACTCATGGGGAGTCTTAATGATGTTCTTATTATGGTTAACAATGCCTATGTCCCCGTTGATTTCTATGTTTTGGATGTTCAATGCAATGCTTCTTGTCCTATTACTTTGGGAAGACCTTTTCTTAGAACTGTTAGTGCCATTATTGATATGAAAGAAGGCACCATTAAATATCAACTCCCACTCAAGAAAGGTATAGAACACTTCCCTAAGAAGAGAGAGAAAATTTCTTTTCCGTCTCCTATGAAAACAAAATTTGCTCTTAATGTTTCTTCATTTGAGAACACTTGATTCTTTTTCTTGCTTCTTATGCCTAACTTAAAGGCGTTAAAGGAAATTACTTATTGGGAGATAACCCAAAAGTTTTAGATGAGTCTTGGAAGTTATTAATTCAGTAATAACCGCTCCTTATCCTTTTTATTTGCTTTTTGTGCAAAGATTAACCTCTAATGAGAGAGAAGTAATGATTGGGAAAGTTGCTGTCCCGAAACAGATTTCTATGCTTCACCGTAAAAATTCGTGTAAAATCTCTGAACGTCCTTTTGAGGCGTGAATTTTTGTGCTTCTGACCCAGGTCGTTATCTAACTTTCATTAGTTCAACACTTTTTGATTTGAGCGACAGAAGGTCTTCGAAAAAATTCGTCTTTACCTGCAGGTCTGTTTTGATAGATTTCTGTCATTTTCTGCATTTGCTTCTTGTTGGTTCCTTTTTGAGTTCTTTTGGGGAATTGAGCTTTTTGAGGGAAGTACTACAGTAGCTAGTGTTTTAATGGAATTTTAATTGGTGTTAGAACTGAACCTAAAGACTTATTATCTTGAGTGCACTAATGTTGCTAATAAAGATTGTGTGAAGTTTTGTATGAAGGAAAAATTTCAGGTGTATGGAAGGGATGAGTAATGAGATGAAGGATGGACTAAACCTCAAGTTTGGGGATGCCACGCGTGTCACCCCAATAAATATCCAATAAGTACAAGCATCAAAGCTTAGGGATGCCCAAGGCATCCCCTTCCTCATCAATAAAAATCCCATGTTCCTTCCAAACGCTTTATTTTTATTGTTTCATGCACAGTTGTGTTGTTCTTGGAGCGTCTTCTTTTTCTTTTTTGTTTTAGGTTTTGGTTTGCTTAGTTTCTTAGTTTTCTGAATAAATTGGTTGGACCCCCTCTTTCATACATTGGTTTTCAAATAGTTTGGTTTGGATTGGAAAAGAGTAGGAAAGTTCATGCTTAAGTGGTAAAGAGAGCTTGTTTTTTACTGTGGCCTATGCTTTGTCATGCCATGCTTGATATTGTTTTGGCTTTATGCTTAGTATTCTTTGTTGTAGCATGACTTGTTATTAACAATTGAGATTGCTTAATGTGCCTTGGATGAATCATGCGTTGTTTTAGCATATTAAAGCATAGTATTGTGGTATTCTCGTTTGATGCTTTATTTGGGTTGACTTGGCGCATGCTCACACATTGTTATGACTATCCCAAGTCACCATAGCCCTTATGATCCTTTAGTTTTCAACTTGTAGTATCACTTTATGCTTTGATCAATTATGTTTTGTTGCTCTGCATGATTATGGCCATTATTGCTCTCTTAGTTTGTCGCTCCCAGTCTTTTGCTAGCCTCCGCAACCAAGTATGAGTTCCACTCATGCATCCAACTCCCTAAACCAAGTTATTCCAAAGAGTCCACCATACCTAACTACTAGCTTATGATATTCCAAGTATATTCATGTTTTTGTTTATCTTCCAAATTAAACTTGTTATGAGAAAACTAGTGATTAAAGCTCTCACAAACTTGATGGCACACTTTACTTTTCTTGCCCTTAATAAACTTGAACCATTGTGTCGTCTGTGTTGTATATGCTTGCAGTTATTTGTTGGGGATTAGCAGAACCATGATGTCATGGGGAATGCTTTCAACATTGCACTGGTACTTTGTACCTAGTTGATATCATGCTCTTTTGTCTATGGATGTCGTTGGTGTGAAATGAAAGGGGAGCTTGTAAGTCCATGGAGTTATGTATATGTGTTAGAGAAACGCCTGGGACGCTGGTCTAATCCATGCTAACATGGTGGAAACCTGCAGCGTAACCATAATGAGCTGTCTATGAAGCATTCTTCTTATAAAAAAGAGTCCTATATTGAGAAAAAAGAGATTATGAAAAGAGGAAAGAGACAAAAAAGCACCATATTCCCATGGTAAATAAGAAGATTGTTGAGATGCTCGTTGTCTACTTGCCTTGTCATTTTGATATGGGGATTCTTCCGTATCATCGGGCAAGGGGTACCCCATTGGCGGTTCTCTATGATACACATGTACTTACGATGACAAGAACTTACCGGTGACTAAACTTGAGTAGGATGAGGAGCGGCCCTCGTATTCAAGGGACATGAGATTTCTAACTTATACTTCGTCAAGCATGTACACCATAGTTTGTTCACTTTAACCTTAATCACTTCAAGATGCTTATGATAGGGGCAATGATAGCTGAAAGCTATAAGTAACATAATTTTTGGAAGCTCTTTATGAGATTGAATCCCTACTTCCTTCTATGAAGGCCTTTCTTCCACCATTATATTGAGTCTCCACCTTCTACCTTTATGCACCTACTTTTAGAGCATAGTGGCCATTCTTAGTTCTATGTGCATTGTCCCAAGACTAGCTGATTGATGCATAACTTGATATTGCTTGTTTTAAACTATTTGTATCTATTCACTCCTATGAACTTTGAAGGTGTCCTATGCATTTATACTTGCTACTCTATGAGGGACAAGCTGAATGCTATTATGCTATGTTTTCTTTATGTGAAACAAACAAACGTCTTGCAAAGCATTGTTATTCATGAACCTTTTGTTTGTGCATTTTCATGTTGCAACATAGTTTCTTTGTTTTATTGCTAGAACTTTGTCTTTCATGTTATGATTGAAGTACTATGATCCCAACTTTGAATGTTTTACAAATACTTTGATCAAAGTTTATGATGGTGCATGTCACCTCAAAAATTATTCTTTCTTTCTATCACTTACCTACTCAAGGATGAGCAGGAGTTAAGCTTGGGGATGTTGATACATTGCAAATGTATCTATAATTTTTGATGTTCCGTGCTTGGTTTTATCTACTTTCTTATGTTTTGCCCACACTTTGGAGTACTTTTCATATGATTTGTTGGACTAACGTATTAACAAGAGCAACAGTGTCAGCTACCTGTTTTCTGTTGTTTTTGGTTCCAGGAAGTCAGAAAATGAATATTCTCGGAATTGGACGGGACAAAAGCCAAAGTTATTATTTTACCGGGGGACACTTGGAGCCAGAATTCGAGACGGAGAAGGGCCAGAGGGCGGCCACACCACTTGGCCGCGCGGCCAGACTTGGCCCGCGCTAGGGGGTGGTGTGGCCAGCCTAGGCACCCCCTCGGCCTCTCCTTCCGCCTATATATTGCCTCTGATACGGAAACCCTAAATACCCGATCAAAATCCCACGAAAGAGTCTGTAGCCACTGTCATCTCCATCCCTAGATCGGGAGGGATCTGAAGCTCTTCCCGGCACCCTGCCGGGGAGGGGAATTCACCCTGGAGGCCTTCTTCTTCATCATGCAAGCCTCCGGTGTGATGCGTGAGTAGTTCATCTCTGGACTACGGGTCCATGTAGTAGCTAGATGGCTGGTTCTCCTCCTTTGTGCTTTCATGTCTAGATCTTGTGAGCCTCGTTCATGATCAAGATCATCTATTTGTAATTCTGCATGTTGTGTTTGCGGGGATCCGATAAATATTGAGATGCTATTTCAGATTGATTATTGATTCTATCATGTCTTTGTTATTTGTGATCTTGCATGCTTTACGTTATTAGTAGCTATCTTGGCCAAGTAGATGCTAGCAACTCCAAGAGTTAGTATTTATGCTCGATAGTGGGTTCATGCCTATGGTAATCTGGGGAAGTGACAGAAATCTCTAAGGTACTAGATGTGCTGTTGCTACTAGGGAGAAAACAACAATCCTTTGTTCATAGAACAATCGTATTGTTTACTTTACACGCAATTCGTAATGCAATAATCTGTTGCTTGCAACTTAATACTAGAGGGGGTTCGGATGATAACCTGAAGGTGGATTATTAGTCATAGATGCAGTTGGATGGCGGTCTATGTATAATGTTGTAATGCCCAATCGAATCTCAAAGGAGTCAAGATGATTAGTATATGCTTGTATGCTTTCTCGATGTTTGCCAATTGCCCCGCTGTAATTTGTTCACCCAACATGTTATCTATCTTAAGGAGAGCCACCTCTAGTGAATTATGGACCCCGGTCCTTTCTTTTACATTCAATCTACAATCAATTGTTTACTGCTTTGTGTTTACTTTCTGCAAACTATTACTTCCTTCCATTCGATACGTTTAATCCTTTGTTTTCGGCAAAACCGGTGAGATTGACAACCTCATCGTAAGTTGGGGGCAAAGTTCTGTGGTTGTGTTGTGCAGGTCTCCACGTTGCTACTAGCACTGGTAGTGCACCCTGCCAAGGCTCAGCTAGCAACACCTTTGGGGTGTTTCCTTGCTCCTACTGGATTGATAACCTTGGTTTCGTACTGAGGGAAAACTTGCTGTTGTGCTCATCATACCTTCCTCTTGGGGTTCCCCAACGAGCTTGATATATTTTGGGCCATCATGCATCATTGTGGTTTTTGAAAAGAATGCATGAAATGATGCCACGCCAGCATATGGTCTCCAACCATGTCTAGGAACCCTAGCAGCATGTGGGGATTTAACTTCAGCATGCATTCTACCATCAGTTTGAAAGATGCTACATCAACACACCCACTTGGATGTGTGTGTGTTGTATTAGTGTGCATCATTATGCTTTTGGAAAAGAACACATGCAATGATGCCACTCCATCATGTGGTGTCCAACCATGTCTAGAAACCCTAGCAGCATGCTGGGATTCAACTTCAGCATGCATTCTACCACTAGTTTGAAAGATGTTGCATCACCACACCCCCTTGGATGTGTGTGTGTGTTAGTGTGCATCATTGTGGTTTTGGAAAAGAACATATGCAATTATGCCACTCCAGCATGTGGTGTCCAACCGTGTCCAGGAACCCTAGCAGCATGTTGGGATTCAGCTGTAGCATGCATTCTACCATCAGTTTGAAAGGTGATGCATCACCACATGCACTTGGATGTGTGTATGTGTGTGTGTCAATGTGCATCATTGTGGTTTTGGAAAATAACACATGTAATGATGCCACTCTAGCATGTAGTGTCCAACCATGTCTAGGAACCCTAGCAGCATGCTGGGATTTAACTGCAGCATGCATTCTACCTCCAGTTTGACAGATGTTGCATCACCACGCCGACTTGGATGTGTGTGTGTGTTAGTGTGCATCATTGTGGTTTTAGAAAAAACATATGCAGTGATGCCGCTGTATCATGTGGTGTGCAACCATGTCCAGGAACCCTAGAAGCATGTTGGGATTCAACTCCAGCATGCATTCTACCACCAGTTTAAATGGTGTTTCATCACCACACCCACTTGGATGTGTGTGTGTGTAAGTGGGCATCATTGTGGTTTTGGAAAAGAATACATGCAATGATGCCCCTCAACCATGTGGTGTCCAACCATGTCTAGGAACCCTAGCAGCATCATGGGATTCAACTTCAGCATGCATTCTACCACCAGTTTGAAAGATGTTGCATCACTACACCCACTTGAATGTGTGTGTTAGAGTGCATCATTGTGGTTTTGGAAAATAACACATGCAATGATGCCACTCCAGCATGTGGTTTGCAACCATGTCCAGGAACCCTAGCAGCATGCTGGGATTGAACTACAGCATCACCACACCCACTTGGATGTGTATGTGTCAGTGTGCATCATTGTGGTTTTGGAAAAGAACACATGCAATAATGCCACTCCAGCATATGGTGTCCAACCATGTCCAGGAACCCTGGCAACATGCTGGGATTCAAATGGAGCATGCATTCTACCACTAGTTTGAAAGATGCTGCACCACCACACACACTTGGGTGTGTGTGTGTGTATCAGTGTGCATCATTGTGGTTTTGGAAAAAACACATGCAATGATGCCACTCCATCACGTGGTGTCCAACCATGTCCAGCAACCCTAGTAGCATGCTGGGATTCAACTGCAGCATGTATTCTACAACCATTTTGAAAGATGTTGCATGACCACACCCCTTGGATGTGTGTGTGTGTCAGTGTGCATCATTGTGGTTTTGTAAAAGAGCACATGCAATGATGCCACTGCAGCATGTGGTGTCCAACCATGTCAAGGAACCATTGCAGCAGGTTGGGATTCAACTGCAGCATGCATTCTTCCACCAGTTTGAAAGATGTTGCATCACCACACCCACTTGGATGTGTGTGTGTGTCAGTGTGCATCATTGTGGTTTTGGAAAAGAACACATGCAATAATGCCACTCCAGCATGTGGTCTCCAACCATGTCCAGGAACCCTAGCAGCATGCTGGGATTCAACTACTGTATCACCACACCCACTTCGATGTGTATTTGTCAGTGTGCATCTTTGTGGTTTTGAAAAAGAACATATGCAATAATGCCACTCCAGCATATGGTGTTCAACCATGTCCAGGAACCCTAGCAGCATGCGGGGATTCAACTGTAGCATGCATTATACCATCAGTTTGAAAGATGCTGCATCGCGACACCCACTTGGATGTGTGTGTTACTGTGCATCATTGTGGTTTTGGAAAACAACACATGCAAGGATGCCACTCTAGCATGTGGTGTCCAACCATGTCCAGGAACCCTAGCAGCATGTTGGTATTCCACTACAACATGCATTCTACCACCAGTTTGAAAGATGATGCATCACCACACCCACTTGGATGTTTGTGTCAGTGTGCATCATTGTGGTTTTGGAAAAGAACACATGCAATGATGCCACTCCAGCATGTAGTGTCCAACCATGTCCAAGAACCCTAGAACCATGTTGGGATTCAACTGCAAAATGCATTCTACCACCAATATGAAAGATGCTGCATCACCAGACACACTTGGATGTGTGTGTGTCAGTCTGCATCATTGTGCTTTTGGAAAAGAACACATGCAATGATGCCACTCTAGCATGTGGTGTCCAACCATGTCTAGTAACCCTAGCAGCATGCTGGGATTCAAATGCAGCATGCATTCAACCACCAGCTTGAAATATGCTTCATGACCACACCCCTTGGATGTGTGTGTGTGTTAGTGTGCATCATTGTGGTTTTGTAAAAGAACACATGCAATGATGCCACTCCAGCATGTGGTGTCCAACCATGTCCTGGAACCCTAGCAGGATGCTGGTATTCTACTGCAACATGCATTCGACCAGCAGTTTGAAAGATGCTACATAACCACACCCACTTGGATGTGTGTGTGTTAGTGTGCATCATTGTGGTTTTGGAAAAGAACACATGCAATGATTCCACTCCAGCATGTGGTGTCCAACCATGTCCAATAACCCTAGCAGCATGCTGGGATTCAACTTCAGCATCACCACACCCACTTGGATGTGTGTGTGTAAGTGTGCATCATTGTGGTTTTGGAAAAGAACACATGCAAAAAATTGCCACTCCAGGATATGGTGTCTTACCATGTCCAGGAACCCTAGCAGCATGCAGGGATTCAACTTCATCATGAATTCTACCACTAGTTTGAAAGATTTTGCATCACCACACACACTTGGATGTGTGTGTGTGTCAGTGTTCATCATTGTGGTTTTTGAAAAGAACACATGCAATAAGGCCACTCTAGCATGTGGTGTCCAACCATGTCCAGGAACCCTAGCAGCATGCTGGGATTCAACTGCAGCATCCATTCTACCACTAGTTTGAAAGATGCTACATCACGACACACACTTGGATGTGTGTGTGTGTTAGTTTGCATCACTGTGGTTTTGCAAAAGAACACATGCAATGATGCCACGCCAGCACGTGGTGTCCAACCATATCTAGGAACCCTAGCAGCATGCTGGGATTTAACTATAGCATGCATTCTACCATTAGTTTGAAAGATGCTACATCAGCACACCCACTTGGATGTGTGTGTGTGTCAGTGTCCATCATTGTGGTTTTTGAAAACAACATATGCAATGATGCCACGCCAGCATGTGGTGTCCAACCATGTCTAGGAACCCTAATAGTATGCAGGGATTCAACTGAAGCATCATTCTACCATCAGTTTGAAAGATGTTCCATCACCACACCCACTTGAATGATGCCACTCTAGCATGTGGTGTACAACCATGTCCAGGAACCCTAGCAGCATCATGGGATTCAACTTCAGCATCACCACACCCACTTGGATGTGTGTGTATAAGTGTCCATCATTGTGCTTTTGGAAAAGAACACATGCAATGCTGCCACTCCAGCATGTGGTGTCCAACCATGCCCAGTAACCCTAACAGCATGTTGGGATTCAACTGTAGCATGCATTCTACCACCAGTTTGAAAGATGCTGCATCACCACACCCCCTTGGATGTGTGTGTGTCAGTGTGCATCATTGTGGTGTTGGAAAAGAACACATGCAATGATGCCACTCCACTATGTAGTGTCCAACCATGTTTAGGAACCCTACACTTCAAGAAAAGTTTCCTTCCGCAACAAATTGGCCCGACGGTCGTCGTAGAAGGTGCGTCTTCCGCGACGAAATTCTTGGCTCGATCGTGGCTGATGGAAAACTTTTTTCCGGTTTCGTGGCCCTCTACTACGACAGATCTGCTAAAAACATGGAGGAAGCTCGGCCAGCGCATGCCAGAAGCATGATTTTCATTTCCTCGTGCGATGTTGACTCACCGAAGTCTTTTGATGCGTGTGGGTCCCGGACGTCAGTGTCTCTAGCGGACCATACTTTTCGGTCGCGCCTCCCTGATTTGAACTCGGTAACTTTGCTCGAGGCGTTTGCTAGGTCCCACATGTCAACCTCTCATTAGAAGGATCGTGTGTATGATGGAATTTTTTTCCTTCGCTCACGCTACCCTGTTCCGAAGTTGATAGTGCTGCTCCATGCATCTACCGTTTATTCAACCTCCTGGGACCCACATGTCATCCTATCATTAGAAGAAACATGTGTATGATGGAATTTTTTCCTTCACTGGTGCTACCCCATTCCGAAGGTGATAGCGCTGCTCGACGCATCTACCGTTTAACCAACCTCCTGAGCCCCACGTGTCATCCTCTCATTAGAAGAAACGTGTGTGTGATGGATTTTTTTCCTTTGCTCGCGCTACCCTATTCCGAACTTGATAGCATTGTTCGATGCATCTACCGTTTAATCACGATGTTGGGCCCCACATGTCATCCTCTCATTAGAAGAAACGTGTGTATGATGGATTTTTACCCTCTATCTTGCCTTCGTGTTCCGAACTTGATAGCGTTGCTCGCTGCTTCAGCCGTTTATACAGGCTGGTGGGCCCGACATGTCAGCCTCCTCTCTGCAGGAAACATGTGCATGCTAGACTTTTTTTTTCTCTTGTGCCTCCCCATTTGGAACATGGCAACGTTTCTCGATACAACACCTGTCTAATGTCTCCCTGCTATGTCCACATGTCAGCTGCCTATGTAGAGGAAACGTGTGTATGTTGGACTTTTTTTTGTCGCGTCTGCTGGTTTGACCTTGGTAACATTGTTCGGCAGGCGTGTATGGTCTTGCTGCTAGGGCCCACGTGTTAGCCTCTCTCGACGAGAAACGTGTCGATCTTGGTCTTCTTTTTTCCGGTCGAGACTGTTGTACAAGTACTTTTTAAACATGCTCGTTAAACTTGATCTCTTGTATGGTAAGGTTGATGGGCGCTAGCTGCAGGCAGGTGGGTCGCCCATGTCAGCCTCTTAGTACAAAAATATTGCTACAGATAAACTGCATGCCTTGCCACTACACAAGAAAATTGTTAGCCTTTTATAAAACGTAAAAAATGTATACTAACATCGTATATAACTTATTTATTTTTCTTCTTTAAAAATTGCTTGTCCATCTGCTACGTGTCATTGCTAGCAGCTCAACTAAAAAATGTTAAGTATAAATAATGTAGTAGGTAGTACTTAAAAACATGGATAGGCAGATTTTTTTAAGGGTGGGTGGACGGTGCCCAAAAAGGCAGAATTGAAGAAAAATGGGCCAATTAGGGATTGATGGGCTATTTTTCATGGGCTCTCTCCCAATCTAATTGGACTATTTGCACGGCCGAATGACCCAAAACATGGCCACGTTAGAAGGTCTTGGGCTATAATAAGGTCGGATGGGCTCATTTCTTGGGCTTGATAGTTAAAATCCCAAGGTACGTGCTGAGGCTCGGCCGGATTCGAAACAAAGCCGTCAACAAGGGAAAAAAGGTATAAAATATGAGCGCCTAGATCCTAGGCACCTGAGAACTTGTTATGTTAAGGAGCTAACGTCACCCTAATAATTGTGCTAATACTCAGTTGTAACCTAGTAGTTGCAACTCATTAAATTCCCAGTTACAAGCTATTGCAACAAATGTGTAACCCTCACATTGCACCAATCGCGAGGTAAATCTAATGGAGAGAGAGGTGACTCTTGAGAACTGGAAAATCCGATAAAATATTCACAGATATTTATGTGAAAATTGTGGACAAACACCCCGCACCCGCCAAAACTTTCTGCCGAGACCCCAAACTTTCCTAAGCCTACCCTCAATTGAGCGACCAGCCCCTGTCTCTTCAAATTTTGAGCCATTCTTATTGGAGATGCACTGGATTAGAACCAGGCCACAAACTTCTCCATGCCTTAAAAATAAATTTCTCGACGCCTTTCTATCAACAATGTCGGCCTACCACCATTGGCCACGCCATTCTTCCTGAGACGCACCGGCCGGCGGTCAGCTGGGCGATCCCCACGCTTCGCCTGCTAGATTTAGGCACTGGACATTCTCCTTGACTTTGCTTTGTTCTCCACCTCTCCTAGAAATACTTAAATCTTGTGACCATCTAGATTTACAAGGTGCTTGCAGATTTGGGTAGGTATGTCCTTTAGGTAAATCTATAGTAAAGCTCTAGACAAAAGAGTTCGAAAACATCTTAAAAAGGACTTGGCAGAGATCCTGTGCAAGCTTTTGACCTGATATATTCCCTATCCTTCTTTGATACGATGGAGCATTTGGCTGTTGATGTACCTGAAGAGGAAGTACTTAGAGGTATAGTACAGTATAGATGGATGTACCCTATAGAACATCAACTTCGCATTTGCAAGGAGTGGGAAGATATACGTAGACAGTTTGATAAGTGAGTGTTATGCAAAGATGTCTTCACATATAAGACTGTAGAAAAGTTAGATATATTTAGATGTCTAACTTGGCTATGTTTTGTAGGTTCTTCGCAGAAATAAAAGTACCACCAAATTTCGTTCCACCAATAAAAAGACTGGATGGTCTATGAATTGTCCAGATGGGGTAAGACGCTAAGGATCTAAGATCTAAGGATCATGTAAGACGCTCAAATTGCACTGTGAATTGTCTATGAATTGTCCAGATGGGGTAACCTCTTGTCTATTTTGTAACGCTAGATTTAGGAGCCTGAATTTATGGCCCTTATCTGTGGTCCTGATAGGAGTATAACAAAAGCTTCAGCTTGAATTTCCAACGGTGTCTGCCATAGCGTTGATGTACCTTCTGTGGAGACTGGCGCAGTTGGAGGTTGTCCTGATCAACTTGCACTGGATTGCATTTAGATTCGAAATCCTGCACTTGACATTGTCGTCCCAAGGAAAAGAAGGTTGTGGATCTGGTAATAACGCCTTCTGTAGAACAAGATGCTGGAGGTGATGATTTCCTATGGCAATCCCTACCATTCTATGACTTGTACGAGTAGTTATCATAGTTCAATTGAATTGCATGTCCCTCTCTATCAATGAAAATGGCTTATCGTTTGTCTTCTTTCAAAAATAAATAAATATTTGCATGTCTCCTTGTGTTAATCGATGCAAAGAAGATACTGTTTTCTGTTCAAGTCATGTGAATAAATATGTTTGTATGTAGAGACATAAATGCGGACTGGGTGACAAAATCAGCATAAAATTGCCAGATAAATAACACAAGCATAATGGCATTGCAAGAAAAGGAACAGAACCATCTTTTCACTGTGCTTGTGAAAAGGAGATGAGCTAGGAACCACGCCTGCAAGTGGCAGAGGACAATTCTCGTGCAGCTCAGCTAGCATTGGCTTATCATCGATAATACTCAAGCATCCTAATATTATGATTACATACTAGGAGTAGTTCCAGTTCCACACTACAGTTCTACAGGCAAAACTGTAAGAAATGCGTAAGGTAGCTCCATAATATAGGTTCGAGAGAAAAGCATATAAATCGTAAGAAAGAAAGCTCCGCATCACAGTTCACCACCTTCAGGTGCAACAGTTTCTACAGATTGTAAACCCAAATCACCGCCTCCTTCGGGTGGCACGATAATTTCGGGAGCTGGATCAGCAGCACCAACAACAGTGCTAGCGATGGTAGCATGAGTCTCTGTAATAGGTGAACTATAGAGCACCGCAATGCCCTCTGAAGGCTCTTCACTGCCAGCTCCAGCCGCACAAGTCTCCGCAGATGGTAAAACCAATCCACCACCTCCATCATCTGGCACGATGATGGCAGGTGCAGGATCATCAGTACTAGCTGCAGCTGCAACTGCATCAGTCTCCATAGAAGGTAAACAAGGAGGCGTCTTAGGCGTAGCGATCTGACATCCATTTTCTACTCCATCATCAGGAAACTGAGGGTCTTCTTCAACTTTGTGCTTCTGTGGTTACAAGAAAAACAGAGATTACAACAAAAGCATCTACGTGCAACGACAAGAACATATGTCATTCTATTGATTTACCTTGTCGTCTGGGATAGCAGAAGTCACAGGATTGGAACCTATTTCATTGAGAATCCTCTTTTTCGCTCCTTCCTCTATCTCCTTCTGCAGCAAGTTGTAATATTGATTACATGATGTTGATTGACAAATATATTGCACTATCTAACTACCAACTTCGAACGGATCCCCACTGTTCTTAGTTATGGGATCTAGCCCAGAAATCAAGCTTCTATGGAATCCTAGTCTACCAAAAAAGGACGCATACCCGGCATAAGAACTACTCTACACATGACAATGATGCGCAATCGACAATAAAAATTTAACCACATCATCAACTCTATCATGTAAGTTCGGAGTGAATCTAGATACACTCGTTTGACATAAGCTAAAACATCTTATATTATGAAATGGAGGGAATAGGTATGAGTGTTCTAGTATTTCACAAACCGCCATTGCTTCCACGGGACAGAGATGATGGATGCTCCACCGCCCTATAGAAGGTTGCCGCGCCGATCTCGCCACCACCTATGGAGGATGGAGCCGAGGAGCTGGTCGGCAACAATATGGAGCGAGAGGCCAGGGGCGGTAGTGGATGGGAAGAAGGGACTGAGTAAAAGAGGTTGTGTGTGCGTGGGGGGAGGCCGGTGAGGGAGTTAAATCCAGCTTGCCTCGGAAGGAACGCGCTGCTAGGTGCACTGGCGTGTGCAAAACTCCCTCCCTCTCTCTTCTGCGGCAGCTACTGACAGTAGTACTCTAGCTAGCTTCATCGAGTTCTCTGTTACTCCTACTAGTAGACCTTTACTACTACTACTAGGTAGACAAGGAGTACTTGTTCATAAGAAGAAAAAAACTAGACTAGCACACCATCGTACAGTATTGCCTTCTCAATCACTGGTGATGCCATGATGAGCGACATGTTTTTCCTGGTAAACCTGGAAACATCGTGTTCCTTCCACCGCATGCCTTTCTGAGCGAAGTACTTACCAACACGTCCAACTTAGGCTTACAGGACCCAAACTGCAGTGAAAAAGAAACAAAACTACGAACCTGCAAGGAGTAATACTAAGAGTACTACAGTACTATTATACAACATTCTGGAAGAAATTATGTATGGAATAGTAGCAGTAGAGTACAACTGTACTCCTAATAAGGTTCTTTTAGAAGCTTGGTGAAATATACATACTTGAGAAACTACCAAGTGTACAAAAGGGGTTTTGGTCATACGGAGTATTTTACAAGCTAGACCGGGTTCGAAACTAAATGTTGAGTACTCGTACATCGGCTAAAAACCAGCCAAAAGAAAGAGTTCAACAGAAGGCCGAGACCAAATGAGCTATCCTTAAACAGGCTCGTTCCACTCCAAGGCATTTGAGAAGCTTGGGATGAACCAAAATGGAGTCTCCGACCATGTCTAGCGAGTGTTGGTGTGGAAACCAACAGTTGCGTCACCATTCAGACTAAAGCGGCAAAGTTCAGGACACGACATTTACTCGTAGCCAATTTCTTGGTGTGATGTGTAAACATAAACATAGTTCCTTCTCGTCAAATGTCCTGGCGGATCATTTGCATCGCCTACTGCAATGATAATCGGATAGTTCACACCAAGGAAAAGAGAATATGATCCAAGGTCAGTAACCCTTTTCCAACGGTTAGCTGCAGTTAACTGGCTTGTGTCCATCGAGAACACCATGCACTCAAATCCAGAAGGATAGGTGCGAATGGTGCGACCATAGTGAACAACACTAGTATCATCAGCAATTGCATTGCCTGAGACACCATATGTATAGACCAGAAGAAGTCTTGAACCACCGATAGATCTTGCTAACCACCACCTACCAGGATCATTCTCCTCATCATCCTCAACAAACCCATGTGTCGGTACAGCACATCGCATGGCGATAGGATAAGGATAGGACCTTCAAAGGGAAAGGAAATGTAACATGTAAATAATATTGATATTGATCTAAGATTGTAGAAGTTGATATACAGTACTATTTTCAAAAATCTTGATTATTCTTAAGATGTTTGATTGCGTAAAAAATGCCAACCTAGGGAGATGCTATGGAAATTCTAATTCTTATCAAAATGGGGATATGCTATGGAAATTCTCCTAGAGACACGGTTTGATTCATGGGATCAAATGAAATAGGAAATAATCCTATAGGATCTTGAATGTAAAGTTCATAGGGAAAAAAGCAAGGTTGGATCCTACAAGATTTTGGTGTCTTATATACCAAAGGAAAACCAACAAGGATTATTTCTAGGAGGTTTAATATCTTATCTTATCTTATCTTACCACTATGTAGTGTATGAATAACTTTGATTATTCACTATTGGATCAGGACTTGCGAATCCCAACAGTGCCAGCAGTTGGATCTTCTTTTCCATTCTAGCATCTACTTGAAGATTCTATTGATAGTCTTTAGCACAATGAACACTATGCACAATCCTCAAAACACACTTCTCCATCATTCTAGAATCTTCTCCTTCATTTCTCAAGACCATGTTAACAAAATTTACAAGTACTAGTACCTAATAAACATCGACTTTTACATGATAGAAAATTCAAGAACTAAATATGCGCCCATACTTTATAGATGTTGATCAAATTTCTAATTTTTTGAGCTTTACCTAGTATTATAATTCTATATAGTTATGATATGTCATATGTCTAGTATTTGAGTCTCACGTAAATACTACTAGTAGATACCATATTTTCCACGGATGTACTAGTACTAGGAGACAAGGCAATACTATCAGCAGAACTCAATCCTATGAATCAAATTACTCATATGTAAGAAAACTTAGTAAGGATTGCATTCCTCTAAAATTCCTAGGGAATTCGTAGAAATCAAAGAGGCTAAAATTCCTATGAAATTCCTACTAACAAAAGAAACTTCAGAAAAAATAACTTACATTGATTCAGGAATAATATCTGGGTCTCATATAAGTACTTACTACTACGTAGTAGATACCATATTTTCCATGGGATGTACTAGGATACGAAGTAATACTATCAGCAGAACTCAATCATATGAAACAAACTACTTATATGTAAGAAAACCTCCTAAAGATTGCATCCCTCTAAAATTCCTAGGGAATTCCTTTGAATCAAAGAAACTAAAATTTTAATGGAATTCCTACTAACCAATGAAAGTTTAAAAAAATAGCTTGCATCGATTCAGGAACAAAGCTAATAAAATATGTAGGGAGGACAATTTACCAAGTTCCAGAGATTTCCATGCATAAACACAGCCGTTCTCGATCACGGCGAACACGTGATCGTGTTGGATAATAGCATCGCAGTATCTGAATTAGTCCTGGAACTCGTTCACACAAACTGACCATCCATGACTATCATTCCCGTTGATGACAACAATCTTGAATTTGAAAATGGCGACTAGAGAGAAATCTTTGTATCCCCCAGCAGCTATCAGAACTTGGCAAATGACTATCTTCTGCAGTTTAGTACATCGATGATATGTCCATTTTGCATCACTATTCTATATCATAATTTACTGTTATTCATTGATATATTTCATATTAAGAGATGATAATTATGTTATTTCATCTATTTTTGCATGGTTGATGACTTTTGGAGAATGGACCGCTGAAGTCAGGATTCTGATGGAAAAGGCACTGTTTGGAGGTGAAATTCGCGAAGATCAGAATATCCCGGAAAATATATGCAAAATCCTATTTTTCCAGAAGACGAAGGAAGCCAGAAGGGGGAGCGGAGATGTGCCATAGGGGGCCCACACCACTCCCTGGCGCGGGACACCCTTGGCCATGCCACCAGGTGGTGTGGCCACCCTGGACCACCTCTGGCTCTGCTCTTTGGCGTATATAATCCTCCCAAAACCCTAAGACTCGGGGAGCAACCACATAAAGGTTCTGCCGCCTCTACGGGGCGGAAACTACAGAGAGAGAAAGAGCTCTCCAGCAGGCCGAAATCTGCCGGGGAAATTCCTTCCCGGAGAGGGGAGATCGTCGCCATCAACACCGCCATCAATCTGGACTTCATCGAGATCATCATCATCATCTCCACCAGCACCATCATCACCACACCATTCCACTGTAACAATTGGGTTGAATCTTGCATAGTTCTTAGGGGAACTTTCCCGATATTGATTACTTGTTGTAGTTGATGCTATTGAGTGGAACCATTGAATTATTGTTATGTTTAGATTGTTACTTATCATTATTTCATTTCTGATCTAGATCCATATGATGTCTTGTGAGTAGTTCGTTTTGTTCTTGATGACATGGGAGAAATCATGTTGTTAGTAGTGGAATTGCGTTGAGAAAGATTCAATAGTTTGATATTTAAGTTGTGGTGTTATTCTTCTAGTGGTGTCATATGAACGTTGACTACATGTTACTTCACCTTTGTGTGCCTAGGGGAATGTATTGTGTATTTGGCTACTAATCGTAGGGGTTGTCGGAGTGACAGAAACCTGAACCCTCGTTAGGAAACCTTTGCACAAGGGAGTGTAGGATCTCAAAGTTTAAGGTTGTGGTTAGCTTTTTATCTTAATTACTTTCTTGTAGTTGCGAATGCTTGCAAGGGGTATAATCACAAGTATGTATTAGTCCTAGGAAGGTCAATACATTATCATAGGTTCACCCACACAACATTTATCCAACTAGAGAAGATTAATCAACTATATGAAGCAAAAGCACTTGATGATATTCCCATGTGTCCTCGAGAACATTTGGTCATCTTAAGTAATACAACCGGCTTGTCCTTTGCTAAAGAAAGGATTGGGCCACTTGCTCCATTTATTATTATTGTCTTTTATTTACTCGCACTTTATTTATCTACATTATCAAAAAACCCTAAAAATTTGTTTGCTAAGTATTTACAGAGAATTCCTGCTGCAAGCCACTCGTCAACACCTTATGCTCCTTGTTGGGTTCGACACTCTTACTTGTTGAAAATACTGCGATACAGCCCCTATACTCGTGGGTCATCAAGACTATTTTCTGGCGCCATTGCCGGGGAGTGAAGCGCTATTGAAGAGTGGAACTAGTAAAGGAAACTTCTACTGTGAGTATTGTTTATTTTTGTTAGTTACTTTATTTCAATATGGATAATTCACTTAGTTTCTTATTTCATAATGCTACAACCACTGCTAAGGTAGTAGATGAACCACCACCTGCCGAAAATGATACTTTTAAGATACCTACAAGAATTATTGATCGTGTTATGGATAACTACTATTTTGGGGATGGAACTGTCCATCCCGGTGATCATTTGCGCTTTATACACGAATTATGCGGGTTGTTCAAGTGTGCAGGTATTACAACAGATCAAGTCAAGAAGAAGTTTTTCTCATTATCACTGAGAGCAAGAGTTGAGGAATGGTACAAGCTGCTGCAGAATGGTCAATATCTAGAATGGGAGGAAGTAGTACCTCTCTTTTATTCAAAATTTTATCCTCCTAGTGAGATTCATAAAGATCGGAATCAAATATAAAACTTTTGGCCTCGTGATGGAGAGAGTACAGCTCAACCTTGGGGGAGATTGAAGGTACTAATGCTCAAATGTCCTATTCATGAGCTCCCCAACAATATTATTATCAATAACTTTTGTGCAAGGCTTTCTCTTCATAATAAGGATCTATTGGATGCTTCCTGTGCTAGATCATTTACACGCATGGAAGAAGAAGCTAAATGGGATCTTCTAGACCGTATTCAAGACAACGCTGAAGCATGGGAGAATGATAAAGGAAGAAAGTCAAGTATAAATTATGATTATGAATGCATTAAATCTTTTGTGGGAACTGCTGACTTTCATAATATTAGTAATGCTTATGGTCTTGATTCTCAAAGTATTGCAAATTATTTTAAGGCTTTTGCTTCTTAAATTAAAATTCCTAAAAATAAATGGAATAAGTATCATGAGCCATATAAAGATATTGCTAATTGTGTTCCTGCAAGAGATACTGAAGTTTATACTGCTAATCATATTTTACATGAAACTTACATTGAAAGAATGCCTTTCCTAGTCAAGGTAAAGGAACATTCTATGATAGCTAGTATGGTTAATGAAAGTACAAATAAAGCTGTTGAACCTAATGAACAAATAGCTGTTGAACCTATAATAGCAAATGTGAAAGACTTTGTCACTAAATATGTAGAAGATGGACACACTATCCTCTGTAAGGATACTTCTAATATTGTTTCACAAAGTAGAGTTAGGAGAGCTATTGTCCCTGTTTTTTCTGTTAGAATAAGTGATCATTGCTACAATGGTTCATGTGATAGCTATATCGTTAAATTTATGCATGATACTGAAAGTTACTATGAGAGAGGGAAATTGTTCTTATGCATCTCAATAATATTAAGTTTCCTCGCTTTATGCTGAAAGTCTTTATGTTGCACTTGTTTTGCCTTCCTATGCTAGCAGCCTCTGGTTTCAACAATTTATTTTCTTACAAAATTCCCTTGCAAAGGAAGTGGGTTAGACTTAAACATGTGTATTTTTGCTTCTTGATACTCTATTTTACTTCAATTCATATTCTTATGTGAGCATCATTGAAATTACCATGCCCATCTTAATGGCTATAAAGAAAGAGCTTTCTGGGAGACAACCCAATATATTTTTGCTTTCAGTTTGTTTTTGTTTATTTGAGTCTTGGAAGTTATTGGTCTGTAATAACCTCTCATTATCCTCTTGTTTGGTTTTATGTCAATATCAGCCTCTAATGAGAGAGAAGTAATATTTTGGGAAGTTGTTGTCCCAAAACAAATTTTTGTGCTTCACTATAAAAAATCATTAAAAATCCCAGAATGTCGTACTGATCTGTAAATTTTTGTGTGCATGCCCCAGGTTATTATTTAACTTTCGTTAGTTTTGCACTTTTTGATTTGAGCAACATAAGAGTTTTGAAAAAATTGACCTTTACCTGCTGGTCTATTTTGACAGATTTTTGCCACTCTTGCATTTGCCTCTTAAATCGATTTCCTTTTTGAATTCTTGTTTGGGCTTACGGAAGGAGTTGCTATAGTATCTTATGTTTTGATGGATTTCAGTTGAAATTGAACTTAAAAGGTTTATTACCTTGCATACACTAATGTTGCTATGAGAATTGTGTGAAGTTTTGTGTGAAAGAAATTTCCAGGTTGTAGGAGAAAATGGTGTAATAAGATGGTGAATGGTTAAAAGACTCAACCAATATGTTTATGAGATGAAGATATTGATGTTATTCAAGTGGTGACTCCAATTTTTTTTATCAAATACAAAATTCAGAGACCTGCAGAGTCCGTTTTCGAATAGGTAACAGTTCTAGTAAGAGAAGGTTCACGAAAAATCTATCAATTTATATTTTTGCAGTTTTTATCTAACATGGAAAGCAATGAGTATAAATATGGACCGAAACGGAGCCCGGGTGGCTCACACCACCCCGTGGCACGAGCCCACCTGGCCACGCCACCAGGGGTGTGGCCACCCCGGAGCCCGTCTCCGACCCGTTTTCTCCTAGTACTTTCCTTTTGTTGTTAAACTTCATAATATATAATCCCTCAGATCTCCCGAGGTTGGTATATCGTGTTCTCATCGTATTTTCGTTTCGATCTATTTCTGTCAGGAACTATTCTTAAAGTTTAGAAGCACAATGGTCTCCGCCAGTGATAAGGGCAAGGAGCCTATGGAAGATGATCTCCAAGACCATGAGCAGGAGGAGGATATCAAGAGTGAAGTTGAAGAGGAGGCAAAGGAAGACCAGCATCTGCACACCAGCACCACCATTGCAAGCATTGGAGTGGTGGCAAATCTTGCTAGGTTCAAAAGGACTGCACGAATGTCCACTGGAGGGAAGGATCCGCGTCATTTCTTGGCTTCACGGTCACCTCCTCCACGCACCAAGAACCCCTTCCATACCCTTATCCATGAGCAGCAATTCTAGAATATGCCTAAGGAAAAACTACCCTCCAATTGGGATATGCCTCGTTCTAACCATGCAGGAAAAGAAGACTTCAAGGATGAAGAGTGGGGAAAGAATCGCAAGAGCTAGGATTCACAGCCCGACATGATCATGAACCGCATTGAGCAAAATTCAGAGTTGATTCGTACTGTCACCTTCGAGATTGAGGATTTGAGGGAATTGATTGAAAAGCTCATCGAGAGAACACCAGCACCACCGAAGGAGTAATTCGTCATCAGGTTTTGGCATCCCCTTGGTTTGTTCCAAGCTTGGGGAAGTGCCGTGGTATCACATCTTTTATCTTTTATATTTTATCTTTTTACCTTTTCAGTAGAGTCATATCATGAATAGATAATTTATCATATAGGATGGTTTGCATCGTGGAAGTATCTCTCCTCTAGTTAGATATCTATGTATCCCTTGGTGTGAGTTGCCGTTATGGAATATTAATGAGACGTTCTATCATTTACTTTTTGCACATCTTATATTAGTTTGCAATTTCTGTTATATGATTGATCTTGTTGTTAGTATTGGTATCACTTTGGGATCATTAGGTAAATTTAGTTGGTTTTGTCAAACTTGACTCTGGTCAGTAGCAACACTATGTGAGAATTGAATGAAAAAGATAAAAGTACTCTTAAGAAATATAATTTCATCATCTTTCTTTCTTGATTGGCTCATAAGCTTAGTATTCTCTAGTTAAGATCTTTGTGCTTCCAAGGAAGATTGCATGTTTGTTTTTATCACCTGTATGTTTGTTTGTTTCCTTCAACTCTTATGCTTTCTACCCTGCCTTGCTAGCCAAAAACCTGTACTGAGAGGGAATGCTTCTCGTGCATCCAATCCTTAAACCAAAACCTATGCCATTTGTGTCCACCATACCTAACTATTAGCAGTATTGCTATTCCAAGTAAATTCATGTTTTTATCTACTTCCAAATTAAACTTGTTATGTGAAAATTAGTGATTAAAGCTCTCACGAACTTGATGGCACACTTTACTTTCTTGCACTTAATAAACTTGAACCATTGTGCCCATCTATGTTGCGTATATGCTTGCGTTTTGTAAGTTGTGAATTAGCAGAACCATGTTACCATGGGGAACACTTTCAGCATTGCACTTTATTTAGTTGATATCATGTTCTTTTTCTTATGGATCCCGGAGGTGTGAAATGAAAGGGGAGCTTGTAAGGCTCATGGAGTTCGTATATGTGTTAGAGAAATGCCTGGGCGGCTGGTCTAAGCCATGCCTAATCATGGTGGAAACCTGCAGCATAACCATAGTGAGCAATCTGTGAAGCATCCTCAATTAAAAACCCTATGAAATTTGGAAATAAAAAATCTATGCAAATAGGAAATAAAAGTATCGCTGAGATGCTCATTGTCTGCTTGCCTTGTCATTTTGATATGGGAAAGCTTCCATATCATCGGGCAAGGGGTACCCCGTTGGCGGTTCTCTATGATACACATGTACTTACAATGACAAGAACTTACCTGTGACTAAAGTTGAGTAGCATGAGGAATGGTACTCGTAAGTAAGGGACATGAGATTTTCATCTTATAACTGGTCAAGCATATCCTCATATTTGATCACTTTAACCTTAATCACCTAAAGATGCTTATGATAGGGGTAATGAGAGCTGAAAGCTAATAAGTACCATAATTTTTGGGAGATATTTATGAAACTTGAAAACCCTACTTCCCTCTGCGAAGGGCCTATCTTTTACTTTTTAGTTGAGTCAGTAAACCTATTCCTTTCTATCTCAAGCAAGTATTTTGAGTTGTTGTGTTTCATTCATTCATATGATGATTTATTCAATCATGTTTCTTATGTTCCTTGTTTTGCACACTTCTCTTATCTTAGTGAATATTACTTTGAAAGCTTTCATTGAAAACCCCATTATGTTTGAACTCCTGCAAATTGGTAACCGTTCTTTGACCAAGAACAAAGTTTGCCATTACCAATTATGATTTACTTTGTGTATCTTTATTGTGTTTCATTTACTTATTACAAGTTAAGTTATATAATAGTGAGTTGCCTTCTATTATGATTTGTGTATTGGTGAATGTGATGCTTCTTGTCCGTATTCTTTTTATCAACACTTCACTCCATAAACCTGAGGTCATGTTTATTGAGCTCAGTTTTCGCTTGGGGACAAGCGAAGTCTAAGCTTGGGGGGAGTTGATACGTCCATTTTGCATCACTATTCTATATCATAAGTTACTATTATTCATTGATATATTTCATATTAAGAGATGATACTTATGTTATTTCATCTGTTTTTGCATGGTTGATAACTTTTGGAGGATGGACCGCTGAAGTCGGGATTCTGATGGACAAGGCACTGTTTGGAGGCAAAATTCGCAGAGATCAGAAAATCCCGGAAAATATATGGAAAATCCTATTTTTCTAGAAGACGAAGGAAGCCAGAAGGGGGAGCGGAGATGGGTCACAGGGGGCCCACACCACCCCCTGGCACAGGCCACCCTTGGCCACACCACCAGGTGGTGTGGACACCCTGGCCCACCTCTGGCTCTGCTCTTTGGCGTATATAATCCTCCCGAAACCCTAAGACTCGGGGAGCGACCATAGAAAGGTTTCGCCGCCTCTACGGGGCGGAAACTACAGAGAGAGAAAGAGCTCTCCAATAGGCAGAAATCTGCCAGGGAAATTCCTCCCCGGAGAGGGGAGATCATCACCATCAACACCGTCATCAAGCTGGACTTCATCGGGACCATCATCATCATCTCCACTAGGACCATCATCACCACTCCATACCGCTGTAACAATTGGGTTGAATCTTGCATAGTTCTTAGGGGAAACTTTCCTGATATTGATTACTTGTTGTAGTTGATGCTATTGACTAGAACCGTTGAATTATTGTTATGTTCAGATTGTTACTTATCATTATTTCATCTCTGATCTTGATCCATATGATGTCTCGTGAGTAGTTCGTTTTGTTCTTGAGGACATGGGAGAAGTCATGTTGTTAGTAGTGGAATTGTGTTGAGAAAGATTCAATAGTTCGATATTTAAGTTGTGGTGTTATTCTTCTAGTGGTGTCATGTGAACGTCAACTACATGATATTTCACCTTTATGGGCCTAGGGGAATGCATTGTGTATTTGGCTACTAATCGTAGGGGTTGCCGGAGTGACATAAACCTGAACCCCTGTTAGGACACATTTGCACAAGGGAGTGTAGGATCTCGAAGTTTAAAGTTGTGGTTAGGTTTTTATCTTAATTACATTCTTGTAGTTGCGGATGCTTTCAAGAGGTATAATCACAAGTATGTATTAGTCGTAGGAAGGTCAGTACATTAGCACAGGTTCACCCACACAACACTTATCCAACTAGAGAAGATTAATCAACTATATGAAGCAAAAGCACTTGATGATATTCCCATGTGTCCTCAAGAACGTTTGGTCATCTTAAGTAATACAACCGGTTTGTCCTTTGCTAAAGAAAGGATTGGGCCACTTGCTGCATTTATTATTATTGTCTTTTATTTACTCGCAATTTATTTATCTGCATTATCAAAAACCCCTAAATATCTATTTGCTAAGTATTTACAGAGAATTCTTGCTCCAAGCCACTCGTCAATACCTTCTGCTCCTTGTTGGGTTCGACACTCTTACTTATCAAAAATACTGTGATACACCCCCTATACTTGTGGGTCATCAGTCGACCTTCATCAGCATCATCCTAAAATGTAAGTGTTGAACCTTCGGTCGGTTTAAACCCCGACACTTGCGGAATAACAATCTTGCGGCGAGTGTACACGTTGACAAGGTCCAACATGAAATCAGGCCCAACTGTGACGATCCAATCTCCATTACCGCCTGCTCGCTGCTCATCAAAACCATTTGGCATCACAGCATCGGGGGAGACCCTATCCAGCAGCGTCAGCTTGCATGGGCTGCCTGCCACTTCGAAGCAGTCTTTGGATTCCCACCGTCTCACCATCGGGTGAGAATGAAGAACACATGGGAGGCCAAACGGATGAGAAGAAGGCGTAGTTCCGCTCTCTTTTGTTGATTGAAGAATATGTTTGGACGAACCGACGAGGCTTGCGGCGCTGGTGGCATCGCAATGGTTGATGAGTACTTGAAGAGGGCCTTCGGTGAACACCTTCTGAAACTACTCAGGATCTTTACAGACCTTGCTCGATCTCACCATGGAAAGAGCCTACGAATGGTGTTTTGGGGGCTTTCTTTAGGGTGGGGTGGGGTGGAGGAGGGAGGGAAGATTGTTGGTGAGAGCTGGCGGCTGGGGTGCGATGGAGAAGACAAAGGCTGATGGTGCGTAGTACTAGTACTCTACTACTAGTAGTACTGTAGAAGGTGAGCGAGTGGGGGGTGGGGCTCCAATTGAGGCTAGTTGCACAAACCTCCAACAATTAGAGACATAGTTGCAAAGAGCTCCAACTATTGAGCCCAGGTATGTAAGAAATAATGCTAAGAGGGCTAATCGATAATTTTGTGCTATGTGCAGCATTTGTAGCCAAAAGTAATTGTAGGACAGTAGTTTCTTGCAACTAGACTATCCTGATTATCTGGAGTTCCCTGCAATTTCGAATCCAATTGTTGGAGGTTTGTGCAATTTCCACCCTCCTCGTGTTCTGAGGAAGCTCTATGACCCTATGTTCAAAAAAATGATCGAAGACAAACAAAAAAAGAAAGACCATCTCTCAGGGCTTGGTTGATTTGAAGGATTCTCAAAACATAAGAAGAGGAAACTACAGGAATTTGGATCAAGTATGTGTTTGAATCACGGGGAAAACAAAGCAATTATACCATGAGGTTGGAGTGGACGGAAATTTTCCTAAAAATAGAGGGCAAAGGAATACTTTGAAGGAATCTCAATTCCCGTGTTTTTCCTATTCCTATATTTTTCCTATCCTGCGTTCCAAACAGGACATAATTCCTACATATTGGAATCCTATGAATCAAACAAAACAGCGTAGGATTATTTCCTAAGGGACAAGATCCTTCACAAAACCTTTGAATTTTCTTTGAATCAAAGAAGTAATAAAAAAAGGTTTCCTATCTCAGGAAAAAAAGGAACTCCACCTCTTGGAGAAAAAAAGGAACTCCACCTCTTGGACAATGCATTGTGACGAGAGTAGCTACTAAAGTCTATGTCTAGTACTAGTTGTAGGGCCCAATCGTAGCATGTTATTTACAAGTACTACTACTAGTACAGTACAGTATCAGTCTTTGCAGGTGCCTCGAAGGAAACAAAATAAAGCTCTGCAGTTAATAAATGACCATGGCAATTTCCAAGATACACAATCATTTGCTTGTTCATTTTGATCTGGGCGACATCCAAAGGATAGAGGAGTACTAGCCGCTTCGTGTCTTGAGCCATCGAGCTGGAGTAGAAATTTGGATATCTAAAAACCTGAATTGTCCTATCAAACCAATGTTTGTTGCATGCAGCTTGACCAAATAGAGTTACTTCACTACTGTACTGCACTTCCGAAAAACTAGGGAGTACAAGAAGTACTAGTACACTAATGTTACAGAGAGAGTTTTTTTTGAACGGACACAGAGAGTTTCATATTCATCTTGTAGCGCCAAAAACAGAAGTTGTGCCAATATAGTACTGTAGTAGTCACGTCTAGGTTGTCTTACAGGGGAAAAAATAGTACGATGAGCAACAAGATCTCTCTATTTTTATAGTCCTATTTGCGTATACTAGTAGTACTACTACGTACCCATGAATGGCATGACCGTGTGCTCCACTAGTGCGCCTCCGCATGTAGGCTAATCCAGTATGGAGTAGATCGACATCGCATGGTCAAGTGATTATTATGCATTGGTCTATACTCTAGTCGTGGGCACGTGCCATAGCAGTAAAAAAATTGTGAAAAATAGATTACTCATAAATAATTACTCCCTCTATCTTAAAATAGTAGTTACTGACTTGGCTTTATCTAGATACACATGTATTTCGACGCATTTTAGTACTTAGATGTTCCCTCATTTCCAAATTAGAAAGCATACTAGGTTTTGTCGAAGTCAATATTTATAAAGTTTGACCAACTATATGTACAAACATACTAACTTACATAATGTCAAATGCATATAATATGAAAACATGGTTCGTGATGATTCTGATAACATTGAGTTGATGTCGTAGATGTCCATATTATTTTCTAGATATTTAGGCTAAATTTCAGGACAGCCTACCATGCACGCTAGACTCACATCGATGCGTCGTCTACACCAGCGCAATTTCGACGGCAATCTTGGTTCAAGAGTTGAATTAAGTCGAATTGACAAGTTTGGGCATAAAATTCCGTAATCACTGAGTTAGATGACTAAAATCAAAGCACCGTAAGAACGGTTAGTGTGTTTATCTCTGGTCCATGTCATAGAAGTGAACAATTACATAAAATTCGTACTAAACCCCTAAAAAATACTCCATAATAACGTTAGCAGCAAACTTAGTTTAGATCCAAAATGCATCCTTCCTAGTACCAAAAGAGAACCTACATGCGACTACTACTAGTAAACTGGAGTAGTAAAATAGTACTACTAGTAGTACTATTTACCTGCTAATACACCATTACAGTCTTGATCATCAGCCATAGTTTAAGATCATTTTTTCCTGTCGATGCAAATCTAGAAAGATACATGGGTGGACTGTCCAACCTTCATCAGGAACCGTGGCGGCACCCCGAGGTACGTCCTGAGCTTGTCGGATGGGAAGTTGGCCAGCGACGAGCTTCTCGTTAGCTCGATTACCACATTAAGCCTCTCGACCATCGACAAGTCCGCCGACCCCGGTGGGCCATGGGCCCACCGTTTCACCATATACCGCGGCCATAAGCACTTGTCCTGCCTGATGCACACCAAGGACACGATAGCGGCCGAGCCGAGCATGCTGATGGTCAGGCCGAACATGGCACCGTCATCCCCGCAAAGGAAGCGCGTAAATCCCCTCGTGCTTGTTGGTGGTGGAGTCGGGATGAGGCAAAAGAAGGCATTGTCATAGATGGCCCTAGTTACTATGACCCTGTAGGCCTCCTTCATGTGGGGAAGGAGCCCTGCCGGGGAGGCAATGAAATCACAGGTGGAATCAATGCAGGAGCACGGGTCATGCGAGCACGCAATCTTGTGCTCGTCGAGCTTGTCGAAGGCGACCAAGCTAAAGCAGCCATCGTAGGGGCACTCAATCATCGCCTCAGACTGGACGGCGTGCATAACAGCCGGCTCACGGTCGAATCCACCGACGCGGTACATGAACTTGTGGGAGTGGTTACAGAGGGAAGTTCGGCTTGCCGACGTAGTGCCCGTCGGCCATAAACCCGGGTTGGGTGGGTATACTGAAGAGTATACTGATTGAGTTTCATACTATATTGTTACGATTGTACAGGAATACGCTAGGCATGGGCACACCGGCGGCAGCTGCACTTGGCCACTTTTTTCTTAGACAGTGTCCACACGCGGTACATGCTTCGTCAAAACAAAAAGGCTGCAGAAAGTTGATAGGTGAGTAATAAAGCAGGTGTTACGCTGTACTATACCAGACAGTACAGTACAGACTGAGGGAGAGACCGACGCAAGAAGATTCAGGTGAGTGAGAGGCAAGAAGATCTACTCCTGGAGAGAGACGAAAAGCCTGCAGCCTACTGCAGGGTGTACAGTGCTGCAGGGAAGAGACCAAGTACTGCATGCATGTCTTCGACACCAAACTGTAATTTATATTTTTTGGTCTGATCAAATTTAAATGGCCTTAATAATCCCAAACAGAGGGATTACTAGTAATAGTAGTAGTACTACATCTTAGAACAAATCATACAAACTAATACTGCATTCATTAGTGGTACTTTTTTTGAGAAATTATAATTAGTAGTAGTACTTAGATATGTGAAAAACCAATTCAAGTTACTACTCCAATAGAGAGTACAATCACTCTATTTTATGGATTCTTGTTTACTATACATACTACTAGTAAAAGCTAGAATGTAGATTGTTTCATAACAAATTTTGGCTCTACAATATCTAGCATACGCACAAACCTCAAAAGACACTTCATTACTTAGTTTCAGGGATCTTGTGCTAAATGCATGGACTTGGATATAATTTTCATTTTTATGAGGTCCTTGATGTAACTTGTACTTCCACCGACCGCGTGTTAACTAATAAAGCACCTCGCTCCTACGGGACCTACCACAATTAAAAAATAATTACACTGCCCCAATTATCAGACAAAGTGGAACATGGTTCCTTATAATTCCAAAGTTTTTATAAATAGGATGTTTCAAGCTTCCCAACTAACTTTGCACACTTTAGTGACTTTTTGCCGATTTATACATTTGCTACACAAGTAAGGGCAATTGATTGCTATTGAACTAAATGTATTTTTAGAGGTAGATGGGTAATGTAGTAAACAATGTCGTTGGTCTTAGTTTCCAACTATCACGAAATAACATTTAATTCTCAATTTTTCGAGTGATGACGAGATTGTTCTTTTACGTAAAGAAACTCCGAAGAATAAGGATCTGAATACCACAAGACAAGTTTTCAGACATAAAGAGTGGACCAACATGTTGTGCTGACGATACCCATGTTTTATGAGCTTTCAAACTTCCAAGCTAACTCCGCCAACTTGAATGACTTTATGCCAATTATTTATCGAATTTAGGTCAAAATTGAACTACAAGTAAATTTTAGGTTACTTTGAAAGTTTTATGAAAAATCTTCTGGAGGTACCTATTCAGGAGACAATTAATATATCATAAACCACCAAGAGTTTTGACGACACGTTCAACATCATGCTAAGAGTTTGCATCTTGACAGTTTAACAAAATTAGGTCAAACTTGAGCTACAAGTAACCGCGAAAGATCTCTCTTGAATTAAATGTTTGTCAATATTTGAATGACTTCCTAGCTAACTCTACCCATTTGGATGACTTTATGCCGATTTATCGAAATTAGGTCAAATTTGAAACTACAAGTAAATTGGATGTGTGTGTATCAGTGTAGATTATTGTGGTTTTGGAAAAGAACACATGCAATGATGCCACTCCACCATGTGGTGTCCAACCATGTGGAGGAACCCTAGCAGCATGTCGGGATTCAACTTTAGCATGCATTCTACCACCAGTTCGAAAGATGTTGCATCACCACACCGACTTGGATGTGTGTGTGTAAGTGTGCATCATTGTGGTTTTTGAAAAAAAAACACATGCAATGATGCCACTCCAGCATGTAGTATCCAACCATGTCCAGGAACCCCAGCAGCATGCTGGGATTCAACTGCAACATGCATTCGACCACTGGATGTGAAAGATGTTGCATCACCACACCCACTTTGATGTGTGTGTGTGTGTCAACGTGCCTCATTGTGGTTTTGGAAAAGGACACATGCAATCATGACACTCTAGCATGTGGTGTCCAACCATATCCAGGAACCCTAGCAGCATGCTGGGATTCAACTATAACATACATTCTACCACCTGTTTTAAAGATGTTGCATCACCAAACCCACTTGGATGTCTGTGTGTCAGAGTGCATCATTATGGTTTTGAAAAATAACACACCCAATGATGCCACTCTAGCATGTGGTGTCCAACCATGTCTAGGAACCCTAGCAGTATGCTAGGCTTCAATTGCAGCATGCATTCTACCACCAATTTAAAAGAAGCTGTATCACCACACCCACATGGATGTGTGTGCGTATCAGTGTGCATCATTGTGGTTTTGGAAAAGAACACATGCAATGATGCCACTCCAGCATGTGGTGTCCAGCCATGTCCAGGAACCCTAGCAGCATGCTAGGATTCAATTGCAGCATGCATTCTACCACTAGTTTCAAAGATGCTGCATCCACATACACACTTCGATTTGTGTGTGTTAGTGTGCATCATTGTGGTTTTCGAAAAGAACACATGCAATGATGCCACTCCAGCATGTGGTGTCCAACCATGTCTAGGAAACCTAGTAGCATGCTGGGATTCAACTGTAGCATGCATTCTACCACCAGTTTGAAAGATGTTGCATCACCACACCCACTTGGATGTGTGTGTGTCAGTGTGCATCATTGTGGTTTTCGAAAAGAACACATGTAATGATGCCACTCCCGCATGTGGTGTCCAACCATGTCCAGGAACCCTAGCAGCATCATGGGATTCAACTGCATCATGCATCCTACCACAAGTTTGAAAGATGTTGCATCACAACACACACTTGGATGTGTGTGTGTGTTAGTGTGCATCATTGTGGTTTTTGAAACGAACACATGCAATGATGCCACTCCAGCATGTGGTGTCCAACCATGTCTAGGAACGCTAAAAGCATGTTGGGATTCAACTTTAGCATGCATTCTACCACCAGTTGGAAAGATGTTGCATCACCACAACCCCTTGGATGTGTGTGTGTGTCAGTGTGCATCATTATGGTTTCGGAAAAGAACATATTCAATGATGCCACTCCAGCATGTGGTGTCCAACCATGTCCAGGAACCCTAGCAGCATGTTGGGAATCAACTGCATCATGCATTCTACCACCAGTTTGAAAGATGCTGCATCACCACACCCACTTGGATGTGTGTGTGTGTGCCAGTCTCCATGATTGTGGTTTTGGAAAAGAACGCATGCAACAATGCCACTCCAGCATGTGGTGTCCAACCATGTCCACAAACCCTAGCAGCATCATGGGATTCAACTTCAGCATCACCACACCCACTTGGATGTGTGTGTGTAAGTGTGCATCATTGTGGTTTTAGAAAAGAACACATGCAATAATGCCACTCCAGCATATGGTGTCCAACCTTGTCCAGGATCCCTAGTAGCATGCTGGGATTCAAATTCATCATGCATTCTACCACCAGTTTGAAAGATGTTGCATCACCACACACACTTGGATGTGTGTTTGTGTTTGTGTGCATCAATGTGGTTTTTGAAAATAACACATGCAATGATGCCACGCCAGCATGTGGTGTCCAACCATCTCCAGGAACCTTAGCAGCATGCTAGGATTCAACTACAGCATGCATTCTACCACCAATTTGAAAGATTCTGGATCACCACAACCACTTGGATGTGTGTGTGTGTGTATCTGTGTGCATCATTGTGGTTTTGGAAAAGAACACATGCAATGATTCCACTCCAGCATGTGGTGTCCAACCATGTCTAGGAACCCTAGCAGTATGCTGGTATTCAACTGTAGCATGCATTCTACGACTAGTTTGAAAGATGCCACATCACCACACCCACTTGGATGTGTCTGTGTGTCAGTGTGCAACATTGTGGATTTGGAAAAGAACACATGTAATGATGCCACTCTATCATGTGGTGTCCAACCATGTCTAGGAACCCTAGTAGCATGCTGGGATTCAACTACAAGCATGTATTCTACCACCTGTTTGAAAGATGCTACATCACCACACTGACTTGGATGTGTGTGTGTCAATGTGCATCATTGTGGTTTTGGAAAAAAACACATGCAATTATGCCACTCCAGCATGTGGTGTCCAACCATGTCCAGGAACCCTAGGAGCATGCTGGGATTCAACTACAGCATGCATTCTAACACCAGTTTGAAAGATGTTGCATCCCCACACACACTTAGATGTGTGTGTGTGTGTGTGTTAGTGTGCATCATTGTGGTTTCTGAAAAGAACACATGCAATGATGCCACGCTAGCATGTGTTGTCCAACCATGTCTAGGAACCCTAGCAGCATGTTGGGATTCAACTTTAGCATGCATTCTACCACCAGTTGGAAAGATGTTGCATCACCACAACCCCTTGGATGTGTGTGTGTGTAATTGTGCATCATTGTGGTTTTGGAAAAGAACATATTCAATGATGCCACTCCAGCATGTGGTGTTCAACCATGTCCAGGAACCCTAGCAGCATGTTGGGAATCAACTGCATCATGCATTCTACCACCAGTTTGAAAGATGCTGCATCACCACACGCACTTGGATGTGTGTGTGTGTGTGCCAGTGTCCATGATTGTGGTTTTGTAAAAGAACACATGCAATGATGGCACTCTAGCATGTGGTGTCCAACCATGTCCACAAACCCTAGTAGCATCATGGGATTCAACTTCAGCATCACCACACCCACTTGGATGTGTGTGTGTAAGTGTGCATCATTGTGGTTTTAGAAAAGAACACATGCAATAATGCCACTCCAGCATATGGTGTCCAACCTTGTCCAGGATCCCTAGTAGCATGCTGGGATTCAAATTCATCATGCATTCTACCACCAGTTTGAAAGATGTTGCATCACCACACACACTTGGATGTGTGTTTGTGTTCGTGTGCATCAATGTGGTTTTTGAAAATAACACATGCAATGATGCCACGCCAGCATGTGGTGTCCAACCATCTCCAGGAACCTTAGCAGCATGCTAGGATTCAACTACGACATGCATTCTACCACCAATTTGAAAGATTCTGGATCACCACAACCACTTGGATGTGTGTGTGTGTATCTGTGTGTATCATTGTGGTTTTGGAAAAGAACACATGCAATGATGCCACTCCAGCATGTGGTGTCCAACCATGTCTAGGAACCCTAGCAGCATGCTGGGATTCAACTACAGCATGCATTCTACGACTAGTTTGAAAGATGCCACATCACCACACCCACTTGGATGTGTCTATGTGTCAGTGTGCAACATTGTGGATATGGAAAAGAACACATGTAATGATGCCACTCTAGCATCTGGTGTCCAACCATGTCCAGGAACCCTAGCAGCATCATGGGATTCAACTTCAGCATCACCACACCCACTTGGATGTGTGTATAAGTGTCCATCATTGTGGTTTTGGAAAAGAACACATGCAATAATGCCACTCTAGCATATGGTGTCCAAATATGTCCAGGAGCCCTAGAAGCTTGCTGGGATTCGACTACATCATGCATGATGCCACCAGTTTGAAAGATGTTACATCACCACACACACTTGGATATGTGTGTGTTAGTGTGCATCATTGTGGTTTTTCAAAAGAACACATGCAATGATGCCACGCCAGCATGTGGTGTCCAACCATGTCTAGGAACCCTAGCAGCATGAGAAGATTCAACTGGAGCATGCATTCTACCACCAGTTTGGAAGATGTTGCATCACCACACACACTTGGTTTACTGTGTGTGTCTGTGTTCATGATTGTGGTTTTCAAAAAGAACACATCCAATGATGCCACTCTAGCATGTGGTGTCCAACCATGTCCAGGAACCCTAGCAGCATTCTGGGATTCAACTACAGCATGCATTCTACCACCAATTTGAAAGATTCTGCATCACCACCCCCACTTGGATGTGTGTGTGTATCAGTGTGCATCATTGTGGTTTTGGAAAAGAACACATGCAATGATGCCACTCCAGCATGTGGTGTCCAACCATGTCTAGGAACCCTAGTAGCACGCTGGGATTCAACTGCAACATGCATTCTACCACCAGTTTGAAAGATGTTGCATCACCACACCCACTTGGATGTGTGTGTGTGTCAGTGTGCATCATTGTAGTTTTGGAAAAGAACACATCCAATGATGTCACTCCAGCATGTGGTGTCCAACCATGTCCAGGAACCCTAGAAGCATCATGGGATTGAACTGCATCATGCATCCTACCACAAGTTTGAAAGATGTTACATCACCACACACACTTGGATGTGTGTGTGTGTGTATTAGTGTGCATCATTATGGTTTTTGAAAAGAACACATGCAATGATGCCACTCTAGCATGTGATGTCCAACGATGTCTAGGAACCCTAGAAGCGTGTTGGGATTGAACTTTAGCATGCATTCTACCACCAGTTTGGTAGATGCTGCATCACCACAACCCCTTGGATGTGTGTGTGTGTGTCAGTGTGCATCATTGTGGTTTCGGAAAAGAACAGATTCAATGATGCCACTCTATCATGTGGTGGTCAACCATGTCCAGGAACACTAGCAGCATGTTGGGATTCAACTTCATCATGCATTCTACCACTAGTTTGAAATATGCTGCATCACCACACCCACTTGGATGTGTGTGTGTGTTAGTGTGCATCATTGTGGTTTTGGAAAAGAACGCAGGCAACAATGCCACTCTAGCATGTGGAGTCCAACCATGTCCACAAACCCTAGCAGCATCATGGGATTCAACTTTAGCATCACGACACCCACTTGGATGTGTGTGTGTTAGTGTGCATCATTGTGGTTTCTGAAAAGAACACATGCAATGATGCCACTCCAGAATGTCGTGTCCAACCATGTCTAGGAACCCTAGAAGCATGTTGGGATTCAACTTTAGCATGGATTCTACCACCAATTTGATAGATGCTGCATCACCACAACCCCTTGGATGTGTGTGTGTGTATGTGTGCATCATTGTGGTTTTAGAAAAGAACATATTCAAAGATGCCACTCTAGCATGTGGTGGCCAACCATGTCCAGGAAGCCTAGCAGCATGTTGGGATTTAACTGCATCATGCATTCTACCACCAGTTTGAAAGATGCTGCATCACCACACCCACTTGGATGTGTGTGTGTGTGTCAGTGTGCATCATTGTGGTTTTGGAAAAGGACGCATGCAACAATGCCACTCTAGCATGTGGTGTCCAACCATGTCCACAAATCCTAGCAGCATGTTGCAGGAATCTTTGTGGTTTTGGCAAATAATACATGCAATGATGGCACTCTAGCATGTGGTGTCCAACCATGTACAGGAACCCTAGCAGCATGCTGGGACTCAACTACATCATGCATTCTACCACCAATTTAAAAGATGCTGCATCACCACACCCACTTGGATATGTGTGTGCGTAAGTGTGCCTCATTGTGCTTTTGTAAAAGAACACATGCAATGATGGCACTCCAGCATGTGGTGTCCAACCATGTCCAGGAACCCTAGCAGCTTGTTGGGATTCAACTTCAGCATCACCACACCCACTTGGATGTGTGTGTGTAAGTGTGCATCATTGTGGTTTTGGAAAAGAACACATGCAATAATGCCACTCCATCATATGGTGTCCAACCTTGTCTAGGATCCCTAGTAGCATGCTGGGATTCAAATTCATCATGCATTCTACCACCAGTTTGAAAGATGTTGCATCACCACACACACTTGGATGTGTGTATGTGTTCGTGTGCATCAATGTGGTTTTCGAAAATAACACATGCAATGATGCAACGCCAGCATGTGGTGTGCAACCATCTCCAGGAACCTTAGCAGCATGCTGGGATTAAACTACAGCATGCATTCTACCGCCAATTTGAAAGATTCTGGATCACCACAACCACTTGAATGTGTGTGTGTGTATCAGTGTGCATCATTGTGGTTTTGGAAAAGAACACATGCAATGATGCCAATCCACCATGTGGTGTCCAACCATGTCTAGGAACCCTAGCAGCATGCTGGGATTCAACTACAGCATGCATTCTACGACCAGTTTGAGAGATGCCACATCACCACACCCACTTGGATGTGTCAGTGTGTCAGTGTGCATCATTGTGGATTTGGAAAAGAACACATGTAATGATGCCACTCTAGCATGTGGTGTCCAACCATGTCCAGGAACCCTAGCAGGATCATGGGATTCAACTTCAACATCACCACACCCACTTGGATGTGTGTATAAGTGTCCATCATTGTGGTTTTTGAAAAGAACACATGCAATAATGCCACTCTAGCATATGGTGTCCAAATATGTCCAGGAGCCCTAGCAGCATGCTGGGATTCAACTACATCATGCATGATGCCACTAGTTTAAAAGATGTTGCATCACCACACACTTGGATGTGTGTGTGTTAGTGTGCATCATTGTGGTTTTTGAAAAGAACACATGCAATGATGCCACGCCAGCATGTGGTGTCCAACCATGTCTAGGAAGCCTAGCAGCATGCGAAGATTCAACTGAAGCATGCATTCTACCGCCAGTTTGGAACATATTCAATGATGCCACTCCAGCATGTGGTGTCCAACCATACCCAGGAACCCTAGCAGCATGCTGGGATGCAACTACAGCATGCATTCTACCACCAATTTGAAAGAGTCTGCATCACCACACCCACTTGTATGTGTGTGTATCAGTGTGCATCATTGTGGTTTTAGAAAAGAACACATGCAATCATGCCACTCCAGAATGTGGTGTCCAACCATGTCTAGGAACCCTAGTAGCATGCTGGGATTTAACTACGTCATGCATCCTACCACAAGTTTGAAAGATGTTGCATCACCACACACACTTGGATGTGTGTGTGTTAGTGTGCATCATTGTGGTTTTTGAAAAGAACACATGCAATGATGCCACTCCAGCATGTGGTGTCCAACCATGTCTAGGAACCCTAGAAGCATGTTGGGATTCAACTTTAGCATGCATTCTACCACCAGTTTGATAGATGCTGCATCACCACAACCCCTTGGATGTGTGTGTGTGTCTGTGTGCATCATTGTGGTTTCGGAAAAGAACATATTCAAAGATGCCAATCTAGCATGTGGTGGCCAACCATGTCCAGGAATGCTAGCAGCATGTTGGGATTTAACTGCATCATGCATTCTACCACCAGTTTGAAAGATGTTGCATTACCACACCCACTTGGATGTGTGTGTGTGTGTCAGTGTGCATCATTGTGGTTTTGGAAAAGTACGCATGCAATAATGCCACTCCAGTATGTGGTGTCCAACCATGTCCACAAATCCTAGTAGCATGTTGCAGGAATCTTTGTGGTTTTGGCAAACAATACATGCAATTATGGCACTCTATCATGTGGTGTCCAACCATGTACAGGAACCCTAGCAGCATGTTGGGACTCAACTACATCATGCATTCTACCACCAATTTAAAAGATGTTGCATCATCACACCCACTTGGATATGTGTGTTTGTAAGTGTGCCTCATTCTGGTTTTGGAAAAGAACACATGCAATGATGCCACTCCAGCATGTGGTGTCCAACCATGTCTAGGAACACTAGCAGCTTGTTGGGATTAAACTACAACATGCATTTTACCACCTGTTCGAAAGATGTTGCATCACCAAATCCACTTGGATGTGTGTGTGTGTGTCAGAGTGCATCGTTGTGGTTTTGGAAAATAACACATTCAATGATGCCACTCCAGCATGTGGTGTCCAACCATGTCCAGGAACCCTAGCAGCATGCTAGGACTCAAATACAGCATGCATTCTACCACCAGTTTAAAAGATGTTGCATCACCACACCCACTTGGATGTGTGTGTATTAGTGTGCATCATTGTGGTTTTGGAAAAGAACACATGCAATGATGCCACTCCAGCATGTGGGGTCCAACTATGTCTAGGAATCCTAGCAGCATGCTAGGATTCAACTGCAGCATGCATTCTACAACCAGTTTGAAAGATGCTGCATCACCACACACTTGGTGTGTGTGTGTGTCAGTTTTCATCATTGTGGTTTTGGAGAAGAACACACGCAATGATGCCACTCCAGCATGTGGTGTCCAACCATGTCCAGCAACCCTAGTGGCATCATGCGATTCAACTTCAGCATGCATTCTACCACTATTTTGAAAGATGCTGCATCACCACACCCACTTGGATGTGTGTGTGTCCTTGTGCATCATTGTGGTTTTGGAAACAAACACATGCTATTTTTTCACTCAATAATGTGGCATCCAACCATGTCCAGGAACCCTAGTAACATGCTTGGATTCAACTACAGCATGCATTTTACCATCAGTTTGAAAGATGGTGCATCACCACACCCACATGGATGTGTGTTTTTGTGTGTGTTTCAGTGTGCATCATTGTGGTTCTGTAAAAGAACACATGCAATGATGCCACTCCAGCATGTGGTGTCCAACCATGTCCATGAACCCTAGCAGCATGGTGGGAATCAACTACAGCATGCGTTCTAACTCTAGTTTGAAAGATGCTGAATCACCACACCCACTTGGATGTGTGTGTGTCAGTATGCATCATTGTGGTTTTTAAAAAGAATACATGCAATAATGCCACTCTAGCATATGGTGTCCAACGATGTCTAGGAACCCTAGCAGCATGCTAGGATTCAATAGCAGCATGCATTCTACCACTAGTTTGAAATATGTTGCATCACCACACACAATTGGATGTGTGTGTGTGTCAGTGTGCATCATTCTGGTTTTGGAAAAGAAGACATGCAATGATGCCACTCCAGCATGTGGTGTCCAACCATGTCCAGGAACCCTAGCAGCATGCTGGGATTCAACTGTAGCATGCATTCTAGCAAGAGTTTAAAAGAGCTGCATGACAACACCCCTTGGATATGTGTGTGTGTGTTAGTGTGCATCATTGTGGTTTTTGAAAAAAACACATGCAATGATGCAAGTCGATCATGTGGTGTCTAACCATGTCTAGGAACCCTAGCAGCTTGATGGGATTCAACTTCAGCATGCATTCTACCACCAGTTTGTAAGATGTTGCATCACCACACCACTTGGATGTGTGTGTGTGTGTCAGTGTGCATGATTGTGGTTTTGGAAACGGACACATGCAATGATGCCACTCCATCATGTGGCATCCAACCATGTCCAGGAACCCTAGCAGCATGCTGGGATTCAACTGCAGCATGCATTTTACCACCAGTTTGAAAGATGTTGCATCACCACACCCACTTGGATGTGTGTGTGTGTGTGTTTCAGTGTGCATCATTGTGGTTTTGGAAATGAACACATGCACTCATGCCACTCCAGCATGTGGTGTCCAACCATGAAAATGAACCATAGCAGCTTGGTGGGAATCAACTACAGCATGTGTTCTAACACCAGTTTGAAAGATGCTGCATCACCACACCCACTTGGATGTGTGTGTGTCTCATTATGAATCATTGTGGTTTTTGAAAAGAACACATGCAATAATTACACTCCAGCATATGGTGTCCAATGATGTCTAGGAACCCTAGCAGCATGTTAGTATTCAATAGCAGCATGCATTCTACCACCAGTTTAAAAGATTCTACATCACCACACACACTTGGATGTGTGTGTGTGTGTGTTAGTGTGCATCATTGTGGTTTTGGAAAAGAAAACATGCATTGATGCCATGCCAGGATGTGGCATCCAACCATGTCCAGGATCCCTAGCAACATGTTGGGATTCAATTGTAGCATGCATTCTACCATCAGTTTGAAATATGTTGCACCACCACACCCACTTGGATGTGTGTGTGTGTCAGTGTGCATCATTGTGGATTTGGAAAAGAACGCATGCAATGATTCCACTCAAGAATGTGGCGTACAACCATGTCCAGGAATCCTAGTAGCATGTTGGGATTCAACTACAGCATGCATTCTACCACCACTTTGAAAGATTCTACATCACCACACCCACTTGGATGTGTGTGTGTGTCAGTGTGCATCATTGTGGTTTTGGAAAACAACACATGCAATGATGCCACTCCAGCATGTGGCATCCAACCATGTCCAGGAATCCTACCAGCATGCTGAGATTCAAGTACACCATGCATTCTACCACTAGTTTCAAAGATGTTGCATCACCACACCCCCTTGGATGTGTCTGTGTATGTCTGCGTTAATATGCATCATTGTGGTTTTGGAAAAGAACACATGCAATGATGCCACTCCAGCATGTGGTGTGCAACCATGACCATGAACCCTAGCAGCATGTTGGGATTCAACTACAGCATGCATTCTACCACTTGTTTTAAAGATGCTGCATCACCACACCCCCTTGGATGTGTGTGTGTTAGTGTGCATCATTGTGGTTTTGGAAAAGAACACATGCAATGTTGCCACTCTAGCATTTGGTGTCCAACCATGTCCAGGAATGAAAGCAGCATGTTGGGATTCAGCTGCAACATGCATTCTACCACCAGTTTGAAAAATGCTGCATCACCACACCCACTTCGATGTTTGTGTGTCAGTGTGCATCATTTCGGTTTTGGAAAAGAACACATGCAATAATTCCACTCCAGTAAATGGTGTCGAACCATATCCAGGAACCCTAGCAGCATGCTAGGATACAGGTGCAGCATGCATTCTACCACCATTTGAAAGATGCTGCATCACCACACACACTTGGATGTTGTGTGTGTTAGTGTGCATCATTATGGTTTTCAAAAAGAACAAATACAATGATGCCACGCCAGCATGTGGTGTCCAACCATGTCCAGGAACCCTAGCAGCATGCTAGGATTCAACTTCTGCATGCATTCTACCATCAGTTTGAAAGATGCGGCATCACCACACGTACTTGGATGTGTGTGTGTGTGTTAGTGTGCATCACTGTGGTTTTGGAAAAGAACACATGAAATGATGCCACTCCAACATGTGGTGCCCAACCATGTCTAGGAACCCTAGCAGCATGCTGGGATTCAACTGCAGCATGCATACTACCACCAGTTTTAAAGATGTTGCATCACCACACCCCCTTGGATGTGTGTGTGTTAGTGTGCATCATTGTGGTTTTGGAAAAGAACACATGCAATGATACCACTCTAGCATGTGGTCTCCAACCATGTCCAGGAACCCTAGTAGCATGTTGGGATTCAACTAGAGCATGCATTCTACCACTCGTTTGAAAGTTGTTGCATCACCACACCCCCTTGGATGTGTGTGTTAGTGTGCATCATTGTGGTTTTGGAAAAGAACACATGCAATGATGCCACTCTAGCATGTGGTGTCTAACCATGTCTAGGAATCCTAGCAGCATGTTGGGATTCAGCTCCAGCATGCACTCTACCACCAGTTTGAAAGATGGTGCATCACCACACCCACTTGGATGTCAGTGTGTCAGTGTGCATCATTGTGGTTTTGGAATAGAACACATGCAACAATTCCACTCCAGCATATGGTGTCCAGCCATGTCCAGGAACCCTAGCAGCATGCTGGGATTCAGCTACAGCATGCATTCTACCACCAGTTTGAAAGATGCTGCATCATGACACACACTTGGATGTTGTGTGTGTTAGTGTGCATCATTATGGTTTTGGAAAAGAACAACTTCAATGATGCCACGCCAGCATGTGGTGTCCAACCATGTCTAGGAACCCTAGCAGCATGCTGGGATTCAACTTCATCATGCATTCTACCATCAGTTTGAAAGATGCCACATCACCACACCCACTTGGATATTTGTGTGTGTGTAAGTGTGTATCATTGTGGTTTTGGAAAAGAACATATGTAATGATTCCACTCCAGCATGTGGTTTCCAACCATGTCTAGGAACCCTAGCAGCATGCTGGGATTCAACTGCAACATGCATTCTACCACCAGTTTGAAAGATGCTGCATCACCACACACACTTGGATGTGTGTGTGTGTTAGTGTGCATCACTGTGGTTTTGGAAAAGAACACATGAAATGATGTCACACTAGCATGTGGTGTCCAACCATGTCCAGGAACCCTAGCAGCATGCTAGGATTCAACTGTAGCATGCATTTTACCATCAGTTTGAAAGATGATGCATCACCACACCCACTTGGATGTGTGTGTGTTATTGTGCATCATTGTGGTTTTGGAAAAGAACACACGCAATGATGCCACTCCAACATGTGGTGTCCAACCATGTCCAGGAACCCTAGCAGCATGCTGGGATTCAATTACAGCATGCATTCTACCACTAGTTTGAAAGATGTTGCATCACCACACACCCTTGGATGTGTGTGTGTGTTAGTGTGCATCATTGTGGTTTTGGAAAAGAACACATGCAATGATGCCACTCTAGCATGTGGTGTCCAACCATGTGCAGGAACCCTAGTAGCATGTTGGGATTCAACTACAGCATGCATTCTACCCGTAGTTTGAAAGATGCTGCATCACCACACCCCCTTGGATGTGTGTGTGTTACTATGCATCATTGTGGTTTTGGAAAAGAACACATGCAATGACGCCACTCTAGCATGTGGTGTCTAACCATGTCCAGGAATCCTAGCAGCATGCTAGGATTCAACTACAACATGCATTCTACCACCAGTTTGAAAGATGTTGCATCACCACACCCACTTGGATGTGTGTGTGTTAGTGTGCATCACTATGGTTTTGGATAAAAACACATGCAATGATGCCACTCCAGCATGTGGTATCCAACCATGTCTAGGAACCCTAGCAGCATGCTGGGATTCAACTACAACATGCATTCCACCACCAGTTTGAAAGATGCTGCATAGCCACACCCACTTGGATGTGTGTGTGTCAGTGTGTATCATTGTGGTTTTGGAAAATAACACTGATACGTTGCTAACGTATCTATAATTTTTGATGTTCCATGCTTGGTTTATATCTACTTTCTTATGTTTTATCCACACTTTGGACTATTTTTATACACTTTCCTGGACTAACCTATTAACAAGATGCCACAGTGCCAATTGCCTGTTTTCTGCTATTTTTGGTTCCTGGAAAGTCAGAAAATGAATATTCTCGGAATTGGACCGGACAAAAGCCAAAGTCGTTATTTTCCCGGAAGACTCATGGAGCCAGAAGGAGAGACGAAGGGGGGCCACAGGGTGGCCACACCACCCCTGGGTGTGGGTCCCTCCTAGCCGTGTGAGGGCATGGTGTGGGTCCCTTGGCCGCCCACCGACCTTGACTCTTCACCTATAAGATGCCTCCCGATGCAAAAAAAACCTAAATCGACCAGCCTCCAGCCACGAAAAGTTCCACAACACCGCCGCCACCGAAGGGGAGATTCGGGGGACAGAAAGTCTCTGTTCTGGCACCCTGCCGGGACAGGGAAGTTCCCCCGAAGCCATCTCCATCGATCTCCACCACCATCTCCATCGCCATTGCTGATTCCCATGATGATGAGGGAGTAGTTCTCTCTCAAGTCTAAGGGTTCTACAGGTAGCGATGTGTTCATCTCTCTTTCTATGCGTGATCATATTGTGATCATTAGCTTTGTAATCAAGTAGATCTACCTTGCTACTCAAGTTCTTTAATAGATCTCTGCTCTCCCCATGTGTGTGAAAGTGACAGCGTGCACACCATGGTGGCACTTAGGCTAGAGATTACAAATAGTTGTTATGAGTTATATTTGGAGTTGGATGTCTTTATGAAATTGTGGTGTTTGTTGGAACCATCTTGTGCTCAAGGTGACAGTGTGGGGTTATCTAGATGGGAAAGGCTTAATTTGAGGTGTGGTGTTATAGCCCTACCATGGATTAGAGTGTCCAACCAGAGAGTAGTTCAGAGTAGTATCATAAAGAGAAGATATTTATATGAGAATGTTTACTAGTGAAAGTATGATCCCTAGGCCTTGTTTCTAAGCATTGAAACACCATTTGCAATTAGATATGTTACATGTTTGCTTGCTTCCATCTTTATTTCAGTTTTCCTTTAGTCTCTTCCATGCCATCAAGCTATTTTCCGGCACCGTTGTCTTATATCCATATCACATGTATTTCACTATCTCTTCGCCGAACTAGTGCACCTATACACCTGACAAGTGTATTGGGTGTGTTGGGGACACAAGAGAATTCTTGTATCTTGACTGCAGGGTTGCTTGAGAGGGATACCTTTGACCACTTCCTCCCTGAGTTCGATAAACCTTGGGTGATCCACTTAAGGGAAACTTGCTGCTGTTCTACAAACCTCTGCACTTGGAGGCCCAAGAACTGTCTACAAGAATAGAAGTGCGTAGACATCAAACAAATGCAATGATTCCACACCAGCATGTGGTGTCCAGTGATACATTGCAAACATATCTATAATTTTTGATGTTCCATGCTTGTTTTATATCTACTTTCTTATGTTTTGTCCATACTTTGGAGTATTTTTATACACTTTCTTGGACTAACCTATTAACAAGATGCCATAGTGCCAGTTGCCTATTTTCTGCTATTTTTGGTTCCAGAAAAGTCAGAAAATGAATATTCTCGGAATTGCACGGGACAAAAGCCAAAGTCAATATTTCACCGAGGGGAACACGGAGCCAGAAGACGAGACAGAGAGGGTCCAGGGGCCAGCCACACCACCTAGCCACGCCTAGGGGTGGTGCAGCTGCCTCGAGAACCCCCTCGGCCTCCCCTTTCGCCTATAAGAAGCCTCCGATACAGAAACCCTAAGTACCTGATCAAAATTCCACGAAAGAGTCTATAGTCGCCGTCATCTCCATCCATAGATCAGGAGGGATCTGAAGCTCTTCTTGGCACCCTACCGGAGGGGAGAGATCACCCTAGAGGCCTTCTTCATCACCATGCCTACCTCCGGTGTGATGCGTGAGTAGTTCATCCCTGGACTACGAGTCCATGTAGTAGCTAGATGGTTGGTTCTTCTCCTTTGTGCTACCATGTTTAGATCTTGTGAGATCCGTTCATGATCAAGATCATCTATTTTTAATCATACATTTTGTGTTTGCGGGGATCCGATGGATATTAAGATGCTATTTCAGATTGGTTATTGATTATATCATGTCTTTGTTATTTGTGATCTTGCATGCTTTCCGTTGTTAGTAGCTATGTTGGCCGAGCAGATGCTAGCAACTCCAAGAGGGAGTATTTATGCTGGATAGTGGGTTCATGCCTCTAGTAATCTGGGGAAGTGATAGAAATCTCTAAGGTACTAGATGTGTTGTTGCTACTAGGGAGAAAATAGCAATCCTTTGTTCATAGAACAATCATATTGTTTACTTTACACACTTTGCTTAATGCAATTACCTGTTGCTTGCAACTTAATACTGGAGGGGGTTCGGATGATAATCTGAAGGTGGATTATTAGTCATAGATGCAGTTGGATTACAATCTATGTATAATGTTGTAATGCCCAATCAAATAGCATAGGAGTCAAGATGATTAGTATATGCATGTATGCTTTCTCGATGTTTGTCAATTGCCCTACTATAATTTGTTCACCCAACATGTCATCTATCTTAAGGAGAATCACCACTAGTGAACTATGGACCCTGGTCCTTTCTTTTACCATCAATCTAAAATCTATTTACTGCTTTATATTTACTTTCTACAAGCTATTACTATCTCCCAAAAAATATGTTTAATCCTTTGGTTTCAGCAAAACCGGTGAGACTGACAACCTCATTCTAAGTTGGGGCAAATTTCTGTGGTTGTGTTGTGTAGGATTCCAAGTTGGAAACAACACCTTGGAGGTGTTTCCTTGCTCCTACTGGTTCGATAACCTTGGTTTCATAACTAAGGGAAAACTCGCTGCTGTGCTCATCATACCTTCCTCTTGGGGCTCGATATATTTTGAGCCATAATCCAACCATGTCCAGGAACCCTAGCAGCATGCTGAGATTCAACTACAACATATATTCTACCACCAGTTTGAAAGATGTTGCATCACCACACCCACTTGGATGTGTGTGTGTCAGTGTGCATCATTGTGGTTTTGGAAATAAAAGAACACATGATATGATTCCACTCCATCATGTGGCGTCCAACCTTGTCCAGGAACCCTAGCAGCATGCTGGGATTCAACTTCAGCATCCATTTTACCACCAGTTTGAAAGATGTTGCATCGCCACACCAACTTGGATGTGTGTGTGTGTTTCAGTGTGCATCATTGTGGTTTTAAAAACACACATGCAATGATGCCACTCCAGCATGTATTGTCCAACCATGTCCATGAACCCTAGCACCATGCTGGGATTCAACTGCAGCATGCATTCTACCACCAGTTTGAAAGATGTTGCATCACCACACCCACTTGGATGTGTGTGTGTCAGTGTGCATCATTGTGGTTTTGGAAAAGAACACATGCAATAATGCCACTCCATCATATGTTGTCCAACGATGTCCAGGAACCCTAGGAGCATGGTGAGATTCAATTTCAGCATGCATTCTACCACCAGTTTGAAAGATGCTACATCATCACACACACACTTGGATGTGTGTGTATGTTAGTGTGCATCATTGTGGCTTTGGAAAAGAACACATGCAATGATGCCACTCCAGCATGTGGTGTCCAACCATGTCCAGGAACCCTAGTAGCATGTTGGGATTCAACTACAGCATGCATTCTACCATCAGTTTGAAAGATGCTGCATCACCACACCCACTTGGATGTGTGTGTGTGTCAGTGTGCATCATTGTGGTTTTGGAAAAGAACACATGCAATGATGCCACTCCAGGATGTGGTATCCAACCATGTCCGAGAACCCTAGCAGCATGTTGGGATTCAACTACAGCATGCATTCTACCACAAGTTCGAAAGATGCTACATCACCACACACGCTTGGATGTGTGTGTGTTAGTGTCCATCACTGTGGTTTTGGAAAAGAACACATGCAATGATGCACGCCAGCATGTGGTATTCAACCATGTCCAGGAAGCCTAGCAGCATGCTGGGATTCAACGGTAGCATGCATTCTACCACCAGTTTGAAAGTTGTTGTATCACCACACCCACTTGGATGTGTGTGTGTCAGTGTGCATCATGGTGGTTTTGGAAAATAACACATGCAATAATGCCACTCCAACATATGGTGTCCAACCATGTCTGGCAACCCTAGCACCATGCTAGGATTCAACTGCAGCATGCATTCTACCACCAGTTTGAAAGATGCTCCATCACCATACACACTTGGATGTGTGTGTGTGTGTGGGTGTGTGTTAGTGTGCATCATTATAGTTTTGTAAAATAACACATGCAATGATGACACGCCAGCATGTGGTTTCCAACCATGTCTAGGAACCCTAGCAGCATGCTAGGATTCAACTGCAGCATGCATTCTACCATCAGTTTGAAAGATGGTGCATCACCACACCCACTTGGATGTGTGTGTCAGTGTGCATCATTATTGTTTTGGAAAATAACACATGCAATGATGCCACTCAAGCATGTGGTGTCCAACCATGTCCAGAAACCCTAGCAGCATGCGGGGATTCAAATGCAGCATGCATTCTACCACTAGTTTGAAAGATGCTGCATCACCACGCACACTTGGATCTGTGTGTGTTAGTGTGCATCACTGTGGTTTTGGAAAAGAACACATGCAATAATGCCACTCCAACATATGGTGTCCAACCATGTCTAGCAACCCTAGCACCAAGCTAGGATTCAACTGCAGCATGCATTCTACCACCAGTTTGAAAGATGCTCCATCACCATACACACTTGGATGTGTGTGTGTGGGTGTGTGTTAGTGTGCATCATTATAGTTTTGGAAAAGAACACATGCAATTATGCCAGTCCAGCATGTGGTGTCCAACCATGTCCAGGAACCCTAGCAGCATGCTAGGATTCAACTGCAGCATGCATTCTACCATCAGTTTGAAAGATGGTGCATCACCACACCCACTTGGATGTGTGTGTGTCAGTGTGCATCATTATGGTTTTGGAAAATAACACATGCAATGATGCCACTCAAGCATGTGGTGTCCAACCATGTCCAGGAACCCTAGCAGCATGTTGGGATTCAAATGCAGCATGCATTCTACCACTAGTTTGAAAGATGCTGCATCACCACGCACACTTGGATCTGTGTGTGTTAGTGTGCATCACTGTGGTTTTGGAAAAGAACACATGCAATGATGCCACGCCAACATGTGGTGCCCAACCTTGTCTAGGAACCCTAGCAGTATGTTGGGATTCAACTATAGCATGCATTCTACCACCAGTTTGGAAGATGCTGCATCACCACACCCACTTGGATGTGTGTGTATCAGTGTGCATCATTGCGGTTTTCAAAAAGAACACATGCAATAATTGCACCCCAGCATATGGTGTCCAACCATGTCTAGGAACCCTAGCAGCATGCTGGGATTCAACTGCAGCATGCATTCTACCACCAGTTTGAAATATGCTACATCACCACACCCACTTGGATGTGTGTGTGTCTGTCATTGTGCATCATTGTGGTTTTGGAAAAGAACATATGCAATGATGTCACTCCAACATGTGGTGTCCAACCATGTCTAGGAACCCTAGCAACATGTGGGGATTCAACAGCAGCATACATTCTACCATCAGTTTGAAAGATGTTGCATCACCACACACACTTGGATGTGTGTGTGTTAGTGTGCATCACTGTGGTTTGCAAAAGAACACATGCAATGATGCCACGCCAGCATGTGGTGTCCAGCCATGTCCAGAGACCCTAGAAGCATGCTGGGATTCAACTGCAGCATGCATTTTACCACCAGTTTAAAAAATGTTGCATCACCACACCACTTGGATGTGGGTGTGTGTGTCAGTGTGCATCATTGTGGTTTTGGAAAAGAACACATGCAATAATGCCACTGTAGCATATGTTGTCCAACCATGTCCAGGAACCCTAGCAGCATGCTAGGATTCAAATGCAGCATGCATTCTACCACTAGTTTGAAAGATGCTCCATCACCACACACACTTGGATGTGTGTGTGTGTTAGTGTGCATCATTATGGTTTTGGAAAAGAACTCATGCAATGATGCCACGCCGCATGTGGTTTCCAACCATTCCAGGAACCTAGCAGCATGTTGGGATTCAACCGCAGCATGCATTCTACCGTCAGTTTGAAAGATGCTGCATCACCACACCACTTGGATGTGTGTGTGTGTGTTAGTGTGCATCACTATCGTTTTGGAAAAGAACGGATGCAATCATGACACACCAGCATGTGGTGTCCAACCATGTCTAGGAACCCTAGCAGCATACTGGGATTCAACTCTAGCATGCATTCTACCACCAGTTTCAAAGATGTTGTATCACCACACCCACTTCGATGTGCGTGTGTGATGGCCCAAAATATATCGAGCTCGTTGGGGAACCCCAAGAGGAAGGTATGATGAGCACAGCAGCAAGTTTTCCCTCAGTTATGAAACCAAGGTTATCAATCAAGTAGGAGCACGGAAACACCTCCAAGGTATTGCTAGCTAGACTTTGGCAGGGCGCACTACCGGTGCCAGCAGCAACGTGGAAACCTGCTCAACACAACCACAGAACATTGCCCCCAACTTACAGTGAGGTTGTCAATCTCACCGGTTTTGCCGAAAACAAAGGATTAAACGTATTGTGTGGAAGAAAGTAATAGTTTGCAGAAAGTAAACAGAAAGCAGTAAACAGTTGATTGTAGATTGATGATAAAAGAAAGGACTGGGGGTCCATAGTTCACTAGTGGTGGCTCTCCTTAAGATAGATGACATGTTGGGTGAACAAATTACAGCGGGGCAATTGACAAACATCGAGAAAGCAATATGCATATACTACTCATCTTGACTCCTATGAGATTCGATTGGGCATTACAACATTATACATAGACCGTAATCCAACTGCATCTATGACTAATAATCCACCTTTAGGTTATGATCCGAGCCCCCTCCAGTATTAAGTTGCAAGCAACGGATAATTGCATTACGCATTGCATGTAAAGTGAACAATCCGATTGTTCTATGAACAAAGGATTGTTATTTTCTCCCTAGTATCAACAACACATCTAGTATCTTAGAGATTTCTGTCACTTCCCTAGATTACTAGAGGCATGAACCCACTATCGAGCATAAATACTAACTCTTGGAGTTGCTATCATATACTTGGCCAAGATAGCTACTAACAATGGAAAGCATGAAAGATCACAAATAACAAAGAAATGATAAAATCAATAATCAATCTGAAATAGCATCTCAATATCCATCGGATCCCCACAAACACAACATGAAAGAATTACAAATAGATGATCTTGATCATGAACGGAGCTCACAAGATCTAAACATGATAGCACAAAGGAGAAGAACCAGCCATCTAGCTACTACATGGACCCATAGTCCAAGGATGAACTACTCACACATCACATCGGAGGCTTGCATGATGATGAAGAAGGCCTCTAGGGTGAATTCTCCCCTCCGGCAGGGTGCCGGGAAGAGCTTCAGATCCCTCCTGGTCTAGGGATGGAGAGGACGGTGGCTACAGACTCTTTCGTGGAAACTTTTGATCGGGTACTTAGGGTTTCTGTATCGGAGGCATCTTATAGGTGAAAGGGGAGGCCAAGGGGGTGCCGGAGGCGGTTAGAGCACCCCCTGGCGCGGGCGAGGCTGGGCCGTGCGGCCAGGTGGTGTGGCGCCCCCTGGCCCCTCTCCATCTCGTACTCTAGCTCCTTGTGTCCCTCGGTGAAAAACTGACTTTGGCTTTTGTCCCGTCCAATTCCGAGAATATTCATTTTCTGACTTTCTTGGAACCCAAAATAGCAAAAAACAGGCAGCTAGCACTATGGCTCATGTTAATAGGTTATTCCTAGAAAGTGTATAGAAAGTACTCCAAAGTTGGAACAAAACATAAGAAAGTAGATAAAAACTAAGCATGGAATATCAAAAATTATGGATACGTTAGCAACGTATCAACATCCCCAAGCTTAACTCCTTCTCGTCCTCGCGTAGGTAAGTGATAAAAAGAAAGAATAATTTTTGAGGTGACATGCACCATCATAAACTTGATCAAAGTATTTGTAAAACAATGATAGCTGGGATCATAGTACTTCAATCATAACATGAAAGACAAAGTTCTAACAATAAGACAAAGCAACTATTGTTGCAACATGAAAAGGCATAAACAAAAGATTCATGAATAGCAATGCTTTGCAAGATGTTTGTTTGTTTCACATAAAGAAAACATAGCATAGTAGCATTCAGCTTGTCCCTCATAGAGTAGAAAACATAAATGCATAGGAAACCTTCAAAGTTCATAAGAGTGACTAGATACAAATAGTTTAAAACAAGCAATATCAAAGCTATGCATCAATCAACAAGTCTTGGGACAATGCACATAGAACTAAGAATGGCCACTATGCTCTCAAAGTAAGTGCATAAAGATAGAAGGTGGAGACTCAACATAAAAGTAAAAGAAAGGCCTTCATAGAAGGAAGTAGGGATTCAAGTTTCATAAAGAGCTTCCAAAAATTATGGTATTTGTTAGCTTTCAGCTCCCATTGCCCCTATCATAAGCATCTTGAAGTGATTAAGGTTAAAGTGAACAAACTATGGTGTATATGCTTGATGGAGTATAAGTTGGGAATCTCATGTCCCTTGAATACGAGGGCCACTCCTCATGCTACTCAAGTTTAGTTACTGGTAAGTTTGTCATAGTAAGTACATGTGTATCATAGAGAACCGCCAACGAGGTACCCCTTGCCCGATGATACAGAAGAATCCCCATATCAAAATGACAAGGCAAGCAGACAACGAGCATCTCAGCAATCTTCTTATTTACCATGGGAAAATGGTGTTTTTTTCTCTGTTTCCTCTTTTCTCATATATCTTTTTTTTCTTTCTCTCTTTTTTTCTCAATATCTGACTAATTTTTTATAAGAAGAATGCTTCATAGACAACTCATTATGGTTACGCTGCAGGTTTCCACCATGACAGCATGGATTAGACTAGCGGCCTAGGCGTTTCTCTAACACACATACATAACTCCATGGACTTACAAGCCCCCCTTTCATTTCACACCGACGACATCCAAAGACAAAAGAGAATGATATCAACTAGGTACAAAGTACAAGTGCAATGTTGAAAGCGTTCCCCATGATAGCATGGTTCTGCTAATCCCCAACATATAAGTACAAGCATATACAACATAGACGACACAATGGTTCAAATTTATTAAGGGAAAGAAAAGTTAAGTGTGCCATCAAGTTCGTGAGAGCTTTAATCACTAGTTTTCTCATAACAAGTTTAATTCGGAAGGTAGATAAAAACATGAATATACTTGGAATAGCATATGCTAATAGGTAGGTATGGTGGAATCTTTGGAATAAGTAGGTTTTAGGAGTTGGATGCATGAGTGGAACTCATACTTGGTTACGGAGGCTAGCAAAAGACTGGAAGAGACCAACTAAGGGAGCAATAATGGCCATAATCATGTAGAGTGACAAAACATCATTAATCAAAGCATAAATTGATACTACAGGTTGAAAACTAAAGGATCATAAAGTCTATGGTGACTTGGGATAGTCATGACATGGTGTGAGCATGCGCCAAGTCAACCCAAATAAAGCATCAAAGGAGAATACCACAATACTATGCTTTAATATGCTAAAACAACGCATGATTCTTCAAAGGCACATTGAGCAATATCAATTGTTTATAACATGTCATCTTACAGCAAAGATCACTAAGGATAAAGCCAAAACAATATCAAGCATGGAATGACAAAGCATAGGCCACAATTAAAAACAAACTCTCTTTACCACTTAAGCATGAACTTTTCCTACTCTTTTCCAATCCAAACCAAACTATTTGAAAACCAATGTATGAAAGAGGGAGTCCAACCAATTTATTCAGCAAACTAAGCAAATGAAAAAACAAAACGAAAAGAAAAAGAAGACGCTTCAAGAACAACACAACTGTGCATGAAACAATAAAAATGAAGAGTTTGGAAGAAACCTGGGATTTTTATTGATGAAAAAGGGATGCCTTGGGCATCCCCAAGCTTTAACGCTTGTACTTCTTGGATATTTCTTAGGGTGACACGCGTGGCATCCCCAATATTGAGCTTTAGTCCATTCTTCATCTCATTACATCATTCCCTCCATACACCTGAATTTTTTTCCTTCATACAAAACTTGACACAATCTTGATTAGCAACATTAGTGCACTCAAGATAATAGTTCTTTAGGTTCAGTTCCAACACCAATAAAACTTCCATTAAAACACAAGCTACTGTAGCACTTCCCTCAAAAAGCTCAATTCCCCAAAAGAACTCAAAAAGGAACCAACAAGAAGCAAATGCAAATAATGGCAGAAATCTATCAAAACAGACCAGTAGGTAAAGGCGAATTGTTTCGAAGACCTTATGTTGCTCAAATCAAAAAGTGTTGAACTAACGAAAGTTAGATAACAACCTGGGGCAGAAGCACAAAAAATTATAGCTCAAACCGACATCAGAGATTTTTCACGAATTTTTACAGCGAAGCACAAAAATCTGTTTCGGGACAGCACTTCCCCAACTCTTACTTCCCTCTCATTAGAGGTTATTCTTGGCACAAAAATCAAATAAAAAAGGATAAGGAGAGGTTATTATAGAAGCAATAACTTACAAGACTGATCTAAAACTTTTGGGTTATCTCCCAATAAGTACTTTTCTTTAAAGCCTTTAAGTTAGGCATAAGAAGCAAGAAAAAGAATCAAGTGTTCTCAAATGAAGAAGCGTTAAGATTAATACCAGAAATATCTTCAACAAGGCAAGATATCTCATCCAAATAAGTTCTAGAGGATCCTCTCTCAACGCTCTTGGGTTCACTATTTTCATCAAACGGGTTTTCGGGAACAATCCAATCAAGATTCTTTTCTATGGCTTCATGCATTGCTACAAGTTTGAAAGGTATTGGTATCTTAATTTCCTCCCAATCAGGTTTTGTTTTGTTCATCTTTTCACGTGTACCAACAACATCTATACATGAGACTAGCATGTTAAAACATTTAAAGACTTTTCTAGCTTCCTTGGCAACATCATAGAATTCCTTAAGCAAAGTTTCCAGAATAAAATCTCTCTTTTCAAGGTCCTCAATTTCTTTAAGTTTAAGAAACATTACTTGCATTAAGGGGTTAAGGTTAACAAACCTAGCTTCCAACATGTGAACTAAAGAGGTTGTAGCAATTTCATAGTTTGGAGCAAGTTCTGCAAGGGATCTATCCTCAATATCCTCATGCTTACTAACATGATTAAAGAATTCTTCAATATTATCTTTTCCAATTATAGAGCCACTACCTATTGAAAGGTCTTTCAGGGTAAATTTAGGGATCAACATGGTGAGCTAAGAAAGAGGTAACAACTATAGAAAGAATTAATTTTTTTGTGTTTTTAATAAAGAAAGCAAACTAGTAAAACTGATTTTTGTGTGTTTTTGATAAAGAAACAAGCAAACAAAGCAAAAATAAACTAAGAAAAAAACAACAAAGTAAAGAGATTGGTTATGAGGGACTCCCCTTGTGAAGATATCCTTGACTCCCCGGCAACGGCGCTAGAAAAATAGCTTGATGGCCAAAATATATCGAGCTCATTGGGGAACCCCAAGAGGAAGGTATGATGAGCACAGCAGCAAGTTTTCCCTCAGTAATGAAACCAAGGTTATCAATCCAGTAGGAGCAAGGAAACACCTCCAAGGTGTTGATAGCTAGACTTTGGCAGGGCACACTATCGGTGCCAGCAGCAACGTGGAAACCTGGACAACACAACCACAGAACTTTGCCCCCAAGTTACAGTGAGATTGTCAATCTCACCAGTTTTGCTGAAAACAGAGGATTAAACGTATTGTGTGGAAGAAAGTAATAGTTTGCAGAAAGTAAACAGAAAGCAGTAAACAGTTGATTGTAGATTGATGATAAAAGAAAGGACCGGGGTCCATAGTTCACTAGTGGTGGCTCTCCTTATGATAGATGACATGTTGGGTGAACAAATTACAGCGGGGCAATTGACAAACGTCGAGAAAGCAATATGCATATACTACTCATCTTGACTCCTATGAGATTCGATTGGGCATTACAACATTATACATAAACCGTAATCCAACTGCATCTATGACTAATAATCCACCTTCAGGTTATGATCCGAACCCCCTCTAGTATTAAGTTGTAAGAAACGGATAATTGCATTACGTATTGCATGTAAAGTAAACAATACGATTGTTCAATGAACAAAGGATTGTTGTTTTCTCCCTAGTAGCAACAGCACATCTAGTAGCTTAGAGATTTCTATCACTTCCCCATATTACTAGAGGCATGAACCCACTATCGAGCATAAATACTAACTCTTGGAGTTGCTAGCATCTACTTAGCCAGGATAGCTAATTACAACGGAAAGTATGCAAGATCACACATAACAAAGAAATGATAAAACCAATAATCAATCTGAAATAGCATCTCAATATCCATTGGATCCTCGCAAACACAACATGTAAGAATTACAAATAGATGATCTTGATCATGAATGGAGATCACAAGATCTAAACATGATAGCACAAAGGAGAAGAACCAGCCATCTAGCTACTACATGGACCCGTAGTCCAAGGATGAACTACTCACGCATCACACCGGAGCCTTGCATGATGATAAAGAAGGCCTCCAGGGTGAATTCTCCCTTCCAGCAGGGTGCCGGGAAGATCTTCAGATCCCTCCCGATCTAGGGATGGAGATGACGACGGCTATAGACTCTTTCGTGGAATTTTTTGATCAGGTACTTAGGGTTTCTGTATCGGAGGCATCTTATAGGAGAAACGGGAGGCCGAGGGGGTGCCGTAGGCAGCCAGACCACCCCTGGCGCGGGCCAGGCTGGGCCGCGCGTCCAGGTGATTTGGCGGCCCCCTGGCCCCTCTCCGTCTCGTACTCTGGCTCCTTGTGACCCTCGGTGAAAAACTGACTTTGGTTTTGTCCCGTCCAATTCCGAGAATATTCATTTTCTGTCTTTCCTGGAGAAAATAGCAGAAAACAGGCAGCTGGCACTGTGGCTCTTGTTAATAGGTTAGTCCAAGAAAGTGTATAGAAAATACTCCAAAGTTGGAAGAAAACATAACAAACTAGATAAAAACCAAGCATGGAACATCAAAAATTATGGATACATTTGCAACGTATCAGTGTGTAAGTGTGCATCATTGTGGTTTTGGAAAAGAACACATGCAATAATGCCACTCCATCACATGGTGTCCAACCTTGTCCAGGAACCCTAGCAGCATGCTAGGATTCAACTGCATCATGCATTCTACCACCAGTTTGAAAGATGCTCCATCACCACACACACTTGGATGGGTGTGTGTGTGTCAGTGTGTATCATTATGGTTTTGGAAAAGAACACATGCAATGATGCCACGCCAGCATGTGGTTTCCAACCATGTACAGGAACCCTAGCAGCATGCTGAGATTCAACTACAGCATGCATTCGACCATCAGTTTGAAAGATGCTGCATCACCACATCCACTTAGATGTGTGTGTGTGTGTGTCGGTGTGCATCATTGAGGTTTTGTAAAAGAACACATGCAATGATGCCACTCCATCATGTGTTGTCCAACCATGTCCAAGAATCCTAGCGGCATGCTGGGATTCAACTACAACATGCATTCCACCACCAGTTAGAAAGAGGTTGCATCACCACACACACTTGGATGCGTGTGTGTTAGTGTGCATTGAAGGGTTTCGCAGCATAGTAAATCAAAATTTTCTACGGAAGCGAACAGAGGGAAAGCCAAGATCTAATCTAGGAGATGCAAACAACGAGAGAGATTGGATTAGATCTTCATACCCTTGAAGATTCGCACAGCGGAACGTTCGTCGGAACGTGGGTGATGTAGTCGTACTCGCTTCTCCTCCTCGTGATCCGATCCAATCTAGCACCACAAGTGGCGGTGCCTCCGTGAGATGCACACGTGCAGCACCTCGACGTCTCCTACTTCCTCGGACCAGCAAGTAGGGTGGAGAGATAGATTGGATCTACAACACGACGGCGTGGTGTATATGGTGGAGAATTTCTGCAGCAGGGCTTCGCCTACAAATAGTCGGGAGGGAGAGAGGAAGGCAGCAGGGCTACTAGGGCTTGGAGGGAGGTGTGTGTGTAGGGGGAAGGTGGCGCACCAGCCCTCTATATATAGAGGGGGGTGCGGCCAGCCCTTGCCCATCCTCCAAGCCTATCTCTAGTTTAAACGATTTAAACTCTCCCTTCTAGAAACCCTATCTTATCTCTAGTTTAAACGATTTAAACTTATCTAGGATCGGCTGGGCCCTATGGGGCCTTGTGCCCCTGGCCCAATGCGGCCAGGACACTCCCTCATAGGCCCATGCCCCCTCCTGGAAGGTGGGGCCACGTTGGTCCCCTTCCGGAAGGTTCTAGAAGCTTCCGGTACAATACCGATTAACCCGGAACTATTCCGAACTCCAAAAACTGCACTGCCTTATATGAATCTTATTCTCCAGACCATTCTGGAACCTCTCGTGATATCCCGGATCCCATCCGAGACTCCGAACAAAAATTCATAAACCAATTATCCAATCTATCCTAGCGTCGAGACACGTTAAGTGTGTGACCCTGCGGGTTCGAGAATATGCAGACATGATCTTCTATCAATAATCAACAGCGGGGTCTGGGCACCCATATTGACTCCCACACATTCATCGATGATCATATCGGATGAACCACGATGCCAGGATTCAATCAATCCCATATATATTCCCTTCGTCTCGCGATATTTTACTTGCCCGAGATTCGATCGTCGGTATCGTCATACCTAGTTCAATCTCGTTCACAGCAAGTACTTTACTCGTTCCGTAATCCGATATCACTTTGTGATTAACTCCTTAACCACATGCTTGCAAGCGGTGTTGATATCGATTACCGAGTGGGCCCGAAGCATATCTCTCCGACTTGGGAGGGACAAATCCCATCTCGATACATACAACCCAACAGATACTTTCCGATCACCTAAGAGACACCTTTATGATCACCCTCTCATAGGATGACGTTTGATGACCTCAAAGCTTTCTTCCGATACCAGGGAGTTGTATTATCTCATGGTCTAAGGAATACAATATTTGACATGAGAAAAGCTTCGCAAAGACGAACACGATGAAACGATCTAATAGCTTTGCTTAGTTTGGGTCTGTCCACCATATCATTCTCCCAATGATATGATCTCATTATCAATTGACAAATCATGTCTATGGTTAGGAAACCTTAACCATCATTGATCAATGAGCTAGTCCATAGAGGCGTACTAGGGACACGGTGTTGTTCACAAACCACACAAGTATTAAAGTTTCCGCTTAATACAATTCTAGCATGGAATATAAACTTTATCATGAACAAGAATTATAATAATAACATCTTTATTATTGCCTCTAAGGCATAATTCCAACAGTCTCCCACTTGCACTAGAGTCAATAATCTAGTTTACATTTGGCAACAATCTCACACCCATGGCACTGAGGTGCTGATCATGTTTTACACGTGGAAGAGGTTTAGTCAATGGATCTGCGACATTCAGATATGTATGTACTTTGCTGATCTTCAGATCTCCATCTGCTATATAATCTCGGATTATATGAAACTTGCGGTTGATATGCTTGGTCTTTGGATGATATCTTGGTTCCTTAGCGAGTGCTATGGCGCCAGTGTTGTCACACAATATCTCCAGTGGGTCCAATGCACTTGGAACCACGCCAAGCTCAGTGATGAAGTTCCTGATCCAAACTCCTTCACTTGACGCTTCTGCAGCAGCCATGTATTCCGCTTCTACTGTAGATCCCGCGATCACGCTTTGCTTGCAGCTTCTCCAGCTCACAGCTCCTCCATTCAAAATATACACGTATCCTGTCTGAGATTTACAATCATCCTTGTCGGTGTCGAAACTAGCATCGACGTAACCTTTTACGACGAGCTGTTCATCACCCCCATAGACTAAGAACATTTCTTTAGTCCTATTTAGGTACCTTAGGATGTTCTTCACGGCTGTCCAGTGTTCCACTCCTGGATCACTTTGATATCTGCTCGTCAAACTAAGAGCATTGGACACATACGGTCTAGTACACATCATGGCATACATGATGGAACCTATGGCCGAGGCATAAGGCACTTTGCTCATAGCTTCCCTATCATTTACCGTAGCTGGACACTGAGCCTTGCTCAATATCTTCCCTGACAACATAGGCACTGAACCTTTCAATGCCTTATCCATTCTGAACCTTTTCAGAACTTTGTCTAGGTATGTACTCTGGCTTAAAGCTATCAGGCGTCTTTGTCTATCTCTATAGATCTTGATGCCCAATATATAAGCAGCTTCACCTAGGTCTTTCATTGAAAAACACTTGTTCAAATAACTCTTCACATTGTTAAGCATGTTGATGTCATTTCCAATAATCAATATGTCATCCACATATAGTACCAGAAACGTCACCGGGCTCCCACTCACTTTCTTGTAGATGCAAGCTTCGTAGCAATTTGGAACAAATCCAAAGCTCTTGATCACTTGATCAAAACGAAGGTTCCAACTCCGAGATGCTTGCTTCAGTCCATAAATGGAACGCTGAAGTTTGCATACTTTATCAGCATCCTTAGGATCGACAAAACCTTCGGGTTGCATCATATACAACTCTTCATCAATGTTGCCATTGAGGAACGCAGTCTTGACATCCATCTGCCATATTTCATAATCATGAAACGCAGCAATTGCTAATAAAATCCGAATAGACTTAAACATCGCTACGGGAGAGAAAGTCTCATCGTAGTCAACACCTTGAACTTGTCGAAAACCTTTCGCGACAAGCCGTGCTTTATAGACGGTAACATTACCATCCGTGTCCGTTTTCTTCTTGAAGATCCATTTGCACTCAACGGCCTTTCGGTCGCTAGGAGGGTCCACCAAAGTCCATACTTGGTTTTCGCTCATGGATCCCAATTCGGATTTCATGGATTCTAGCCATTTCTCAGAGTCTGGGCTCATCATCGCTTCCTCATAGTTTGTAGGTTCACTGTCTTCTACTAACAAGACTGTCAAGACAGCGTTGCCGTACCACTCAGGAGGGGCACGCGACCTTGTCGACCTGCGACGTTCAGTAGCAGCATCGTCCAAAGCTTCATGATCCTTGTCATTAGCTTCCTCTATTGTTGGCGCAGGCGGCACTGGAACAATTTCAGGTGCTGCGCTACTCTCCAATTCAAGAGAAGGTTCAACAACCTCGTCTAGCTCTACTTTCCTCCCACTCACTTCTTTCGAGAGAAACTCCTTCTCAAGAAAGGAACCGTTCTTTGCGACAAACACTTTGCCTTCGGTTCTGTGATAGAAGGTATACCCAATAGTTTCCTTAGGGTATCCTATGAAGACGCATTTCTCTGCTTTGGGTTCGAGCTTGTCTGGCATCAACTTCTTGACGTAAGCTTCGCATCCCCAAACTTTAAGAAACGACAACTTAGGTTTAGCACCAAACCACAGTTCATACGGTGTCGTCTCAACGGATTTAGATGGAGCCCTATTTAAAGTGAATGCAGCGGTTTCTAATGCATAACCCCAAAACGATAACGGCAAATCAGTAAGAGACATCATCGATCGGACCATATCTAATAGGGTTCGATTCCGGCATTCAGACACACCATTGCGCTGTGGTGTTCCGGGTGGCGTGAGTTGTGAAACGATTCCACTTGCCTTGAGATGCGTGAGAAAATCATAACTCAAATATTCGCCCCCACGATCGGATTGTAGAAACTTAATCTTTCTGTTACGATGGTTCTCCACTTCATTCTGAAATTCTTTGAACTTTTCAAACATTTCAGATTTATGTTTCATTAAATAGATATACCCATATCTACTTAAGTCATCGGTAAAAGTGAGAAAATAGCGATATCCACCGCGCGTCGAAGCACTCATCGGTCCGCATACATCGGTATGTATGATTTTCAACAAGTCCGTTGCTCGCTCCATCATACCGGAGAACGGGGTTTTGATCATCTTGCCCATGAGGCATGGTTCGCATGTGTCAAATGATTCAAAATCAAGAGACTCCAAAAGTCCATCAGAATGGAGTTTCTTCATGCGCTTTACACCAATATGACCTAGACGACAGTGCCACAAATAAGTAGTATTATCACTATCTACTTTGCATCTCTTAGCCTCAATGTTATGGATGTGTGTTTCATCCCTTTCGAGATTTAGAAGAAATAAACCATTTACAGGGGGTGCATGACCAAAAAAGATGTTACTCATATAAATAGAACAACCATTATTCTCCGATTTAAATGAATAACCGTCTTGCAATAAACACGATCCAGAAATAATGTTCATGCTCAACGCAGGCACATAATAACATTTATTAAGGTTTAAAACTAATCCCGAAGGTAAAACTAAGGAGAGCGTGCCGACGGCCATCACATCAACTCTTGATCCGTTGCCAACGCACATCGTCACCTCATCCCTCGCAAGCCGTCGTCTATTCCGTAGCTCCTGTTTCGAGTTACAAATATTAGCAACTGAACCAGTATCAAATACCCAGGCACTACAACGAGGGCTAGTAAGGAAAACATCAATAACATGTATATCAAATATACCTTTGATGGTGCCAGCCTTCTTGTCCGCTAAGTACTTCGGACAGTTGCGCTTCCAGTGACCCTTGTCCTTGCAATAGAAGCACTCAGTGTCCGGCTTAGGTCCAGACTTGAGCTTCTTCTCAGCAGGGGCAACGCGCTTGCCGCCGCTTTTCTTGAAGGGCTTCTTTGCACCTTTACCTTTCTTAAAGGAGGGCTTGTTGACCATCAACACATGATTATCCTTCTTGATGTCCACCTCCGCAGCCTTCAGCTTTGCGAAGAGCTCGGTGATCGTATCAGTGGAACCAATCTGATTATGAGTCACTACAAAACTTTTGTAGCTGGGAGGGAGTGATTGCAGAACCCTGTCAATCTTGACCTCCTCTGGAATCTTGCAGTCCAGTTGCTTAAGGCGTTGAGTGTAGCCCGACATCTTAATGGCGTGCTCACTAACGGAACTCCCTTCCTCCATCTTGCAGTTAAAGAACTTCTCGGAGATCTCATATCTCTCAGAACGGGCCTGAGTCTGAAACATGGTTTTCAGCTCCTCGAGAATCTCAAAGGGCCCGGGATAGTTTTCAAAACGATTTTGAAGTTCCGGTTCCATAGCAAACAACATGGTGCTCTTAATCACACCATAATCATCTTTGCGCGACTGATAGACAGCTTTCTCATCAGCCGGCGCAGTTGCAGCAGGGGGGTCACCTAACGCTTTCCCAAGGACATAGTCCTTTTGTCCGCCAGACAAAATGATTCTTAGATTGCGGAACCAGTTGGTGAAGTTAGACCCATTGTTTCTAAGCTTTTCTTTCTCAGCAAAAACGTTGAAGTTGAAGTTGGACTTGGCCATGTGATCTACAGTATTTGCAAGTACAATTTAGACTATGTTCATGATAAATAGTTCAACTTAATCAAATTACTAGATGAACTCCCACTAAATTCAACATCCCTCAAGTTGTTTAGTGAACACGATCCAAATTCACCACACCTAATCCGATCATCACGAGAAGAGATGTGGTTTCAATGGTGGACAACGAAGTGTCGATCATATCATTCATATGACTCATGCTTAACCTTTCGGTTCTTGTGTTCCGAGGCCATGTCTGTACATGCTAGGCTCGTCAAGTTAGACCCAAGTATTTCCGCGTGTGCAAAACTAGCTTGCACCCGTTGTATGTGAGCGTAGAGTCTATAGCACCCGATCATCACGTGATGCTTGGACACGACGAACTTTCGCAACGGTGCATACTTGGGGAGAACACAGTTTTTATCTTGATCTTTAAGTGAGGAATCATCTTATAATGCTACCGTCACGATCTAAGCATAATAAGATACATAAAAGGATAAACATCACATGCATATAACTTTATGTGACATGGTATAGCCAATCTTCGCGCAATGATCTCCATCTTGTGCGTTCCGGCATGATCTCCATCACTCCACCATGATTGCCTCCACCACGAATAGCAACTACAACTATTGCTAACTACTTAGCGATAAAGTAAAGTTGTTACATGGCGTATAAGAAGTTGACTCGCAGGTCATACACAATTATAAAGACAACCATATGGCTCCTGCCGGTTGTGTACTCATCGACATGCAAGTCGTGAAACATTACAAAACATGATCATCGCATACAATATACACATCACATCTTGGGCCATACCATATCACAGAAAACACTCCCTGCAAAACAAGTTAGACGCCTCTACTTTGTTGTTGCATGTTTTACGTGGCTTATGGGAGTAGATGCTAAGAATGATTCTTACCTACAGAAAGCCACAACGGTGATATTATGGTTGCCAAACTCCGGTGTTAATCCCATGACAACTATAGTGAGAGAAACTGACATCCACCAGCCGCATGTGTGGTACAAGCCACACGTCAAGTGCGGAGCCGGTCTCGCGAACGACGTCGCGTAAGGTTGGCCTGGACCGCTTCAATCTCACTATCCCGCGTCATAAGAAGAACACAAACAAGAGGCTTGCAACAGAAAACATCAACGCCCGCAACAACCATGTTGCGTTCTACTCGTGAATCACATCTACGCATAAATCTAGCTCTGATACCACTGAAGGGTTTCGCAGCATAGTAAATCAAAATTTTCTACGGAAGCGAACAGAGGGAAAGCCAAGATCTAATCTAGGAGATGCAAACAACGAGAGAGATTGGATTAGATCTTCATACCCTTGAAGATTCGCACAGCGGAACGTTCGTCGGAACGTGGGTGATGTAGTCGTACTCGCTTCTCCTCCTCGCGATCCGATCCGATCTAGCACCACAAGTGGCGGTGCCTCCGTGAGATGCACACGTGCAGCACCTCGACATCTCCTCCTTCCTCGGACCAGCAAGTAGGGTGGAGAGATAGATTGGATCTACAACACGACGGCGTGGTGTATATGGTGGAGAATTTCTGCAGCAGGGCTTCGCCTACAAATAGTCGGGAGGGAGAGAGGAAGGCAGCAGGGCTACTAGGGCTTGGAGGGAGGTGTGTGTGTAGGGGGAAGGTGGCGCACCAGCCCTCTATATATAGAGGGGGGGTGCGGCCAGCCCTTGCCCATCCTCCAAGCCTATCTCTAGTTTAAACGATTTAAACTCTCCCTTCTAGAAACCCTATCTTATCTCTAGTTTAAACGATTTAAACTTATCTAGGATCAGCTGGGCCCTATGGGGCCTTGTGCCCCTGGCCCAATGCGGCCAGGACACTCCCTCATAGGCCCATGCCCCCTCCTGGAAGGTGGGGCCACGTTGGTCCCCTTCCGGAAGGTTCTAGAAGCTTCCGGTACAATACCGATTAACCCGGAACTATTCCGAACTCCAAAAACTGCACTGCCTTATATGAATCTTATTCTCCAGACCATTCTGGAACCTCTCGTGATATCCCGGATCCCATCCGAGACTCCGAACAAAAATTCATAAACCAATTATCCAATCTATCCTAGCGTCGAGACACGTTAAGTGTGTGACCCTGCGGGTTCGAGAATATGCAGACATGATCTTCTATCAATAATCAACAGCGGGGTCTGGGCACCCATATTGACTCCCACACATTCATCGATGATCATATCGGATGAACCACGATGCCAGGATTCAATCAATCCCATATATATATATTCCCTTCGTCTCGCGATATTTTACTTGCCCGAGATTCGATCGTCGGTATCGTCATACCTAGTTCAATCTCGTTCACAGCAAGTACTTTACTCGTTCCGTAATCCGATATCACTTTGTGATTAACTCCTTAACCACATGCTTGCAAGCGGTGTTGATATCGATTACCGAGTGGGCCCGAAGCATATCTCTCCGACTTGGGAGGGACAAATCCCATCTCGATACATACAACCCAACAGATACTTTCCGATCACCTGAGAGACACCTTTATGATCACCCTCTCATAGGATGACGTTTGATGACCTCAAAGCTTTCTTCCGATACCAGGGAGTTGTATTATCTCATGGTCTAAGGAATACAATATTTGACATGAGAAAAGCTTCGCAAAGACGAACACGATGAAACGATCTAATAGCTTTGCTTAGTTTGGGTCTGTCCACCATATCATTCTCCCAATGATATGATCTCATTATCAATTGACAACTCATGTCTATGGTTAGGAAACCTTAACCATCATTGATCAATGAGCTAGTCCATAGAGGCGTACTAGGGACACGATGTTGTTCACAAACTACACAAGTATTAAAGTTTCCGCTTAATACAATTCTAGCATGGAATATAAATTTTATCATGAACAAGAATTATAATAATAACATCTTTATTATTGCCTCTAGGGCATAATTCCAACATGCATCACTATGGTTTTGTTAAAGAACACAAGCAATAATGCCACGCCAGCATGTGGTGTCCAACCATGTCCAGGAACCCTAGCAGCATGCTAGGATTCAACTGTAGCATGCATTCTACCACCACTTTGAAAGGTGCTGCATCACCACACCCACTTGGATGTGTGTGTGTCAGTGTGCATCATTGTGGTTTTGGAAAAGAACACATGCAATAATACCACTCCAGCATATGGTGTCCAATAATGTCCAGGAACCCTAACAGCATGTTGTGATTCAACTGCAGCAAGCATTCTAGCACCAGTTTGAAAGATGCTACATTACCACACACATTTGGATGTGTGTGTGTGTGTTAGTGTGCATCATTATTGGTTTGGAAACAAACACATGCAATGATACCACGCAAGCATGTCGTGTCCAACCATGTCTAGGAACCCTAGCAGCATGTGGGGATTCAACTGCAACATGCATTCTACCATCAGTTTGAAAGATATTGCATCACCACAACCACTTGGATGTGTGTGTGTGTCTATGTTCATCATTGTGGTTTTTGAAAAGAACACATGCAATAAGGCCACTCCAGCATGTGGTGTCCAACCATGTCCAGGAACCCTAGCAGCATGCTGGGATTCAACTGTAGCATCCATTCTACCACCAGTTTGAAAGATGCTACATCACGACACACACTTGGATGTGTGTGTGTTAGTGTGCATCACTGTGGTTTTGCAAAAGAACACATGCAATGATGCCACGCCAACATGTTGTGTCCAACCATATCTAGGAACCCTAGCAGCATGCTGGGATTTAACTATAGCATGCATTCTACCATTAGTTTAAAAGATGCTACATCAGCACACCCACTTGGATGTGTGTGTGTGTGTCAGTGTGCATCATTGTGGTTTTGTAAAAGAACACATGCAATTATGCCAGTCCAGCATGTGGTGTCCAACCATGTCCAGGAACCCTAGCAGCATGCTGGGATTTAACTGTACCATGCATTCTACCACTAGTTTCAAAAATGCTGCATCACCACACCCACTTGGATCTATGTGTGTGTCACTGATCATCATTTTCGTTTTGGAAAAGAACACATGCAATGATGCCACTATAGCATATGGTGTCCAACCATGTCCAGGAACCCTAGCAGCATGCTAGGATTCAACTGCAGCATGCATTCTACCAGCAGTTTGAAAGATGCTCCATCACCACACACTTGGATGTGTGTGTGTTAGTGTGCATCATTGTGGTTTTGCAAAACAATACATGCAATAATTCCACTGTAGCATATGGTGTCCAACCATGTCCAGGAACCCTAGCAGCATGCTAGGATTCAACTTCAGCATGCATTCAACCACCAATTTGAAAGATGCTCCATCACCACACACACACTTGGATGTGTGTGTTAGTGTGCATCATTATGGTTTTGGAAAAGAACACAAGCAATGATGCCACGCTAGCATGTGGTGTCCAACCATGTCCAGGAACCCTAGCAGCATGCGGGGATTCAACTGAAGCATGCGTTCTACCACCAGTTGGAAAGATTTTGTATCACCACACCCACTTGCATGTGTGTGTTAGTGTGCATCATTGTGGTTTTGGAAAAGAACACATGCAATAATGCCACTCCAGCATATGGTGTCCAACCATCTCCAGGAACCCTAGAAGCATGCTGGGATTCAACTGGGGCATGCATTCTAGCACTAGTTTGAAAGATGCTACATTACCACACACATTTGGATGTGTGTGTGTGTTAGTGTGCATCATTATGGTTTTGGAAACAAACACATGCAATGATACCATGCAAGCATGTGGTGTCCAACCATGTCTAGGAACCCTAGCAGCATGTGGGGATTCAACTGCAACATGCATTCTACCATCAGTTTGAAAGATGTTGCATCACCACAACCACTTGGATGTGTGTGTGTGTGCATCATTGTGGTTTTTGAAAAGAACACATGCAATAAGGCCACTCCAGCATGTGGTGTCCAACCATTTCCAGGAACCCTAGCAGCATGGTGGGATTCAACTGCAGCATCCATTCTACCACCAGTTTGAAAGATGCTACATCACGACACACACTTGGATGTGTGTGTGTGTTAGTGTGCATCACTGTGGTTTTGCAAAAGAACACATGCAATGATGCCACGCCAGCATGTGGTGTCCAACCATATCTAGGAACCCTAGCAGCATGCTGGGATTTAACTATAGCATGCATTCTACCATTAGTTTGAAAGATGCTACATCAGCACACCCACTTGGATGTGTGTGTGTCAGTGTGCATCATTGTGGTTTTGGAAAAGAACACATGCAATTATTCCACTCTAGCATGTGGTGTCGAACCATGTCCAATAACCCTAGCAGCATGTTGGGATCCAACTGTAGCATGCATTCTACCACAACTTTGAAATATGCCGCATCACCACACCCCCTAGATGTGTGTGTGTGTTAGTGTGTATCATTGTGGTTTTGTAAAAGAACACATGCAATAATGCCACTATAGCATATAGTGTCCAACCATGTCCAGGAACCCTAGCAGCATGCTAGGATTCAACTGCAGCATGCATTCTACCACCAGTTTGAAAGATGCTCCATCACCACACACACTTGGATGTGTGTGTGTTAGTGTGCATCATTGTGGTTTTGGAAAAGAACACATGCAATAATTCCACTATAGCATATGGTGTCCAACCATGTCCAGGACCCTAGCAACATGCTAGGATTCAACTTCAGCATGCATTCTACCACCAGTTTGAATGATGCTCCATCACCACATACACTTGGATGTGTGTGTGTTAGTGTGCATCATTGTGGTTTTGGAAAAGAACACATGCAATAATTCCACTATAGCATATGGTGTCCAACCATGTCCAGGACCCTAGCAACATGCTAGGATTCAACTTCAGCATGCATTCTACCACCAGTTTGAAAGATGCTCCATCACCACACACACTTGGATGTGTGTGTGTTAGTGTGCATCATTGTGGTTTTGGAAAAGAACACATGCAATAATTCCACTATAGCATATGGTGTCCAACCATGTCCAGGACCCTAGCAACATGCTAGGATTCAACTTCAGCATGCATTCTACCACCAGTTTGAATGATGCTCCATCACCACATACACTTGGATGTGTGTGTTAGTGTGCATCATTATGGTTTTGGAAAAGAACGCATGCAATCATGCCACGCTAGCATGTGGTTTCCAACCATGTCTAGGAACGTAGCAGCATGCTGGGATTCAACTGTTGCATGCATTCTACCATCAGTTTGAAAGATGTTGCATCACCACACCCACTTGGATGTGTGTCTGTGTTTGTGTGCATCACTGTAGTTTTGGAAAAGAACACATGAAATGATGCCACACCAGCATGTGGTGTCCAACCATGTCCAGGAACCCTAGCAGCATGCTGGGATTCAACTGAAGCATGCGTTCTACCACCAGTTTGAAAGATGTTGTATCACTACACCCACTTGGATGTGTGTGTGTCAGTGTGCATCATTGTGGTTTTGGAAAAGAACACATGCAATAATGTCGCTCCAGTATATGGTGTCCAACCATCTCCAGGAACCCTAGCATCATGCATTCTACCACCAGTTTGAAAGAGGCTCCATCACCACACACACTTGGATGTGTGTGTGTGTTATTGTGCATGTTTATGGTTTGGGAAAAGAACACATGCAATGATGCCACACCAGCATGTGGTTTCCAACCATGTCCAGGAATCCTAGCAGCATGCTAGGATTCAACTACAGCATGCATTCTACCATCGGTTTGAAAGATGCTGCATCACCACACCCACTTGGATGTGTGTGTCAGTGTGCATCATTGTGGTTTTGGAAAAGAACACATCCAATGATGCCACTCCAACATGTGGTGTCCAACCATGTCCAGGAATCCTAGCAGCATTATGGGATTTAATTGTAGCATGCATTCTACCACCAGTTTGAAAGTTGTTCTATCACCACACCCACTTGGATGTGTGTGTGTCACTGTACATCATTGTGGTTTTGGAAAAGAACACACGCAATAATTCCAATCCATTATATGGTGTCCAACCATGTCCAGGAACCCTAACAACATGCTAGGATTCAACTGCAACATGTATTCTACCACCAGTTTGAAAGATGCTCCATCACCACACACACTTGGATGTGTGTGTATGTTAGTGTGCATCATTATGGTTTTGGAAAAGAACACATGCAATGATGCCACACCAGCATGTGGTTTCCAACCATGTCCAGGAACCCTAGCAGCATGCTGGGATTCAAATGTAGCATGCATTCTACCATCAGTTTGAAAGATGCTGCATCACCACACCCACTTGGATGTGTGTTTTTGTGTCAGAGTGCATCATTATGGTTTTGGAAATGAACACATGTAATGATGGTATTCCAGCATGTGGTGTCCAACCATGTCCAGGAACCCTAGAAGCATGCTGGGATTCAACTGCAGCATGCATTCTACCACCAGTTAGAAAGATGTTGCATCACCACACACACGTGGATGTGTGTGTGTGTGTTAGTGTGCATCACCGTGGTTTTGGAAAAGAATAGATGCAATGATGTCACGCCAGCATCAGTACAAGGATTCGGGTCTATTGCAACAAAATCATTCGTCGCAATAAGTTCTGAATTGTCGCAATTGATACCTATTGCCACGACATGTCATTGGTTGCCTGCCGTTGCGACAAGACGCATGGTAATAGGTTATTTCCACAAAAAACTAACCATGGAAATGAAGTGTGCTATTGCAATAGTCAAGTGGCAAGTTGCCACATTTTTTCCTGTGGCAGCATGCATTTGATGCCACAATTTGGTTTCTGGCGATAGCTTATTGCAACAGATAGTGAAGCGTGGTAATTACTTGTTCGTGGCAATAGACATTTGTTGCGATAACTAATGGCCAAAAATATATCGAGCTCGTTGGGGAACCCCAAGAGAAAGGTATGATGAGCACATCAGCAAGTTTTTCCTCAATTATGAAACCAATGTTATCAATCCAGTAGGAACAAGGAAACACCCTAAAGGTGTAGCTAGCTGAACTTTGGCAGGGCGCACTACCGGTGCCAGCAGCAACATGGAGACCTGCATAACACAACCACAGAACTCTGCTACCAACTTGCGATGAGGTTGTCAATCTCACCGGTTTTGCTGAAAACAAAGGATTAAACGTATCGAGTGGAAGAAAGTAATAGTTTGGAGAGAGTAAACACAAAGCAGTAAATAGTTGATTGAAGATTGATGGTAAAAGAAACGACCGGGGTCCATAGTTCACTAGTGGTGGCTCTCCTTAAGATAGATGACACGTTGGGTGAACAAATTACAACGGGGCAATTGACAAACATCGAGCAAGCATACAAGCATATACTACTCATCTTGACTCCTTTGAGATTTGATTAGGCATTACAACATTATACATAGACCACCATCCAACTGCATCTATGACTAATAATCCACCTTCAGGTTATCATTCAAACCCCCTCCAGTATTAAGTTGCAAGCAACAGATAATTGCATTACGAATTGCGTGTAAAGTAAACAATACGATTGTTCTATGAACAAAGGATTGTTGTTTTCTCCGTAGTAGCAACAGCACGTCTAGTACCTTAGAGATTTCTGTCACTTCCCCAGATTACTAGAGGCATGAACCCACTATCAAGCATAAATACTAACTCTTGGAGTTGCTAGCATCTACTTGGCCAAGATAGCTACTAACAACGGAAAGCATGCAAGATCACAAATAACAAATACATGATAGAATCAATAATCAATCTGAAATAGCATCTCAATATCCATCGGATCCCCACAAACACAACATGTATGATTACAAATAGATGATCTTGATCATGAACGGAGCTCACAAGATCTAAACATGATAGCACAAAGGAGGAGAACCAGCCATCTAGCTACTACATGGACCCGTAGTCCAGAGATGAACTACTCACGCATCACACCGGAGGATTGCATGATGATGAAGAAGACCTACAGGGTGAATTCCCCTCTCCGGCAGGGTGCCGGGAAGAGCTTCAGATCCCTCCCGATCTAGGAATGGATATGACGGCGGCTACAGACTCTTTCGTGGAATTTTGATTCGGTCCTTAGGGTTTCTGTATCGGAGGCGATATATAGGCGGAAGGAGAGGCCGAGGGGGTGCCTGGGGCGGCCAGACCACCCCCTGGCATGGGCCAAGCCTGGCCAGGCCCCAGCCCCTCTCCGTCTCGTATTCTGGCTCCAAATGTCCCTCGGTGAAAAACTGACTTTGGCTGGCATTCAATTTTGAGAATATTCATTTTCTAACTTTCCTGGAACCAAAAACAGCAGAAAACATGCAGCTGGCATTGTGGCTCTTGTTAATAGGTTAGTCCAAGAAATCATATGAAAAGTACTCCAAAGTGTGGACAAAACATAAGAAAGTAGATACAACCAAGCATGGAACATCAAAAATTATGGATACGTTAGCAACGTATCAACATCCCGAAGCTTAACTCCTGCTCGTCCTCGAGTAGGTAAGTGATAAAAAGAAAGAAATAATTTTTGAGGTGACATGCACCATCATAAACTTGATCAAAGTATTTGTAAAACATTGATAGCTGGGATCATAGTACTTCAATCATAACACGAAAGACAAAGTTCTAGCAATAAGACAAAGCAACTATATTGCAACATGAAAATGAACAAACAAAATGCTTTGCAAGACGTTGTTTGTTTCACATAAAGAGAACATAGCATAGTGGCATTCAGCTTGTCGCTTATAGAGTAGCAAACATAAATGCATAGGACACCTTCAAAGTTCATAAGAGTGACTAGATACAAATAGTTTAAAACAAACAATATCAAAGTTATGCATTAATCAATAAGTCTTGTGTCAATGCACATAGAACTAATAATGGCCACTATGCTCTCAAAGTAGGTGCATAAAGATAGAAGGTGGAGACTCAACATAAAAGTAAAAGAAAGGGCCTTCATAGAAGGAAGTAGGGATTCAAGTTTCATAAAGAGCTTCCAAAAATTATGGTACTTATTAGCTTTCAGCTCTCATTGCCCCTATCATAAGCATCTTGAAGTGATTAAGGTTAAAGTGACACAACTAAGAGGATATGCTTAACAAGTTATAAGCCGAAATCTCATGCCCCTTACTTACGAAGACCGAACCTCATGCTACTCATCTTTAGTCACAAGTGAGCTCTTGTCATTGTAAGTACACATGTATCATAGAGAACCGCCAACGGGGTACCCCTTGCAAATGATACAGGAGCTATCCCATAATCAAAATGACAAGGCACACAGACAATGAGCATCCCAGCCATCTTTTTATTTGCTATTTGCATAGGTTTTTATTGAGGATGCTTCATAGAGTGCTCATTATGGTTATGCTGCAAGTTTCCACCATGATTACGCATGGCTTAGGCTAGCGGCCCAGGCGTTTCTCTAACACACATCCAAACTCCATTATCTTACAAGTTCCCCTTTTATTTCACATTGTCGGGATCCATAAGAAAAAGAACATTATATCAAAGGGGTACAAAGTACAGGTGAAATGTTGAAAGCGTTCCCATGATACATGGTTCTGCTAACTTCAACTTATAAAGCGCGAGCATATACGCAACACAGATGGACGCAATGGTTCAAGTTTATTAAATGCAAGAAAGTAAAGTGTGCCATCAAGTTCGTGAGAGCTTTAATCACTAATTTTCACATAACAAGATTAATTTGGAAGGTAGACAAAAGCATGAATATACTTGGGATAGCATATGCTAATAGGTAGGTATGGTGGACTCTTTGGAATAACTTGGTTTTAGGAGTTGGATGCATGAGTGGAACTCATACTTGGTTGCGGAGGCTAGCAAAAGACTAGGAGCGACCAACTAAGAGAGCAATAATGGCCATAATCATGCAGAGCGACAAAACATCATTGCTCAAAGCATAAAGTGATACTACAAGTTGAAAACTAAAGGATCATCAAGGCTATAGTGACTTGGGATAGTCATAACATGGTGTGAGCATGTGCCAAGTCAACCCAAATAAAGCATCAAAGGAGAATGCCACAATACTATGCTTTAATATGCTAAAACAACGCATGATTCTTCCAAGGCACATTAAGCAATCTCAATTGTTTATAACAAGTCATGCTACAGCAAAGAATACTAAGAATAAATCCAAAACAATATCAAGCATGGCATGACAAATCATAGACCACAGTCAAAAACAAACTCTCTTTACCACTTAAGCATGAACTTTTCCTACTCTTTTCCAATCCAAATATTTGAAAACCAATGTATGAAAGAGGGGGTCCAACCAATTTATTCAGCAAACTAATAAAACCAAGCAAACGAAAAAACAAAACGAAAAAGAAAAATAAGATGCTTCAAGAACAACACAACTGTACATGAAACAATAAAAATGAAGCATTTGGAAGAAACCTGGGATTTTTATTGATGAAGAAGGGGATGCCTTGGGCATCCCCAAGCTTTAACTCTTGTACTTCTTGGATATTTCTTGGGGTGACACGCGTGGCATCCCCAAGCTTGATCTTTAGTCCATTCTTCATCTCATTACATCATTCCCTCCATACACCTGAAATTTTTCCTTCATACAAAACTTTACACAATCTTGATTAGCAACATTAGTGCACTGAAGATAATAGGTCTATAGGTTCAGTTCCAACACCAATAAAATTTCCATTAAAACAAAAGCTACTGTAGCACTTCCCTAAAAAAGCTCAATTCCCCAAAAGAACTAAAAAAGGAACCAACAAGAAGCAAATGCAAATAATGGCAGAAATCTGTCAAAATAGACTAGCAGGTAAAGACGAATTGTTTCGAAGACCTTCTGTTGCTCAAATAAAAAAGTGGTTAACTAAAAAAAGTTAGATAACAACCTGGGGCAGAATCACAAAAATTCACGCCTCGAAAGGACGTACAGAGATTTTACACGAATTTTTACGGTGAAGCACAGAAATCTGTTTCGGGACAGCAACTTTCCCAATCATTACTTCTCTCTCATTAGAGGTTACTCTTGACACAAAAAGCAAATAAAAAGGATAAGGAGCGGTTATTACTGAGGTAATAACTTCCAAGACTCATCTAAAACTTTTGGGTTATCTCCCAATAAGTACTTTTCTTTAACGCCTTTAAGTTAGGCATGATAGTTTGAGAAGATGCTCACATAGGAAATATGAATTGAAGTAAAAGAGAGCATCAAGAAGCAAATTCAAAACACATTTAAGTCTAACCCTCTTCCTATGCTTAGGAATCTTATATGCAAATAAATTCACAAATAACAAAGCGACATGCATAGGACGATAAAAAGAGAGTAACTTCAAAACTTTCAGCAAATAAAGAGGTGTTTTAGTACCATGAAAACTTTTACAACCATATTTTCCTCTCTCATAATAATTTTCAGTAGCCTCATGAATAAACTCAACAATATAACTATCACATAAAGCATGCTTTTCATGATCTACAAATACTAGAGCTTTATTATAAACATTTTCAAAAGAATCCTCAGGAACATGACATTCGTCCTCCTTTGGTAAGCATGGGGGACAATCAAATAATGTAAGGGGTAAAGAGTTACTCTCATTAGAAGGTAGGGATGGGTAGATCCATTCTTCCTCCTCTTGATCATCACTCTCCTCCTCTTTTTCATCCAATGAGCTTCCAGTTTTAGCAATTTCTTCTTCCATAGGCTCCTGCAAGGCATTAGTCTCTTCCATTGGTGGAGAGCATCTATTAAGATATTCAAGAATATAGACATTTTCTACCTTGTAATTATCAAAGCAAAATTTAAGTATATCGGAAACCTCATATTTATAAGGTGAATCATCAGTATTTTCAAGCAAACTAGCAAGTTCAAATGCACCCTTTCAAGCAATAAATTCTTCAATTTGTTCCACATCATAAAAGTCATAATTTCCCTTGACATAAGAAGATATGGTAACATCATCATTATACTCACATTGAAAAATAAGGTGTTTATACCTCCTACAACAACAAGATTTATCAAAGCAATAAGTAACAGTACAAGTAGAGCACACGTTTATAGCAATGGTATACAATTTATCAATTTGTTCCCATATATGTTTCCCTTTTTGTGACAAGCGGTGTTCTTTATAATAATATTTTTTTCTTCCGTGAACCCACCTTGCCAATAAGATTTAGTTTCAAAGAAACCCACCATTGATAGAAAGCATGATAAAGCAAGACAATAACAGACCAACGAAAATAACAACTATAGTAGGAACTAATTTTTTTGTATTTTTTATAAGGAAACAAGCAAACAAAAGAAAAATAAACTAAGCAAAACAAAAATAACAGAGTAAAGAGATTGGTTAAGAGGGACTCCCCTTGTGAAGATGTCCTTGACTCCCAGGCAGTGGCGCCAAAAAAAGAGCTTGATGGCCCAAAATATATCGAACTCGTTGGGGAACCCCAAGAGGAAGGTATGATGAGCACAGCAGCAAGTTTGCCCTCAGTGATGAAACCAAGGTTATCAATCCAGTAGGAGCAAGGAAACACCCCAAAGGTGTAGCTAGCTGAACTTTGGCAGGGCGCACTACCGGTGCCAGCAGCAACTTGGAGATCTGCACAACACAACCACAGAACTCTGCCCCCAACTTGCGATGAGGTTGTCAATCTCACCGGTTTTGCTGAAAACAAAGGATTAAACATATCGAGTGGAAGAAAGTAATAGTTTGCAGAGAGTAAACACAAAGCAGTAAACAGTTGATTGTAGATTAATGGTAAAAGAAAGGACCGGGGTCCATAATTCACTAGTGGTGGCTCTCCTTAAGATAGATGACATGTTGGGTGAACAAATTACAGCGGGGCAATTGACAAACATTGAGAAAGCATACAAGCATATACTACTCATCTTGACTCCTTTGAGATTTGATTGGGCATTACAACATTATACATAGACCGCCATCCAACTGCATCTATGACTAATAATCCACCTTCAGGTTATCATCCGAACCCCCTCTAGTATTAAGTTGCAAGCAACAGATTATTGCATTACGAATTGCGTGTAAAGTAAACAATACGATTGTTCTATGAACAAAGGATTGTTGTTTTCTCCCTAGTAGCAACAGCACATCTAGTACCTTAGAGATTTCTGTCACTTCCCCAGATTACTAGAGGCATGAACCCACTATCGAGCATAAATACTAACTCTTGGAGTTGCTAGCATCTACTTGGCCAAGATAGCTACTAACAATGGAAAGCATGCAAGATCACAAATAACAAATACATGATAGAATCAATAATCAATTTGAAATAGCATCTCAATATCCATCGGATCCCTGCAAACACAACATGTATGATTACAAATAGATGATCTTGATCATGAACGAAGCTCACAAGATCTAAACATGATAGCATAAAGGAGGAGAACCAGCCATCTAGCTACTACATGGAACCGTAGTCTAAAGATGAACTACTCACGCATCACACTTGAGGCTTGCATGATGATGAAGAAGACCTCCAGGTTGAATTCTCCTCTCTGGCAGGGTGCCGGGAAGAGCTTCGGATCCCTCCTGATCTAGGAATGGAGATGACGGCGGCTATAGACTGTTTCGTGGAATTTTGATCGGGTCCTTAGGGTTTCTGTATCGGAGGCGATATATAGGCAGAAGGAGAGGCCGAGGGGGTGCCTGGGGCGGCCAAATAACCCCCTGGCGCGGGCCAAACCTGGCCGCGCGGCCAGGTGGTGTGGCCGGGCCCCAGCCCCTCTCCATCTCGTATTCTGGCTACAGGTGTTCCTCAGTAAAAAACTGACTTTAGCTTTTATCCCGTCCAATTCTGAGAATATTCATTTTCTGACTTTTCTAAAACCAGAAACAGCAGAAAACAGGCAGTTGGCACTGTGGCTCTTGTTTATAGGTTAGTCCAAGAAATCATATGAAAAGTACTCCAAAGTGTAGACAAAATATAAGAAAATAGATAAAATCAAGCATGAAACATCAAAAATTATAGATATGTTAGCAACGTATCAATAACCTATGCCAACAACACTTGTTTCATGGCGCGTACTCTTTCGTGGCAATAGTCAGTTGTGACAACTTGCTGCAATGAATAGACCATACATGCAGGATTACATATCGGAACTATTATAGGCCACATCAAAATATAATGCACGCCTTTCAAAGTTACATATGTCCACAAACCAAGTCATCCATATATTCAATAGCTTAAATTGAAAATGAATCCAAAACGTACATTTGACATATGAAAAGACAAATATGCTAGTGTCTAGAGGCAAATATCTAACTTAAGGAAATAAAAACTTAGTTCCACAACCATTGTTTGTTTCAAGGTACGGTCTGAAGCTTGAGAACATCTATGCTCGATCTGATCTTCACTTCACTCATATATTTCCATTCTACAAGAACAATTAGCAAGATTTCTGGTTAGTCTACAAAATATAGAAGGACAAAAAATGGAGTATAATTTTTTATAAACCTGAAAATGATATCTGAGTAAACTTAACGTTCAGCGCTAACAAGGACAAAATAGTAACTATATATCTCCACATCATAGAATCACTTACTCAACATCACAGCAAGGAATGGTTGTATCGTTGATAATTTTAATTTAGGCTAATAAGGCACTGTAGCTGCCCTATGTTCACTGAATTAAGCTATCTCCACTCATGATGATATTAACCGTTCAAGCTGGCTATGCAAAGTGAATGGTTTAAAAGATTCACCAATAAAGGTAGAGTATTGCTAAATAGTTTTTCTAAAAATTGTCTCCTTAACATTAATCTAGAATTATTATCTAGGGACAAATGCAAAGAACAAAAAACAAATTCAGCTATCACAGATTACACAGATAAATCATATTGTTAATTATCAAAAACACTGTACATTAGAATTTTTCAATTACCTTTGATGGAAGAGCAATCATGTGTTGTTTTGAAAAAAAAGCCGCACCGTGTACTTGAGGTGTAGTATACAATCGAAGCAATCCTATGCTAAAGATTTGTTTCTTAGCTTCCACGGAGGAGATCGGGTATATTTTCTTCACATACAACTCTAAAGTTTCCTGTATGAGAAGGTCGAAGATGCATATTAAATTTCAGAGAAAGTAGATAACAAAATAAATAGGATACCTGGAGCAGGGAGGCAGGGACGACGATGAAATCGACTTCAGCATCCAAGAGAAAATAATTTGCATGCGAGCCGGATCGGTTCCCCTCTATATCATGAATGCGACCACGGCGATCCTTCCCATTTCTTGATTACACAGTCTGGCTGATTCCAGCATACCATCAACAGAAGGCCTCTCACCTCCCGCCTGACCGGCCAGCCGACGAGCCGCCATAATCGCAGAATCCAGAAGCTGGGATCGGGGTAGCGGAGAATAGATCCTCCAATAAATCCTGACCAAGCTCCGTCGGATCATCTCCTCTTTTTTTTTAAAATAGGTTCTTTATTACTCAATAGTAATGTTACATCCGGCCTCTGCATAACTAGGATGCACACTCCTCTTGCAAACCACCGAAGTAGAACTCTAATTATAACCATCCTCTGCGCCGAGATTCCAACCGGCACTTACACTGAATCCACATCTGGATCCGTGCCAAGACGGAGATGGAGGGATACAAACCAACGGCGTCGCCCGACACGGAGCGAGGCCGAATCTCCTCCGGTTCATCTGTCTCTCTACGTATGCCACCTACCGCCCAGACTACTCTGTAGCTGGAACACGAGAGATTGGTTTTGATTTAGAGATTGGTTCATTGCTATCCCATATAATTAGAGGAGGAAACTCGTGTACCTTAGATCTTTCAATCTGAAGTCGTGATGCCGGAGCGCAGAGGAAGAAAGTCGGATGAATTAATCTACGAGTAGATTAGTTTTGGAAGTTTATTGTCCTGCCTGTTGTTGTGTCATGGGCCCATGGCCTAGCGGGAAAATATATTTTTTTGGAGAATTTACTACACGTATATAAGAAGCAAAAAAGCAATTAGCAATAAACCAAAATTTTGTAGTCGGCCAAGAATTTCGTCAGAAAAATTAACTCTAAGTTTTGGAGAGAAAATATGTTTTTTGCGGGGAGGTATAAAACCGAGAACAAATTAATTGCGGCATTCCCTCGTTAATTGGAGTACCGTGTGATGTCACGTTATTTTCTTGTCAAACGAAATTAAAATATTTCATGCTAATGTCCCGGTCCCATTAATCAAAGTTCTAAAGTGTAACAATAAATAAATTGGCTGGCACGCGGGCCTTCAAAAATTGTTGTAATATCACATACTATATGGCAACATTGAAACATTATGGAAATATATGCATATATTCCCACGAGCATATATTTTGTTGCAATATCTCCTATGTATTGCAACAAGAAAATTATCTATTGCAACAAGAAAATTATCTATTGCAATGAAGCATGATTGTTGCAATATGCACAAGCTATTACCACAAAAAAGAAAACCGTGGTAATATTACAATTTATTGCAACAAATGATTATCATAGCAATAAATATTGTTCCAATACACCCAAATACTTGTAGTGCATGTGGTGCCCAACTATGTCCAAGAACCCTAGCAGCATGCTGAGATTCAACTGTAGCATGCATTCTACCACCAGTTTAAAAGATGCTGCATCACAACACCCACTTGGATGTGTGTGTGTGTTAGTGTGCATCATTGTGGTTTTAGAAAAAACACATGCAATAATGCCACTCCAGCATATGGTGTCCAACCATGTCCAATAACCCTAGTAGCATGCTGGGATTCAACTGCAGCATGCATTCTACCACCAGTTTGAAATATGCTGCATCACCGCACACACTTAGATGTGTGTGTTAGTGTGCATCATTATGGTTTTGGAAAACGAACACATGCAATGATGCCACGCAAGCATGTGGTGTCCAACCATGTCTAGAAACCCTACCAGCATACGGGGATTCAACTGCAGCATGCATTCTACCATCAGTTTGAAAGATGCTGCATCACCACACCCACTTGGATATATATGTGTGTGGTGTCCAACCATGTCCAATAACCCTAGTAGCATGCTGGGATTCAACTGCAGCATGCATTCTACCACCAGTTTGAAATATGCTGCATCATCGCACACACTTAGATGTGTGTGTTAGTGTGCATCATTATGGTTTTGGAAAACAAACACATGCAATGATGCCACGCAAGCATGTGGTGTCCAACCATGTCTAGAAACCCTAGCAGCATGCAGGGATTCAACTGCAGCATGCATTCTACCATGAGTTTGAAAGATGCTGCATCACCACACCCACTTGGATATATATGTGTGTGTGTTAGTGTGCATCATTATGGTCTGTAAAAGAACACATGCAATAATGCCACACCAGCATGTGGTGACCAACCATGTCCAGGAACCCTAGCAGCATGCTTGGATTCAACTTAGCATGCATTCTATCATCAGTTTGAAAGATGCTGCATCACCACACCGACTTTGTGACACCCCGGTTCTGAAAAGACCGTGGCCTCTATGTGACATGCCAATCCCTGGATCGGTTCATTGGCCCACAATAGAGTAAGATAGATAACATAGCAAAATATCCGTGTATCATAGATAACGAAGATCCAGAGTACCATTATTACAATAAAAGCTTAGCACAAGCTAGCTCAAATTATTCAGGTAGCAACATAAACGATTAAATCCTCCATTCTTCAAATTGCCCACAAGTGAACAAGTGCCGAGTGGAGTACCGTGGCCTATAACGATCAATCAGAATCGGAATAACCTGCAGCATGAAACGCAACAGTCCCGAAGGGTCAATACATGGAATGTATGGCAAGTAGAGCTAGTAAATGGAGACAATAATACTAACATCTACATGCATATCTGGCAAGTGGAGCTGTGTCTGGCTTGCATTTGCAAATACATTTGTCCTACTTTCATAAACAGTTTTGAATTTTCTTTGAAAAGATCCCAATTAAGTTAACCCAACAAGATTAAAACAATTATGAAATTAGAATGAGCGAGAAACATGTCATGGAATCAATATCAAGCAACTCAGTTGTCCATAACCGGGGACACGGCTAATCGATTAGATTATACACTCTGCAGAGGTTAGTACACTTTACCCATGTGACTTGGCCAGCCCAGCTCGTACCATCACTCTCATTTTGGGTGATGATAGGGAGAAGACCAAGAAGAGACTGTTCGGGAAGTAGCTCCTCAATCCCGACGCGCACCGGTCCAACCTACCAAAATTCTACATCTCTGGATACGCGGGTTCGAGTTACCACAACCTACTAAGTCCAACCAACCGCCCATTTCATTATTGGCACATGGTTGTACACGTAAGCTACACAATAAAGAAGCCAATCATTTTCTCTTGATACCTGGGTGCCTTTCCGCAATGAAACCACCAAAAATTATCAATACCATCACACCCAGGGGGTTCATTGATTAAGTTGTTTTTAGTTTTCACAAACCAATACTTTGAGAAAACAAGTATCAATGATGTAACCCAGCCCTCGTTCAACATAGCATGGCTAAGCACATCTACAACGGTGGTTCATCTACAAGGAAAGCCCTACCACAATAATAGGACATAGCATAGCGATAGTATCATCCTACTCATGCAACTACAAAATACACGACAATGCATTAAAAATAGTAGGACGATATCATGAACAAAGTAGCATCTACTTGCCTTGATTGAAGCGGTCGGAGGAACAATCCAAACACGAGCAAGGGTTGCACTCCACACAATCTACACGACACAATTGCATTCATAAACAAACAATTCACAAACATATGCAACAAAGATGATGCATGAATGCAAGAACGGCAAGTGAATTGGTGCTACAGCTGCACCACATAATACTAATACATAATACTACCGAATACATGCATGGAAAATAGATTTGGCGCAAGGGAAACTATTAACCAAAAGTAGAGATCTATACTAGAGCTAGAACTTAAATAATTCACTACCGGTAGTATACTGTTTGTAAAATCTTGGAAAAAATCTACCGCATAGGCATGCCGATAAGAAATAGTACTAATTGGAATTACTCAAAAAGGAGTTATAGAACATCCCGAGTAATTAAAACACTGCAGAAAGCCATTAGACAAATACTGCAGAAGTTTTTACTGTAAGCCTATCTTTTTATTTCACGATGAGATTCCCCTCGTTCATACGAGTTCAGGGACATATCACACGCGATTTTTGGAGCTACGAAACTTTTACTACGAATTTATTACTCCGAAAAGGCCACTAACTAGTTTGATAAAACTGTACTAAACCTGACAGTAAAAGTATGAACCAAAGGTACATCGAGATTCTACACGACTCACTGAACTCGTGCATATTTTATTTGCAATTTTTGGCCAAGCGGTTTAATTTCTACGCAATTTACAAAATTCTACTGAAATCTGCCAACTAATAGGATTAACGAAATTGACCCAGTCAACTGTGTCTGTTTGACTGGTCAACTGGTCTGATGACTGGGCGCTGACTAGTCAACGCCTGGGATGCTGACCAGTCAACGAACGATCTAAGCCGCTGATCTGAGATCTGACGGTGGCTGCTGTCTTACCGGAATCGGACGGCGAAACGAACTCCGGCGAGCTCCGGACGGCGGCGACGGTCGGTTCCGGTGGCGTGGAAACTCCTGCAAGTACACACACGGTCAACTATGGCTCCCGGAATAATAAACGCGTGCGCGTACGCGGCGATCTGCAGGGCGCAGTTGGCGGCGGCGGATGGAGACGCGGAGCACGGGAACGGAAAGAGGGCGGCGAGACGAACCCGGCAACAGACGCGGCGATGGCCGGCGGCAGAGGGGTGGCCGGCGGCGGCGAGGAGAAGCGGCGGCGACGACGTGCACCAGGAGGCGGCGGCGGGTTCCAGGGAGGCGTGCGCGTGTGGAGTTGGGCTGCGTGCACGGTCTACGAGGCAGGGGTGGGGGTCCTCCTTTTATTGGCGCGCAGAAAAAAAAAACAGAAACAGATTCGGTCCGCGGTTGGACTACAACTCGGAAATCGGTCCGGATTTTCGGACCGTTTTCCGGCGATTTACTAAAACGTCCGAGTCTTTTGCATACGAACTTCAATTTGAGCGATTTTCGCGCCTACGGGTTCGTATCGTCGAGGGGAACAACCTTCAGTCGAAGTTTGAGCGAAATCTCGAACCTACAGGGGTGGTTGTTGCAAGTCCCTCTAAAGCTCCCCGTAGGAACCTCGAAGCGAAACAAAATAGGGTTTTGACGATGGCGTTTTGCCGAACCTTTCTACTCGACGATTTTGCATGGAAAAACATGATGCGATGCAATGAATGATATGCAAGACCAAATCTAAAATTTGGGATGTGACAAGACTACCCCCCTTAAGATGAATCTCGTCCTCGAGATTCGGCGCGGCTAGCAAATAGGTGTGGGTAGTCCTCTCGGATGTCATCTTCACGCTCCCAAGTGGCTTCCTCTTCGGTGTGGTGGCTCCACTGTACTTTGCAAAACTTGATTGTCTTGGTTCGGGTAGTCCGTTCTGCTGTCTCCAGAATCTTGACCGGTTTCTCCTCATAGGTCAAATCATTCTCAAGCTGAACCTCCTCTAGCGGTACAGTGTCTCTCAATGGTGTATCCACCATCTCCGGATGGCACTTCTTCAGCTGGGATACGTGGAACACGTTGTGAACAGCAGACAGAGCCTCTGGCAACTCCAACTGATAAGCAACTTCTCCTTTGCGTGCTAAGACCCGATACGGTCCAATAAATCGAGGTGCCAGCTTACCCTTAATACCAAATCTCTTGATTCCACGAAGTGGCGATACTCTGAGGTATGCTCTATCACCTATCTCATATACCACTTCCTTGCGCTTGGCGTCAGCGTAGCTCTTCTGTCTTGATTGTGCTACCTTCAGTCGGTCTCTAATCAAGGCGACCTTCTCCTCAGCGTCCTTAATCAAGTCAGGTCCAAACAACTGACGTTCTCCTACTCCATCCCATAGCAATGGTGTTCGGCACCGTTTCCCATACAGCACATCGAACGGTGACGTCTTGATGCTGGTTTGATAACTGTTGTTGTAGGAAAACTCAGCATACGGCAAGTTCTCATCCCAACTAGAACCATGAGACAATGCGCAAACTCTTAGCATGTCCTCCAAAATCTGATTCACCCTCTCGGTCTGTCCATCAGTCTGCGGGTGAAATGCTGTGCTAAACTCCAATCTAGTACCAAGTGACTCGTGCAGCTGGCGCCAGAAGTGTGAGGTAAATTGGGTGCCTCTATCAGATACGGTACTCTTGGGAACTCCATGTAGGCACACAATCTTGTCCATGTAAATCTTGGCCAACCTTGCACTTGTATAGGTCGTCTTCACTGGTATAAAGTGGGCTACCTTGGTCAAATGATCGACCACTACCCAAATAGAGTCATATCCTGACCTGGTCCTGGGCAGTCCTGTGATAAAGTCCATTCCCACTCTATCCCATTTCCAATCCGGCACGGGCAAAGGCTGTAGCAGTCCTGCTGGTTTCTGGCGTTCCGCCTTCACTCGGCTACATACATCACATAGGGCAATATGCTTGGCGATATCTCCCTTCATGTTGTTCCACCAGAATCTGTCCTTTAGATCCATATACATCTTCGTATTGCCCGGATGTATGGAATATGGCGAGTCATGAGCTTCCTGCATAATCAACTTCCTTAACTCCGGATCGTTGGGCACACACAAACGATCTCCATACCACAAGGTACCTTGCTCATCCTCGCGGAATTCCCTTGCTCGACCTTCCTTCATCTTTTCCTTAACTTCATCTATCTCTTTGTCTCCCACTTGAGCCTTCCTGATTCTGTCATGAAGCGTTGGTTGGACTTCCATTGTAGCCAAATATCCTTCAGATACTACCTCCAGTCTAAGGTCCTTGAATTGCTTGCACAAATCCTCAGGCAATTCACCAATTGTCAATCCATTGGCATAAACCTTTCGGCTCAGAGCATCTGCTACTACATTGGCCTTTCCTGGGTGGTATTGTAGATTCATATCATAGTCCTTGATAAGTTCCAACCATCTCCTTTGTCTCATGTTCAGCTCCTTCTGTGTAAATATGTATTTCAGGCTCTTGTGGTCGGTGTACACATCACAGTGTTTTCCCATTAAGTAATGTCTCCATACCTTGAGCGCATGAACCACTAACGCTAATTCCAAGTCATGTGTGGGGTAATTCCGCTCATGGTGCTTGAGTTGTCGCGAGGCATAAGACACTACTCTCCCATCTTGCATCAGCACACTCCCAAGTCCCTGTCGAGAAGCTTCACAGTACACTTGGAAATCCTTCTGAAGATCTGGTAAACACAGAACAGGCGCAGTCACTAGTCGACGCTTCAGCTCCTGAAAGCTAGCTTCACACACATCCGTCCATTCAAACTTTCTCTCCTTCTTCAGAAGTTCAGTCATCGGCTTAGCAATCTTGGAAAAGTTTTCAATGAACCTCCTATAATATCCAGCAAGTCCCAGAAAGCTTCGAATCTCTCCAGCATTCTTGGGTGCTTCCCACTCAGTTACTGCAGTCACTTTGCTTGGATCAACAGCGACTCCTTCTCCTGACACTACGTGTCCAAGAAACCCAACGGTGTTAAGCCAGAATTCACACTTGCTGAATTTGGCGTACAGCTGGTGTTCTCTCAGTTTCTCCATAATCAGTCGCAGATGTTTCTCATGCTCAGCATCATCCTTGGAATATATCAGTATGTCATCAATAAACACCACTACGAACTTGTCCAAGTACTCCATAAATACCTTGTTCATCATGGTCATGAAATATGCCGGGGCATTCGTTAGTCCAAATGACATAACTGTATACTCGTATAACCCATACCTAGTGGTGAAGGCGGTTTTTGGTACATCCTCCTTCCGGATCTTCAATTGAAAGTAGCCAGATCGCAGATCAATCTTGCTGAACACCTTTGCTCCTTCCAGTTGATCAAACAAATCATTTATGTTCGGCAGAGGGTACTTGTTCTTGATGGTTACCTCATTCAGCGAGCGATAGTCCACCACTAATCTCTTGGTGCTGTCTTTCTTCTCCACAAACAGAACAGTTGCACCCCATGATGACGCACTAGGCTGAATGAATCCCTTTTCCAGCTGCTCTTTCAACTGTTTCTTCAATTCCCTCATCTCATCCACATCCATCTTATATGGTTTCTTTGCTATTGGTCATGTTCCCGGCATCATGTCGATAAGAAACTCTACTTCCCTGTCAGGTGGCATCCCCGGCAGTTCTTCCGGAAACACGTCGGGGTAATCCCTTATCACTGGCACAGTATCCATGCTAACCCCCTTAAGAGAATTCAGCTTACACCTTCCTGGTCGTGTGGCTGACTTGAATCTAATCCTCTTACCATCCTGGGTTTTGAGTGAAACAGCTCGCTGTGCACAATCTATGTGTCCCCCATGCATAGACATCCAATCCATACCCAGAATAACATCTAATCCCTGTGATTCCAACACTACCAAATGTTCTATGAAGTTGTATGTTCCAATCCTCACAGTTAAATTGCGGCATCCCGCACTAGCTATCATATCTCCTCCTGGTGAACTCACTCTAAAAGACCTCTTCATAGACTCAGTAGGTAACTTATACTTATCCACAAATGCCCTTGATATGAATGAATGCGATGCACCAGTATCGAAAAGTATAAGTGCAGGGTAAGTGTTGATTGGAAACTTACCAATCACAAGGTCAGGCTCGTCTGGAATCTCTTCCACATTCATGTGGTTCACTGTGGCCTTCTCATTGTTGGTTGGCTTCAGTCCTTTCCTCTCCGGACAGTTGTCAGCATAGTGTCCCTTCTTCTTACACTTGAAGCATGTCACCTCACTCAGATCCTTCTTCACAAAATTGCGATCACGGTTGCGGTCATGTCCACCGTGTCCTCCAGAGTGGTGAGAGTGTCCTCCCTTGTGGCTGTGGTGGCTTCTCCTATGGTTGTCATGACGATGCCCATCGCCTCCGTGGTGGTGGCGATCATGGCTCCCATGGTCACTTCCTCCATGCTTGGAGTATCCATCATATGAAGTGCGAGACTTGTGGTGTGAGCCAGAGTGGTGATTGTTGTTCTTTCTCTTGCGGCTTTCCACCTGCTTGTGCTTCCCTTCCAGGATCCTGGCCTTGTCCATGAGCTCCTGGAAAGTGGGGCAATAAACCACCAGTAGCTGCACTGAAAGCTCATCACTGAGGCCATCCAGGAATCTCTCCCTCCTTTTTGCATCAATGTCAACATCCTCAGGTGCATAACGGGACAGGTTGTTGAACTCCTCAATGTACTCGGCCACGGTGCGATTGGTTTGGCGCAAGTTGCGGAACTCTTTCCTCTTCAGGCTCAGAACTCCTGAAGACACGTGGTCGGTCCTGAAACCTTCCTCAAACATAGCCCAAGTCACGGTATTCAGAGGGTGGGTGATCTGAAATGTGTCCCACCAAGAAGCGGCTGATCCCTTTAGTAGGTGAGCGGCAAACCTCACCTTCTCAGCATCAGTGCATCCAACAGTTACCAGATCCTTGTTGACTGAACGCAACCAGTCGAGAGCAACCATTGGTTCCATTGCAGTAGAGAACTTAGCTGGCCTTAACCTCAGAAATCTGGTGAGAGCATCTCCCTGAGGCTGATTGTTTCCATTGTTGTTGTTCTGATTTGCCATGAACTGGGTCATCACTTGGGTCAGCTGTGCCTGAGCTGCCATGAGCTGCTCCAACTCAGTGGGTTGGCGGCGGGGAGGCATCTGCGGTTCAGCACAGGTAAGTTTAGAAAGAATCAACTACGGTAATAGGATTCTACCCATGCATATGATCAATCAACAACAAACAATAGCAGACAATCACAAGCAAGCAACACATCAACAAACAAGCGGTCCAGCAACATCCCAGGTGCTATCCTAGCAGTATATACCTACTGAAATAGTTTTGCAAGAGTTGACAATGGTTAACTAAACAGTTGAGCATCAAAACGATAAAACAGCAATTCTGACAGAACAGTTCTGCTGTGTTCTCGAATTTTTCCGCCTGACTTAAACTCGTCAGAAAATTAAGCCAATTTTTGTGCATATAAAACAGGAAGTTCCGCATCAGCCCAATTTTTTCAGATTTTTCCGAGTTACCAGAAAAATATGAAAAATCGCGCAGTACTGCTGTATCAGCAGAAAACTGCAGCGAAAACAACACAGATAGTAACCAAATTGCCATAACTCTTTCATATAGTTTTGCACAAATAAATCCTGGGATATTGGGGTACACAAATAAGCATCTAAACACTCTTAAACTAACACGAACTAAGTATCACAACGATCGAGAATAATCCTAACGAATTTACCTAACGAGGACTAATTGGTGGACTTCTATCTATTTCTTGAAGAGTTTGAGGTAGGTCCTTGCGGTCATGCGTTGGCGCTTTGGCTCGCGGTACAACCATGGCGGCGGAGTGTACACCTCTCCTGAACCATCACTTGAAACGTCAAACTCCACCTCTTCTGGATCCTCCTCTTCTTCTTCATCCTCAGCTGCAACTGCAACTGCTTCATCTCCTCCACCATCATCGTCTCCATCATCATCATCCTCGTCCTCATCATCATCATCTCCACTGTCATCATCATCCCCATTGTTGCCATCATCTCCATTGTCATCATCAGAGGGTGGATTCAGCTGTGCTTGGAGAGCGGCAATCTGGGCTGTCATAGCTTCAATAGTTTGATCCCTTTCCTGGACTGTCCCTTGCAGTTGCTGTATGTTCTGGGTGTTCTCCTGCACAGTACCATGAAGATGTGCTATGGTTGCATCTCTGGCTATCAGGGCATTCTCCAGAACTCCCACAGCTTCATGCAAAGTGTCAATCTCCTGTCCTTGGACCACCATACCATTGCTAGTAAAATCTGCAATCTCCTTTATCATCCTCACCTTCTCTGCTAGAGCTCCATTCTCCCTTTCCATGTCCTCTATGTGCCTCCGACAGGGCGGCATGTTGTTCCTGTCGCCCGGGGTAACCACAATGTTCCCATCTTCATCACGCCTTCCATAGTCACGGTAGGGTGAATCTGCTGGTAGTAGGTGTCGGACTTGATGGCACTGGCGAGACAGGGCTTCATGTATGGCCAAGTTAATTCCAAGTCCCCAGTTGCAGTATGTCTTGGTGTAGATCAAGTGCACTGGGTTTGGCAAGGCGGCATATCTGAATATGAAGGTAGTGATCTCCCATGCATCCTCTCCATATCCATAGGTGTACAGCCTTCTTCCCTTGAACATGGGCAGTGGCAATCCCAATGACTGCGAGAGCTGAGCTAACTGCCTTGCAAAGGGCCTTAGTGACTCCATGGTGGCATACTCAGTCCTGACTTCTCCCATCTATCAAGTAAAAGAGGAAAGTGTAAGAATAGCATATGGTAAGAATTTACGAGGGTGAAAGGCATAAGATGAAAGATAGAGTTAATATAGGCTTTAATAAATCTATGGCTTCCTAATCCAATTCTAGGTCACGATCCTACAGTCGACACACGGGCTCTGATACCATCCTGTGACACCCCGGTTCTGAAAAGACCGTGGCCTCTATGTGACATGCCAATCCCTGGATCGGTTCATTGGCCCACAATAGAGTAAGATAGATAACATAGCAAAATATCCGTGTATCATAGATAACGAAGATCCAGAGTACCATTATTACAATAAAAGCTTAGCACAAGCTAGCTCAAATTATTCAGGTAGCAACATAAACGATTAAATCCTCCATTCTTCAAATTGCCCACAAGTGAACAAGTGCCGAGTGGAGTACCGTGGCCTATAACGATCAATCAGAATCGGAATAACCTGCAGCATGAAACGCAACAGCCCCGAAGGGTCAATACATGGAATGTATGGCAAGTAGAGCTAGTAAATGGAGACAATAATACTAACATCTACATGCATATCTGGCAAGTGGAGCTGTGTCTGGCTTGCATTTGCAAATACATTTGTCCTACTTTCATAAACAGTTTTGAATTTTCTTTGAAAAGATCCCAATTAAGTTAACCCAACAAGATTAAAACAATTATGAAATTAGAATGAGCGAGAAACATGTCATGGAATCAATATCAAGCAACTCAGTTGTCCATAACCGGGGACACGGCTAATTGATTAGATTATACACTCTACAGAGGTTAGTACACTTTACCCATGTGACTTGGCCAGCCCAGCTCGTACCATCACTCTCATTTTGGGTGATGATAGGGAGAAGACCAAGAAGAGACTGTTCGGGAAGTAGCTCCTCAATCCCGACGCGCACCGGTCCAACCTACCAAAATTCTACATCTCTGGATACGCGGGTTCGAGTTACCACAACCTACTAAGTCCAACCAACCGCCCATTTCATTATTGGCACATGGTTGTACACGTAAGCTACACAATAAAGAAGCCAATCATTTTCTCTTGATACCTGGGTGCCTTTCCACAATGAAACCACCAAAAATTATCAATACCATCACACCCAGGGGGTTCATTGATTAAGTTGTTTTTAGTTTTCACAAACCAATACTTTGAGAAAACAAGTATCAATGATGTAACCCAGCCCTCGTTCAACATAGCATGGCTAAGCACATCTACAACGGTGGTTCATCTACAAGGAAAGCCCTACCACAATAATAGGACATAGCATAGCGATAGTATCATCCTACTCATGCAACTACAAAATACACGACAATGCATTGAAAATAGTAGGACGATATCATGAACAAAGTAGCATCTACTTTCCTTGATTGAAGCGGTCGGAGGAACAATCCAAACACGAGCAAGGGTTGCACTCCACACAATCTACACGACACAATTGCATTCATAAACAAACAATTCACAAACATATGCAACAAAAATGATGCATGAATGCAAGAACGGCAAGTGAATTGGTGCTAAAGCTGCACCACATAATACTAATACATAATACTACCGAATACATGCATGGAAAATAGATTTGGCGCAAGGGAAACTATTAACCAAAAGTAGAGATCTCTACTAGAGCTAGAACTTAAATAATTCACTACCGGTAGTATACTATTTGTAAAATCTTGGAAAAAATCTACCGCATAGGCATCACCGATAAGAAACAGTACCAATTGGAATTACTCAAAAAGGAGTTATAAAACATCCCGAGTAATTAAAACACTGCAGAAAGCCATTAGACAAATACTGCAAAAGTTTTTACTGTAAGCCTATCTTTTTATTTCACTATGAGATTCTCCTCGTTCATACGAGTTCAGGGACATATCACACGCGATTTTTGGAGCTACGAAACTTTTACTACGAATTTATTACTCCGAAAAGGCCACTAACTAGTTTGATTAAACTGTACTAAACCTGATAGTAAAAGTCTGAACCAAAGGTACATCGAGATTCTACACGACTCACTGAACTCGTGCATATTTTATTTGCAATTTTTAGCCAAGCGGTTTAATTTCTATATAATTTACAAGATTCTACCTAAATCTGTCAACTAATAGGATTAACGAAATTGACCCAGTCAACTGTGTCTGTTTGACTGGTCAACTGGTCTGATGACTGGGCGCTGACTGGGCATCTGACTAGTCAACGCCTGGGATGCTGACCAGTCAACGAACGATCTAAGCCGCTGATCTGAGATCTGACGGTGGCTGCTGTCTTACCGGAATCGGACGGCGAAACGAACTCCGACGAGCTCCGGACGGCGGCGACGGTCGGTTCCGGTGGCGTGGAAACTCCTGCAAGTACACACACGGTCAACTACGGCTCCCGAAATAATAAACGCGTGCGCGTACGCGGCGATCTACAGGGCGCAGTTGGCGGTGGCGGATGGAGACGCGGAGCACGGGAACGGAAAGAGGGCGGCGAGACGAACCCGGCAACAGACGCGGCGATGGCCGGCGGCGGAGGGGTGGCCGGCGGCGGCGAGGAGAAGCGGCGGTGGCGACGTGCACCAGGAGAGGCGGCGGCGGCGGCTTCCAGGGAGGCGTGCGCGTGTGGAGTTGGGTTGCGTGCACGGTCTACGAGGCAGGGGTGGGGTCCTCCTTTTATTGGTCCTTCACGCGCAGAAAAAAAAAACAGAAACAGATTCGGTCCACGGTTGGACTACAACAAGGAAATCGGTCCGGATTTTCGGACCGTTTTCCGGCGGTTTACTAAAACGTCCGAGTCTTTTGCATACGAACTCCGATTTGAGCGATTTTCGCGCCTACGGGTTCGTATCGTCGAGGGGAACAACCTTCAGTGGAAGTTTGAGCGAAAGCTCGAACCTACAGGGGTGGTTGTTGCAAGTCCCTCTAAAGCTCCCCGCAGGAACCTCGAAGCGAAACAAAATAGGGTTTTGACGATGGCGTTTCGCCGAACCTTTCTACTCAACGATTTTGCATGGAAAAACATGATGCGATGCAATGAATGATATGCAAGACCAAATCTAAAATTTGGGATGTGACAGACTTGGATGTGTGTGTTTGTGTGTTAGTGTGCATAATTGTGGTTTTGAAACACATGCAATGATGCCACTCCAGCATGTGGTGTCCAACCATGTCCAGGAACCCTAGCAACATGCTGGGATTCAACTATCGCATGCATTCTACCACTAGTTTGAAAGATGCTACATCAACACACCCACTTGATGTGTGTGTGTCAGTGTGCATCATTATGGTTTTGGAAAAGAACACATGCAATGATGTCACTCTAGCATGTGGTGTCCAACCATGTCTAGGAACCCTAGCAGCATGTTGGGATTCAACTGCAGCATGCATTCTACCACAAGTTTGAAAGATGTTGCATCACCACACTCCCTTGGATGTGTGTGTATGTGTTTGTGTGCATCATTGTGTTTTTGGAAAAGAACACATGCAATGATGCCACTCCAGCATGTGGTGTCCAACCATATCCAAGAATCCTAGCAGCATGGTGGGATTCAACTACAGCATGCATTCTACAACCAGTACGAAAGATGGTGCATCACCACACCCACTTGGATGTGTGTGTGTGAATGTGCATCATTGTGGTCTTGGAAAAACAACACATGCAATGAAGCCACTCCAGCACGTAGTTTCCAATCATGTCGAAGAACCCTAGCAGCATGCTCGGATTCAACTGCAGCAGACATTCTACCGTCAGTTTGAAAGATGCTGCATCACCACACACACTTGGATGTGTGTGTTAGTGTGCATCATTGTGGTTTTGGAAAAGAAAACATGCAATCATGCCACGCCAGCACGTGGTGTCTAACCATGTCTAGAAACCCTAGCAGCATGCGGGGATTCAACTGCAGCTTGCATTGTACCATCGGTTTGAAAGATGCTGCATCACCACACCCACTTGGATATATATGTGTGTGTGTCAGTGTGCATCATTCTGCTTTGTAAAAGAACACATGCAATGATGCCACACCAGCATGTGGTGTCCAACCATGTCCAGGAACCCTAGCAGCATGCTTGGATTCAACTTAGCATGCATTCTATCATCAGTTTGAAAGATGCTGCATCACCAGACCGACTTGGATGTGTGTGTTTGTGTGTTAATGTGCATAATTGTGGTTTTGGAACACATCCAATGATGCCACTCCAACATGTGGTGTCCAACCATGTCCAGGAACCCTAGCAGCATGCTGGGATTCAACTATCGCATGCATTCTACCACTAGTTTGAAAGATGCTACATCAACACACCCACTTGGATGTGTGTGTGTGTGTGTCAGTGTGCATCATTGTGGTTTTGGAAAAGAACACATGCAATGATGCCACTCAAGCATGTGGTCTCCAACCATGTCCAGGAACCCTAGCAGCATGTTGGGATTCAACTGTGGCATGCATTCTACCACAAGTTTGAAAGATGCTGCACCACCACACCCCCTTGGATGCGTGTGTGTGTGTGTGTGTTTGTGTGCATCATTGTGGTTTTGGAAAAAAACACATGCAATGATGCCACTCCAGCATGTGGTGTCCAACCATATCCAGGAATCCTAGCAGCATGGTGGCATTCAACTGCAGCATGCATTCTACAACCAGTATGAAAGATGGTGCATCACCACACCCACTTGGATGTGTGTGTGTCAATGTGAATCATTGTGGTCTTGGAAAAACAACACATGCAATGAAGCCACTCTAGCACGTAGTTTCCAATCATGTCGAAGAACCCTAGCAGCATGCTCGGATTCAACTGCAGCATGCATTCTATCATCAGTTTGAAAGATGTTGCATCACCACACACACTTGGATGTGTGTGTTAGTGTGCATCATTGTGGTTTTGGAAAAGAACACATGCAATGATGCCACGCTAGCACGTGGTGTCCAACCATCTCCAAGAACCCTAACAGCATGCTGGGATTCAACTACGGCATGCATTCTACCATTAGTTTGAAAGATTCTAAATCACCACACCCACTTGGATGTGTGTGTCAGTGTGCATCATTGTTGTTTTGGAAAAGACCACATGCAATAATGCCACTCTAGCATATGGTGTCCAACCATGTACAGAAACCCTAGCAGCATGCTGGGATTCAACTTCAGCATGCATTCTACCACCGGTTTGAAAGATGTTGCATCATCACACACACTTGGATGTGTGTTTTAGTGTGCATCATTGTGGTTTTGGAAAAGAACACATGCAATGATGCCACGCCAGCATGTAGTGTCCAACCATGTCCAGGAACCCTAGCAGCTTGCTGGGATTCAACTGCAGCATGCATTCTACCATCAGTTTGAAAGATGTTGCATCGCCACACCCAGTTGGATGTTTGTGTGTCAGTGTGCATCGTTGTGGTTTCAGAAAAGAACACATGAAATAATGCCACTCCAGCATATTGTGTCCAACCATGTCTAGGAACCCTAGCAGCATGCTGGGATTCAACTGCAGCATGCATTCTACCACCGGTTTGAAAGATGTTGCATCACCACACCCACTTGGATGTGTGTGTGTGTCAGTGTGCATCATTGTGGTTTTGTTAAAGAACACATGCAATGATGTCACTCCAGCATTTGGTGTCCAACCATGTCTAGGAACTGTAGCAGCATGCTAGGATTCAACTGCAGCAAGCATTCTACCACCAGTTTGAAAGATGTTGCATCACCTCACACACTTGGATGTGTGTGTGTTAGTGTGCATCACTATGGTTTTGCAAAAGAACACATCCAATGATGCCACTCCAGAACGTGGTGTCCAACCATGTCCAGAAACCCTAGCAGCATGTTGAGATTCAACTTCAGCATGCATTCTACCACCAGTTTGGAAGATGTTGCATCACCACACCCCCTTGGATGTGTGTGTGTGTGTCAGTGTGCCTCATTGTGGTTTTGGAAAAGAACACATGCAATGATGCCACTCCAACATGTGGTGTCCAACCATATCCAGGAACCGTAACAGCATGCTAGGATTCAACTACAGCATGCATTCGACCACCAGTTTAAAAGATGCTACATAACCACAGCCACTTGGATGTGTGTTATAGTGTGCATCATTGTGGTTTTGGAAAAAATACATGAAATGATGCCACTCCAGCATATTGTGTCCAACCATGTCCAGGAACCCTAGGAGAATGTTGGGATTCAACTATAGCATGCATTCTACCACCAGTTTGAAAGATGCTGCATCACCACACACTTGGATGTGTGTGTGTGTTAGTGTGCATCATTGTGGTTTTGGAAAAGAACACATGCAATGATGCCATGGCAGCATGTGGTGTCCAACCATGTCCAGGAATGCTAGTAGCATGCTAGGATTCAACTGCAGAATGCATTCTACCATCAATTTCAAAGATGCTGCATCACCACACCCACTTAGATGTGTGTGTTAGTGTGCATCATTGTGGTTTTGGAAAAGAACACATGTAATGATGCCACTCTAGCATATTGTGTCCAACCATGTCCAGGAACCCTAGCAGCACGCTGGGATTCTACTGCAGCATGTATTCTACCACTGGTTTGAAAGATGCTGCATCACCACACACACTTGGATGTGTATGTGTTAGTGTACATCATTGTTGTTTTGGAAAAGAACACATGCAATGATGCCAGGCCAGCATGTGGTGTCCAACCATGTCTAGGAACCCTAGCACCATGCTGGGATTCAACTGCAGCATGCATTCAACCATCAGTTTGAAAGATGTTGCATCACCACACCCACTTGGATGTGTGTGTGTAAGTGTGCATCATTGTGGTTTTGGAAAAGAACACATGCAATGATGCCAATCCAGCATGTGGTGTCCAACCATGTATAGGAAGCCTAGCAGCATGCCGGTATTCAACTGCAGGATGCATTCTACCACTAGTTTGAAAGATGCTGCATCACCTCACACACTTGTATGTGTGTGTGTTAGTGTGCAACACTGTGGTTTTGCAAAAGAACACATGCAATGATGCCACTCCAGCATGTGGTGTCCAACCATGTCCAGGAACCCTTGCAGCATGCTGGTATTCAACTGCAACGTGCATTCTACCACCAGTTTGACAGATGCTACATCACCTCACACACTTGTATGTGTGTGTGTTAGTGTGCATCACTGAGGTTTTGCAAAAGAACACATGCAATGATGCCACTCCAGCATGTGGTGTCCAACCATGTCCAGGAACCCTTGCAGCATGCTGGTATTCAACTACAATATGCATTCTACCACCAGTTTGAAAGATGATACATCACCTCACACACTTGTATGTGTGTGTGTTAGTGTGCATCACTATGGTTTTGCAAAAGAACACATGCAATGATGCCACGCCCACATGTGGTCTCCAACCATGTCCAGGAACCCTAGCAACATGCTGGGATTCAACTGCAGCATGCACTCTACCATTAGTTTGAAAGATGATGCATCACCACACCCACTTGGATGTGTGTGTGTCAATGTGCATCATTGTGGTTTTGGAAAAGAACACATGCAATGATGCCACTCTAGCATGTGGTGTCCAACCATGTCCAGGAACCCAAGTAGCATGCTGGGATTCAACTACAGCATGCATTCTACCACCAGTTTCAAAAATGCTGCATCACCATGCCCACTTAGATGCGTGTGTGTGTTAGTGTGCATAATTGTGGTTTTGGAAAAGAACACATGCAATGATGCCATGCCAGCTATGGTGTCCAACCAAGTCTTGGAACCCTAGCAGTATGCTGGGATTCAACTCCAGAATGCACTCCACCATCAGTTTCAAAGATGCTACATCACCACACCCACTTGGATGTGTGTGTGTTAGTGTGCATCATTGTAGTTTTGGAAAAGAACACATGCAATGATGTCACTCCAGCATGTGGTGTCCAACCATGTACAAGAACCCTACCAACATGTTGGGATTCAACTGCAGCATGCATTCTACCATTAGTTTGAAAGATGTTGCATCACCACACCTACTTGGGTGTGTGTGTGTCAGTGTGCATCATTGTGGTTTTGGAAAAGAACACATGCATAAATGCTACTCCAGCATATGGTGTTGATACATTGCAAATGTATCTATAATTTTTGATGTTCCATGCTTGGTTTTATCCACTTTCTTGTGGTTTGTTCCGACTTCGGAGTACTTTTCATATGATTTCTTGGACTAACCTATTAACAAGAGCCATAGTGCCAGCTGCCTGTTTTCTGCTGTTTTTAGTTCCAGGAAAGTCAGAAAATGAATATTATCGGAATTGGACGGGACAAAAGCCAACGTGCCTATTTTTTCGGAAGTCATCAAGTGCCAGAATACGAGACGGAGAAGGGCCAGAGGCCGGCCACACCACCTGGCCGCGCGACTAGGCTAGGCCCGCGCCAGGGGGTGGTGTGGTGGCCCCTGGCACCCCCTCGGTCTCCCCTTCCGAATATAAGATGCCCTCGGGACGTAAACCCTAAGTGCCCAATCAAAAAATCCACGAAAGAGTCTGTAGCCGCCGTCATCTCCATCCCTAGATCAGGAGGGATCTGAAGGTCTTCCCGGCACCCTGCCAGAGAGGGGAATTCACCCTAGAGGCCTTCTTCATCACCATGCAAGCCTCCGGTGTGATGCGTGAGTAGTTCATCCTTGGACTACGGATCCATGTAGTAGCTAGATGGATGGTTCTCCTCCTTTGTGCTTTCATGTTTAGATCTTGTGAGCTCCGTTCATGATCAATATCATCTATTTGTAATCATACATGTTGTGTTTGCGAGGATCCGATGGATATTGAGATGCTATTTCAGATTGATTATTGATTCTATCATGTCTTTGTTATTTGTGATCTTGCATGCTTTCCGTTGTTAGTAGCTATCTTGGCCAAGTAGATGCTAGCAACTCCAAGAGTTAGTATTTATGCTCGATAGTGGGTTCATGCCTCTAGTAATCTGGGGAAGTGACAAAAATCTCTAAGGTACTAGATGTGCTGTTGCTACTAGGGAGAAAACAACAATCCTTTGTTCATAGAACAATCATATTGTTTACTTTACACGCAGTTCGTAAAGCAATAATCTGTTGCTTGCAACTTAATACTGGAGGGTGTTCGGATGATAACCTGAAGGTGGATTATTAGTCATAGATGCAGTTGGATGGCGGTCTATGTATAATGTTGTAATGCCCAATCAAGTCTCAAAAGAGTCAAGATGACTAGTATATGCATGTATTGCTTTCTCGGTGTTTGTCAATTGCCCCGCTGTAATTTGTTCACCCAGCATGTTTTCTATCTAAGGAGAGCCATCTCTAGTGAACTATGGATCACGGTCCTTGTCTTTTACATTCAATCTTCAAACTGTTTACTTCTTTGTGTTTACTTTTTGAAAACTATTACTTCTTTCCATTCGATACATTTAATCCTTTGTTTTCCACAAAACACAGTGAGATTGACAACCTTATCGCAAGTTGGGGACAAAGTTCTGTGGTTGTGTTGTGTAGGTCTACACGTTGCTACTAGCACCGGTAGTGCGCCCTGCCAAAGCTCAGCTTGTAACACCTTTGGGGTGTTTCCTTGCTCCTACTGGTTTGATTAAACCTTGGTTTCATAACTGAGGGAAACTTGATGCTGTGCTCATCATACCTTCCTCTTGCGGTTCCCAACGAGCTCTACATCAACCACGCTCCAGCATTTTTTTGGCACCGTGCATTGAGCCATCAGGTGTCCAACCATGTACAGGAACCCTAGCAGCATGCTGGGATTCAACTGCAGCATGCATTCTACAACCAGTTTGAAAGATGTAGCATCGACACACACACTTGGATGTGTGTGTGTGTGTGTTAGTATGCATCATTGTGGTTTTCGAAAATAACACATGCAATGATGCCACGCCAGCATGTGGTGTCCATCATTGTCCAGGAACCCTAGCAGCATGTTGGGATTCAACTACAGCATGCATTCTACCACCAGTTTGGAAGATGCTGGATCACCACAACCCCTTGGATGTGTGTGTGTTAGTGTGCATCATTGTGGTTTGGAAAAGAACACATGCAATGATGCCACTCTAGCATGTGGTGTCTAACCATGTCCAGGAACCCTAGCAACATGCTAGGATTCAACTATAGCATGCATTCTACCACCAGTTTGAAAGATGCTACATCACCACACCCACTTGGATGTGTTTGTGTCAGTGTGCATCATTGTGGTTTTGGGAAAAAACAAATGCAATGATGCCACTCCAGCATATTGTGTCCAACCATGTCTAAGAACCCTAGCAGCATGTTGGGATTCAACAGTAGCATGCATTCTACCACCAGTTTGAAAGATGCTGCATCAGCACACACTTGGATGTGTGTGTGTTTGTGTTAGTGTGCATCATTGTGGTTTTGGAAAAGAACACATGCAATGATGCCATGGCAGCATGTGGTTTCTAACCATGACCAGGAACCCTACCAGCATGCTAGGATTTAACTGTAGCCTGCATTCTACCATCAGTTTGAAAGATGCTGCATCACCACACCCACTTGGATGTGTGTGTGAGTGTGCATCATTGTGGTTTTGGAAAACAACACATGCGATAATGCCACTCCAGCATGTGGTGTCTAACCATGTCCAGAAACCCTAGCAGCATGTTGGGATTCAACTGCAGCATGCATTCTACCAAGAGTTAGAATGATGATGCATCACCACACACACTTGGATGTGTGTGTTTGTGTTACTGTGCATCATTGTGGTTTTGGAAAAGAACACATGCAATGATGCTAGGCCAGCATGTGGTGTCCAACCATGTCCAGGAACCCTAGCAGCATGCTGGGATTCAACTGCAGCATGGATTTTACCATCAATTTGAAAGATGCTGCATCACCACAGCCACTTGGATGTGTGTGTGTGTAAGTGTGCATCATTGTAGTTTTCGAAAAGAACACATGCAATGATGCCAATCCATCATGTGGTGTCCAACCATGTCTAGGACCCCTAACAGCATGGTGGTATTCAACTACAGCAGGCATTCTACCACCAGTTTGAAAGATGCTGCATCACCTCACACACTTATATGTTTGTGTATGTATTAGTGTCCGTCACTGTTGTTTTGCAAAAGAACACATCCAATGATGCCACTCTAGCATGTTGTTTCCAACCAATGTCCAGGAACCCTAGCAGCATGCTGGTATTCAACTGCAGCATGCATTCTACCACCAGTTTGAAAGATGCTGCATCACCTCACACACTTGTGTGAGTGTGTGTTAGTGTCCATCACTGTGGTTTTGCAAAAGAACACATGCAATGATGCCATGCCTGCATGTGGTGTCCAACCATGTCCAGGAACCCTAGCAGCATGCTGGGATTCAACTATAGCATGCATTGTACCATCAGTTTGAAAGATGCTGCATCACCACACCCACTTGGATGTGTGTGTCAGTCTCCATCATTGTGGTTTTGGAAAAGAACACATGAATAATGCCACTCCAGCATGTGGTGTCCAACCATGTCCAGGAACCCTAGCAGCATGCTGGGATTCAACTGCAGCATGTGTTCTACCACCAGTTTCAAAAATGCTGCATCACCACACCCACTTGGATGTGTGTGTCAGCGTGCATCATTGTGGTTTTGGAAAACAACACATGCAATGATGCTACTCCAGCATGTGGTATCCAACCATGTCCAGGAACCCAAGCAGCATGCTGGGATTCAACTTCAGCATGCATTCTACCACCAGTTTCAAAAATGTTGCATCACAACACCCACTTGGATGTGTGTGTGTGTGTGTTAGTGTGCATCATTGTGGTTTTGGAAAAGAACACATTCAATGATGCCACTCGGGCATGTGGTGTCCAACCATGTCCAGGAATCCTAGCAAGATGATGGGATTCAACTGCATCATGCATTCTACAACCAGTTTGAAAGATGTTGCATCACCACACCCACTTAGATGTGTGTGTGTGTTTGTGTGCATCATTGTGGTTTTGGAAAAAACACATGCAATGATGCCAGGCCAGCATGTGGTGTCCAACCATGTCTTGGAACCCTAGAAGTATGCTGGGATTCAACTGCAGAATGCACTCTACCATCAGTTTGAAAGATGCTGCATCCCACACCCACTTGGATGTGTGTGCGTCAGTGTGCATCATTGTGGTTTTGGAAAAGAACACATGCAATGATGCCACTCCAGCATGTGGTGTCCAACCATGTCCAAGAACCCTACTAGCATGCTGGGATTCAACTGCAGCATGCATTCTACCATCAGTTTGAAAGATGCTGCATCACCACACCCACTTGGATGTGTGTGTGTCAGTGTGCATCATTGTGGTTTTGGAAAAGAACACATGCAATAATGCCACTCTAGCATATGTTGTCCAACCATGTATAGGAACCCTAGCAGAATGCTGGGATTCAACTGCAGCATGCATTCTACAACCGGTATGAAAGATGTTGCATCGCCACACACACTTGGATGTGTGTGTGTGTTAGTGTGCATCATTGTCGTTTTCGAAAATAACACATGCAATGATGCCAAGCCAGCATGTGGTGTCCATCATTGTCTAGGAACCCTAGCAGCATGTTGGGATTCAACTACAGCATGCATTCTACCACCAGTTTGGAAGATGCTGGATCACCATGTCCAGGAACCCTAGCAGCATGTTGGGATTCAACTGCAGCATGGATTCTACCAAGAGTTATAATGATGATGCATCACCACACACACTTGGATGTGTGTGTGTCATTGTGCATCATTGTGGTTTTGGAAAAGAACACATGTAATGATGCTAGGCCAGCATGTGGTGTCCAACCATGTCCAGGAACCCTAGCAGCATGCTAGGATTCAACTGCATCATGCATTCTACCATTAGTTTGAAAGATGCTACATCACCACACCCACTTGGATGTGTTTGTGTGTTTAAGTGTGCATCATTGTAGTTTTGGAAAAGAACACATGCAATGATGCCAATCCATCATGTGGTGCCCAACCATGTCTAGGAACCCTTGCAGCATGGTGGTATTCAACTACAGTAGGCATCCTACCACCGGTTTGAAAGATGCTGCATCACCTTACACACTTGTATGTCTGTGTATGTATTAGTGTCCGTCACTGTTGTTTTGCAAAAGAACACATCCAATGATGCCACTCCAGCATGTTGTGTCCAACCAATGTCCAGGAACCCTAGCAGCATGCTGGTATTCAACTGCAGCATGCATTCTACCACCAGTTTGAAAGATGCTACATCACCTCACACACTTGTATGTGTGTGTGTGTGCTAGTGTGCATCACTGTGGTTTTTTAAAAGAACGCATGCAATGATGCCACGCCTGCATGTGGTGTCCAACCATGTCCAGGAACCCTACCAGCATGCTGGGATTCAACTGTAGCATGCATTGTACCATCAGTTTGAAAGATGCTGCATCACCACACCCACTTGGATGTGTGTGTCAGTCTGCATCATCACGGTTTTGGAAAAGAACACATGAATGATGCCACTCCAGCATGTGGTGTCCAACCATGTCCAGGAACCCTAGCAGCATGCTGGGATTCAACTGCAGCATGTGTTCTACCACCAGTTTCAAAATGCTGCATCACCACACCCACTTGGATGTGTGTGTGTGTCAGCGTGCATAATTGTGGTTTTGGAAAAGAACACATGCAATGAAGCCACTCTAGAATGTGGTGTACAACCATGTCCAGGAACCCAAGCAGCATGTTGGGATTCAACTACAGCATGCATTCCACCACCAGTTTCAAAAATGTTGCATCACCACACCCACTTGGATGTGTGTGTGTGTCAGTGTGCATCATTGTGCTTTTGGAAAAGAACACATGCAATGATGCCACTCGGGCATGTGGTGTCCAACCATGTCCAGGAATCCTAGCAGCATGCTGGGATTCAACTGCATCATGCATTCTACAACCAGTTTGAAAGATGCTGCATCACCACACCCACTTAGAGATGTGTGTGTGTGTGTGTCAGTGTGCATCATTGTGGTTTTGGAAAAAACACATGCAATGATGTCAGGCCAGCATGTGGTGTCCAACCATGTCTTGGAACCCTAGCAGTATGCTGGGATTCAACTGCTGAATGCACTCTACCATCAGTTTGAAAGATGTTGCATCACCACACCCACTTGGATGTGTCTGTGTGCGTCTGTGTGCATCATTGTGGTTTTGGAAACGAACACATGCAATGATGTCACTCTAGCATGTGGTGTCCAACCATGTCCAAGAACCCTACCAGCATGCTGGGATTCAACTGCATCATGCATTCTACCATCAGTTTGAAAGATGCTGCATCACCACACCCACTTGGATGTGTGTGTGTCAGTGTGCATCATTGTGGTTTTGGAAAAGAACACATGTAATAATGCCACTCTAGCATATGGTGTCCAACCATGTACAGGAACCCTAGCTGCATGCTGGAATTCAACTTCAGCATGCATTCTACAACCGGTTTGAAAGATGTTGCATCGCCACACACACTTAGATGTGTGTGTGTGTGTTAGTGTGCATCATTGTGGTTTTCGAAAATAACACATGCAATGATGCCATGCCAACATGTGGTGTCCATCATTGTCCAGGAACCCTAGCAGCATGTTGGGATTCAACTACAACATGCATTCTACCACCAGTTTGGAAGATGCTGGATCACCACACCCCCTTGGATGTGGGTGTGTTAGTGTGCATCATTATGGTTTGGAAAAGAACACATGCAATGATGCCACTCCAGCATGTGGTGTCCAACGATGTCCAGGAAAACTAGCAGCATGCTAGGATTCAACTAAAGCATGCATTCTGCCACAAGTTTGAAAGATGCTACATCACCACACCCACTTGGATGTGTTTGTGTCAGTGTGCATCATTGTGGTTTTGGAAAAAAACATATGCAATGATGCCACTCCAGCATATTGTGTCCAACCATGTCCAAGAACCCTAGCAGCATGTTGGGATTCAACAGTAGCATGCATTCTACCACCAGTTTGAAAGATGTTCCATCACCACACACTTGGATGTGTGTGTGTGTGTTAGTGTGCATCATTGTGGTTTTGAAAAAGAACACATGCAATGATGCCATGGCAGCATGTGGTGTCCAACCATGTGACAGTTGTTGGGCCTCCAAGTGCAGAGGTTTGTAGAAAAGTAGCAAGTTTTCCCTTAAGGTGATCACCCAAGGTTTATCGAACTCAAGGAGGATGTGGTCAAAGTTATCTCTCTCAAGCAACCCTGCAATAAAGATACAATAAGTCTCTTGTGTCCCCAACACACCCAATATACTTGTCAGGTGTATAGGTGCACTAGTTCGGCGAAGAGATTGTGAAATACAAGTGGTATAGATAATTATAAGTAGTAACGGTGCCATAAAATAGCTTGATGGCATGGACGAGACTAAAAGAAAACTGAAATAAAGATGGAAGCAAGCAAACATGTAACAGATCTAGTTGTAAATGGTGTTTCAATGCTTAGAAATAAGGCCTAGGGATCATACTTTCGCTAGTGAACACTATCATATAAATATATTCTTCTTTATGATACTACGCTGAACTACTCTTCGGTTGGTCACTCTAATCCATGGTAGGGCTATAACATCATACCTCAAAGTAAGCCTTTCCCATCTAGATAACCCCACACTGTCACCTTGAGCACTAGATGGTTCAAACAAACACCACAATTTCATAAAGACATCCAACTCCAAATATAACTCATAACAAGTATTTGTAATCTCTAGCCTAAGTGCCACCATGGTGTGCACACTGTCAACTTCACACACATGGGGAGAGCAAAGATCTATTAAAGCACTTGAGTAGCAAGGTAGATCTATAGATTACAAGCTCATGATCTCAATAGGATCATGCATAGAGAGAGAGATGAACACATAGCTACCGGTAGAACCCTTAGCCTCGAGAGAGAACTACTCCCTCCTCATCATGGGAATCAGCAACGGCGATGGAGATGGTGGTGGAGATCGATGGAGATGGCTTCGGGGGCACTTCCCTGTCCCGGTAGGGTGCCGGAACAGAGACTTTCTGTCCCTCGAATCTCCCCTTCGGTGGTGGCGGCGCTATGGAACTTTTCATGGCTGGAGGCTTGATTATCTAGGGTTTATGCATCGGGAGGCTTCTTATAGGTGAAGAGGCAAGGTCGATGGGCGGCCAGGAGGCCCACACCATCTGGTGGCGCGACCAGGGCTAGCCCGCGCCACCACATGGTGTGGACGCCCTGTGGCCCCTCTCCGTCTCGTCTTCTGGCTCCATGAGTCTTCCGGTAAAATATCAACTTTGGCTTTTGTCCCGTCCAATTCTGAGAATATTCATTTTCTGACTTTCCTAACCAAAAATAGCAGAAAACAGGTAACTGGCACTGTGGCATCTTGTTAATTGGTTAGTCCAAGAAATCATATGAAAAGTACTCCAAAGTTGGAACAAAACACAAGAAAGTAGATAAAACCAAGCATGGAACATCAAAAATTATAGATACATTTGCAATGTATCAACATCCCCAAGCTTAACTCCTGCTCGTCCTCGAGTAGGTAAGTGATAAAAAGAAAGAATAATTTTTGAGGTGACATGCACCATCATAAACTTGATCAAAGTATTTGTAAAACATTCAAAGCTAGGATCATAGTATTTCAACATAGCATGAAAGATAAAGTTCTAACAATAAGACATAGTAACTATGTTGCAACATGATGAGGCACAAACAAAAGATTCATGAATAACAATGCTTTGCAAGATGTTTGTTTGTTTCACATAAAGAAAACATAGCATAAAAGTATTCAGCTTATCCCTCAATAGAGTAGCAAATATAAATGCATAGGACACGTTCAAAGTTCATAAGAGTGACTAGATATAAATAGTTTAAAACAAGCAATATCAAGATATGCATCAATCAACTAGTCTTGGGACAATGCACATAGAACTAAGAATGGCCACTACAATCAGATCCGGCTAAACCTGGCTGACCAGATAAAAACATCGTTTATCACCCCATACGGGGCTTTCTACTATGTAACTATGCCTTTCGGTCTGAAGAATGCAGGCACTACCTATCAACGCTGCATGCAGAAGTGCTTGCACTCACAGATCGGCCAAAACGTGCATGCCTATGTGGACAATGTGGTCATCAAGACCAAGGAGAAGCGCACCCGCCTTGAGGACCTAGGGGAAACATTCGGCAAGCTCCGGCAGTATCAGATGAAGCTGAACACGGAGAAATGCGTCTTCAGAGTCCCATCCGCTAGCTACTCGGTTTCCTCGTTTCGCAACGAGGGATCGAGGCGAACCCAGAAAAGATTGCGGCCATCGAGAGGATGTCGCCGCCCAAGAGCCTTCTCGGAGTCCAGAAGTTCACCGGATGCCTAGCGTCCCTCAGCCGTTTCTTCAGCCGGTTGGGGGAGAAGGAACTTCCGTTTTACCAGCTAATGAAAAAGACGGACAAGTTCTCCTGGACCTCGCAGGCCAACGCCGCTTTTCATGACCTCAAGCACATGCTATCCACAGAGCCGGTTCTAGCCACGCCGGCTAGCAAGGAGCCGATGTTGCTCTATATAGAAGCCATCAGCCGGGTCGTCAGCGCCGTCCTGGTGGTGGAGCGCCCCGAGGAAGGCAAGGCTCAGCTGGTTCAGCGACCTGTCTACTACCTCAACGAGGTTCTCTCCCTCTCCAAGAAGAACTACCCCCACTACCAGAAGATGTGTTATGGCGTGTACCTAGCATGCAAGAAGCTCAAGCACTACTTCCAGGAGCATCCGATTAAGGTCGTGTGCACTGCACCCCTCTCAGAAATCATCGGCAACAAGGACACCACCGGCCGAGTCGCCAAATGGGCATCGAGCTTGCCGCCTACTCCATCTACTACGAGCTCCGGCTCACGATCAAGTCGCAAGCTCTGGCGGACTTCCCCGTCGACTGGGCCGAGACCTAGTACCTCCCACCGGTTCCGGATTCGGACCATTGGAGGATGCATTTCGACAGGTCGAAGATGCTCAGGGGCTTGGGAGCCGGCATCATGCTCACCTCGCCCAAAGGAGACCAGCTGGAGTACGTCCTGCAGATCCACTTCAAGGCCTCCAACAACATGGCCGAATATGAGGCGCTGGCGCACGGCCTCCGGCTAGCCAGAGAGATCGGTGTCAACCGGATCCTTTGCTTCGGCGATTCGGATCTCGTGGTGCAACAGGTATCCTGAGAATGGGACGCTTGCGACGCAAACATGGCTCTCTACCGGTTCCACATATAGAAGCTTAGCGCCTTTCGACGGATGTGAGTTCCATCACGTCCCTCGTGTCAACAATGAGGCAGCCGATTCGCTCGCGCGAATCGGATCCACCAGGCAGGCAATCCCACCTAGGGTCTCCTTGGAGCACCGGCGCAAGCCCTCCATCAACCCGTCCCTCGAGTCAGATTCCATCATCTAGGCAGGGAGTGCTCCGGTTGACGGCTGTAACACCCTCGAATCGGCCCTATGCAAGTTTCAGCGATTCCCGCCAAACCCACATAGAAACGATTCAAAGATGCCCACCAGGCACTTGCGTCCACTATGGGACCCACAGAACATATATATACAACAACGACTCCATGAGTCAAGAATACAGATATACAATACAAAGATCCAATTCACCTTGAAAACGATAGAATATCCGAGTACGGATAAGAAGCAAATTGGGCTAAGAGCCCTGAAGAATAACCAATGGCGTCCATAACCCTGCCTAGGCCAAGCTGAAGGGTAACCCTGCTAACGACATCGAACTTAAACCTGCTAAAACAAAAGGGGTGCCGACAAAGGGCAAAGGAAAAAGAGAGCGGTCAGTACTGAGGCCAGTACACGGCGAGTCTAGAATTCGGCGGCTCTCGCCTACATGGGTATGGTGGACTGAAGCGGCAGCGCAGCATGCACTAAACAATCTATAGAGACTCGATTCAACTGCCGGCTATTAGAGAGAGGTAAGAAAGACCTATTCGAGTCCAACCTAATACTAACATCAATCATACCCATCCTGGTATTCCCCCTCGAGACCAAACAAGGAAGTCAAACCGAGGAACTCACACAGTTGGAAGTTTTATTTATTCCATTATAGTTGCAGCACTTACTAGTCAGATATAGATAGCATGAGTCATCCTGATATCATAAGCAGTGGGTAGTTTTAGTTAACCATTCCGTTGTAGTTGCAATATTTACTAGTCAGATACCATCAGCAGGAGACATTCCAAATCTAGGAGTTTTTGGCACTTTTATTTACTCATTCCATTATAGTGTAGCTGATTACTAGTCATTCCAAAGTCAAATTTACAGCACTACTTTAGTTATAGTTGTCTATGATCGAGATACTATGCTCCAAGTCGTCCATAACCGCGAACACGGCTTTCAGAAAGATTTACCCTGCAGGGGTGCACAAATAGCAACACACACACGATCAAACTCGGGAAGAACCAAATAAAAAGCAACGAGGCCTCACGACAAAGCATTCACAGGATTCATAAATCATTTCAGGGGGCGACCCCACTAAGCTACCCGCAACGAAGTTGGCCGGCTCCGAGACGGACCCAGGGTTTGTGTAGACGGTGGTAAACGACTGGGAACCCGAAAGTGTGACTGGGCTTGTCGATACAGTGAAAACGTATCACGATCCAAAACAGTACAGGTGCTCCACGCACAATCATAAATAAAGCAGTAAAGCATGGCATATGTATAGGATAGTAATAAAGCCTCAAACTAGTTTGTAGCCCCGAGAAATAAAGTGTGAATCAAGCTCAGGCTAAGGGGGATTCATAGAGTCTCCCATATATGGATAGTGCGAATAGTCAAGGAACAAATATCAAGTACTCGGGGCCTACAGGACACAAGTGAGCGTGGAAGAACCAAATATTATCTATTGCCCACCGGTGCCTCTACATTAGTTATATCTATTTCTAGCATTTTAATTGACAAGTTATAATTAAAGTCATGATCATCTCCACCATTAAGCATCTCCATCATTAAGCATGTGCCAACCTTTTATCAACGGTGGAACGACAACGACGCGAAGCAGCACCTGAGCAAGCAACTACGACTCGCAAGGTTGACTGTCTATCAATCAACATGCAATAGGATGTGTCCAAGGCAATATAGAGGCTGCAAGGAATATAAATGATGCACGGAAACTAAAGCATCGCAACACGGATAGCAGTAGATCAACAGGAAGGAAGTAAAGACTATCAATGCAAAATAGGTAGAAAGGGGGAGATTGCTCGCCTGTGGAACACTGCAGAAGATACATATCTGAAGGACTTGTCGATACTCGCATCCACTCAACAGCCTAATCCATGAAGAAGCAAACACTAAAAGAAACACCGGATGCATTATTTAATACTATGGCAGAAGAATTGGCATGTTTATGATATGATGCATGACATGGCAAGTTATTGCGATGCAACATGGCATATGGATGCTAGTGGATCATATTTAAATGGCCGCTTGCAAGGATAAAGCAAGACTAAAATAAAATGGACCACATTTAATTAACATTCACTTGCATAACATTTTAGTACATATTTTATACAATGCTCAAATGCCATGTATGAATGCAAATTTGAATTCCTCTTGTTTTTCTGATCATCATAGACATATGATATGCAAGGTTTGGATATATAAGTAAGGAGATATGAATTTTGCAAGTTGCAATTAGTGCAAACCCACTTTAATGTTTTATAAAAAGTATTGGTTTAAAAGGATAGCTTTTAGAGTGTTCAAATGGTAGACAGGAGAAAAATGTAGACTACTCTTTCCTTCTAGTAATTCACAACATGTAGCATCGTTCAGAAACAGTTTTAATTGGACCAAAAGAATCATTGGAATTGATTAACCATAGAAAAGTAAAAAGGCAAAACAAAAAGATGGGACTTAATACGCAGCTGCCAGGATTTGAACAAAGGAATTCAAGGAAGAGGAGCACGGTTACAACCAGTTGTCCTGAAGGCGTGTTGGTGTTGAGAATTGGGCCGGAATTCCTTTGAACTAGTATTGTCGGTTGTGGAACACCGAAGAAAACTGAAGGTCAAAGTGACAGCGAGCTCGTGAAATCCTTTGATTTTCTGAGGAAGAAAACGAGAGTTGTAGAGATCAGTTTCGAGTGAGGTTTGAAGTTCTGGATAGATGGGACAAAGGATAAGATGGTAGCCTTGAATAAAATCCTTGGAGGTCAACTTTGTGTGAATCTATCTTGAAGGGAATAGAGGCAAGAACAATGGCATCGACTGACAGAAAACTGACGAACGAAAACAGCAAAATGTTGCCACCTTCGCCGAATGACCTTGAGAGATTTAGGTGATCAAATCATGCGCCGTTTGATTCTACGAGGAGAGGATACAAACGGGAAGATATAGACACGAGTAACATCGCCGGAGATGAGCTGAGCTGAATGGGAGGCTGCAGGGAAAAGAGGAGAAATCCTCGGTTACGGACTGACGACTGCACAATTTTTTGACAGGAAACGATTGTGAGATTCTTCTGATTTTTGGGGAAGCTTCCGAGCTCCACATGCCACTGTTTCAAGCGTCGCTTGTTGCACTGGAGAGAGGGTTGTGCCGAGAATGCGCACATGTGAAGAACAGCGCCGGAGGAGACCTGCGGCGGCCAGAAATATTGCAGGAACAGAGGGATCTATAGCTGCACGAAACTGCAGTCTCTGTGCGCGTGAACTGCAGATGCGCGTGTGGTGCAGACGACGCCGACGAAGCGCTGCTCCAGAGAAGTTCTGTGATGGAGGCGAGCTACAGGGGGGTTGGCGACATCGAGGAGGAGCGGTAGGACAAGGCGGCGTGTCTCGGAGGTGACTGGCATGGCGGCAAACGGAGGAACATGGTGGCGTTCAGGGAGTGGCTCGGCATGGCCAGATCATGGTGCAGGGTGAAGTTGCAAGGAGAAAGATGCAGAGGGGAGGGTGACGCTCACCTAGCACTCGTCAACCAGCCCAGCTGTCCGGAGCGAGGAGCGAAGAGACGAGGCCAAGAGGGTGATGTCCGGCGGCGGTGTGCGCGGGTACGATGAGGACGTGGGATGTCTCCGTCTTGCTGTTGCGTACAAGGCGGAGAAGGGGAATTCCAGGGCGTCTTGGCATTGGCAGCATCACAGACACGGTGGCCAGGCTCCGGTATGCAGGGGCGGCGAGGTGGTCATGGGCGGTGGTGGTTTCCGTGGAGGAGAAGAAAAGCGGAGGGGATAAGGATGGAGCGGAGGAGGAGTGGTTGGGAGAAGCTTGGTCTCTGCTGCCTTTGGACGAGGAGCACGGTCGCACGAGGCGCGTGAGCAGGGGAGGTTCACAAACACATCGTGTGCGATCAGGGAAATAAGAGGAACATGGCACGGTTCAGAAGAAGTGCACGTGGTGCAAGGTTTTGATCAGCTGAGTCGGGTTGGTGGCCGATCGATAGAAGTGCAACTAGCTGCTACAAGTAGTGCACCAGGAAAAGGTTCGGTTTGACCAAGCAAACGATTATGGTTTGTTGATCGATGTAGTCTCGCAAGTTTAGTGTATGTGTAAGAGTACACACTGGTGGGTTGAAGTGTGTGTGTAGAGTGTGTGTGTGAGAGAGATTGCATGCACATGCATACAGTTAGAATTTATATAGAGGATAATGTGGCTATTATTGCATGAAGAGCATGTATATCATGTATGTGGAATTAGAGTAGGATTTAGGAGGGAAAAAAAGAAAAAGCATATGGCAAGGATCCAAGAAATAGGTTGATGGTACAAGATGACATCAAATAGAATTAGAATAGAGGTAGGGAAATAGAGAATGTCCAAAGGCACAAGAATTAGAGAATCATAAAATAGGATAAAAGGATATCAACACGTCAAGAGTAATAGAATAGAATAGAAGAAAGCAAAGATACATGGGCACTTGTATTAGATATATCCATACAAACAAATGAGCATGATTTAAATTCATAATTAAAAAAAAGGGTCCCACATGTCATATACGGTAGACTTGAACATGATCATAAGGACAAGATAGATTGACAAGTTAGTGATAGAGGAAATTTAAGAGAGGATGCCCCCAACTCAATTTGGGCATTTGCAAATAAAACCAACTCGACATTATGGTTCTGCACATGGAACCAACTAGAGATCCAATAGGAGGACAAAATAGAGAGAGGAAAAATAGAAAGATCAAATACGATACCAAGATGTGAATACAAGTGCCATAATTTAAATGCAACAATTTAATGATATGTTCCATGCAATGTGGCATGATGAGATGAGCATGTTGTCATGATGATGCACAAAATAGCAACAACACACGATTTTCTAGTAGCGGTTTTCCCGGGGTGCTACAATTAGACACCACTAACAATGGATCTCGCCCTCGAGATCCGCCTCATGGTACGGGAAAAAAGGCCAATGATCAAAATCTTCTCGCTTCATGTAGATCTTCTCGACACCGCTAACAAATATTCTTGTTCCATGGTGAAATTGTCGACACCACCAACAAGAGATCGTTGCTCGCGTTTGTTGAGGGAACACTCCGGAGAAACAAAGGATGAAGGTAGAGGTCTCAAAAGGTAAGGCCACCTCTAACTTCTATGGAAGGAGTAAAATTGAATTGATCCACCCATTCAATGTATAGAAGCAAATGATAAGAGTAGTGGCATGGTCGCGACTCCATCCCGCACTCAAAGCATTACTTTGTACATAAATAGAAGATTTATGCAACCAACTCTCAGAATTAAGACTGAAGATCTTGACAAGCGATGTACAAAAACACAAAGGAGTGATGTAGGCTCTCTATCGGATCTGATGTAGATGGCATCGTCGCATTGGAAAACTCCAGAAGGTACAAAGAAAATTTTAGTGGATTGTAGAACAAACAAAGGTACAACAGAGGAAGAATTCCTCAGATAGCATGAAGACCGGGTGCAGAACACCGTTACAAGAGGAAGGAAGCGAAACCCTGAAGGTACGACAGAAAACCCAACCACGAGAATTCCTGAACTTGAAGAAACGTAAGAGAACAGATTCAAAACTCGCAAAGTTAAGAGGAGAATAGCATAGGGGTAAGGAGTAAAAATAGACCTACTCAGATCTATCCAACCGATTTTGCAAAAATAGTTTTGACACTCTACAACGTCCGTTAGCTAGGTTATCCTACAGGCTGGACCAGTGGGGTATCACAACTGCTGAGCTCTGATACCACTTTGTAACACCCTCAAATCGGCCATATGCAAGTTTCAGCGATTCCCGCCAACCTGCATAGAAACGATTCAAAGATGCTCACCAGGCACTTGCGTGCGGGTGGAAAACGAAGTAATATCATTACACAATAGTCCACGACGGGACCCACAGAACATATATATACAACAATGACTCCATGAGTCAAGAATACATATATACAATACAAAGATCCAATTCACCTTGAAAACGATACAACATCCGAGTATGGATAAGAAGCAAATTGGGCTAAGAGCCCAGAAGAATAACCAATGGCGTCCATAACCTGCCCAGGACAAGCCGGAAGGGTAACCCTGCTAACGACGTCGAACTTAAACCTGCTAAAACAAAAGGGGTGCCAAAAAAGGGCAAAGGAAAAAGAGAGCAGTCAGTACTGAGGCCAGTACATAGCGAGTCTAGAATTCGGCGGCTCTCGCCTACATAGGTAAGGTGGACTGAAGCGGCAGTGCAACATGCACTAAACAATCTATAGAGACTCAATTCAACTGTCGGCTATTAGAGAGGGGTAAGAAAGACCTATTCGAGTCCAACCTGATACTAACACCAATCATACCCATCCTGGTATTCCCCCTCAAGACCAAACGAGGAAGTTAAACCGAGGAACTCACACAGTTGGCAGTTTTATTTATTCCATTATAGTTGCAGCACTTAGTAGTCAGATATAGATAGCATGAGTCATCCTGATATCATAAGCAGTGGGTATTTTTAGTTAACCATTCCGTTGTAGTTGCAATATTTACTAGTCAGATACCATCAGCAGGAGACATTCCAAATCCAGGAGTTGTTGGCACTTTTATTTACTAATTCCATTATAGTGTAGCTGATTACTAGTCATTCCAAAGTCAAATTTATAGCACTACTTTAGTTATAGTTGTCTATGATCGAGATACTATGCTCCAAGTCGTCCATAACCGCGGACACGGCTTTCAGAAAGATTTACCCTGCAGGGGTGTACAAATAGCAACACACACGATCAACCTCAGGAAGAACCAAATAAAAAGCAACGAGGCATCACGACAAAGCATTCACAGGATTCATAAATCATTTTAGGGGGCCACCCCACTAAGCTACCCGCAACGAAGTTGGCCGGCTCCGAGACGGACCCAGGGTTTGTGTAGACGTCGATAAACGACTGGGAACCCAAAAGTGTGACTGGGCTTGTCGATACAGCGAAAACGTGTCACAATCCAAAACAGTATAGGTGCTCCACTCACAATCATAAATAAAGCAGTAAAGCATGGCATAGGTATAGGATAGTAATAAAGCCTCAAACTAGTTTGTGGCCCCAAGAAGTAAAGTGTGAATCAACCTCAGGCAAAGGGGGATTCATAGAGTCTCCCGTATGTGGATAGTGCGAATAGTCAAGGAACAAGTATCAAGTACTCGGGGCCTACGGGACACAAGTGAGCATGGAAGAACCAACTATTATCTATTGCCCACCGGTGCCTCTACATTAGGTATATCTATTTCCAGCATTTTAATTGACAAGTTATAATTAAAGCCATGATCATATCCACCATTAAGCGTCTCCATCATTAAGCATGTGCCAACCTTTTATCAACGGTGGAACGATAACGACGCGAAGTAGCACCTGAGAAAGCAACTACCACTCGCAAGGCCGACTGTCCATCAATCAAGAGGCAATAGGATGTGTCCAAGGCAATATAGAGGCTGCAAGGAATATAAATGGTGCACGGAAACTAAAGCGTCGCAACACGGATAGCAGTAGATCAACAGGAAGGAAGTAAAGACTATAAATGCAAAATAGGTAGAAAGGGGGAGATTGCTCGCCTGGGAACACTGCCGAAGATACATATCCGAAGGACTTGTCGATACTCGCATCCACTCAACAGCCTAATCCGTGAAGAAGCAAACACTAAAAGAAACACCGGATGCACTATTTAATACTATGGCCAAAGAATTGACATGTTTATGATATGATGCATGACATGGCAAGTTATTGCGATGCAACATGGCATATGGATGCTAGTAGATCATGTTTAAATGGCCGCTTGCAAGGATAAAGCAAGAGTAAAACAAAATGGACCACATTTAATTAACATTCACTTGCATAACATTTTAGTACATATTTTATACAATGCTCAAATGCCATGTATGAATGCAAATTTGAATTCCTCTTGTTTTTCTAATCATCATAGACATATGATATGCAAGGTTTGGATTTATAAGTAAGGAGATATGAATTTTGCAAGTTGCAATTAGTGCAAACCCACTTTAATGTTTTATAAAAAGTATTAGTTTAAAAGGATAGCTTTTAGAGTGTTCAAATGGCAGACAGGAGAAAAATGGTGTCTACTCTTTCCTTCAAGTAATTCACAACATGTAGCATCATTCAGAAACAGTTTTAATTTGACCAAAAAATCGTTGGAATTGATTAACCATAGAAAAGTAAAAAGGCAAAACAAAAAGATGGGACTTAATACGCAGCTGCCAGGATTTGAACAAAGGAATTCAAGGAAGAGGAGCACGGTTACAACCAGTTGTCCTGAAGGCGTGTTGGTGTTGAAAATTGGGCCGGAATTCCTTTGAACTAGTATTGTCGGTTGTGGAACACTGAAGAACACTGAAGGTCAAAGTGACAGCGAGCTCGTGAAATCCTTTGATTTTCTGAGGAAGAAAACGAGAGTTGTAGAGATCAGTTTCGAGTGAGGTTTGAAGTTGTGGATAGATGGGACAAAGGATAAGATGGTAGCCTTGAATAAAATCCTTGGAGGTCAACTTTGTGTGAATCTATCTTGAAGGGAATAGAGGCAAGAACAATGGCATCGACTGACAGAAAACTGACGAACGAAAACAGCAAAATGTTGCCACCTTCGCCGAATGACCTTGAGAGATTTAGGTGATCAAATCATGCGCCGTTTGATTCTACGAGGAGAGGATACAAACGGGAAGATATAGACACGAGTAACATCGCCGGAGATGAGCTGAGCTGAATGGGAGGCTGCAGGGAAAAGAGGAGAAATCCTCGGTTACGGACTGACGACTGCACAATTTTTTGACAGGAAACGATTGTGAGATTCTTCTGATTTTTGGGGAAGCTTCCGAGCTCCACATGCCACTGTTTCAAGCGTCGCTTGTTGCACTGGAGAGAGGGTTGTGCCGAGAATGCGCACATGTGAAGAACGGCGCCGGAGGAGACCTGCGGCGGCCAGAAATATTGCAGGAACAGAGGGATCTATAGCTGCACGAAACTGCAGTCTCTGTGCGCGTGAACTGCAGATGCGCGTGTGGTGCAGACGACGCCGACGAAGCGCTGCTCCAGAGAGGTTCTGTGATCAAGGCGAGCTACAGGGGGGTTGGCAACATCGAGGAGGAGCGGTAGGACAAGGCGGCGTGTTTCGGAGGTGACTGGCATGGCGGCAAACGGTGGAACATGGCGGCGTTTAGGGAGTGGCTCGGCATGACCAGATCATGGTGCAGGGTGAAGTTGCAAGGAGGAAGGTGAAGAGGGGAGGGTGACAAGCTCACCTAGCACTCGTCAACCAGCCCAGCTAGCCGGAGCGAGGAGCAAAGAGACGAGGCCGAGAGGGTGATGTCCGGCGGCGGTGTGCGCGGGTACGATGAGGACGTAGGATGTCTCTGGCTTGCTGCTGCATACAAGGCGAAGAAGGAGAATTCCAGGGCGTCTTGGCATTGGCAGCATCACGGACACGGTGGCCAGGCTCCGGTATCAGCAGGATGCAGGGGCGGCGAGGTGGTCATGGGAGGTGGTGGTTTCCGTGGAGGAGAAGAAAAGCGGAGGGGATAAGGATGGAGCGGAGGAGGAGTGGTTGGGATAAGCTTGGTCTCCGCTGCCTTTTGACGAGGAGCATAGTCGCACGAGGCGCGTGAGCAGGGGAGGGTCACAAGCACATCGTGTGTGCGATCAGGGAAAAGAGAGGAACATGGCACGGTTCAGAAGAAGTACACTTGGTGCAAGGTTTTGATCAGCTGAGCCGGGTTGGTGGCCGATCGATAGAAGTGCAGCTAGCTGCTACAAGTAGTGCACCAGGAAAAGGTTCGGTTTGACCAAGCAAACGACTATGGTTTGTTGATCGATGTAGTCTCGCAAGTGTAGTGTATGTGTAAGAGTACACACTGGTGGGTTGAAGTGTGTGTGTAAATTGAGTGTGTGTGAGAGAGATTGCATGCACATGCATACAGTTAGAATTTATATAGAGGATAATGTGGCTATTATTGCATGAAGAGCATGTATATCCTGTATGTGGAATTAGAGTAGGATTTAGGAGGAAAAAAAAGAAAAAGCATATGGCAAGGATCCAAGAAATAGGTTGATGGTACAAGAGGACATCAAATAGAATGAGAATAGAGGTAGGGAAATAGAGAATGTCCAAAGGCACAAGCATTAGAGAATCACAAAATAGGATAAAAGGATATCAACACGTCAAGAGTAATATAATAGAATAGAAGAAAGCAAAGATACATGGGCACTTGTATTAGATATATCCATACAAACAAATGAGCATGATTTAAATTCATAATTAAAAAAAAGGTCCCACGTGTCATATACGGTAGACTTGAACATGATCATAAGGACAAGATAGATTGGCAAGTTAGTGATAGTGGGAATTTAAGAGATGATGCCCCCAACTCAATTTGGGCATTTGAAAATAAAACCAACTCGACATTATGGTTCCGCACATTGAACCAACTAGAGATCCAATAGGAGGATAAAATAGAGAGAGGCAAAATAGAAAGATCAAATACGATACAAAGATGTGAATACAAGTGCCATAATTTAAATGCAACAATTTAATGATATGTTATGCAATGTGGCATGATGAGATGAGCATGTCGTCATGATGATGCACAAAATAACAACAACACGCGATTTTCTAGTAGCGGTTTTCCCGGGGTGCTACAACGGCACGACAGATGTAGAGCCGGCGGAACCCCCAAAGAAGAAGGCCCGCACCAACTTTGGCAAGATCGTACCCTCCGGCTCGCAAGACCCGGGGGCTGCCGACTCATCAATTGACTCGAGGGCTGCCGTTCCAGGTACCTCATCCGAACGACCCCCCGACGACCATCAACCGGAGAGCGGAAGCATCCTCACCATCCGGGAGATACCACCCTGGACGTAGCCCTTCATGGACTACATTGCCAATGGTGAGCTTCCGGATGATGAGATGGAGGCCAGGCAAATCCGGCGCCGCGCGCACACATACACCATCATCAACAAAGAACTGTACAAGCGCAGCGTATCCGGCATCTTCCAAAGGTGTGTCGACATGGACATAGGTTACCGGCTGCTCAAGGATATCCACCAAGGCAAGTGCGGGCACCATGCCTCATCTATGGCAATAGTCGCCAAGGCGTTCCGCCACGGCTTCTATTGGCCCACCGCCTTCGAGGACGCCGAACAGCTAGTCCGCGCGTGTAACGGGTGCCAACGCTTTCGGCAGCTCAGGCACATACTGGCTTCGGTGCTCAAGACCATACCGATCACCTGGCCCTTTGCTGTTTGGGGCCTCGACATGGTCGGTCCCTTCAAGCGAGCGCGCGCGGGCATGACCCATCTGCGGGTGGTGGTGGACAAGTTCACAAAATGGATAGAGGCCAAGCCTATCCGGAAGCTGGATGAGGCGATAGTCGTCTCCTTATTCACCGACATCATCAACCAGTTCAGCTACCCCAACAACATCATCACCGACAACAGCATGAACTTCGCCAAGGGGGCCTTCGCCCGGTTCTACAGCAACAAGGGCATCCGGCTAGACCTTGCTTCCGTTGCACACCCGCAATCCAACGGGCAAGTGGAAAGGGCAAACGGCCTAGTGCTAGCCGGCTTCAAGCCGCGCCTCATTAAGCCCTTGGAGCGGTCGCGCGGATGCTAGATCGAAGAACTTTCGGCTGTGCTGTGGAGCCTCTGCACCACGCCGAATAGGTCAACCGGCTACACCCCATTCTTCCTTGTCTACGGCTTGGAAGCCGTCCTCTCCACAAACATCGAGTTCGACTCTCCGCACAAGCTCCTCTACGATGAAAAGGCCAATCAGGAGGCGCGGGAGGATGGCGTGGACCTCCTTGAGGAGGCCCACGAGCTGGTGTTGTCCAGATCGGCCTTGTACCAGCAACGCCTACGCCACTACCATTCGTGCCGGATCCGCCCTATCGCATTCTGCGAGGGCGACCTGGTTCTCCGGCTAGTGCAAGATACGAAGGGCATGCACAAGCTATCGCCACCCTGGGAAGGTCCCTTCATCATCAGCCACGCGCTGCCCAACGACTCCTACTACCTCATCGACGCGCAACAGCCGCGCAAGAACAAGATGGACAAGTCGGATGAGGAGACAGAACGCCCCTGGAATGCGGCCCTGCTCCGCCCGTTTTACACCTAGTCATCGGACAGTGTATGTATCCCGCAAACCTTATGAATGAAAATGCGGACCCCTACGAGATACTCGGGGGCTCCTTGCTAGAAATTCGTGTGTATCTGTTTGCCGGTTCAGTTTTTCTGGCTCTAGCAATCCCTACCCGGGGGCTCGCCGGTTGGCCCGGCCTGTTAAATCAACAAACCGGCTGAGTAGTGTGCGATGATGTCAGAGGCCCACTCTTTGTCTCAGCTACAGACCGCAACCCGGCTGTCCGGCTAGCAAGAGCAAAAACCCGAGGCATCCCACATGAAAACGGGGAGGAGATGCGATAGGTCGTGCGTCCCGGCCTCGCAACTAGTTTGAGACGATCCGGCTACTAAGTCGTCAGTACCATGCACAATGTACTATCAGATCCCTTTGATTCCGGCTACAGACCGTAACCCGACTGCCCGGCAAGGACGCAACGGAAACAAAAGAGCACACGGAAAAATGACTAAGTGTCCAGAGAAGCACAAGATGGTTTTCAAAAAACAAATCCGTCTTCCAGCTAAAGTTTAACAGACTAACCTATTGACGAGTGAGAATGTATGTGTGTATGTCTATTTTTTGTACGACTACTTCAAGTCGGAATTTAGGTAGAAAGAATATTCGAAGTCCTTGCCTTCATCAAGCGCTCTGAATCTCGGGGGCTACACCCACTGGGTGCGCTCGCGCGCCCCCAGTGGAATCTTGTAGTTTCCGACTGGCTAAAGGAGTTAGCCGGATATTTGGAGCCCAGGTGAGGGCAAGGGCAAAACGAAAGGAAGAAGATTCGAAGTACCTGACTACGCCAGCTACTGCGAATCTCGGGGGCTACACCCACTGGGTACGCTGGCGTGCCCCCACTGGAATGGAAGTTCCCCCGGCTGCAGGTGTCCAGCCAGCGAAAGTAACCGGCTAAGAGGTGTCTAGTCGGATGAAACTAAAGACTTGAGGAAAGAAAGAAGATTCGAAGCGCCTGGCTATGCTAGCCACTTCGAATCTCGGGGCTACACCCAGTGGGTGCGCTGGCTCGTCCCCACTAGAATTGGAGTTCCCCCGACTAAAGGCGTTCAGCCGAGTGAAGTCAGCCGGATAAATTCAATTGGCGAAATATTGAAGAGACACACAAAAACCACAAGTTGGAAGCAAGCCAAAATAATTCAGACTGGTGTAAAAAAGGAGAGGGAGACGAAGCTCCCATGAGTTCACCGGCATCAGAAGCAACCGGCACAGATAACAAGGTTCGAACAAAATAAGGCGACAAATACACCCAGCATCCCGGGGATCATAACTAAGCGGCAGGGCCCTTGCCGTGTGGAGGATCCTGGCTGGCGGCAGTCTCGGGAGGAGGAGGCACGGTGGCTGATCCGGTTCCAGCGTCCCCACCGGTCGGCTGCGACGAGGCTTCCGCATTCGGAGTGCCAACGGACTCCGAGTCAGTGAGAACCTCGTCGACGTCTACGTAGTCGACGATCTTGATGGCGGAGGCTCGGAGCTCCGGATGGGCTTGGCGGATGGTGGCAAGGTCGACACCAGCACGGAAACCCCCGTCGATCTTCTCGACACAGGCGTCCTTGTACCAGGAGAGCATGAGGGCTAGGGCCATCTCTGCCCTGGCTCGCGCCGCCAGATCCCTCAGGCGGTCGACGGTAGCCGGCACCTCCGCCAACTTGGCGGCCAGCTGCGCCATCGTCTCTGGAACCGGAGCATCCAACCACAGGAAGGTGAAGATGGCCTGTGCCGCCTGGCGAAGTTTGGCAGCCTCCTCGCCAAGAAGGACAACCAGCTACTGGGCCGTCGGCTGCTCCCCCGGCCAGTTCTCCTGCAGCCGGTTGTATGCCAGCAGGTCTACGCCGGGATAAAAAGCTGTCAGAAAAAGAACGTCAGATCCGGCTATTGGATCCGAAAAGACGAGGGGAGTTGGAGAGGAAACTTACCCTTGGCCGTGTGCCCGACCTGCATCAGCTCCTCCACCAGGGCCTTCTCCTGGACCATCAGCCGTTTGACTTCCTTCTCTTGGTCCTTGTTCTGGGCCTCGAGAAGGTCGAAGGCTTGGGCCTGGCTGGCGAGGGTGGCGTCGTGCTCCTTGACGGTGGCCTCCAGAGCGTCCACCTTGGCCTGCCAGTCTTTGTTCTGCAGCCGAAGCGTAGAATTCGACTTGCTCAGCCAGTCGTTCGCCTTCTTCAGGCGATCGATCTCCCGCTGAGCGCACACCATGATGGCTGCAAAAATCCGACTATCAGCAAAAAAAAAGGATTCCGGCTGAGGGAGCTTACTCTGCGAGGTCCCGTTGGCAGTAGCAAGCTTCTACTCTAGGGTCCGGTTGCTACCGGCTGAAGCCTCGAGCAGCCGGATCTCCTTCACCGCTAGCTCGAGAGTGGCGGCAAGGTCCGTCAGCGAGGCGGCAGAAGAGGCGTCGTCGTCGACAGCGTTGGCAACCAACGATTCCTTCTCCACGGCCACCGCCGTCCGCCACTCCTTCCCCGGCTCGTCGTCGGCGTTGTCGTCACTGACAACCACGAGCTCCTTGCCGGTGGCGGCCCTCTGCGTCCCTACAGGGGAACTACCTCCACTTTGTGAGGTGGTAACAATCGTTTCCGGCTGCACCACCATGGTCGACGGAGCACCCTCCGCTCCGACTGTGGCAGCCGGATCAGCTAGAGACGGTGGCAAAGGAGGTGCCCTAGAAGAAGGAGGAGGAGTGGAGGCAGATGCGGACGACGCGGTGTCCGACGCACGGGGTGGCAAGCTAGTCGGCGACCGCGCCAGGCTCGCAGCGCCAAAGGAAACCAGCGTGCTGAGCAACAGAAGGCAGAAAAGAGGCAAAAAGCAAGTAAGCCAAAGACAGACAAGGAGAGCACAAAGAGCAGAAGAAAGTAAAAACACTCAGAGAAGAAATCTTACCCCTGCACCACCGGGGGCGGCCCCTTCTTGCGACCGAGGCGGCTTGGCAGAAGTGTGCTGGTCCGGCTCCTCTTGGGGGCCGGCTGGCCCCACCCCTCCTCCGCTGGACCGGTTGGAGCCACCCCCGCTGGCACCAGACCGGCTGGAGCCGCTCCCACCGGCGCCAGAACGGCTGGAGTCGCCATCCGTCACGCAGCACCGAGACGGCTCAGGATCCGGTGCGGCCTCCTCCTCTTTGTCGACCTGTGCGTGAGGGTCGGCGGCTGGCTCGTCATTCTGGCTAGGGAAGACATTGCCGTCACCATCAGACTCCTCGTCACACCGACAAGCGCGTGGCTCGGGCAAGTCGGGCGTGAAGTTCTGAAGGGGGTCTCGCCCTCCTCCTGGAGTATGCAAGGGAAGATCTGCCAAGGAAAAAAGAAGCAAACAGATTAGTCGGACGGCAAAAATGGCAAGAAACGCAAGAGGAAATCTGGTTGGAAAGACTTACCGTGTCTTTGGCTTCCAACCAGAATTTAGGGTAGCCGGTCTACGTGCAGGAGTAGATGGAGGCACCGCCGCACGTCACCAGCGGCCCCTTGGTGAATTGAACCTGTGGCTGGACTCGAAGAGCCGGCAAAAGAGCCCGAGATCCGGCTGGATCCTGAGGTAGCTGTCGCACAAAGCTACGAAGTGCGCCAGCGTCCCGATGGCGTTGGTGCCTAGGTGGTGGAGGCGAAGATCGATGAACGCGAGAAACGTGAGGAATAAAGGGTGCACCAGCAGTGCGAAGCCGCAGGCAAGATGCGACAAGAATATAACCCGCTCCTCCTCCACCGGGTGTGGCGACTCTTCCTCCACCGGCGCGAGCCGCACCCCCACCTCCTCCTCCGACGGCAGAACGTGGGTCGCACGATACTTCTCGATGTGCTCCTCCGTCACGGAGGAGCCACACCAAGCTCCACATTCGGCTGCCATCGCCGGTTCGCTCGGAGGTGCTCTGGTGGAGGAGTGGCAGTGGCCCGTACCACCGACGACGCTAAACGGGCGGCACGGTCGACTATAGTAATAGCGGCGACCGAGGCGATGCGAGGAAGGCAAGGACGCAAGAGAAGAATGACGAAGCAGCAAATGGAGGGACAAACCACTCCCCCCAGGCGCCCCTTTAAAGACCTAGAAGCGGAACCGTCCGCAGTGCCACGTGGCGCCCACCCAGACGCTCCCCGCTCTCCGCACAGTGGAGGATCCTTTGCGCAGGCAGAAGATGCACAGACAATCCCGGAGCAGAAACCGAAGAGGCAGACGGCGGTTCCCGAGGTGACGTGCGACGGGATGTTATGCTGCCCGCCGCAGAGTAATGATGGCGCGTGCACGCGTGGCCGGCGTCAGCACTGACGTCACGGGTAGGGCAACCGCCAAGCCTAGCCGACCAGAAAAATCAAAATGATGAGGAGCGCGCGCACATTTCACCTAAGGGTGAAATCTACACGCGCTCGGGGGCTAGTGTCAAGGGGATGACCTCCGGATACCCCAACCAGACAAGAACCATGGCAGTCAGATCGTGTCCGGCTGGCTGAGCGCAGCTAGACAGGAGCAAGTCAAGACGGCTACCTCATGGTACCCGGAATGGCGAGGAGCAGCCGGCTACATCAGTGTAGTCGGAACAAATCAGGAGGACAGAGTGACGTGCAGCACAATGCACGGTACGCCCTGGTACGATGACAAGACTCGCAACTACTCAGCCATAACAAAGACTTTACAGGGTGACGCGGGAACAGTGGCCGGATGCTGACGACAGGCTCACACGGTGTTCACTGTAACCACGATGACCATACCGCTCATACTCTGATGAGACGTAAGTGTACCGAGTACTATAGATGACCAGCCGGCTAGGACCCGCCTGTGGGGCCTGCCAGCCGGACTGGCTAGTGAGACAGTTGCCTCTCTGCCTATATAAGGAGAGGCAAGGCCTCTGTAGAAAGGGTGGGTCTCAGTGCATTTAAGACAGTAGCTAGAGAATACAGCTTGAGGAGCACTTGTAGTCCGTATATCACTCATAGTCAGATCGGCAGGAGTAGGAGCTTTACCTCATCACGAGGGCTCCAAACCTGGGTACTTCCTGTGTCCATCTACACTTGATTGTATCCAATCCTGCATCTGGACGCCGTCGATAGCTTCCCTGCTAGTCCCCACACCTCTATCTAACCTACTTAGGTACTGCCGTTCACAATACAACGACACCAACCATGTCCAGGAACCCTAGCAGCATGTTGGGATTCAACTGCAGCATGCATTCTACCACCAGTTTGAAAGATGTTGCATCACCACACCCAATTGGATGTGTGTGTGTCAAAGTGCATCATTGTGGTTTTGGAAAATAACACATGCAATAATGTCACTCCAGCATGTGGTGTCCAACCATGTCCAGGAACACTAGTTGCATGCTGTGATTCAACTACAACATGCATTCTACCACCAATTTGAAAGATGCTACATCACCACACCCACTTGGATGTGTGTGTATTAGTGTGCATCGTAGTGGTTTTGTAAAAGAAAGCATGCAATGATTCCACTCTAGCATGTGGTGTCCAACCATGTCCAGGAACCCTAGCAGCATGTTGGGATTCAATTGCAGCATGCATTCTACCACCAGTTTGAAAGATGCTACATCACCACACCCACTTGGATGTGTGTGTTAGTGTGCATCATTGTGGTTTTGGAAAAGAACACATGAAATGATGCCACTCCATCATGTGGTGTCCAACCATGTCCAGGAACCCTAGCAGCATGCTAGGACTCAACTGCAGCATGCATTCTACCACTAGTTTGAAAGATATTACATCACCACACCCACTTGGGTGTGTGTGTTAGAGGGTGTCATTATGGTTTTGGAAACTAACACATGCAATGATACCACTCCAGCATGTGGTGTCCAACCATGTCCAAGAAGCCGAGAAGCATGCTGGGATTCAACTACAACATGCATTCTTCCACCAATTTGAAAAATGATGCATCACCACACCCACTTGGATGTGTGTGTCAGTGTGCATCATTGTGGTTTTGGAAATGAACAAATGCAATGATGCCACTCCAGCATGTGGTGTCCACCCATGTCTAGGAACCCTAGCAGCATGCTGGGATGTAACTACAGTAGGCATTCTACCACCAGTTGGAAAGATGCTGCATCACCACACACACTTGGATGTGTATGTGTCTGTGCTAGTGTGCATCATTGTGGTTTCCAAAAAGAGCACATGCAATGATGCCACTCCATCATGTGGTGTCTAACCATGTTCAGGAACCCTAGCAGCATGCTAGGATTTAACTGCAGCATGCATTCTACCACCAGTTTGGAAGATGCTGCATCACCACACCCACTTGGATGTGTGTGTGTTAGTGTGCATCATTGTGGTTTTGGAAAAGAACACATGCAATGATGCCACTCCAGCATGTGGTGTCCAACCATGTCTAGGAACCCTAGCAGCATGAATTCTACCACCAGTTTCAAAAATGCTACATCACCACACCCACTTGGATGTGTGTGTGTGTCAGTGTGAATCATTGTGGTTTTGGAAAAGAACACATGCAACAATTCCACTCCAGCATGTGGTGTCCAACCATGTCCAGGAACCCGAGCAGCATGCTAGGAATCAACTGCAGCATGCATTCTACCACCTGTTTGAAAGATGCTGCATCACCACACCCACTTGGATGTGTGTGTGTATTAGTGTGGTTTTGGAAAATAACACATGCAATGATGGCACTCTAGCATGTGGTGTCCAACCATGTCTAGGAACCTTAGCAGCATGATGGGATCCATCTGTAGCATGCATTCTACCACCAGTTTGAAAGATGCTGCCTGACCACACACACTTAGATGTGTATGTGTGTCAGTGTGCATCATTGTGGTTTTGGAAAAGAACACATGCAATGATTCCACTCCAGCATGTGGTGTCCAACCATGTCCAGGAACCCTAGCAGCATGCTGCGATTCAACTACAGCATGCATTCTACCACCAGTTTGTAAGATTCTGCATCACCACACCCCCTTGGATCTATCTGTGTGTCACTGTGCATCATTGTGGTTTTGTAAAAGAACACATGCAATGATGCCACTCCAGCATGTGGTGTCCAACCATGTCTAGGAAGCCTAGCAACAAGCTAGGATTCTACTACAGCATGCATTCTACAACTAGTTTGAAAGATGTTTCATCACCACACACACTTGGATGTGTGTTTGTGTCAGTGTGCATCATTGTGGTTTTGTAAAAGAACACATGCAATGATGCCACTCCATCATGTGGAGTCAAACCATGTCCAGGAACCCTAGAAGCATGCTGGGATTCAATTTCAAAATGCATTCTACCAAGAGTTTGAAAGATGCTACATCACCACACCCACTTGGATGTGTGTGTGTGCGTGTTAGTGTGTATCATTGTGGTTTTTGAAAAGAATACATGCAATGTTGCCACTGCAGCATATGGTCTCCAACCATGTCCATGAACCCTAGCAACATGCTGCATTCTACAACCAGTTTGAAAGATGGTGCATCACCACACACACTTGGATGTGTGTGTGGCAGTGTGCATCATTGTGGTTTTGGAAAAGAACACATGAAATGATTCCATGCCAGAATGTGGTGTCCAACCATGTCCAGGAACCATAGCAACATGCTGGGATTCAACTGCAGCATGCATTCTACAACCAGTTTGGAAGATGCTGCATCACCACACAAACTTGGTTGTGTGTGTGTTAGTGTTCATCATTGTGGTTTTGGAAAAGAACACATGCAATGATGCCACTCCAGCATGTGGTGTCCAACCATGTCCAGGAACCCTAGCAGCATGCCGGCATTCAACTATAGCATGAATTCTACCACCAGTTTCAAAAATGTTGCATCACCACACCCAGTTGGATGTGTGTGTGTGTGTGTGTTAGTGTGCATCATTGTGGTTTTGGAAAACAACACATGCAACAATTCCACTCCAGCATGTGGTGTCCAACCATGTCCAGGAACCCGAGCAGCATGCTAGGATTCAACTGCAGCATGCATTCTACCACCAGTTTGAAAGATGCTGCATCACCACACCCACTTGGATGTGTGTTTGTATCAGTGTGCATCATTGTAGTTTTGGAAAAGAACACATGCAATGATGCCACTCCAGCATGTGGTGTCCAACCATGTCTAGGAACCTTAGCAGCATGATGGGATTCATCTGCAGCATGCATTCTACCACCAGTTTGAAAGATGTTACCTGACCACACACACTTAGATGTGTATGTGTGTCAGTGTGCATCATTGTGGTCTTGGAGAAGAACACATGCAATGATGCCACTCCAGTGTGTGGTGTCCAACCATGTCCAGGAACCCTAGCATGTTATTCAACTACAACATGGATTCTACCACTAGTTTGTAAGATCCTGCATCACCACACCCCCTTGGATCTGTGTGTGTGTCACTGTGCATCATTGTGATTTTGTAAAAGAACACATGCAATGATGCCACTCTAGCATGTGGTGTACAACCATGTCCGGGAAGCCTAGCAACATGCCGGGATTCAACTATAGCATGCATTCTACCACTAGTTTGAAAGATGTTGCATCACCACACACACTTGGATGTGTGTTTGTGTCAGTGTGCATCATTGTGGTTTTGGAAAAGAACACATGCAATGATGCCACTCCATCATGTGGAGTCCAACCATGTCCAGGCACCCTAGAAGCATGCTGGGATTCAACTTCAGCATGCATTCTACCAAGAGTTTGAAAGATGCCGCATCACCACACCCACTTGGATGTGTGTGTGTGTGCGTGTTAGTGTGTATCATTGTGGTTTTTGAAAAGAATACATGCAATGTTGCCACTGCAGCATATGGTGTCCAGCCATGTCCATGAACCCTAGCAGCAGGCTGGGATTCAAGTAAGCATGCATTCTACCACCAGTTTCAAAAATGCTGCATCACCACACCCACTTGGATGTGTGTGTGTGTGTCAGTGTGCATCATTGTGGTTTTGGAAAAGAGCACATGCAACAATTCCACTCCAGCATGTGGTGTCCAACCATGTCCAGGAACCCGAGCAGCATGGTAGGATTCAACTGCAGCATGCATTCTACCACCAGTTTGAAAGATGCTGCACCACCACACCCACTTGGATGTGTGTGTAATAGTGTGCATAATTGTGGTTTTGGAAAAGAACACATGCAATGATGCCACTCCAGCATGTGGTGTCCAACCATGTCTAGGAACCTTAGGAGCATGATGGGATTCATCTGCAGCATGCATTCTACCACCAGTTTGAAAGATGTTGGCTGACCACACACACTTAGATGTGTATGTGTGTCAGTATGCATCATTGTCGTTTTGGAAAAGAACACATGCAATGATGCCACTCTAGCGTGTGGTGTCCAACCATGTCCAGGAACCCTAGCAGCATGCTGTGATTCAACTACATCATGCATTGTACCACCAGTTTGTAAGATCCTGCATCACCACACCCCCTTGGATCTGTGTGTGTGTCACTGTGCATCATTGTGGTTTTGTAAAAGAACACATGCAATGATGCCACTCCAGCATGTGGTGTACAACCATGTCCGGGAAGCCTAGCAACATGCCGGGATTCAACTACAACATGCATTCTACCACTAGTTTGAAAGATGTTGCATCACCACACACACTTGGATGTGTGTTTGTGTCAGTATGCATCATTGTGGTTTTGGAAAAGAACACATGCAATGATGCCACTCCATCATGTGGAGTCCAACCATGTCTAGGAACCCTAGAAGCATGCTAGGATTCAACTTCAGCATGCATTCTACCAAGAGTTTGAAAGATGCTGCATCACCACACACACTTGGATGTGTGTGTGTGTTAGTGTGCATCATTGTGGTTTTGGAAAAGAACACATGAAATGATGCCACTCCAGCATGTGGTGTCCAACCATGTCCAGGAACCCTAGCAGCATGCTGGGATTCAACTGCAGCATGCATTCTACCACCAGTTAGAAAGATGTTGCATCACCACACACACTTGGATGTGTGTGTGTCATAGTGCATCATTGTGGTTTTGGAAAAGAACACATGGAATGATGCCACTCCAGCATTGTGGTGTCCAACCATGTTCAGGAACCCTAGCAGCATGCTAGAATTCGACTGCAGCATACATTCTACCACTAGTTTGAAAGATGCTGCATCATCACACCCTCTTGGATGTGTGTTTGTCAGTGTGCATTATTGTGGTTTTGGAAAAGAACATGGAATGATGCCACTCCATCATGTGGTGTCCAACCATGTCCAAGAACCCTAGCAACATGTTGGGATTCAACTGCACCATGCATTCTACCACCAGTTTGAAAGATGCTGCATCACCACACCCACTTGGATGTGTGTATGTGTATTAGTGTGCATAAATTTGGTTTTGGAAAAGAACACATGCAATGATGCCACTCCAGCATGTGGTGTCCAACCATGTCTTGGAACCCTAGCAGCATGCTGGGATTCAACTACAACATGCATTCCACCACCAGTTTGAAAGATGCTGCATCACCACACATACTTGGACGTGTGTGTGTCAATGTGCATGATTGTGGTTTTCTAAAAGAACACATACAATGATGCCACTTTAGCATGTGGTGTCCAACCATGTCTAGGAACCCTAGCAACATGCTGGGATTCAACTGCAGCATGCATTCTACCAAGAGTTTGAAAGATGCTGCATCACCACACCCACTTGGATGTGTGTGTGTTAGTGTCACTGGTAGAAAAAGGGTCTTTGGTCCAACGCCCAAATTCCATTGGTCCCGGTTCGTTTCCTTAATCGGGACCAATGCCAGGCACCGGTCCCGGTTCATGCCTCCTGGGCATTGGTCCTGGTTCATCTCTGAGCATTGGTCTCGGTTCGTGGCATGAACCGGGACCAATGCCCCCGCGACGCACACGTGGCGCTCTGCGGAGCATTGGTCCCGGATCATGCCACGAACCGGGACTAAAAACCCCGCGACGGTCCGCAATCCGGGACAATCTAAATTAATTCGGGGCAGAAATTAATTCGAGGCAGAAATTGAATTGATCAGTATTTTTGAAAAAATCTTCCACAAATTAATCGAGACATTTTATTAATGGGACCACAAATTCTTTCCAAACACTTCCGCTGCCGCTGTCCTCCGAGCCGCCGGCTTCCTCGTCGTCGTCAGACAAAACCTCCACGATTTCGGCATTGTTCGGGAGACGGAGCTCCTCTGCGCGACTAGCGGCGTCGATGGCGGTGTAGATGGTCCGTCCAGGGACATACCAGAACATCTACCGCCCTTCTCGATTGCGGAGATTCGGGTGCACCACGCGCTCGTCCACAATGCGGTTGCCAAGCTTGGCCTTCCGCTCCTTCTTGAACAACCGGGGCCAGTACTCGCTGGCCGCCGCGTACCGGGGCAACACCCTCTTCCACATGGGCATCTGGCAGCGACGCTCCACGATGATGCTCTCCATCTTGTATCCGCCGGGGATGAGGAGCGGAGCCACCAGCACACCCGCCTCGCTGATGCGCCATCCGGCGGGCACCGTCGCGCACGGTGGCGCGAGGATGCCGTAGTACACAAACATCGCCGCCTCATAGAAGTTGAGTGTGGGCACCTCCATGGCGGTGCGGTGGAGATTGGAGAGGGAGGGGAGGCGAGACAACAGCGCGGTGGAGATTGGAGAGGGAGGGGAGGCGAGACAACGGCGCGGTGGAGAGGTGCACAGAGGCTGAAGCGATGGCGAAAGCGATGCATTGTGGCCTCATATTTATACACGGGGACGACAAAGTGATAGTGGGCATTGGTCCCGGTAAATGCCACTAACGAGGACCAAAGCCCCTACCACACGACACGTGGCCGCCCAGCAACGCGCCCCCCACCCAGGTCATTGGTCCCGGGTCGTGCCATCAACCGGGACCAATGACCTGGGTGGGGGCGCATTGCTGGGCCACCACGTGTCACGGGAGAGGGGCTTTGGTACCGGTTATTGGCATTAACCAGGACCAAAAACCCTCCCCTGGCTATATATTAGCCCAGCCCTTTGCCCCTTGCCACCAAATTTTGCTGGATTGTGTGTGAGGTGTGGGTGCTAGCTTTTTTTTCTTTGATTGCACACAAGGTGTTCGATGAAATGTCCGAGCCACACTTAAGTTCGCACAACACGGTATCCTCGTTCGAGGTTAGCAACCTTATCTTCTTTATCTGTAACTGATACAAAAATATTGCATGTGTCCATGTAGCGTGGTCATTTTACTATTCACGATGTTATTGTAATGGTTAATTATTATGACGCAGATCGATGCACGGATGCGATGGATGTATGGCGACTGACGCGATTCCAATTTTATTGCAGGCCTGCATAAATTTATCGATTTGGCTAAGGCAAACAAAGTGGATAATTTTATGCCTTGTCCCTCCCTGCGTCGACTGTCGGAACATGGCGGAGCACTCTGCCCCGAGAATCCTTCAAAGCCATCTGCTTCGGAGAGGTTTCATGCCTGGATATTATTGTTGGGCCATGCATGGACAAAGAGGGGTTAGGCTGGAAGAAAATGAAGAAGAGGAGGATGATGACAGCTCTCCTATGTCCCCTGCAGAATACGGTGATACTGCAAATGAAGACAATGAAGAAGAGGGAGGCGTCAATGAAGAAGAACAATGGGCATCGGATGAGCCCGCTGATGGTCTTGGTTGGGTCATTTCTGATGCAAAGCAATAGTGTGATACAGAATGGGAGAAGCTTAATTTGGAGGCCATGCAAAAGGATCACAAAAAGTTGCTGTACCCAAATTGCAAAGATGGCAGCACAAAGCTCGGTACCACACTTGAACTGCTGAAATGGAAGGCAGAGACTGGCTTATCTGACAAGGGATTTGAGAAGTTACTGAAAATAATGAAGCCGAAGCTTCCAAAGGATAACGAGCTGCCCGAGACAACGTACGAAGCAAACAAGACTATCTGCCCTCTAGGATTAGATGTGGAGAAGATACATGCATGCATTAATGACTGCATCTTGTATCACGGTGAGAAGTACGAGAATATGGATAAATGCCCGGTATGCATTGCATGTCGATATAAGATCAGACAAGATGACGCTGGTGATGTTGAGGGCGATGATGAGCCCCCTAGGAAGAGGGTTCCTGCTAAGGTTATGTGGTATGCTCCTATAATACCACGGTTGAAACGTCTGTTTAGAAATAAAGAGCATGCCAGGTTGTTGCGATGGCACAAAGAAGAGCGTAAGAAAGACGGGAAACTGAGACACCGCACCGATGGGTCGTAGTGGAGAAACATCAGGAGAAAGTACTCGAACTTTGCAGGGACGCGAGGAACTTATGGTTTGGTCTAAGTACAGACGGCATGAATCCTCTTGGGGAGCAGAGCTGCAGTCACAGCACCTGGCCAGTGACTCTATGTATCTACAACCTTCCTCCTTGGCTGTGCATGAAGTGGAAGTTCATTATGATGCCAGTGCTCATCCAAGGACCGAAGCAACCCGGCAACGACATTGATGTGTACCTAAGGCCATTAGTCGATGAACTTTTGTAGTTGTGGGCAGAACCAGGTGTAAAGGTGTGGGATGAGCACAAACGGGAGCCATTTTACCTACGAGCATTGTTGTTCGTAACCATCAATGATTGGCCTGCTCTTAGTAACATTTCAGGACAGTCAAACAAGGGATACAATGCATGCACGCACTGTTTAGATAAGACTAAAGGTACGTATTTGGATAAATGTAAGAAGGTTGTGTACCCCGACCAATCATCAAGTAAGAAAGAAAGGCAAGCATTTCAATAGTGAGGCAGATTACCGGAAGAAGCCTAAGCTCCCTAAAGGTGCTGATGTATTTGGTATGGTGAAGGACCTAGAAGTAATCTTTCGAAAGGGTCCTGGCGGTCAATCTGTTCCGAAAGACCCCATTTACCGGACACACGGCCATGTGGAAAAAGAAATTTATATTTTGGGAGCTTGAGTATTGGAAAGACCTAGAGGTCCGTTCTTCAATCGACGTGATGCACGTGACGAAGAATCTTTGCGTGAACCTGCTAGGCTTCCTGGGCGTGTATGGGAAGACAAAAGATACACCAGAAGCACGGGAGGACCAACAACGTATCAAAGACCCATACAACAAGCATACTGATAAAGGACGTGAATACTTAAGCAGCAACGCTCTTACCAAAGCAGAGAAGGAAATCATTTTTGAAGTCCTTTACAGTATCAAGGTCCCGGCTGGCTTCTCGTCAAATATAAAGGGAATAATAAATATGGCAAAGAAAAAATTTCAGAACCTGATGTTTCATGATTGCCACATGATTATGACACAGTTGCTTCCGTTTGCATTGAGGGGGCTTCAACCGGAAAATGTTCGATTAGCCATTGTGAAGCTATGTGCATTCCTCAATGCAATATCTCAGAAGGTAATCGATCGAGAAAGTCTGGAAAGGCTACAGAAGGATGTGGTCCAATGTCTTGTCAGTTTTGAGTTGGTGTTCCCCCCGTCCTTCTTCAATATTATGACGCATCTCTTAGTTCACCTAGTCGAAGAGATTTCCATTCTCGGTCCTGTATTTATGCACAATATGTTCCCCTTCGAGAGGTTCATGGGAGTCTTAAAGAAATATGTTCATAACCGTGCTAGGCCAGAAGGAAGCATCTCCAAGGGCTATGGAACAGAAGAGGTCATTGGGTTCTGTGTAGACTTTCTTCCTGACCTTAAGCCGATTGGTGTTCCTGAATCACGGTATGAGGGGAGACTGAGTGGAAAAGGCACGCTAGGAAAGAAAGCAATGCTATTTAGGGATAGACATTCTTTGAATCAAGCACACTACATAGTTCTACAAAGTTCTACCTTCGTGGCTCCGTATATCGAGGAACACATGAATGTTGTATGCTCCAAGTTCCCGGGGAAGGATGACTATTGGATTAAAGAAAATCACATGGAGACTTTTGGCACTTGGTTGCAATTACATCTCATGAATGACACCACTATTGGAGATCAGCTCGACTTGTTAGCCGCGACACCATCTGCGACTGTATTGAGTTTCCAAGGGTACGAGATAAATGGGAATACATTTTACACGATTGCCCAAGATAAAAAGAGCACCAACCAAAACAGTGGTGTCCGCTTTGATGCAACATGCGAGAATGGGAAAAAGGACACATACTATGGTTACATAGAGGAGATATGAGAACTTGACTATGGACCTACTTTTAAGGTCCCTTTGTTTCGGTGCAGTTGGGTCAACATGAATGGAGAAGGGGTAAATGTAGACCAGCTGAACGGAATGACAACAGTGGATCTCAAGAATCTTGGTTACAGAGATGAACCATTCATCCTAGCCAATGATGTGGCTCAGGTTTTTATGTGAAGTACATGTCCTCTAGACCGAAAAAAGAAAAAAATAAGGAAACGAATACATCAGACGATGAGCCTAGGAGTCACATAGTTCTTTCAGGGAAAAGAAACATCACGGGAGTCGAGGACAAGACAGACATGTCAGCAGATTATGATAAGTTTGATGAAATTCCTCCCTTCACCGTGAAAACTGACCCAAGCATCCCGTTAAGCAAAGAAGATGCTCCATGGTTACGGCCTAAGAAGCGATCATAGGCAAGGGATCGACATACGCGACGAAGGATTCATACCCTAAACCCTATGTAAATCTATGTAATGTATGGAAACTTTATGTGATGTATGAAAACTTTATATGAGAACCTCGAACATGATAGGTCATTTTGTGAAGCTCCGCCACGGGAGATTTCCCAACCCTTTCCCCAACACTATTAGAGGAGATGGAGTCTTTCATGGGCTTGCAGGGAAATTTTTCCAAGGCGGAGCTTTCGAAGATGCCGTAGGGCGTGTGCACCAACGACATCTTCGAGAAGCTCCGCCACGGGAGATTTCCCAACCCTTTCCCCAACACTGTTAGAGGAGATGGAGTCTTTCATGGGCTTGCAGGGAAATTTTTCCAAGGCGGAGCTTTCGAAGATGCCGTAGGGCGTGTGCACCAACGACATCTTCGAGAAGCTCCGCCACGGGAGATTTCCCAACCCTTTCCCCAACACTGTTAGAGGAGATGGAGTCTTTCACAGGCTTGCAGGGAAATTTTTCCGAGGCGGTGCTTCCGAAGATGCCATAGGGCGTGTGCACCAACGACATCTTTGAGAAGCTCCGCCACAGGAGATTTCCCAACCCTCCATCCATGGGATGAAACTCTCTCTACCTATGTTGGCTTGTTGAGCTGCTTGCCATGGCGTATCGATGCTCCGTTTATAGGCACGACGCCGCTTCTACTTTGTCTTGTTCCTCCGACAGGGCGTCGTGCGCTACATGCTTTATCTGATCGAGCAGTGCGTCCAGCCACATGTCCTTATCCTGCCGACAGCTTTAGTCTCGGTTGCACCCACCAGCCGGGACTAAAGGTTACCCACGCGTCCTTATCCCACCGACAGCTTTAGTCTCGGTTGTACCCACCAGCCGGGACTAAAGCTTCTTAGCCCGGGGCTAAGCCTCGCTGAACTTGAAGTGGATCTCTGATGAAATAGCATGTTGTGAACCTATAAATGATTTTTAAAAAAATTCACAAGCATTATATCATGTACTTGTAGTTCAAATCTTGGCAACCTCCTACCGATTCGGCAGGAATTTGTCTTTTTCATGAGGGATGGACGGAAAGGTTCCAGATACACCGGTTAGGAAATTGTCCATATAAGATGGTCTAGTATTTTTGAAAAATGGGTTGGTACCAATGCCAAACTTTAATTTGGTGATTGCTTCATAGAACACCCCAATTTTGGCACCTCAAAAATGGAAATTGGTTTCGTGCGTCAAAAAGGAAAACTTCCTCCTGCAACATCGTAAGCCATCCCAAGATGCACATGTGTGCACAATATGGGAACATTATCACAAACTATGCCCTGATTCTAGCCATAACATTGGTGGTTTGACCTAAATGCCATGAAACCTTGAACATGATAGGTCATTTTGTGAAGGATTTTTTATGATGTTTGCAATTTTTCAAGTTCAATATTTTTCCTTGCAACTGTGACACATAATATGACACCACGCGAAGGTTTCACATTGTTTGGATCATTTTTGAATTTCTTATGCCCCTTTCAAACTATATTCAAAACGGTGGGCATGAAGCTTCTTAGCCCAGGGCTGAGCCTCGCTGAACATGAAGTGGATCTCTGATGAAATAGCATGTTGTAAACCTATAAATGATTTTTTTTAAATTCACAAGCATTACATCATGTACTTGTAGTTCAAATCTTGGCAACCTCCTACCGATCCGGCAGGAATTTGTCTTTTTCATGAGGGATGGACAGAAAGGTTCCAGATACACCGGTTGGGAAATTGTCCATATAAGGTGGTCTAGTATTTTCGAAAAATGGGTTGGTACCAATGCCAAATTTAAATTTGGTGGTTGCTTCACAGAACACCCCGATTTCGGCACCTCAAAAATGGAAATTGGCTTTTTTGTGCGTCGAAAAGGAAAACTTCCTCCTGTAACATTGTAAGCCATCCCAAGATGCACATGTGTGCATAATATGGGCACATTTTCACAAACTATGCCCTGATTCTAGCCATCACATTGGTGGTTTGACCTAAATGCCATGAAACCTCGAACATGATAGGTCATTTTGTGAAGGATTTTTTATAATGTTTGCAATTTTTCAAGTTCAACTTTTTTCCTTGCAATTGTGACACATAATATGACACCACACGAAGGTTTCACATTGTTTGGATCATTTTTGAATTTCTTATGCCCGTTTCAAACTATATTCAAAACGGTGGCCATGAAGCTTCTTAGCCCGAGGCTGAGCCTCGCTGAACTTGAAGTGGATCTCTGATGAAATATCATGTTGTGAACCTATAAATGTTTTTTTTTAAAATTCACAAGCATTATATCATATAATTGTAGTTCAAATCTTGAAAAGTTTTTTGAAATTCCAAATTATGCAATAAATATTTGTTAATGCAATTTTAATTGAAAATAGTAAAATTGTATAGTTCAAATAAAAATATTTGAAAACAGAAAATGGTTTTTGATTAGTTATTTAAATTGAAGCACTTTTCCTGTTAAAAGTTTTTTGAAATTCCAAATGATGCAATAAATATTTGTTAATGCAATTTTAATTGAAAATAGTAAAATTGTATAGTTCAAATAAAAATATTTGAAAATAGAAAATGGTTTTTGATTTGTTATTTAAATTGAAGAACTTTTCCTATTGAAAGTTTTTTCAAATTCCAAATTATGCAATAAATATTTGGTAATGCAATTTTAATTAAAAATAGTAAAATTGTATAGTTCAAATAAAAAAATTTGAAAACAGAAAATGGTTTTCGATTATTTATTTAAATTGAAGCACTTTTCCTGTTAAAAGTTTTTTGAAATTCCAAATAAATAATCTTCTTAAATTGAAACATCTTATTAATTAAAGAAGAAAACAAATTTGAAAATGGCGGGAAGACCAAAAGGTTTGCCAAAATCTGAAAAACGGGTCAATGCTCCCGGTTTGTCCCACCAACCGGAACCGATGATCCTGGGTGCACGCGCTGCCATCAACATGCCTTTGGTCCCGGTTCGTCCCAATAACCGGGACCGTTGACCCTTTGGTACCGGTTGTTGGGACGAACCGGGACCAAAGACCCGTGCACGTGGCAGCACAGCAGCGCTCCTTCCCTGACCATTGGTCCCGGTTCGTCCTAGCAACCGGGACCAAAGGATCAATGGTCCCGGTTATTGGGACAAACTGGGACCAAAGGCCTATACAGTTAACATCCCCGGCCCTTCCTCCTCCCCAACTCCCCCAAATCACAGAGCACATCGACGTGCGGCTAAGGAAAATTTGCGGCGGAGCAAAATCACGCCGTCAGGCTGCCCAAATCTAGAGCGTCCGCTTCACACCGTCAATGCCTGCGCCACGGCGCCACCACCGTCTGAGGAATCGACCGCGCATGCTGGAAATCGACGCCATGGTCACTGTCTGCTCCGACTCCGACCGTCGCCATTGCCGCTGCTTCTGAGCTCCTCCGGCCTCGTCGACCCATCCATCATCCTCGTGGTAAGCCGCTGGTCCTCCAGGACCTCTCCTTTCTCTCTCTCTCGCTCTGTTTCCTTCTGTCGCCGAGCGCCACTGTCTGCCGCTGTCGGACGCCGTCACAGACGATGCTCCGATGACCAACAAGGGGCGGCGCGACCACGGTTAGCTTCCTCGCGACGCGCTCGTTTGAACCCGACCTTCTGCGTGTTCCAGCAAGCACTCTAGTGCCAAAAACCACCGCCGGCCGACGTGCCCTCTGGCGAGCCCTTGTGGCACCAAGGTGGCGCTCATGTGGCCCTGACGTGGGCGTCGAGAAAGCTCTGCCAGCGTGGCAGCCCGACGTGGCCCTGGCCCCACTAGTCAGTCACTTTGGGTAGGCGCTGCATCAGTGAGAAAAGTTTCCCCAGCCTTAGGTGACGTCAGCCTTTACCTATGCTGACGCATTAAAAGTTTAATAATTGTTTTAATAATTTCAGAAAAAAGGATAAATGTTATAAACTTAATAAGTAATTATTTATAAGTCAGAAAAATACAAATAATATATCAAAATGTTCAGAAAAATGAGATCTACACTTTACCATCAATACCATGCATAGTTCAACAACTTTAATCACAAGTTTAATTAGAAGAACAAATGAACCCCCGTAGGTGATTCGAGGGTCTCTCCTGTATTAGGGTTTGGACCCCTCGGATCCCGCTTAAATTTCCAAGCATGCTATAGGGTTTCATTACAATACTAATTAACTTGTCATATCATCATCTTTGCAGATACTATGGATCCAACACAGCAAGATACTATGATTCCAGAACATCAAGAAAACATCCTCCAAGGAATGATCTGCGAAAATGAAGATATCGATATCGATGTCACTAGTGAGTTTCTAAACGATTCCGGTCAGGGAGATGAGTCTCTCAACCGAGGAGACGGCTCCGGTAAGGTAGAAGCCGAAGCCTGGGATAGGGGAGAAGCCGATGAGGGAGAAGGCGACGGCTCTAGTGGAACCTTAAATCTCGCAAACACCGGCGAGGTGTATATATGTATTTTTGTAATTAAAATGTTGCTGTCTATATATATACATGCATATATTAACACTCTTTCTTCTTTTAGCCCTCCGGATCGAGAACTTCTTCCGTAAGAACGAAACGAGGCCCAACAAAAGAGTTGGATGACACTATGAGGTATAGGATCGAAGTGGTCGGTGTAGATGGCAAACCGCAAGCTCCCATCGATGTCACAAGAAAATTTGTCAAGCAATGTGGAGTTCTTGCGAGGGACTACATCCCGATTACCGTTCAAGAATGGAATCGGCCAAGCGGCGGTGGAGTCCCGTATGTTGGCGAAACCGCCAAAGATAAGCTTTTTGAGAATCCAGATGAGGAGGAGAGAGCAAGAATGGAGCTTGTGCAAAGAGTCAAGAAGTTTTCTCTCATCAAGATGGCCGATGCATTCAAGAACTGGAAGAAGAAACTGTACAATAACTTTGTCAAGGTAGAGAAGACTCCAGATTTCACTCAAGGCGGCTATGCTAAGTTAAGACACCAGTGGGAGGATTTTGTGAAGTACAAGACATCGGAGAAAGCTAAGGAAAGGTCTAGAATAAATACGGAGAACGCTGCTAAGAAAGTATACCATCATAACATGGGGCCTACTGGCTATGCCGGTTGCATGCCTAAGTGGGATGCACTTGAGGTCAATTACATAGCTGCCGGGATCAGACTAGAGCCCGCAACATGGACACCACGGGCGAGAAACTGGTTTTACGGCCATGGGGGCACGTTGGAGAAAGAAGGGAGGGCAATATATAATCAGAAACACAAAGATGATCCCCTACTGCCCATCGACGATATTAGAAATGCAGTAGATGATGTTGTAGCGAGACGGTTCGTTCTCGATAGAGAGAACGATGAGCTTACACGCGCCCTTAAAAATCCTGAACACGATGGACGAACACGAGGCACGCCAGGCTCCAAGCCGTGGAAGGTTGCCTTCCCCCTAGAAATGAAGAGATATCCCGATAAAAGCCATCAGAGGAGAAAGGAAAGGGAGGCAGCTGAGAAAGCGGCCGCTGTAGACCGGCTACGTAATGTAGAAGAAGCACTAAAGCGGCACCAGGATCAACTCGACAGACTTAGCCAGCAAGGTACTAGCGGCCAATCTCAGCGGCACGTGGTAGAAGCTGCATTCGAGGGTACCGGCGCCCTATTGAATAAGAAAAGCAGCGTCGCTTCCACGCAGCTCCATGATGTTGATGATGATGCACCGACGACATCTCCTCCTAAATGCTACCCAGTGGATGATATCACGAAGACCACAACTTGTGAGCTAAAGGTGCAGGTTATGAACTTAAGGGTGACGGCGGCGGTCAGCATGGCTATACCAATTGCGCCCTAATCCAACTTGGCATTGCAGACCGGTTCCAAAAGGGTACACTGTCGTCACGGTGGATGAGGTGAAGGAAGATTTTGAGGAGCTGAAGCTAGACCACCCTGCAGGGGAAGATATGGAGCTGACTCAACTAGGAGAATCCAAAGGGGGGACTATTCTATGGCCAAAGGAGCGCATCATGCTTCCAAATTATGTGTCGCCAAGGCCACCCACTCCTCAGAGCAGCAATCTACCTTAGCCGCCACCTCACCATTCTCCAGCGCAACCGTCGCCTTCACCGCCTCACCACTCAGCGCAACCGTCTCCATCGCCGCCTCAGCCGTCTCTGCCGCCGCGTCAGCCGTCTCCATCCCCTGAGCCTCAGAGACAAAAGCGGAAGTATACTAAGAGGGGCAGCACCAGCAGCATCAGCAAGAGCACGTTCCGATCAACGAAACGTAATCTATCGCCCCTCCCAAAAGTACCTCATAAGAATATGAAGAAGCTACCTTGCGAGAAGACAGATGAGGAAACTGTTGTGGCCGTAGCTGCCCATTATGAAAAGTGGAAGATTGACATGGCTAACAAGAAAAAGTCGATATAGGCATTCTTCCCGGTCACCGCAGAAGATAAAGCCAAAGCAGCCGCGCTTAAGATCCATCTTCACTAACCTATAGCGCTCACATCAGACTATAATCGCTCTATTACCAAGTCGGCTGAGGCAAGAGAGCGGAGAGTCGGGAAAGAAGTTGCCCAGCTCGGACAATAGAAAAATCAATCGATCGAACCGCTCAAAGTGTATGATACCAATAAGTGGAGAGCCCAGGAGCGGCATGATCCGAACATTGATCCGGAGTTTGTTCGACTGTACAGAGAAAAGGCCCAATTATATGGACTGACTATTACTGAGTACATGAGCCGTATGGATGAGTTCGAGGTGTACCAAGAAATAGCATACGTGTACCAGTACGGGGCTCCTCTCATCAAACCCAAGTTAGTGAAAGATCTACCAACAAAAATGCGAAGATTGCATAACTGGTACATCCAAGCTTGTGCTGAATCCAAAAACTGGATCAATGCTGCATATAAACACCACCATTACGGTCATGGAGATGGCTTCCTACTAATCGAATTTCCAGAATTATTTCAGTTTTACCAACAGGACGCCCTCAACAAAACTATCGTCAGTGCCTATTGTTCGTAAGAATATTAATGTCTATAATTAAGTCTTTCTAGCTCAGCTCATTTGTTGCTTGTATAATCTTACTCATCACTATAGTAATTATATATGCACAATGAAGATTCTCGAATGCAACAAAGGACAAATCTATGACCTTGGGTTTGTTAACTGCAATTTCGTTCATGAAGTTACTCTAAAAACAAAACCCAAAGAGACAGAGGATAACTTGGTACAAACATTGACATATTTCAGCAACAGAAAGGAAATACTATTTCCTTACAACGTTGGTTGAGTGTTACTGTCTTGTACACATTCTATTTTTGCTTACTCGATGTTAAGCGTATAATTGACTCGTGTTATATTTTGTTAGTGTGTCCAACTTCCACTATATTCTGTTAATCATTGTTGTTGACACCGGAGTAGTAAAAGTCCTGGACTCGAAACGCACACCATTAGAAAAGTGGGTGGACATGCAGGAATGCCTCCAGAAGGCTTGGAAACGGTTCACCGCCAAAACTAGGGGTGTTTGGAAGCCAGAGCTTACATTTCAACCATTGACTGTAAGTACTACTTGCTAGATCCACGCATCTCTTTGATTCTAGTTTCAATACCACCATTATCATGCTTGATTATTATTTTGATTGAACTCTGTTCTCGTAAAGTGCTTGAGGCAGGAAGCTGGGAATAACTTATGTGGATACTATGTCTGCGAGTTCATTCGCTAGATGACCAAAGAGAAGGGTGCAGACCGGAACATCAAAAAAATTGAAGTACGATAAACAATAATCACAACTTCATTTATTACCACCAATTGTGTTTAGTTTCATTCATATATATTGATCCCCTTCTTTATATTAGATCGAACGGATGCGGGACGGTCTTCTATCACAAGAACGTGTGCAAGCAATTCAAGAGGAAATTGCCGGATTCTTGTTAGAACAAGTCAAAGCTCCGAAAGGAGAATACTATTACCCGCTTCATTTGGAAGGGTGAAGTGTAAATAAGAAGATGTAAATTAGATCAAATTCATGTGAGAGTATCGTTTGTAATTATAATATGTTTCGACCAAGAAGACGGATGAGACGGTGTATAATATATTTGTGATCATGTATGATGTGTAATATATATATATGGTGGTTTCATTATTGATGTATATATGTAGTACCATTAAATTGAATACAAAACACCAAATAAATAAATAAAATAAAACCCTGCCGCGGCACAAAAATAGCCCGAAAATCCTGCCGTGGCACAAAAATATCCCGAAAATCCTGCCGCAGCACAGAGACCAACAATCCTGGTTCGTGCCCTGAAAAGGGACCAATGATCCACCCCCTCGTCTCTCGCGATCCCACGTGGATACCCATTGGTCCGGGTTTGTTCGACGAACCGGGACCAATGATCCACCCCCCCTCATCGCGCGCCCGCCCACGTGGATACCCATTGGTCCCGGTTCGTGCCCGAACCGGGACCAGCATTAGTCCCGAGTGATTGGTCCTGGTTCTGTAATCGGGACCAATGAACCTTTTGAACCGGGACTAGAGGCCCTTTTTCACTAGTGTGTGTATCATTGTGGTTTTGGAAAAGAACACATTCAATGATGCCACTCCAGCATATTGTGTCCAACCATGTCCAGGAACCCTAGCAACATGTTGGGATTCAACTACAACATTTATTCTATAACCAATTTGAAAGATGCTGCATCACCACACACACTTGGATGTGTGTGTGTCAGTGTGCATCATTGTGGTTTTGGAAAAAACACATGCAATGATGCCACTCCAGCATGTGGTGCCCAACCATGTGCAGGAATCCTAGCATGATGGGATTCAACTGCAGCATGCATTCTACCATTAGTTTGAAAGATGCTGCATCACCACACCAACTTGGATGTGTGTGTGTGTGTTAGTGTGCATCATTGTGGTTTTGGAAAAGAACACGTGCAATGATGCCACTCTAGCATGTGGTGTCCAACCATTTCCAGGAACCCTACCAGAATGCCGGGATTCAACTGCAGCATGCATTCTGCCACCCGTTTGAAAGGAGAATATCATTTTGCGGCCCAAAAGTTGGGGCACCCAGGCAACGCGATACCCAAGTTGCCTGTAATCAGCCGTGATGACTACAGTTGGTGTGCCAAATACTCAGAGGGTCTTTTTTGGCATGAATTCAACTGTACGTTTCAATACAAATTATCAGTCTAACGGCTGTCACGTTGGTCCCCCTGTCAGTTCTTGCCGTTATGTCGCTCCAGTCGCTTAGGCCTGGTGGCTATCACGTAGGCTTGCAGTGCTGGCACAGTGGATAGGACAACACGACCGGCCCAGTGTATTGATGTGACAAAACAAGGCACATATATCGTTGTTATAATTATTTTTTGTTTACTCAGAAGCTGGAACGGCCAGCGCCATGCGTCTCTCATTTGGACTTCCGTCCCCATTGTTAACCACTACCTTAAAAGCGCATTGACGGTTCCACCATTCCCCTGTCTCGCAGAAACCACTCTTCTTCTTCCTGTCATCTGTCTTCTTCTCGTCTTCTCCTTGCCGCCATGGAAGGTCGTCGCACTCTAGAGACAAGCTTCACTACCCATGACAATAAGAATATAGACGTCATCTATACCAACGAGGAGGAGACAATGGTGCAAGTCCTGAGGATGTACGAGGGTTGGCTTGAGAAAGACGAGGACAAGTTTGTGGGATTGGACCTCGAGTACACCCCAGAGGACCCATATGAAGGGAGTGAAGTCGCCGCCGTTCAACTGGCCATGAGGAAACACGTCCTCGTATACCACTTCTCCCGGTTTGTTGATCTGCTCTTTGTAGTTAACCGCTTTTAGGGTTTTCTCCTCTTGTTTTATATCCATTTTCTCATCTTGCAACTACTGGATTTTATTTAGGACCAAATAAATTATGACAAGACAATGTTGAGAGCCTTGATCTTGCATTTACTAAACTTTTTAAAATTATATTCAGATGATGATCTTGCATTAACAAAATATTTGTAGTTACAAATTTTCGTGATGACAAACTACATACTTTTAGGACTGACAGGAATTGTCCGACGCTGCGCTAGTTCCTTGTAGAAAAAGGAATTATTTTCTACACTGTCAACAAAACAACTGATTTTTTGAAATTTCATCAAGAGAGAATTACAATTCCTCCGCACAACTGGATCGATATTCAGAGTCTTGTCAAGATCCTAGGGGGCTCGAGGAAGGATGGAATGGCATCACTCGCAACTAGAATCCTCGATGAGTCGTACGACAGAATGAATATAGATTTCACTACGGGTAGGCATGATTTTTGGGAGGAGTGGCCGTTGTTTGATATAAACCTGAAGTATGCAGCCATAGATGCTTACGTGACCTACTGGCTGTACACGAAGATCCATTTCTTTCTACGTTACCTCGTGTTTTGCCCTATTTGCAAGAGGGAAGACGAGATTAGGGGAGCCCTTTGTAGAAAATGCAGAATAGCTGAGTTTGAAGCTGCATATGCAAAGAAAATGGCTGCATCTGAAGTAACTGACAAAGAGGCTGCAGAAGCAGCTGAAAGAGAGCTTGTAGCTGAAGCAGAAGTAACTGACAGAGAGGCTGCAGCTAAAGCAGCAAACATAGAGGCATCATGTTCTAGCGGCAACAATCAGGCCTGTGATGCACCGCTAATTGTGCCACAGGATGCTGAAGATAGGGAAGCCAAGTCAGATCCCAGGTGGGACGAAATTGCATTTCATGAGCTATGGAGTGCCAATAATGTAAGATCCACCTGGAATGATCACAGTTGGTCGCCTAGGAACGATGGCAAGTGCCTCAAGTGGTCTGATAAAATTTTACTCCTTTGTTTTATGTTTCTATTTTTTGGAACTCAGTTATCTTTTCAAGATGGCTAGCGCCTCAAGTGAGAGTAGTAAAATAAATTTTACTTCTTTGTGTTATGCTTCTGTATGTGTCTTTGTAGCTTGTCAAGATGGTAGCTCGTTAACTAGAAGTTTGAAAGAGTACCTTTTTCCTCTCTCGCTAAACAGATATGTTTCATTTTGCCCAAATTGGTAGCAAATCTAGAGAAGATTCTCTCTTCGATAATTCGTTCCCTTTTGGACCTCTTTTTGCCTCTGATCTGGTAGCAAATCTAGAGCAGCAAATCACACCAGGCATAATACATTCATTTAGAAAACAAAAAAAATGTAGATATAGTTGTGCACAGCTAAATAGGATATAGCGATAGAAAGTAGGTTGCTTAACGAGGTTCGATGCATTCAACCCCTTCCTTGCGTGCAGAAATAGGATGCAAGCAAAATATAGAAAATCAAAAGAAGCTGCTTAGCAGAAGCAGCAGTAGCAGACACGTTCAACCCCTCCTTGCATGCACCTACGCCTCCGCCTCCTCCCTCTAGGGGCCTTAGGCTTGATTGGAGGCATGCGACCCTCTTCGATGGCCACCCGCTAGAGGTTTCGGAGGTGAATGCCGAGAGCCTGGTGTTCAGCGATTAATGCGTTGCCGTTCATGGTCTAGCCGCCATTGGGGGTGCCGGAGCTCAGGCCCTCTACATGCATCACGACATAGTTGAAATCGGTGCCGGCGAGACTCGTCCTGTAGAAGGAGATCCCCTTGCAGAAGGGGAAACTGTAGACACCGCCAGCAAAGAAGGCGTCGTACTGGCTGGCCTGCAGCCTCCTCAGCACCTGACAAGTCTTGGTATGGCTGGACTCGTCATTGCTGCAGACGTCGCTGTCGTAAACCTATTGCAAGAAAAGGAAAATCGGGGAGTAGATGGGGTAAGAAGATCGAGAAATCAAAATGCGAACAAGCAAATCCTAATAAACCAAGATCTAGCATCCAAAGATGGGAACGGGAGAAGAACCAGGGAAGGGGAGAAAACCCTAGTTACCTCTGACCATGGGTCATCGATGCCGGTGTCATAGGGGTTCACCAGAGCAATGTACTCATCTGGATCGTAGGGGTCCCTGAAGAGCTGGATCTGCTTGTGACCAGCGAGAGCCTCCTCGCCGGTGGGGGGCTCCTCGCTGACGGCTACATCGGTAGCGGGGACGGGGGCCTAGACGAGAACGGCGGTTGCCATCGATGCCTCGACGGGGGCCTAGACAGGGATGGCGGCTGCTTTCAACGCGTCGAGGGGGACCGGCGAGGAGACGGGGGCCTCCTTGCCGGTGGCCTCGGAGGCGACGATGGCCACCGTATCCTCCTCCGCCATCGCTGGCGTGGACGGGGTTTTCGTAGGAGTTTGCAGATGTTGGTGGGATAGTGGAGAGGGTTGCGTGAGGAGAGTGAGCAAGAGTGAGAGTGGGTGTGCGGAGAGGGGATCTATAGTTAAGGTGAATGGAAGCAAGGCACGTTTCGTCGCACCACCATGCAGCGTGCCGCGCAGGCTACTGCACCGTGCACCGTGACACGCACATGGTACGTCACGTTTTTTCCCAGACCATGCATGGTAGTTCTGTATTCAGCCGCATGCAAAGGTCGCATACACAATTTCTATGTACGAAGTTTGACACGGCCATAAAATTGGCGATAATTAAAAGGGGAAATGTAGAGGGGAAGGTAGGTGGCTGTACTGCGAGATTTGTGGGGTTGTGCTAGATCAGGTAGAGGGATGTGTTGATGACTGCGAGTGACTTGATGAAGGCGGAGATGTTAGGTCTCATCGAGCTCAGCTCTTCGGCCTCCGGCTGGCGAGTGGAAGTTTCTTACAGTGGGGCCTAGTTGGAAGTGAGATTGAGATCCGCTGCGTAAAAAATGGGATATGTGTTATTAAAATCAAGTGGCAATAAATTGCAACTGCCCGTCGATGACTGTGCACTCGATGACGCATGTGTTGTGGCGTAGTAGTAGCAGTAGTAGGGTTTTCAGACTTGATTAAACATGACATGACCAGTCGACCACTTTTTCCATGGACGACTTCGTGTTCCTTCTTGTAGAAGGCTCGCTGAGGGAGACATCCATGTTGTCTCACACTGTACTCTGAAGGGCACGATGTGTGCAACGATCCTCATTGGATCACACAGAATCAACGGTTGGTGTGCACGATCTACGTGACAACTGTGAGAACTAATCAGGGCTAGCAGACAGAGTGAGCACAGGTTTGGGCTTCTACGAAGGGAAGAGAGAGGGGGGGGGGGGTAAAACTGGGTAGTATCAAAAAACCAAGGGCAAAACTGAGTAGTATAAAAATGGAAAGTGAGTGTCTTGTACAATGAAATACATCGTGGCATACATCAAATTATGCCAAGATATATCCACTATAGTTAATTGGATGTGTGTTCCTCCCATAAACCAAATGGATCCACTAGAGTTCATTGCATGTGTGTTATTCTCATAAACCACATGGATCCACCAGTGTCATTGCATGTGTGTTCTTTTCGTAAACCACATGTTGATCCACCAGTATCATTGCATGTGTGTTCTTTTCATGAACCACATATGGATCCACCAGTGTCATTGGATGTGTGTTCTTTTCACAAACCAGATATGGATCCACCAAAGTCATTGCATGTGTGTTCTTTCAATAAACCACCACTAGAATCATGGCATATCTGTTCTTTTCATTAACCACAGCTTGATTCATTGCAGGTGTGTTCTTCTCACAAACCACATATGGATCCACCAGAGTCATTGAAATGTGTATTCTTTTCACAAATCACATATGGATCCATCAGTTTCATTGAAATGTGTGTTATTTTCACAAACCACATATGGATCCACCAGTGTCATTGCATGTGTGTTCTTCTCACAAACCACATCTAGAGTCATTGCATGTGTGCTCTTTTCACAAACCAGATAAGGATCCACCAGTGTCATTGGATGTGTGTTCTTTTCATGAACCACACCCAGTGTCATTGCATGTGTGTTCTTCTCACAAACCACATATGGATCCACCAGAGTTCATTAAATGTTTGTTATTCTCACAAACCACATTGATCCACTAGTGTCATTGCATGTGTGTTCTTTTCACAAACCACATTTGGATCCACCAGAGTCATTGCATGTGTGTTTTTCACAAACCACATAAGGATCCACTAGTGTCATTGCATGTGTGTTCTTTTCATGAAGCACAACAAGTGTCATTGCATGCGTGTTCTTCTCACCAACCACATATGGATCCACCAGAGTTCATTGCATGTTTATTCTTTTCACAAACCACATATGGATCCACTAGTGTCATTGCATGTGTGTTCTTTTCATTAACCATAGCTAGAGTCATTGCATGTGTGTTCTGTTCACAAACCACATGGATCCACCAGAGTCATTGCATGTGTGTTATTTTCATTAACCACAACTAGAGTCATTGCATGTGTGTTATTTTCACAAACCACATATGGATCCATCAGAGTCATTGCATGTCTGTTCTTTTTATTAACCACAGCTGGTGTCATTGAATGTCTGTTCTTTCCACATACCACATATGGATCCACAAGTTTCATTGCATGTGTGTTTTGCATGTGTGTTCTTCTCACAAACCACACATGGAGCCACCAGTGTCATTGGATGTGTGTTCTTCTCACAAACCACATATGTATCCACTAGTGTGATTGCATGTGTGTTCTTTTCACAAACCACAGCTAGAGTCAATGCATGTGTGTTCTTCTCACAAACCACATATGGATCCACCAGAGTTCATTGGATGTGTGTTATTTTCATGAACCACACCTAGTGTCATTGCATGTGTGTTCTTCTCACAAACCACATATGGATCCACTAGTGTCATTGGATGTGTGTTCTTCGCACAAACCACATATGGATCCACCCGTGTCATTGCATGTGTGTTCTTCTCACAAACCACATCTAGAGTCATTGCATGTGTGTTCTTTTCACAAACCACATAAGGATCCACTAGGTTTATTGGATGTGTGTTATTTTCATGAACCACACCCAGTGTCATTGCATATGTGTTCTTCTCACAAACCACACATGGATCCACCAGTGTCATTGGATGTGTGTTCTTGTCACAAACCACATATGGATCCACCACTGTCATTGCATGTGTGTTATTTTCACAAACCACATCTATAGTCATTGCATGTGCGTTCTTTTCACAAACCACATATGGATCCTAAAGTGTCATTGGATGTGTGTTCTTTTAATGAACCACACCTAGAGTCACTGCATGTGTGTTCTTTTCACAAACCACATATAGATCCACCAGTGTCACTACATGTGTGTTATCTTCACAAACCACATGTGGATCCACCACTATAATTGCATGTGTGTTCTTTTCATTAACCATAGCTAGAGTCATTGCATGTGTGTTCTTTTTACAAACCACATGTGGATCCACCAGAGTCATTGCATGTGTGTTTTTCACAAACCACATAAGGATCCACTAGTGTCATTGCATGTGTGTTCTTTTCATGAACCGCAACCAGTGTCATTGCATGTGTGTTCTTCTCACAAACCACATATGGATCCACCAGAGTTCATTGCATGTTTGTTCTTTTCACAAACCACATATGGATCCACTAGTGTCATTGCATGTGTGTTCTTTTCATTAACCATAGCTAGAGTCATTGCATGTGTGTTCTGTTCACAAACCACATGGATCCACCAGAGTCATTGGATCTGTGTTCTTTTCATTAACCACAACTAGAGTCATTGCATGTGTGTTCTTTTCACAAACCACATATGGATCCATCAGAGTCATTGCATGTCTGTTATTTTTATTAACCACAGCTATTGTCATTGCATGTATGTTCTTTCCACAGACCACATATGGATCCACAAGTGTCATTGCATGTGTGTTTTGCATGTGTGTTATTCACACAAACCACACATGGAGCCACCAGTGTCATTGGATGTGTGTTCTTCTCGCAAACCACATATGTATCCACTAGTGTGATTGCATGTGTGTTCTTTTCACAAACCACAACTAGAGTCAATGCATGTGTGTTGTTCTCACAAACCACATATGGATCCACCAGAGTTCATTGGATGTGTGTTATTTTCATGAACCACACCTAGTGTCATTGCATGTGTGTTCTTCTCACAAACCACATTGATCCACCAGTGTCATTACATGTGTGTTCTTTTCAGAAACCACATGTGGATCCACCAGAGTCATTGCATGTGTGTTCTTTTTGTAAACCACATAAGGATCCACAAGTGTCATTGGATGTGTGTTCTTTTCATTAAACCACAACTAGTGTCATTGCATGTGTGTTCTTCTCACAAACCACACATGGATCCACCAAAGTTCATTGCATGTTTATTCTTTTCACAAACCACATATGGATCCACCAGTGTCATTGCATGTGTGTTCATTTCATTAACCATAGGTAAAGTCATTGCATGTGTGTTCTTTTCACAAACCACATGGATCCACCAGAGTCATTGCATGTGTGTTATTTTCATTAACCACAACTAGAGTCATTGCAAGTGTGTTCTTTTCACAAACCACATATGGATCGATCAGAGTCATTGGATGTCTATTCTTTTCATTAACTACATCTAGTGTCATTGCATGTATGTTCTTTCCATAGACCACATATGGATCCACCAGTGTCATTGCATGTGTGTTTTGCATGTGTGTTCTTCTCACAAACCACACATGGATCCACTAGTGTCATTGGATGTGTGTTCTTCTCACAAACCACGTAGGGATCCACCAGTGTGGTTGCATGTGTGTTTTTCTCACAAACCACAGCTAGAGTCATTTCATGTGTGTTCTTCTCACAAACCACATACGGATCCAGCAGAGTTCATTGGATGTGTGTTCTTTTCATGAACCACACCGAGTGTCATTGCATGTGTGTTCTTCTCACAAACCACATATGGATCCACCAGAGCTCATTGCATGTCTGTTCTTTTTACAAACCACATATGGATCCACCAGTGTCATTGCATGTGTGTTCTTTTCATTAACCATAGCTAGAGTCATTGCATGTGTGTTCTTCTCACAATCCAGAGTCATTTCATGTGTGTTCTTTTCATTAACCACAACTAGAGTCATTGCATGTGTGTTCTTTTCACAAACCACATATAAATCCATCAGAGTCATTGCATGTCTGTTCTTTTTATTAACCACATCTAGTGTCATTGCATGTCTATTATTTCCATAGACCACATATGGATCCACCAATGTCATCGCATGTGTGTTTTGCATGTGTGTTCTTCTCACAAACCACACATGGATCCACCAATGTCATTGGATGTGTGTTCTTCTCACAAACCACATACGGATCCACCAGTGTGATTGCATGTGTGTTCTTTCACAAACCATAGCTAGAGTCATTGCATGTGTGTTCTTCTCACAAACCACATATGGATCGAACAAAGTTCATTGGATATGTGTTATTTTCATTAACCACACCCAGTGTCATTGCATGTGTGTTCTTCTCATAAACCACATATGGATACACCAGTGTCATCAGATGTGTGTTCTTCTCAAAAACCACATGCAATGATGCCACTCCAGCATGTGGTGTCCAACTGTGTCCAGAAACCCTAGCATCATGCCGAGATTCAACTCCAGCATGCATTCTACCACGAATTTGAAAGATATTGCATCACCACACCCAGTTGGATGTGTGTGTCAGACTGCATCATTGTGGTTTTGGAAAAGAACACATGCAATGATGCCACTCCAGCATGTGGTGTCCAACCATGTCCAAGAACCCTAGGAGCATGCTAGGATTCACCTCGAGCATGCATTCTACCACCAGTTTGAAAGATGATGCATCACAACACCCACTTGGATGTGTGTGTGTGTGTCAGTGTACATCATTGTGGTTTTGGAAAAGAACACATGCAATGATGCCACTCTAGCATATGGTGTCCAACCATGTCCAGGAACCCTTGCAATATGCTAGGATTTAACTGCAGCATGCATTCTACCACTAGTTTGAAAGATGTTGCATCACCACACACACTGGGATGTGTGTGTGTAAATGTGCATCATTGTGGTTTTGGAAAAGAACACATGCAATGATGCCATGCAATCCTGTGGTGTACAACCATGTCCAGGAACCCTAGCAGCATGCTGGATTCAACTGCAACATACATTCTACCACCAGTTTGAAAGATGCTGCATCACCACACCCCCTTGGATGTGTGTGTGTGTTAGTGTGCATCATGGTGGTTTTGGAAAAGAACACATGCAATGATGCCACTCCAGCATGTGGTGTCCAACCATGTCCATGAACCCTATCAGCATGCTGGGATTCAACTCCAGCATGCATTCTACCACAATTTTGTAAGATGCTGCATCACCACACCCACTTGGATGTGTGTGTAAGTGTGCATCATTGTGGTTTTGGAAAATAACACATGCAATGATGCCACTCTAGCATGTCGTGTCCAACCATGTCTAGGTACCCTAGGAACATGCTGGGATTCAACTACAGCATGCATTCAACCACCAGTTTGAAAGATGCTGTATCACCACACCCAATTGGATGTGTGTGTGTCAGTGTGCATCATTGTGGTTTTGGAAAAGAACACATGTAATAATGCCACTCTAGAATATGGTGTCCATCAATGTGCAGGAACCCTAGCAGCACGCTAGGTGCAGCATGCATTCTACCACCAGTTTGAAAGATGTTGCATCACCGCACACACTTGGATGTGTGTGTGTGTGTCGGTGTGCATCATTGTGGTTTTGCAAAATAACACATGCAAGGATGCCACGCCAGCATATGGAGTCCAACCATGTCCAGGAACCCTAGAAGCATGCTGGGATTCAACTGCAACATGCATTCTACCATCAGTTTGAAAGATGCTGCATCACCTCACCCACTTGGATATGTGTGTGTCAGTGTGCGCCATTGTGGTTTTGCAAAAGAACACATGCAATGATGCCACTCCAGCATGTGGTGTCCAACCATGTCCAGGAACCCTAGCAGCATGCTGGGATTCAACTGCAGGATGCATTCTACCACTAGTTTGAAAGATGCTGCATCACCACACACACTTGGATGTGTGTGTGTCAATATACATCATTGTGGTTTTGTAAAATAACACATGCAATGATGCCACACCAGCATGTGGTGTCCAACCATGTCCAGGAACCCTAGCAGCATGCTGGGATTTAACTGAACATGCATTCTACCATCAGTTTGAAAGATGCTGCATCACCACACCCACTTGGATGTGTGTGTGCCAGTGTGTATAATTGTGGTGTTGGAAAAAACACATGCAATTATGCCACTCAACATGTGGTGTCTAACCATGTCCAGGAACCCTAGCAGCATGTTGGGATTCAACTGCAGCATGCATTCTACCACTAGTTTGATAGATGCTGCATCAAAACACCCACTTGGATGTGTGTGTGTGTCAATATACATCATTGTCGTTTTGTAAAATAACACATGCAATTATGCCACTCTAGCATGTGGTATCCAACCATATCTAGGTACCCTAGCAGCATGCTAGGATTCAACTCCAGCATGCATTCTACCACTAGTTTGGAAGATGTTGCATCACCACACCCACTTGGATGAGTGTGTGTCAGTGTGCATGATCGTGGTTTTGTAAAAGAACACATGTAATGATGCCTCTCTAGAATATGGTCTCCAACAATGTCCAGGAACCCTAGCTGCATGCTAGGATTCAACTGCAGCATGCATCCTACCACCAGTTTGAAAGATTCTGCATCACCACACACACTTGGATGTGTGTGTGTGTCAATGTGCATCATTGTGGTTTTGGAAACGAACACATGCAAGGATGCCACGCCAGCATATGGTGTCCAAACATGTCCAGGAACCCTAGTAGCATGCTGCGATTCAACTGCAGCATGTATTCTACCACCAGTTTGAAAGATGATGCATCAGCACACCCACTTGGATGTTTGTGTGTCAATGTGCATCATTGTGGCTTTGGAAAATATCACATACAATGATGCCACTCCAGCATGTGGTGTCCAACCATGTCCAGGAATCCTAGCAGCATGCCGGGACTCAACTACAGCATGCATTCTACCACCAGTTTGAAAGATGTTGCTTCACCACACCCACTTGGATGTGTGTGTGTGTGTGTGTGTTAGAGTGCATCATTATGGTTTTGGAAAAGAACACATGCAATGATGCCACTCCATCATGTGGTACCCTACCATGTCTAGGAACCCTAGTAGCATGCTGGGATTCAACTACAACATACATTCTACCACCAATCTGAAAGATGCTGCATCACCACACCCACTTGGATGTGTGTGTGTATTAGTGTTCATCATTGTGGTTTTGGAAAAGAACACATGCAATGATGCCAATCCAGCATGTGGTGTCCAACCATGTCCAGGAACCCTAGCAGCATACTGGGATTCAAATGCAGCATGCATTCTACCACTAGCTTGAAAGATGTTGCATCACCACACCCCCTTGGATGTGTGTGTGTTAGTGTGAATCATGGTGGTTTTGGAAAAGAACACATGCAATGATGCCACTTCAGCATGTGGTGTCCAACCATGTCTAGGAACCCTAGCAGCATGTTGGGATTCAACTGCAGCATGCATTCTACCACCAGTTTGAAAGATGCTACATCACCACACCCCCTTGGATGTGTGTGTGTCAGTGGGCATCATTTTGGTTTTGGAAAAGAACACAAGCAATGATTCCACTCCAGCATGTGGTGTCCAACCATGTATAGGAACCCTAGCAGCATGCTGGGATTCAACTACATCATGCATTCAACCACCAGTTTGAAAGATGCTGCATCACCACACCCACTTGGATGTGTGTGTGTGTAAATATGCATCATTGTGGTTTTGAAAAAAAACACATGCACTGATGCCACTCTAGCATGTGGTATCCAACCATGTCCAGGAACCCTAGCAGCATGCTAGGATTCAACTACAACATGCATTCTACCACTAGTTTGAAAGATGCTATATCACCACACCCACTTTGATGTGTGTGTGTGTCAGTGTGCATCATTGTGGTTTTGGAAAACAACACATGCAATGATGCCACTCCAGCATGTCGTATCCAACCATGTCCAGGAACCCTAGCCACATGCCAGGATTCAAGTGCAGCATGCATTCTACCACCAGTTTGAAAGATGCTGCATCACCACATCCACTTGGATGTGTGTGTGTGTCAAAGTGCATCATTGTGGTTTTGGAAAAGAACACATGCAATGATGCCACTCCATCATGTGGTGTCCAACCATGTCCAGGAACCCTAGCAGCATCCTAGGATTCAACTACAACATGCATTCTACCACTAGTTTGAAAGATGCTGCATCACCACACACACTTGGATGTGTATGTGTGTGTGTCAGTGTGCATCATTGTGGTTTTGGAAAAGAACACATGCAATGATGCCACTCCAGCATGTGGTGTCCAACCATGTCCAGGAACCCTAGCAACATGTTGGGATTCAACTCCAGCATTCATTCTACCACTAGTTTGTAAGATGCTGCATCACCACACCCACTTGGATGTGTGTGTGTCAGTGTGCATCATTGTGGTTTTAGAAAAGAACACATGTAATGATGCCACTCTAGAATATGGTGTCCAACAATGTCCAGGAACACTAGCAGCATGCTAGGTGCAACATGCATTCTACCACCAGTTTGAAAGATGCTGCATCACCACACACTTGGATGTGTGTGTGTGTTTGTGTGCATCATTGTGGTTTTGGAAAAGAACACATATAAGGATTCCACGCTAGCATATGGTGTCCAACCATGTCCAGGAACACTAGAAGCATGCTGTGATTCAACAGCAGCATGCATTCTACCATCAGTTTGAAAGATGCTGCATCAGCACACCCACTTGGATATGTGTGTGTTAGTGTGTGTCATTGTGGTTTTCGAAAAGAACACATGCAATGATGCCACTCCAGCATGTGGTGTCCAACCATGACCAGGAACCCTACCAACATGCTGGGATTCTACTACAGCATGCATTCTACCACTAGTTTGAAAGATGCTGCATCAGCACACAAACTTGGATGTGTGTGTGTGTGTCAGTGTGCATCATTGTGGTTTTGGAAAAAAACACATGCAATGTTGGCACTCCAGCATGTGGTGTCCAACCATGTCCAGGAACCCTAGAAGCATGCTAGGATTCAACTGTAGCATTCATTCTACCACCAGTTTGAAAGATGCTGCATCACCACACCCACTTGGATATGTGTGTGTGTGTCAGTGTGCATCATTGTGGTTTTGGAAATTAACACATGAAATCATGCCACTCCATCATGTGTTGTCCAACCATGTCTAGGAACCCTAGCAGCATGCCGGGATTCAACTGCAGTATGCATTCGACCACCAGTTTGAAAGATGTTGCATCACCACACCCATTTGGATGTGTGTGTGTTAGAGTGCATCATTATGGTTCCGGAAAAGAACACATGCAATGATGCCACTCCATCATGTGGTGTCTTACCATGTCCAGGAACCCTAGCAGCATGCTAGGATTCAACTACAGCATGCATTGTGCCACCAATTTGAAAGATGATGCATCACCACATCCACTTAGGTGTGCGTATCATTGTTCATCATTGTGGTTTTGGAAAAGAATACATGCAATGAAGCCATTCCAGCATGTGGTGTCCAACCATGTCCAGGAACCCTAGCAACATGTTGGGATTCAACTGCAGCATGCATTCTACCACCAGTTTGAAAGATGCTGCATCACCACACCCCCTTGGATGTGTGTGTGTGTCAGTGTGCATCATTGTGGTTTCGGAAAAGAACACATGCAATGATGCCACTCTAGCATGTGGTGTCCAACCATGTATAGGAACCCTAGCAGCATGCTGGGATTCTACTGCAGCATGCATTCCACCACCAGTTTGAAAGTTGCGGCATCACCACACCCACTTGGATGTGTGTGTGTGAGTGTGCATCATTGTGGTTTTGGAAAATAACACATGCAATGATGCCACTCCAGCATGTGGTGTCCAATGATGTCCAGGAACCCTAGAAGCAAGCTGGGATTCATTTGCAGCATGCATTCTACCACTAGTTTGAAAGATGATGCATCACCACACCCACTTGGATGTGTGTGTATTAGTGTGCATCAGTGTGGTTTTGGAAAAGAACACTTGCAATGATGCCACTCCAGCATGTGGTGTCTAACCATGTCCAGGAACCCTAGCAGCATGCTGGGATTCAACTGCAGCATGCATTCTACCATTAGTTTGAAAGATGCTGCATCACCACACCCACTTGGATATGTGTGTGTCAGTGTGCGCCATTGTGGTTTTGCAAAAGAACACATGCAATGATGCCACTCCAGCATGTGGTGTCAAACCATGTCCAGGAACCCTAGCAGCATCCTGGGATTCAACTGCCGCATGCATTCTACCACTAGTTTGAAAGATGTTGCATCAGCACACACTTGGATGTGTATGTGTGTGTGTCAGTGTGCATCATTGTGGTTTTGGAAAATAACACATTCAATGATGCGACTCCAGCATGTGCTGTCCAACCATGTCTAGGAACCCCAGCAGCATGCTGGGATTCAACTCCAGCATGCTTTCTACCACAAGTTTGTAAGTGTTGCATCACCACACCCACTTGGATGTGTGTGTGTCAGCGTGCATCATTGTGGTTTTGGAAAATAACACATGCAATTATTCCATCCAGCATGTGATTTCCAATCATGTCTAGGTACCCTAGCAGCATGCTAGGATTCAACTACAGCATGCATTCTACAAATAGTTTGAAAGATGATGCATCACCACACCCACTTGGATCTGTGTGTGTCAGTCTACATCATTATGGTTTTGGAAAAGAACACATGTAATGATGCCACTCTAGAATAAGGTGTCCAACAATGTCTAGGAACACTAGCAACATGCTAGGTGCAACATGCATTCTACCACCAGATTGAAAGATGCTGCATCACCACACACACTTGGATGTGTGTGTGTGTCGGTGTGCATCATTGTGGTTTTGGAAAAGAACACATGCCAGGATGCCACGCCAGCATATGGTGTCCAACTATGTCCAGGAACCCTAGAAGCATGCTGGGCTTCAACTGCAGCGTGCATTCTACCACCAGTTTGAAAGATGCTGCATCACCACACCCACTGAGATGTGTGTGTATCAGTGTTCATAATTGTGGTTTTGGAAAAGAACACATGCAATGATGCCACTTCAGCATGCGGTGTCCAACCATGTCCAGGAACACTAGCAGCATGCTGGGATTCAACTACAGCACGCATTCTACCACTAGTTTGAAAGATGCTGCATCACCACAGCCACTTGGATGAGTGTTTGTATCAAAGTGCATCATTGTGGTTTTGGAAAAGAGCACATGCAATGATGCCACTCCATCATGTGCTGTCCAACTATGTCCAGGAACCCTAGCAGCATCATGGGATTCAACTATAGCATGCATTCTACCACCAGTTTGTAAGATATCACTTGGATGTGTGTGTATAATTGTTCATCATTGTGGTTTTGGCAAAGAACACATGCAATGATTCCACTCCATCATGGGGTGTCCAACCATGTCCAGGAATCCTAGCAACATGCTGGGACTCAACTACAGGATGCATTCTACCACCAGTTTGAAAGATCCTGCATCACCACACCCCCTTGGATGTGTATGTGTGTGTGTCAGTGTGCATCATTGCGGTTTTGGAAAAGAACACATGCAATGAGGACACTCTAGCATGTGGTGTCCAACCATGTTCAGGAACCCTAGCAGCATGCTGGGATTCAACTATAGCATGCATTCTACCACTAGTTTGAAAGATGCTGCATCACCACACCCCTTTGATGTGTGGTTGTCAGTGTGCATCATTGTGGATTTGGAAAAGAACACATGCAATGATGCCACTCCAGCATGTGGTGTCCAACCATGTCCAGGAACCCTAGCAGCATGCTGGGATTCAACTGCAGAATGCATTCTACAACCAGTTTCAAAGATGTTGCATCACCACACCCACTTGGATGTGTGTGTGTGTTAGTGTCCATCATTGTGGTTTTGGAAAAAAACACATTGAATGATGCCACTACATCATGTGGTGTCCAGCCATGTCTAGGAACCCTAGTAGCATGCTAGGATTCAACTGCAGCATGCATTCTACCACCAGTTTGAATGCCGCTGCATCACCACATCGACTTGGATGTGTGTGTGTTTGTCTGTGTGCATCATTGTGGTTTCGGAGAAGAACACATGCAATGATTCCACTCTATCATGTGGTGTCCAACCATATCCAGGAACCATAGCAGCATGCTAGGATTCAACTGCAGCATGCATTCTACCACCAGTTTGAAAGATACTGCATCACCACACCCACTTGGATGATTGTGTCTCAGTGTGCATCATTATGGTTTTAGAAAAGAACACATGCAATGATGCCACTCCATCATTTGGTGTCCAACCATGTCCAGAAATCCTAGCAGCATGCTAGCATTCAGCTGCAACATGCATTCTACCAACAGTTTGAAAGATGCTGCATCACCACACCCACTTGGATGTGTGTGTGTCATTGTGGTTTTGGAAATGAACACATGCAATGATGCCACTTCAGCATGTGGTCTCCAACCATGTACAGGAACCCTAGCAGCATGCTGTGATTCAACTGTAGCATGCATTCTACCACTAGTTTGAAAGATGCTGCATCACCACACCCACTTGGATATGTGTGTGTGTGTCAAAGTGCATCATTGTGATTTTGGAAAAAACACATGAAATGATGCCACTCCATCATGTGGTGTCCAATCATGTCCAGGAACCCTAGCAGCATCCTGGGATTCAACTGCAGCATGCATTCTACCACCAGTTTGTAAGATCCTGCATCACCACACCCACTTGGATGTGTGTGTATCAGTGTTCGTGATTGTGGTTTTGGAAAAGAACACATGCAATAATGCCACTCCAGCATGTGGTGTCCAACCATGTCCAGGAACCCTAGCAGCATGCTGGGATTCAAATGCAGCATGCATTCTACCACTAGTTTGAAAGATGTTGCATCACCACACCCCCTTGGATGTGTGTGTGTGTTAGTGTGTATCATGGTGGTTTTGCAAAAGAACACATGCAATGATGCCACTTCAGCATATTGTGTCCAACAATGTCCAGGTATCCTAGCAGCATGCCGGGATTCCAATGCAGCATGGATTCTACCACTAGTTTGACAGATGCTGCATCACCACAACCCCTTGGATGTGTATTTGTGTGTGTTAGTGTGCATCATGGTGGTTTTGGAAAATAACACATGCAATGATGCCACTTCAGCATTTGGTGTCCAAACATGTCTAGGTATCGTAGCAGCATGCTGGGATTCAAATGCAACATGGATTCTACCACCAGTTTGAAAGATGCTACATCACCACAACGCCTTGGATGTGTATGTGTGTGTCAGTGTGCATCATTGTAGTTTTGGAAAAGAACACATGCAATGATGCCACTCCATCATGTGGTGTCCAACCATGTCCAAGAACCCTAGCAGCATGCTAGGATTCAACTGTAGCATGCATTCTACCAACAGTTTGAAAGATGCTACATCACCACACCCCCTTGGATGTGCGTGTGTTACTGTGCATGATTATGGTTTTGGAAAAGAACACATGCAATGATCCCACTCTAGCATATCGTGTCCAACCATGTCCAGGAACCCTAGCAGCATGCTAGGATTCAACTGCAACATGCATTCTACCACCAGTTTGAAAGATGCCGCATCACCACACCCACTTGGATGTGTGTGTGTAAGTGTGCATAATTGTGGTTTTGGAATAGAACACATGCAATGATGCCACTTTAGCATGTGGTGTCCAACCATGTCCAGGAACCCTAGCAGCATGCATTCTACCACCAGTTTGAAAGATGTTTCATCACCACACCCAGTTGGATGTGTGTGTGTCAAAGTGCATCATTGTGGTTTTGTAAAAGAACACATCCCATGATGCCACTCCATCATGTGGTGTCCGACCATGTAAAGGAAACCTAGCAGCATGTTGGGATTCAACAGCAGCATGCATTCTACCACCAGTTTGAAAGATGCTACATCACCACACCCACTTGGATGTGTGTGTATTAGTGTTCATCATTGTGATTTGGAAAAGAACACATGAAATGATGCCACTCCATCATGTGGTGTCCAATCATGTCTAGGAACCCTAGCAGCATCCCGGGATTCAACTGCATCATGCATTCTACCACCAGTTTATAAGATCCTACATCACCACACCCACTTGGATGTGTGTGTATCAGTGTTCATCATTGTGGTTTTGGAAAAGAACACATGCAATAATTCCACTCCAGCATGTGGTGTCCTACCATGTCCAGGAACCCTAGCAGCATGCTGGGATTCAAATGCAGCATGCATTCTACCACCAGTTTGAAAGATGCTGTATCACCACACCCCCTTGGATGTGTGCGTGTGTGTGTGTTAGTGTGCATCATGGTGGTTTGGCAAAATAATACATGCAATGATGCCACTTCAGCATATTGTGTCCAACAATGTCTAGGTATCCTAGCAGCATGCTGGGATTCCAATGGAGCATGGATTCTACCACTAGTTTGAAAGATGCTGCATCACCACAACCCCATGGATGTGTATGTGTGTGTGTGTTAGTGTGCATCATGGTGGTTTTGGAAAATAAGACATGCAATGATGCCACTTCAGCATCTGGTGTCCAACCATGTCCAGGTATCGTAGCAGCATGTTGGGATTCAACTGCAACATGGATTCTACCACCAGTTTGAAAGATGCTGCATCACCACAACGCCTTGGATGTGTATGTGTGTGTGTCAGTGTGCATCATTGTGGTTTTGGAAAAGAACACATGCAATGATGCCACTCCATCATGTGGTGTCCAACCATGTCCAAGAACCCTTGCAGCATGCTAGGATTCAACTGCAACATGCATTCTACCAACAGTTTGGAAGATGCTACATCACCACACCCCCTTGGATGTGCGTGTGTTACTGTGCATGATTGTGGTTTTGGAAAAGAACACATGCAATGATCCCACTCTAGCATATCATGTCCAACCATGTCCAGGAACCCTAGCAGCATGCTAGGATTCAACTGCAACATGCATTCTACCACCAGTTTGAAAGATGCTGCATCACCACACCCATTTGTATGTGTGTGTATCAGTGTGCATCATTGTAGTTTTGGAAAAGAACACATGAAATGATGCCACTCCAGCATCTGGTGTCCAACCATGTCCACGAACCCTAGCAGCATGCTAGGATTCAACTGCACCACGCATTCTACCACTAGTTTGAAAGATACTGTATCACCACACCCACTTGGATGTGTGTGTGTTAGTGTGCATCATTATGGTTTTGGAAAATAACACATGCAATGATGCCACTTCAGCATGTAGTGTCCAACCATGTCCACGAACCCTAGCAGCATGCTCGGATTCAGTTGCAGCATGCATTCTACCACTAGTTTGAAAGATGATGCATCACCACACCCACTTGGATGTGTGTGTGTCATTGTGTTTTTGGAAAAGAACACATGCAATGATGCCACTCTATCAAGTGGTGTCCAACCCTGTCCAGGAACCCTAGCAGCATGCTGAGATTCAACTGCAGCATGCATTCTACCATCAATTTGAAAGATGCTGCATCACCACACCCACCTGGATGTGTGTGTGTTAGTATGCATCATTGTGGTTTTGTAAAAGAACACATGCAATGATGCCACTCCAGCATGTGGTGTCCAACCATGTCCAGCAACTCTAGCAGCATGCTGAGATTCAACTGCAGCATGCATTCTACCACCAGTTTGAAAGATGGTGCATCACCACACCCACTTGGATGTGTGTGTGTGTCAGTGCGCATCATTGTGGTTTTGGAAAAGAACACATGCAATGATGACACTCCAGCATGTGGTGTCCAACCATGTCCAGCAACTCTAGCAGCATGCTGAGATTCAACTGTAGCATGCATTCTACCACCAGTTTGAAGATGCTGCATCACCACACCCACTTGGATGTGTGTGTGAGTGTGAATCATTGTGGTTTTACAAAAGGACACATGCAATGATGCCACTCTAGCATGTATTGTCCAACCATGTCCAGGAACCCTAGCAGCATGCTAAGATTCAACTGCAACATGCATTCTACCACGAATTTGAAAGATGTTGCACAACCACACCCACTGGGATGTGTGTGTATCAATGTGCATCATTGTGCTTTTGGAAAAGAACACATGCAATGATTCACTCCAGCATGTGGTGTCCAACCATGTCCAGGAACCCTAGCAGCATGCTAGGATTCAACTTCAGCATGCATTCTACCACCAGTTTGAAAGATGTTGCATCACCACACCCACTTGGATATGTGTGAGTTGAGTGTGCATCATTGTGATTTTGGAAAAGAACACATGCAATGATGCCACGCTAGCATGTTGTGTCCAACCATGTCCAGGAAGCCTAGCAGCATGCTGGGATTCATCTGGAGCATGGATTCTACCATTAGTTTGAAAGATGCTGCATCACCACACCCACTTGGATGAGTGTGTGTGTTAGTGTGCATCATTGTGGTTTTGGAAAACAACACATGCAATGATGGCACTTCAGAATGTGGTGTCCAACCATTTCCAGGAACCCTAGCAGCATGCTGGGATTCAACTACAGCATGCATTCTACCACTAGTTTGAAAGATGCTGCATCACCACACCCACTTGGATGTGTGTGTGTGTCAGTGTACATCATTATGGTTTTGGAAAAGAACACATGCAATGATGTCAATTTAGCATGTGGTGTCCAACCATGTACAGGAACCCTAGGAGCATGCTGGGATTCAAATACAACATGTATACTACCACTAGTCTGAAAGATGCTACATCACCACACCCACTTGGATGTGTGTGTCAGTGTGTATCATTGTGGTTTTGGAAAAGAACACATGCAATGATGCCACTCCATCATGTGGCATCCAACCATGTCTAGGAACCCTAGCAGCATCCTGGGATTAAAATTCAGCATGCATTCTAGCTCCAGTTTGAAAGATGCTGCATCACCACACCCACTTTGATGTGTGTGTCATTTTGCATCATTGTGGTTTTGGAAAAAAACACATGAAATGATGCCACTCCAACATGTGGTTTCCAACCATGTCCAGGAACCCTAGCAGCATGCTGGGATTCAACTGCAGCATGTATTCTACGACCAGTTTGAAAGATGCTGCATCACCACACCCACTTGGATGTGTGTGTGACAGTGTGCATCATTGTGGTTTTGGAAAAGAACACATGCAATGATGCTACTCCAGCATGTGGTGTCCAACCATGTCTAGGAACCCTAGCTGCATGCTGGGATTCAACTGCAGCATGCATTCTACCACCAATTTGAAAGATGTTGCATCAGCACACCCACTTGGATGTGTGTGTATCAGTGTGCGTCATTGTGCTTTTGGAAAATAACACATGCAATGATTCCACTCCATCATGTGGCGTCCAACCAAGTCCAGGAACCCTAGCAGCATGTTGGGATTAAATAGGAGCATGCATTCTACCACTATTTTGAAAGATGCTGCATCACCACACCCACTTGGATGTATGTGTGTGTCAGTGTGCATCATTGTGGTTTTGGTAAATAACACATGCAATGACGCCACTCCATCATGTGGCGTGCAACCATGTCCAGGAACCCTAGCATCTTGCTAGGATTCAACTGCAGCATGCATTCTACCACCAGTTTGACAGATGCTGCATCACCACACCAAGTTGGATGTGTGTGTGTTAGTGTGCATCATTGGGGTTTTTGAAAAAACACATGCAGTGATGCCACTCCAGCATGTGGTGTCCAACCATGTCCAGGAACCCTAGCAACATGCTGGGATTCAACTGTAGTATGTATTCTACCACCATTTTTATAGATGCTGCATCACCACACCCATTTGGATGTGTGTGTATCAGTGTGCATCATTGTGGTTTTGGAAAAGAACACATGCAATGATGCCACTCTAGCATGTGGTGTCCAACCATGTCCAAGAACCCTAGCAGCATGCTAGGATTCAACTATAGCATGCATTCTACCACCAGTTTGAAAGATGTTGCATCACCACACCCACTTGGATGTGTGTGTGTGAGAGTGTGCTTCATTGTGGTTTTGTAAAAGAACACATGCAATGATTCCACTCCAAGATATGGTGTGTAACCATATCCAGGAACCCTAGCAGCATGCTAGGATTCAACTACACCATGCATTCTACCACCAGTATGAAAAGATGCTGCATCACCACACACACTTGTATGTGTGTGTGTGTAAGTGTGCATCATTGTGGTTTTGGAAAAGAACACATGAAGTGATGCCATGCTAGCATGTTTTGTCCAACCATGTCCAGGAAGCCTAACAACATGCTAGGATTCAACTGCAGCATGTATTCTACCATCAGTTTGAAAGATGTTGTATCACCACAGCCACTTGGATGTGTGTGTGTGTGTCAGTGTGCATCATTGTGGTTTTGGAAAAGAACACATGCAATGATTCCACTTTAGCATGTGGTGTCCAACCATTTCCAGGAACCCTAGCAGCATGATGGGATTCTACTACAGCATGCATTCTACCACTAGTTTGAAAGATGCTGCATCACCACACCAAGTTGGATGTGTGTGTGTTAGTGTGCATCATTGTGGTTTTGGAAAAGAACACATGCAATGATGTCACTCCAGCATGTGGTGTCCAACCATGTCCAGGAACTCTAGCAGCATGTTGGGATTCAAATACAGCATGCATTTCTACCACTAGTCTGAAAGATGCTGCATGACCACACCCCCTTGGATATGTGTGTGTCAGTGTGCATCATTGTGGTTTTGGAAAAGAACACAAGCAATGATGCCACTCCATCATGTGGCATCTAACCATGTCCAGGAAACCTAGCAGCATGCTAGTATTCAACTGCAGCATGCATTCTACCACCAGTTTGAAAGATGCCGCATAACCACACCCACTTGGATGTGTGTGTCAGTGTGCATCATTGTGGTTTTGGAAAAAACACATGCAATGATGCCACTCCATAGCCATGTCTAGGACCCTAGCAACATGCTGGGATTCAACTTCAACATGTATTCTAACACCAGTTTGAAAGATGTTGCATCACCACACCCACTTCGATGTGTGTGTGTTAGTGTGCATCATTGGTATTTTTGGAAAAGAACACATGCAATGATGCCACTCCAGCATGTGGTGTCCAACCATGTCAAGGAACCCTAGCAGCATGCTGGGATTCAACTACAGCATGCATTCTACTACTAGTCTGAAAGATGTTGCATCATCACATCCCCTTGGATGTGTGTGTGTCAGTGCGCATCATTGTGGTTTGGAAAAGAACACATGCAAGTATGCCACTCTATCATGTGGCATCCTACCATGTCCAGGAACCCTAACAACATGCTAGGATTCAACTACAACATGCATTCTACCACCAGTTTGAAAGATGATGCATCACCACACCCACTTGGATATGTGTGTTAGTGTGTTTCATTGTGGTTTTGGAAAAGAACACATGCAATAATGCCACTCCAGCATGTGGGGTCCAACCATGTCTAGGAACCCTAGCAGCATGTTGGGATTCAACTGTAGTATGTATTTTACCACCAGTTTAAAACATGATGCATTACCACACCCACTTGGATGTGTGTGTGTCAGTGTGCATCATTGTGGTTTTGGAAAAGAACACATGAAATGATGCCACTCCAGCATGTGGTGTCCAACCATGCCTAGGAACCCTAGCAGTTTGCTAGGATTCAATAGCAGCTTGCATTCTACCACCAATTTTAAAGATGTTGCATAACCACACCCACTTGGATGTGTATGTGTATTAGTGTGTGTCATTGTGCTTTTGAAAAATAACACATGCAATGATGCCACTCCAGCATGTGGTGTCCAACCATGACTAGGAACCCTAGCACCTTGCTAGGATTCAACTGCAGCATGCATTCTATCACTAGTTTGAAAGATGTTGCATCACCACACCCACTTGGATGTGTGTGTCAGTGTGCTTTTGTGGTTTTGTAAAAGAACACATGCAATGATGGCACTCTAGCATATGGTGTGTAACCATGTCAAGGAACCCTAGCATCATGTTGGGATTCAACTACAGCATGCATTCTACCACTAGTTTGAAAGATGTTGCATCTCCACACCCCCTTGGATGTCTGTGTTAGTCTGCATCATTGTGGTTTTGGAAAAGAACACATGCAATGGTGCCACACTAGCATGTGGTGTCCAACCCTGTCCTGGAAGCTTAGAAGCATGCTGGGATTCAACTGCAGCATGCATTCTACCATCAGTTCGAAAGATGCTTGATACATTGCAAATGTATCTATAATTTTTGATGTTCCATGCTTGGTTTTATCCACTTTCTTGTGTTTTGTTCCAACTTTTGGGTACTTTTCATATGATTTCTTGGACTAACCTATTAACAAGAGCCACAGTGCCAGCTGCCTGTTTTCTGCTGTTTTTGGTTTCGGGAAAGTCAGAAAATGAATATTCTCGGAATTGGACGGGACAAAAGCCAAAGTGCCTATTTTCCGGAAGGGATCAAGTGCCAGAATACGAGACAGAGAAGGGCCAGGGGCCGGCCACACCACCTGGCCGAGCGGCCAGGCCTGGCCCGCGCCAGGGGGTGGTGTGGTGGCTCCCAGCACCCCCTCGGCCTCTCCTTCCGCCTATAAGTTTCCCTCGGGACGAAAACCCTAAGTGCCCTATCAAAAATCCATGAAAGAGTCTGTAGCCACCGTCATCTCCATCCCTAGATCGGGAGGGATCTGAAGCTCTTCCCGGCACCCTGCCAGAGAGGGGAATTCACCCTGGAGGCCTTCTTCATCACCATGCAAGCCTCCGGTGTGATGCATGAGTAGTTCATCCTTGGACTACGGATCCATGTAGTAGCTAGATGGCTGGTTTCTCCTCCTTTGTGCTTTCATGTTTAGATCTTGTGAGCTCCATTCATGATCAAGATCATCTTTTTGTAATCCATACATGTTGTGTTTGCGGGGATCCGATGGATATTGAGATGCTATTTCAGATTGATTATTGATTCTATCATGTCTTTGTTATTTGAGATCTTGCATGCTTTCCGTTGTTAGGTGCTATGTTGGCCAAGTAGATGCTAGCAACTCCAAGAGTTAGTATTTATGCTCGATAGTGGGTTCATGCCTCTGGTAATCTGGGGAATTGACAGAAATCTCTAAGGTACTAGATGTGTTGTTGCTACTAGGGAGAAAACAACAATCCTTTGTTCATAGAACAATCATATTGTTTACCTTACACGAAGTTCGTAAAGCAATAATTTGTTGCTTGCAACTTAATACTGGAGGGGGTTCGGATGATAACCTGAAGGTGGATTATTAGTCATAGATGCAGTTGGATGGCGGTCTATGTATTATGTTGTATTACCCAATCAAGTATCAAAGGAGTCAAGATGATTAGTATATGCATGTATTGCTTTCTCGGTGTTTTTCAATTGCCCCGTTATAATTTGTTCACCCATCATGTTATCTATCTAAGGAGAGCCACCTCTAGTGAACTGTGGATCCCAGTCCTTGTCTTTTACATACAATCTATAAACTGTTTCTGCTTTGTGTTTACTTTTTGCAAACTTTTACTTCTTTCCATTCGATACGTTTAATCCTTTGTTTTCCGCAAAACACGGTGAGATTGACAACCTCATCGCAAGTTGGGGACAAAGTTCTGTGGTTGTGTTGTGCAGGTCTCCACGTTGGTACTAGCACCGGTAGTGTGCCCTTCCAAAGCTCAGCTAGTAACACCTTTTGGGTGTTTCCTTGCTCCTACTGGTTCGATTAAACTTTGGATTCATAACTGAGGGAAAACTTGTTGCTGTGCTCATCACACCTTCCTCTTGGGGTCGCCAACGAGCTCTACGTCGATCGTCGAGCGCATCAAGACATTTTCTGGCGCCGTTGCCGGGGAGTCAAGGACATCTTCACAAGGGGAGTCCCTCATAACCAATCTCTTTACTTTGTTGTTTTTTGTTTTGCTTAGTTTTCTTTTTGCTTTGTTTGCTTGTTTTGCTCTTCAAAAAACATAAAAAAATTAGTTTTACTTGTTTGCTTTCTTATTTGAAAAACACAAAAAATTAGTTCCTATCTTGAGTGCCACTATGTCTAGCCTTGCTCCAATCACTATGTCACCCGAGGAAATGATTTTCACTTTTAAACAAGGAATTGAGGAAAGTTTTAAGGAAGCTTGGTCTACAATCTCTGATCTACATGAAAAAACTGAGCCAAAAATGACTCAAAGCTTGTTCCTTAGCAGTTTTTACCTTGGGATTTCTCTTTGCTATAGATATGCCCTAGATGCTATTGTGGGAGGAGATTTCCTCCAATGTAATGAGGATGATGCTATTAATGCTATAAAGAAATTGATCCTCAATTACAACATGCCTAGCCAAACTGATACTTCCTTCGCAAAAATATTTGCTAGGTTCGATACTCTTGAGGCTAGCACTACTAGATTAGAAGGGTGCTATAATACGCTTAGGGAGCATCACAATTATGTTCCAATAAATTCTGAACCATCAAAGTGGCTCCCTACAGTAAAGATTGAGATAAATACTGAAACTTTTCAAGCCCGCTGTGATATCTTGTCTGAATTTTGCCTTATGCCCAAGGATATTTATGAATCTTTGAATCTTTGGGGGCTTACGGAAGGAGGAAAAGAAATATCTCTTGCTAATAATACTACCATATTACCTCTTGGAATAGCTAAAGGACTGTTTACAAAGATCCTTGGGAAAATGATTTCTATTGATTATCTTGTTATTGAATTTGCAGGAAAAGGACAAATTACACTTGGAAGGTCCCTATTAGAACTCCTTGGAGCAATAATAGATGTGGGAAAGGGGACCATGCACCTTTCTTCTCCACCAAACAATCACATTTTCCCAAAGGATAAGAATAAAAATAAGGGAGGTAACGGCAAGAAAGTTGGTCTTAATGCTTCTTCATTTGAGAACACTTGATTCTTTCTTTGGTTCTTATGCCTAACTTAAAGGCGTTAAAGAAAAGTACTTGTTAGGAGATAACCCAAGAGTTTTAGATGAGTCTTGGAAGTTATTACCTCTGTAATAACCGCTCCTTATCCTTTTTATTTGCTCTTGTGCCAAGAGTAACCTCTAATGAGAGTGAAGTAATGATTGGGAAAGTTGCTGTCCCGAAACAGATTCTTGTGCTTCACCATAAATATTCCTGAGAGAGCTCTGTATGTCTTATTGAGCTGTAATTGTTTGTGCTGCTTCGCCAAATTGTTATCTAACTTTCTTTAGTTCAACACTTTTTGATTTGAGCAACATAAGGTCTTCGAAAAAATTCGTCTTTACCTGCTGGTCTGTTTTGACAGATTTCTGCCATTTTCTGCATTTGCTTCTTGTGGGTTACTTCTTGAGTTCTTTTGGGGAATTGAGCTTTTTGAGGGAAGTGCTACAGTAGCTAGTGTTCTAATGGAAGTTTATTTGGTGTTAGAACTGAACCTTAAGACTTATTTATCTTGAGTGCACTAATGTTGCTAATTAAGATTGTGTGAAGTTTTGTATGAAGGAAAATTTTCAGGTGTATGGAAGAAATGAGTAATGAGATGAAGGATGGACTAAAGCTCAAGCTTGGGGATTCCACGTGTGTCACCCCAAGAAATATCCAATAAGTACAAGCGTCAAATCTTGGGGATGCCCAAGGCATCGCCTTCTTCATCAATAAAAATTCCAGGTTTCTTCCAAACGCTTCATTTTTATTGTTTCATGCACAGTTGTGTTGTTCTTGGAGCGTCTTCCTTTTCTTTTTCGTTTTGGTTTTTAGTTTGCTTGGTTTTCTTAGTTTTCTGAATAAGTTGGTTGGACCCCCTCTTTCATACATTGGTTTGCAATTAGTTTGGTTTGGTTTGGAAAAGAGTAGGAAAGTCCATGCTTGTGTGGTAAAAAGAGCTCGTTTTTGACTGTGGCTATGCTTTGTCATGCCATGCTTGATATTGTCTTGGCTTTATGCTTAGTATTCTTTGCTGTAGCATGACTTGTTATAAACAATTGTGATTGCTTAATGTGCCTTCGATGAATCATGCGTTGTTTTAGCATATTAAAGCATAGTATAGTGGTATTCTCCTTTGATGCTTTATTTGGGTTGACTTGGCACATGCTTACACCATGTCATGACTATAACAAGTCATCATAGCCTTTATGATCCTTTATTTTTCAACTTGTAGTATCACTTTATGCTTTTATCAATGATGTTTTGTCACTCTGCATGATTATAGCCATTATTGCTCTCTTAGTTTGTCGCTTCCAGTCTTTTGCTAGCCTCCACCACCAAGTATGAGTTCCACTCATGCATCCAACTCCCTAAACCAAGTTTTTCCAAAGAGTCCACCATACCTACCTACTAGCTTATGCTATTCCAAGTATATTCATGTTTTTGTCTACCTTTCACTTGTTATGAGAAAACTAGAGATTAAAGCTCTCACGAACTTGATGGCACACTTTACTTTATTGACTCTAATAAACTTGAACCATTGGGTCCTTCTTTGTTGCGTATATGCTTGTGCTTGATAAGTTGAAATTAGCAGAACCATGTTTCATGGGGAACGCTTTCAACATTGCACTTGTACTGTGTACCCCGTTGATATCATGTTCTTTTGCTTACGGATCCCGGCGGTGTGAAATAAAAGTGGAACTTGTAAGATCATGGAGTTTGTATGTGTGTTAGAGAAACGCCTGGGCCGCTAGCCTAAGCCATGCCTAATCATGGTGGAAACTTGTAGCATCACCATAATGATCACTCTATGAAGCATCCTCAATAAAAATCTATGCAAATAGCAAATAAAAAGATCGCTGAGATGCTCATTGTCTGCTTGCCTTGTCATTTTGATTATGGGAAAGCTCCCGTATCATGTGCAAGGGGTACCCTGTTGGCGGTTCTTAATGATACACATATACTTACAATGACAAGAGCTTACTCGTGACTGAAGCTGAGTAGCATGAGGATCGGTCTTCGTAAGTAAGGGGCATGAGATTTCGGTTTATAACTTGTCAAGCATATCCTCTTAGTTGTATCATTTTAACCTTAATCACCTTCAAGATGCTTATGATAGGGGCAATGAGAGCTGAAAGCTATAAGTACCACGATTTTTGGAAGGTCTTTATGAGACTTGAATCCCTACTTCCTTTTACAAAAGGCCTTTCTTCCACCATTATATTGAGTCTCCACCTTCTATCTTTATGCACTACTTTGAGAGCATAGTGGCCATTCTTAGTTCTATGTGCATTGTCCCAAGACTAGTTGATTGATGCATAAACTGTTATTGCTTGTTTGAAACTATTGTATCTAGTCACTCTTATGAACTTTGAAGGTGTGCTATGCATTTATATTTGCTAATCTATTGAGGGACAAGCTGAATACTATTATGCTATGTTTTCTTTATGTGAAACAAACAAACGTCTTGCAAAGCATTGTTATTCATGAATCCTTTGTTTGTGCCTTTTCATGTTGCATCATAGTTTTTTGCTTATTGCTAGAACTTTCTCTTTCATGTTATGATTGAAGTACTATGATCCTAGCCTTGAATGTTTTGCAAATACTTTGATCAAGTCTTTGATGGTGCATGTCACCTCAAAAATTCTTTCTTTTTATCACTTACCTACTCGAGGACGAGCAGGAGTTAAGCTTGGGGATGTTGATACATTGCAAATGTATCTATAATTTTTGATGTTCCATGCTTGGTTTTATCCACTTTCTTGTGTTTTGTTCCAACTTTAAGGTACTTTTCATATGTTTTCTTGGACTAACCTATTAATAGGAGCCACAGTGCCAGCTGCCTGTTTTCTGCTGTTTTTGGTTCCAGGAAAGTCAAAAAATGAATATTCTCGGAATTGGACGGGACAAAAGCCAAAGTGCCTATTTTTCTGGAAGGGATCAAGTGCCAGAATACGAGACGGAGAAGGGCTAGGGGCCGGCCACACCACCTAGCCACGCGGCCAGGCCTGGCCCATGCCAGGGGGTGGTGTGGTGGCTCCCGGCACCCCCTCGGCCTCTCCTTCCGCCTATAAGTTGCCATCGGGACGAAAACCCTAAGTGCCCGATCAAAAATCCACGAAAGAGTCTGTAGCCGTCGTCATCTCTATCCCTATATCGGGAGGGATCTGAAGCTCTTCCCGGCACCCTGCCAGAGAGGGGAATTCACCCTGGAGGCCTTCTTCATCACCATGCAAGCCTCCGGTGTGATGCGTGAGTAGTTCATCCTTGGACTACGGATCCATGTAGTAGCTAGATGGCTGGTTTCTCCTCCTTTGTGCTTTCATGTTTAGATCTTGTGAGCTCCATTCATGATCAAGATCATCTTTTTGTAATCCATACATGTTGTGTTTGCGGGGATCCGATGGATATTGAGATGCTATTTCAGATTGATTATTGATTCTATCATGTCTTTGTTATTTGAGATCTTGCATGCTTTTTGTTCTTAGTAGCTATCTTGGCCAAGTAGATGCTAGCAACTCCAAGAGTTAGTATTTATGCTCGATAGTGGGTTCATGCCTCTGGTAATCTGGGGAAGTGATAGAAATCTCTAAGGTACTAGATGTGCTGTTGCTACTAGGGAGAAAACAACAATCCTTTGTCCATAGAACAATCATTTTGTTTACCTTACGCGCAGTTCGTAAAGCAATAATCTGTTGCTTGAAACTTAATACTGGAGGGGGTTCGGATGATAACCTGAAGGTGGATTATTAGTCATAGATGCAGTTGGATGGCGGTCTATGTATTATGTTGTATTGCCCAATCAAGTCTCAAAGGAGTCAAGATGATTAGTATATGCATGTATTGCTTTCTCGGTGTTTGTCAATTAGCCCGCTGTAATTTGTTCACGCAGCATGTTATCTATCATGGGAGGACTCCATCACGCGAGCCTCCAACCCCAAGGATTTCGAGGATCCCTCCATCCTGGGGATCTTCGACTCCGACTCCGGCTTGGAATCCCTCGAGGATTTTCGTGCCAGATCCAATCACTTGAACGCGATCTACATGGCGGGTAGCACGGCTGCTCCGCCAGATCCGTTCTCCATGCCGATCCCGCCGACCGCGACGGCCACAGAGGTGGAATAAGCCCGCCTGCGGCTCCAGGAGGCGCAACGCAACGAACTCGCCGAGCGCGAGAAATACCGCCTCGAACGAGAGACGGCGAAGGAGCTGTCATTCTATCACCAGTGCCGCATCAGGACCCGCCTGAACCTCGATGTTCAGGGCCGCGTCCTAAATTTCAATGACGAGGGCGACCCCACACGCGCCGCCGAGCGTGAACACGGCGAGAACGCGCCGCCAGGAGGAGGCAACCCCGCGAGACCACCACCTGGAGCACCGGCGACTGGGGCCCCTCCACCACCCATGGGCCGTGCGCCCCCACCAGACCAACCACGGATCATCATCTCACCTCAAGCCTGGGACACCAACGGGCTACCACTGTACTCCACCCCAATGGGCAACGTCATCGCGGCCGATGCCGCGATCGCCAACCTCGATGTCCAAGGCGACGGCGCGCTACAGATCTAGTACGCCAAGGCCCTACTTGTCAGGGCCGTCGAGCAACAGGCCGCAGGAGTCGACCCGCGGGGGCGGATGTATTCCCGCTCGTCGGCAAGCAGGGCGGCATCAAGCGGCCACCCCACCGTGGCTAACGCAATAGTTTCCCACCACCCCAACCCCTAGCGAACCAACCACGGGCCGCCAACCCCGCGTTGTCGACCAACGAGCCGCGACCTGCGAACAACACCGTCGCCGCAAACGGGCAACCCCTCGATGCCCGAACGCACATCATCAACAATCAGGCGTGGCGGTCGCGCCAACCTTACGACCTGCGACACACCCTTGCCAACCGCGGCGACCCGGAGCTAAGAGGCTCGCTCAGCCGAGTCGGGCCGCAATGCTTTGGACCCATGATTCGCGGGAAAAAATACCCCGCCAACTTCAAGGCCACGAAGGAGATCGAGAAGTACGACCCGATGTACGACCCCGCCGTTTGGCTGGACACATACCTCATGGCAATGGGGATCGTAGGCCACACCGACCTGCTCACCGCTCGCTACCTCCCCCTGATGATGGAGGGCGTGACCCGGCAATGGATCAACACGCTACCTGCCGACAACATCGATTCCTGGGAAGAAATGCAGGACGCCTTCATCAGGCACTTCGAGGGCTCCTACACTCGTGCCACCACCATCGAGGACCTGGAGCGATGCATCCAGGGACAAAGCGAGTCGACCCGCCGGTGGATCCAAAGGTGGCAAGAACTATGGATAAACGCCTCCGGCATCCACCTAGACACGGCGATACACTGCTTCAAGAACGCGTGCCGGTATGAACCTCTGGTCGCCAAATTCAAGAGGGTCTACCGGACGCTCGATAAAATCCCCGACCTCCTCGAGATCACCAAGCGCTATGCGGAGGAGGACCCCAACCAAGACTCCGACGATGAGTCGGGAGGAAGACGGCGCACTAGCATCCACGACACCGGGCGCCTACGCGACATGCGCTACAGCAATACCTGCATCACCGGCATGCGCCGGACCGACGGGCGAGTCGACTTTGTCGCCAACGCCGGCTACGGCCAACGCGACTCCAAGAACTACCGCCGCGACGGAGGAAACTACCGCGACAGCGGGAACTACCACGCCAACAACATGACGAGGCCGAAATTCAACCCTGCCGCCCTGCTCAATCAGCCGTGCATCTACCACAGCAGGAAGGAAAAACCCGCCACCCACACCACCGCCGACTGCCACTCTCTCAAAGAGATCGAGAAGGCGAGACGTGCAAGGGAGGACCCCAACAACAACCAACCGTGGGACAACAGGAACGGCGGCAGCTTCGGAACCGCCGTCGGATCGCTACATACCTTCACTGGGCTCGGCACCAAGCGTGAGAAGAAGGTACTCGCCCACGCGGTCGCCATCAATGCGGTGACGCAAGTCGACATCCCCCGCTTCCTAAACTGGTCCGAGCAGAGCATCACCTGGAGTCGCCAGGACCACGCGCCAAGAATCGAATATCCAGGGCGAGTCGCCCTGGTGGTCAGGACAAAGGTGGCCGACTACTGGCTGCCCAAGACACTGATGGATGGTGGGAGCTCCATCAACATCCTGTACCTCGACACCTTCAAAAGGCTCCAGCTCCTAGAAACAGCCATCGAGCCAACACTGACAACCTTCCACGGCATCGTCCCTGGTTGGAAGGCGTACCCGATCGGGAAGGTGACGCTACCAGTCACCTTCGGCACCCCGGCAAACTACCGCACGGAGAGAATCGTCTTCAAGCTGGTGAACTTCCGCAGTCCCTACCACTGCGTCCTGGGCCGCCAGGCATTCACAAAGTTCATGGCGACCCCACACTACGCCTACAACATGATGAAGCTCCCCGGGCCGAGCGGCATCATCACCGTCCATGGCGACCCCGATATGGCCGTGGAATGCGAGGAAAAAGGCGCCGAACTCGCCGACACCGTCATCCCCGCGGAGACTGACCACGCGGAGGAGCTCGCGAAATACGCGTGCAAGATCAACAAGGACGATCCCACCATCTTGAAGAAACCTATCGCCGCGAACTCCGCATTCGAGGCGACCATGCACACCCGCACCATCGAGCTCGTCCCAGGCGACTCCAGCCAGACGGTCACCATCGCAGCGCACATGAGCCCCGCATAGGAAAGCGTGCTCATCGGGTTCCTCCGTGAGAACCGCGCGACATCTTCGCATGGAAGCCATCTGACATGCCAGGTGTCCCGAGGGAACTCGCTGAGCACAAACTTAATGCCGACCCCAAAGTGCGACTAGTAAAGCAGTCGCTACGGCCCTTCAATGAAGAGCACCGTCAAGCAATCGCCGAGGAAGTCTAGCGCCTGCTAGCCGCGGGCTTCATCCGGCCAATCAAGTACTCCAAGTGGCTGGCAAACCCAGTCCTGATTCTCAAAAAGAACAACACCTGGAGAATGTGTATCGACTACACCAATCTCAACAGCGCCTGCCCGAAGGAGGAGTTCATTCTACCGCACATCAATCAGATCATCGATTCGACCGCGGGATCGGAGTTGTTGTGTTTTCTCGATGCTTACTCTGGTTACAACCAGATCAAGATGGCGGTCGAAGACGAGGAGAATACGGCGTTCATCACGCCATTCAGCGCATTCTGCTATACGGCCATGACGTTTGGCCTCAAGAACGCAGGCGCCACATACCAGAGGTGCATGCAGGAGTGTCTAGCGAGCCAAATTGGCCGCAACATTCATGTCTACATCGACGACGTGGTGGTGAAATCCACCCGCCAGGACGATCTGCTCGTCGACCTAGTAGAAACCTTCGCAAATCTGCGGAGGTACAACATCAAGCTGAACCCTGGAAAATGCACCTTCGGCGTACCCACCGGACAACTTCTGGGGTACGTAGTCTCCAAGAGAGGCATTGAAGCCAACTCCACCAAGATCGACACCATCGCACAACTCGAGAAACTCGAGTGCCTGCGCGACGTCCAAAAGTTGGTAGGGCGAGTCGCGGCTCTCAGTCGCTTCATCCCCCGACTAGGCGAGAAGGCAATCTCCAGTCGCCCACCCGGAGTCAAACAGCCAAGCAGAGCGCGCCAATCAGAGCGTCCTCCACGGGCTCAAGCCACGACTGCAGGTGCCCCTCGAGCGCACCCTAGGATGCTAGGTCGACGAGCTCCCCTCCGTGATATGGGGGATCCGCACCTCCGTCAACCGATCAACCGGGTTCACGCCTTTCTTCATGGTGTATGGCGCTGAGGCCGTAATGCCAACAGATCTGGAGCACGACTCCCCTCGAGTCGCCAACTACGTCGAGGCGGCCAACGAGACCGCCCGCCAAGACAGCGTCGATCAACTTGACGAAGCACGCGACCTGGCTTGCTCCTGCACCGCCATATACCAGTAAGGACTTTGCCGCTATCACAGCCGCCGAGTGCAAACTCGCACCTTCCAGGAAGGCAACCTGGTCCTACGACTGGCCCAAGACAAGAAGGGCATGCACAAGCTCTCCCCCCATAGGAGGGGCCATTCACCATAGGCCGAGTCCTTGGCAACAACGCCTACTACCTCATCGACATACGGGGTGATGGCCAGTTGGAGGTCGGGAGGCCATGGAATGTAAACCTCCTCAGAAAGTTCTATACTTAGAACCACACACTATACTCTGTCGGAATATATAAATGAAATTCATTCGGATCGCACAAATTGTGCCTACTCGCCATATTCTTATGCCACTCGCACTCGTACATGCAAGCAATACGCTATTCACGGAAGTCAACCTCTGGTCGAGCGACCGGCATGGCAAAGTAGTGCGGCACAAGGGCACCAGAAGTATTCGGGCCTTGTGTCGTCCATGAAAGACGCCAACCCAGAGCCGCCATTGGAGTCACCTAGCCCGACTGGCCCACCGGGCCAAGACGTCCGATACACGCATCCCACAGCGCTCCGTCCCTCCCACCCTCGAGCAAAGCAACTCGAACGGTTAAGTACCACGCACGGGGACTCCGCAAAACGGGAATCCCACACGGCTCGGGAACACACCAAGTAAGAGAGCTGCCTAGGGCTCGCCAAGCGACTGGCTCTCCGAGCCAGGGGAGGAGACGCGTTACAAGCAATGCATTCACAACCCGCAACAATCACGACCAATACGGTCGGACACAACGCTCGGGGACTCGCTCACAAATCAGCTCTACTTACGCTCGGGTACTCGCCACTCAGAAGACGCGAGGGATAAAAACAAACGCGTAAAAAAATCAAACACACAGAAATACACAATCGAGTTATACCCCATTAAAGGGCGGACGCGCTCGGGGACTCGCTCAAATTGTTGAACAAAACATTTCCTTAATCATAACACGAGTTGTCCAAGTCCCCGTGACATACATTACAAAATGTCATACAGCGTTCGCCACTTGGCATCCATTACAACTCTTACATTTGCTTACTCCACAGGCCCTGATGAAGAAGAAGCGCCACCACCCTTGACGCGCACAAAGGGCCACCACGGGTTCGTCGGGTACGTGGTCAGCGACTTTGCCAATGACGACCGGAAGGGTTGCTCCGACTTCATGTCGTGGTGCTCCGACTCGGGGTCGCCAGACACCAACACCGTCTCCTGGTACGGCAGCAGATCCCCCATCGCCAAGACACGATCGGCATAAGGAGCGGCCTTCGCGGTCAGCTTCAGCACCTCCGACATCTCCACCGTGCCGGTCGCCAAGGGATATCCACTCGTGACATCGTCAAGATCGAAGTCGTCGAGGAAATGCGCGAGACCCAAGCTCAACGCTGTGGCGGCCCCGCGTCTGAACGCCGAGCGTGTCATCCACTCCACAACCGCGGGCACCTCCTCCAGATAGCGCCACACCTCCGTGAGCCCCCAGGGATGACTTCGGTGGGAGACATGCCCTGAAGAGCCGCCTGGACAAACAACGCCGAGGCCGTGGCTGCATTCACCACGGCAGTTACGCACTACGAGGCGGTGTAAGTCTGCACCACCGGGTCGCTTTGGCCTACCACAGCTGCAAAGTCAGATGTCAGTGAAACAATGAAACCCCCAAAGAGGGGACCCGACAAAAGACTGAAGCAAAGACAGAGACTCACCAAGAAGCTTGCGACAATTCTCCTTGACGTGCTTCTCCAAGGCGGTCTGCTCGTTATGCAGCCCCACGATGATGGAGTCCGTGGCCTTGCGTTCCTCTTCAGCCGCTGCGACGGCAGCCTTCGCCCGTTCCTCCGAAGAAATTGAGGCCGCCTTAGCCTCCTCCAACTCCTTGATTAGGGAGGCCACTCGCCCATTCACCGCGTCCAGTTCGGCGAGTGGGACATACCCCTCACGGGCCTTAGAGACCTTAGCCGGGAAACCATCTGCAAGTGGAGATATTAGAGTATTGCACTCAACCAGCTCATACCAAGCAAAGAAGAACAAAGCCAAACAGACACTCACCGATCGTCTCCTGAAGCCGCCGGTTCACCTCCTGCGCCTCGCGCAAGTCACGCTCCAAGCGCTCTCGTGCAGCCTGCTGATCAGTCGACTCCCGCTATAACCCCTGAAAAACAAAGAACCCAGCTAAGCATTGGAAGGAAAAGAAAACCCAGTTCCCAGCTGCTGAAATTCAGCGACTAGGAACTTGGGGACTAGAGAAGGAAGAAAAACAAAACCCAGTTCCCAGCCGTTTAAATTCTTCGACTAGGAACTCGGGGACTGGAGAAGGAAGAAAAACAAAACCCAGTTCCCAGCCGTTGAAATTCAACGACTAGGAACTCGGGGACTAGAGAAGGTATGAAAAGAAAAACAATTCCTAACCGTTGAAATTCAACAACTAGGAATTCGGGGACTGGACATACCTGAATAGCAGCGCCGAGCATCTTGTGAAGTTCAGCGGCGTCAGTCGACGGGACCATAAAATAGGTGCGCCCGTGGCGGGCCCCAATATCCGCGTCCACGATTTCTGGACTCTGTGGGGACTGCGTGTCCGTAACACCTGGAAACCCCTTCGCCATAAAACGAGGGAACGTTGCCGATGCCCTGGCAGGGGCGCTGGCCGCTGGGACCGGCGCCTCCAGCACGGACGCAGCCGGTTCTGGCTCCGACCGCTTCGCCGCCACCTCTTTGACGAGCGGCGCGGCAGCTGGCTCCGCGGCGCTTCCCCCGGTCGCAGCATCGTCAGCGCCCCCCTTCTGCTTCTTCGCGACTTCAGCGGCTGCGGCATCTTCAGAGGCTTTCCTCTTCTTGGGCAGATCGCCCTCTCCCGCGCCAGTGGCCGGGGGAATCTTGGCAACCGAAGGGCGACTAATCTTCTTAGCCCCCGACCTGCACGAACCCCTCCAATCAGCACGACCACAACACGAAAAAAGCAAGGCAAATCGGGACGAGGAAGCACAACTTACTTGGCGACTCGAAGGACACGAAGCCCGATACTAATATGGGTGGGCTTGTCCAACTCGGGACCCAGCTTGCGGCTGAGCCCCCTCTCGAAGACGTCCGAAGCCCACGAGACCGAAGGCTTCCTTGATGATGAAGCTGTAGTCGCTGGGATCTCTGGCTCCGACGCCGCCGCCTTCGACGACTGTGGCGACTAGGGCGCTGTCGCCTCAGTTGCTTCTTGGCTAGGAATCCCCGAGATCGTCGGCGCGATCGCCTCCAGGGGAACCTCTACCACCACCTCCGTATCCTCGCCCTCCAACCCCTTCGCCGGGACTGTGTCCCTTGGGGCCTTGTGCGATACTTCGGGAGACCCTTTATCGTCAGAGTCGTCATCTGACTCGAATACCACTGACGACCTAGCCGGTAATGGAGGCCTCTTTGCCGGTGAATTGGGCCGGCGTGGGGGCTTCAACGGCGTAGCAGTGCGCCGGGACGTTTGCTCCTGGGCGACCTCATCGCCTTCTTCGAACTCGTCCAGGCTACGGCTCTCTTCGACCTCTCGTTGCTTATGCATTCGGGTCTTGCGAGCCACAGGCGCTGGGGGAGGGACCTCTTCTTCTTCCCTGTCGCTGTCGGAAGGATCCCCCTCGGAATCTTCCTCCAGTTCTTGGGGAACTTCTTCGTCAAGCGAGGGAGCCAACCCTCCAACACCTGAAAAAGCTGACGAACTCCACAAGTCAAGACACGCCAAGCGAAGAGACTGAAATTGAGGTACGAACGCGGCGATTGGAAAGAGAACTCACTGTGGGGGCTTCATTCTTCACGGGGGTGTACGGGGCGACTCCAACCGCCGCGCCCATGAACTCCGCGTCGGTAATCTTCTTCAGGGCGGCCTTGTAGTCCTCGGCCTCCCATGACTCCTTGCTGGTTCGGGATGGATCATGCTTCCCGCTGTACTCGTACATCCAATGTGGACGAGCCGCCAGCGAAACCAAGTGCCGCCCGAGCCAGCAATTGTAGAGGTTGATTGGAATCAACCCCTGGTCCTTCAGCTTCTGGATCTGATCCATCATTTCCGCGACGGCCATCCGCTGATCTTCAGGGAGCTTCTTTGGCACCAGTCGACAGGTCTCGCTCCTCTCGGCGACGAATTCAGGAAGAGATACCTCGCTGGAGGGAGTGGCTTCCTTGATGTAGAACCAGCTTTTCTTCCACTCGCTGGCGGCCTTATTCGGCAGGAGGATCTTGACGAAGTTGGCCTTCGGCTTCAACTGGAAGGTGACCCCGCCTGCGGCCAGCATCAAGCTGCTGGACGCCTCGCGCCCAATGCGGCCATGGAAGAGCTCCAGCCACAGCGGGAAATATGGCCTGCAGCCAAGGTAGCATTCGCAGAAGGCGACGAAGATAGCCAGTTGCTCGATGCTGTGTGGACCGAGATCTGAGGGCTTGATCGCGTAGTACGCGCAGAAGCGGCGGAAGAAGAGCGAAGTGGGGAACCCTAATCCCCTCTCAAGATGGCTGGTGAAGCAAATGAACTCGCCGGGTTGCGATTTCGGCTCGGTCTCGGAGGAGGGGGGAACCCGCCAATTTCCCTTGCGGAGCACCCCCGGTGTCCTCAAAGGATATCAGCTGGGCTGTGGTGCACTTGGATTTACCCCATAAGCCTTTGGGAGGCGCCATCGAGTGAGAAGTGGGATCGCGTGACGCGGGGAGAGTAAGTCGGGAGGAAGAAGAAATGAAGAGCAAATGAGGAAGGATGAAGAATGCGGAGCAGGATCGTGAAGCTGATCCGTCACTCCCCTTATATGGGAAACGTCACCCGCCAAAATCGGGATAGCCGTTACTCACGGTAATTGCGCCGAAGTTACTGTTGGAAGTTCCAACGGATAGTTTGACCAGGTCTGACGGTCCAACTCCTATTGGTCTACTCGCCACCCGCCAGTCTCTCTTCTCGTTGAGACGACGACTGGACGGCAGTGATGCTTACTGAAGTGACGGATGGAATTATTGGGAAATTCTCCTTGGTTCCAGTAAAGTCCATCGCCGACTCGACTGGGCGCCCAAATTGGGCTCGCCTACTTTGAACACCAAAAGGACTCCCGCGCCTGCGTCAACGATGGCCTCGGGGACTACTAATGGGGATATGCCAAAGGGGGTATGCTCAGCAGTATGTTTCGAGTGGGCCGAAAGGCCTGTAAGTGCGCCTGAAGGACAGCGACTGGACTCTGAAGAAAGGAAAGGCCCATCGACTGGTGACTGGAAGCCCAGAAGCATAGCAGAAGCCCAGTCAGATTAGGTCAAAAGCCCCCGGATCCTTATCCTGTTCGGAGACAGCTTATAAACCCTAGCGAGGTGCTTCATATATAAACCTCCCTAGGGTATCCTAGAGACTTATGTTCCATCATACACCCAATCAAGCGACTCGCTGCCTAGCCGCCGAGCTCACCACCATTGTAACTCGCTCTCTCATAATCTAATCTAGCAGGAGTAGGTCTTTACCCTCTGGGGGCCGAACCTGGGTAAACCCATGTGCATCCGCCCCCATCTCGCACCGCAGATGGCCGCCAACTCTTCCTCACGAAACACTCAATCGCTGCCTATGGCAGCCACTGCCGTGGCCATTTCCACGACAAGTTTGAAAGATGCTGCATCACCACACCCACTTGGATGTGTTTATGTGTGTATTGTGCATCATTGTGGTTTTGGAACATAACACATGCAATGGTTCCACTCCATCATGTGGTGTCCAACCATGTCCAGGAACCCTAGCAACATGCTGAGATTCAACTGCAGCATGCATTCTACCATCAGTTTGAAAGATGCTGCATCACCACACCCCCTTGGATGTGTGTGTGAGTGTGCATCATTGTGGTTTTGGGAAAGAACACATGCAATGATGCCACTCCAGCATGTTTTGTCCAACCATGTCTAGCAACCCTAGTAGCATGCTGAGATTCAACTACAGCATGCATTCTACCACCAGTTTGAAAGATGTTGCATCACCACACCCACTTGGATGTGTGTGTGAGTGTGCATCGTTGTGGTTTGGAAAAGTAGACATGCAATGATGCCACTCCAGCATGTGTTGTCCAACCATGTCCAGGAACCCTAGCAGCATGCTGGGATTCAACTACAGCATGCATTCTACCACGAATTTGAAAGATGTTGCATTAGCACACCCACTTGGATGTGTGTGTGTATTAGTGTGCGTCATTGTTCTTTTGGAAAAGAACACAGTCAATTATGCCACTCCAGCATGTGGTATCCAACCATGTCCAGGAACTCTAGCAGCATGCTAGGATTCAACTGCAGCATGCATTCTACCACTAGTTTGAAAGATGTTGTATCACCACACCCACATGCATGCTAGGTATGCTAAGAATAAAAATAAGAGAGGTAAGGGCAAGAAAAGTACTTGTTGGGAGATAACCCAAGAGTTTTAGATGAGTCTTGGAATTTATTACCTCTGTAATAACCGCTCCTTATCCTTTTTATTTGCTTTTGTGCCAAGAGTAACCTCTAATGAGAGTGAAGTAATGATTGGGAAAGTTGCTGTCCCGAAACAGATTCTTGTGCTTCACCGTAAAAATTCTGAGAGAGCTCTGTATGTCATATTGAGCTGTAATATTTTGTGCTTCTGCCCCAGGTTGTTATCTACCTTTCTTTAGTTCAACATTTTTTGATTTGAGCAACATAAGGTCTTCGAAAAAATTCGTCTTTACCTCCTTGTCTGTTTTGACAGATTTCTGCCATTTTCTGCATTTGCTTCTTGTGGGTTACTTCTTGAGTTCATTTGGGGAATTGATCTTTTTGAGGGAAGTGCTATAGTAGATAGTGTTCTAATGGAAGTTTATTTGGTGTTATAACTGAATCTTAAGACTTATTTATCTTGAGTGCACTAATGTTGCTAATTAAGATTGTGTGAAGTTTTGTATGAAGGAAAATTTTCAGGTGTATGGAAGAAATTAAATGAGTAATGAGATGAAGGATGGACTAAAGCTCAAGCTTGGGTATGCCACGTGTGTCACCCCAAGAAATATCGAAGAAGTACAACCGTCAAAGCTTGGGGATGCCCAAGGCATCCCCTTCTTCATCAATAAAAATCCCAGGTTTCTTCCAAACGCTTCATTTTTATTGTTTCATGCACAGTTGTGTTGTTCTTGGAGCGTCTTCCTTTTCGTTTTCGTTTTGGTTGGTTTTCTTAGTTTTCTGAATAAGTTGGTTGGACCCCCTCTTTCATACATTGGTTTGCAATTAGATTGGTTTGGTTTGGAAAAGAGTAGAAAAGTTCATGCTTATGTGGTAAAAAGAGCTCGTTTTTGACTCTGGCTATGCTTTGTTATGCCATGCTTGATATTGTCTTGGCTTTATGCTTAGTATTCTTTGCTGTGGCATGACTTGTTATAAATAATTGAGATTTCATAATGTGCCTTGGATGAATCATGTGTTGTTTTAGCATATTAAAGCATAGTATAGTGGTATTCTCCTTTGATGCTTTATTTGGGTTGACTTGTCACATGCTTACACCATGTCATGACTATCACAAGTCACCATAGCCTTTATGATCCTTTAGTTTTCAACTTGTAGTATCACTTTATGCTTTGATCAATGATGTTTTGTCGCTCTGCATGATTATGGCCATTATTGCTCTCTTAGTTTGTCGCTCCCAGTCTTTTGCTAGCCTCCACCACCAAGTATGAGTTCCACTCCTGCATCCAACTCCCTAAACCAAGTTTTTCCAAAGAGTCCACCATACCTACCTACTAGCTTATGCTATTCCAAGTATATTCATGCTTTTGTCTACCTTTCACTTGTTATGAGAAAACTAGAGATTAAAGCTCTGACGAACTTGATGGCACACTTTACTTTATTGCCTCTAATAAACTTGAACCATTGGGTCCTTCTATGTTGCGTATATCCTTGTGCTTTATAAGTTGAAATTAGCAGAACCATGTTTCATGGGGAACGCTTTCAACATTGCACTTGTACTTTATACCCCGTTGATATCATGTTCTTTTGCTTACGGATCCCAGCGGTGTGAAATAAAAGTGGAACTTGTAAGATCATGGAGTTTGTATGTGTGTTAGATAAACGCCTGGGCCGCTAGCCTAAGACATGCCTAATCATGGTGGAAACTTGCAGCATCACCATAATGATCACTCTATGAAGCATCCTCAATAAAAACCTATGCAAATAGCAAATAAAAAGATCGCTGAGATGCTCATTGTCTGCTTGCCTTGTCATTTTGATTATGGGAAAGCCCCCGTATCATGTGCAAGGGGTACCCTATTGGCGGTTCTTAATGATACACATATACTTACAATGACAGGACCTTACTCGTGACTAAAGATTAGTAGCATGAGGATCGGTCTTCGTAAGTAAGGGGCATGAGATTTCGGTTTATAACTTGTCAAGCATATCCTCTTAGTTGTGTCACTTCAACCTTAATCACCTTCAAGATGCTTATGATAGGGGCAATGAGAGCTGAAAGCTATAAGTACCATAATTTTTGGAAGCTCTTTATGAGACTTGAATCCCTACTTCCTTTTACAAAAGGCCTTTCTTCCACCATTATATTGAGTCTCCACCTTCTATCTTTATACACTACTTTGAGAGCATAGTGGCCATTCTTAGTTCTATGTGCATTGTCCCAAGACTAGTTGATTGATGCATAAACTGTTATTGCTTGTTTGAAACTATTGTATCTAGTCACTCTTATGAACTTTGAAGTTTAAGCTTGGGGATGTTGATACATTGCAAATGTATCTATAATTTTGATGTTCCATGCTTGGTTTTATCTACTTTCTTGTGTTTTGTTCCAACTTTGAGGTACTTTTCATATGATTTCTTGGACTAACCTATTAATAGGAGCCACAGTGCCAGCTGCCTGTTTTCTGCTGTTTTTGGTTCCAGGAAAGTCAGAAAATGAATATTCTCGGAATTGGATGGGACAAAAGCCAAAGTGCCTATTTTTCCAGAAGGGATCAAGTGCCAGAATACGAGACGGAGAAGGGCCAGGGGCCAGCCACACCACCTGGCCATGCGGCCAGGCCTGGCCCGCGCCAGGGGGTGGTGTGGTGGCTCCCGGCACCCCCTCGGCCTCTCCTTCCGCCTATAAGTTGCCATCGGGACGAAAACCCTAAGTGCCCAATCAAAAATCCACGAAAGAGTCTATAGCCGCCGTCATCTCTATCCCTATATCGGGAGGGATCTGAAGCTCTTCCCGACACCCTGCCAGAGAGGGGAATTCACCCTGGAGGCCTTCTTCATCACCATGCAAGCCTCCGGTGTGATGCATGAGTAGTTCATCCTTGGACTACGGATCCATGTAGTAACTAGATGGCTGGTTTCTCCTCCTTTGTGCTTTCATGTTTAGATCTTGTGAGCTCCATTCATGATCAAGATCATCTTTTTGTAATCCATACATGTTGTGTTTGCGGGGATCCGATGGATATTGAGATGCTATTTCAGATTGATTATTGATTCTATCATGTCTTTGTTATTTGAGATCTTGCATGCTTTCTGTTCTTAGTAGCTATCTTGGCCAAGTAGATGCTAGCAACTCCAAGAGTTAGTATTTATGCTCGATAGTGGGTTCATGCCTCTGGTAATCTGGGGAAGTGATAGAAATCGCTAAGGTACAAGATATGCTGTTGCTACTAGGGAGAAAACAACAATCCTTTGTTCATAGAACAATCGTATTGTTTACCTTACGCACAGTTCGTAAAGCAATAATCTATTGCTTGCAACTTAATACTGGAGGGGGTTGAGATGATAACCTGAAGGTGGATTATTAGTCATAGATGCAGTTAGATGGCGGTCTATGTATTATGTTGTATTGCCCAATCAAGTCTCAAAGGAGTCAAGATGATTAGTATATGCATGTATTGCTTTCTCGGTATTTGTCAATCGCCCCGCTATAATTTGTTCACCCAGCATGTTATCTATCTAAGGAGAGCCACCTCTAGTGAACTATGGATCCCGGTCCTTGTCTTTTACATACAATCTATAAACTGTTTCTTCTTTGTGTTTACTTTCTTAAATCTTTTACTTCTTTCCATTCGATACGTTTAATCCTTTGTTTTCCACAAAACACGGTGAGATTGACAACCTCATCGCAAGTTGGGGACAAAGTTCTGTGGTTGTGTTGTGCAGGTCTCCACGTTGCTACTAGCACCGGTAGTGCGCCCTGCCAAAGCTCACCTAGTAACACATTTCGGGTGTTTCCTTGCTCCTACTGGTTCGATTAAACCTTGGTTTCATAACTAAGGGAAAACTTGTTGATGTGCTCATCATACCTTTCTCTTGGGGTTCCCAACGAGCTCTACGTCGATCGTCGAGCGCATCAATGCTGCATCACCACACCCACTTGGATGTGTGTGTGTCAGTGTGCATCATCGTGGTTTTGGAAAAAACACATGCAATGATGCCACTTCAGTATGTGGTGTGCAACCATTTTCGGGAAACCTAGCAGCATGATGGGATTCAACTGTAGCATGCATTCTACCACTAGTTTGAAAGATGCTGCATCACCACATTCACTTGGATGTGTTTGTGTGTCAGTTTGGATCATTGTGGTTTTGGAAAAGAACACATGCAATGATGCCAATCCAGCATGTGGTGTCCAACTATGTCCAGAAACCCTAGCAGCATGTTGTGATTCAACTACAGCATGCATTCTACCACTAGTCTGAAAGATGCTGCATCACCACACCCCCTTGGATGTGTGTGTGTGTCAGCGTGCATCATTGTGGTTTTGGAAAAGAACACATGCGATGATTCCACTCCATCATGTGGCGTCCAACCATGTCCAGGAACCCTAGCAGCATGTTGGGATTCAACTGCATCATGCATTCTACCACCAGTATGAAAGATGCAGCATCACCACACCATCTTGGATGTGTGTGTGTGTCAGTGTGCATCATTGTGCTTTTGGAAAAGAAAACATGCAATGATGCAACTGCAGCATGTGGTGTCCAACCATGTCTAGGAACCCTAGCAGCATGCTAGGATTCAACTTCAGCATGCATTCTACCACCAGATTGAAAGATGCTACATCACCACACCCCCTTGGATGTGTGTGTGTGTTAGTGTGCATCATCATGGTTTTGGAAAAGAACACATGCAATTATACCACTCCATCATGTGGTGTCCAACCATGTCCAGGAACCCTAGCAGCACGCTGGGATTCTACTACAGCATGCATTCTACCACCAGTTTGAAAGATCCTGCATCACCACACCCCCTTGGATGTGTATGTGTGTGTGCGTGTGTCAGTGTGCATCATTGCGGTTTTGGAAAAGAACACGTAGAATGATGCCACTCCAGCATGTGGTGTCCAACCATGTTCAGGAACCCTAGTAGCATGCTGGGATTCAACTACAGCATGCATTCTACCACTACTGAAAGGACATTTACTGTCATAATCACTTTTGGTGTTCGTTAACAACAAGTATAGCATTTCACAGGATGTTATTGTCTATAGGTTGATATAATGCAAAGTGAAAAGAACCCTTGGCCTATGGAACTTTCCCTGCAATATTTACATGTTCCTGGGAATTCCAGACCGGAGTCTCTGGTCTGGCTGGACCGGAGTCTCCGGTGTTGTCTGGAGTTTCCCGAGGAATCCCTGGAGGGGTCTCCAGATTTCTGCCTGGGTCAGCCAGATAGGTGGTCCGGAGCAAGGTCCGAAGGTATGGCCGGAGTCTCCGGTCCAAGCCCCAGACCGGAGTCTCCGGTGTGGTTGGACCGAAGTCTCCAGTCCACTTGGCTCACAGAAGGGATGGGTCAATCTGTTTGATGGTCTGGAGGCTGGTCCGGAGATGGGCCGGAATCTCCGGTGTAGACCATAGTCTCTAGTGTGCAGGCCGAAGTCTCTGTTCTGACTTTTCTCCAATGGTCAAAAAACAGTTTAGTGGAGTGAAGGGCTATAAATAGAGGACCTTATCCCCTTCCTCCAGCTGCTCGTCCCACTAAAGAACACCATCCCCATTTGAGCCACCAAATCAACAAGATCTCTTCATCCAACCATCCAAAGTCATTGTTCTTTGGATAATCGAAGGAGGAGGCCTTGATCTATAGCTTCACCAAGAGAGATCTTCATTTCCCCCTCATTCACTTGAGGGCCCCCATGCTCTAGTGTTTCTTTGGAAACCCTAGCTTTTGATTTGGTTCTTACAAGCTTGTCTTTGATTGTTTGACAGGTTTCTTGTATTTGGGAGCCTCCAATTAAGTTGTGGATGTGTGCCCTGAACTCGTTGTAAAGGTGTCGGCTTCCACCTCAAAGGTTACCATATAGTGGAAGAGGTGAATCGAACCCTTTGGGGTGGGGTTCATCGGAGAACAAGGGAGGCCTCTCGTGGCGTTGGTGGTTTGAAACCACCCCCTCTCCAAACATAGACGTACTTCCCCTCAAAAGGAAGGAATTATGGGAAACAAATCCTTGTGTCTCCGCGTGCTCCACTTTGGTTACTTCTATCCTTTACCGCACTTTACTTATCTAGTTCTTGCTCAGTACATGTGCTAGGTTGACATATAGATAAATTCACCATAGTTTCATAATCTAGAGAATTTACCTTTTGTGTCAAACCCTAAATTGAAAAAGAGTAAAATTTGAAGTAGCACCTATTCACCCCCCCCTCTAGGTGCCCATACGATCCTTTCAATTGGTATCAGAGCCTCGGCTCTTTATTCGGGCTTAACTGCCTAAGAGATTATGGGCAACCCAGGAGATGAAGGAGAAAGTGAGGCTAGCCATTCGGTGACAATGGTAGATCTCAAGAATTTGGGAACAAGCTTGAGCTCTACCTTGGGCAACAAAATCCAACAGTTGCGCCAACTCGTTGAGCAACTTGTTAGGAATAAGCCGACCTCACCTCCTCCCTCTGAAGAGGAAACACCACCTAGCCCAAAGGCAAATGCTTCGGCTAAGCCTTTGGATGAAGTGGCGGGGGATGAACATAATTCCACTGACTCCACCACCAAAAGGGGTGATGGGAAGGAAGAGCACCATGCGGTTCCTGGATGGTACTCTCCCAACCCTCCTATCCCTCACCCACATATAAATAATAGAGGTGACCCACCTAAGTTAGTTGCACATACTTTTGCTCAATGGCAAGTTTTAATGAAATCTCATGTGCGCAGCTCTTGCATTGATTTGTGGAATATTATTGAAGAAGGACTCAAAATTGAGGATCCAACAACTTGACTAGAAGATAAGTGATCAATTGACAACTCAATGCGGCTTCCTTGCACATGATCCAACTTCGTGTGGGGCCAAAGGATTTTCCCCACATTGAGCACTACAATACTGCTAAGGAAGCTTGGGATGTTCTCATTGACTTGTTTGTTGGCAATGAGAGTATGAGAAGAAATATATATGATGCCTTAAGCAATGAGGCCGAAGGTTTCTTCATGAAGGATGGTGAGGATCATGAAGACATGTATCGAAGACTCAAATCCACAACTACCGCCTTCAGGAATGTTGGTGCCTCTCACATTGATGATGCTTGGATCAAGAGGAAGTATGTGAGTGCTCTCATGTCTTTCGAGCCTACTGACTTGAAGAGTCTCCAAGGAAGACACAACTACCATCTCATGACCTCCAATGAAGTTATGCAAGAGATGGCCACCTTCAAGGTTGCTGCCAAGAATGTCAAATACGCCCGTCCTCGTGCCATTGGAATGAGTAGTGGTGTCAATATTGCCTTGAAGGCCAAGGTTGTGGAGTATGATGACGATGAAAGGAGTGATGAGGGACTTTCAATGAGCCACCCCAAATATGTCAAGGTTGCTCATGGTGAATACATGGCCTTCTATGCACGAAACTTTTGGAAAGATCCTGCCAAGGCCAAGATGGAAATGCAACAAAGAAGCAACCCCAATGGGAGAAGAGATAATGGGTCCAAGTTGAGAACTTGCTTCAATTGTGGTGACCGCTATCACTTTGTCGCTGCTTGTCCCTATGAGAAAAGAGAAGATCATGGGGGTAAACTTGTGTTGAAGAAGACCTCCAAAGATCCTTACAAGAAACCCTTCATCAAAAGGAATTCAACCAACAAGAAGTCGGGTGAAATTGTCTTGATCACACATGAAGAATTCTCCTCCGACGATGATGATGATGAATATGAAGAATAGGAAACATCAAGTGGTGTGGCGGCTCATGCAACTACTTCTACCCCTACATTCTCACTCTTCGACTCCCCAAATGAGAATATCTCCAACAAGAACGTCACTTGCCTTATGGAAAGAGGAACGAAGGTATTATCATCATCACACTCCACCTCTTTAATCAATGATGAATTTGATGATGAGTTATCTCTTAAGGTCAAAAAGGAATTAGTTGCTTTTGATGTGTTTATGAACAACTTGCAAGGGGAACACAAGAAACATGTTGTGGACCTCTTAAATCAACTTACACACACAAGAACTTCTAGATGAGAGATGTAAATTAGGAAGAGAGTACATGATTGAGGTAGAAGCTCTAAATAATGCTCTAGAAGAAGAACAAGAAACTAGAATGTCTCTTGAAACTAAAATTGAAGGGCTTGATGAAGCAAATGATCTCATCATTAATAAACTCATCAAGGAACATGACCATGCTATTGCTAAATATAAAATGGACAAGATTGAGTTTGGTGTTGTTCATGAAAAACTTGCCGATGACTTTAGGATGCTTGACAAGGCTCAGAAGGCCTTGTTGAGTGAACTCTTGTTGCTCACAAAGTCTCGTGAAAATCCTCAAACTCAATTGACCAATATTACTTCACCTAGTACTTTCATTCCCTCTAGTTGTACAAGTATACTTGAAGAAAATGCTATGTTGAAGGGGGAGCTAGCTAAGGCCACCTTTCCCAAAGGAAACAAGTCAATTGATGATCTCTTGAGTAAGAAAAGGTCAAGTAGTGAGAAAGGGGGCATTGTCCTTGTCTCTAAAGGCAAGAAGAAGAAGGCCAAGCCCACACAAGAAAAGGACAAGGTCATTGTGGATAGTGAGTCCACGAATGGAAAAACTATGTCTCATGATGATTTTGCGGGAAGTGCTAACCCTCACTATGTTTTAATGAGTGATTATTATGGTGATGTATATGCTCAATATGTTGGACCATTTGATGGTTATATTTCTTGGTCTATTTGGGTTCCCAAGACCCTTGTTGCTAACAAAATAGGACCCATTGAAAAATGGGTACCTAAAAACTAGTTTGATCTTTTGTAGACCTATGCTTCCGAAGGGTCAAAATGGGTGCTTGATAGTGGATGCACAAGTCATATGACTGGAAGTGCATCTAGTGTCAAGGAGTTGAGACCAAATATTGATCAAATATCCGTGACATATGCCTACAAGTCAAATTCTAAGGTAATGGGTTTCAGCAAAGTTGTGGTTGCACACGATATCGCTCTTGTGGACGTCATGCTTGTTGAGACCCTTGGCTGTAATTTACTTTCAGTCCATGCTCTTGGAAAGATGGGTTTTGCCATCTTTATTGATAATGATATTGTGATCCTCATGTGGAGCAAGTCTCTAAAGGTCGCTTTCGTTGGGTACATTGAAAATGACTTGTATGTGGTGGACTTCTCGGGGAAAATCACTACAAGTCTGATGTGCTTATTCGGAAAGGCCGATGTGGGTTATCTATGGCATCACCGTCTAGCCCATGTCAACATGAGAACTTTGCAAAGCCTCCACAAGGATGGTCATATTGTTGGACTAAAAGAAAATGTTTGCTATGCCAAAGATCGTGTTTGCAGGGAATGTGTTGAAGGAAAGATGCATGATTCTCCCCATAAGCCTAAGAACTACATCAAGTCCAAGAGGATCTTGGAGCTCCTTCATGTGGATCTCTTTGGTCCTCCATCTCATGCAAGCCTTGGTGGGAAGAAATATTGTTTGGTGATTGTTGATGACTACTCAAGATACACTTGGGTATATTACTTCAAGTTGAAAAGTGAGACCCAAGAAAACTGCATTGACTTCATCAACATGGCTCAACGTTAATACAATGTCCCAGTATTAACAATAAGAAGTGAGAACGGTACCGAGATCAAGAACTACATATTGAATGGATTTCTTAGTGATGAGGGAATAAAACATCAATATTCCGCTGCATATACCCCTCAACAAAATGGTGTAGCTAAGAGGAAGAACCGGACTCTTATTGATATGGCAAGGACCATGTTGGCGGAGTTTAAATCTCCATACAATTTTTGGGCTGAAGCAATCTCCACCGCATGCCATGCATCAAACCGTCTCTACCTCCGAAAAGAATTGATCAAGACTCCATATGAAATTCTTACCGGTAACAAGCCCAACATTTCATACTTCTGGGTGTTCAGTTGTAAGTGTTTCTATCGCATTAAGGGTATTCGTTTGTTCAAGTTTGATTCCAAAGCATTAGAGGGTATTTTTGTTGGTTATGGTCTCGAACCCCACACTTATAGAATCTATGAAAAGCTCTCCGGAACTGTCATAGAATCTTGTACTGTGGTGTTTGAAGAATATGATGGTCCCCAAGCGGGGCGTGTTGATGTCTGTGATGTAGATGATGAAATGCCTCAGGATTCCATAGGAAGAATGGGTGCGGGTTTTATCTGCCCTGTTGAGGAACCACTTATGGCGGATCGAGAAGAACTATGCTCTACTCAAGTGGAGCCCTCATCTTCACAACATCATCAAGCTCCTACCGAGGAGGACAATGACCCATGCCAAAGACAAGCTGTGGACCCTCAACCTGTTGATCAAGAAGAAACCTCTAGCCAGGAGGTGCTTGAGTCTCCATTTCCAGAATGTCCAGTGGTGCTAAGTCTATTACACAAGAAAGGTCTATAGAAACTTCCATAAGGGAAGCTCAATGCCTATCTAGAAGTATGCTTGATCAAGACCAAGGTCAATCTTTTCCTCTTGTAGAAGAGAATAATTCCAATGACGATCAAGGTCAAGTTAATGGTCAAGACTAGGACCAAAATGACAAAGTGATCCCCACAAGAAACAACAAGGAGATCGAAAGTCGTCGCCAAGCTAGAATGGATAGAATATTGGAATTGAGAGACCACACTCTTGAGAATGTGATAGGATATCTAAGAAGAGGGATATCCACTCGAGCTCAACTGAAGAACTTTGGTGAGCACCAAGCACACATTTCCTTGGTGGAGCCAAATAAAGTATAGGAAGCTCTTGAAGATTCGGATTGGTTGGATGCCATGCACAAAGAGCTCAACAAATTTGAGAGAAAGAAAGTGTGGAAGTTAGTTGAAAAGCCAAAAGATTGCCGCAATGTTATAGGCACCAAATGGATATTCAAGAACAAGCAAGTTGAGCATGGAATTGAGGTGAGGAACAAGGCAAGATTGGTTGCACAAGGGTTCTCTCAAATTGAAGGCATTGATTATGTAGAGACATATGCACCCATGGCTCGCCTTGAGTCCATCTGTATCCTTCTTGCTTATGCGGCACATCATAAATTTAAACTATAACAAATGGATGTATAAAGTGCATTTCTTAATGGTCGTTTGCATGAGTTAGTATACGTAAAACAACCCCCGGGGTTTGAGGATCCCAACTTTCCAAACCACGTCTACAAACTTGATAAGGCGCTCTATGGGCTCAAACAAGATCCACACACGTGGTATGCGCATCTTAGAGAGTTGTTGTTAGATCGTGGGTTTGAGGTTGGGAAAATCGATCCCAATATTTTTACTAAGAAAGTCAATGGGGAGATTTTTGTATGCCAAATATATGTAGATGATATTATCTTTGGCTCATCTAACAAAGCTTTTAATGATGAATTCTCTAAGCTTATGTCTGACAGGTTTAGGATGTCTATGATGGGAGAATTAAGGGTATTTCTAGGTTTTGAGATCAAGCAAGTAAGAGGAGGAACATTCTTCAACCAAGCCAAGTATACTCAAGATATGCTCAAAAGATTCAACATGAAAGATCTAAATGGAGCTCCCACTTCCATGGCAACAAAGACTCATCTTGAACTAAACCCAAATGGTAAAGATGTGGATCAAAAGGTATACAGGTTCATGATTGGATCTTTGCTTTACCTTTGTGCATCTAGACCCGATATTGTGTTGAGTGCAGGAGTGTGTGCAAGATATCAAGCGGCTCCTAAATAAAGCCATTTGATGGCGGTCAAGAGAATCTTTCGATTGGTTCATACCCCAAACTATGGTATTTGGTATCCTAGGGGCTCAACTTTCTCTCTTTGTGGATACACAGATTCGGATTGGGTTGGTGAAAATGATGATAGGAAATCGACCTCCGGGGCTTGACAATTCCTTGGGAGGTCCTTGGTGTGTTGGTCTTCTAAGAAGCAAAATTGTATATCTCTCTCCACCGCCGAAGCCGAGTATGTGGCAGCTGCTAGTGCTTGTACTCAATTGTTATGGATGAGGCAAACTTTAAAGGAATATGGTGTCCATTGTGACAAAGTGCCTCTTCTATGTGACAATGAAAGTGCTATCAAGATTGCCTATAACCCAGTGGATCATACAAGGACAAAGCATATTGAGATTCGTCATCACTTCATTAGAGATCATGTTGCTCGAGGTGATATTGAGCTATCCTATGTGTCAACCAAAGACCAACTTGTCGACATTTTCACGAAGCCACTTGATGAAGCAAGGTTTTGTTATCTGAGGAATGAACTAAATATCATAGATTCTAGGAGCTTGACTTGATCACCTTGCATACTCACCTATGTCTTGATCCTTATTTGGTTTAGGTGTAGGCATGGAGATAGGGGGAGTGCGGTCCTAATACATTGGACTATCCCTCCCCCCATAATGCCAAAATTAAGAAATTCAATTCTCTTAATATCATTTTGTGATATGTGAGATTCATTGATGAGTAGTGGCTATGAACCCAAGGATAATTCTTCATGGTATCATGCCACAAACTCTTACATGGTGGGCTCGGCCACCACTCTCTTCTTATTGAAGAGTTGGTTCGTAGTTCGTATTTATTTGGAGCGTTAATGAACATTTGAATGGATTTCTCTGATTTTTGTTGCTTCTTCACAGTATGTCATCTTAACCCAAGCCTATTCCTTATCCTAAAAACACCCTCTCATATATGTCCCCAAACACAAAATCTAGAATTTTTGATCGAGGAGGACCGGAGTCTCCGGTGTGTTCACACTGGAGTCTCTAGTGTAGGCCGGAGTCTCCAGTGTAGACCGGAGTCTCCGGTCCAGACGGTTTTCAGGCACTTTAAGGGAGGACGGGGTGAACTGAAACAGCAGTTTCATTCATCCACCCTCGTCCTCCCTTCTCAACCCCATCGCCACCTCCTCCAAAAACTCCTCACCGGAGGTCAAGAAGCCCCCGGGATCCGCCGTGCCACCGGCCAACCTTCTTCCCTCCACCATTGGGTGATTCCCAATGGTGGAATCAATTCCATGGACAGATATGGTACCTTTCCTCCTCTTTTTCTCCTAGGGTTCATCCCTTGATTTGTTTTTGAGGATTGGTACTATTTTTACCACAGGAATCACTTGTATGCGTGCACACTAGTACATTAGCCTTATTGCCTTGCCCGATCTGTTGGATTCAACCCCTCCTGGAGCCTCCCTATTCTTGCCCGAGCCTCTCGACCGAAGATTCCGGCCTCAAGGCCGGAGACTCTGGTCCACAGGACCAGAGACTCCAGTCTGAGCCGGAGACTCTGGTTTGGACTGCGGCGACTCCGGTGTGGACTGCGGAGACTCTAGTGTGGGATGGATCAAATAGATCTCGTAATGCCTCAAGGCTCTTGTGCTGCCTCCTTGGGACATATATACTTACCTCCATGCTATCTCCCTCATTGTTGTTCACAGGTTCTGGCTCTCGTCATCCTACTCGCACCAAGGCCAAGTTAAAGAAGGCGGATCCTCGCTATGATGAGTCCAAGGGTTAGTATATTGTGCCCCCGTCCAACCGGAGACCATAGGCCCGTGATGCAGCACATATGAGGAGGGAGCAGGACAGGGTTGAGGAAGAAAACCGTGCCAAGAGGGCAAAGTACGACAATCTTTAGTCCTTGGCCCACATGTCAAAGAAGGAGTACCGTGAACTGCGGAAGAATGATTTCTATGCCTTGTCTTGCACCAGCAAGGACCCATGCTATTGGAGGAAGGAGCAAGCTATTTTCATGAAAGACATTTACAGCATGCTCAAGAGGTGACCTGTGTGCCCTCAGAAGTACATGAGTGTTGAGCAGATGAGGAGGAGCCCCTACTTCCCTGATGCACTGAGGATTAGTGTGAAGTTAGGGCTGTTCAACTTGATGGAGCTTCGTGAAGACTACAACATCACCCTTGTGCAGCAGTTTTACGCCACAGTTGTGTTTGGGACTAACCAAGCCAGGACTATGACCTGGATGACTGGAAATCACTGCTGCTCTGCAACTTTCTACAACTTTGTTGGGGCCATATTTGAGACCTTCTAGGACGTGTCCACTCATGTTGGGGTGCGCATGCACTCTGTAGCACTTGGGCTGAACAAGAACAAGCTTGCCCCTTTGTATGGCAGCGAGGGTGTTGTGGGCGGCTCCAAGGGACTCAAGCCTCTATACAATATGATGTTGAGGATATTCTGCCAAACCATCTCCCCTAGTGCTGGAAATGATGATGCCATCAGATGTGGTTTGGTCAACTTGCTATATCATACCCACAGGATTTACATGGCTAGCCCCGAGGCAGATGCAGATCCTATTGATGTTACGGATTACATATTTGAGGATATGTACCATGCTATACTATACAAAAGGCTCATCCATATGAACCACTTTTCATGAGACTCATCAACACCCAGGACCATGGTTCTCCACTTGGCATGGCTCCCAACCTTACCGAGCACACTCTTGTATCACTGCAGCAGAAGGGACACATGGGGCCTCCTCCTAGAGGCTCCTCTACCAATGTGGAGGAGGAGATATCTGAGACTGAGAGGGCCCCTCTCCTACTAGGGCTCGGAGGAAGAGTGCCTCCAATGCACCCTTGCCTCCCATGAAACATGACTATGTACATGAGAGGGTGAATAAGGCCTCATTCTAGGAGAGGACCCTTTGTTGCATGAATGTGGACATCCGCAAGCAACAGCATGCCTCCTACAAGAGCAAACGTCGCATAGAGAAACTCCTCAAGGAGATTAAGGCTCAGGGTGCAGCGGATGATGAGGAAGGAGAGGATGAGTACACTGATGAGCATGGCACTCAACCATCCACTGAGTCAGACTACACTCTTTCTTTTGGGGCATGGAATTCCCAACAGGACAGTTTGGTGGATTGGAAGACCTTTTCTGATGTCACATCTAGATATGGGTACCAAGGTACCTCCTCTGCTCGCCCTCACGACAAAGGGCCTACAACTCTAGATGGTGATGATGACTATGATGATGGTGATGAGGATCATGATATGGATGAGGAGGACGAGGATGATGATGATGAGGACTACTGATCCGTTGGGATGATAGCTTAGGTCTTTTCCCTTTTTGGTGTTTCAATGCCAAAGGGGGAGAAGACATTGTCATCGGGATTTGCATGGGCTTGGATTTGATTCTTATTTTCTATCTCGACCTTCGTACTTATTTTCCTTATGTTCTTGCGAGATACTATTTGCAATGTATGTGTGACTCTGTGGGTGCTCCTACGTTATTGTAACTCTTGTGAGAACTATGCTCCTACATTATATTGCAAATTATTTCCATGCAAAAAATCACTTGTTGTCATCGAACACCAAAAAGGGGGAGATTGATAGGACATTTACTGTCATAATCACTTTTGGTGTTTGTTAACAACAAGTAGATCATTTTACAGTATGACATTGTGTATAGGTTGATATAATGCAAAGTAAAAGAACCCTTGGCCTACAGAACTTTCCCTCCAATGTTTACATGTTCCTAGGAATTCCAGACCGCAATCTCCGGTTTGGCTGGACCAGAGTCTCCATTATGGTCTGGAGTTTCCCGAGGAATCCCCGGAGGGGGCTCCAGGTTTCTGCCTGGGTCAGCCAGATAGGTGGTCCGGAGCAAGGTCTGGAGGTATGGCCGGAGTCTCCGGTCCAAGCCCCAGACTGGAGTCTCTGGTGTGGTTGGACCGGAGTCTCCGGTCCACTTGGCTCACAGAAGGGCTGGGTCAATCTGTTTGATGGTCCGGAGGCTGGTCCGGAGATGGGCTGGAATCTCCGGTGTAGACCGGAGTCTCCAGTGTGCAGGCCGGAGTCTCCAGTCTGACTTTCCTCCAACAGTCAGAAAACAATTCATGGAGTGAAGGGCTATAAATAGAGGACCTTATCCCCTTCCTCTAGCTGCTCGTCCCACTAAAGAACACCATCCCCATTTGAGCCACCAAATCAACAAGATCTCTTCATCCAATCATCCAAAGTCATTGATCTTTGGAGAATCGAAGGAGGAGGCCTTGATCTATAGCTTCACCAAGAGAGATCTTCATTTGCCCCTCATTCACTTGAGGGCCCCCATGCTCTAGTGTTTTTTTAGAAACCCTAGCTTTTGATTTGGTTCTTACAAGCTTGTCTTTGATTGTTTGATAGCTTACTTATATTTGGGAGCCTCCAATTAAGTTGTGGATGTGTGCCTCGACTCGTTGTAAAGGTGCCGACTTCCACCTCGAAGGTTGCCGTATAGTGGAAGAGGTGAATCGAACCCTTTGGGGTGAGATTCATCGGAGAACAAGGGAGGCCTATCGTGGCGTTGGTGATTTGAAACCACCCCCTCTCCAAACATAGACGTACTTCCCCTCAAAAGTAAGGAACTACGTGAAACAAATCCTTGTGTCTCTGTGTGCTCCACTTTGGTTACTTCTATCCTTTATCGCACTTTACTTATCTAGCTCTTGCTTAGTACATGTGCTAGGTTGTCAAACCCTAAATTGAAAAAGAGTAAAATTTGTAGTAGCACCTATTCACCCCCCCCTCTAGGTGCCCATACGATCCTTTCAACTAGTTTGAAAGATGTTGCATCACCACACCCCTTCGATGTGTGTGTGCTGTGTGCATCATTGTGGTTTTGGAAAAGAACGCATGCAACGATGCCACTCCAGCATGTGGTGTCCAACCATGTCCAGGAACCCTAGTAGCATGCTGGGATTAAACTGTAGAATGCATTCTACCACCAGTTTCAAAGATGCTGCATCACCACACCCACTTAGATGTGTGTGTGCATCATTGTGGTTTTGGAAAAGAACATATTGTAACACCCTAGCATTACAACTTAGAAATAAGCTAAGCTCAGGTGTGTGCATTGCATTCATGGATAGAAAATCTGGATAATTTTCGTGCTTTTAAATAAACATTTCTCAAAGTGATGGAAGCTTCTCTTAACTTGGTGGAACTAAAGCAGATCATCATGTTGACTGCGATAAGTGTCAATATGACCTTTGCTAAAACCTTACCATGGTAACAATATTTTATCTAAGGGTAGATCAAATGTAATAAAACTAAGTCACAACACACTACTTAATAAGGAGTGCTAGATCTTCTAGAGATCATTACATGGTATTCCATACAACAAATCAAGTATGAGTACTTAAAATTCCAATGATGATATCAAGGTATTATCTACCACAAACCCTGAATACCTAGTTAAGTATATAACTTACATAAAGAAACTCTATAACTAAATCTTGATACACCTGCCTGCGATAGTTATTCCTACCATGGGTATCATGGTAGTTCTTAAACATTAACTCTTATCACAAATAGAGTAGAAAAGGAAGTCAAGCCAAGACCATCCAGCACATACCCTTAATATCATATTAATAGATGACAATCTTATATAATCAAGTCCTAGTGTCAATTAATCACCAATATTGAGTGAACAATTCTTGACCTGGCACTTTTTTTCTCTTAGCTTTGACCTATTATATCAACCTTGCAAAGACCTTAAGTAAATTAATAAGAAGAAGGACCTAGTTATGGTAGAGTGTCCCATCATCAATGGAATGAGATCCTTAGTGGTGATCAAACCATTTGATATTGGAGGAGTGAACTGACTCATAAGTTAACTAGAAGAAGCATCCACACCTCAAGAAGTAACTAGTAACTATGAAGCTATGACAAACCTAGTAGTAGAGAATCAAATGATAATCTTGTTAAGCCAAGTAGGTATGAACCTAAAGTAAGTTTTCTTAACAAGTAGGTATGAACCTAAAGTAAGTTTTCTCAAATGATAGTACTTAGTGTTAATAGATTTTGATCAAACAATTAGAAGCCTAAGCTTATTATGATCAAAGTATGGAAGCCATCATTATCCAATCACTTGAGAATAGATGATCAAGTATTAAAGAAGAGTTGTGAGTACACCAAATTAGGTAAGCCTTAGTAAGCTGAACCATCTAGCTTGATCATGAGAAGTCAACCTACAGTATGATGAAGTATGTACTATGAATGGTATGGAGTAATTGGAGGCATAGTAGTTTAACCAAACTAATACAAGGGAAAACTTGTATTATGGAGAGTAGTACAATACCTGTTCTAGGGGAGTGATATCACATGTGATCTAGTGAAGATTGTAATCTTGCAAGCCTTGGAAGTAAATGCAAGGTGAATATATAAAGGAGTTAATGGAGGGAATTAGAAATAGATATATTGATGGATTCATTAGAGGTAGTTAAGAAATGGAAGTTTTATATTATAGTAAGAATGAAGGAGTAATGTTGAGGTGGCATGACCATGTCATCATAAGATGATGGATATGGTGGAGTCAGATGATTGACTTATTCAGGAAGATGTGATCTTTGTGAATAAGATAAGAGAGATGTATAGAGTATATTTAGGAAAGGAATTCCTTAACTAAATATAAGCTTGGTGTGGTATTAAGGATAGAAGTTCTTGATAAATCCTTAACTAAGATTATATCAAGATTTGACAAGACCCATATCCACCTTGTCTTAAAAACCTTAATAGAAGCTTAGACCCATGAACCATCAAGGCCACATTAAGAAGTAATCTTTGTAGCTCACTCTAAGTTGAGATAACAGTCGGGATTATAAAGTTGGAAGCAATCCTTGAACCTTGATCCCTAGCAACATTCACTATTATACATGAGGGTAGTGTATCCTCTAGAGTTCATATTAAGTGTGGTAATGGAAACCCTAAATAAATGTCGCCGCGCATTAAGATCACATGTGTCACATGAATGATAATGGTTGTTCACCATTATATAATAAACTTCTATCAAAACATTAATCACACTTTATTAAGTAGTGAACAACTAGTTAAGAAATTGATCCATGCTTATCTTGTAAGAAGGTGGGATGGTCATGAATAACATATTAGGGGAATTTGAGTAACAGAAGCTACAAATTCTAGAATCTTAGAATTTAAAATCAACATATAATATGGTAGTTAAAATGATGTAAGTTTGAATATATTCCATGCATATCATTAACCATATTAAATCTTAACCATCACACTTACCATGGTGAAAACAAGAACATTTCTATAAGATTTTCATATGAGAAACAAATCCCTAAAACCCTATTTTGTATTTACTTTACTAAATAAAAGAACCCTTCACATAATAACACATTTTGTAAACACAATCAGAATTGTAGAAGAAATTGATTATAATTGATCCTTATAATATTCTTTAGGACTTACAAATATTCTAGGTATTTTAAACCTTAAGAAATGCATATTTGAAATGGTTTTGTAAAAACAGAAAATAGAAATAGAAAAAAGAAAGAAGAGTAGAATTAGCAAGCAGTTCAGCCCACGACCCATTTTCCATGGCTCTATTTAATGCTCAACGTTGCACCATTTTCTTCCCGCTCATTCAGCCAAAGCCCAATAGCAGTCCAGCCTAGTGACCCTCGTTTCTCGCTGATGAACGGGGCCCACATAAGGAGAGGGACCATCTTATTCCTCTTTCGCATGCTCGACATCGTGTCGGCGAGCTTCATGTCACCACCGTCATCTTTGACTGCCTCCCGACGCGAGGAACGTTCTGAAACATCGCCCTAGATTCTAGGAGTCTGCCAGGTGGAATTTCGCAGCAATTTGTACCCGAATCGAGCACAACACCACCGCGTCTCGACCGTTCTCGCCGTCGTATCGTCGTGTCCATGCCTGCTGAGCCGTATAAAGCAGCCGCCTAGGACCGCATCAATCTTCTAGTTGATCATCATCCTCTCCATTCATCTCTCTTGCTCTTAATCATCCACAAATCCACCAAAGCTATCACCGGCGAGCTCCGGCTAGCCGTCGATTCAACCCACCTAGAAGACCATGGGGTGGATGGGAAGAAGCGCTATGCTCTATAGATCCTCTGGGAGGAGCACATCAACAAGGGGAGCTTTGAGGAGCACGAATTTCGTCGTTCCCTTTCGTTAGTGTTCGCCAGAATCCATGACTCTGCGCTCATATCTGGCCACCATCAACATCACCGAGCCCACCATCATGTCCAGGGTAAGAATCCCTATCGATTGGTACTACCTACGCATCCTAGGGAAGCTAGTAGCCGAGATTGCCATTCGGCTAGCGAGCACCGCCGCAGGTGCTCGTCATCGTCGTTGTTCCAATGACTAGTATGGGGTGGCGCAACCACTATTAGGTTCCCCATGTTGTCCTATGTAGAACCCGACCAATGGGGTTTGCTAGCTTGCACTGGATCGCTGCCGTAGCCGCCATCTGACCGCCATCGGCAGGATGACGTCAAGGTGACATCATCACACGTGCAACCAAACCAGTCAAACCGTGGTTGGCCCACTATGCTGAGGTGACCACCGACGTGGCAAATGTCCCACCAATCAGTGATTGGGTCTAGGTCTCTGCTCGGTGTAAAAAGTATTCCTTATTCAGAAAATGAATAAAACATTATTAATCCAAATATAAATATTTTCCTAGAATTTAATAAAATGACTAAAACTTATAAATTCAATATCTTTAGCTTTATAATTTAGAAAATTATATATTATATAACAAAATGTTTAGAAAAATAAGATCTATATTTTAAACTTATTATCATATTTTATTTTCCAACTTAAATGAAATAATATTATTAATTGGCAAATATTCTATTAAGGATAAATCATTTAAAAGGCATATTCTATTATTGAAAATTCATAAAAATAAGTATAATATATCAAAATTCTTAGAATAAACACATTTATAAACTTGTTTCATATATTTTTGTGTCACTTAACTAAATATCATTATTTATTAAGTCTTTATAAAGTAATAAAACTTATAAAAATCATATCTTATTATTTATAAATCATAAAAATATTTGTAATATACCAAAATGATCACATAAATAAAATATATACTTTAAAAATATCATATTTCATAATTGAAGTCAAATAAAAGGTAAAGGTCTAATAAATCTTATTTAACTCCTTTTATTTTTTTAACCCATTAAAAATATATAATCTTTACTATTGCCTTTATCATTGTTTAATTAAAGTCTAAAAGTATAAGAACAAGCTCAAATAATGCTTATATGAATCCCAATATGGTTCCAACCATTTTAAAGTGTAGTTCCTAAAGTTATCATCCAAATTAATCATATTTTGTTCCTAAAAAGATTTCATCAAGTATAAAATCAATAAAAATAGTGTATGGTTTGTTAGGAGGATTTATTTATTTATAAAATCATCCAGGTAATATTTATCCAATTCTTGAACCAATTTGGGAATTAACTTAAAAATCTAAACAAAGTTTTAATTAATTAAAGTAATGCGTTGTCCCATGTTTATAAAATATAAGCATTACTTCTAAAATAGGTAAGTGATTCTATTCACTTATAGTATTAATAAAACACTACTCCAATAAGGACAATAATACCCTTATTTCACCTTTAGGAAGCATTATGAATTAAAACAACATATAATGTCATCTTGTATTCAATATATATAAGTCTCCACTATAAGTGTTGTGATTATTCAAATCCAGTGATGCCTTCCTTTTTAGTAACTATAATTAGAAAGGAACCCTAACAGTGTTAGCTTCAAGTTTAAATGCTTTTCTTTAGTTAAGTAAGTTTTTCTTCAAAAGTTATTATTTCAAGAAGCATTAAAGGTAATCTTCAAGCATTTTTATAATGGCTCTAATTGATTAATAATCTTGCTTAAGAAATCTTTTAGATACCATGCCCCATTCGACTGCTTTAGTATTGCATGCTACTTATTGTATTTACATATTGTTTCACACACTCTCACAAGCCTTAATAAGAAGCACAAGTGTGAAGCTGGTATAAAAGTGCAACACACTCCAAAGAACTCATCACAAGTTTTCAAACCCTAGATCTGATACGATTAGTCCGGGGATTCAAGTTTACATACTTGCATTACATTACTTATGCATAATTGCATATTGCTTCTTTAAACATTTGTCCTTACCGGACCAATGATGCTATTTACAGAATTTGGATCTTCTATTCTCTTGAAGACCGTGAGTGCTTAATCTTGCAATCACAAAAGGCAAGTTCACAACTCGCTCATGTCCTTTGATTATTTTCTATGCTTGTAACTCAACTGTTGTCATCACCTGTATTTCAAAAAGGTCGAAAACACTATTTTCATAATTGACTGGAAGTATTGGTTACTAATCCAAGTTAATCAGCTAATATATTATAACTAGAAGTGGAAACGCCATTGTAGAGGAATGTATCATCTAGGACTTAACAACCAATGTCGCTAGTGATTCTAGTGCCATATATTACGCGTTAACCATGAGATTTGGAATGGGATGGAGAAGTCAGTTGGATCTTCTTCCCTTCGCATGGACGGATGACCTTATCATGAAGCTGTAGATTTCTTGTTGAGAATCCAGCATAGGGTGGGACCCCTCAATGCCCCACGATATTGTTGTCTAGATTATCTGTGCATAGCTGTCTTGGTGGAGGTTCACCATAGCTGATGGTGTCTACCAGGCAGAGCTTCTTATAGAGTCTTTGAGAGGCTACCCAGACTGTACTCGTGGTAAAGCTCTTGGGGGATCATGTCTTCATGCGGGGTCGTGGAGAAGGGTAGTGATTTGCTTAGATCTTAGACTGGGCCGCGTACCAACTACAACAGGAATAGGCATACAGCTACACATAACTGGCAACAGTGTTGATTTGTGTATCTAGGGTCCAACCCCTCCACATCCCCACACCTAGTCTAATTTATCCTCTCCCACAAGGCCACAAGCCACCACGAACGCAGCCCAATCTCACACCAGTTCCCATCCTAAAAAAATTTCCCATCTAATAAGCCCTAGCAGCACCATGACACCACCACTGTGAATGATGCGCCGCCTCAGCCATCCACACCTCCTTCCCTTATCACTCGCCATGGCGGCCAGAGATCTCGGACTGCTCGACGGCGAGCCACCCCCTCCTAGGGTAGAAGGAACGTCTCTTCCGGATCACCCTCGCGTTGGCTATCTTGCTGGCCTGCCGCTGCTCAGCGACCATGCACTGATTGATGTGGTGGCGCTGGGCGAAGAAGGGGCGCTGCAGTGAGGCGGAACATAGGGGCACCACGCCAAGGGCCATCCAGGTGCTACTCCTCTTTCCCCGTTCCTGATTCCTTTCTTATTTCCCTAGGCTTTGACCCATTCATATTCTTTGTAGGATTGAGTCAATCACTATTTCTTAATGAATATTTAGCCCATCATATTCATAGCACACAGACTAGGCCACCAATAATTAGAAGATTTTTTTCTCAAATCTTACTAAGGGCTGTCTATTTTGAATCTTGATGCAAACTGCGGTCAAGCAGTGGACCGTAATTTGTTTAATCTTCAGTACTTCATTGGTATACTCCTATTAATTGTGGAAACCAGAAGATAACTTCGAATTGTTCACTTCAAATCGATGGTTTACTAGTAGAAAGAATTATAGTATCGAATTGCAACTTCTTTAGAGCTCTGATTATTGTGAGGGTCAAACTATGGCAGGTAACAACAAAGCGGCATCTACACTTTTAAACAGGTGTTACTCGAGTGTATTTCAAGATATTTACTGATGGCCGCATCTACCATGACCGCGCTGTATCATAAGCTACCTGCAAACCATATGCATATGTAGCTATTTTCCACTAAGATGTAGTAGATGTTACATATGCAGGAAGTGAGTGGCAGAGCAAACTGATACCTTTTTGAGAACATCAATATGACTGCAGTCCAGTATCCTATGGACATTGACGGCATAGAAAATTTATATTTTCTGCTGACTTAGCTTTGGCATGCTACCCTGATGTGCACGAAGAAATTCAAAGCGACACCCAGATGTGCATTTAAATGTATTCATCAAACGAGATGCACATTCTACATTTTTTTCATATTGCAAGACATTCTCTATATGTACATATAGAATGAAGCGCCTGCAAGCAGGGTCTTATAATTCTTAAAGTTGTGTTGTCTATATATATAATTTATCTGCGATAGAGATATCAAGACTAGTGTGTTGTATCGTCAAGATATTCCCTATTTCAGATATGTAAGTCCTTCGCAATTTTTTCATTGTGTGTATATACCATGTTTATATTTTTTTGATCAAGTACATAGTATAATTCACTATATTCTTTCTACGTTTTTAGCCATACTCAAATACCCAAAATGATATGTTCTTCCATTTTATTCCAGTAACTGAAACCTTCATGCAGTCTAATTTGGTCTGAACTCTTCATTTCTTCTTTTATCAAGCTGAATCTGCACATGACTGTTCCATCTCATTGAAGTTATACTTATGTTTAGAATTCACTATATGCTTTCTATGTTTTTTAGCCATACTCAAATACCCAAAACGATTTGTTTTCCCTTAGTATCTGAAACCTTCATGCAGTCTAATTTGGTCTGAACTCTGAACTCCTTTCTTTTTTTTATCAACCTGAATCTGCGCATGGCTGTTCCATCTCATTGAAGCTATACTTATGTTTTAACCGAAGGTGAAATTTAGTTGCACGATATATGAAACCTTTCATTTTAAAAGTTGGCGTTGATAATGTACGCATCAGTCGGTGTAATTCTAAGGCTTTTTCAGCTTCTCATGTTAACTTCTTTGGATAATTTGCAGATCTTGGGGAGTTGGCTATTCATGATATCCTTCATCTAAATACTACACTATGTACAACTCTACTATTTTTCATTGGCTACAACACAACTATGCAATTGCAAGCCTCGAAGAAATTATCAAGGACTTCTATTTTGGGATATCAGATCTGAACATGTCACAAGTCAGAATATTATAGAAGGAATAAAAATAGGATTAGTTGGAGTGCCATATTTTCAAACAAGATTGTACACTTTGTAGTATTAAGATAATTCTCATGTATGGTATGATGATTCTAGTAATCCAAATGGATTGCGGTTTAATGCAATGAATAAATATTTTATGATATGTGAGTGTTGTGTTATGTCTCTTATAAAGTGTATACTCTTGCCGATGAAAGAAATAATACTATAGTTTGAAGTGATCAAACAACCTAGTCAAGAAAAATATATATTTTTTAAACAAAAATTATCCAATTTTTGTACGTTCACTAGCAACGGACACAATTGTTGCTTTGTATTTGTTGCTAGTTTGCAACGCTATACACACTGGTTACCAACGCATGTATATGAGTTCCATTATATCCTAGCAACGCCAAAAAACGCAACACATTCAAAATCCGTTGGTAAATGTGCTAGCAACGGTTATATTGGCTTCTAGATACAGATTAGTGCGTTGCTGTAGGGGGAGTGTGGACAAGCTCATGACTTGGATGTGCAACATGGCTAAGGTCTCTCATGGGTAAAGTAACACACCTCTGCGGAGTGTAAGAATTATGACATGTTACTCCCTGTTTCAGGAATGAGCTACGATCGCGGCAGGAAAGGATCTCCATGAAAGTTCTGGTTAACCTCTGAAGGCTATCGGACATAGCTTTTCAGAATAAAAGCATCCTTTGAAGAAATGTTTACGGAAAACCTACATTGTGTACGACCTTTGGTCTATGGCTATAGAGATAGTGCATCATAAACTCCTTTTTAGTGAACTTGTTGATTACGCTCGTACTCAACCGTACCTTCTTAACCCTTGCTAGGTTCTAAGCCATTGAAGACGACGTCAACACCAACCTATGCTCAAGAAACCATCATCGACAACTCAAGTTCTTCAATAAAGTCAATGAAGTCAACATATACATCAACCAAAGCAAAGGCGAAGATCTTGATTAGATAGGAGTAGATACTCTAGCCATAACACCTACTTCTATAGAGCATTGCACTAGCAGCAATTGCAAGCCAGATAGTTTAGATGCTAGTCTTATTAGCCAGATAGTTCTGAGTTATTATTTTCCGGTTCTTCTTTGTAAGAAGTTGATTTCTTCCTCTTAAACCTAGAATGTTCTCTAGATCTTTTGTAAAGAGTCGAGTTGTAATCTATAGTCATGTCTTGGACCTGCTGTATTTCTGTTGTACCCCTCTGAGAGATATAATACTAGTGAACAATGTTTCATTGGTGTTATGTCAACGACTATAGTGTACTACATCATGCAGTGGTATGCTGGGTCACCGTAGCTGGTATTAGAGCATATGCTTTGACCTTAGGATTAAAACCCTTTTAGGAGATCTGTAGGTTGGATAGTGACTATAGGAAGCCATCTTATCTAAACCAAGACATGTGATGGGTATCCACTTGAGGAGAATCTTGTCACACTTAAGTTGGATGTTTTGTCATCTTTCTTAATGATTAGTTATCTATCTTCTCTAGAGAAATGTCATTATAGAGTAGCTATAAATAGGTATAACACCACTAAGATATCTTAAATAAGTTAACATATTAAAGAGGATTACGACTAAGTTTAGGATATAACATGAAGTAGTATTAGTGATGGAGTCTATATTTAGAATTCCTGTAAATTAGAAGAATCTTACCACTAGTTGATACCACTATACCACTTAAGGTAGACCATTAGAGTATGTATAGATACAATTGGAAGTGAATCATGTGATCTTCACTTGAGAATTCCATGTGATGTAGTAGTATTTTGTTAAGAATCATTAATAGTAAGCTAAGAAGATGATTTGTCATGGTGATATTAGCTCCCCAATCATGATGACTAGGAAAATCTTAACAAGTTCATGGTGGGATTAGCTCCGAGACCATGATAGCTTTGTAATTAGGACAAGTACTCAATAACAAATCTTGTAATAACAGTAAGTTAAGAATAGTGTAGGTCTATGATAGAAGTCATAGGTGTTATAACATTACGATAATTTTTTTGGATTAAGGTAGTAACTACAATTTTGTTAGTAGTTTTGAGAGATTATGTGAGGGTAGTTTATGATAGAATGGAAAATTGGTAGTCTTCAGTAGTCCTAACAGAAAAGTAAGAGGTTAGTCAAGAACCAAAGTGAGACCACTTTGCTCAAAATTATCCTGTTGCAATGAGCAATTTGGGTAAATATTGAGACAACGAGTAGTAAATAGTTTAACCCCTAAGTGCTAAGTATCACGAGGTAATCCTATATTAGGAGGTGTCATATACTACAAAGCTAAGCCTGAATTCTATAGATGTTTTACTCAACTACTATATTACGGGCTTAGAATAATGCGTGTTATTTGTACCACATTTGGATTTCTTGTTTTTTCTTGGATCTTCTTGATTGACTAGATCTGTACATGAAGTATGACTTGATGTGCAAATGCATGTTGCATCATCAAGCTATTACTTGATCTCATAGACCTAGATAAAAAGGGAATTCGTGTAAGGGAGTGACGAGTTTCGAAGATCAAGATGAAGACTTGTAGGAAGAAGGAAGCCAGATGTAAGAAGTATCCACACTATTCTGAAGGATGGATCAATCCCAACTCATTATTAGCCGGCAATAAGAAGGAATATTAGTGTAGGAAAGGTGTGGAGTGACATGAAGGAATGGACTTAAGTTCACTCAAAATAGGTGATGTTGCTAAGAAGCTAATGAAGTAGTTGTACCAAGTCATGGAAGTAACTTGGAAGCACGCAAAGAGGAAGGCTTGTAACAAAAGTGGTATTCAAGCTCTGACAACTCAGAGAGAATGCCAGTGGTAAGTCGAAAATCCGTATGGTAATCCATACACCTAGGAGGATCCGCAACTAGTATCCGTAGCTGGTACCCTATTGGTTTAGCTAATTAGGTCATCTTTGTATGATTTAAAGAGCATAAAACTTGGCCTAAGTTAATAAAGACATAAAGAAGTATAAAATTAAAAGTGAATGACTTTCGAGATGTTTCACGAGATCGGGTTCATCAATGAGAAGTGATGTGTAAGAAGATAAAAGTAAGGCAAGTAATGTCAGAAGATTCATTTTGGAGATCCACAACTGTGTGGGTGTACCATAGATTCTTTCAAGAGACCTTGTAGAGGTAAAGTATAAACTGGACAAATATCAATATCCTTTCTATTGAGTTAATGGGTATTATACATGTAGCTTAGAGACCATTAGGAAACCCCAAGGGGGAGAGTGAACAATAAACACTGAAGTGTTACTACCTGACTCTATGACTAAATGATGGAGAAGAAGTACTAAATGATGATAAGATTAAACCTTATTCCCACAAGGTTATAAGAAGTCATCATTATAAAGTATTTCTGAGAGTATGTCCGGATGAATGATGGAAGGAGATAAACCAGACTAACTCTAGTTGACTAGTTCTTAAAGAAACAACTCGTAGGTTGTCCTTAAGACTAAAGAGAGTATTCCAAAATCGACCGATGTAGTGTAAGAGGAAAACCGGATTGGAATGGACAAACTATGTCCACAACCAATTCTAAATAGGACTATAAGTGCATAAACCCAAAGATATATATAGTTAAAGGAACAATATGGTAAATTTGAAACGATAGTGGATATTGTCGGAATGAAGAGGATTCAAGGAAAAAGATCTAGATACGGGATGCCACAATTATCCCCAAATGTGATCACAATGGAGTTGAGGAATGTCGTGATAAATACAAGTCAATACCTCATTCCAAAACGCAAGAGAGTACGAACTTCAGGGACAAAGTTTATTTTAAGGGGGAGAGTCTATAACATCCCAGCATTACAGCTTAGAAATAAGCTGAGCTCAGGTGTGTGCATTGCATTTATGCATAGAAAATCTGGATAATTTTCGCTCTTTTAAATAAAAACTTGTCAAAGTGATTGAATCTTCTCTTAACTTGGTGGAACTGAAGTAGATCATCAAGTTGACTACGATAAGTTTCAATATGACCTTTGCTAAAACCTTACCTTGGGTAATATAATTTGATCTAAGGTAGATCAAATGTAATAAAACTAAGTCACAACACACTATTTAATAAGGAGTACTAGATCTTCTAGAGATCATTACATGGTATTCCATACAACAACTCAAGGATGAATACTTAAAATTCCAAAGATGATATCAATGTATTATCTACCACAAACCCTGAATACCAAGTTAAGTATATAACTTAAGTAAAGAAACTCTATAACTAAATCTTAATACACCTGCCTGCCATAGTTATTCCTACCATGGGTATCATGGTAGTTCTTAAACATTAACTCTGATCACAAATAGAGTAGAAAAGGAAGTCAAGAGAATACCATCTAGCACATACCCTTAATATCATATTAATAGATGAAAATCTTATATAATCAAGTCGTAGTGTCCATTTATCATCAATGTTGAGTGAACAATTCTTGACCTAGCACTTGTTGACTCTTAGCTTTGACCTATTATATTAACCTTCCAAAGACCTTAAGTAAATTAATAAGAAGAAGGAACTAGTTATGGTAGAGTGTGCCATCATCAATGGAATGAGATCCTTACTGGTGATCAAACCATTTTATATTGGAGGAGTGAACTCACTCATAAGTTAACTAGAAGAAGCTTCCACACCCCAATAAGTAACTAGTATTTATGAAGCTATGAAAAAGCTAGTAGTAGTAGAGAATCAAATGATTATCTTATTAAGCCAAGTAGGTATGAACCTAAAGTGAGTTTTCTTAACAAGATAAGCCTATAGGGAGACTAGTACAAATCTAGTACTTAGTGTTAATAGATTTTGATCAAACAATTAGAAGCCTAAGCTTATTATGATCAAAGTATGGAAGCCATCATTCTCCAATCACTTGAGAATGGATGATTAGGTATTGACGAAGAGTTGTGAGTACATTAAATTAGGGAAGCCTTAGTAAGCTGAACCATCTAGCTTGATCATGAGAAGTCAAGCTAGAGTATGATGAAGTATGTACGATGAATGGTATGAAGTAGCTGGAGGCATAGTAGTTTAACCAAGCTAATACAAGAGCAAACTTGTATTATGGAGAGTAGTACCATACCTCTTCTAGGGAGTGATATCACATGTGATCTAGTGAAGATTGTAATCTTGCAAGCCTTGGAAGTAAATGCAAGGTGAATATATAAAAGAGTTAATGGAGGGAATTAGAAATAGCTATATTCATGGATTCATTAGAGGTAGTTAAGAAATGGAAGTTTTATATTATAGTAAGAATGAAGGAGTAATGTTGAAGTGGCATGACCATGTCATCATATGATGATGGATATGGTGGAGTCAGATGATTGACTTATTCAGGAAGATGTGATCTTTGTGAATAAGATAAGAGAGATGTATATAATATACTTAGGAAAGGACTTCCTTAACTAAAGATAAGCTTAGTGTGGTATTAAGGATACAAGTTATTGAGAAATCCTTAACTAAGATTATATCAAGCTATGACAAGACCCATGTCCACCTCATTGTCTTAAAAACCTTAATAGAAACATAGACCCATGAACCATCAAGGCCACATTAAGAAGTAATCTTTGTAGCTTACTCTAAGTTGAGATAATAATCATGATTATAAAGTTAGGAGAAATCCTTGAACCTTGATCCCTAGCAACATTCACTAATATACATGAGGGTAGTGTATCCTCTAGAGTTCATATTAAGTGTGGTATTGGAAACCCTAAATAAATGTCACCGTGCACTAAGAACACATGTGTCACATGAATGATAATGGTTTTTCACCATTATATAATAAACTTCTATCAAAACATTAATCACACTTTATTAAGTAGTGAACAACTAGTTAAGAAATTGACCAATGCTTATCTTGCAAAAAGGTGGGATGGTCATGAATAACATATTAGGGGAATTTGAGTAATAGAAGCTACAAATTCTAGAATCTTAGAATTTAAAATCAAGATATAATATGGTAGTTAAAATGATGTAAGTTTGAATATATTCCATGCATATCATTAATCATATTAAATCTTAACCATGACACTTACCATGGTGAAAACAAGAACATTTCTATTAGATTTTCATATGAGAAACAAATCCCTAAAACCCTAATTTGTATTTTCTTTACTAAATAAAAGAACCTTCACATAATAACACATTTTGTAAACACAATCATAATTGTAGAAGAAATTGATTATAATTGATCCTTATAATATTCTTCAGGACTTACAAATATTCTAGGTATTTTAAACCTTAAGAAATGCATATTTGAAATGGATTTGTAAATAGAGAAAATAGAAACAGAAAAAGAAAGAAGAGTAGAATCAGACAATAGTTCAGCCCACGACCCATTTTCCATGGCTCTACTTGTTGCTCAGTGCTGCACCATTTTCTTCCTGCTCACTCAGCCAAAGCCCAATAGCAGCCCAGCCCAGTGACCCTCGTCTATCGCTGATGAACAGGGCCCACATGAGGAGAGGGACCATCTTCTTCCTCTTTCGCATGCTTGACAACGCACCGGCGAGCTCCATGTCGCCGCCGTCATCCTTGACTGCCTCCGGACACGAGGACCATTGCGAAACCTCGCCCTAGATTCTAGGAGTCCGCTAGGTGGAATTGCAAAGTGATTTGTGCCCAAATCGAGCACAACACCTCTGCCATGTATCGATTGTTCTCACCACCGTGCCGTCATGTCCATGCCTGCCGAGCCGTATAAAGCAGCCGCCTAGGACTGCATTGATCTTCTGGTTGATCCTCATCCTCTCCATTCATCTTCTGGTTGATCCTCATCCTCTCCGTATAAAGAAGCCGCCTAGGACTGCATTGATCTTCTGGTTGATCTAGACGTATAAAGCTAGCCGTCGATTGAACCCACCTAGAATACCATGGGGTGGATGGGAAGAAGCGTCGTGCTCTGTAGATCCTCTAGGAGGAGCACATCATCAAGAGGAGCTCTGAGGAGGGTGAATTTCGTTCTTCCCTTTTGTTAGTGTTCACCAGAATCCGTGACTCTGTGCTCATCTCCGGCCACCATCCACATCACCGAGCCCACCATCATGTCCAGGGTAGGAATCCCCATCGATTGGTACTACCTATGCATCCTAGGACAGCCAGTAGCCGAGATTGTCATTCGGCCAGTGAGCGCCGCCGCAGGTTCTCGTCGTCGTCGTTGTTCCGATGACTAGTACGGGGCGGCACAACCACTATTAGGTTCCCCATGTTATCCTACGTCGAACCCAGCCAATGGAGATTGCTAGCTGGCGCTAGATCGCCGCCGTAGTTGCCATCTAACCACCACCGGCAGGATGACGTCAAGGTGACGTCATCACGCGCGCAGCCGAACCAGTCAAACCGTGGTTGGCTCACTATGCTGAGGTGGCCACCGATGTCGCAAATGTCCCACCAATCAGTTACTGGGTCTAGGTGTCTGCTTGGTGTAAAAAGTATTCCGTGTTCAGAAAATTAATAAAACATTATTAATCCAAATATAAATATTTTCCTAGAATTTAATAATATGATTAAAACTTATAAATTCAATATCTTTTGTTTTATAATTCAGAAAAATATATATTATATAAAAAAATGTTTAGAAAAACAAGATCTATATTTTAAACCTATTATCATATTTTATTTTCCAACTTAAATTAAATAATATTATTAATTGGCAAATATTCTATTAAGGATAAGTCTTTTAAAAGGCATATTCTATTATTGAAAATTCATAAAAATAAGTATAATATATAAAAATTATTAGAATAAAAAAAATACACACTTCTAAACTTGTTTCATATATTTTTGTGTCACTTAACTAAATATCTTTATTTATTAAGTCTTTATAAAGTAATAAAACTTATAAAAAACATATCTTATTATTTATAAATCATAAAAATATTTACAATATACCAAAATGATCACAAAAATAAAATCTATACTTTAAAAATAACATATTTCATAATTGAAGTCGAATAAAAGGTTAAGATCCAATAAATCTTATTTAACTCCTTTTCTTTTATTTTAACCCATTAAAAATATATAAATCTTTACTATTGCCTTTATCATTATTTAATTGAAGTCTAAAAGTATAAGAACAAGCTCAAATAATGTTTATATGAAAACCAATATGGTTCCAACCATTTTAAAGTGTAGTTCCTAAAGTTGCCATCCAAAGTAATCATATTTTGTTCCTAAAAAGATTTCATCAAGTATAAAATCATTAACAATAGTGTATGGTTTGTTACGAGGATTTTATTTATTTATAAAATCATCCAGGTAATATTTATCCAGTTCTTGAACCAATTTGAGAATTCACTTAAAAATCTAAACAAAGTTTTAATTAATTAAAGTAATGCTTTGTCCCATGTTTATAAAATATAAGCATTACTTCTAAAATAGGTAAGTGATTCTATTCACTTATAGTATTAAGAAAACACTACTCTAGTAAGGACAATAATACCCTTATTTCACCTTTAGGAAGCATTATGAAATAAAACAACATATAATGTCATCTTGTATTCAATACATATAAGTCTCCACTATAAGTGTTATGATTATTCAAATCTAGTGATGCTTTCCTTTTTAGTAACTATAATTAGAAAGGTACCCTAAGAGTGTTAGCTTAAAGTTTAAATGCTTTTGTTTAGTTAAGTAAGTTTTTCTTCAAAAGTTATTCTTTCAAGAAACATTAAAGGTATTCTTCAAGAATTTTTATAAAGGCTCTAATTGATTAATAATCTTGCTTAAGAAATCTTTTAGATACCATGCCCATTTGAGTACTTTAGTATTGCATGCTACTTGTTGTATTTACATATTGTTTCACACAGTCTCACAAGCCTGAATAAGAAGCACAAGTGTGAAGCTGGTATAAAAGTGCAACACACTCCAAAGAACTCATCATAAGTTTTCAACCCCTAGATCAGATAAGATTAGTCCAGTGATTCGAGTTTACAAACATGCATTACATTACTTATGCATAATTGCATATTGCTTCTTTAAACATTCGTCCTTACCAGACCAATGATGGTGTTTACAGAATTTGGATCTTCTATTGTCTTGAAGACTATGAGTGCATAATCTTGCAATCACAAAAGGTAAGTTCACAACTTGCACATGTCCTTTGATTATTTTCTATGCTTCAACTGTTGTCATCACCTGCATTTCAAAAAGGTCGAAACCACTATTTTCATAATTAACTGGAAGTATTAGTTACTTATCTAGGGTGATCAGCTAATCAATTATAATTGGCAATGGAAACGCCATTGTAGAGGAATGTATCATCTAGGACTTAACAACCAATGTCGCCAGTGATTCTACCACCGTATATTACGCGTTAACCATGAGATTTGGAATCGGATGGAGAAGTCAGCTAGATCTTCTTCCTTTCGCATGGACGGATGATCTTATCGTGAAGCTGCAGATTTCTCATGGAGAAACCAGCACATGGGTGGGACCCCTCAGTGCCCCGCTATATTAGTGTCTAGATTATCTGTGCATAGCTATCTTGGTGGAGGTTCACCATAGCTGATGGTGGCTTCCAAGCAGACCTCCTTATAGAGTCCTCGAGAGGCTACCCATTTTGTACTCGTGGTAAAGATCTTGGGGGATCGTGTCTTCATGCGGGGTCACAGAGAAGGGCAGTGATTGGCTTGGATCTTAGACTGGGCCCCATACAAAGGAAGTGTGGACAAGCTCATGACTTCGATGTGCAATAAGGCTAATGTCTCTCATGGGTAAAGTAATGCACCTCTGCAGAGTGTAAGAATTGTGACATGTTACTGCCTGTTCCGGGAAGGAGCTACGAACGCGGTAGGAAAGGAACTCCACGAAAGTTTTGGTCAACTTGTGAAGGCTGTCGGACATAGTTTTTCAGAATAAAAGGCACCTTTGAAGAATTTTTTACGAAAACCTGCATTGCCTATGACCTTTGGTCTGTGGCTATAGAGATAGTGCAGCATACCCTCCTTTTTAGTGAACTTGCTGAGTACGCTCGTACTCAACCGTGCCTTCTTAATCCTTGCTAGGTTCTAAGCTGTTGAAGACAATGTCAACACCAACCTATGCTCAAGAAACCATCATCGGCAGCTAAAGTTCTTCAAAAAAGTCAATGAAGACAACATATACATCAACCGAAGCAAAGGCAAAGATCTTGATTAGATAGGAGTAGACACTCTAGCCATAACACCTACTTCTGTAGAGCATTGCACTAGCAGAAATTGCAAGCCATATTGTTTAGATGCTAGTCTTATTAGCTAGATAGTTCTACGTTATTATTTTCTGGTTCTTCTTTGAAGAAGTTGATTTCTTCCTATTAAACCTAGAATGTTCTCTGGATCTTTTGTAAAGAGTCGAGTTATAATCTATAGTCATGTCTTGCACCTGTTGTGTTTCTATTGTACCACTCTGAGGGATGTAATACTAGTAAGCGGTGTTTCACTGGTGTTATGTCAAAGAATATAGTGTACTACATCATGCAGTGGTATGCTGGGTCACCGCACACATGCAATGATGCCACTCCAGCATATGGTGTCCAACCATGTCCAGGAACCCTAGAAGCATGCTGGAATTCAATTGCAGCATCCATTCTACCACTAGTTTTAAAGATGCTGCATCACCACACACACTTGGGTGTGTGTGTGAGTGTGCATCATTATGGTTTTGGAAAATAACAGATGCAATGATGCCACGATAGCATGTTGTGTCCAACCATGTCCAGGAACCCTAGCAGCATGCTGCGATTCAACTTCAACATACATTCTACCATCAAATTGAAAGATGCTGCATCACCACACCCACTTGGATGTGTGTGTGTGTGTTAGTGTGCATCATTGTGGTTTTGGAAAAGAACACATGCAATTATGCCACTCCAGCATGTGGTATCCAACCATGTCCAGGAACCCTAGCAGCATGCTGGGATTCAACTGCAGTATGCATTCTACCACCAATTTGAAAGATACTGCATCACCACACCCACTTGGATGTGTGTGTGTGTGTCAGTGTGCATCATTGTGGTTTTGGAAAAGAACACATGTAAAGACGCCACTCCAACATGTGGTGTCAAACCATGTCCAGGAACCCTAGTAGCATGGTGGGATTTAACTTCAGCATGCATTCTACCACGAGTTTGAAAGATGATGCATCACCACACCACCTTGGATGTGTGTGTTAGTGTGCATCATTGTGGTTTTGGAAAATAACACATGCAATGATGCCACTCTAGCATGTGGTGTCCAACCATGTCCAGGAACCATAGTAGCATGCTAGGATTCAACTACAGCATGCATTCTACCAACAGTTTGAAAGATGTTGCATCACCACACCCACTTGGATGCGTGTGTGTGTCAGAGTGCATCATTGTGGTTTGGGAAAAGAACACATGAAATTATGCCACTCTAGCATGTGGTGTCCAACCATGTCCAGGAACCCTCGCAGCATGTTGGGATTGAACTGGAGCATGCATTCAACCAACAATTTGAAAGATGCTACATCACCACACCCACTTGGATGTGTGTGTATCAGTGTGCATCATTGTGGTTTTGGAAAAAAACACATGCAATGATGCCTCTCCAGCATGTGGTATCCAACCATGTCCAGGAACCCTAGCAGCCGGCTGGGATTCAAATGCAGCATGCATTCGTCCAGCAGTTTGAAAGATGCTGTATCACCACACACACACTTGGATGTGTGTGTGTGTGTCAGTGTGCATCATTGTGGTTTTTGAAAAGAACACATGCAATGATGCCAATCCAAGATGTGGTGTCCATCCATGTCCAGGAACTATAGCAGCATGCTAGGATTCAACTGCAGAATGCATTCTACAACTAGTTTGAAAGATGTTGCATCATCACACCCACTTGAATGTGTGTGTGTGTGTGTGTTAGTGTCCATCATTGTGGTTTTGGAAAAAACACATGCAATGATGCCACTCCATCATGTGGCGTCCAACCATGTCCAGGAACCCTAGCAGCATGCTAGGATTCAACTGTAGCATGCATTCTACCACTAGTTTGAAAGATGCTGCATCACCACACCTACTTGGATGTGTGTGTGTATGTGTTCATCATTGTGGTTTTGTAAAAGAACACATGCAATGATTCACTCCACCATGTGTTGTCCAACCATGTCCAGTAACCCTAGCAGAATGCTAGGATTCAACTCCAGCATGCATTCTACCACCTGTTTGAAAGATGTTACGTCACCACACCCACTTGGATGTGTGTGTGTGTGAGTGTGAATAATTGTGGTTTTGGAAAAGAACATATCAATCATGCCACTCTAGAATTTGGTGTCCAACCATGTCCAGGAACCGTAGCAGCATGCTTGGATTCAACTACAGCATGCATTCTACCAACAGTTTGAAAGATGTTGCATAACCACACCCACTTGGATATGTGTGTGTCAGTGTGCATCATTGTGGTTTTGGAAAAGAACACATGCAATGATGCCACTCTAGCATGTGGTCTCCAACCATGTCCAGGAACCCTAGCAACATGTTGGGATTCAACTGCAGCATGCATTTTACCACCAATTTGAAAGATGTTACATCACCATACCCACTTGGATGTGTGTGTATCAGTGTGCATCATTGTGGTTTTGGAAAAGAACACATGCATTGATGCCTCTCCAGCATGTGGTATCCAAGCATGTCTAGGAACGCTAGCAGCAGGCTGGGATTCAAATGGAGCAGGTATTCTACCACTAGTTTGAAAGATGCTGCATCACCACACACACTTGGATGTGTGTGTGTCAGGGTGCATCATTGTGGTTTTTGAAAAGAACACATGCAATGATGCCAATCCAGCATGTGGTGTCCAACCATGTCTAGGAACTATAGCAGCATGCTGGGATTCAACTACAGAATGCATTCTACAACCAGGTTGATAGATGTTGCATCACCGCACCCACTTGGATGTGGGTGTGTCTCAGTGTCCATCATTGTGGTTTTCAAAAAAACACATGCAATGCTGCCACTCCATCATGTGGTGTCCAACCATGTCTAGGAACCCTAACAGCATGTTAGGATTCAACTACAACATGCATTCTACCACCAGTTTGAAAGATGCTGCATCACCACACCCACTTGGATGTGTGTGTGTATGTGTGCATCATTGTGGTTATCGAAAAGAACACATGCAGTGATTCCACTCCATCATGTGGTGTCCAACCATGTCCAGTAACCCTACAAGCATGCTAGGATTCAACTACAACATGAAGTCTACCACCAGTTTGAAAGATGCTGCATCACCACACACACTTGGGTGTGTGCGTGTGAGTGTGCATCATTATAATTTTGAAAAAGAACATATGCAATGATGCCACGCCAGCGTGTGGTGTCCAACCATGTCCAGGAACCCTAGCAGCATGCTGCGATTGAACTGCAGCATGCATTCTACCATCAAATTGAAAGATGTTGCATCACCACACCCACTTGGATGTGTGTGTGTGTTAGTGTGCATCAATGTGGTTTTGGAAAAGAACACATGCAATGATGCCACTCCAGCATGTGGTATCCAACCATGTCCAGGAACCCTAGCAGCATGCTGGGATTCAACTGCAGTATGCATTCTACCACCAGTTCGAAAGATGCTGCATCACCACACCCACATGGATGTGTGTGTATTAGTGTGCATCATTGTGGTTTTTGAAAAGAACACATGCAATGATGCCACTCCAGCATGTGGTGTCAAACCATGTCCAGGAACCCTAGCAGCATGTTGGGATTTAACTTCAGCATGCATTCCACCACCATTTTGAAAGATGATGCATCACCACACCCCCTTGGATGTGTGTGTGTTTTAGTGTGCATCATTGTGGTTTTGGAAAAGAACACATGCAATCATGCCACTCTAGCATGTGGTGTCCAACCATGTCTAGGAACCGTAGCAGCATGCTAGGATTCAACTACAGCATGCATTCTACCAACAGTTTGAAAGATGTTGCATCACCACACCCACTTGGATGTGTGTGTCTGTGTTAGAGTGCATCATTGTGGTTTTTGAAAAGAACACATGCAATGATTCCAATCCAGCATGTGGTGTCGAACCATGTCCAGGAACTATAGCAGCATGCTGGGATTCAACTACAGAATGCATTCTACAACCAGTTTGAAAGATGTTGCATCAGCACACCCACTTGGATGTGTGTATATCATTGTGCATCATTGTGGTTTTGGAAAATAACACATGCAATGCTACCTCTCCAGCATGTGGTATCCAACCATGTCCAGGAACCCTAGCAGCAGGCTGGGATTCAAATGCAGCATGCATTCTACCACCTGTTTGAAAGATGTTGCGTCACCACACCCACTTGGATGTGTGTGTGTTAGTGTGCATCATTGTGGTTTCGGAAAAGAACACATGCAATGATGCCACTCTATCATTTGGTGTCCAACCATGTCCAGGAACCGTAGCAGCATGCTTGGATTGAACTACAACATGTATTCTACCAACAGTTTGAAAGATGTTGCATCACCACACCCACTTGGATGTGTGTGTGTGTCAGAGTGCATCATTGTGGTTTTGGAAAAGAACACACGCAATGATGCCACTCTAGCATGTGGTCTCCAACCATGTCCAAGAACCCTAGCAACATGCTGGGATTCAACTGCAGCATGCATTTTACCACCAATTTGAAAGATGTTACATCACCACACCCACTTGGATGTGTGCGTATCAGTGTGCATCATTGTGGTTTTGGAAAAGAACACATGCATTGATGCCTCTCCAGCATGTGGTATCCAACCATGTCCAGGAACCCTAGCAGCGGGCTGGGATTCAAATGCAGCAGGCATTCTGCCACTAGTTTGAAAGATGTTGCATCACCACACACACTGGGATGTGTGTGTGTCAGGGTGCATCATTGTGGTTTTTGAAAAGAACACATGCAATGATTCCAATCCAGCATGTGGTGTCGAACCATGTCCAGGAACTATAGCAGCATGCTGGGATTCAACTACAGAATGCATTCTACAACCAGTTTGAAAGATGTTGCATCAGCACACCCACTTGGATGTGTGTATATCATTGTGCATCATTGTGGTTTTGGAAAAGAACACATGCAATGCTACCTCTCCAGCATGTGGTATCCAACCATGTCCAGGAACCCTAGCAGTAGGCTGGGATTCAAATGCAGCATGCATTCTACCACTAGTTTGAAAGATGCAGCGTCACCACACACACTTGGATGTGTGTGTGTGTCAGTGTGCATCATTGTGGTTTTTGAAAAGAACACATGCAATGATGCCAATCTAGCATGTGGTGTCCAACCATGTCCAGGAACTATAGCAGCATGCTGGGACTCAACTACAGAATGCATTCTACAACCAGTTTGAAAGATGCTGCATCACCACACCCACTTGGATGTGTGTGTGTGTGTCAGTGTCCATCATTGTGGTTTTGGAAAAAAATGCATGAAATGATGCCACTCCATCATGTGGTGTCCAACCATGTCCATAAACTCTAGCAGCATGCTGGGATTCAACTGCAGAATGCATTCTACAACCAGTTTGAAAGATGATGCATCACCACACCCACTTGGATGTGTGTGTATGTGTGTGTTAGTGTCCATCATTGTGGTTTTGGAAAAAACACAAGCAATGATGCCACTCCATCATGTGGCGTCCAACCATGTCTAGGAACCCTAGCAGCATGCTAGGAGTCAACTTTATCATGCATTCTACCACTAGTTTGAAAGATGCTGCATCACCACACCTACTTGGATGTGTGTGTGTGTCTATGTGCATCATTGTGGTTTTGCAAAATAACACATGCAATGATTCACTCCATCATGTGGTGTCCAACCATGTCAATTAACCCTAGCAGCATGCTAGGATTCAACTGCAGCATGCATTCTACCACCTGTTTGAAAGATGTTGCATCACCACACCCACTTGGATATCTGTGTGTGTGTTAGTGTGCATCATTGTGGTTTTAGAAAAGAACACATGCAATGATGCCACTCTATCATTTGGTGTCCAACCATGTCCAGGAACCATAGCAGCATGCTTGGATTCAAATACAACATGTATTCTACCAACAGTTTGAAAGATGTTGCATCACCACACCCACTTGGATGTGTGTGTGTGTGTCAGAGTGCATCATTGTGGTTTTGGAAAAGAACACATGAAATGATTCCACGCTAGCATGTGGTCTCCAACCATGTCCAAGAACCCTAGCAACAAGCTGGGATTCAACTGCAGCATGCATTTTACCACCAATTTGAAAGATGTTACATCACCACACCCACTTGGATGTGTGCGTATCAGTGTGCATCATTGTGGTTTTGGAAAAGAACCCATGCATTGATGCCTCTCCAGCATGTGGTATCCAACCATGTCCAGGAACCCTAGAAGCGGGATGGGATTCAAATGCAGCAGGCATTCTGCCACTAGTTTCAAAGATGTTGCATCACCACACACACTGGGATGTGTGTGTGTCAGGGTGCATCATTGTGGTTTTTGAAAAGAACACATGCAATGATTCCAATCCAGCATGTGGTGTCGAACCATGTCCAGGAACTATAGCAGCATGCTGGGATTCAACTACAGAATGCATTCTACAACCAGTTTGAAAGATGTTGCATCAGCACACCCACTTGGAGATCTGTGTGTGTGTAAGTGTCCCTCATTGTGGTTTTGGAAAAAACACATGCAATGATGCCACTCCATCATGTGGTGTCCAACCATGTCCAGGAACCCTAGCAGCATGTTAGGATTCGACTACAACATGCATTCTACCACCAGTTTGAAAGATGCTGCATCACCACACCCACTTGGATGTGTGTGTGTCTATGTGCATTATTGTGGTTTTCGAAAAGAACACATGCAATGATTCCACTCCATCATGTGGTGTCCAACCATGTCCAGTAACCCTAGCAGCATGCTAGGATTCAACTGCAACATGCAGTCTACCACCAGTTTGAAAGATGCTGCATCACCACACACACTTGGGTGTGTGTGTGCGTGAGTGTGCATCATTATGGTTTTGAAAAATAACACATGCAATGATGCCACGCCAGCATGTGGTGTCCAACCATGTCCAGGAACCCTAGTAGCATGCCGCGATTGAACTACAACATGCATTCTACCATCAAATTGAAAGATGCTGCATCACCACACCCACTTGGATGTGTGTGTGTGTGTTAGTGTGCATCATTTTAGTTTTGGAAAAGAACACATGCAATGATGCCACTCCAGCATGTGGTATCCAACCATGTCCAGGAACCGTAGCAGCATGCTGGGATTCTACCGCACTATGCATTCTACCACCAGTTTAAAAGATGCTGCATCACCACACCCACTTGAATGTGTGTGTGTCAGTGTGCATCATTGTGGTTTTGGAAAAGAAGACATGCAATGATGCCACCCAGCATGTGGTGTCCAACCATGTCCAGGAACCCTAGCAGCATGTTGGGATTTAACTTCAGCATGCATTCTAGCACCAATTTGAAAGATGATGCATCACCACACCTCCTTGGATTTATGTGTGTGTTAGTGTGCATCATTGTGGTTTTGGAAAAGAACACATGCAATGATGCCACTCTAGCAGGTGGTGTCCAAACATGTCCAGGAACCGTAGCAACATGCTAAGACTCAACTACAACATGCATTCTACCAATAGTTTGAAAGATGTTGCATCACCACACCCACTTGGATGTGTGTGTGTCAGAGTGTATCATTTTGGTTTTAGAAAAGAACACATGCAATGATGCCACTCTAGCATGTGGTGTCCAACCATGTCCAGGAACCCTAGCAGCATGCTGGAATTCAACTGCAGCATGCATTCTACAAACAATTTAAAAGATGCTACATCACCACACCCACTTGGATGTGTGTGTATCAGTGTGAATCATTGTGGTTTTGGACAAGAACACATGCAATGATGCCTCTGCAGCATGTGGTATCCAACCATGTCCAGGAACCCTAGCAGTAGGCTGGGATTCAAATGCAGCATGCATTCTACCACTAGTATGAAAGATGCTGCAGCACCACCAACACTTGGATGTGTGTGTGTGTGTATCAGTGTGCATCATTGTGGTTTTTGAAAAGAACACATGCAATGATGAAAATCCAGCATGTGGTGTCCAACCATGTCCAGGAACTATAGCAGCATGCTGGGATTCAACTGTAGAATGCATTCTACAACTAGTTTGAAAGATGCTACATCACCACACCCACTTGGATGTGTGTGTGTGTGTGTTAGTGTCCATAATTGTGGTTTTGGAAAAAACACATGCAATGATGCCACTCCATCATGTGGTGTCCAACCATGTCCAGGAACCCTAGCAGCATGCTAGGATTCAACTGCAGCATGCATTCTACCACTAGTTTGAAAGATGCTGCATCACCACACCCACTTGGATGTGTGTTTGTCTGTGTGCATCATTGTGGTTTTGGAAAACAACATATGCAATGATTCCACTCTATCATGTGGTGTCCAACCATATCCAGGAACCATAGCAGCATGCTAGGATTCAACTACAGCATGCATTCTACCAATAGTTTGAAAGAAGTTGCATCACCACACCCACTTGGATGTGTGTGTGTCAGAGTGCATCATTGTGGTTTTGGAAAAGAACATATGCAATGATGCCAATCTAGCATGTGGTGTCCAACCATGTCCAGGAACCCTAGCAGCATGATGGGATTTAACTTCAGCATGCATTCTACCACCAGTTTGAAATATGATGCATCACCACACCCCCTTGGATGTGTGTGTGCGTTAGTGTGCATCATTGTGGTTTTGGAAAAGAACACATGCAATGATGCCACTCTAGCATGTGGTTTCCAACCATGTCCAGGAACCGTAGCAGCATGCTAGGATTCAACTACAACATGCATTCTACCAACAGTTTGAAAGATGTTGCCTCACCACACCCACTTGGATGTGTGTGTGTGTGTTAGAGTGCATCATTGTGGTTTTGGAAAAGAACACATGTAGTGATGCCACTCTAGCATGTGGTGTCCAACCATGTCTAGGAACCCTAGCAGCATGTTGGGATTCAACTGCACCATGCATTCTATCACCAATTTGAAAGATGCTACATCACCACACCCACTTGGATGTGTGTGTATCAGTGTGCATCATTGTCGCGAGCCTGAAGCAAATTCAATGAAACAACAACAGGTACCATATAGAATAGAAGGGGGCCATAAACAGGAGAGTCTTGACCAATTCGAAAGATCATTTGGTGTAGTTGAAATAACGGAATTGGAAGTAGTTCGGTCAAGTATAGGAAATTAATATCCAAGTAAAAGTAGTCGGAATCGATCAGATTCCTTCAAAAAAGTTTTGAAAAAGAAAAAAAGCCGCTCACTTACGCTGTCCCCCCTCAGCTCACCCTAGCCACGGGTACGTCGTCTCCAAGGCTTCACACAAAATCGTCATCCCTGGATCCAGGGAGAACGCTAGAAGATCGAGTACGAAAGGGAACAGAGGGCCAAGCCCGCTACGCGGTGCGAACTCCTAAAGAAGAGACTGAACTTACTTACTTTCTTTCTTGCTTGCTTGATCCCTAGGATTATGATGTTTTTCCTGGGTTTCATTCAGATTTCCAAGGATTGACTATCTCAATTTAGCTGCCCCATGACCTAGTGCAATCCCCCTACCCCCGAGGGGTGCTCAAATCTCGGTTTTGGACAAGAACACATGCAATGATGCCTCTGTAGCATGTGGTATCCAACCATGTCCAAGAACCCTAGCAGCAGGCTGGGATTCAAATACAGCATGCATTCTACCACTAGTATGAAAGATGCTGCAGCACCACCAACACTTGGATGTGTGTGTGTGTGTGTATCAGTGTGCATAATTGTGGTTTTTGAAAAGAACACATGCAATGATGACAATCCAGCATGTGGTGTCCAACCATGTCCAGGAACTATAGCAGCATGTTGGGATTCAACTGTAGAATGCATTCTACAACTAGTTTGAAAGATGCTACATCACCACACCCACTTGGATGTGTGTGTGTGTTAGTGTCCATACTTGTGGTTTTGGAAAAAACACATGCAATGATGCCACTCCATCATGTGGTGTCCAACCATGTCCAGGAACCCTAGCAGCATGCTAGGATTCAACTGCAGCATGCATTCTACCACTAGTTTGAAAGATGCTGCATCACCACACCCACTTGGATGTGTGTTTGTCTGTGTGCATCATTGTGGTTTTGGAAAACAACACATGCAATGATTCCACTCTATCATGTGGTGTCCAACCATATCCAGGAACCATAGCAGCATGCTAGGATTCAACTACAGCATGCATTCTACCAATAGTTTGAAACAAGTTGCATCACCACACCCACTTGGATGTGTGTGTGTGTGAGAGTGCATCATTGTGGTTTTGGAAAAGAACATATGCAATGATGCCACTCTAGCATGTGGTGTCCAACCATGTCCAGGAACCCTAGCAACATGCTGGGATTCATCTCCAGCATGCATTCTACCACCAGTTTGAAATATGATGCATCACCACACCCCCTTGGATGTGTGTGTGCGTTAGTGTGCATCATTGTGGTTTTGGAAAATAACACATGCAATGATACCACTCTAGCATGTGGTGTCCAACCATGTCCAGGAACCGTAGCAGCATGCTAGGATTCAACTACAACATGCATTCTGCCAACAGTTTGAAAGATGTTGCATCACCACACCCACTTGGATGTGTGTGTGTGTGTGTGTGTGTCAGAGTGCATCATTGTGGTTTTGGAAAAGAACACATGTAGTGATGCCACTCTAGCATGTGGTGTCCAACCATGTCTAGGAACCCTAGCAGCATGCTGGGATTCAACTGCACCATGCATTCTATCACCAATTTGAAAGATGCTACATCACCACACCCACTTGGATGTGTGTATATCAGTGTGCATCATTGTTGTTTTGGAAAAGAACACATGTAATGATGCCTCTCCAACATGTGGTATCCAACCATGTCTAGGAACCCTAGCAGCAGGCTGGGATTCAAATGCAGCATGCATTCTACCACTAGTTTGAAAGATGCTGCGTCACCACACAATCTTGGATGTGTGTGTAAGTGTGCATCATTGTGGTTTTTGAAAAGAACGCACGCAATGATGCCAATCCAGCATGTGGTGTCCAACCATGTCCAGGAACTATAGCAGCATGTTGGGACTCAACTGCAGAATGCATTCTACAACCAGTTTGAAAGATGCTACATCACCACACCCACTTGGATGTGTGTGTCAGTGTCCATCATTGTGGTTTTGGAAAAGAACACATGCAATGATGCCACTCTAGCATGTGGTGTCCAACCTTGTCCAGGGACCATAGCAGCATGCTAGGATTCAACTACAGCATGTATTCTACAAACAGTTTGAAAGATGTTGCATCACAACACCCACGTGGATGTGTGTGTGTATGTGTCAGAGTGCATCATTGTGGTTTTTGAAAAGAACACATGCAATGATTCGAATCCAGCATGTGGTGTCCAACCATGTCCAGGAACTATAGCAGCATGCTGGGATTCAACTATAGAATGCATTCTACAACCAGTTTGAAAGATGCTACATCACCACACCCACTTAGATGTGTGTGTGTTAGTGTCCATAATTTTGGTTTTGGAAAAAACACATGCAATGATGCCACTCCATCATGTGGTGTCCAACCATGTCCAGAAACCCTAGCAGCATGCTAGGATTCAACTGTAGCATGCATTCTACCACAAGTTTGAAAGATGCTGCATCACCACACCCACTTGGATGTGTGTGTGTCTATGTGCATCATTGTGGTTTTGGAAAAGAACACATTCAATGATTCCACTCCATCATGTGGTGTCCAACCATATCCAGTAACCCTAGCAGCATGCTAGGATTCAACTGCAGCATGCATTCTACCACCAGTTTGAAAGATGCTGCATCACCACACCCACTTGGATGTGTGTGTGTGTGTGTCAGTGTGCATCATTGTGGTTTTGTAAAAGAACACATGATATGATGCCACTCTATCATGTGGTGTCCAACCATATCCAGGAACCATAGCAGCATGCTAGGATTCAACTACAACATGCATTCTACCAATAGTTTGATAGATGTTGCATCACCACACCCACTTGGATGTGTGTGTGTCAGAGTGCATCATTGTGGTTTTGGAAAATAAAATATGCAATGATGCCACTCTAGCATGCGGTGTACAACCATGTCCAGGAACCCTAGCAGCATGCTGGGATTCAACTGCAGCATGGATTCTACCACCAATTTGAAAGATGCTACATCACCACACCCACTTGGATGTGTGTGTATCAGTGTGCATCATTGTGGTTTTGGAAAAGAACACATGCAATGATGCCTCTCCAGCATGTGGTAGCCAACCATATCCAGGAACCCTAGCAGCAGGCTGGGATTCAAATGCAGCATGCATTCTACCACTAGTTTGAAAGATGCTGCATCACCACACACACTTGGATGTGTGTGTGTGTGTTAGTGTGCATCATTGTGGTTTTTGAAAAGAACACTTGCCATGCCCAGGAACTATAGCAGCATGTTGGGATTCAACTTCAGAATGCATTCTACAACCAGTTTGAAAGATGCTGCATCACCACACCCAATTGGATGTGTGTGTCTGTCAGTGTCCATCATAGTGGTTTTGGAAAAAAAACACATGCAATGATGCCACTCCATCATGTGGTGTCCAACCATGTCCAAGAACCGTAGCAGCATGCTAGGATTCAACTACAGCATGCATTCTACCACCAGTTTGAAAGATGCTGCATCACCACACCCACTTGGATGTGTGTTTGTGTCTATGTGCATCATTGTGGTTTTGGAAAAGAACTCATGCAATGATTCCACTCCATCATGTGGTGTCCAACCATGTCCAGTAACCCTAGCAGCATGCTAGGATTCAACTACAGCATGCATTCTACCACTAGTTTGAAAGATGCTGCATCACCACACACACTTGGGTGTTTCTGTGTGAGTTTGCATTATTATGGTTTTGGAAAAGAACAAATGCAATGATGCCATGCCAGCATGTGGTGTCCAACCATGTCTAGGAACCCTAGCGGCATGCTAGGATTCAACTACAACATGCATTCTACCATCAAATAGAAAGATGTTGCATCACCACACCCACTTCGATGTGTGTGTGTGTTAGTGTGCATCATTGTAGTTTTGGAAAAGAACACATGCAATGATGCCACTCCAGCATGTGGTATCCAACCATGTCCAGGAACCCTAGCAGCATGTTGGGATTCAACTGCAGTATGCATTCTACCACCAGTTTGAAAGATGCTGCATCACCACACCCACTTGGATGTGTGTGTGTGTCAGTGTGCATCATTGTGGTTTTGGAAAAGAAAACATGCAATGATTCCATTCCATCATGTGGTATCGAACCATGTCCAGGAACCCTAGCAGCATGCTGAGATTCAACTGTAGTATGCATTCTACCACTAGTTTGAAAGATGCTGCATCACCACACTGTCAACACCCGTATTTTTAATCCTAGATGCCCGTTATGCCATACCTCGCAATCCCAGGATTACCATTTTTGCGAGACATAACGGATTGGATATCACAGTACATCATCCATTACAAACCATACATAAGGTCTTTACACAAATAAGGATCTCATGATCCAGTCTTAATACAGCAAGCAGCGGAAATAAAAGATAGCGTAGCGGTGGGGTCCATCTTCAGGGGCACATGCAATGCTGACGAAGGCAGATAGTCCTAGTTATCATAGTCGTCTTGCTGACCATCAGCTTGATAATCTCCTTCATAGTCTGGCCATGATAATAGCCAGGGACAAAAGCCATGAGTACTCTTTAAGTACTCGTAAACTACCACTAACAAGTACTATAGTTCTAAGTTAAAGTGCTAAATCTAAGTTTAACTATAAAGTTAAGCTTGAAACCTAAGCTGAGTTCTGAAGCAAAGAAAGATAAAGTAAAGTTCTAGAATCACTTAAGTTGGGAAGCTATTATCATAAACACAACCTTGTTGTGGTCAAGTCAAGATTCATCATTACTTCAAGTTATTTAGAAAACATTTGACAACGAAACATTATGGCCATTCCAACTGTCCATAACCGCAGACGTGGCTATTCGAATAGTTTGACACTCTGCAGAGGTGGTACACTTTCACCACAAGATTCGATACATCTGTCAGGGATAGCCCTGAATCATCATACTTAGTATGCAGATAATCAAACATAACCTTCCCTTTACACACCCTAGTATAAGAACCTCTCCTATGAGCATGGCCTCCCAACCATGACCATCAGTCATCTTGGGCACTGCATAGGTGGACATCATGAGAGATAGTCTCAGCTCAAACCTCTCCCGTGAGCGAACTAATACTAATGCATATAAATTTCCATCTAAGCCTTACCCAATTCAGGTAATGTGGTTGTACGGTAAATTTGGAATGGTATCGCATCCGAATCCAACCATCAGTTTTATAAAAGGGTTAAGGCTCATGCCTCATCATTTTAATCATCATAAACCAGTTGTGTTTCTCAACACATGTCAAAACATCTCAATAGAATGAGTCATCATTCCAAGCTTTTCATAAGTCCTTTTCACCAAGTGCTCCCATCTAAAGTGACTCAAGTTTTTGATCTATTCTAAAATACTAAGTTAAGAGTGTTCACTAAGGTGGAAGGATGGGATCAATATCATGCCATAGAATGACATCTAAAGGTTTCTAAGTAGGTCAAGTTTTATACTTTTTATGCTACCTTCAAAACAAGCAAAGAACTTTGTGTAAACTAAGGGAGGTAAAACTTGTCAATAAGACTTGAAGTACCAATAGTCAAAGGGGGTGTGATCAAAGCATGCTTAAGGCATCTTTGCTAAACCATCTAGTTGTTTCTAGTTCGTTAAGCACTAAACTTGCAAGGGTTAAATCTTGCATATTGCTAGCTTGCTAAGGGTAGCTTGCACTATTAATGGTGGCTTGCCTTGGTTTGTGCAGTGGTTGAAGTTTTCTTCGTCTTCGTCTTGATAGCACTCCTCCTCCTCGTAAGCTTGGTCGGTACTATCTTCTATAACAATACATACGAAGTAGACAGTCACCAAACAATACTTAACTAGGCTAGGTAGCATTCTAAAACACACATTTGATGATCTATTATCATCACAAACATCACAAGTTTTAATTCAATAGTTTCATCCTTTTTATTCTAGAAAAGTAATTTCTACTCATTGAAATATTAACTAAAATTTAATATTCACCACCAAAATATGGGATCATGTGGACACATGTCCTCACCACATATTCTAACATGTGGGAATGAGATTTAAAGGTTGGATCAATATTACTTTAGTTTAAGTTTATTTTTTAATGATTTAAAGTGACTAGAAATGCCTATATAGCATTATTTTGGTACTAGTCCAAAGTCACTACATGTAAACCTTAATATTATTACACATTTAGATATATATGATGAAATGTGATTTTTGAGAGTTGGAATCAACTCAAAAGCTAACTTGGTTGATTTTATAAAAATGTTGCAAGTTGCAAAAGCTTCTGCCTTCTTATTTTTATTAAGAGAGATCTATAACTCTAATTGAATTAAATCCAACGGGCTTGGATAGATCATTTTAATACCTTTCAGACAAAATTGGTTTCATGCAAATTGGATTTCTAAAACTCTCTGAATTGATTTTCAAACTAGGGGACAGAAACTAGATTCAAACTAAAAAGAAAAATCCAGATTTGAATGGGTGGGATACCGTGGGAAAAGAAATGGGCCGGCCCAGTGGCGCTCCGCGGCGTGGGGCTCAGCTGAAAGGGGGGTCCCGCTTGTCAGCGGCACTTAAAACGCGAAACGGTACGCGCGCTCTGGGCCGTAGGATTAGAAGCGAGATCAACGGCTGAGGGTCGTCGTCGACGACGAACAGGTCGCTGGCGAGCTCGAACCCTAGCGGCTCGGTGGGGGTCTACTGGGGACGTACCAGGGCTCCAGCAAGGTCGGCGAGGCAGGCAAACGAAATGGAAGACGACGGCGAGGCGAGGCTCGGTTGCGGTGGATCTTGGGGTGGTCGCAATCAACGGCGCCCTTCTCCTCCTGCCGCGGCTGCTCCGGCTCCAATTCCGGCGAGGCAGATCTCGCCTTGCTCCGGCTAGAGGTGGTTGAGGTTCAGAGAGGTGAGGGGAGTGGAATGGTGTGGAGAGAAGAGGCTGGGGAGGGCTCCTTCTATAGGCCCGACGGTGAGACTGAGCGGGATGGGCAGGTGACGGTGGCGACAAGGCTACGGCGAGGTAGAGGCATGGCTGGGGGTGGCGATCGATGGGCGGTTCCCTGGCGGTGCTCTAGAAATGAATGTGAGCATAGGGGCGGTGGCATGCGGTCTGGGCGAGGTGGCGCTCTGAGAGGCAGAGGCGGCGGTGTCCACGGCGAGCGGTGGCTGTAATGCTTTGGGCGGCCAACGGGGGTGTCTGGGGTGTTCTCCAGGTCGAGGCGGAGCGGCGGGCGCGGGCTGCTGCCAAGGGGCGGTCTGTGCGAGCGGGGACCGAGCGCGCTCTGGGGGCAGCACTGGCATGGTGCGGTCGCACTGGGCGCGGTTTGTGCTCGGTGGTCCACTGCTGATCTTGGCTCGGGCAAGGGACAGGGGGTGGCGGTGAGCTCCTGGCTACCTCCTAGACATGGCGTGGGAAGAGGGAATGGTCTGCTGCAGCGGGGCAAGAGTTGGCCGGCGAGGCATGGCTCAGCATGGCATGGCATGGCATGGCATCGGGACTAGGGACAAGGGAGAGGGGTGTTAGGGGTTTGGTTAGATCAAGAGGGGACAGAGGAGATAAATGAAGATCATTTGGGGGCAAAACCCTGTAGTAAACAGTGAGCTAGGATTAGAGTAGAGATTATGCATGCCAAGTGTTTGATTAAATGGCCGCATGAAAGAAAGTTTTGAATTTTGGTTTCAACATTTTTGAGTGATCTCCACTAGTGATAGGTAGTCTCTAGTTGCAAGGGTTTTGAAAGTGGAGCTCAAAGAGATGGTTTTTGAAATAGGGGTGATCTATGCATATGTATTAGATTCAATTTTAAACTGTCATTTAAAATAGTTAATAGAATGTTTTTAGCAGATCAAAAGGTGGGCCTTGGTACCTCATTATGTGTACTAGCAAGGGGTGCCAAGATCAAGAATTGTTTCTGTTAAGTTTTGAGTACTAGGAATAGCCAAAGTAGGCATGAGAGTGAAATTTGTCAAAATGACCATTCCTCCTTTTTAATTCTTTTTGATTTGATTTTCTTTAGGAAAAGTTTGGGAATGATGTAGATGATGTTTAAATCACCTAAGAAACATTTTACAAGCATTGGATCATTCAATCATGGCAATTCACAACAACTCCTATTTTAAATGCACACACATATGAATGCTTTCATTTTAAATTTGAAAAAGTTTTTGTTAACCCTATTTTTGGATGATTTGATCTTGATAAGCTTGGATTAATGTTTTGGGATGTTACAAACCTTCCCCCCTTAAACAAAATCTCGTCCCGAGATTTACAAAGAAAACTAGGAACTAAAGAGATCTGGTTACCGTGTCCTAATGTAATCTTCGCGCTCCCAAGTAGCTTCCTCCTCGGTATGTTGCTCCACTGAATCTTGAGAAACTTGATACTCCTGGTCCTGGTGGTTCTGTAGGCTTCTTCTAAGATACGGATGGGCACTTCCTGATAGGTCAGGTCATTGTTGATTTCTACAGCTCTGTGATCGATGTTCTTGAAAACTTCCGTCTTCTCAGGCACTTCCAGACATTTGCGAAGTAATGAGATATGGAACACATTGTGGATGGCTGACATCTCTTTAGGTAGTTCCAGTTGATATGATACTTCTCCTCGGCGGTTCAGAATCTTGAAAGGTCCGATATATCTGGGGGCTAACTTTCCCTTCAGACTAAAGCGTTGAGTTCCCTTCAATGGTGAAACCTTGAGATATACAAAATCTCCGACATTGAAAGTTAGGTCTCTCCTTCTCTTGTTGGCATAGCTCTTCTGTCTGGATTGGGCGGTCTTGAGGTGCTCACGGACTTTGTGAACTTTCTCTTCTGCTTCGCGGAGAATGTCGGGTCCAAAGATCTGACTCTCTCCTACTTGCGACCAATTCAAAGGGGTACAACACTTTCTTCCGTATAGGAATTCAAATGGTGCCATCTGCAAACTAGCATGATAACTGTTGTTATATGAGAATTTTGCGAAAGGTAGGCAGTCTTCCCATTTTGATCCATATTCCAACACACAAGCTCTAAGCATATCCTCTAGGATCTGGTTGACTCTCTCAGTCTGTCCATCTGTTTGCGGGTGATATGCGATACTGAAGTACAACTTGGTTCCTAATCCTTCTTGGACTTTCTGCCAAAATCTCGAGGTAAACTGGGTTCCTCGATCTGATATGATGGTCTTGGGGGTTCCATGAAGACTAACAATCCTAGCAATGTATAGTTCTGCTAGCTTGGCACTCTGGTAGGTTGTCTTGACAGGTATGAAGTGGGCTACCTTGGATAATCTATCAACTATGACCCAGATTGAGTCATTTCCCCTACTAGAAGTAGGTAAACCGGTGATAAAGTCCATTCCGACGGAATCCCATTTCCATTCCGGAATCTGCAATGGTTGCAATAATCCTGCAGGTATTTGATGCCCTGCTTTGACTCTTTGGCAGATGTCACACTTGGCGATGTAGCTCCCGATCTCTCTCTTCATCTTGTGCCACCAAAATTGCTCTTTCAAATCCTGATACATCTTTGTTCCTCCGGGGTGGATAGAATAAAGAGTATCATGAGCTTCCTTCATGATAACTTCCTTCAGCTCCGAATCTGCTGGTACACAGATATGTCCCTTGTACCACAGTGCTCCTTCTTCGTCTTCGGTGAATCCAGGTACCTTTCCTGTACCAATACGACGTTTGATTCCGTCGATACTTTCATTCCCCTTCTGGGCTTCCTTGATTTGGCTAATCAAAGTGGGTTGAAGTTTAATGCTACCTAGGAATCCTTTGCTAACTAACTCAGTCCTGAACTGCTCCAACTCCTCATACAAACTTGGTTGCTTCTCCTTGATCATGGTTTTAAGCCTACACGGCAATCTGCTAAGAGCATCTGCTACCACATTGGCTTTGCCGGGGTGATAGTGAATGTCAAGGTCATAATCCTTGATTAACTCTATCCATCTCCTTTGTCTCATATTCAGTTCCTTCTAAGTGAAGATATACTTCAGGCTCTTATGATCTGAGTAAGTCTCACAACAATTACCCATCAAATAATGACGCCATGTCTTCAATGCTAGAACCATGGCTGCTAGCTCAAGATCATGGGTCGGATAGTTCTGCTCATGCTGCTTCAGTTGTCGAGACAGATACGCGATGACTTTGCCTTCTTGCATCAATACACATCCTAGGCCAATCTTGGATGCGTCACAATACACATCAAACGGCTTCTTGATGTCTGGCATGATCAAAATTGGGGCGGATATCAATCTCTTCTTCAGCTCTTGGAAACTGGCTTCACACTTGTCTATCCATTCAAACTTCTTGTCCTTCTTCAACAATTGGGTCATTGGTCGGGCTATGCTCGAGAATCCTTTTACGAACTTGCGGTAGTATCCCGCTAATCCGAGAAATGAACGAACTTGGGTTTGATTGGTTGGGGCTTCCCATTCTTCGACATCTTTGATCTTGGTGGGATCAATAGAGACTCCTCCGGCAGACACAATATGTCCTAGGAATCCTACTTCTTTCAGCCAAAACTCACACTTGCTGAACTTGGCATATAACTGATGCTCTCTCAGGGTTTCTAGAATGATTCTCAGATGTTGCTCATGCTCTTCTTCTGACTTGGAGTAGATAAGGATGTCGATGATAAACACAACTACAAACTTATCTAGGAAATTCATAAAGATCTTATTCATGAGATTCATGAAATAAGCAGGGGCATTGGTTAATCCAAAAGACATAACCGTATACTCGTATAAACCATAGCAAGTAGTAAAGGCGGTCTTCGGAATATCCATTGCACGAGTCTTAAGTTGGTGACAACCAGTCCTAAGATCAATCTTTGAGAATAGACGGGCTCCAGTCAACTGATCAAATAGATCCTCTATCTTTGGCAAAGGGTACTTGTTCTTGATGGTGACATCATTCAACTTTCTGTAATTTGTACACAGACGGTTGCCTCCATCATTCTTGTCGACGAATAATACTAGTGATCTCCATGGCGATGCGCTTGGCTGAATCAAGCCTGTGGCTAACATGGCATCCAACTGCTTCTTCAGTTCCACTATGAGGGGTTCATGGTATAGGGTCTCTAGGCTATGGGTCCGGTTCCGGGGATTAGTTCGATAATGAACTCAATATCCCTATCCAGGGGCATACCTGGCAATTCATTTGGGAATACGTCGGGGTATTCACAGACTACTCTTACTTGGTCTATGGTGGGAAGGTCTACACTCTTGTTGCACTTGAATTGACGGGGTAAGGTTTCAGAGATATGCTCTACTGTTACTCCAGAACTACTGGTCATGGTGATGGCTTTCTTAGCATAGTCTATCAATCCTTTATGCCTTGACATCCAGTCCATACCTAGTACTACTTCCAATCCTTTGGTTCCAAGTACAATTAGGTTGGCATAAAAATCTATCCCATGTATTCTGATAGGTAGAGCTTTGCAAATTTTTCTAGCTTTTGTAGTTGAACCGGGGATTTGAACTATCATGACATGCTTCAGGTTGGTTGGGTGAATCTTACTAGTGCATACAAATTCTTCGGTGACAAATGAATGCGATGCTCCAGAATCAAACAATACTCTTGCTAAAACTGAGTTGACAGAAAACATACCCAGCACTACATCTGGCGCTTCTTGGGCTTCTTCTGCGTTCATGTGGAAGAGACGACCGTTGCGGTTGTGAGGGTTCCCTGGGGCAAATCTCCTTCCTGGCTGAACACGACGCTGCTGCTGAGCTGGGGCATTACAGGGGCATTGGTGGCAGTCTTCTTGGGACACTCGTTGGAGTAGTGACCCTTCACTCCACACTCGAAACAAGTGATCTGGGACTTGTCCTTGACAGCGACAGGTACAGCATTACTGCCAGTTCTGGGTGTAGTGTTGTTGTTGTTGTTGTTGCTCTTGGGAAGGGCACAGTTAAAATTGTTGGCATTGCCGGAGTTGTGATTGTTTCCTCCGGACTTCACATTGCCTCCGCTATGTTTGGGGTAGCTTGGGCGAGAATTTGGGGGTCGGTTGTTCCTTGGTTCATATCCTGGTGAAGGGTTGGGACGGTACTTCTGGTGACTACTGGATCCAGACTGCTGCATCATACGACGCTTGCGGTTGTCGTTTGCCTGGTTAACCTTCCCTTCCATCTGAATGGCAGAGTCGACTAGCTCTTCGAGATCCTAGAAACGGATGTTGACGAGGACAGTCCGCATCTCATCATGCAGTCCGTTTAAGAATCTCTCCATTTTCTTGGCCTCCGTGTTGATCTCATCCGGTGCATATCTGGCAAGTGACAAGAATCTGTCACGGTACTCCACCACAGTCATTCTTCTTTGCTTCAATTCGAGGAATTCATCTCTCATCCTGTTGACGAGACCTTGCGGCACGTGGGTGCGGCTGAACTTGACTTTGAAAGCTTCCCAGGTCATCACCTGGCCATGGTTCATATTGCGGATGCTATTCCACCAAGCTCTTGCATCTCCTGCCAGATAGTGGGTGGCAAAGAGAACTTTCTCATTTTCATCAACTCCTGCAACTTCAAGGTTGTTTTCCATGGTCTGTAACTAGTCATCACCATCTAATGGGTTCTTAGATTGGTTGAAGATTGGGGGATTTGTGTTCTGAATTTTTTTGAGTTTGGATCCATGGTGATCCTGATTTCCATGTCCTTGGTTGTTGAGAGCCATTTGGGCGATCTACTGCAATGTTGCTAATTTGGCTTGATGCTCGGCCCTACTTGCTTCATGGTCCGCAATGAGATTCTGCAAGATCTGCAGCATTGGGTCTTGCGACGATCTGCTCCCTCCTTGGTTTCCACGAGTCATCTGAAGATTGAGATAGATATGGGGGTAAGACGGAATTTCTAAGGTTCATGGTTTTGGGGTTTTCAAATCTAAAACTTTGATTTAAACTCAGGTTTTTCAACTAACTTCTTTTTCATTCATGCAAGCAAGCACCCGATACAACACACACCACAACTATCAAAGGGGAAAACAGATGGTTTTATGAACCATTCTGCAAGCTAAGATACATTGAGATCGATACATCTCATGCTACGATAGTGCGCTAGTGCATCTACTCATCGTCGATGAAGTCGGAGTCCTCATCATCCTTGTAGAAGTCCACAGCATCTTCTTCCAGAAAATCGTCATCGTTGCTGAGGTAAGAATCCATATCTCCCTAGATGTCTTCACCCTCATCTTCTTCTTCCTTGGCAGCAAGCTGAGCTTCCTGCTCCTTGACGGTCTTCTCGAGGTCGGCCAACTTCTTGCAAAGACGGGCGATGGTGCGATCCTTCTTTGCACGCTGGCGGCAAAGAGACTGGCGATCTTGGACGAGCAGTGAGAAAGTCTGGGCCTTCTGGTCGGCGATGGCATGGTTCTGGTTGGCTAACTCCCTGGCATTGTCCAGTTCCTTCTGTCTGTCATGAAGCAAGAAATCAAGATTCTCCACTTGACGCCTCAACTCTAGGTGACTTGGCATCTCCATCGGCATTCCCATGAAGTCACGTCTTGCATAGTGAGCAAAACGGGTTCCTTGGATCTTGTTGACGCTGAGGGCACATAGACGTGTGAGAGCTTCATGCATTGCCCTGGCTAATCCATCTAGCCAGTTGTTCTCTCTCACGGAGACCTGAATTCTCCTGGAAGTTGGTGCTTCGATGCTTCCTCGAATATCCGCGGTGACTAGCCACTATAGGTCTCCTGCTTGGGGTCCTGGAAGTTGAGCTCCAAGAAACTCCGGATGTGGGCGTCCTAGTAACTCCGACATTGAATCCAGATCCCTCTCGAAGATCAGCTGACCTCCGTTTCCCAACTGGTAAAACTTGCTGAACTGAGTCTCCATCTACAAGAATTAAGGATGAGGAAGTTAGTGAAGTGATCAAGTGTGTCAAATTTTAGGTAGTAATGTAAGAATTTTGAGGAACATGATTTTTTTAGAAAGAATGAGTTCACAAGGGTAAGAGAGGAGATAGTTTTTCATAAATACTCACTTTGGTTTTGAAACTAAGTTTTTGTTTGACGACCATTCTAACTAGGGTCTCCTATGGTCAGGAAGGCTCGAATACCAACTTGTCAACACCCGGATTTTTAATCCCAGATGCCCGTTATGCCATACCTCGCAATCCTAGGATTACCATTTTTGCGAGACATAACGGATTGGATATCATAGTACATCATCCATTACAAACCATACATAAGGTCTTTACACAAATAAGGATCTCATGATCTAGTCTTAATACAACAAGCAACGGAAATAAAAGATAGTGTAGCGGTGGGGTCCATCTTCAGGGGCACATGCAATGCTGACGAAGGCAGATAGTCCTAGTTACCATAGCCGTCCTGCTGACCATCATCTTGATAATCTCGTTCATAGTCTGGCCATGATAATAGCCAGGGACAAAATCCATGAGTACTCTTTAAGTACTCGCAAACTACCACTAACAAGTACTATAGTTCTAAGTTAAAGTGCTAAATCTAAGTTTAACTATAAAGTTAAGCTTGAAACCTAAGCTGAGTTCTGAAGCAAAGAAAGATAAAGTAAAGTTCTAGAATCACTTAAGATGGGAAGCTATTATCATAAACACAACCTTGTTGTGGTCAAGTCAAGATTCATCATTACTTCAAGTTATTTAGAAAACATCTGACAACAAAATAGTATGGCCATTCCAACTGTCCATAACCGCGGACGCGGCTATTCGAATATTTCGACACTCTGCAGAGGTGGTACACTTTCACCACAAGATTCGATACATCTGTCAGGGATAACCCTGAATCATCATACTTGGTATGCAGATAATCAAACATAACCTTCCCTTTACACACCCTAGTATAAGAACCTCTCCTATGAGCATGGCCTCCCAACCATGACCATCAGTCATCTTGGGCACTGCATAGGTGGACATCATGAGAGGTAGCCTCAGCTCAAACCTCTCTCGTGAGGGAACTAATACTAATGCATATAAATTTCCAGCTAAGCCTTACCCAATTCTGGTAATGTGGTTGTACGGTAAATTTGGAATGGTATCGCATCCGAATCCAACCATCAGTTTTATAAAAGGGTTAAGGCTCATGCCTCATCATTTTCATCATCATAAACCAGTTGTGTTTCTCAACACATGTCAAAACATCTCTATAGAATGGCTCATCATTCCAATGTTTTCATAATTCCTTTTCACCAAGTGCTCCCATCTAAAGTGACTCAAGTTTTTGATCTATTCTAAAATACTAAGTTAAGAGTGTTCACTAAGGTGGAAGGATGGGATTAATCTCATGCCATAGAATGACATCTAAAGGTTTCTAAGTAGGTCAAGTTTTATACTTTTTATGCTACCTTCAAAACAAGCAAAGAACCTTGTGTAACCTAAGGGAGGTAAAACTTGTGAATAAGACTTGAAGTACCAATAGTCAAAGGGGGTGTGATCAAAGCATGCTTAAGGCATCTTTGCTAAACCATCTAGTTGTTTCTAGTTTGCTAAGCACTAAACTCGCAAGGGTTAAATCTTGGGTATTGCTAGCTTGCTAAGGGTAGGTTGCACTGTTAATGGTGATTTTCCTTGGTTGGTGCAGTGGTTGAAGTTTTCTTCGTCTTCGTCTTGATAGCACTCCTCCTCCTCGTAAGCTTGGTCGGTACTATCTTCTATAACAATACATACGGAGTAGACAGTCACCAAACAATACTTAACTAGGCTAGGTAGCATTCTAAAACACACATTTGATGATCTATTATCATCACAAACATCACAAGTTTTAATTCAATAGTTTCATCCTTTTTATTTTAGAAAAGTAATTTCTACTCATTGAAATATTAACTAAAATTTAATATTCACCACCAAAATATGGGATCATGTGGACACATGTCCTCACCACATATTCTAACATGTGGGAATGAGATTTAAAGGTTGGATCAATATTACTTTAGTTAAAGTTTATTATTTAATGATTTAAAGTGACTAGAAATGCCTATATAGCATTATTTTGGTACTACTCCAAAGTCACTGCATGTAAACCTTAATATTATTACACATTTAGATAGATATGATGAAATGTGATTTTTGAGAGTTGGAATCAACTCAAAAGCTAACTTGGTTGATTTTATAAAAATGTTGCAAGTTGCAAAAGCTTCTGCCTTCTTATTTTTATTAGGAGATATCTATAACTCTAATTGAATTAAATCCAACGGGCTTGGATAGATCATTTTAATACCTTTCAGACAAAATTGGTTTCATGCAAACTCTCTGAATTAATTTTCAAACTAGGGGACAGAAACTAGATTCAAACTAAAAAGAAAAATCCAGATTTGAATGGGTGGGCTAGCGCGGGAAAAGAAATGGGCTGGCCCAGTGGCGCTCCGAGGCGCGGGGCTCGGCTGAAAGGGGGGGTCCCGCTTGTCAGCGGCTCTTAAAACGCGAAACGGTACGCGCGCTATGGGTCGTAGGATTAGAAGCGAGATCAACGGCTGAGGGTCGTCGTCGACGACGAACAGGTCGTCGGCGAGCACGAACCCTAGCGGCTCGGTGGGGGTCTACTAGGGACGTACCAGGGCTCCAGCAGGGTCAGCGAGGCGGGCAAACAAACTGGAAGACGACGGCGAGGCAAGGCGCGGTTGTGGTGGATCTTGGGGTGGTCGCAATCAACGGCGCCCTTCTCCTCCTGCCGCGGCTACTCCGGCTCCAATTCCGGCGAGGCAGAGCTCGCCTTGCTCTGGCTAGAGGTGGTTGAGGTTCAGAGAGGTGAGGGGAGTGGAATTGTGTGGAGAGAAGAGGCTAGGGAGGGCTCCTTTTATAGGCCCGACGGTGAGACCGAGCGGGATGGGCAGGCGACGATGGCGACAAGGCTACGGCGAGGTAGAGGCATGGCTGGGGGTGGCGATCGATGGGCGGTTCCCTAGCGGTGCTCTAGGAATTGAATGCGAGCGTAGGGGCGGTAGCATGCTGTCTGGGCGAGGTGGCGCTCTGAGAGGCAGAGGCGGCGGTGTCCACTGCGAGCGGTGGTTGTGAGGCTTTGGGCGGCCAACTGGGGTGTCTGGGGTGTTCTCCAGGTCGAGACGGAGCGGCAGACGCGGGCTGCTGCCAAGGGGCGGTCTGTGCGAGCGGGGACCGAGCGCGCTCTGGGGGCGGCACTGGCATGGTGCGGTGGCACTAGGCACGGTTTGTGCTCGGTGGTCCACTGCTGCTCTTGGCTCGGGCAAGGGACAGGGGGTGGCGGTGAGCTCCTGGCTACCTCCTAGACATGGCGAGGGAAGAGGGAATGGTATGCTGCAGCGGGGCAAGAGTTGGCCGGTGAGGCATGGCTTGGCATGGCATGGCATGGGGACTAGGGACAAGGGAGAGGGGTGTTAGGGGTTTGGTTAGATCAAGAGGGGACAGAGGAGATAAATGAAGATCATTTGGGGGCAAAACCGTGTAGTAAACAGTGAGCTAGGATTAGAGTAGAGATTATGCATGCCAAGTGTTTGATTAAATGGCCGCATGAAAGAAAGTTTTGAATTTTGGTTTCAACATTTTTGAGTGATCTCCACTAGTGATAGGTAGTCTCTAGTTGCAAGGGTTTTGAAAGTGGAGCTCAAAGAGATGGTTTTTGAAATAGGGGTGATCTATGCATATGTATTAGATTCAATTTTAAACTGTCATTTAAAATAGTTAACAGAATGTTTTTAGCAGATCAAAAGGCGGGCCTTGGTACCTCATTATGTGTACTAGCAAGGGGTGCCAAGATCAAGAATTGTTTCTGTTAAGTTTTGAGTACTAGGAATAGCCAAAGTAGGCATGAGAGTGAAATTTGTCAAAATGACCATTCCTCCTTTTTAATTCTTTTTTATTTGATTTTCTTTAGGAAAAGTTTGGGAATGATGTAGATGATGTTTAAATCACCTAAGAAACATTTTACAAGCATTGGATCATTCAATCATGGCAATTCACAACAACTCCTATTTTAAATGCACACACATATGAATGCTTTCATTTTAAGTTTGAAAAAGTTTCTGTTAACCCTATTTTTGGATGATTTGATCTTGATAAGCTTGGATTAAAGTTTTGGGATGTTACTCTAGCATGTGGTGTCCAACCAAGTCCATAAACCTTAGCAGCATGCTGGGATTCAACTGTAGCATGCATTCTACCACCAGTTTGAAAGATGATCCATCACCATACCCCCTTGGATGTGTGTGTGTGTTAGTGTGCATCATTGTGGTTTTGGAAAAGAACACATGCAATGATGCCACTCTAGCATGTGCTGTCCAACCATGTCCAGGAACCGTAGCAGCATGTTGGGATTCAACTGCAGAATGCATTCTACAACCAGTTTCAAAGATGTTGCATCACCACACCCACTTGGATGTGTGTGTGTGTTAGTGTCCATCATTGTGGTTTTGGAAAAAAACACATTGAATGATGCCACTACATCATGTGGTGTCCAGCCATGTCTAGGAACCCTAGTAGCATGCTAGGATTCAACTGCAGCATGCATTCTACCACCAGTTTGAATGCCGCTGCATCACCACATCGACTTGGATGTGTGTGTGTTTGTCTGTGTGCATCATTGTGGTTTTGGAGAAGAACACATGCAATGATTCCACTCCATCATGTGGTGTCCAACCATGTCCAGTAACCCTAGCAGCATGCTAGGATTCAACTGCAGCATGCATTCTACCACCAGTTTGAAAGATGCTGCATCACCACACCCACTTGGATGTGTGTGTGTGGCAGTGTGCATCATTGTGGTTTTTGAAAAGAACACAAGCAATGATGCCACTCTAGCATGTGGTGTCCAACCATGTCCAGGAACCCTAGCAGCATGCTGGGATTCAACTGCAGCATGCATTCTACCACCAGTTTGAAAGATGCTGCATCACCACACCCCCTTGGATATGTGTGTTAGTGTGCATCATTATGGTTTTGTAAAAGAATACATGCAATGATGCCTCTCCAGCATGTGGTGTCCAACCATGTCTAGGAACCCTAGCACCATGTTGGGATTCAGCTACAGCATGCATTCTACCACTAGTTTGAAAGATGCTGTTTCACCACACCCACTTGGATGTGTGTGTGTCAGTGTGCATCATTGTGCACTACTAGGAAACCCCATATAAGTGGCGCACATTTTTTCACTTTTAGTGGCGCATATCTGATGCGATATTGATATGTCACTGCTGATATTTATGTGGCGCATATGGCCAATATGCGCCATAGAATTTTTTTTCCAAAATTCAAAAAAAGGCGGGCCAGATCTCAAATTTCTGTGGAACATATGGCCATTATGTGCCACATATTTTTTTTCAAATTTCAAAAAAAGCAGGCCAGATCTAGATCTGGCCAGAGGTGGTGGTGGCTGGTGGCTAGAGGAGGGCTAGGAGGAGTGGGTCGTCGGAGGTGGTGGCCGGAGGAGAAGGAGGAGGAGGAGTCCACCACCGGAGGAGGCCGCTACCGGAGGTGGTCGGAGTAGGATAAGGAGTCTGTTGAAGGTGGAGGAAGGTGTCGCCGGAGTTGGAGGAGGAGGTCACCGGATGTGTTGGTGGAGGAGGAGGAGGTTGTCGGAGGTTGCTAGAGGTTGTCGGAGGTGGTGGAGGAGGAGAAGGAGAAGGTCACCGTGGTGGAGGAGGAGGTGGTCACCGATGTGGAGGTGGAGGTCGCCGGAGAGTGGAGAAGGAGGAGGGAGGACAAGGGGAGAAGTGTGGAGGGGAGGAGAAGTGGGGAGGGGAGAAGAAGTGGGGCGGAGAAAAAGAAAAAGAGAGGGAGAAGGGCGCTGGCGGGATTCAAATTTCGAATCCCTCCCAAGACTTCTGTGGCGCATATGGGAGAAATGCGCCACAGAAGTTTCTCCCCCTTTTTTATTTTTTTGCGGGAAAAAATCTTCTTTCTGCAATAACTTTTTACTCTTTTCGAATATGGGGAATCTATAAAATCTTGAACGGCTTCTAGCAGTTGAAATCGAGTAGGAAATTTTGAGACGATCATTGTGATATATTAAACTTTTTTTCCGACATCGTATGCAAAAGTTATGGCCGTTTTACCGTGCCATGACCTATTTTTGCAAAATACATCGAAATTCATGTATTTCAATTTTCCCTATAACTACACCCCAAAATATAACTACATATCAAAGGAATTTTTTTTTGAAGTTTTTATCATTTTGTTTATTTTTTACAAAACTGAAAAGGCGATCCACCAGGGGGGATCTGTTTTTCCATATTCTGTGGTGCATCCATCTATATGCGCCATAGAAACATCACTATCTATGGCGCATATAGACATATGCGCATATAGACATATGCGCCACAGAATTGTCTCCCCCCTTTTTTTAGTGCTGGGTCCCATAAACTTTTTGTGGCACATACATCTATATGCGCCACAGAATCATCACTTTCTGTGGAGCACACGAAAATATGCGCCACAGAAATGTGGATTTCCGTGGCGCATATTGGTTCCATGCGCCACTGAATTGCCAAATTTCAGTGGCGTTTTTGTCTATATGTACCATTGATATTTATCTATGGCGCATGGTTTTGCATATGCGCCATAGAGTAGCTTGTCTACCTACAGCTGTTTTCCTAGTAGAGGTGGTTTTGGAAAAGAACACATGCAATGATGCCACTCCAGCATGTGGTGCCCAACCATGTCCAGGAACCCTAGCAACATGTTGGGATTCAACTTCAGCATGCATTCTACCACCAGTTTGAAAGATGATGCATCACCACACCCACTTGGATGTTTGTGTGTCTGTGTCAGTGTGCATCACTGTGGTTTTGGAAAAGAACACATGCAATGATGCCACACCATCATGTGGTGTCCAACCATGTCCAGGAACCCTAGCATCATCCTGCGATTCAACTGTAGCATGCATTCTACCATCAGTTTGAAAGATGCTACATCACCACACCCACTTGGATGTGTGTGTGTTAGTGTGCATCATTGTGGTTTTGGAAAAGAACACATGCAATGATGCCACTCCAGCATGTGGTATCCAACCGTGTCCAGGAACTCTAGTAGCATGCTAGGATTCAACTTCAGCATACATTCTACCACCAGTTTGAAAGATGTTGCATCACCACAACCCCTTGGATGTGTGTGTTAGTGTGCATCATTGTGGTTTTGGAAAACAACACATGTAGTGATGCCACTCCAGCATGTGGTGTCCAACCATGTCCAGGAACCCTAGCAGCATGCTGGGATTCAACTGCAGCATGCATTCTACCACCAGTTTGAAAGATGATGCATCACCACACCCACTTGGATGTTTATGTGTGTAAGTGTGCATCATTGTGGTTTTGGAAAATTACACATGCAATGATGCCACTCCAGCATATGGTGTCCAACCATGTCCAGGAACCCTAGCAGTATGCTGGGATTCAATTGCGGCATGCATTCTACCACCAGTTTGAAAGATGTTGCATCACCACACACACTTGAATGTGTGTGTGTGTCAGTGTGCATCATTGTGGTTTTAGAAAAGAACACATGCAATGATGCCACACCAGCATGTGGTGTCCAACCATGTCCAGGAACCCTAGCAGCATCTCGTGATTCAATTGCAGCATGCATTCTACCATTAGTTTGAAAGATGCTGCATCACCACACGCACTTGGATTTGTGTGTGTGTGTCAGTGTCCATCATTGTGGTTTTGGAAAAAAACACATGCAATCATGCCACTCCATCATGTGGTGTCCAGCCATGTCCAGGAACCCTAGCAGCATGCAGGATTCAACTGCAGCATGCATTCTACCACCAGTTTGAAAGATGCTGCATCACCACACCCACTTGGATGTGTGTGTGTGTGTCTATGTGCATCATTGTGGTTTTGGAAAAGAACACATGCTATGATTCCACTCCATCATGTGGTGTCCAACCATGTCCAGTAACCCTAGCAGCATGCTAGTATTCAACTACATCATGCATTTTACCACCAGTTTGAAAGATGCTACATCACCACACCCACTTGGATGTGTGTCTATGTCAGTGTGCATCATTATGGTTTTTGAAAAGAACACGTGCAATGATGCCACTCTAGCATGTGGTGTCCAACCATGTCCAGGAACCCTAGCAGCATGCTGGGATTCAACTGTAGCATGAATTCTACAACCAGTTTGAATGATGCTGCATCACCACACCCCCTTGTATGTAGGTGTGTGTTAGTGTGCATCATTGTGGTTTTGTAAAGAATACATGCAATGATGCCACTCCAGCATGTGGTGTCCAACCATGTCTAGGAACCCTAGAAGCATGCTGGGATTCAGCTACAACATGCATTCTACCACTAGTTTGAAAGATGTTGCATCACCACACCCACTTGGATGTGTGATTGTCAGTGTGCATCATTGTGCACTACTAGGAAACCCCTTATCAGTGGCGCACCTTTTTTCACTTTTGGCGCATATCTGATGCGATATTGATATGTCGCCACTGATATTTATTTTCTGTGGCGCATATTGAAATGCGCCACAGAAATCTCAAATTTCTATGGCGCATATGGCCAATATGCGCCACAGAATTTTTTTCCAAAATTAAAAAAAGGCGGGCCAGATCTCAAATTTCTGTGGCACATATGGCCAATATGTGCCACATATTTTTTTCAAATTTCAAAAAAAGCAGGCCAGATCTAGATCTGGCCTGAGGTGGTGGTGGTGGTGGTGGTGGCTGGTGGCTGGAGGAGGGCTAGGAGGAGTGGGTCGTCGGAGGTGGTGGTCGGAGCATAAGGAGGAGGAGGAGTCCACCGCCGGAGGAGGCCGCTGCCGGAGGTGGTCAGAGTAGGATGAGGAGTCTGTTGAAGGTGGAGGAAGGTGTCGCCGGAGTTGGAGGAGGAGGTCACCGGATGTGGTGGTGGAGGAGGAGGGGAGGTTGTCGGAGGTCGCGGGAGGTCACCGGAGGAGGAGGCGGAGGAGGTTGCCGGAGGTGGTGGAGGAGGATAAGGAGGAGGTCACCGTGGTGGAGGAGGAGGTGGTCACCGATGTGGAGGTGGAGGTCGCCAGAGAGTGGAGAAGGAGGAGGGAGGAGAAGGGGAGAAGTGTGGAGGGGACGAGAAGTGGGGAGGGGAGAAGAAGTGGGGTGCCGATAAAAAGAAAAAGAGAGGGAGAAGGGCGCTGGCGGGATTCAAATTTCGAATCCCGCCCAAGACTTCTGTGGCGCATATGGGAGAAATGCGCCACAGAAGTTTCTCCCCCTTTTTTATTTTTTTGCAGGAAAAAATCTTCTTTCTGCAATAACTTTTTACTCTCTTTGAATTTGGGGAATCTATAAAATCTTCAACCGCTAGTAGCAGTTGAAATCGAGTAGGAAATTTTGAGACGATCATTGTGATATATTAAACTTTTTTCTGACATCGTATGCAAAAGTTATGGCCATTTTACCGTGCCATGACCTATTTTTGCAAAATACATCGAAATTCATGTATTTCAATTTTCCCTCTAACTACACCCCAAAGTATAACTACATATCAAAGGAATTAGTTTTTTGAAGTTTTTATCATTTTGTTTATTTTTTACAAAACTGAAAAGGCGATACACGGGGGGATCTGTTTTTCCATATTCCGTGGCGCATACATCTTTATGCGTCATAGAAACATCACTTTCTATGGCGCATATAGACATATGCGCATATAGACATATGCGCCACAGAAATGTCTCCCCCCTTTTTTTGGTGCTGGGTCCCATCAACTTTTTGTGGCGCATACATCTATATGCGCCACAGAATCATCAGTTTCTATGGCGCACATGAAAATATGCGCCACAGAAATGTGGATTTCCGTTACGCATATTGGTTCCATGCGCCACTGAATTGCCAAATTTCAGTGGCGTTTTTGTCTGTATGTACCACTGATATTTATCTGTGGCGCATGGTTTTGCATATGCGCCACAGAGTAGCTTGTCCACCTACAGCTGTTTTCCATGTAGTGGTGGTTTTGGAAAAGAACACATGCAATGATGCCACTCCAGCATGTGGTGTCCAACCATGTCCAGGAACACTAGCAGCATGCTGGGATTCAACTTCAGCATGCATTCTACCACCAGTTTGAAAGATGATGCATCACCAAACCCACTTGGATGTTTGTGTGTCTGTGTCAGTGTGCATCATTGTGGTTTTGGAAAAGAACACATGCAATGATGCCACTCCAACATATGGTGTCCAACCATGTCCAGGAACCCTAGCGGCATGCTGGGATTCAATTGCAGCATGCATTCTACCAACAGTTTGAAAGATGCTGCATCACCACACACACTTGAATGAGTGTGTGTGTGTCGGTGTGCATCATTGTGGTTTTGTAAAATAACACATGTAATGATGCCACACCATCATGTGGTGTCCAACCATGACCAGTAACCCTAGCATCATCCTGCAATTCATTTGTAGCATGCATTCTACCATCATTTTGAAAGATGCTTCATCACCACACCCACTTGGATGTGTGTGTGTTAGTGCGCATCATTGTGGTTTTGGAAAAGAACACATGCAATGATGCCACTCCAGCATGTGGTATCCAACCATGTCCAAGAACTCTAGCACCATGCTAGGATTCAACTACAACATACATTCTACCACCAGTTTGAAAGATGCTGCATCACCACACCCCCTTGGATGTGTGTGTGTGTGTTAGTGTGCATCATTGTGGTTTTGGAAAAGAACACATGTAGTGATGCCACTCCAGCATGTAGTGTCCAACCATCTCCAGGAACCCTAGCAGCATGTTGGGATTCAACTGCAGCATGCATTCTACCACCAGTTTGAAAGATGATGCATCACCACGCCCACTTGGATGTTTATGTGTGTGTTAGTGTGCATCATTCTGGTTTTGGAAAAGAACACATGCAATGATGCTACTTCAGTATATGGTGTCCAACCATGTCCAGGAACGCTAGCAGCATGCTGGGATTCAATTGCAGAATGCATTCTACCACCATTTTGAAAGATGTTGCATCACCACACACACTTGAATGCGTGAGAGTGTGTGTCAGTGTGCATCCTTGTGGTTTTGGAAAAGAACACATGCAGTGATGCCACGCCAGCATGTGGTGTCCAACCATGTCCAGGAACCCTAGCAGCATCTTGCGATTCAACTACAGCATGCATTCTACCATCAGTTTCAAAGATGCTGTATCACCACACCCACTTGGATGTGTGTGTGTCAGTGTGCATCATTGTGGTTTTTGAAAAGAAGACATGCAATGATGACACTCCAGCATGTGGTATCCAACCATGTCTAGGAACCCTGGCAGCATGCTAGGATTCAACTACAACATACATTGTACCACCAGTTTGAAAGATGCTGCATCACCACACCGCCTTGGATGTGTGTGTGTTAGTGTGCATCATTGTGGTTTTGGAAAAGAACACATGTAGTGATGCGACTCCAGCATGTGGTGTCCAACCATGTCCATGAACCCTAGCAGCATGCTGGGATTCAACTGCAGCATGCATTCTAGCACCAGTTTGAAAGATGATGCATCACCACACCCACTTGGATGTTTGTGTGTGTGTTAGTGTGCATCATTGTGGTTTTGGAAAAGAACACATGCAATGATGCCACTCCAGCATATGGTGTCCAACCATGTCCATGAAAGCTAGGAGCATACTGGGATTCAATTGCAGAATGCATTCTACCACCAGTTTGAAAGATGTTGCATCACCACACACACTTGAACGCGTGTGTGTGTGTGTCATTGTGCATCATTGTGGTTTTGGAAAAGAATAGATGCAATGATGCCACGCCAGCATGTGGTGTCCAACTGTAGCATCCCAATTGTCTAACAATGGTAATGCTACTTGGTCTAGTAATATATATGCTACTCCCTATATAAAATTGTTGCATCATAAACATATCATTCTCATGTCATCATGCCACCTTGCATTTGAGCATCATATAAAACCCTCTTTCTTTGGTTCTTCTCTCATATGCATTATTAATTGTATTTGCCTCTTGATATTGTATTTGGTTGTTGATATATTGTTTAATGCCCAAGTTGAGTTGGGGGCATATCTTTTATTCACCTCCATCACCTTTTCTTTTCACCACCTTATAACTCCACCATTCCATTTACCATGGGCCTTTATTTTTTTTTGGTATTTAATCTAGCTCATGGGAGATAGGATGGATCAAATCCTCTAAATTCTTTTGCTTGGCCTTATTTCCACTTCTTGGGGATGCAAAAGTATAATGCCATACCATTATATTGTTTTCACAAAATAAAACATGGCAATTAATATTTTGCATGAGCCAATTTTTTTTCCTAAACCTCTTTCTCTCTCTTTGCTTGGGTTCACCTCCTTTTCATCTCATGCTCAATCCAAGCCCTCTCCTCACTCCATAGCTATCTCTGTTCTATTAATCAAATTTGCCAAAACTTCCAAAAAGGGGTATTTCTTGGGTTTGTTTAAACCTGCAACAAAACAAAAAACAAATCAAAATAGTTTAAAAAAAAGATATAAAGAGAGGAGCAGCTTACCTATCAGCCGCAGCCCAGCAGCCTTACCTGTTCGCAGCCCTGTTTCTTTTCCTCCCCGTTTGACGTCGTTCGGCCGCGCTCTCGCGGCAGCAGACGGAAAGCAGCAGCGGGCAGGTGGCCGTTCCCCCGCCGTCTGCTGCGCCAGCTCGCGCCTTCCGCACGCCAGCTCCTCCTCCTTATCCTCGCGCCGAGCCGCCTTTCTCCCTAACCCTAGCTACCTGCTCTGTTACCCTCTTTCTCTCCTCCGCATGCTGCCGCCAGACTGAGGGCCACGTCGCCGTTGCCGCCCTCGCCAGTGACCGGGAACTCGCCGGGGAGCGTCGCCGCAGACCGTGGAGTCGTTTCCGCCCGCTGGAAGACGCCAAGCTCGCCCGTAGCTGCCCATCGCCAGTGAAAAGAACCCCACCGCAGCAGCCCCGCCGTCCCCCTCTGCTCCGACCACCCCCTGCCCCGAATCCGGTGGGAATCGATCAAGGTGAGCGCCCCTCGTTCCTCTCCCATTTTCCCCCCACACCGCGTGCCTAGCGCCACCCGATTGTGACCCCCGCCGTTGATCTGCCCCGCCGGCGGGAGCCAGACCTGCGTTTCCTCCTCTGTTCCCCGACGTGTCCCGTCCAGTACAGCCCGCCGCCAACGATTTCCCCCGAACAAGATCCGTAGCTGGCGCTCCCCTCTATCCTTTTCACTTTTGCGGCAAGTGCGATCTCGCCATGGTTGTGTCGCCATCCTCGCCGGAAATCCTCACCGTCGTCAATTGTCGTCGCGATTCAGAGAGAGGTCCCCAGTTTCAGTTCAGAGCTCGAGCGGCGTTTTTCCAAAAAGAACTCCCTCACCTTTTGTCGACCATGCCTAGGTCCTTCGCAGCCCCAGCGCCCCCACCTGTCAGCCGCATGGCAAACTTGCAGAAAACCCCCCAGCTTCCCAGACCCTCAACCTGCACTCCCCTCGCTGCGCCACGTGGTTCACCCATGCCCCCTCGCTGTCACGTGGGACCTGCTTCACCGTCGGGCCCGCATGTCAGCCGCCTGGGCTAGCTAAGGCCGCGGTACAGAAATCTTTATGTGCGCCTGTTACCACCCAGTCAGCCTGGACCCACTGGGCAGTGTCTGTGGCTGGGTCTAGCTGGGTACAAAAAGTATTTCTGGATTTCTGTCTTGTTTTAACTTTTTCAGGAATTGTTTATATTCAAATTCAAATCTGTTTTAAATATCTTTTGAATTATAAATCCAAATAATACATATGATATATGTTTTGGAATCAGAAAAATGTGAGGATTTCAAATATGCCTTTCAAAATATTGTTTGAGCACTTTAAAATTTCGAGGTAATTAAAATTACAATAAAATGCCCTTTTTCTTAACTAACTAATAACTTTAGTTTTATAACTCCAAATTTGACAAATAATATGTCTAAATCGATCAGCACGACGAGCATGTTCTATCTATGCATTCCATGTTCTGAATTGCAGCATGCATAATATAAATATAAACTATACAGCAACTTATTTGAGTATAAAATGTGACTAAAACTCAATAAAATGCTTTATTCTTGTACTCCACACCTCACCCATGCCATGCTACATTATTGCCATGCAAATTGTGCATCATTCATCATGGCATGATTGTTTGCTTGTCGCATTTTAATCCATATGCTTGTGCACTCTATTTATGTTGGCCCTTGTTTGTTTGGTTCTTCTTCGAATAGACGCTGAGCAGGAGGTATATCAGGAAACCCAGGAGCACTACCCAGATCCGTCCCTCGCTTCAACTGAGCTTCCAGGCAAGCACTACCACATGCTTGCATACATATAGTCCCTATTGCCTCTATCTTATTCTTGCATCATTGAGTCGCGATTGCATTAAACTGAATCCCAAGTGCTGCATAGCCTTTACTGTTAAACCCCACCAAAGCTTGTTCCTCCATCCCATGAGCCATTACTACAGGAGTTGTTTGAGCCATGCGGGTCGTAGAACAGCATGTGTAGGGTTTGTGAGAGTCTAATGGATAACGAGGTACCTAAACAACTTAATCTGAGTAGTAATGGGATAACTAATGAAAGTGGCACCAGTGAGCAATATCTGCTATTTGGTTCTTCATGCTCACTTGTGTCCCGTAGGACCCCGAGTACTTGATTCCTGTTCCTTGACTATTCGCACTATCCACATCCGGGAGGCCTTATGGACCCCCCTGAGCCAGAGCTTGATTCATTCTTATTTCTTGGGGCCACAAAGTAGTTTGGGGCTTTATTACTATCCTGTACTTATGCCATGCTTTACTGCTTTATTTAAGATTGTGCGAGGAGCACCTGTACTGTTTTGGATGCGGAGTGTTTTCGCGGTATCGACAAGCCCAGTCACACTTTCGGGTTCCCAGTCGTTTACAGCCATTGACGCAAACCTTGGGTCCGTCTCGGAGCCGGCCAACTTCGTTGTGGGTAGCTTAATGGGGTGGCCCCCTGAAACATTTCTAAATCCTGTGATCGCTTTGTCGTGAATGCCTCGTTGGGTTTTGATTTGGTTTTTCCGAGGTTGATTGAGTGTGTGTTGCTATTTGTGCACCCCTGCAGGGTAAATCTTTCTGAAAGACGTGTCCGCGGTTATGGACGACTTGGAGCACAGTTTCTCGATCATAGACAAGTATAACTAAAGTACCGCTTTTAATTTGACTAAGTACCTGACTAGTAAATAGTGCAACACTCATGGAATGGTTAATAAAACTGCCAACGGATGGGGGGTTGTTCGTCCGCTTCCTCGTTGGTAAGCGAGGAGGAGGATGGATATGTTAATATTACTGTTATAACTGTTGTCTTAATTAACGGACATCCGTCTATCTTTGGTTAGGCGGATGGTTAGCGAGTATCTATAGAATTGTTAGGTGTTATCTTTTGCTGCAATTGCGTCACCCCAGGTTGTGTCCCCTTTAGAGGCATAAAGACTTGTTGAGTACCCTTAGGGTCTCACACGATAAATTGTTTGATTCAGATGAACAGGTATACTCGCAAGGTGGATACTGGGTGGAGGAGACGGACGATGTTGGCAACGATCACTCGGTGTAGAGATTGCGGGAACGGGGATCCGTGAGATCTGTGGGCGGGATGTGTTTATTTATGGGGCATCTTATGCCGATTTGCTTCTTATCCGTACTCGCATCTTGTTTTCCGCTTCCGCCTGATACTCTGATGTTTGATGTATGAGGAGATATCCTAAACTATTATATCTATCTAGGATATTTGGATCTTGCCGTATGGTGTTGCAATATTTCTATTTATTTTAGATGGAATGGCTCTGAGGACTGTTGTATGTGCCTTGCATACATACTCATTTGTGTATGTAGTTGATCCCTTCGCCTGCCGATTACGCCGCTTGTTCTTGTCCTGATGTTTGGAAATGGTTAGGACGGCCGAAAGGTCTACCTGTGAGTGGCATTTGGCCCCACCGTACTATTTTAACCATTTCCGCTCATCCAGGCTTGTAACTAAGAGTGTAATTCACCGAGGTAGTTACAATTGGTATCAGAGCCATCCCGCCCTTCGGGGTCTTAGCCAAAATGGTCGTTGTCAGTCTAGCAAATATTTTTGGTAGCTATGTATACTAGGGAAAAGCAAAACGTGAGAGTAGGACTGCTTCCATTTTTCTTCTTACCCATCCACCCACCCTTTTCTGATAAGGAAGTGTAACGGTTTCAATCCTCTTCTAAAATTCAAACTAGGATTCACGTGTTCTGGGTTCCGTCGTACCATAGGTTGTGTGTGTGTGTGTGAATTCCTTGTCTATCTATTGCATCCAACATGTTATCGCTATCTGCCTTTGGTCATCATCTGTTGGTACATTCCATACCGACGGGCTTTTGCAAACCGACGCGGTCTATCCGATTCATTGTATACCGACGCGATCTGTCTTACTCTTTGTTATCCGACGTTATCTTGTTTGGGGTGTTCGTTTCCGTAGTTACTAATCTTTAGGTTCATCTTAGAAAGAAGGTGTTGGGATATGTGTTTTACTTATTCATGTGCGGAGTAATGATTTAAGTGCGGGATGGAGTCGCGACCATACCACTACTTTTCTCATTCGCTCTTGTATATTGAATTGGTAGAGTTACTAATCTTGATTCGTTAAGTGGTTTTGCGCATATAGTGGTATTTTAATGCCGAAATTTGCGGAAAATTTTTCTTTGTTAGCTTGTGTACCACACTCCTTGTTCAGTCGTGTGCGATATGCTTAATATCTTCTAGGTGCTTTGAACTTTGTTGATATTTTAATATCATCTTAGTACTTGTATCCTTTAATCTTGGTTAATTCCATTTTGGTACTATTTTGGATTATTATTATTCTCCATTATGGTACTAACTTGTGTTTTATATCAATCACAGGATGGCACCACCACGCCGTTCTGAGGAGGACATACAACCTAAACTAGGGGCTGTGTTGTCAAGCATCGCCAATGCCTTGGCCGCAATGCAGCAGAACCAGCAGTGATTTGAAGAAAGTGTCAGGAGGAATGAGTTTGTTCCGCTACCTCCACCTCCCAAGCGAGGAGACATCAAAAGCTTCCTGAAGTTCAACCCACGCCAATTTGATGTTTCTGATCAACCACTTGATGCTAATGATTGGTTGCGTGAGATGTCAAGGTTACTGGCGACTGCTGATGTTCCTGAGCAAGAATGGGTAAAGTGTGCCACTCACCTTCTGAAGGGAGATGCAACTCTGTGGTGGGAGAATTACCTCAAGGCAAACTACACTGGTTTTCAGCCTACTTGGGAACAGTTCACTAGAGCTTTCAAAGAGCAATATCTGTCAGAAATTGTCATGGAGAGGATGAAGGAAGTGTTTCTCAACCTCAAGCAGGGCAATGACAATGTCAATACCTACATCTGAAACTTCATGAACCTTTCTCGTTATGGTGGCGATGAGATCTCTGATGACAAGAAGAAGCAAAAGAGGTTCAGACAAGGGCTCAATGCATCGATTAAATATGCAATCACACATGCAAGGCCGGCGTCTTTTCTGGAACTCCAACATACAGCTCTGCAGGAAGAAGCAAGTAGGCAAGTGTTTGAGGAGTCAAAGAAACACAATCGTGATGCAGCAAGCTCTTCAGCTATGTCAACTCCTTCTAAGCGTCATGTCTGGGTTCCTAACACCCCACCGTCGCTCCTGGCTCCACCAAGACCTTCAAGCTACGCAACAAGGCCACCAAACTTCCTCACTGCTGCTCCCAGGGGCTACAACCACAACTACCCTGGAGCGCCTGGCGGAGTCCCTGGCTACGTTGCTCCACGTCCACCTGGTGCTTGTTACACTTGTGGAAACACTGGGCATCAACACTGGAACTGTCCAATGAACAACAAAGCTCTTTCTCCACCACCTCCAAGACCCGCGGCAAGCTCTCCTATGGTTTGTGCACCACCACCTCGGGCTCTCAACATCAACACCAAGCCCGGGTCTACTATTGCTCGTGCAAACTGTGTCAACGCCGCTCAAGCTGAGCATGCACCTGGAGTTGTGATGGGTATGCTTTCCGTTAACTCAGTTCCTGCACGAGTTTTGTTTGATTCTGGTGCATCGCATTCTTTTGTTTCTCACAAATTTGCAAATGAGAAGGAGTTAGCTATGGATCCTCTCCTTAAGCGGTTAATGGTCCTTTCTCCTGGAGCAACAATGGCAGCTTCTAAAATCAGCCATGGCAATCAAATTGAGATTGGTGGTTATTCGTTCCAGGCTTCCTTAATTATTCTGGGCAATTCTGACATTGATGTTATCTTGGGCATGGATTGGTTGACAGCAAATGCAGCTATGATTGATTGTGCTGAACGCTCGGTTTCTCTGAAAATTCCTGAAGGCCATATAGTCTATTCTCCAAGTCTGACTCCTGCTATTCAGCTTTTCTCTTTGGCGGCTCTGAATGATGATGCTATGGAAGCTATTCAGAGTGTTCCGGTGGTCTGTGAGTTCCCAGATGTCTTTCCTAAAGAGTTGCCAGGTATGCCTCCGGATCGTGAGGTTGAGTTTGTGATTGAGCTTGAACCTGGTACCGCTCCTATCTCCAAGCGGCCTTATAAAATGGGTCCTGCTGAGTTGGCTGAACTCAAACGTCAGCTTGATGAACAAGAGAAGTTGGGGTTCATTCAGCACACTACTTCTTCTTGGGGTAGCCCAACCATCTTTGTGAAGAAGCGAGAAAAGATTGATAGACTTTGTGTTAACTATCGAGCTCTCAATGCTAAAACCATCAAGAATAAATATCCCCTTCCGCGGATTAATGATCTCTTCGATCAGCTAGCTGGAGCTGTGGTATTCTCTAAACTTGACTTGAGAAGTGGATATCATCAAATCAAGATTCGCAAGGAAGATGTTCCTAAAACAGCTTTCACCACCCGCTATGGCCTGTATGAGTACACGGTCATGTCTTTCGGTCTCACCAACGCACCTGCCACCTTCTCGAGGCTTATGAACTCGGTTTTCATGGAGTATCTTGATAAGTTTGTTGTGGTCTATCTGGATGACATCCTAGTCTATTCTAAGTCAAAGGAAGAACATGAAGAACACCTTCGGTGTGTCCTAAACAAGCTTCGTGAGAACCGCCTGTATGCAAAGTTCTCCAAATGTGAGTTTTCTCTCCCTCAAGTCACCTATCTTGGTCACGTCATCTCTGCCAAGGGCATTCCCGTCAACCCAGAAACTATTAAAACAATTGTTGACTGGCTTCCTCCTGTAAATGTCAAAGAAGTCCGGAGCTTCCTTGGTTTGGCTAGTTACTGCCGTCGCTTCGTGTAAAACTTCTCGAAGATTGCGAAGCCTCTTACCGATCTCCTCAAGAAAGGCAAGAAATACCTTTGGACTCCTGCATGTCAAGCAAGCTTCAAAACACTCAAAGAGAAGCTCACTTCCACACAAGTTTTGATTCCTCCAGATACATCAAAGCCTTTCCAGATATTCTGTGACGCCTCATTGCAAGGATTGGGTGCGGTCCTTATGCAAGAAAAACAAGTTGTTGCTTATGCCTCTCGACAGTTGAAGACGCATGAGATCAACTATCCTACACATGACCTCGAGCTCGCAGCAGTTGTCTTTGCTTTGAAAGTATGGAGGCACTACTTGCTTGGCAACCGTTGTGAAATCTTTTCTGATCACAAGAGTCTGAAGTATATCTTCACACAGCCTGATCTCAACCTTTGTCAGAGGAGGTGGATTGAAGCAATCAATGATTTCGATTTGACCATCAACTACATTCCGGGCAAAGCTAATGTCATGGCCGATGCTCTCAGCCGCAAAGCTTATGTCAACAACCTCATGGTGGAAGAACAACAGCCTCTCTTGTGCGAGGAATTCCGTCAGCTCAACCTTGAAATTGTGGATCAAGGGTATCTTCTGAACCTTCTGGAACTCCTCTCTTGGAAGAAAAGGTTCGCTCCATTCAACTTGGTGATCCGTACACCAAAAAGATCATCTCCAACATTCAGCTTCCGAAGTATGAGTCCTTCCACGTCGATGACCAAGGCACGCTTTTCTTTGAACACCGGATGTTTGTTCCGAACTACCCGGGTTTGAGAGAGCAAGTTCTCAAGGAGGCACATGATTCTGTTCTTTCTATCCACCCTGGCAGCACAAAGATGTACATGGACTTGCAAACACAATATTCGTGGCCTGGATTGAAACGATATTGTTCCAAGTATGTCTCGGAGTGTGATGTCTGCCGCAGAGTTAAAGCTGTCCATCAGAAACCTTCCGGTCTTCTACAGCCATTGAAACCCCCGGAATGGAAATGGGAGAAAGTAGAGATGGAATTCATCACTGGTTTTCCAAGGTCGCAGAAGGGCAACAATGCAATCTTTGTTGTAATTGACAGGCTTTCTAAAGTGGCTCACTTCTTCCCCGTCAAGGAAACAATTTCTGCAATTCAGTTGGCTGAGCTCTATATCAACATAATTGTCTCTTTGTATGGAGTTCCTCTTGAGATCAGTTCAGACCGTGGAAGCATCTTCACTTCCAAGTTCTGGGAAAGTTTCCAAAATGCTTTGGGAACAAAATTGAACTTCAGCACAGCTTACCACCCTCAGTCGCAAGGACAAGTTGAAAGGATCAATCAGATTCTAGAAGATATGCTCCGTGCTTGCGTCATCTCTTTCGGCATGAAGTGGGAAGAATGTCTTCCTTATGCTGAATTCTCTTACAACAACAGCTTCCAGAAAAGTCTAAAGATGGCACCATTTGAGGCTCTCTATGGTCGCAAATGCAGAACTCCGATTGGTTGGTCGGGCACAGGAGAAAGAATATTGTTTGGCCCTGACATTGTAACTGAAGCGGAGGAGAAAGTTCATATCATTCTTGAAAATCTGAAGATTGCTCAAAGTCGCCAGAAGAGCAATTATGACAGAAAGCACACGGACATGGAGTATGTCCCTGGTGATCTCGTTTACCTTCGTGTCACTCCCATGAGAGGCACGCACCGTTTTGGTATCAAAGGAAAGCTAGCTCCTAGATACATCGGTCCATTCAAAATTCGTGGAAGAAGAGGAGAAGTTGCTTATGCTCTCGAACTTCCTGAAAAACTCAAGGTCCATGATGTTTTCCACATCTCTCAACTCAAGAAGTGCTTCAAGGATCCCGGCAGGACCGTGGACCATGAGCTTATCAATCTCCAAGAAGACCTGTCTTATCAAGAACACCCCACAAAAATCCTTGAAGTCGTAGAAAGAAGGACTCGCAACAAGTCCATCAAGTTCTGCAAGGTGCAGTGGTCGCACCATTCTGTTGATGAAGCCACTTGGGAACGTGAAGATGAGCTCCGTGCCAAGTATCCTACCCTCTTTGAGTCTTCTTCTTCTTCCTAGAATCTCGGGGCGAGATTCCTGTTTAGTAGGGGAGAGTTGTAGCATCCCAATTGTCTAACAATGGTAATGCTACTTGGTCTAGTAATATATATGCTACTCCCTATATAAAATTGTTGCATCATAAACATATCATGCCCATGTCATCATGCCACCTTGCATTTGAGCATCATATAAAACCCTCTTTATTTGGTTCTTCTCTCATATGCATTATTAATTGTATTTGCCTCTTGATATTGTATTTGGTTGTTGATATATTGTTTAATGTCCAAGTTGAGTTGGGGGCATATCTTTTATTCACCTCCATCACCTTTTCTTTTCACCACCTTATAACTCCACCATTCCATTTACCATGGGCCTTTATTTTTCTTTTGGTATTTAATCTAGCTCATGGGAGATAGGATGGATCAAATCCTCTAAATTCTTTTGCTTGGCCTTATTTCCACTTCTTGGGGATGCAAAAGTATAATGCCATACCATTATATTGTTTTCACAAAATAAAACATGGCAATTAATATTTTGCATGAGCCAAAAAAAAATTCCTAAACCTCTTTCTCTCTCTTTGCTTGGGTTCACCTCCTTTTCATCTCATGCTCAATCCAAGCCCTCTACTCACTCCATAGCTATCTCTGTTCTATTAATCAAATTTGCAAAAACTTCCAAAAAGGGGTATTTCTTGGGTTTGTTTAAACCTGCAACAAAACAAAAAACAAATCAAAACAGTTTAAAAAAAAGATATAAAGAGAGGAGCAGCTTACCTATCAGCCGCAGCCCAGCAGCCTTACCTGTTCGCAGCCCTGTTTCTCTTCCTCCCCGTTTGACGCCGTTCGGTCGCGCTCTCGCGGCAGCAGACGGAAAGCAGCAGCGGGCAGGTGGCCGTTCCCCCGCCGTCTGCCGCGCCATCTCGCGCCTTCCGCACGCTAGCTCCTCCTCCTTATCCTCGCGCCGAGCCTCCTTTCTCCCTAACCCTAGCTACCTGCTATGTTCCCCTCTTTCTCTCCTCCGCATGCCACCGCCAGACTGAGGGCCACGTCGCCGTTGCCGCCCTCGCCGGTGACCGGGAACTCGCCGGGGAGCGTCGCCATAGACCGTGGAGTCGTTTCCGCCCGCTGGAAGACGCCAAGATCGCCCGTAGCTGCCCCTCGCTAGTGAACAGAACCCCACCGCAGCAGCCCCGCCGTCCCCCTCTGCTCCGACCACCCCCTGCCCCGAATCCGGTGGGAATCGATCAAGGTGAGCGCCCCTCGTTCCTCTCCCGTTTTCCTCCCCACACCGCGTGCCTAGCTCCGCCCGATTGTGACCCCCGCCGGTGATCTGCCCCGCCGGCGAGCAGCCAGACCTGCGTTTCCCCCTCTGTTCCCTGACGTGTCCCTTCCAGTACAGCCTGCCGCCGACGATTTCCCCCGAACGAGATCCGTAGCTGGCGTTCCCCTCTATCTTTTTCACTTTTGCGGCAAGTGCGATCTCGCCGTGGTTGCATCGCCATCCTCGCCGTTGTTAGTTGTCGTCGCGATTCAGAGAGAGGTCCCCAGTTTCAGTTCAGAGCTCGAGCGGCGTTTTTCCAAAAAGAACCCCCTCACCTTTTGTCGACCACGCCTAGGTACTTCGCAGCCCCAGCGCCCCCACCTGTCAGCCGCGTGGCAAACTTGCAGAAAACCCCCCAGCTTCCCAGACCCTCAACCCGCACTCCCCTCGCTGCGCCACGTGGTTCACCCATGCCCCCTCGCTGTCAAGTGGGACCTGCTTCACCGTCGGGCCCGCGTGTCAGCCGCCTGGGCTAGCTAAGGCCGCGGTACATAAATCTTTCTGTGCGCCTGTTATCGCCCAGTCAGCCTGGACCCACTGGGCAGTGTCTGTAGCTAGGTCTAGCAGGGTACAAAAAGTATTTCTGGATTTCTGTTTTGTTTTAACTTTTTCAGGAATTGTTTAAATTCAAATTCAAATCTGTTTTAAATATCTTTTGAATTATAAATCCAAATAATACATATGATATATGTTTTGGAATCAGAAAAATGTGAGGATTTCAAATATGCCTTTCAAAATATTGTTTGAGCACTTTAAAATTTAGAGGTAATTAAAATTACAATAAAATGCCCTTTTTCTTAACTAATTAATAACTTTAGTTTTATAACTCCAAATTTGACAAATAATATGTCTAAATCGATCAGCACGACGAGCCCGTTCTATCTATGCATTCCATGTTCTGAATTGCAGCATGCATCATATAAATATAAACTATACAGCAACTTATTTGAGTATAAAATGTGACTAAAACTCAATAAAATGCTTTATTCTTGTACTCCACACCTCACCCATGCCATGCTACATTATTGCCATGCAAATTGTGCATCATTCATCATGGCATGATTGTTTGCTTGTCGCATTTTAATCCATATGCTTGTGCACTCTATTTGTGTAGGCCCTTGTTTGTTTGGTTCTTCTTCGAATAGACGCTGAGTAGGGGATATATCAGGAAACCCAGGAGCACTACCCAGATCCGTCCCTCGCTTCAACTGAGCTGCCAGGCAAGCACTACCACATGCTTGCATACATATAGTACCTATTGCCTCTATCTTATTCTTGCATCATTGAGTCGCGATTGCATTAAACTGAATCCCAAGTACTGCATAGCCTTTACTTTTAAACCCCACCGAAGCTTGTTCCTCCATCCCATGAGCCATTACTACAGGAGTTGTTTGAGCCATGCGGGTCGTAGAACAGCATGTGTAGGGTTTGTGAGAGTCTAATGGATAACGAGGTACCTAAACAACTTAATCTGAGTAGTATTGGGATAACTAATGAAAGTGGCACCGGTGAGCAATATCTGTTATTTGGTTCTTCATGCTCACTTGTGTCCCGTAGGACCCCGAGTACTTGATTCCTGTTCCTTGACTATTCGCACTATCCACATCCGGGAGGCCTTATGGACCCTCTAAGCCAGAGCTTGATTCATTCTTAATTCTTGGGGCCACAAAGTAGTTTGGGGCTTTATTACTATCCTGTACTTATGCCATGCTTTACTGCTTTATTTAAGATTGTGCGAGGAGCACCTGTACTGTTTTGGATGCGGACTGTTTTCGCGGTATCGACAAGCCTAGTCACACTTTCGGGTTCTCAGTCGTTTACAGCCATTGACACAAATCTTGGGTCCGTCTCGGAGCCGGCCAACTTCGTTGCGGGTAGCTTAATGGGGTGGCCCCCTGAAACATTTCTGAATCCTGTGATCGCTTTTTCGTGAATGCCTCGTTGGGTTTTGATTTGGTTTTTCCGAGGTTGATCGAGTGTGTGTTGCTATTTGTGCACCCCTGCAGGGTAAATCTTTCTGAAAGCCGTGTCCGCGGTTATGGACGACTTGGAGCACAGTTTCTCGATCATAGACAAGTATAACTAAAGTACCGCTTTTAATTTGACTAAGTACCTGACTAGTAAATAGTGCAACACTCATGGAATGGTTAATAAAACTGCCAACGGATGGGGGGTTGCTCGTCCGCTTCCTCGTTGGTAAGCGAGGAGGAGGATGGATCTGTTAATATTACTGTTATAACTGTTGTCTTAATTAACGGACATCCGTCTATCTTTGGTTAGGCGGATAGTTAGCGAGTATCTATAGAATTGTTAGGTGTTATCTTTTGCTGCAATTGCGTCACCCCAGGTTGTGTCCCCTTTAGAGGCATAAAGACTTGTTGAGTACCCTTAGGGTCTCACACGATAAATTGTTTGATTCAGATGAACAGGTATACTCGCAAGGTGGATACTGGGTGGAGGAGACGGATGATGTTGGCAGCGATCACTCGGTGTAGAGATTCCAGGAATGGGGATCCGTGAGATCTGTGGGCGGGATGTGTTTATTAATGGGGCATCTTATGCCGATTTGCTTCTTATCCGTACTCGGATCCTGTTTTCCGCTTCCGCCTGATACTCTGATGTTTGATGTATGAGGAGATATCGTAAACTATTATATCTATCTAGGATATTTGGATCTTGCCGTATGGCGTTGCAATATTTCTATTTCTTTTAGATGGAATGGCTCTGAGGACTGTTGTATGTGGCTTGCATACATACTCATTTGTGTATGTAGTTGATCCCTTCGCCTGCCGATTACGCCGCTCGTTCTTGTCCCGATGTTTGGAAATGGTTAGGACGGCCGAAAGGTTTACCTATGAGTGGCATTTGGCCCCACCGTACTATTTTGACCATTTCCGCTCATCCAGGCTTGTAACTAAGAGCGTAATTCACCGAGGTAGTTACACCAACCATGTCCAGGAACCCTAACAGCATCTTGCGATTCAACTGCAGCATGCATTCTACCATCAGTTTGAAAGATACTGCATCACCACACCCACTTGGATGTGTGTGTGTGTCAGTGTGGATCATTGTGGTGTAAAAGAACACATGCAATGATGCCACTCTAGCATGTGGTATCCAACCATGTCTAGGAACCCTAGCAGCATGCTGGGATTGAACTACAACATACATTCTACCAGCAGTTTGAAAGATGCTGCATCACCACACCCCCTTGGATGTGTGTGTTAGTGTGCATCATTGTGGTTTTGGAAAAGAACACATGCAATCATGCCACTCCAGCATGTGGTGTCCAACTATGTACAGGAATCCTAGCAGCATGCTGGGATTCAACTACAACATGCATTCTACCACCAGTTTGAAAGATGTTGCATCACCACGCCCCTTAGATGTGTGTGTGTGTTAGTGTGCATCATTGTGGTTTTGGAAAAGAACACATGCAATTATGCCACCCCAGCATGTGGTATCCAACCATGTCCAAGAACTCTAGTAGCCTGCTAGGATTCACTACAGCATACATTCTACCACCAGTTTGAAAGATGCTACATCACCACGCCCCCTTGGATGTGTGTGTTAGTGTGCATCATTGTGGTTTTGGAAAATAACACATGTAGTGATGCCACTCCAGCATGTGGTGTCCAACCATGTCCAGGAACCCTAGCAGCATGCTGGGATTCAACTACAGCATGCATTCTACCACCAGTTTGAAAGATGATGCATCACCACACCCACTTGGATGTTTGTGTGTGTGTGTTAGTGTGCATCATTGTGGTTTTGGAAAAGAACACATGCAATGATGCCACTCCAGCATATTGTGTCCAACCATGTCCAGGAACGCTAACACCATGCTGGGATTCAATTGAAGAATGCATTCTACCACCAGTTTGAAAGATGTTGCATCACCACACACACTTGAATGCGTGTGTGTGTGTCAGTGTGCATCATTGTGGTTTTGGAAAAGAACACATGCAATGATGCCACGCCAGCATGTGGTGTCCAACCATGTCCAGGAACCCTAGCAGCATCTTGCGATTCAACTGCAACATGCATTCTACCATTAGTTTGAAAGATGCTGCATCACCACACCCACTTGGATGTGTGTGTGTCTCAGTGTGCATCATTGTGGTTTTGGAAAAGAACACATGCAATGATGACACTCCAGCATGTGGTATCCAACCATGTCTAGGAACCCTAGCAGCATGCTGGGATTGAAATACAACATGCATTCTACCACCAGTTTGAAAGATGCTGCATCACCACACCCCTTAGATGTGTGTGTGTGTGTTAGTGTGCATCATTGTGGTTTTGCAAAATAACACATGCAATGATACAACTCTAGCATGTGATGTCCAACCATGTCTACGAACTCTAGCAGCATGATAGGATTCACTACAGTATACATTCTACCACCAGTTTGAAAGATGGTGCATCACCACACCCCCTTGGATGTGTGTGTGTGTTAGTGTGCATCATTGGGGTTTTGGAAAAGAACACATGTAGTGATGCCACTCCAGCATGTGGTGTCCAACCATGTCCAGGAACCCTAACAGCATGCTGGGATTCAACTGCAGCATGCATTCTACCACCAGTTTGAAAGATGATGCATCACCACACCCACTTGGATATTTGTGTGTGTGTTAGTGTGCATCATTGTGGTTTTGGAAAAGAACACATGCAATGATGCCACTCCAGCATATGGTGTCCAACCATGTCCAGGAATGCTAGCAGCATGCTGGGACTCAATTGCAAAATGCATTCTACCACCAGTTTGAAAGATGTTGCATCACCACACACACTTGAATGCATGTGTGTGTGTGTCAGTGTGCATCATTGTGGTTTTGGAAAAGAACACATGCAATAATACCATGCCAGCATGTGGTGTCCAACCATGTCCAGGAACCCTAGCAGCATCTTGCGATTCAACTGCAGCATGCATTCTACCATTAGTTTGAAAGATGCTGCATCACCACACCCACTTGGATGTGTGTGTGTCAGTGTGCATCATTGTGGTTTTGGAAAAGAACACATGCAATGATGCCACTCCAGCATGTGTTATCCAACCATGTCTAGGAACCCTAGCAGCATGCTGGGATTCAACTTCAGCATACATTCTACCAGCAGTTTGAAAGATGCTGCATCACCACACCCCCTTGGATGTGTGTGTTAGTGTGCATCATTGTGGTTTTGGAAAAGAACACATGGAATCATGCCACTCCAGCATGTGGTGTCCAACCATGTCCAGGAATCCTAGCAGCATGCTAGGATTCAACTGCAGCATGCATTCTATCACCAGTTCGAAAGATGCTGCATCACCACACCCCCTTGGATGTGTGCGTGTTAGTGTGCATCATTGTGGTTTTGGAAAAGAAGACATGTAGTGATTCCACTCCAGCATGTGGTGTACAACCATGTCCAGGAACCCTAGCAGCATGCTGGGATTCAACTGCAGCATGCATTCTACCACCAGTTTGAAGGATGATGCATCACCACACCCACTTGGATATTTGTCTGTGTGTTAGTGTGCATCATTGTGGTTTTATAAAAGAACACATGCAATGATTCCACTTAAGCATATGGTGTACAACCATGTCCAGGAACGCTAGCAGCATGCTGGGATTCAATTGCAGAATGCATCCTACCACCAGTTTGAAAGATGTTGCATCACCACACACTTGAATGCGTGTGTGTGTGTGTTAGTGTGCATCATTGTGGTTTTGGAAAAGAACACATGCAATGATGCCACGCCAGCATGTATTGTCCAACCATGTCCAGGAACCCTAGCAGCATCTTGCGATTCAACTGAAGCATGCATTCTACCGTCAGTTTGAAAGATGTTGCATCACCACACCCACTTGGATGTGTGTGTGTGCCAGTGTGCATTATTGTGGTTTTGGAAAAGAACACATGCAATGATGCCACTCCAGCATGTGGTATCCAACCATGTCTAGGAACCCTAGCAGCATGCTGGGATTCAACTACAACATACATTCTACCAGCAGTTTGAAAGATGCTGCATCACCACACCCCCTTGGATGTGTGTGTTAGTGTGCATCATTGTGGTTTTGGAAAATAACACATGCAATCATGCCACTCTAGCATGTGGTGGCCATCCATGTCCAGGAATCCTAGTAGCATGCTGGGATTCAACTACAACATGCATTCTAGCACCAGTTTGAAAGATGCTGCATCACCACACCCCTTAGATATGTGTGTGTGTGTTAGTGTGAATCATTGTGGTTTTCAAAAATAACACATGCAATGATGCAACTCTAGCATGTGGTGTCCAACCATGTCTACGAACCCTAGCAGCATGATGGGACTCAACTGTAGCATGCATTCTGTCACCAGTTTGAAAGATGCTGCATCACAACACCCACTTGGATGTGTGTGTGTTAGTCTGCATCATTGTGGTTTTGGAAAAGAACACATGCAATGATGCCACTCCAGCATATTGTGTCCAACTATGTCCAGGAACCCTAGAAGCATGATGTGATTCAACTGTAGCATGCATATTACCTCCAGTTTGAAAGATGCTGCATCACCACACACACTTGGATGTGTGTCTGTGTGTTAGTGTGCATCATTGTGGTTTTCGAAAAGAACACATTCAATGATGTCACACTAGCATTTGGTATCCAACCATGTACAGGAACCCTAGCTGCATGCCGGGATTCAATTGCAGCATGCATCCTACCAGCAGTTTGAAAGATGCTACATCACCACACACACTTGGATGTGTCTGTGTATTACTTATCTTCATTGTGGTTTTGGGAAAGTACACATGCAATGATGCCACACTAGCATGTGATGTCCAACCATGTCCAGGAACCCTAGCAGCATGCAGGGATTCAACTACAACATGCATTCTACCATCAATTTGAAAGATGTTGCATCACCACACCCACTTGGATGTGTGTGTGTCAGTGTGCATCATTGTGGTTTTGGAAAAGAACACATGCAACGATGACACTCTTGCATGTGGTGTCCAACCATGTCCAGGAACCCTAGTAGCATGCTGGGATTCAACTGCAACATGCATTCTACCACAAGTTTGAAAGATGTTACATCACCACACCCCTTAGATGTGTGTGTGTGTCAGTGTGCATCATTGTGGTTTTGGAAAATAACACATGTAATGATGCCACTCCAACATGTGGTGTCCAACCATGTCGAGGAACCTTAGAAGCATGTTGGGATTCAACTACATCATGCATTCTACCACCAGTTGGAAATATGTTGCATCACCACACCCCTTTGGATGTGTGTGTCAGTGTCCATCATTGTGGTTTTGGAAAAGAACACATCCAATGATGCCACTCTAGCATGTGGTGTCCAACCATGTCCAGGAAGCCTAGCAGCATGCTAGGATTCAACTGTAGCATGCATTCTATCACCAGTTCGAAAGATGCTGCATCACCACACCTACTTAGATGGGTGTGTGTTAGTGTGCATCATTGTGGTTTTGGAAAAGAACACATGCAATGATGCCACTCCAACATGTGGTGTCCAGCCATGTCTAAGAACCCTAGCAGCATGCTGGGATTCAACTGTAGCATGCATTATACCACCAGTTTGAAACATGATGCATCACCACACCCACTTGGATATGTGTGTGTGTTAGTGTGCATCATTGTGGTTTTGGAAAAGAACACATGCAATGATGCCACTCCAGCATATGGTGTCCAACCATGTCCAAGAACCCTAGCAACATGCTAGGATTCAACTGCAACATGCATTCTACCACTAGTTTGAAAGATGCTGCATCACCACACCACCTTGGATGTGTGTGTGTATCAGTATCCATCATTGTGGTTTTGGAAAAGAACACATGCAATGCCATCTAGTGTGTGTGCGTGGTGGCCATTAGATCGTAACCTTAGCCCCCAATGGTGGCTGTTAGATCAAGTCTTCTAGAAGGCACGCCCCAAGACACTTGTTTTGCATGACGATTGTTACAGACTGTTTGATCAGAGCGCTTGGACGATTGGGATGGTTCTTTGTAAGAACGATCCGCTAGTAGGCTGTTTTGCGACATGATTAGCCACGCTTACTGTCCGCTTGCTCTGGACAAACTGGCAACACCACGCGCTCCCACTTGCTAGTGTCACGTGTTCCGTGGGCCAACCTGCCAGTGTCACTTCTCTTCCTCCCCATACTTCTCTTCCTTCCCCTCGAAGACACTTCTCTCCCATCCTGTCGTAGTTGCAAGCCGATAGTGCCTCCAGCGATCTCTCCTGCAGCCACCCTAGTCCCCACCCCCTTTCCCCATGGGTTCAAGGGGAGAAGGTGAGGAAACGCGTCGTGATGACAGCGACGGTGATTTCGATGTGGGTCATCTCATCTCTAACATTTGTGGCCTTTTATCTATTTTGAGCTAGATCTACTATGATTAATCATGCACGTATGATGTGTTAGGCCAACAAGACATTGTATGACTCCGACTATCATGGTTTAGCGGAGAAAGACAGTCCTCTGCTATGTGAAGATGGATATGTGCCCGCTAAATTTGTAGCGTTCGAAGGACAAAACGCAGGCAGGAGGTGTTTAGGGTGTTAAGGACATGGTGCAATGTTGCCACACAGAAGTTGCGGTGTTGTCAAATGGGTAGATCTAGAGTGGGCCAAATCGATGCAGAAAACGGTGGACAAACTATGGGATATGACTCTTGAGTTGAAAGAATCCATAGTCAGCTCAATTCTTTAGAGTGTTGAGATGAAGTTATTTGACCATGTTGACACAACCAAGATTAACCAAGATCTCAAGAGGTGCAAGATAAGGCTAGCAAAGTCAAGAAGGAGAGGGACGTGGCATTGGCCCTGAAGGCTATAGCAGAGCAAGAACTGACTCAAGCAAGGAATGAACTTCACCAGGCCAAAGTCCTACAGTTCACAACTACTGGTATTGACAAGTGCATGAGGATAAATGCAGAGAAACAATTGAAGCTATACAAGTAAGATGCTAAAAGGACGGAGCATACGATTCAATCCTTACTCTCATAAGAAGATGCACATCGGGCTAAGATTAGGAAGATCAAGGAGATGTGTGATAACTAGTTCTATTTAGCTTGAGATCCATACTTTTTTAATTGTAATAGTAGTACTTGTTGACCTAGCAGTCTGAACTAGTGGTCTCGGAGTCCTGGGAGAAAAAATTTGTCACCCGTTAATCTGTCTTAGTCCTCCATTACTTCCTTTTGTCTGATGATGGTGGTATTCTGACTTTGGTGGTTTATTTAAATGTAATCTACGTGGATTCTGCTGTATGCAAATGGCATAGCCACAATTTATAAAGTGGAAGCACGCACACCTGTTACTAGAGATCCGGGAGCTTCACCAGATGCAGGGGATGCAGAAGCAGGAAGGTGGTGAGATAGACGGGCTCAAGATTACGCAAGAAAGTGGTACTGATTTCCTCATTATCCGGGCATTATCGGTTGCCATTGTTTTTTATTTTGCCATGTCGTTGTGCAGTAGCTGAAATGAGTTGCTGCTTCGTAGAGTGTAGCAGCTTAAATAATTTATTTTTGTTCCACTAACATTCCATCTAATTTGGAGAGCTCCTTCCCCTCATCAATCGTGGAACCGGTGCTACGTGTTTTCAGATAGTATTGGCACAATCACAATTTCAGATTCAACTAGTGACTCAGCTGTTTCCAAACCTCAAGTCGCGATACATTTTACTCCGAGAACGTGGGTAGATTGTTTTGCTCGACAAGTTCCACGCACATAGCTCCAGAATTTAACCGAATTACATATATAGGTTCAAGTTCAACACATTATTATGCATGTTCATTGCCAGCAGGCTTCTTCCCCTGCCTGGGTGCCAAGCCTTCACGTACACTGGCTTCTTCATTTCCTACCTTCTTCCTCTTCCTTGGTGCCAATTTTCTTAGCTTCACATACTCTGCATCGCCGGGACAATCCGCACCAGAATCATGTCCAACATCATCACTCGACTCGTTTTGATTTTCTTCCGGTAGCAAAATGACTGACACGGCAGTCATGTTTCTAACCTTGCGGCGCTTCCTATCAAAGAAACATGACAGTTGCATAACTACCTAATATCTATAGAGTAAACAAAACAAAAATTACAATTCAGCACAAACATGCGAATCCCAAAAGACTTTTGCTTACCAGGAGCTAATTGTGTTCGAGTGACCACCTTGTCCAAGAATAGCAAGGTGACTCCCAGTTGCAGCAGCTTCCACATCTAGTACATCACAATTCAGTGTAAACATGCAAGTCGTAGCATACCTTTTCATCAACCCAACTAGCTGACTGTCACATGTTAGAGGAACCATGATGCCTTGTTCATCCATGAAGTTGAACTTTGCAGTCTGCTTCAGCCCTATTTCAACATGTTTACGCAGAGCATCAACCATACTAGGGATAGTACAGATCTGCGCAGGCGCTTCTTCCATCGTGAGATAATGGTGTCCATACCACTTGCCCTTCACCCTTTCTAATTTAGAGTCATAGCTGAAGAGGGCTACCGTAACCAGGTAAGGGTGGTCCACGGAGATACCACTTGACAGAAAACTGTGGACAAAATATGTTTGTCAATGTTGGGCTAGCAAACAATTCTAGGTTCAATATCCAGCTAGCAGTTATAGTTAGTGATAATAGAAAAGAGAAGAGTATCTCACCCCCATGTAGCCAGAACTTATTCTTCCTTGGTAGTAGGATCTGCCATCCTCCATGCTGTTCAGATCGTCGGTGGCGGAGGCGGGCTAGAGCCTCACAACGGCAGCTACGGCATGTGGCATTGGATCTTGGAATCACCGAATGGGCACAACAACTTGGCACTGAAATTCAAATGTACGAAGGGATCGTTCTACTTGGAGGGTGATTTTGATGCCGCCGGTGCTATGGAAAAGGAGGGAGTGGATTTGTGAAATTGGTCAATGCACCAAGCCACTTAGTTCCCTGATTTCCCTAAGATGTTGCCGCGTTGGCGCTCATGTCATGAACATATTACTAACATGTGGGTCCCGACCATCTACTTCACGGGGCAGTTTAACGGAATGCTTGATTTTGGTAGGGTTGAGATGAGTTTGCCTCGAATTTGCCCCTCTCAATAGTTGGCAGGCCAACTTTGTGAAAGGCAGCAATTTCAGGCAACTCAGGCCTCGGGATGAACTCGCCTAGGAACTTTGGGGCCGCAAACAAACAAGCCCCTCCCGATGGGAGTAGCCCTCGAGGATATGTTCGGATGCTTGCATCAGGACCATAGGCTCAAAGTTTAGTCCTGAAAATTATTACGAAGGTTTTTTATGTACCCGAATATTTCTTCATCTATGGCCATGCATGACGTCAGTGCTGACGAAGATGGTGTGTCGTAGTTTCCGAAAACAAGACTTGATGGGACGTTGCCATGGTGGGCCCATGCTACAGTAATGATGATGCGTGAGCGGTGATTTTTGACCGCACGACCCCCTTTATGCATGAGAATCGAGGCACCGGGTAGATTTGCTCCGTGTTTGCCATGGTAATAACTGCCCACGATTTTATCCCTTGAAAAAGTGTTGCACGCGTCCGCATCCTCTGTATCTTGATGTTTTGTTTCCCAGATCTAACGGCGATTATTTTCTCCTTTATTTATTAGCGTAAGATGTGATTTTTACTTCTCACTTTCCCCTTTACTTGTGCTCTTCTTCTTCCTCGCACCGCACCTATGCTTCTGTGTTCTTGCTCGTTCCTCCTTGCTTGCACACTTTCCCTCTCCCCTCAACCATCATGGGCAAGTCTAAGGGAGGATCTTCCACTACCGATTCTATGACGAAGAAGAAAAGGGCTATCGGTTGGGCTGCTTCAAAGTACACTATGTGATATCTGCACGAGGCACGCAAATACAACCTCCTGGAGGGAGATTCCATGATGCTCCCTAGAGATGAAGCTATTCCTTCACCCGAGGCACTTCTTCTCCATCATGTACATGGAGAGTCAGATAACAATACTTCCACTTTACTGTTTACTCCCCCCTTAGGGATTTCTAATGGTCTCTAAACTTACTCTATAGTAACCATTAGCTCTATTGCTAGGTTGCTGGTATTTGTCCCGCTTATACTTTAACTATTTAAGATCTCGCGGAAGAACTTATGGTATACCTGCACAATTGTGGATATCCTAAGTGAATCCTTCAATCTTATTTGTCTTACTTACTTTTTGGACATTCTCTCTTTGGTAAGGCTAATTTTGGTGAAGCATATCGAAAGACGATCACTTTAATTTCATACTCCTTGATGTCTTACTTAACGTAGGCCAAGTTTTATGCTCTTTAGGATATAAAAAGATGATCTACTTAACTAGATCCGCAAAATACCTGCTGCGGATCCTCCTAGGGTGTATGGTTTATAGATTACCCTATAGGTTTTTCAACTTCCTCCTGGCATTCTCTTTGAGATTTCAGAGGTTGAATACCATTATTGTTCCAATTCTTCCTCTTTATATTTGTTCATAATTCTATTATGAACCTAATTACTACTACTTTGTTAGCTTCTTAGCAACACCACCGACTTTGAGTGAATGAAAGTTCCTTACGATATATTGCCCCATACCTTTTCTGCAGTAAACTTCCTTCTTATTGCCAACTAATAATGAGTTGGATTTGATTAATCCTTCAAAGTAGTGTTGATATTCCTTATACTTTTCTTCCTTCGTAATGCAAGTCTTTATCTTGGTCTTTGGGACTCGTCACTCCCTTACACGAATTCCTGTTTCTATGTAGGTCTATAACATTAAGTAATAAATTGATGATGCAACATGCACTTACACACCAAGTCAAACTTCATGTACAGATCTAGTCAATCAAGAAGATCCAAGAAAAAACAAGAAATCCAAATGTGGTACATATAACACACATTATTCTAAGCCCGTAATATAGTAGTTGAGTAAAACATCTCTAGAATCTAGCCTTAGTTGTGTAGCATATGACACCCCCTAACATAGGGTTACACCGTGATACTTAGCACTTAGGGTTGAAACTATACTTTGTCTCAGTATTTACCCAAATTGCTCAATTACAATTGGATAATTTTGAGAAAAAGTGATCTTTGGTTTTGACTCACCTCTTACCTTTCTTTTGGGACTACTAAAGACCACTAACTTACCATTCTATGATAAACTATTCTCACATGATCTCTCCAAACGCATAATTAGATTCTATTTAATACATTTAACTACATATTATTGGAGATTTATAACATCTATGACTTCTATCATGATTCTACATTGTTCTTTACTTACTCTTACTTCAAGATTTCTTACTAAGTACTTGTCAAACTATACCTATATGATGGTTTCGGAGCTACTCGCACCATGATCTTGTTATGATTTACCCGTTCCTCATGATTTAAGAACTAATCTCATCCCGATGACTCATATTATTAACTTCCGGTTGTTGACTCTTAACCTAATTCTACTTCATCACGTAGAATTCTCAAGTGAATCCCATATGATTTACTTCCCATTGTATCCATACTTGTTCTAATGATCCTCATTAAGTTGTCTATTGTCATCAACTAATGTCCATATTCTGCTACCTTATATGGATTATATGGATATACGACATCATTTATACTACTCCATATGATATCCTTCACTTAGTTATAATCTACTTCGATATTTTAACTTCCTTACGACATATTGATGGTGTTATACCTACTTTGAAATAGTACCCCCAAGGGAATAAGGGTAACCTCTTGAGGGAATTAATAGTGGACCTTGAGCGTTGCTCTTCTGTTAAAGATTTCTATCCCACTTGAGGGAATTAATAGTGGAGAATATCCTAATTTTTCATTTTCAATAAATCCTTTCTCGGTCTATAACTATTTGTGAATAGGGGCCCTTTTCTTGTGTTTAATACTCCTCCGATCCAAATTAGTTGACTCAGATTTGTCTAGATTCGAATGTATCTAGACTACTTGTTATAGTGCTAAACACGTCCGAATCTAGACAAAACCAAGTTAAATAATTTGGATCGGAGGAAGTATATAGGTTGCTGTCGAAATAATAATAAAAAACTCTAACTTTTCAAAAAAATCTCTATAACTATTTGTGAACAAGGGGCCCATTTTTTGTCTTTGCACCGGGCCCCGACATCTTAGGGCCGGCCCTGTATAGTCGTCGACAAAACACCAATGAAACATCGTTCCACCAGTATTACATCCCTCAGAGTGGAATAGTAGGTCCAAGACATGACTATATGTTACAACTCGACTCTTTAGAAGAGATCTAGAGAACATTCTAGGTTAAAGAGGAAGAAAGCAACTTCTTACAAAGAAGAATCAGAAATAAACACTTCACTAATAGACTAGCATCTAAACTATCTGGCTTGCAAATGCTGCTATTGCATTTCTCTACAGAAGTAGGTTCTAAGGCAAGATATAGTAATCCTATCTAATCAGGACTTCGTCTTCACTTTAGTTGATGTATCACTTGACTCCATTGAATTCATTTAAGAACTTGGGCTTTCAATGTCTATTCCTTGAGCATAGATTGGTGTTTACGTCGTCTTCATTGACTTTAGAATCTAGCAAGGCTTTAAGAAGGTACAGGTGAGTACGAGCGTACACAAGAAGTTCACTAAAAAGGACTGTTTGATGCACTATCTACAGCCGTAGACCATAGGTCATAGGCTATGCAGGTTTTCGAAAACATTTCTTTAAAGGTTGCTTTTATTCTAAAAAAGCTATGTTCATCAGCCTTCACAGGTCGATTAGAACTTCGTGGAGTTCCTTTCCTGTAGTGTTCGCAGCTCCTTCCTGTAATAGGGAGTAACATGTCACACTTTTTTACACTCTATAGAGGTGTGTTGCTTTACCCATGAGAGATCCTTATCCTTGTTGCACAACCGGGCGAATCTTTCTCATCCACACTTGCTTCGGTGTGGGGCCTAGTATAAGAACCCAAGCCGATCATTGTCCTTCTCCACGACCCCGCTTTCCTCCTTGGTGTACGCCATGCCCACATTTTGAATTACGGCAATGGGAAGTACAAACCGTTATAGATGCCATAACTACAGTGGGATGTTGAGGGCTCCCACCCATATGTTGCATATCCTCTACGAATTACATACTCACGCTACAAGGATAACAGATGCGGCTTGTGCATCTGGCTACATGCGAAAGGAAGAAGATCAAGCTGACTTCCCCAAAGCCCATATAGATCTCATGGTTAACGCGTAATTTACGACACAAGAATCACTGACGACATTGCTTATTAAGTCCTAGATGATATATTCCTGTGTAATGATATTCCAATTGCCAGTCTTAATAGATTAGTTGATCACCCTGGATCAGTAACCAATAGTTTACTTTATTATCAAAAATTGTGTTTTCGACACAACAGTTTGGAAATACTTGATAGAAAATAATCAAAGGACACGAGAAAGTGTGAACTTGCCTTTTGTGATTGCAAGATTATGCATCACGGTCTTCGAGACAATAAAAGATCCAATATCTGAAAACAACATCATTGGTCCGGTAAGGACTAATCTTTAAAGAAGCAAGATGCTATTATGTAGAAATAATGTAATGCAATTTGATAAACTCGAATCCCCAGAATAAACGTTGATGATCTTGGGTTTGGAGACTGGGAATGGTTTCTCTGGAATGTGTTGCACTTTTAGATAAATTTCACACTTGTGCTTCTTATTTGGCATGTGAGAGTGTGTGTGAAATAACTTGCAAGAGCAATATTTTATTTTGTCTAAAATTGAATGAAACATTTTACCTATTTTGGAAATAAGGTTTATGATTCATAACATATAAAGGTTGTTACTTAACTACTTAAGAATTTGCCTTAGATTTTAAGTGAATTCCTTATGTGTAGAAGAAAAGATGTTCCTAGAAAATGTATTTAAGATAATTTAGGCTATTTTTACCTCATACAAGGATCATTTGAGGTTAATACTCTGATTATATCTTATATAGATAATATTAAAGACGTAGACAATTCTGTATATAATCTTTTATGAATTCAAGATAAAGAAAATAGGTTAAATAAGTTTTATTAGATCATTGAGCTTTTATTTGCTTCAAAACTAGTATATCACATTTTTAACATGTACATATTATTTATGTGATAATTTTGGTATATTATACATATTTTTATGATTTTAAATAATAGGATATGATTTTTATAAGTTTTTATTATTTTATAAAATACTGAACAATAATAAATATTTAGTTATGTGGCATTTTATATGTTTGTAGTTTTTAAATTGTAGATCTATTTTTCTAAGAATTTTAATATATAATATATAATTTTATGATTTATTGAATAGAAAATATTGATTTTACAAGATGTAATTACTTTATATTAACAACATAATTAGTAAAATATCTCAATAATAACCTAAAAATATATCATAATGGATTTGAGTTGTAGATTTTATTTTTATAAATTTTTTGATATATAATACATATTTTCTGAATTATAAAATAAAATTTATTGAATTTATAAAGTTTAATCATTTTCTAAAAATCATAAAAACAAAATAATTAAATGGTTTTACTGTGTCATGCTGACGTCAGCGAGTGGTGGGGTTATTTTTCCCCGGGGCTAATTCTAGCCCCAGTCACTGACTGGTGGGTCTCCTGCCACGTCACATGCCACATGGGCATGGACCGAGTCAAACTTGTTGACGTGGCTCTGGATGACACGAGGGTGACATCATCTCGCCATTGACGGTTAGACGGAAAGCGGCAGCAGCGATATAGGGCGAGCTAGCAAGTGCGTCTAGGCTTGCTAGAACGAGCATGACGTGGTGAACCTAAAAATAACAGTGCTGTCTCGACTTGGTCATCGGAACAGTGGCTACAACGACATCTGCGGTGGCATTCTCCGGTGATGCGACGAACTCGAGTTAGAGGCAAAATTAGGAAGCGAAAATAGGTCTAGAGATGCGTATGCTCACCCTGCGTATTGCTATGTTGTCCACGACAACCATGGTAACCGAAGATGTGCTCGCCTTCAAGCTTTCCAGCGAACGACATCAAAAGGGAATGACAAAATTCCCTTGGATCAGATCGCCCTTGATCAATCGATGACGTTCAGATGAAATAGAGGACGAGGTGCATCTCCTCGACCACTCAATAGAGCTAGAGGTGGCTCCAATAAATTGCTAGCCGGAGCTTGTCGGTGGTGGCTTCGGTTGATATGAGGACGATTGGGAGTGAGACAGAGGAATAGAGAGGATGGGGATTGATCAGGAGCTCTAGACGGTCTCAGGCGGTTGTCTGATACTGCTCGGAAGGCTCGGACACGTCGGCACGATGGTGGAGACGGTCGAGATGCGGCGGCGGTGATGTTCTCGATTTGGGCACGAATCTTGATGGGACAGGTGGAGGCGGACTCCAAGCAAGTAGGGCGACACTAAGGGTCGGTCCTCGCGTCCAGGATGGTCAACAATGACGGCGGCGACGTGGCTTGCCGACGGCCTGTCGATCATATGGAGGAAGACATAGACGGAGGTTCTCTCCTCGAGTGGGCCCCGCTTGCCAGAGAGAGAACGAAGGGGTATCCTAGGCTAGGCTGCTATTGGGCCATGGAAAACTAAGAGAAAATGGCTGATGTGGCTACACATGGGCGACCTTTAGCTAGGGGGTGATCTAGGCCGTGGGTTGGGTAGTTCAGTTTTGTTATTATTATTATTTTTTTGTTTTCTTTTCTAATTTTGTATTAACAAATTTGTTTTGAATTTTCTTCATAGTTTATTTGCTACATGGTGGCAACCATATTGAAGTGTATGTAGAGTCCTTTTATGAGATTTTATTATAATAATGTTATTTATTTATATAATATACAAGAAACTTATTAAAGGATATACTACTATTTATTCATGAAACTTGTTCTTATTATAACTCATAGTGTTAAGGAAATTTCCTAATGATGACCATACATTATCTTTTATCACATAAGCCCTTAAGAGTTGTTGTGGTAAGTAACATTTATAAAAAATCCTGGTTATGTCATTATGCATGGATAACAGTAACTAATAGAGAAATTAGGATGTTCATTTACAAGTAGTTACCATGAGTTTTTGGGGGATTTAATATATTTATATTCTTTTATGGATATTGTCGGAGATTTGTCCCATGATGCAACTAGGGTCCAATGATCCCTTGGTTCGTGAGGGGGCTGAACATGCGAGTCCGAAGAAGTCCGACGACGGCGGTGGCAGCGAAGAGGGTGCATAGGGGAGAGTTGACATAGGTTTTTTTACCAAGGTTTGGGACCCTCATGAGGAGGTAAAGCCCCTACTCCTTCTTGGTTGTATTTCTTGCTTGCCTCCTGGCCTTGCCTTCCTTTGGCTATTGCGCAGGTCACGGAGCTTCTGGAGCTCGTAGCAGTCATCCTTGGTTTGACCTGGTTACTTGTGGAAGTGACAGTACGAGCTGTCATCCTGTTCTCGCTCGCTAGCCCCCTCTCGAGGGCTCTTACGATCCGGCTCCGCCATCAGGACCATGGCGGTCTTGCCCTTGGGATCCTTGTCCTTGCCCTTGGTCGTGCCAGATGCCTTATGAGTGGTTTCAGCCTCTGAGAGGCCGAACATCTGCCCTGCCTCGGCCTTGGCACACTTCTCGGCCATGACGAAGAGTTCGGCAGCGGTGGTGAGGCCATCTCCTTGGATCCCTATCTTTTCCCGCATCTTGACGTCCTTTACGCCCTCGAAGAAAGTTGTGATGACGTTGGAGTCTGAGATCTTGGGAATTTTGTTGCGGACCCGACTAAACCTCTACAGGAACTTGAAGAGGGTTTCTCCAGGCTATTAGCGTATCTGGTGGAGGTCGTAGTAGGTGAGTGGGCGCTCGTAGGTCCCCTTGAAGTTGGAGATGAAGAGGGAGCTGATATCTGCCCATGAGTCGATTGATTCCTCGGGGAGGTTCATCAGCAAGGTGCTGGACGCCTCCTTCAAGCACAGGGGAAACCAGTTCGCCATGACCCGGTCGTCCCCTCCCACTGCTTCGACATCCGTGGTGTAAAGCTCGAGGAACTCACACGGGTTTGTGGTGCTGTCGTAGCGTGCCGGCGTTTTTGGACAGAACTTGTGCGGCCAGACCACGTGGCGGAGGTTCTTGGTGAAGGCGAGGCAGCCGTTAGCCTGGACAGCCCTGTCATTAATGAGGGACGGGCGGTTTTGCATTCCCGCGGTAGCGATTTCCTCGGCGAGGCGGTCATTGCGCTCGCACGGGGGTGCCGCGGCGAGGGCAGGGGAGATGATATGGCAGCTGTTCACGAGTGGCGGCGAGGCGTCTCTCGGCTTGGTTGCTCCCCCGTGCTGACAGGGCCGAACAGAGCCCCATCCCTCGGTACCCCGCCAGTGGTTCGAGCCCCTGGGCCCTCCGGGGAGAGGGTGGGGCGTCGAGGAGCTCAGTGATACAGTCGCGCCACTTCTCTTGTCCTTGCTCGGCCGGCGGGTGGTCCAGGAGCTCACACACCATGCACTTGGTGGCCTCCAGGGTGAGCGGCTCGAGGTGGCCGCGAGAAGACGCGGTGTGAGAGAGCGACGTGACGTCATGCGGGGAGGGGCTGGCTCCTGCGACGGGCGATAGGAGGATCCGCCTTGATCCTCCGTCCACAGGACTTGCTTTGAGATGGCGCGCTGCCGAGCCGGCTCCGTCTAGGCCTTTCTCGCCACCTGACGGAGGGCTTGCTCGGTGCGCGTATCGTTGCCGACCGACATTCTGCCGAGGTCATCAAAGATCTTGAAATCGCGCCTCAGCCCCCTACATGGCACGCTAAATGTCGGAGATTTGTCCCGCGATGGAACTAGGGTCCAACGATCCCTTAGTTCATGAGGGGGCTGAACAAGTGAGTCCGAAGAAGTCCGGCGACGGCAGAGGCGGACAAGTGGGTGCACGGCAAAGAGTTGACATAGGTTTTTTACCCAGGTTCGGGACCCTCGTGAGGAGGTAAAGTCCCTACTCCTGCTTGGTTATATTGCTCGCTTGCCTCGCGAGGTTATAATGGTGGATGAAAGTCTAGGGTTTTTGATCTCCCGGATCTCCCCCGCAAGGCAGAAGGAGGACCCTTTATATAGGGCGGTGTCATCCCTCTCCCCCTGGTCCATAGACGGGGAGGGTTACTACAGTGCCACTCCTCGTGATCCCGGTCTAGGAGACTACTTTTTGGTGGACATGGTTAATCTTGCCATGCTTTGCTGCGTCCTCCTATAAAGTGTCCTTTAGTGGCATCCTCAGTCTTTATATGGCGCTCTTTGCTTTTCCCTTCCTTTCACCAAAGCGGCAGCTGAGAGCCTTTTGCCACCGGATCACCTGTCCCAACCCTGCAAAAAGGGGAGGTGGACCGAGTCCTCTTTCCCGAGGTGCTTGGTACTTGCGGTATTCGTTGTCAGGACTGTATCCCCCACTTCTCGCGGTGCAGTTACCATGCTACTCCGGTTCAACTTAGAGGTATATGAGGCCCAAGGGCTCTACACGAGGTTGGGACAGCCTTCTCCAGGAGATAACCTCGCGAAGCTCGCTCGGGCGCTCCTGGGAGGAGAACCCTTCCTCTCGAGGATGTCTGGCTTCTCGAAGGAGGAAACCTTCACGCCACCGGGGGCCATCCAGCGTGGAGACGTGGCACCCTAGATGCCAGGGCTCTGACAAATATGGATGAAGATTAAGGTCTAAGACATATTGCCTTTATGTTTTGTGATCATGGATGATATTTCAACTTAGAGTGAGGTATAGAGATTACTTCTTAATGTGGTCTTGATTGTTCCATGATTCTAGGTTTCTTTTAGGGTTTAAGAGAATAAGGTGGAAAAGAGCTTTCATCAATACAACAGTAACTTGTATACTAATTATCAATTAGAAGTTCCATTCGACTAAGAGATACTATTCAATGGATATCTAGAAATAAGAATTGGTTCCACTACCAACTTGATTCTTGGGTTTTGAACAAAGAGGTAGACATGGGACTTGTCATGGCTTGCTATAATCTTAAAGGTTTCTAAAGAATTCCTATCCTCCATACTTCACTAAGATTGTCTTCAGTTAAGGAATTCCTTTCCTAAATGTACTATGTATATTACTGTTATCTCATTCACAAAGATCACATCTTCCTGAATGAGTCAATCATCTGACTCCACCATGTCCATCATCATATGATGACATGGTCAAGTCACTTCAACAATACTCATTCTCCATTCTTCCTCTAGTATATAACTTCCATTTCTTAGCTACCTCTAATTAATCCATTAGTGTAGCTACTTCTAACTCCATTCCATAACTCCTTTATCTTGTTCTCGCATCTACTTCCAAGGCTTGCAAGATTACAATCCTCACTATATCACAGGTGATATTAATATTCTGGAATAGGTATCGTACTATTCCCCATAATACAAAATTGTTCTCGTATTATCCTAGTTAACATTACCATTTCTCCAACTATTCCAATGCACTCAGGTCCTATACTTCATCATACACTAGCATGACTTATCATGAACAAGATAGATGACTTGACTAACTAAAGTGTAGCCTAGCTTGATGAACCAATACACTCTTCAACATCTAGTCATCTATTCCCAAGTGACTTGGAATTAATAACCACCATCGTTTGATCACACTAAGATTAGGCTTCTAAATGCCTGACCAAGATCTATCCTCATCTAAGTAGTAGGATTGTACTACACCTGGTCTCTTCATAGGGTTTATCTTGTTAATGAAGTTTACTTTAAGTTTGTACTTACTTGGCTTAACAAGATCATTCTTTGATACTCTTCCATTACTAGATTTCTTGTAACTTCTTAATTACTAGCTTAACTTTTAGATTTAGATGCTTCTTCTAGTTAACTCAGGAATGAGTGAACTCCTACAACATCAAATGGTTTGATCTCCACTAAGGATCTCATCCCAATGATGATGGCACACTCTACCATAACTAGTTACTTCTCAATATCAATTTTCTTTAATACTTAGGAAGGTCAATATAATAGGTTAAGGGATAAAGGTCAACAAGTGCTAGGTCAAGAACTGATCACTCAACATTGATGATCAATTGAAACTAGGACTTGGTTAAATAGTAATGTCATCTATTATTATGATAACAAGGATATGTGGTGCATGGTTTTGGCTTGACTTCCTTTCTACTCTATTTGTGATAAGAAGTTAGTGTTTTAGGAACTACCATGATACTTATGGTAGGAATAGCTATGGTAAGCATGTTTGTCAAGGTTTATTTATTGAACTTATTTTCCTAGTCTATATACTTGATTTGGTATCCAGGGTTGTTGTAAAGGATTCCTTCACATAATCTCCAAAAGAGTATGTATTAATCATTCAATATTATGTTGTAGGTTTAGTTGTATTTCATTTGATCTACCCATAGATCAAGTCATCTTCACCCAAAAATAATTTTTTAGCTAAGGTCATATTGAAACTTATCGCAATCAACTTGATGATCTACTTCAGTTCCATCAAGTTAAGAGAAGCTTCAATCACTTTGACAAGTTTTGTTCAAAAGCGTGAAAATTATCCAGATTTTCTATGCATGAATGCAATGCACACACCTGATCTTATCTTATTTCTAAGCTTTAATGTGGGGATGTTACAGTCTCTCCCCCTTAAAATAAACTTTGTCCCCGAAGTTCGTACTCTCTTGCATTTCGGAATGAGGAATTGTCTTCGCCTGAACATGGATTTTCTCGAGTCACTTTGTGACCATAATTGGGAATAATTGTGATATCCCATATCTAGAACTTTTCCTTGAATCGTCTTCATACTTGAAAATATTCAGCGGTCGCTTAAAATTTATCCCATGCTTCCTTTTGATACTATCTCCCCATGAATATGTCCTTCTTTAGGAACCTTAACTAGACCATCTTCTTTAGTTCTACTCCCTGACTAGCTATCCTAAGTCAATTTCTATACTCAGTCATTTACTTCCTCCATCTAAACTTTGTAATGTATAGGAAGTCTTACTAAAATGGGTTCTAAATTTCATTAATTAACAACTGAATAATAATACTATATTTGGTTTGGTCACAACATTGTTTGTCTTTATGGTCCTTCCTGTGATTGGTTTAACGCAATCCAATCAGAGTTTCCTATTCCTCCATACAAGTCTATTTTTGTATACTCACTACCTTCATAGGGACAACTTAAGAGTTGTTTCCTTTAGAACTAGTTTGTTAGGTGAACCTCTTTTATCTTCTTCAATCTTTCATCCATATATACTCTCATGAGTACTATTATAATGATCACTTCTTATATAACCTTATGAAAATAAGGCTTAATGTTCTCATAGTTTACCACTTCTTCTCCATCATGTACTTGGAGAGTTAGATAACAATACTTCCACTTTACTGTTTACTCTCCCCCTAGGGGATTTCTAATGGTCTCTAAACTTCTTGTATAGTAACCATTAGCTCTATTTCTAGGTTGCTGGTCTCTTTCCCACTTATACTTTACCTATTTAAGATCTCATGGATGAACTTAAGGTATACCCACACAATTGTGGATATCCGAAGTGAATCCTTCAATATTATTTGTCTTACTTACTTTTTGGACATTCTCTCTTTGTAAGCCTAATTTTGCGAAGCCTCTCGAAAGAAGAACACTTTAATTTCATATTCCTTGATGTCTTACTTAACATAAGAAAAGTTTTATGCTCTTTAGGATATAGAAAGATGATCTAGTTAACTAGACCCGCAAAATACCCGCTGCAAATCTTCCTAGGGTGTATGGTTTATAGATTACCCTATAGGTTTTTCCACATCCTCCTGGCATTCTCTCTAAGATTTCAGAGCTTGAATACCTTTCTTGTTCCACTGCTTCCTCTTTATATTTGTTCATGATTCTATTATGAACCTAATTACTACTACTTCGTTAGCTTCTTAGCAACACCACCGACTTTGAGTGAACGAAAGTTCCTTATGGCATGTTGCTCCATACCTTTTCTACACTAACTTACTTCTTATTGCCAACTAATAATGAGTTAGATTTGATTAATCCATCAAAGGAGTGTTGGTATTCCTTGTACTTTGCTTCCTTTGTAATGCAAGTTTTCATCTTGGTCTTTGGGACTCATCACTCCCTTACACGAATTCCCTTTTCTATCTAGGTCTATAACATTAAGTAATAACTTGATGATGCAACATGCACTTGCACACAAAGTCAAACTTCATGTACAGATCTAGTCAATCAAGAAGATCCAAAAAAACAAGGAAATCCAAATGTGGTACATATAACTGATATGTCCATTTTGCATCACTATTCTATGTCATAATTCACTATTATTCATTGATATATTTCGTATTGAGAGGTGATACTTATGTTATTTCATCTGTTTTTGCATGGTTGATGACTTTTGGAGCATGGACCACTGCAGTCAGGATTTTGATGGAAAAGGTGCTATTTGGAGGCAAAATTCGCGAAGATCAGAAAATCCGGGAAAATATTTGGAAAATCCTATTTTTCCAGAAGACGAAGGAAGCCAGAAGGGGGGCTGGAGATGGGCCACAGGGGGCCTACACCACCCCCTGGCGTGGGTGGCCCTAGGCCGCGCTAGCAGGTGGTGTGGCCGCCCTGGCCCACTCTAGGAACACCCCTCTGGCGTATATTATCCTCCCGAAAACCTAAGACTCGAGGAGCGACCACATAAAGATTCCGCCGCCTTTACGGGGCGGAAAACACCAAGAGAGAAAGATCTCTCCGGCAGACAGATTTCTGCCGGGGGAATTCCTTCCCGGAGAGGGGAGATCGTCGCCATCAACACCATCATCAAGCTAGACTTCATCGGGATCATCATCATAATCATCACCACCATCATCATCATCAGCACCCTCATCACCATCTCCATATTGCTGTAACAATTGAGTTGAATCTTGCATAGTTCATAGGGGAAACTTTCCCGGTGTTGATTACTCTTTGTAGTTGATGCTATTGAGTGAACCATTGAATTATTGTTTATGTTCAGATTGTTATACATCATTATTCCATCTCTGATCATGATCCATATGATGTCTTGTGAGTAGTTCGTTTTGTTCTTGAGGACATGGGAGAAGTCATGTTGTTAGTAGTGGAGTTGTGTTGAGAAAGATTCAATAGTTTGATATTTAAGTTGTGGTGTACTTCTTCTAGTGGTGTCATGTGAACATCGACTACATGACACTTAACCTATATGGTCCTAGGGGAATGCATTGTGTATTTGGCTACTAATCGTAGGGGTTACCGGAGTGACGGAAACCTAAACCCCCGTTAGGAAACCATTGCACAAGGGACGTAAGGGTCTTAGAGTTTAAAGCTGTGGTTAGTTTCTACCTTAATTAATTTCTTGTACTTATGGATGTTTGCAAGGGGTATAATCACAAGTATGTATTAGTCCTAGGAACGTCGGTACATTAGCACAGGTTCACCCACACAACACTTAGCAAGCTAAAGAAGATTAATCAACTATATGAAGCGAAAGCACTTGACAGTCTTCCCATGTGTCCTCAAGAATGTTTGGTCATCTTAAGTAATACAATCGGCTTGTCCTTTGCTGCATAAAGGATTGGGCCCCATGTTGCATTTATTCCTATTGTCTTTTTTTTACTCGTACTTCGTTTACTTGCTTTATCAAAAACCCCTAAAAATCCGTTTGCTAAGTATTTGCAGAGAATTCCTGATCCATACCACTAGCCAGCACCTTCTTCTTCTCGTTGGGTTCGACACTCTTACTTATCGAAAATACTGCGATACACCCCCTATACTTGTGGGTCATCAATAACACACATTATTCTAAGCATGTAATATAGTAGTTGAGTAAAACATCTCTAGAATCCAGGCTTAGTTATGTAGTATATGACACCCCCTAACATAGGGTTACACTATGATACTTAGCACTTAGGGTTCAAACTATACTTTTTCTTAGTATTTACCCAAATTGCTCAATTACAATTCGATATTTTGAGCCAAGTGATCTCACTTTGGTTTTGAATCACCTCTTACCTTTCTGTTGCTTTATTTTCGTTATGGATAATTCGCTGAGTTTCTTATTTGGTAATGCTACTACCACTGCTAAGGTAGTAGATAAGCCACCACCTAATGAGAATGATGTTTTTAAAATACCTACAAGGATTATTGATCGTGTTTTGGATACCTACTACGTTGGGGATGGAACTGTCCATCCCAGTGATCATTTACTCTTTATATACGAATTATGCGGGTTGTTCAAGTGTGCAGGTATTATTACAGATCAAGTTAAGAAGAAGTTATTCTCATTATCGCTGAAAGGAAGAGCTGAGGAATGGTATAAGCTGCTCAAGAATGGTCAAGCTCTGGAATGGGAGGAAATAGTGCCTCTCTTTTATTCAAAGTTTTATCCTCCTAGTGAGATTCATAAAGATCGGAATCGAATATACAACTTTTGTCCTCTTGATGGAGAGAGTACAACTCAAGCTTGGGGGAGATTGAAGTTACTAATGCTCAAATGTCCCATTCATGAGCTCCCCAACAATATTATTATCAATAACTTTTATGCAAGGCTTTCTTTTCATGACAAGGATTTATTGGATGCTTCTTGTGATGGATCATTTACTCGCATGGAAGAAGAAGCTAAATGGGATCTTCTAGACCGTATTCAAGATAATGCTGAAGCTTGGGAGAATGACAAAGATAGAAAGTCAGGTATAAATTATGATTATGAATGCATTGAATCTTTTATGGGAACTGATGACTTTCAAAATATTAAAAATGCTTATGGTCTAGACTCTCAAGCTATTGCTTCTTATTTTTAGGCTTTTGCTTCCTATATTGAAGTGCCTAAAAAGAAGTGAAATAAGTATCATGAACCTTATAAAGATGTTGCTAAGAGTGTTCCTGCAAGAAATACTGAAGTTTATACTGCTAATCATGTTTTACCTGAACCTTACATTGAGAAAGTGCCTTTCCCAGTTAAGATAAAGGAACCTTCTATGCTAGCTAGTATGGTTAATAAAAGTACAAATAAAGCTGATGAACCTATTTTCGCAAATGTGAAAGACTTTGTTACTAAATATGAAGAAGAGGGACACACTATCCTTTGTAAGGATACCTCTAATATTGTTTCACAAAGTAGTGTTATGAGAGCTAGTATTCCTGTGTTTTCTGTTAGAATAAGTGATCATTGCTATGATGGTCCTAGTGATAGCTATATTGTTAAGTTTATGCATGATACTGAAAGGTACTATGAGAGAGGGAAAAGTGTTCTTATGCATCTCAATAATATCAAGTTTCCTCATTTTATGCTGAAAGTTTTTATGTTGCGCTTGTTTTGCCTTCTTATGCAAGTAGCCTCTGGTTTCAACAACTTGTTTGTTTACAAAATTCCCTTGCATAGGAAGTGGGTTAGACTTAAATGTGTGTATTTTTGCTTCTTAATGCTCTTTTTCACTTTAATTCATATTCCTATGTGAGCATCTTCAAAATCATCATGCCCATCTTAATGGCTATAAAGAAAGAGCTTTTTGGGAGACAACCCAATCTGTTTTTGCTTTCAGTTTGTTTTTGTTTCTTTGAGTCTTGGAAGTTATTACTTCGGTAATAACCTCTCCTTATCCGTGTAGTTTGGTTTTTGTGTCAAGATCAACCTCTAATGAGAGAGAAGTCATATTTGGGGAAGTTGCTGTCCCAAAACAGATTTTTGTACTTCACCGTAAAAATTCGTGAGAGATCTCTGTATGTCGGATTGAGTTGTAATTTTTTGTGCTTCTGCCCCAGGGTGCTATTTAACTTTCGTTAGTTTCGCATGTTTTGATTTGAGCAACAGAAGATTTTCGAAAAAATTGATCTTTACCTGCTGGTCTGTTTTGACAGATTTTGCCACTCTTGCATTTGCTTCTTTATTCAATTTCCTTTTTGAATTCTTTTTAGGTTTTCGGAAGGAGTTGCTACAGTAGCTTATGTTTTGATGGTTTTCAATTGAAGTTGAACTCAAAAGGTTTTATCACTTCACTTATACTAATGGTGCTAATGAGAACTGTGTGGAGTTTTGTGTGAAAGAAATTTCCAGGTAGTGGAGATAATGGTGTAATAAGGAAGAGAAGGGTTTTATGACTCAAGTAATGAGTGTAAGAAGATGAAGATATTGATATTATTCAAGTGGTGACTCTGGAAGAATCTACTAGATACCAAATTCAGAGACCTACAGAGTCCGCTTTCAAATAGGTAATAGTTCTAGTAAGAAAAGTTCTGCGAAAATACAATCCAACTATATTTTTGCAGTTTTCAGTCAATAAGGAAAGCTACGAAGCGAAAGGGGGACGGAAACGGAGCCAGGGTGCCTCACACCACCCTGTGGCACGGGCCTACTCCTGGCCGTGCCACCAGGTGGTGAGTCCACCGCGGACTCCGCCTCCGACTCGTTTTCTCCTAGTACCTTCCTTTTTATATGAAACTTCGTAATATATAACTCCCCGGATCTCCCGAGGTTCATATATCGTGTTTTCGTCATGTTTTTGTTGCGATCTGTTTCTGCCAGGACATACTCTTTGAAAGCTTAGAAGTACAATGGTGTCCGCCAAGGATAAAGGGAAGGAGCCTATGGAGGAAGACCTCCAAGACCCTGGGAAGGAGAAGGAGATCAAGAGTGAAGGTGAAGAGGAGCAAGGCCAACATCCGCACACCGACACTACCATTGCAAGCATTGGAGTGGTGACGAAACCTGCCAGGGTTAGAAGGACTGCACGGATGCAGACTGGGGGGAAAGCTCCTCGTCACAGTTTGGCTCCACGATCACTTCCTCCACACACACCAAGAATCCTTTCCATACCCTTATCCATGAGCATCAATACCAGAATATGCCCAAGGGGAAATTACCCTCCAATTGGGATTTGCCTCGTTCTAGCCATGCAGGAAAAGAAGACTTCAAGGAGGAAGAGTGGAGAAAGAATAGCAAGAGCTAGAATTCTCAACCAAACATGATCATGAGCCGCATTGAGCAAAACTCACATCTGATTCGTAATCTCACCTTCGAGATTGAGGACTTGGGGAACTAATCAGAGATCTCATCGAGAGGATACCACCACCACCGAAGGAGTAATTCGCCATCAGGTTTGGCATCCCCTTGGTTTGTTTCAAGCTTGGGGGAGTGCCGCGGTATCACACCACTATCTTCTATCTTTTTGCCTTATTAGTAGAGTCATATCATGAATAGAGGAGTTATTATGAAGTATGGTTTGCATTATGGAAGTGTCCCCTCTCTCGTTAGATATGTATCCCTTGATGTGAGTTGTCGTTATGGAATATTAATGAGAATTTCTATCATTCACTCTTTTGCATAGCTTATAATAGTTTTCAATTCGTGGTTATATGATTGATCTTGTTGTTAGTATTGGTACCACCTTGGGATCATTGAGTTAATTTAGTTGGTTTTGGCAAACCTGTCTCGGTCAGTAGCGACACTATTTTTGAGAGTTGAATGAAAAACATAGAGTACTCTAAAGAAAAATAATTTCATCATCTTTCTTTCTTGATTTGCTCATAAGTTTAGTATTCTCTAGTTAAGATCTTTTGTGCTTCCAAGGAATATTGCATGTTTGTCTTTATCACTTGTATGTTTGTTTGTTTCCTTCAACTCTTGTACTTGCTACCCAGCCTTGCTAGCCAAAAACCTGTACTGAGAGGGAATTCTTCTCGTGCATCCACTCCTTTAAACCAAAACCTTTGCCATTTGTGTCCACCATACCTACCTAGTAGCATTATTGCTATTCCAAGTAAATTCTTGGTTTATCTACCTCCCAAATTAAACTTATTATGTGAAAATTAGTGATTAAAGCTCTCACGAACTTGATGGCACACTTTACTTCCTTGCATTTAATAAACTTGAACCATTGGGTCCTTCTTTGTTGCGTATATGCTTGCGCTTTATGAGTTGAAGTTAGTAGAACCATGTATCACGGGGACTGCTTTCAACACTTCATTGGTACTTTGTACCTAGTTGATATCATGTTTTTTGCTTATGGATCCTGGTGGTGTGAAATAAAAGTGGAACTTGTAAGATCATGGAGTTTATATGTGTGTTAGAGAAACGCCTGGGCCGCTAGCCTAAGCCATGCCTAATCATGGTGGAAACTTGCAGCATAACTATAGTGAGCATTCTATGAAGCATCCTCAATAGAAACCTATGCAAATAGCAAATAAAAAGATCACTGAGATGCTCACTGTCTGCTTGCCTTGTCATTTTGATTATGGGATAGCTCCTGTGTCATGTGCAAGGGGTACCCCGTTGGCGGTTTTCAATGATACACGTGTATTTACAATGACAAGAGCTTACTCGTGACTAAAGTTGAGTAGCATGAGGTTCGGTACTCGTAAGTGAGGGGCATGGGATTTCAACTTATAACTTGTCAAGCATATCCTCTTAGTTGTGTCACTTTAACCTTAATCACCAAAAGATGCCTATGATAGGGGCAATGAGAGCGGAAAGCTAGTAAGTATCATAATTTTTGGGATCTCTTTATGAGACTTGCAATCCCTGCTTCCCTCTGCGAATGGCCTTTCTTTTACTTTGTAGTTGAGTCAGTAAACCTATTTCCTTCTTTCTCAGCAAGTACTTTGAGTTGTTGTGTTCCATTCATTCATATGATGATTTATTCAATCATGTCTCTTATGTTCCTTGTTTTGCACATTGCTCTTATCTTGATGTTTACTACTTTGAAAGCTATCATTGCAAAAAACAGCTATCTGTGAACTCCAGCAAATTATCAACTATTCTTCAACCAAGAGCTAAGTTTGCCATTACCAATTATGATTTACTTCATGTATCTTTATTGTGTTTCCTTTACTCATTGCAAGTTGAGTTATATAATGGTGACTTGTCTTCTATTATGATATATGTATTTGATGAATGTGATGCTTCTTGTCCGTATTCTTTTATCGACTCTTCACTCCATAAACTTGAGGTCATGTTTATTGAGCTCAGTTTCGCTTGAGGACAAGCGAAGTCTAAGCTTGGGGGCAGTTGATACGTCCATTTTGCATCACTATTCTATGTCATAATTCACTATTATTCATTGATATATTTCGTATTGAGAGGTGATACTTATGTTATTTCATCTGTTTTTGCATGGTTGATGACTTTTGGAGCATGGACCGCTGCAGTCAGGATTCTGATGGAAAATGTGCTGTTTGGAGGCAAAATTCGCAAAGATCAGAAAATCTGGGAAAATATACGGAAAATCCTATTTTTCTAGAAGACGAAGGAAGACAGAAGGGGGGCTGGAGATGGGCCACAGGGGGCCCACACCACCCCCTAGCGCGGGCAGCCCTAGGCCGTGCCAGCAGGTGGTGTGGCCGCCCTGGCCCACTCTAGGCACTCCCCTCTGGCATATATTATCCTCCCAAAACCCTAAGACTGGGGATCGACCATAGAAAGATTCCGCCGCCTCTGCGGGGCGGAAAACACCAAGAGAGAAAGATCTCTCCGGCAGATAGATTTCTGCCAGGGGAATTCCTTCCCGGAGAGGGGAAATCGTCGCCATCAACACCATCATGAAGCTGGACTTCATCGGGATCATCATCATCATCACCACCATCATCATCATCATCACCCTTATCACCATCTCCATATTGCTGTAACAATTGAGTTGAATCTTGCATAGTTCATAGGGGAAACTTTCCCGGTGTTGATTACTCTTTGTAGTTGATGCTATTGAGTGAACCACTAAATTATTGTTTATGTTCAGATTGTTATACATCATTATTCCATCTCTGATCATGATCCATATGATGTCTTGTGAGTAGTTCGTTTTGTTCTTGAGGACATGGGAGAAGTCATGTTGTTAGTAGTGGAGTTGTGTTGACAAAGATTCAGTAGTTTGATATTTAAGTTGTGGTGTACTTCTTCTAGTGGTGTCATGTGAACGTCGACTACATGCCACTTCACCTATATGGGCCTAGGGGAATGCATTGTGTATTTGGCTACTAATCGTAGGGGTTGCCGAAGTGATAGAAACCTGAACCCCCGTTAGGAAACCATTGCACAAGGGACGTAAGGGTCTTAGAGTTTAAAGTTGTGGTTAGGTTTCTACCTTAATTAATTTCTTGTACTTACGGATGTTTGCAAGGGGTATAATCACAAGTATGTATTAGTCCTAGGAAGGTCGGTACATTAGCACAGGTTCACCCACACAACACTTAGCAAGCTAAAGAAGATTAATCAACTATATGAAACGAAAACACTTGACAGTCTTCCCATGTGTCCTCAAGAATGTTTGGTCATCTTAAGTAATATAACCGGCTTGTCCTTTGCTGCATAAAGGATTGGGCCACTTGCTGCATTTATTCCTATTATCTTTTGTTTACTCGTACTTCGTTTACTTGCTTTATCAAAAACCCCTAAAAATCCGTTTGCTAAGTATTTGCAGAGAATTCCTGATCCATACCACTAGCCAGCACCTTCTGCTCCTTGTTGGGTTCGACACTCTTACTTATCGAAAATACTGCGATACACCCCCTATACTTGTGGGTCATCAATAACACACATTATTCTAAGCCTGTAATATAGTAGATGAGTAAAACATCTCTAGAATCCAGGCTTAGTTATGTAGTATATGACACCCCCTAACATAGGGTTACACTATGATACTTAGCACTTAGGGTTCAAACTATACTTTGTCTTAGTATTTACCCAAATTGCTCAATTACAATTCGATAATTTTGAGCCAAGTGATCTCACTTTGGTTTTGAATCACCTCTTACCTTTTTGTTGGGACTACTAAAGACCACTAACTTACCATTCTATGATAAACTATTCTCACATGATCTCTCCAAACGCATAATCAGATTCTATTTAATACCTTAAACTATAGATTATTGGAGATTTATAACATCTATGACTTCTATCGTGATTCTACATTGTTCTTTACTTACTTTTACTTCAAGATCTATTACGAAGTACTTGTAAAATTATACCTATATCATGGTTTCGGAGCTACTCGCACCATGATATTGTTATGATTTACCTATTCCTCATGATTTAAGAACTAATCTCATCCGGATGACTCATATTATTAACTTTCGGTTGTTGACTCTCAACCAAATTCTACTTCATCACGTATAATTCTCAAGTGAATCCCATATGATTTACTTCCCATTGTATCCATACTTGTTCTAATGATCTTCATTAAGTTGTCTATTTTCATAAACTAATGGCCAGATTCTGCTACCTTATATGTATTCTATGGATACATGACATCATTTATACTACTCCATATGATATCCTTCACTTAGTCATAATCTACTTCAATATTTTAACTTCCTTACGACATATTGATGGTGTTATACCTACTTCAAAATAGTACTCCCCCGAGGGACGATGGGTAACTACTCCTCAGAAGGATAACCAAAGCATTCAACTTAAGTGTGACAAGATTATCCTCAAGTGGATACCCATCACAAGTCTTGGTTTAGTAAGAATGCTCCTATAGTCACTATCCAACCTATAGATCTCCTAAAAGGGTTTTAATCCTAAGGTCAAAGCATTTGCTCTCATACTAGCTACGGTGACCCAACATACCACTTCATGATGTAGTACACTATAGTCCTTGACATAACACCAATGAAACACTATTCCACCAGTATTACATTCCTCGGAGTGGCATAGTAGGTCCAAGACATGACTATAGGTTACAACTCGACTCTTTACAAAAGATCCAGAGAACATTCTAGGTTAAAGAGGAAGAAAGCAACTTCTTACAAAGAAGAATCAGAAATAAACACTTCACTAATGGACTAGCATCTAAACTATCTGGCTCGCAAATGCTGCTATTGCATTTCTCTATAGAAGTAGGTTCTAAGTCTAGATATAGTAATCCTATCTAATTAGGACTTTCTCTTCACTTTAGTTGATGTATCTGTTGACTCCACTGACTTCATTTAAGAACTTGGGCTTTCGATGTCGATTCCTTGAGCATATATTGGTGTTGATATTGTCTTCATTGGCTTTAGAATCTTGCAAGGGTTTAAGAAGGTACAGGTGAGTACGAGCGTACTCAATAAGTTCACTAAAAAGGATTGTTTGATGCACTATCTACAACCATAGACCATAGGTCATAGGCTATGCAGGTTTTTGAAAAGATTTCTTTAAATGCTGCTTTATTCTGAAAAGCTATGTCCGTCAGTCTTCACAGGTTGATTAGAACTTCGTGGAGTTCCTTTCCTGTAGCTATCGCACCTCCTTCCCGGAACAGGGTGTAACATGTCACATTTTTTTACACTCTACAGATGTGCATTGCTTTACCCATGATAGAACCGTATCCTTGTTGCACAACCGGGCGAATCTTTCTCGTCCACACTTCCTTCGGTGCGGGGCCTAGTATAAGAACCCAAGCCGATCACTATCCTTCTCCATGACCCCCCATGCCTCATTGGTGTATGCCATGGCCACATTTTGAATTACGACAATGGGAAGAACATACCGTTATAGATGCCAGAACTACCGTGGAAAGTTAAGGGCTCCCACCCATATGCTTCATATCCTCTATGAATTACATACTCACGCTACAAGGATAACAGACATGGCATGTGCATCTGGCTACATGCGAAAGGAAGAAGATCGAGCTGACTTCCCAAAGTCCATATAGATCTCATGATTAACGTGTAATTTATGGTGCAAGAATCACTAGCGACATTGGTTGTTAAGTCCTAGATGATATATTCGTGTGCAATGATATTCCAATTTTCAGGCTTAATAGTTTAGGTGATCACCCTTGATCAGTAAATAATAGTTTAGATTATTATCAAAAATAGTGTTTTCTGACCTTTTTGAAATGCAGGTGATGACACAACAGCTTGCAAATACTTGATATAAAATAATCAAAGGACATGAGCAAGTGTGAACTTTCCTTTTGTGATTGCAAGATCATGCACTCACGGTCTTCGAGACAATAAAAGATCCAATATCTAAAAACAACATCATTGGTCCGGTAAGGACTAATGTTTAAAGAAGAAAGATGTTATTATGCATAAGTAATGTAATGCAATTTCATAAACTCGAATCCCAGAATAAACATCGATGATCTAGGGTTTGATAACTAGGAATGGTTTCTTTGGAATGTGTTGCACTTTTAGATCAATCTCACACTTGTGCTTCTTATTAGGCTTGTGAGAGTGTGTGTGAAATAACTTGCAAGAGCAATAAGATTACATACAATAATAAAACACTCAAGTGTATGATAAATAGTTAAAAGCTTACCTTATACAAGTTTGCAATTAATATTTGGAGACTTAAAGATATGATTAGAGTCTATTTGTAATTTACTTTAAAGGAATAACTTTTGAAGCAAAGGTAATACTTTACAAAGTAAAATCATTTAACCTGATGAATAGGCACTCCTAGGGTTTTATCTTAACTCAAGTTATTATGAAAGAAACATGGCCTTGATTAAGTTTAGTGGATTACTGATACTCGAGACTTGCATGTTTTTGTGATGAAATGATACTTAACTATATTTACTTCTAGTGTCCTTGTTAAATAAGAGTAATCTTATTTTTATTTGAGGAATATTTTATTTTTTCTAAAATTGAATGAAACATTTTACCTATTTTGGAATTATGTTTTATGATTCATAACATATAAAGGATGTTAATTAACTACTTAAGAATTTTCCTTAGATTTTAAGTGAATTCCTTATTTGTAAAAGAAATGATGTTCCTAGAAAATGTATTTAAGATAATTTAGGCTATTTTTACCTCGTGGATCATTTGAGGTTAATACTCTGATTATATCTTATATAGATAATATTAAAGACATAGATAATTCTGTATATAATATATTAGGAATTAAAGATAAAGCAAATAGGTTAAATAAGTTTTATTAGATCATCGAGCTTTTATTTGCTTTAAAAATAGTATATCATATTTTTAACATGTAGATATTATTTTGGTGATAATTTTGGTATATTATACATAATTTTATGATTTTTAAATAATAAGATATGATTTTTATATGTTTTTATTATTTTATAAAATACTCAATAAATAATAAATATTTAGTTAAGTGGCATATTATATGTTTGTAGTTTTAAAATTGTAGATCAATTTTTCTAAGAATTTTAATATATAACATATAATTTTCTGATTTATTGAATAGAAAATATTGATTTTACAAGATTTAATTACTTTATATGAACAACACAATTAATAAAATATCTTGATAATAACCTAAACATATATGATAATGCATTTGAGTTGTAGATTTTATTTTCTATATAATACATATTTTCTGAATTATAAAACAAAAGTTATTGAATTTATAAGGTTTAAAAATTTTCTGAAAATCAGAAAAACAAAAATAATTAAATGGTTTTACTGCGTCATGCTGACGTCAGCGAGTGGTGGAGTTATTTTTTACCGGGGCTAATTCTAGCCCCAGGCACTGACTCGTGGGTCTCCGCCACGTCACATGCCACATGGGCATGGACCGATTCAAACTTGTTGATGGGGCTCTAGATGATATGAGGGTGACATCATCTCGCCATTGACGGTCAGACGGCGAGCGGGCAAGCGCGGCTAGGCTTGCTAGAACAAGCACAACATGGGGAACCTAAAAATAGCAGTGTCGTCCCGACGTGGTCATCGGAACAGTGGCTACAATGGCATCTGCGGTGGCGTTCTCCAGCGACGCGACGAACTCGAGCTAGAGGCGAAATTAGGAAGTAAAAATAGGTCTAGAGATGCGTATGCTCACCCAGCATGGTCCACGGCAACCATGGTGACCGGAGATGAGCTCACCGTCGAGCTTTCTAACAAACGGCATCGAAAGGGAATGACAAAATTCTCCGCGCTCAGATCGCCCCTTGGTCAATCGATGATGTTCAGATGAAATAGAGGATGACGCACATCTCCTCGACCTCTCCACGGAGCTAGAGGTGACTCTAATTAATTGGTAACCGGAGCTCATCGGCAACGGCTTCGGTGGATATGAGGACGATTGGGAGCGAGAGAGAGGAATAGAGAGGATGGGGATTGATCAGGGGCTCTAGAAGGTCTCAAACGGTTGTCTTATACTACTCGTCAGGCTTGGACATGTCGGTGCAGCGGTGGAGACGGTCGAGACGGCAGCGGTGATGTTCTCGATTCGGGCACGAATCTTGATGGGATAGGTGGAGGCGGACTCCAAGCAAGTAAGGCGACACTAAGGGTTGGTCCTCACATCCAGGAAGATCCACACTGACGGCGGCGACATGGCTCGCCGATGGCGTGTCAATCATACAGAGGAAGATGAAGACGGAGGTTCTCTCCTCGAGTGGGCCCCGCTTGCCAGGGAGATAATGAAGGGGTATCTTGGGCTGGGCTACTATTGGGCCGTGGAAAAGTAAGCGAAAACGGCTGTCATGGCTACACCCGGGTGACATTTAGCTAGGGGGTGATCGCCGTGGGCTGGGTAATTCGGTTTTTTTATTTTCTTTTTTTCTGTTTTCTTTTCTAGTTTTGTATTAACACATTTGTTTGGAATTTTCTTCATATAACTTATTTGCTACATAGTGGCAAACAGATTGAAGTGTATGAAGGGTCCTTTCATGACCTTTTATTAAAATAATGTTATTTCTATATATAATATATAATAAACTTATTAAAGGATATACTACTATTTATTCATGAAACTTGGTTTTTATATAACTCATAGTGTTAAGGAAATTTTCTAATGATGACCATACATTATCTTTTATCACACAAGCCCTAAGAGTTGTTGTGGTAAGTAACATTTATAAAAAATCCTGGTTATGTCATTATGCATGGATAACAATAACTAATAGAGAAATTAAGATGTTCATTTACATGTAGTTACCATGAGTTTTTAGGGGATTTAATAGATTTATATTATTTTATGGATATGGATGAAGATTAAGGTCGAAGACATATTGCCTTTATGTTTTGTGATCATGGATGATATTTCAACTTAGATTGAGGTATAGAGATTACTTCTTAATGTGGTCTTGATGGTTCCATGATTCTAGGTTTCTTTTAGGGTTTAAGAGAATATAGTGGAAAAGGGCTTTCATCAATACAACACTAACATGCATACTAATTATCTCTCAGAAGTTCCATTTGACTAAGAGATACTATTCAAGCTTTCTAGAAATAAGAATTGGTTCAACTACCAACTTGATTCTTGGGTCTTGAACAAAGAGGTAGACATGGGACTTTTCATGGCTTGTTATAATCTTGGTTAAAGGTTTCTAAAGAATTCATATCCTCGATACTTCACTAAGATTGTCTTTAGTTAAGGAATTCCTTTCCTAAATGTACTATGTATATTACTATTATTTCATTCACTAAGATCACATCTTCCTGAATGAGGCAATCATCTTACTCCACCATATCCATCATCATATGATGACATGGTCATGTCACTTCAACAATACTCATTCTCCATTCTTCCTCTAATATATAACTTCCATTTCTTAGCTACCTCTAATGAATCCATCAATGTAGCTATTTCTAACTCCATTCCATAACTCCATTATCTTGTTCCCGCATCTACTTCCAAGGCTTGCAAGATTACAATCCTCACTATATCACAGGTGATATTAATCTTCTGGAATAGGTATGGTACTATTCCCCATAAGACAAGATTGTTCTTGTATTACCCTGGTTAACATTACCATTTCTCCAACTATTCCAATCCACTCAGGTCCTATACTTCATCATACACTAGCTTGACTTCTCATGAACAAGCTATATGACTTGACTAACTAAAGTTCAGCCCAACTTGATGAACTAATACACTCTTCAACATCTAGTCATTTATTCCCAAATGACTTGGAATTAATGACCACCATCCTTTGATCACACTAAGCTTAGGCTTCTAAATGTCTGACCAAGATCTATCCTCATCTAAGTAGTAGGCTTGTACTACACCTAGTCTATTCATAGGGTTGATGGCTCGTGTATTAACAAGCTCGTTGGGAACCCCAAGAGGAAGGTATGATGAGCACAACACAAGTTTCCCTCAGTTATGAAACCAAGGTTTAATCGAAACAGTAGGAGCAAGGAAACACCCCAAAGCTGTTGCTAGCTGAGCCTTGGCAGGGTGCACTACCGGTGCTAGTAGCAACATGGAGACCTGCATAACACAACCACATAACTTTGTCCCCAACTTGCGATGATGTTTTCAATCTCACCGTGTTTTGCTGAAAACAAAGGATTAAACGTATCGAATGGTAGGAAGTAATAGTTTACAGAAAGTAAACACAAAGAAGTAAACATGTTATAGATTGTATGTAAAGAAAAAGGACCGGGATCCATAGTTCACTAGAGGTGGCTCTCCTTAAGATAGATAACATGCTGGGTGAACAAATTACAGAGGGGCAATTGACAAACATCGAGAAAGCAATACATGCATATACTAATCATCTTGACTCCTTTGAGACTTGATTGGGCATTACAACATTATACATAGACTGCCATCCAACTGCATCTATGACTAATAATCCACCTTCAGGTTATCATCCGAACCCCCTCCAGTATTAAGTTGCAAGCAACAGATTATTTCTTTACGAATTGCGTGTCAAGTAAACAATACGATTGTTCTATGAACAAAGGATTGTTGTTTTCTTCCTAGTAGCAATAGCACATCTAGTACCTTAGAGATTTCTGTCACTTCCCCAGATTACCAGAGGCATGAACCCACTATCGAGCATAAATACTAACTCTTGGAGTTGCTAGCATCTACTTGGCCAAGATAGCTACTAACAACGGAAAGCATGCAAGATCACAAATAACAAAGAAATGATAGAATCAATAATCAATCTAAAATAGCATCTCAATATCCATCGGATCCCCGCAAACACAACATGTATGATTACAAATAGATGGTCTTGATCATGAACGGAGCTCACAACATCTAAACATGAAAGCACAAAGGAGGAGAACCAGCCATCTAGCTACTACATGGATCCGTAGTCCAAGGATGAACTACTCACGCATCACACCGGAGGCTTGCATGGTGATGAAGAAGGCCTACAGGGTGAATTCCCCTCTCCGGCAGGGTGCCAGGAAGAGCTTCAGATCCCTCCCGATCTAGGGATGGAGATGACGGTGGCTACAGACTCTTTCATGGATTTTTGATCGGGTACTTAGGGTTTTCATCCCGAGGGCATCCTATAGGTGGAAGGAGAGGCCGAGGGGGTGCTGGGGTCGGCCAGACCACCCCCTAGAACGGGCCAGGCCTGGCCGCGCGGCCAGGTGGTGTGGCCGGCCCCCATCCCTTATCCGTCTCGTATTCTGGCATCTGATGACTTCCGGAAAAATAGGCACTTTGGCCTTTGTCCCGTCCAATTCTGAGAATATTCATTTTCTGACTTTCCTGGAACCAAAAACAGCAGAAAATAGGCAGCTGACACTGTGGCTCTTGTTAATAGGTTATTCTAAGAAATCATATGAAAAGTACTCCAAAGTGTGTACAAAACACAAGAAAGTGGATAAAACCAAGCATGGAACATAAAAAATTATAGATACATTTGCAATGTATCAACATCCCCAAGCTTAACTCCTGCTCGTCCTCGAGTAGGTAAGTGATAAAAAGAAAGAATAATTTTTGAGGTGACATGCACCATCAAAGACTTGATCAAAGTATTGGTAAAACAGTCAAAGCTGGGATCATAGTACTTCAATCATAACATGAAAGACAAAGTTCTAGCAATAAGACAAAGAAACTATGATGCAACATGAAAAGGTACAAACAAAATATTCATGAATAACAATGCTTTGCAAGACGTTTGTTTGTTTCACATAAAGAAAACATAGCATAATAGTATTCAGCTTGTCCCTCATAGAGTAGAAAATATAAATGCATGGGACACCTTCAAAGTTCATAAGAGTGACTAGATACAAATTGTTTAAAACAAGCAATATCAAGTTATGCATCAATCAACTAGTCTTGGGACAATGCACATAGAACTAAGAATGGCCACTATGCTCTCAAAGTAGGTGCATAAAGGTAGAAGGTGGATACTCAATATAATGGTGGAAGAAAGGCCTTCATAAAAGGAAGTAGGGATTCAAGTCTCATAAAGAGCTTCCAAAAATTATGGTACTTACAGCTTTCAGCTCTCATTGCCCCTATCATAAGCATCTTGAAGTGATTAAGGTCAAAGTGAACAAACTATGGTGTACATGCTTGACGAAGTATAAGTTAGGAATCTCATGTCCCTTGTATACGAGGGCCGCTCCTCATGCTACTCAAGTTTAGTCACCGATAAGTTCTTGTCATCGTAAGTACATGTGTATCATAGAGAACCGCCAACATGGTACCCCTTGCCCGATGATACGGAAGAATCCCTATATCAAAATGACAAGGCAAGCAGACAACGAGCATCTCAGCAATCTTCTTATTTACCATGAGAATATGGTGCTTTTTTCTCTCTTTCCTCTTTTCATAATCTTTTTTTTCTTTTTTCTCTTTTTTCTCAATATAGAACTCTTTTTTATAAGAAGAATGCTTCATAGACAGCTCATTATGGTTACGCTGCAGGTTTCCACCATGTCAGCATGGATTAGACCAGCGGCCCAGGCGTTTCTCTAACACATATGCATAACTCTATGGACTTACAAGCTCCCCTTTCATTTCACACCAACGACATCCATATACAAAAGAGCATGATATCAACTAGGTACAAGTACCAAGTGCAATGTTGAAAGTGTTCCCCATGACAGCATGGTTCTGCTAATCCCCAACAAATAAGTGCAAGCATATACAACATAGATGACACAATGGTTCAAGTTTATCAAGGGCAAGAAAAGTAAAGCGTGCCATCAAGTTCGTGAGAGCTTTAATCACTAGTTTTCTCATAACAAGTTTAATTTGGAAGGTAAACGAAAGCATGAATATACTTGGAATAGCATAAGCTAGTAGGTAGGTATGGTGGACTCTTTGGAATAACTTGGTTTAGGGAGTTGGATGCATGAGTAGAACTCATACTTGGTTGTGGAGGCTAGCAAAAGACTGGGAGCGACAAACTAAGAGAGCAATAATGGCCATAATCATGCAGAGCGACAAAACATCATTGATCAAAGCATAAAGTGATACTACAAGTTGAAAAACTAAAGGATCATAAAGGCTATGGTGACTTGAGATAGTCATAACATGGTGTGAGCATGTGCCAAGTCAACCCAAATAAAGCATCAAAGGAGAATACCACTATACTATGCTTTAATATGCTAAAACAACACATGATTCATCCAAGGAACATTAAGAAATCCCAATTGTTTATAACAAGTCATGCCATAGCAAAGAATACTAAGCATAAAGCCAAAACAATATCAAGCATGGCATGACAGAGCATATGCCACAGTAAAAAACAAGCTCTTTTTACCACATAAGTATGAACTTTCCTACTCTTTTCCAAACCAAACCTAACTATTTGCAAACCAATATATGAAAGAGGGGGTCCAACCAATTTATTCAGAAAACTAAGCAAAAAAAAGCAAACGAAACCAAAATGAAAACAAAAACAAAAAAGAAGACGCTCGAAGAACAACACAACTATGCATGAAACAATAAAAATGAAGCGTTTGGAAGAAACCTGGGATTTTTATTGATGAAGAAGGGAATGCCTTGGGCATCCCCAAGCTTTGACGCTTGTAATTCTTGGATATTTCTTGTGGGGACACGCGTGGCATCCCCAAGGTTGAGATTTAGTCCATCCTTCATCTCGTTACTCATTCCTTCCATACACCTGAAATTTTTCCTTCATACAAAACTTCACACAATATTTATTAGCAACATTAGTGCACTCAAGATAAATACGTCTTAAGTTTCAGTTCTAACACCAAATAAACTTTAATTAGAACACTAGCTACTGTAGCACTTCCCTCAAAAAGCTCAATTCCCCAAAAGAACTAAAAAAGGAACCAACAAGAAGTAAATGCAGAAAATGGCAGAAATCTGTCAAAACAGACCAGCAGGTAAAGAAGAATTTTTTCGAAGATCTTCTGTTGCTCAAATCAAAAAGTGTTGAACTAACGAAAGTTAGATAAAAACCTGGGGCAGAAGTACAAAAATTCACGCCTCAAAAAGACGTTCAGAGATTTTACACAAATTTTTACGGTGAAGCGCAGAAATTTGTTTCGGGATAACAACTTTCCCAATCATTACTTCTCTCTCATTAGAGGTTACTCTTGGCACAAAAAGCAAATAAAAAGGATAAGGAGTGGTTATTACTGAAGTAATAACTTCCAAGACTCATCTAAAACTTTTGGGTTATCTCCCAATAAGTACTTTTCTTTAACGCCTTTAAGTTAGGCATAAGAAGCAAGAAAGAATCAAGTGTTCTCAAATGAAGAAGCATTAAAACCAAATTTCTTGCCCTTCCCTCTCTTACTTTTATTATTAACCTTGGGGAAAATATGGTTGTTTGGTGGAGAAGAAAGGTGCATGGTCCCCTTTTCCATATCTATTATTGCTCCAAGGAGTTTTAATAGGGACCTTCCAAGTGTAATTTGTCCTTTTCCTGCACATTCAATATCAAGATAATCAGTAGAAATCATTTTCCCAAGGATCTTTGTAAACACTCCTTCAGCTATTCCAATAGGTAATATGGTAGCATTATTAGCAAGATATATTTCTTTTCCTCCTTCAATAAGCCCCCAAACATTCAGAGATTCATAAATATCTTTGGGCATAAGACAAAATTCAGACATGATATCACAGCGAGCTTGAAAAGTTTCAATGTTTATCTCAATCTTTACTGTAGGGAGCCACTTTGATGGTTCATAATTTATTGGGACATAATTGTGATTCTCCCTAAGCGTATTATAGCAATCCTTTAAGCTAGTAGTGCTAGTCTCAAGAGTGTTCAATCTAGCAGATATCCTTGCGAAAGAAATATCAGTTTGGCTAGGAAAGTTGTAAGTGAGGATCAATTTCTTTATAGAATTATAGCATCATCCTCATTACATCGGAGGAAATCTCCTCCCACAACAGCATCTAAAGCATACCTATAGCAAAGAGCAATTCCAAGGTAAAAACTGCTAAGGAACAAGCTTTGACTCATTTTAGGCTCAGTTTTTTCATGTAGATCAGAGATTCTAGACCAAGCTTCCTTGAAACTCTCTTCAATTCCTTGTTTAAAAGTGAAAATAATTTCCTCAGGTGACATAGTGATTGGAGCAATGCTAGACATAATGGCAACTCAAGATAGGAACTAATTTTTTGTGTGTTTTTGAATAAGAAAGCAAACTATAAAACTAATTTTGTTTGTGTTTTTGATAACAAAACAAGAAAACAAAGCAAAAAGAAACTAAGCAAAACAAAAATAACAAAGTAAAGAGATTGGTTACGAGGGACTCCCCTTGTGAAGATGTCCTTGACTCCCCGGCAATGGCGCCAGAAAAATGATTGATGGATCGTGTATTAACAAGCTCGTTGGGAACCCCAAGAGGAAGGTATGATGAGCACAACAGCAAGTTTCCCTCAGTTATGAAACCAAGGTTTAATCGAACCAGTAGGAGCAAGGAAACACCCCAAAGGTGTTGCTAGCTGAGCCTTGGCAGGGCGCACTACCGGTGCTAGTAGCAACATGGAGACCTGCACAACACAACCACAGAACTTTGTCCCCAACTTGCAATGAGGTTGTCAATCTCACCGTGTTTTGCTGAAAACAAAGGATTAAACGTATCTAATGGAAGGAAGTAATAGTATGCAGAAAGTAAACACAAAGCAGTAAACAGTTTATAGATTGTATGTAAAGAAAAAGGACCTGGATCCATAGTTCACTAGAGGTGGCTCTCCTTAAGATAGATAACATGCTGGGTGAACATATTACAGCGGGGCAATTGACAAACATCGAGAAAGCAATACATGCATATACTAATCATCTTGACTCCTTTGAGACTTGATTGGGCATTACAACATTATACATAGACCGCCATCTAACTGCATCTATGACTAATAATCCACCTTCAGGTTATCATCCGAACCCCCTCCAGTATTAAGTTGCAAGCAACAGATTATTTCTTTACAAATTACGTGTAAAGTAAACAATACGATTGTTCTATGAACAAAGGATTGTTGTTTTCTCCCTAGCAGCAAAAGCACATCTAGTACCTTAGAGATTTCTGTCACTTCCCCAGATTACCAGAGGCATGAACCCACTATCGAGCATAAATACTAACTCTTGGAGTTGCTAGCATCTACTTGGCCAAGATAGCTACTAACAACGGAAAACATGCAAGATCACAAAGAACAAAGCCATGATAGAATCAATAATCAATCTGAAATAGCATCTCAATATCCATCGGATACCCGCAAACGCAACATTTATGATTACAAATAGATGATCTTGATCATGAATGGAGCTCACAAGATCTACACATGAAAGCACAAAGGAGGAGAACCAGCCATCTAGCTACTACATGGATCCATAGTCCAAGGATGAACTACTCACGCATCACACCGGAGGCTTGCATGGTGATGAAGAAGGCCTCCAGGGTGAATTCCCCTCTCCGGCAGGGTGCCAGGAAGAGCTTCAGATCCCTCCCAATCTAGGGATGGAGATGACGGCGGCTACAGACTCTTTCATGGATTTTTGATCGGGTACTTAGGGTTTTTGTCCCGAGGGCATCTTATAGGCGGAAGGAGAGGCCGAGGGGGTGCTGGGGTCGGCCAGACCACCCCTGGAACGGGCCAGGCCTGACCGCGCGGCCAGGTGGTGTGGCCGGCCCCCAGCCCTTCTCCGTCTCATATTCTGGCATCTGATGACTTCTGGAAAAGTAGGCACTTTGGCTTTTGTCCCGTCCAATTCCGAGAATATTCATTTTCTGACTGTCCTGGAACCAAAAAAGCAGAAAACAGGCAGGTGGCACTGTGGCTCTTGTTCATAGGTTAGTCCAAGAAATCATATGAAAAGTACTCCAAAGTGTGGACAAAACACAAGAAAGTGGATAAAACCAAGCATGGAACATCAAAAATTATAGATACATTTGCAATGTATCAAGGGTTTATCTTGTTAATGAAGTTTACTTTAAGTTTGTACTTACTTGGATTAACCAGATCATTCTTTGATACTGTTCCATTAGTAGCTGTCTTGTAACTTCTTAATTACTAGCTTAACTTTTAGATTTAGATGCTTCTTCTAGTTAACTCAGGAGTGAGTTAACTCCTACAACACCAAATAGTTTGATCTCCACTAAGGATCTCATCCCAATGATGATGGCACACTCTACCATAACTAGTTACTTGTCTTTATCAATTTTCTTTAATACTTAGGAAGGTCAATATAATAGGTTAAGGGATAAAGGTCAACAAGTGCTAGGTCAAGAACTGATCACTCAACATTGATGATCAATTGACACTAGGACTTGGTTAAATAGGAATGCCATCTATTATTATGATAACAAGGATATGTGGTGCATGGTCTTGGCTTGACTTCCTTTCTACTCTATTTGCGATAAGAAGTTAGTGTTTTAGGAACTACCATGATACTCATGGTAGGAATATCTATGGTAAGCATGTTTGTCAAGGTTTAGTGATTGAACTTCTTTTCTTGGTCTATATACTAGATTTGGTATCTAGGGTTGTTGTAAGGAATTCCTTTATATAATCTACAAAATATTATGTATTAATCATTCAATAATGTGTTGTAGGTTTAGTTGTATTTCATTTGATCTACCCATAGAACAAGGCATATTCGCCCAAAAGTAATGTTTTATCAAAGGTCATATTGAAACTTATCGCAGTCAACTTGATGATCTATTTCCGTTCCATCAAGTTAAGAGAAGTTTCAATCACTTTGACAAGTGTTGTTCAAAAGTGTAAAAATTATCCAGATTTTCTAAGCATGAATGCAATGCACACACCAGATCGCAGCTTATTTATAAGCTCTAATGCTCGGATGTTACAGTAGAGTTCGCTGATATAATTGATGGTGTAATATAATGTTGACCCAGAGATTCAAATGGGATCCTGTATATCACTAGGAGCTTCGGAATGGTCCAGAGTTGGATAAAAACTATATGGTTGATGGTTTTGGGTCCTATATATATCACTAAGAGGAGCGTTATGAGGTTGAAGAGGTTCCCTCTCGTAAGAGGAAACTGCACAAGGCGACGCCTAGTTCCTCCGGTGATGATGTTGATGACGGGGTATACCGCGTAGCCGCCTCCTTGCGTCATTTGGAGGACGACTCCGCATATGAAGCTACCAGTCTCGGCGAGATCTCCCACAAAGGTGGTGACGTGGAGATCCGCAATGGTGGATGTCTCGGTGAGGGGAGAAACACCGATCCTACCAAGTGCAAGGGCCTTCGCCCGGAAGCTCCAGTACAGCGGGCGGAGCATGCACTGCCCATGCTCTAGAGTTGACAAGCCAGGATCTGCGCTTGGACGAGTAAAATCATTCCTTTGTTACCGGTGCTTGTGCCCTTTGCCGCAACTGATGTTTATCCTTGTGAAGTGGTGAAAGATCTTCAGGGGAGTCGCTGCCACGGGGTGCCCTCCTCCAAGGAAGTCTGGGTCGTGCAGCTTGCACCGCACTCCATGGATCAAGCGATATTCTCCCATTCTTCTTCCTGGAGGCCCTATGGGTGAGAAACTAGCTCCAAGAGCACCCACGGAAGGGGTCATCGCAGGAGTGGATGCGGGGATATCCTCTCCCAACAGTGATTGTATGGTGGAGGCGCCCTTGGCTGCACCTAATGATTCGTCTGAGAGTAGCACTGGGTCCGAGACGATGTTGTGGGAAGCTAGCCTTGCGGCGGACGTGCTCGCTCAGAAGATTTCTCAGGCCACTAAAGTTGAGCTAGCTCACGGAGGGGAGACCTTGGTTGAAGAGACACGTGAAAGAGGCTGGTACTCGGCAAGCCCGCTTGAAAACTGGCTTAGGAGGCGGCATCCTGGGCGCCCACCCCGGGTGCTGCGGGAGGCCACGCGAAGCCCCCGAGCCCAACGATCAAGCCGACATCAACGGGGCATCCGAGCCAGCTCCTACAACATAGGTGGAATCAGGGATCCTCCGGGAGGCCCCTGCGCTCCATGCTGCAGGAGAAGGAGGCCTGGATTCTAGAGAAGAGAGGGCCCATTCCGGACATAGATCCTGCACTTGTCGTCATCCGCACCGCTAGTGTAGGACTTGTTTTGTTTGAGATCGATGTTGGCCAGGATGAAGGATGAGTTAGTGGCCGAGCACGCTCTCCTTGAGGGTGCATGGTCCCTTCTCTACAACGCATTATCCAGCAACTACGAAGCAGAGGATGCGGCTAGCTCCCACTTTGTGAAAGCTAAGGCTGCTCTTGACGAGGCTCGCAAGCAAACCTTGATGCTCAAGGAGCGAGAGAGCGCCTTCTCCTCCCACGAGAGGGAGACCTTGGATGCTTGCGGGAAGGTGAAGACTCGGCAGGAGGCACTGCTTCTACAGGAACATAAACTTGTGGCTAACCAATAGGCGTTCCTTGCACGAGAGTAGTTTGTCTCCTCCCTTGCATCCTAGCTCAAGGATAGGGATAAGGAGATGGACGGTGACCATGGGCGTGTCAAAAAGTTAAAGAGCCAGCTATCTGTGAGCTAGTAGGAGTGCGAGAAGCTACACGACCAACTTGACACGCAGAAGTGCCACCACCTTGAAGAGCAGAAAGCTTCTATCGGAGTCCTGGTACCCGGGGTACACTGATCCTACGTGCGACGGGCCCACGAAATGAGCCACCACTTTTTCCTGTGGCGATGAGACAGCTAGTAGGCCTCATGAGGGAAGTTTGAGGCTGACACCTCGCGAGGGCGTTTCCGGGCTCTAACCTCTGCCTTGCATGAAGCACAACTCTCTCGGGTCTCTGAGGAGGTCTCGAGAGGGTCAGGGCACCCAGGGGCGCACTTGTAATCCCGCTGCAATACGGAAGAAGAAGACAAGAGTCTGCAGGGAAGACTGGGCCCAGACAGGTCGTCTTGGTAAAGAAAGCCAGGACCATCCACCAATTGGTGTAAGGACACCAATGACGTTAGTGGAGCCAAGACAGCTGTCCCTTGCCACTTTGGTGCTAAGGGGACAAGGGTAACGTCGGGAAGCAGAGGACGACGTTAGGTGGACCGGCTTTATGAAGGATCGGCAGGCAACCAAGGAAAGGAGGTCCGAGTCCACTGAAAGTAGCCTCGTAGACCGGGTCCTCGAGGGGCGGGACTATGGTGACCCTTCCCGCCCAATGGGGAAAAGAGGCCCAGCCGCCGTATAAAAGGAGTTCTTCTTCTACCTTGGAAGGGGTTGATTCCTACAATCTGTAACCCTAGACTTTGGTCCTCCATTGTACCCTTGCGAGGCACAACGAGCAATACAACCAAGCAGGAGTAGGGGCTTTACCTCCTCATGAGGGTCCCGAACCAGGGTAAAAAACTTGTGTCAACCTCTCTATCATGTTCTTGCGCCGCCATCTTTGCCGTTGCCGAGAATCTCGGAACGTGTGATTCAGCCCCCTCTCAAACTCAGGGCTCGTTGGACCCCTGTTCCTTCGCAGGACGCATCTCCAACATTTGGCGCGCCAGGTAGGGGGCTGAGGCGTGTTCCGAAGACCTTCGCCTGCTTCCCCAGCATGTCAGATCACACCGAGACACGGGTAGAGAGCGCCCTCCATCGCGCGACCGACTGATCTCAGACAGAGCCCGCCCCCGATGCACGTCACCAGAGACGTCCTCGTGGACGGAGGATGAGCAAGGCTCCTCCTTCCGACCGTCGTGGGACCTCATGCTTTCCTCCCACGATAACACCTCGCTCTCCCGCACCGTGTCCTCCCGTAGCCAGCCAGACCAACCCACCCCGGAGGCCCCCAGGCGCATGATGCACGAGCTGCTCAACCACCCACCGGTGGAGTCGGGCAGGTGAAGTGGTGAAAGCGGCTCTCGGAGCTACTCGACATCACCACCCTCGCCCCTGGTCACCGGGGGCTGAGCCCGAGAACAAGGCGCCGGGAGCTATCAGCTAGCTACCAGCCTGGGGATCTAGCGGGGCACCCAAGGTCCGCGACACCGCATCCCTCTCCGGTCACAGCTGCCATATCATCTCCCCTCCTCCGACCGCTTCTTTCTCCGCCCCCACGCACACCCACATGTGGGAGGACCGCATCGTCGAGGAGTTCACTGCGGCGAGAGAGAAGAACCGTGCTGCTCTCTCCAACGGCAAGTAGGTGCATGGAAATGGATGCCTTGCCTTCACCAAGGAGCTCCGTCGCGTGGTGTGGCTGCACAAGTTCTGCCCCGAGATACCGTCACGCTACGATGGAATGGCGAACCCCTGCGAGTTTCTGCAGCTCTACACCACAGGCAATGAGGCAGCAGGGGGCGACGACCATGTCATGGCGAACTAGTTCCCACTGAGCCTCAAGGACACAGTGCAAACCTGGCTGATGAACCTTCCTGAGGAAGCCATCGTCTCGTGGTCGGCCCTCTGCTCCCTCTTCATCATCAACTTTAAGGGAACCTATGAACGCACACTCGCCTACTATGACCTTCGTCAGGTTTGTTAGCAACCTGATGAGACCCTCTTCAAGTTCCTGCAGAGGTTTAGCTAGATTAACAACCAGATCCCTAAGATCTCAGACTCCAACATGATCACCGACTTCTCCAAGGGGTTCAAGGACGTCCACATGAGGGAGAAGATTGTGTTTTCCATAAGAAGCACAGGCACCCCATGAACAACTGTTACGAGATCAAGAAGCTTCGCAACCAGCACAACAGCTAGGGGAAGGGAAGATGGGAAGGCGAGCGCGGGAACAACCACGGCAGCAACCAAGGTGGGGGACACTAGAACAACAACCATGGAGGCCAAGGGGCGCACCGTGTGGGACATCAGGCCAACGCCGCCCAACATCTCCCACACGCCCACGAGAAGGGGAGTGTCAGGGGCTACCAGGAGCCGAAGGGCACCATAGCCTGCATCCTAGGTGGTTCCTAGGCCCCGGCGTCTACCAGGCAGTTCTAGCAGCTCACCAGGAAGGTAGCCATCGATCGGCCTGGGGCCCTATCCTCGAGACTCAAGTGGTCGCAGTACCCCATCACCTTCGACGCGAAGGACCACCCTGCCTCCACCAGGGCTGTGTTAGCTCTTCCCATGATCTGCACCCCCACCATCAACAACATCACAGTCTCCAAGACACTCATTGACGGTGGGGATGGACTGAATGTGATCTCTACCAAAACATTCGCCAAGCTACAAGTGTTGTACGATCGGCTGATGCCAACCATGCCTTTCTCAGGGGTCACGAATGACACTACCATACCCATCGGGCAGGTGCGCCTCTCATACATGTTCGGATCCTGCGACAACTACCAGACGAAACTCATCGACTTCGAAGTGGCGCACATCAGCCTCCCCTATAATGTCATCTTGGGCTACCTCACCCTTGCCAAGTTCATGGCCGCCATTCTCCATGTGTACAATGTCATCAAGATGCCGAGAGGCAAGGGCGAGGTCATCACCATCCGTTGCAATGAAAAGGACGCCCTGTGCTCTCTCGAGTTCACCTACAAGGCCGCAGCCACCGCCTACCCGGAGGATGTGGACGCTCTTGACTATGTCAGGGACACCGCGAGGAAGAAGTAGATGGTGGCTCAGAAGAATGTACTGGCAAAGAGGGTGGACACCGTACTGTACCCATCTAAAGATGGTCACACTACGGCCACCGCCCACAGCCAAGGGGATCTCAGGCACAGGTTTCTCCCTCCCATACTGGTACGGATGGCCCTCGCGAGGGCGAAGCAGGTCCCGGGATTCCCGACTTCCTAGTGGACTGCACCCAGCGTGCGTTCTACCCCAACTCCCTCAGTGGCGTTTGAAGGATGTCAGCGGGAGCCTGGCATCAGGAGGGCCTACGAGCCCCCCTCTCTCGCGTAGGGCAGTCAACTGCGGCCCGGTTTTTGAAGGTGATGCCCTAAACTCCCATCCTCACAAGACTTATTCATCGTGAGGTCCCGTGAGGGTGACGACGACGCTGTAATAATTTGGACTTATTTCGTACTTCCTCATTTGGATCTTGCGCCTGGTGCCAACTCTGCCATTAGTATTTTCCTTCGAGAAAACGTCTTCAAAAAGTTGTGCTCGACTGAGGCTCCTCAACAGGTACCAGACGAGTGGGGGGCTAGGTACGGTGTTTTCCCCTTGGCCACCTCCCAGTAACACAGGGCCTAAAGTGTAAAGCACTAAACTCTCCGACTAGTTCCGGCCAAGAGTCAACTCACCCACGGCGCGTGGTGCTTGTGACCCTCGCGAGGCACTTGTAGGGAAAGTCGGGAATGCATGTTTTCTGCTTTATGACCCCCTACGTGATGTCTACGGCCGGGGCACAACCAAGGGCCTAAAGTGTAGAGCGCTAAACTCTCATAATTATTTCGGCCATGAGTCAACTCACCCTAGGTACCTGCTGGACAAAGCCCTCGCGATATGTCTGCAGAGAAGTCGACTCTTGCATTTTTCCGGTGACCCTCCCCACGGCATTTACCTCTAGGCACCAAGCCCTCTAACGTATCAAGATTTGACTTATGGACCTGCTCCGGCAACTATTCACCTCACCCACAGTTCCTGGATCTCAAAGCGGATGGCTTCGGCAGCAAGTCAACTCACCCACGGTTCCTGGTGCTCTAAAGGGTCATTCCCCGTTGACCCATGGCCTAAAGTGTCGAGATCTGAACTTAAAGGACAACCCCGATAGCAAGACACATGTGTCTCCTGGTGCACAAAGCCCTCGCGAGCCACCTGCGGGAGCCCATAGAGGCACATGTTTTTCCCTACGGTCGCCTCCTCGAGGGACCAATGGGCTGGACGCTTCCATCACTACAAGAATCAGATGATCCATGAAGTTTTTTTCATGATGGTACCTAAAAACATCGTGGATCCGTGACGGTCTAGTTTTTTTTGTTGGGAGGGACCCGAAGGGCCTCTATCCTAGTCATTCATGACGTTTCCGGATATCTTCGCGGTAAAATCATCGCAGATTTTGTCCCCAGCCCTGAAGTGCAGTTAGCCAATTCATCTAGCATATAATCGTCATGGATATCGTCACACCTCATGTTTGAATTATTTTTTCCACGACCGCGTCACCCATGAACTAACCCCACTTGTCAGCACAATATGCACGGTAGCACTTCACAAAATCTGGGGGTGGTATTTTGGCTGGTCCCACATGTTAGTCGGTTTGATCCGAACTCGTATGTAGTGCATGGCTAGTTCATGCGCTAGTTCCAAAAAAATCCCGTTGATCCAAGCTTGCAATGGTACTTCTGCTTCTTCTCCCTCCTGTCCTCGTCTCCTCGAAGTGGCAGTTCCGCTTCATCTCCCTCATCTCATCTCCTCTTCTTCTCCTTGTCTCCCTGTTCTTCTTTCTTCCTCGATCAATAGGAACCATTCCCACATAATCCATGGCCAGCAGCCGGATGAGGAACTGGTCCGATCTCCTGACCGACCCACTTTGCAAGATCGCCAACTACTTGCTAGAGAAAGAGGAGTACGTCAACACCTATGCTGGTTGTCATGAAGTCTACACCGATTGGTGCCACACTTGAAAAAGAGCCTGAATTCCATCTTAACAACTGGATCATGATAGATCACACACTTCTAGACGTTGGCGACTTCATGTTCCTCAACCTTGCCACTGGTCGTTGCTTCACAATGAATCTAATGGATGTCCATTGTAGGTTCATATTCACATCCGATATATATATATATATAACATTCATTTATCTGTATTTTCCATTGTAAACATCTTAGTGCTAACTGTCCTCTTCTTCCAAAGATTCTACTTCATCGGTGTTTATCGTGGCGTCATCGTGCTTGCTCAGAGGGTGGAGCCATACAAGATTCAGCTTCTGAACCGAATCACTTATAAGTCTAACACTGAGTTTCAAGCACACATACCATATGATATTCTACAATCCGTCATCATGACGAAGTCCCTCGTGATGGTGTTCGTTTGCACAGATTATACCAATATTATTGCATGAGCTGAGGAGTGCACCCCAATGGGGCAAATCAATGAATCATTTGGAGAAGGAATGTATTCGCCACCACCCGATGTGCTTTTGATCTGCATGGCGGCATTTTGAGGGGAAGTATATGCATTACTTGAGAATGGAGACATCGTGTCGACCAACATCCAGTTAGAGCAGCGCGCAAGCACTGTGACGATGGCCAAAATAATTCTAGCCCCAGTCTTTGAACAGATAAGCGGAACCTACAATTTTTACCTTGTGGAGTCAGATGGGGATTTGCTTCTTGTGTTGAATGGCGATTTTGCCAAAGGTCAACCGGTGTTATACCTAGTGGACATGGAGAACTGCTCTCTCAAGGCCATCTGTGACATTGGAAGTCATGCCCTCTTTGTTGATTACCATCAGTCTATCTCCATCGACACCAGGTTGCACCCCACAGTCAAACCTGGTTTCATATACTACATGAGTTATATCAGACTATACAATCATGAGGTTCAAGTCTGGGAAGAGGAACCAACAATGGTAATTTATGGCTTAAGTCATCATCAGCTAGAACGTACGCCGAGGCCTTAACCTCTGAACGAGATACTGGCAACACATTGTAGAGGGAGAGAGTTCTCTAAACATGTGTTGTAGCACACGGGAGCCGACGACGATGAAATATATAGGGGAGAATGAATCCTATATTGATCCTAGGTTATTTGTTAGCATTTTCAGGTCTATTCGAAGTAGAAATTTGTATTGTGTTTATATTATTTCAGCAGTATGTGTATTACCTTTCGGATAAAATTGTAATGTATTTAATTTTAGTACTTTTAGAATTCAAAGTATTTATTTTTAGTAGCTTATTTCAGAATTCTTTGTGTTAGCTTTCAGAATTATGTGCAATTACTATCTTTCAGCTTTTACTCATAACACTCAAGTTGTAATTACTGATTCAAAAAATCTAATGGAGATCAGAGTCTCATGGAAATCTCTCGAACTCGCGACCAGGGACCCTCTCGCGAGTAGCCCAAATGACCAAAATGCATATGGATAGGAAAGCTTTCAGAATTCTTTGTACTAGTAGCTTCCATAATTCTTTCTAGTAGCTTCTAGTTCAGACAATCATAACCATACCCGGCAAGATCTTCCAAAAGTAGACTAAACATGCAAATATATTATATATATACACTAGGTTATCAAATGACTAATTAATTGTTCCAGACTATGTCATACTAGTTAAACTTAATAGTTCTGAACCCCAACTACACTCTATATGGTCTCGAACACAAACTTCATGTCCAACATCTCTTTTGCAGTCTTCCTGTCAGTGATTAGCACAACTTATCCAACCTTTATATCGTCTTCACTCTGGTGGAATTTCTTCCACCCCTGATTGCTGAAGACGGCACGACCATTTGGGTCAGTCTTGTATGCAATTAGGGTGATGTCAAAATCTCCGAGCTGTACTTCAGCCATGCCATTGTCAGGGATGCGCGTGGAGGAAACCACTTTCGTAGGTAATCTCTGCGATATCGCATCATGGATTAAAAAGAAGAACTAATCATGTTAGACGATGACCACCACAAGTTATATATGGAGCCATACAAGGAACAAACAAACGGTAGTTGTCATACCATCTTATGTTGGACAAGATTTGTCCTTGTCAAACGGGTCACAACTGGAACCCGATGAAGGTGCTGATTGGCGGTAGGCTATCTAGGAGATGTTCCTTCTAATCATCGGTAAGGTGGTATCTTTGGGCGACAACCGTAGATTCATATACGTCTTCCTTTCCACCAAGACCACAGATATAGAGAAGAGTTATCCTCGGCATGGGTCCTATCAAAGAAAAACATAACATTTCTTCCCCGTAAGATCGTTCTGTGTAATGAATTGCTTCCATCCTTCACCTCCCATGATAGTCATGTTCTTTCTTTTCTCGAGATGAATCTTGTAGGTGCGCCCAAGCACCTTGAAGGGCACACTCTCACATTCAGCTATGGCTAGATTAAACATGAACCTTGAATTGTATGGCACAGTCTGTGCAGCAAAAACAAAATAATCTGACATTAAACAAACGGTTACAGACTTACAGTGTAGTTTGAAACAAAATTGTTTGTTACCACTTACCACTGAGTTCTGGAACCCCTCTGACTCTGACAAGTAGATTCAAAAGGACATGAACAATGTCAACCTGGATTCGCAATTTCTCTTGCATACTAGACACAATGCCAGATCCTGTTAGGCAAAAATGATGATTGTCTAAATGATATATGGAATTAAACTCCCAAAAGGAATTGAATGTATATATACATTAAACGTATTATAATTTAAACACCTGAGTTGGGATCCTAGTTTTCTTAGCTTTGGCGATTCTAACAATAGCATCAGGTGCTCTAAACCTTGCTTTCTTCGGTCTCTTGACTAGTTGCTTCACATCATCATCAGATGCTCTCAACCTTGCTTTCTTAGGTATCTTGACTACATGTTACTTCACATCATCATTAGATGCTCTGAACCTTGCTTTCTTAGGTCTCTTAACTACAAGTTGCTTCACATCATAATCATCATCATCATTGGATGTGACATCGATTAAGCCAGCGTTGGTTTTAGAAACCTAAATGGACATTGCAGTAATTAGAATGTTTTTTTTGATGTTGTACAGTAGGTTTAAGTACTATCTTATAGTCAGTAGCAACAATTTTAAAACCTGCATTTCGATGCTATGCTGTACAATAGGCTCCTTCTGCATCAGCCCTTCCATTTTGCAGTATTCACAGTTTCTACAGGCGCATCTTTCTAATTCGTCCCTTGACAGTGCAGCGATTTGGAGACTTGCTAACTAGAAGAATCAAATAATAGTTAGTAAACTACAAAAATCAAATTTAAAATCATATGGTTTGGTCATAAATACAAGCATCATCCAATGAGATGAATGTGTATATACCAAGGAGCATGTACAACCATAGTGGCCATGCAAAGATAGTAAGTAGATTCCTATCATCCCATCAATAGTCAAAGTGCCACTTTTTCATCATTAACCAGTGAAAATCATAAGGTTATCCCTTAGCACTAACATAGCTATGACAAACATCAATTTGGGCCTCATACTAAAAAAGCACACATAAATCAATGAGATAATCGAATATATAGAAAGAAGCATGCCCAACAAATGTGTTTGTACAGAACACGTGCTATATGCACATTATCCCATGGACACAAATAGTGCCACACTTTAATCATTAGCCAAATGCATGTGAAGAATACAATGACCTACATCAATATATAATGTGGGCTCCATAGTAAGATAACACACACGTCAATGAGATGAATCCATATCTACCAAGGAGATGTAGAACCATAGTGGTTGTACAAAGACACTAAGTAGATGAAGATCATCCCATCAACATGCTAAGTGCCCCATATTCATCATTGGCCAGTTGTAAACAGTAAATATCATAAGATTATCCATTAGCACTAACATATAGCTATGAAAAACAACAATTTGGTGGGCCTCATACTAACAAAGAACCCATAAATGAATGAGATAATCGAGCATATAGCAAGAAGCAAGTACAACAAATGTGTTTGTACAGAAAACATGCTATATGCACATTATCCCATGGACATAGATAGTGTCACACTTTAATCATTGGCCAAATGCATGTGAAGAAGAAAATGACCTACATCAATATATAATGTCGGCTCCATAGTAAGATAGCACGAACAAGTCAATGCGATGAATCTGTATCTACCAAGGAGATGTTGAGTCATAGTGGTTGTACAAAGACACTAAGTAGATGGAGATCATCCCATAAACATGCTATGTGCCACATATTCATCATTGGCTAGTTGTAAATAGTTAATATCATAAGATTATCCATCAGCACTAACATATAGCTATAAAAAACAATAATTTGGGGCATTAATTTGGTGACTACTTCAAGATCATCCAGTGACATAGACAGCAACGCTGCCGCTCTGCCCTAGAATGAGACGGTGACACTAAGGCCAAGATCCATCGCCGGTGACCTAGATGGAGCACTAACATGGTGAACCTAGAATGAGGAGGTAACGCGCTCAAGGGAAGTAGGTCGAGGAGCACATACGTTGTAGCTATCGTCACCAGGGAGGGGAGGGTTGTTGGTCGCCACTGGGAAGGGGAGGGGAGGTGATTTGGCTATTGCAGGGGAGGGGAGGGGAGGGGATTTGGTCATCGCCAGGGAGGGTATGAGAGGGGAGGGGATTTGTCCATCGCTGCGGAGGGAAGGGGAGGGATTTTTCCGTCGCCGGGGAGGGGATTCGGCCGTTGCCGAAGAGGGTTTTCCCAGTGCTGGGAGGCGAGTGGATTTGGGCGAGTGCGCAAGGGACCCGTAATACCCAATGATAAGTGGGGCCCACGCTGGAGCTGACAAGTGGCCCCATTACGACCCGTTTCCCCGACCGCACCGCACCAGACCATGCATGAGAACACTCGCATATTTCCTCTTGATCCACGCATCATCAACTTGTGAGGCACCATGCTTTCTAAATGTTGTGGCGATGCGCTTGAGCCTCTTATACATGTCTCCATGATCCTCACCGTCCAACATATAAAACCCTTCGGCTTCATTGCTTTGAGCATCATACCTATTTCTTCTCATGATCTCATTTCCAATAAATAGGTCGGTGAGGGCATCCCAAGCTTCCTTGGCGGTGTTGAAGTGCTCTATGTGTGGCATGTCCTTGGGACCCACACCAAGCTGAATCATGTGTAGAGCAGTTGCATTGAGTTGGCTATGAATGAATTCTCTTCTTGTCAAGTTGTTGGGATCTCTAATATGGAGGAAATCTTCAATGATCCTCCAAAGCTCAATGGACGAACTACACACATGAGATTTCATCAAGAATTGCCATTGATTGAAAGAAGATGCGGTGAGCTTGGGTGGGTCACCCCTATTATTTATATGCGGGTGAGGGATTGGTGGATCGGGTGAATATGAGTGAGAGACCTTACTATAGTCCTCCTTACCACTTCCCTTTTTGGAGGAGGAGCCAGTATTTTTATCACCCACCAGCTCGTCTTACTTGGAGTTAGTGTTAGCTTTCTCCTTAGAGAGCGGAGTGGTAGCCTCAGAGGTAGATGGAGGAGGGGCTATAGATGGAGAGAGATGTGCAATCATTGGTGCATCTCTTGCATTTTTGTCGCAATGGATTTCAACAAGGTTGTTTCCAATGTCTTGAGATCATCCATTGTGGCCTTGTCCACAACCTCACTCCCATCTCCCTTAGTACCCATACTTCTCTTAGGTGGTTAAGCCCGAATAAAGAGCTGAGGATCTGTTACCAATTGAAATGGATCGTATGGGCACCTAGAGGGGGTGAATAGGTGCTACTCCAAATTTTAATTATTTTTCAATTTTAGGCTTGAGACAAAGGTAAATTCTCTAGATATGCAACTACGAAGAATTTCCCTATATGCAAACCTAACTACTAAGAAAGTAAAAGCGAGGAACGAGGTAACCGTAGTGGAGCATGCCGAGACACGTGATTTGTTTGACCGCAAGTTCCTTCCTTGTTAAGGGAAGTACGTCTGTGTTGGAGGGGTGGGTGGTACTAAGACCACCATGCCACAATATGCATCACGCTTTTCTCTGATGGATCTCGCCACCAAAGGCCTGATCCACCTTTCCACTATAGGTACCTTTCGAGGCGGGAACTGGTGCCTTTACAACCCTAGCAGAGCACACATCCACAACTGAATAGGAGGCTCCCGTGATGACAACAAGCTGCCACATGAACAAGTATTATCAATAACTGAAAATGAGATCTAGATATTAGCAAGAAATACTAGATCAAGAATCCTCCAAGTGAATGGAGGGGAAGTGGTGTGCTTGATTGGTGTTGAAGAAGATCGAAGCCTCCTCCTTCGATTCCCCAAAGATCAAAGCCTTCGGGTGGATGAGGATGGAGATCTCGGTTTGGAACTTGAAGAATAGTACTGCACTTTTTCGAATGAACCAAGAGTTCTGACAGGAGGAGCAATTGGGGTGTTTATACCCCCTTCCAAAACACAGCCGTTGGAGAGTTTGGGGCTGGATTATCCGGCCCAAGTGGGGGCCGGATTATCCGGTCGGGGCAAAACCTCCGCCCTAGAGACATATTTTCTAGGGGGAAATCCGCCCCCATACCGCGTGATGCACCTTGGCTCCCTTTGAGAAAATTCTTGGGGGGCGGATTATCCGGCCCGAGCAAAAAGTCTAGCCCTGGCCTGCCAATCTGATGGAAAGTTCACCCCCATGCCACATGATGCGCGTTGTGCACTTTGTCAATCGAGCCAGGGCAGATAATCCCCCCCCCCCCACAAAACTCTGTTTTGGCAGCTTTTTGTATGGCCAATTGTCTGCATAACTTAACACACATTAAATTTTCCTTGGTATTGTTATCTAACACACAAAACACTAGAGATCATGAAATGTTCTTTCAATCTCCTCCTTTTTGGTGTTAGATGATAATACTAGGATTTGCAAATATGCCCTACTAACAACATCATTCCAAGGATGAAAAAGACTCCCCCTAAATGTGTGCATACAAGAAGTTTGCATTTGAATACAAATGCACACAAGAAGGTACAAGTATTTTCATCGATCTGGAAACTACAAGCACATGATGAGTTTGCCAAAATACCATACCACCAAGAGAATGAAGTCCTCAATAAAATTGATATAGCTAATATGATAACCACTTATTGATTCTTCGAAGCATAATACCATTTGGATGCATCCATATAGATAATACCGGAATTCCATGGCATAGAGATCAATCCATACTTCCATAGAGATAAATCCACATAGATAACTCCGGAGATATAAATCCATATTCTCACACAACTAACCACAAAGTCTCACGCAGATACAAACCAAATAGCAAATTTAAAGTTCAACACTAAAATGGGCACAAGCAAGAAAAAAGAAACACTAAAGAGTGCAAATGCTTGTGCCGGACCCATGCAAATCCATGATGGCCTAATAGAACTACTTCTCCTTGGCATCGAAATGCCAAAAAGGAAGAAGAGCGATGCTAACACCCCAAGGAATCACTCCTCGTCCTCGTCCTCACCATCATAATCATACTCCTCTTCATCTTCCTCATCATCAGCAACCGGAGGAGTAGGCTCCCTCTCAAAGTTGGGGAACAAGTGACGCTCAAGCTCTCCATAGTTGGTGCCGGAGGAGTTCCACTATGCATATGGTGTAGGAGCTGTAGGAGTGGGAGGAGGGCCTGATGCCCCTGAGACATGGTGGAGAATGACCTACTAGGTGTGAGCCATATCATGGTGCTTCATATAGGCCTCATACTGCCCCTTGTGAGTATCTATATCCATGCACAAGATGTTCTGCTGAAACCAATTGAGTTGTTTCACCTCACGGGCAACAAACGGTATTGTGGGCCTCCGCCCACTAGAACGAGCATCTCTCATCAAACCCTCTGGAGCTGAAGGGATGGGAGGTCTTCCTTGACTTGTTATAAATCTTCTTCACTTTATGTTCACCATCAATGTTGAAGTTCTCAAGAGGAAGCATGTGCTTGATAAGCATCATGATGAATGGAGCATACAGAATGGAAAGTCTGTTGAACATGGCATCAGTCATATCATGATAAATAAAGTCCATCACATCCAGCCAGTAACTCACATGCGGATCTTCAGCATTGGCACATTCATGAGAAAAAGCAAGCAGTTGAACAAGGTGGCCATGGATGCTATCATTGTTGCCCCTACTAGGCGTGATGGAGTCACGAAAAACACTGACTAGCTGAGCATAGAGTGGGTAGAGACCTGCGACCTTGCCCATAACACCATTGGGACCACAACAGGGAGAAAGCAAAGTGTCCTTGTTTGGCTTGATGGGAGTAATGAATAACGATGCCCACAAGCACGATCCCGACCATTTAAGGGATAGCCAAGCACCTGAGAGAAAACCTGGAAATAAGCTTGAATAAGATTGTCACTAGTCATCCACTTCATAGTGCGTCAGTCATCGCCACCAATCACAAGAGTGGATAAGAATTGCTTCACCACTGCGGAGTCATAGGAGCACTAAAGAGTCATGAGATGGTGCAACCCCATCCATTCTGTCACAGCCAGAGCGTCAACAAGTTGGGGCTTCTCCTTATCCTCAGACATAACCATGGGATGCATAGGACGGATCTTCAGAGAGGAATAGACATCCTCAAAGATGTACTTGTGGTCAGTACACCAAAAGCAGGAATCCCCAAGCTCTTCATCACGGTCAGCCTCATCATACAAATCATGATGAAGAATGTAAGAGTAAGTAATAATGTCCATCTCCTTATATTTGATCCTTGTTTTCTTACCCTTCCTCTTGGAACTTGCTCGAGTGGCCTTATCTTTCCTCCTTGCACGATTAGCCATCCTTTCAGCCTCTCTCTTTTGCCTATGCAACTCAATCTCGTCAACCAGAACTCCTTCTTCATTGGGTCGGAAATAGCAAGCACGAGGACAACGCTTGTATGTTTGAGGAGCACGAGAGCCACCTATGAAGTGAATAAGATGGATAGCAAGCAGATAAGCACATACACAAGTCCAGGAGGAATGCTAAAATACTAGAAAAACAATCCACAACCCAAAACTGCAAGATACTAGAATCTGTGAAATCCTGAACTAGGTGCAGCCCTTCCAGGCCGGATAATCTGGCCCTGTCAAGGGCGGATAATCTGGCCCTAGCGAAATTTTTTAGAACTACCTCAGATTGATAGCATCAACGCAAATCAGGCCAAGGAATTGCTAGTCTACAGTTTATAGCATGCATATGAAACAAAAAGGTAACTTCTAGACCCAGTTCCACCAACAACCAACAACATCTATACAAAAGATGATAGTGGGGGATTTACCCTCACTCATGGGAGGTAGAACGCAGAGGAGAAGGTACCCGGATGACTGGGGAAGAAGATCCAATGGAAGGCCAGAGATTCCGGTGGCTGGAATGGCACCGGGGAGGGCCGAGACAGCAGGTGGCGGCTGGGGGAGAGATAGGGGGTCGGTGAGGAAGTGCTGCTCTGTTTGAGCCCTCCCCTTCCCCCCGTCGCCTTGCCCTTAAGAGACGAAAACTGCCAGGGGGATTATACGGCCCCCACTAAGGGAGGATAATCTAGCCTTCTCTGAATTTTCTATTACACACAGATTCAGGCCAATGCATCCCAAACAAAACCCTCGCAAGTGTATTAATGGACTTGTGTGCAAGAAATATATGGCTCGGTGATGGAGAAAGGCTTAGGTTTAGATAACCAAACTGAGATGGTACTACACACCCAAAATTGCAAGAGCCATATCAAATAAAAGCCAAAATTGGGTGTGTTTTCCATAAGAACACAAGATAGGCAGGAAAATACAAAAAGATCCACAAGGAACCAACTCTTCTCAAGGAAGAGAGCAGTGGATGAAGCCACCATGTTTTAGTGGATGGTATGACACCGCGAACATATATCTTGGGTTCATGACCAATACCCATCAATAAGCTTAGATATCACAAAATGATATTAAGAGAAATGATTTTTCTTGCTTTTGACATTATGGGGAGAGGGTTAGCCCAATAAACTAGGACCACACTCCCCCTATTTCCATGCCCACACCTAAAACAAATAAAGGAAGAGATATAAGTGAATATGCAAGGGTAATCAAGCCAAGATCCTTGAATCCATGATATTTAGCTCATTCCTCAAGTAACAAAATCTTGCTTCATCAAGTGGCTTCATGAAAATATCAGCAAGTTGGTTCTTCGTGCTCACAAAGGGTAAGTCAATATCACCGTGAGCAATATGATCCCGAATGAAGTGATTGTGAATATCAATATGCTTTGTCCTTATATGCTACACCGGATTGTAAGCAATTTTGATAGCACTCTCATTATCACACAAAAGAGGAACTTTGTGACAATCGACACCATATTTTTTTAAAGTTTGCCTCATCCATAGTAATTGAGTGCACGCACTAGCAGCAGCCACATACTCAGCTTTGGCGGTGGATAGAGATATACAATTTTTTCTTTGAAGACCAACATACCAAAGATCTTCCCAAGAATTGACAAGCTCTAGAAGTTGACTTCCTATCATCATTGTCACCAGCCTAATCAGAGTCCGTATAACCACATAAAGAGAAATTAGAGCCCTTGGGATACCATAGACCAAAGTTAGGGGAATGAACCAAATATTGGAAGATTCTCTTGACCGCCACCAATTGGATTCCTTTAGGTGCCACTTGATACCTTGCACACACACCTACACTCAACACTTGGGTCTAGATGCACAGAGGTAAAGAATAGAGCCGATCATGGACCGTTATACCTTTTGGTCCACATCTTTACCATTGGGATTGAGCTCAAGATGGAATTTACTTTGCATTGGTGTAGCAATGCCATTAAGATCTGTCATCTGGAACCTCTTGAGCATGTCTTGGATGTACTTTTCTTGATTTATGAAGGTTCATTCTCTTAGTTGTTTGATCTCAAATCCTAGAAAGAACCTTAATTCTCCCATCATATACATCTCAAACTTGTCAGTCATAATCTTTGAAAATTCATGATTAAAAGCTTGGTTAGTAGAGCCAAAGATAATGTCGTATACATATAGTTAGCATATAAAGAGCCCCCATTAACTTTCTTAGTAAAAAGAGTGGGATCGATTTGCCCAACCTCGAAGCCACGGTCTAACAAAAGCTCTTGGTTAAGGCCATGGAGCACCTTACCATGTTTGTAGACATGGTTCGGAAAGTTGGGATCCTCGAAACCCAGGGGTTGCTTGACATATACCAACTCATGTAGATGACCATTAAGAAATGAACTCTTAACATCCATTTGCTGTAATTTAAAGTTATGATGCACTGCATAGGCAGGAAGGATACTGATAGACTCAAGGCGAGCCACTAGAGCATAAGTTTCGCCAACGTCGATGACTTCCACTTGAGAAAAACCTTGTGCTAACAATCTTGCCTTGTTTCTAACAACAATTCCATTCTCATCTTGCTTGTTCTTGAATATCCACTTGGTGCCGATAACATGCGGCAATCCTTGGGCTTCTCTACTAACTTCCGGACCTTGTTGCACTTGAAATTATTTAGTTATTCATGCATAGCAACAACCCAATCTGGATCTTCAAGGGCTTCAAAAAACTTTTTAGGTTCCACCATACATAGATGATCTTGATGATCACCGAAGCTTGCAAGCTCTCTCCTTGTGGACACCCTTGTTCTTAGGTTGCATACAACTTTATCGAGTGTATGCCCTCATAGTTCGAGATTTCTATCAGCATGATCTTTGCGATGAATTTCAATCTCCTTGTTGTTTCTTGGAGGTGTTTCTTCATCATTAGAGTCTTCTTATTGACCCCTAGCTTGACCTTTGTCAATAGTTTGTTCAGCAAGGGGAGGTGATGGAGAAGCTTGCCCTTGATCTTGAAAAGCAGCCATAACAGGAGGCTGCTGAACTCAATTTCCAGGGTCAGATAATCCGACCGAGGGAGGGGGCCGGATAATCCAGCCTAGGCTTTTCTGCTTCTTGAGCTTCTAGGATGTTTCTGGCATTTGATGGCATTGGGCCGGAAAATCCGGCCTTGTGCAGAAAATCCGGCCTAGGATTTTGTGCCCATTCCCGAGCTTCTTGGCCCTTCCTGCCAAGTTAAGGTGAAGGGCCGTATAATCCGGCATCAGGACGATAATCCGTCCTAGGACTCCTAGTTTCTTCAGATGATTGATGAACTTCAGAAGGTGGTTGCGTTGGTGCACTAGTTTCTCTAGCAGGTGGAACTTGTTGATATTGTGAAGTAGAGGGCTCTACTTGAGTAGAGCATTGTCCTTCCCGATCCGCCACAAGGGGTTCCTCAATGGGGCGGAAAAATCCCACGCCTATTCTTCTTATGGCATCTTGGGGTATTTCAACATCTGCATCACAAACATCAACTTTCCGAACATGGGAGCCATCATTTTCCTCGAACACCACACTACAAGATTCTACAACATTTCCTTAGAGCTTATTGTATACTCTATAAGTGTGGGTTTCAGCACCATAAGCAACAAACATACCTTCTAAGGCCTTGGACTCAAATTGAGATAAACGAACTCCTTTAATGAGAAACAAACACTTACAACCGAGCACCCGGAAGTATGAAATGTTGGGCTTGTTACCGGTAAGTATCTCATAAGGGGTCTTGTCCAAGATTTTGGGGAAGTAAAGCCGGTTTGATGAGTGACATGCGGTTAGCTTCAGCCCAGAAGTTGTATGGTGACTTGAATTCAACCAACATAGACCATGCCATTTCCATTAAGGTCTAGTTTTTCCTCTCGGCTACACCATTTTGTTAAGGGGTGTATGCAACAGAATTTTGGTGTCTTATCCCCTCTTCACTTAGGAATTCATTTAGAGTGTAGTTCTTGAACCCGGAGCTGTTGTCGCTTCTAATTGCTAGTATAGGGACATTGTGTTGACGCCGAACCTTGTTGGCAAAGTCGATGACCGTTTGTTGATTCTCACCTTTCAACTTGAAGAAGTAAACCCATGTATATCTTGAGTAATCATCAACAGCGACGAGACAATATTTCTTCCCATCGAGACTTGCATGAGATGGTGGACCAAAGATATCCACATGTAGGAGCTCCAAATCCTTTTTGATGAAATAATTGTCTTCCTTTGATTGGGAGAGTCATGCATCTTTCCTTCAACGAAAGCACTACAAACACGATCTTTGGCAAAGGAAACATTTTCTTTTAGTCCAAGAATGTGGCCACCATTGTGAAGGCTTTGCAAACTTGTCATATTGACGTGGGCTAGACGGCGATGCCATAACCAACCCACATCAGCCTTTCCAAATAGACACATCGGACCCCAGTGGTTTTCCCCGAAAAGTGCACCACATACAAGTCATTTTTGACGTATCCAACGAAGCGACCTTTGGAGACTTGCTCCACAAGATGTAACACCCTCGAATAGGCCCTATGCAGAGTTTAGCGATTCCCGCCAAACCCGCATAGAAACGATTCAAATGTGCCCACCAGGCACTTGCGTGTAGGTGGAAAACAAAGTAATATCATTACACATTAGTCCATGATGGAACCCACGGAACATACATATACAACAACGACTCAACAAGTCCATAATACAGATATACAATACAAAGACCCAAATCACCTTGAAACGGTAGAATATCCGAGTATGGATAAGAAGCAAATTGGGCTAAGAGCCCTAAAGAATAACCAATGGCGTCCATAACCCTGCCCAGGCCAAGCCGGAAGGGTAACCCTGCTAACAACGTTGAACTCATACCTGTTAAACAAAAGGGGTGCCGAGAAAGGGCAAAGGAAAAAGGGGAGCAGTCAGTACTGAGGCCAGTACACGGCGAGTCTAGAATTCGGCGGCTCTCGCCTACATAGGTATGGTGGACTGAAGCGGCAGCAAAGCATGCACTACACAACCTATAGAGACTTGATACAACTATCGGTTATTAGAGAGGGTAAGAAAGACCTATTCAGATCCAACCTGATACTAACACCAAGCATGCCCATCCTGGTATTTCCCCCTCGAGACCAAACGAGGAAGTCATGTCGAGGAAACTCACACAGTTGGTAGTTTTATTCATTCCTTCCATGGTGGTTGTCCAAGTTACTAGTCATATCAGATAAAAGTCATATTATAACAGAAATTCTTTTGTTATAGTTGTCTATGATCGAGAAATTGTGCTCCAAGTCGTCCATACCGTGGACACGGCTTTTCGAAAATATTTAACCCTACAGGGGTGCACCAAAGTATGCACACTCACTTCAAACCTTGTTATCAGATCCAAATATGAGCAAGATCCTGAAGATACACCCAATGGTATGCGATGGGGCCTTGGACACGACGTTTCCCAGACCTAAAGCAAGTACATGGGGGCCACCCACTAAGCTACCCGAAATGAAGTCGGATGGTCTTCGAGACGGACCCAGGGTTTGCGACAATGGTTGTAAACGATTGGAAACCCGAAAGTGTGACTAGGCTTGTCGACACCACGAAAACATTCTGCATTCCTAAACAGTACAGGTGCTCCACGCACAATCGTAATTAAAGCAGTAAAGCATGGCATAAGTACAAGATAGTAATAAAGCCCCAAACTACTTTGTGGCCCGCAACACAGTACTTTGAAATCAGGTAGTAAGTCGATGAGGTGCCCACACACCCACCTGTGGTTAGCGCGCTCAATCTCAGAACAGGTGTCAAGAATTCGGGTCCTAGGTGGAAACAAGTGGGCGGTTAAAAACCAAATATTGACTATTACCCACTAGTGCCTCTGTGTTATATCTATTTCCAGCATTTTAGTTAACAAGTTATAATGAAAGCCATGATCATCTCCACCATTAAGCATGTGCCAACCTTCCATCACGGTGGAACGACAATGACGCGAAGCAGCACCTGAGCAAGCAACTACGACTCGCAAGGCCGACTATCTATCAAACAATAGGAAATAGGATGTGTCCAAGGCAATATAGAGGCTGCAAGGAATATAAATGGTGCATAGAAAACTAAAGCATCGCAACACGGATAGCGATAGATCAACAATAAGAAATAAAGACTATAAAAGGAAAATAGATTGAAAGGGGGAGATTACTCGCCTAGGAAACACTGTCGAATATACATATACGAAGAACATTTTGACACTCGCATCAACTCAATGGCCTAATCCGCGAAGAAGCAAATCACTAGAAGAAACACCAGATGCACTATTTAGTACTACGACAGAAGATCGGGCATGATGCATGACATGGCAAGGATGCGATCTAACTAGGCAATATTAAGCGGAACCAGGGTCCCGACAATTAATTAGGAGGTTCATGTTGTTTAGGTACCCCGCAATTTAAGTGTTGGCTTAACAAGGAAAAACATGGCATCGGTTCTCTACACAAATTTACATAGAGCCAAAATAAGACTTGATTTGTCCACATATGATCTCTATATTTAATTATGAGGTGAATAAACAAAGTGCCCCCCAAAAAATGAATATGTATGTGTCCATGAACAATTTAATATGCAACAGGATATATGTCATATATTATAAAAATAGGGGTCTCGAATAGGGGCCACACATTGGTCCGAAGATCTTGGGGCTTGGAGGGCTTCAGGTCCAGGGATCGGCGTGATCGGTCTTTGGAACTTGGTTCGGGGTCTCGAACATCGGATCCGTGTCGGGAGACTTGGTGGTCTTCGGGTCCGAGATCGGGTCTTTAGGGTCTCGGACATCAGATCCGTGAAGAAGATCTCGATGTTCCTTGATGGAGACCTTGAGGTGTTGCGGCTTCCGAGAAGGAGATCTTGGCAACGGGATCGAAGAACTTGTTACGGGTCGGTCTTGTACTTGGATTTGGCTCGAGAAGATATTGACAACGATGCATACAAACTGTCTAAGGCATTCTTCCGAGTCTTGTAGTCGTGGAGATCTGGCTTCCAACTTCACATCCTCGCGCTGTACCGGGCTCGCGCAGCCGAACAGAGCCAAAATGCATCATGACAACGAAAGGCAAATACACCGCAGGGATGCATGAGCTTGACTCAAGCATAATTGGCCTGGCGTGCAGCTCCAGGAGGTGGACGCGCGGTGCATGCGACCAGAGGCAATAGAGGATGGCAGGGACGCGTCAGCCGACAAGGTAGAAGAAGGTCATGCCCGCGTGTGGTGCTAGGGAGAGACGGCCGTAGCTGGGGTGCCGTGGCCAGCAGGCACGAGCGGAGATGACAGCGAGCGAGGACACGCTTGGGGGTGGAGGATGATGAGTTTGGTTCACGGCGGGCGCACAACGGTGGGTCGACGGTAGAGCACGCGGACTCGAGCGGCGACGAGAGGGCGCCGAAGCAGGGCTCTGCGGGCGCTCAGGGCAATCGAGGACACGCGGGATAGAGCGGGGGATGGCGATCTCGACGGGGTGGAGCAGCTTGAGACGCGCACGCGCATCGGAGGTCGGTGATGCGGCCACTTCTAGGGAGGACCGAGGCGGACAGGGTCGCGCAGGGCACCATGGGGCCAGAGGTAGCGCGGCCAGGGTGAGGCAGAGGGTCGGGGAGGTGGTGAGGAGGGGGCACCGCTAGGGAAGCAAAGGAGGGCGATGGTGGGGCCTGCTAGAGATCGAGGGGAGCGACGTGCTATGGGGATCACGGCGATGGTTGAGCGCATCGGGGAGAGACGCAGTCGATGGGGTGGGGCCATGCACGTACACCGAGCGAGGTGGGGTCATGCGGGAGAGGGGTAGCGGCCGGGAGTTAGTGGGGCATGCGCGAGGCAGGTGGTTGGGGTGGTGAGTGGTGGCAGCTGATGGGAGATTAGGTTTTTTTTGAGAGGGGCTGAGGGGAGATTAGGTGGGGGTTGGGGCTGGATTAGATGGGGCTGGTTAGGGTTTCATATATGGGGTAGTAGGCTGGCTAGATGGTCCTTCAAGCCTGGCCAACTGCCTCCCCATAAAAATATTTTTATGTTTATTTATTTTATTTTTAAAGAGGATTTTATAAATAGTTTTTAGACAAATAAAAGCCTTGGAAAAGACCGGAGTTTGTATTTGAAATTGAGACGGGGATATTTAGACAACAAAACTAGCCTTTTAGAAAATAGTTTTAGGCAACCCATGCATTGTGACATGACGATTCTCAAATGCAATGTGGCATGATGACATGAGCATGTGGCCATGATGAATCACAAAACAAAAACGCAGTGATTTTCTAGTAGTGGTTTTACCCGGGATGCTACACAAGAGTACCACTAAATCATCATCAATAAAAACTACAAAGCCCATATTACCAAGAGAACAAACAGAAAGTAAATTGTAACCAAGGGTCTTGACAAGCATGATGTCCATGAGTGAGATATCGTGAGTAACCATAACCTTGCCAAGACACAATACCTTTGACTTCGATTTATCACCATAGGAGACGATTATTTGATCATGATTAGGTCCCCTTGCTTCCTGTCATATGACTTGTGTAACAACTATCGAGCACCCATTTAGATCCACCGAAAGCATAACCCTATAAGAAAATTACTTCTTGGTTTTAGGTACCCATTTTTCAATGGGTCCTGTCATGTTAGTTACAAAGGTCTTTGGGACCCAAATAGACCAAGCAATATAATTATCAAAAGGACCAACATAACTACCATATACATCACCATAACAGTCACGAAATAACTCATAATGAGGATTATTAGATTCTACAAAACCATTATAGTCATTTTGGCCTTCATGATGTTCTTTTCAGCGGTGCTTGTCTTTGCTTGAACATTCTTGGCCTTCTTCTTCTGGTTCTTATTCTTAGTCTTAGGAACATATCCAAGTCCCTCTTTTCCATTATTCGTCCTTTGCTTACCAAGCATCTCATCTACAACTTCCTTACCTTTGGGTAGAGGTGCCTTGGCAAGCTCATCTTTCAACCTAGCATTTTCTTCAAGAACTTCTTCATGTCCACGTGTTGGTGCAGAAGTGCTAGGAACATCATACTTGTTTAATCAAGTTTGGAACTGATCATGAGACTCATTGAGAATAGAGTATTCACTCTCTAATGCCTTGTGAGCAATGTCAAGTTTTTCTAATTTCTCAGAGAGTCTATCATGAGCAACCCCAAATTCAACCTTTCCCTTCTTTAATTTCTTTGCTTTGGTGATTGCATTATCACGTTCCATTACGAGCTTGGATACAACCTTGTCATGTTACTCCTCAATTGACTCAAGTCTCTCCTTTAGAGAGACTCGAATCTCTTCTTCTTCTTCTTCTAGAGCATTCTTCAAAGATGTAATTTGGATTGCATCCTCTATTTCAATTATGCCCTTTTCCTCGAGGAGCTCTTCAGAGTGAGCAAGTTGACCCATGAGAGCCTCGAAATGCAGTTTTTGCTCACCTTACAAGTTAGTGATAAAATAATCCAAAGCAATAGCTTCTTCCTTAACTTTAGGACTAGTGTGATAATCCATATCAACATTCATAGTAGTCTTAGGAAAAGGAAGTGATAGAAGGTGATACCTTGGAACCTCTTTCCATAAGGCAAGTGATGTTCTCGTTGATGAAATTTTCATTTGGAGATTCGAAGAGAGACATAGGTGTAGATGTGGTGGCTATTGCAGCCACCTCTCATGAGCTATCATCATCCTCTTCGTCTTCACTTGCAGATGAGTACTCCTCTTGTGCTACCAAAATAATATTCGGTTGCTTCTTGTAGTGAGCATTTTTCTTGACAAACGGCTTCTTCCGAGGTGCCTTTGACTTTTACTTGAGGATTATCCTGCCCCCATTATCTTCTCTACTTTGATAGGGACACTCAGCTACAAAGTGCAACCAATATCCACAATTGTAACAAGTTCTCAGTTTTGGGCTATTTTCATTTCGCCCATTTAACCCATTCTTGCATTGAAGTTCAGATTTTGCTTTGGCTGGGTCCTTCCAAAAATTTCTTGCATAGAAGGCCATGTACTCACCATGTGCATGCTTGACCTCCTCGGGGCAGCTCATGGACACAATGTCAAAATCCCTATCATCTTCCTCTTGCTCAATAACATTGGCCTTCAATGCAACATTCACGCCTTTTTGCATTCTAATTGCTCGGGCACGAGCATCTTTGGTGTTCTTCGCCGCCACTTTGAATGCAGCCATTTCTTGCATGACTTTGTTAGAGGTCATTTCATGATAGTTGTGTCTCCTTTGTAAGCTCTTCAAATCAATGGGCTCAAATGGGATAAGAGCACTCACATATTTCCTCTTGATCCACTCATCATCAACATGTGAGGCACCATGCTTTCTAAATGTTGTGTTGATGCCCTTGAGCCTTTATACATGTCTTCATGATCCTCACCGTCCAACATATAAAACCCTTCAGCTTCATTGCTTAGATCATCATACATATTTCTTCTAATGCTCTCATTTCCAATAAATAGGTTGGTCAGGGCATCCCAAGCTTCCTTGGCAGTGTTGCTCTATGTGTGGCATGTCCTTGGGACCCACACCAAGCTGAATCATGTGTAGAGCAGTTGCATTGAGTTGGCTATCAAAGACTTCTCTTCTTGTCAAGTTGTTGGGATCTCCAACGTGGAGGGGCTTGTTCCTTTACGGCCCCAAAGTTCATTGGCGAGTGCATCACAGGGCCCGAGTTGCCTGAAATTGCCGCGTTTCACAATGTTGGGCTGCCAACTACCGAGAGGGGCCATTTCGAGGCAAACTCATCTCTCCCCTACCAAATCCAAATACTCTGTCAAACTGCCCTGTGAAGTAGACGGTCGGGACCCCCATGCCAATAATATGTTCGTGAAACGAGTGCCAACATGGCAACCACGTAGGCAAAACGAGGGACTAAAGGGCTTGGTGCGTTGACCAAATTCACAAATCCACTCCCTCCTTTTGCATGAACCCTAGCACCGGCGGTGTCGGAATCCACTCTCCAACCAGGAGATCCCTTCGGACATTTGACTTCTGGCGCCAAGTTGCTGTGCCTACTCGCTGATCTCGAGCTCCAATGCCGAATGTCGTGCCTGCCTTTGCGACGCTCTAGCCTACCTCTTCCACCGATGAGCTGAGCAGCGCGAAGGATGGCAGATCCTATTACCAAGGAAGAAGTAGTTCTGGCTAATTGCAGGTGAGGTACTCTTCTCTTTGCTATTTACACTATATATAAATTCTAGCTACCTATTGGCATTACAGAGATAGATCGAACCTAGAATTGTTTGCTAGCACAACACTGACAAACAATTCTTATCTTTTGTCCCCAATTATTTGTCAAGTAGGATCTCTGCTGGACCCAAATACACGGTTATAGTGACCCTCTACGGCTACCACATTAAATTAGCAGGTGGGATGAGCAAGTGGAATCAAACTCACAGTCTGAAGATGAATGTAGCGCATGTGCAGTTATGCACTATCCCTGGTATGGTTGCTGTTGTGCGTGAACATGCTGAAATGGGGCCAGAGAAGACTGCACGGTTCAACTTCATGGATGAACAAGGTTTCACGGTTCCTATAGCGTGTGACAGTCAACTAATTGGGTTGATGAAATAGTTTGTTGGGCTTCGCGTGGTTATGTTGATTTGTAAAATACTGGATGTGGAAGCTGCTGCTACTAGGAGTCACCTAGCTATTATTGGATAGGGTGGTCTAACTCGAATCCATGCTGATGTTGAGCAAAATGTGGTTCCTCATCCGCGCCCTACTTCTCTTAGGCAACCTCCTCTTACGAGTCCCCATATTGCTGTTGTGCAAAACTCCGCTCTAGAATCTGCTGGTACTGGTCGTCCCCGTGGTGTTGTTGCCCTGGCTGCTCCTCCTCGAAATCATGCTCAAGTTGTGCAAACCCCTGCTTTGGAATCTACTGGTACTGGTCATCCCGGTGGTGTTATTGATCTGGCCACCATTGACCCAATCCCTGCTGCTGTTGAGCAAACTAAGGCTTCCGGAGGCTGCCCCGCTGTTGTTGCCAAGATTGCTGCCTTGTTTGCTACTCCTCCTTGAACCCGTGCTCAAGTTCAGTAGGTTGCTGGTCTGGAGCTAGCTCATGATCTGGACTCTGCTACCACTCGAAACACTGCTGTTGTGGGAACTGCTCCTGATCGTCGATGTGGTGTGGCAGCAACTACTCCTATTGTGGCTGCCATTAGCCGTGGCCCTGCCTATCCACCAAGTATTGTAGCTCCTGCTTCTAAGGGCCCTCACCTTGCTCCTCGTCCTGATACTTCCACCGAGGTTGCTCTAGCTAACGATGACGCTGGTGATGGTGACGGTGGCGGGGAATGTTCATTTGCGGTACCAAACATCCCGGGTGAGTGCACCGCGGTACCCGAGTTGTCATCAATCGCGCGGAGGGGCCGTAGTAGAATCGCCAATTATCCAGAAGGGCCAAATGGGGGTGATACAAATCTAACGGCCAAACGATCGTTTGAACCAGACGAACTCAAATACCGCCGTTAGGTCAACTCTTCTTGGCCTGCCCTGTCAGTATTCCCCGTTATCTTTTGAGGTCGTGGACTAGCTTACCCCTGCGTGGACCAGATCCTGAGTGAACCAGATCTTTCTCTTTGCTTTGCTCTGGTCTTCTCCCCTGCTCCCCTTGCCATAACATTTGCTCAGCTCCGGCTGCTCGTCTCAGATCGGAGCTCACGCTTGCTCTAATTTGCATCCCCGCCATGTCCGGTCAACCTCCCACGCCTCCAATTGAAGCTCGTAGTCGTCACCATCGCATCATCCGCCGTATCGAAGCTTCACGTCCCCGGACTAATATCTCACCTCTGGCTAGTCCTTCTCGCACAGCGGAGCGTGTCCCGTCGGGCGATCCAGGCCGGCGACCAGCCTCGGGAAGTTGCATGCTCCCGTGCACCCCAGGCATGGTAGCCCTGGCACAGCAGTTCGACGACCATGCTCTCATGGCCACCGTGCTGGTCGTCCGTCCCGCCATGTTGCTGACAGAGTTGCTGTCGGCTTTCAGGTCTGGTTTTGGGATCAGACGAAATGAGGTCAAGATTGAGGTATGCGCGCCGCCATTCAATTTTTTCGTCCGGTTCGAGCACAGCTCAGACACCGAGCGTGTTCTGCATTCTTCCCGTTCTTTCGACTGCTACGGGGAGAAAATGAGCTTCATGCGCTGGCATCGCGCCTGTGGGTGGGACGATCGCTTGGGGCAGCTTCGTTTCTTCTCCAAACTCGGGTTTGACGGACTCCCATTGGATGCTTGGGAGCCGGAGGCCCTCAAGCAGGTCGTTAGTAGCTTTGGCGGCGAGCTGGTGGAAATCATGCCACTGAGCGACAGATGGGTCATCGAGGTAAAGGCGTGGCTGGAAGAGCCTGACGCCGTTCCTAAGATGTACGAGGTGCAGATTCCAAGCAGGGCAGGACGACAGCTTTGCTGTAGGCACCCGGTCATCATCTACCTAGAGGAGGTTCTAGAATCGGTACATGGCATTCAGGGCCCCGAAGAGGCTGCCAGAAAGCGTCCTCGTTGCCTACAGTGTTGGTCTGGAAGGATCGATGGCACAGGACCACCACTGTTTCACGACGGCGCACATAGTTTCGGTGGGGGAACCGGGCTTGGATGAGCTGGTGGTTCTGATTTCCCTCGAGTGAAGACAGAGCTCTAGTGAATTGCCGTGGTATGTGTGGCTAATGAATTTGTAGTATGGAGAGCGTAGCATGAAGTTAGGATCGACTAAAAATGTGTAATAGTTTTAATCGATGTAGTACGTGTATATAATAGTTTGAAGTAGTATGTGTGTGTAATAGTTTGAATCGATGTAGTATGTGTGGGCAATGAATTTGAAGTAGTGTGTGTGTGTAATAGTTTGAATCGATGTAGTTGAACACCGTGCTTTATAATTTCTTTGAATAACCAAGGACAACCTCATGAAAAGAGGGTGGTCTGGCAATGAGCAATGTCAATTCTGTGGATGCCAGGAAAATATAGTCCATCTCCTCTTCAAGTACAAGGTAGCTACATTTGTAACACGTTGAACTGCAGGACCATTTTGCAGGCAACACAAGACAAAGGAAAAATGGTTTACAACAGAGACAGCAGACGCAAAAGCTGTAGTCTGGGATTAAAAAAATGCCAGTTAACTGGATTTAACCACGACTAGTAATTGAAGGAAATAGATACTTGATAGTATTTGCTTACAACAGTAGTACTTCCATACAAAATGGTCTTATACCTGCACAAAAGCGGGCTAAACTTCCTACTGGTTTATAGAACAATTCGTCAACATTTCATCTACAAAAGCCATTCTTCAGTCTGAACTTAACTATTCTACACTGAAGAAACTACAGATCTCCACCAGAAAAGTTGCCTGACCAATTGCCTTGAGAGGACATAAGTTCTTTGATCATTTAACCCAAACTGATCTATTGCCTTCCCGCCAAACTACAAGAAATCTACATTGTTCATGCACGAGCGATTTGCGTGCGCCAGTCCCGGTTCAGTTGGACCATCCGCGCCGCTGCAACAATTTCTTCGAAAATGAAATTCGGTGTCTCCTTCTTGGGATCGTAGGTCCGTGTGAACTAGAACCTGAATTCCGGGGATGAGCTGATGCCCGCCGCCGGCTCCGGCTATCGAACAATCCAGCATGCTGAGTGTAGACGCTTGGTCGCCACCACGGTACGGCCTCCGACAGTGCGTAGGATGGAGCGTCTTTGCCGCAGACGGCATTCTCCCAGCCTCCCCCACTTCGGTAAGGTAGTCCGCGCCGAAGCGTGGACACGAGAGTTCCTGGACCTTGGCGCTGCCCTGTTCGAGGGTGTGTACCCTCGGCGGCATGCTCTCGTGAACGATTTGATACTTACCTTGTTCCCACTGCCTAGAGCATGCCGTAATGCCGCCGCGCGATTTCTCCACATCGCTCTCTTGGCCCTGCTTGCCGCATTTGGCGCCAACGACGCCGCCGTCGCCGCCGCGGCCGATTCGGCACATTCGGGGAAATCATCCACCTGGCAGGGCAATGGGAGACCGGCCTTGAAGTAGAGCTTCATGGCCTGCCTTAGAGGGGATAAATACCCCAGTTTCAGCGGCTATCATGGTGGCGGCGGCGGTTGCTTAGGCGGGGCCATGTTACCCTAGTTGGTGCGGCACGGAGGAGCTGTGCAAGGTGAACTGTGGTTTGTCGGATAAGGGGAGTGAAAGACTGACAGTAGGTTTGGACTAGGGGCACGCGTGAAAATAACCATCTCCCATTTCCTTAGAGGGTAATAATTCGACACTCGTTGCATTAACCGCTCAATCTTTATTTCCCTTCTCAGCATAAGAGTGCGAACGTATTAAAAAGATCGGTCGTGGCTATCCACCTCATCACGCAATGTACTAGGACAGGTAGGAGAGCGGGTTTCATTTTAGAAATGTTGACGACTATGCCCTTATGTTTATACGATATTATTTATATGCCACCATGTACTGTCAATTGTAGCAACACCATCAGAAACAGGGGATGACGATGTGGCGTGTTTTCTTTTTTTTAAAGGGCATCAGAAATAGGGGATGCCGATATGGCATGTTTTTTGACTGGCAGGTCCGCCTCCTCCACCTTCGACGATGCGCATCCTAGGTTCGAGGGCTGGTGCCACCCACCAACACATTATTGTGCAATTTTCCATGTGGAACCTAAATTCCAGCGCTGAGCTGATGCCCATGTCGAACACAGAGAATTCTGAAAGAAGCTACTAAAAATAAATACTTTGAATTCTGAAAGTACTAAAATTAAATACATTACAATTTTGTCTGAAAGGTAATACGCATACTGCTGATCGAAATAATATAAATATAGTACAAATTTCTACTTCGAAAAATAGACCTGAAAATGCTAGCAAATAATCTAGGATGAATATAGGATTCATTCTCCCCTATATATTTCATCGCCGTCGGCTCCCGCATGCTGCAACACATATTCAGAGAACTCTCTCCGTCTACAATGTGCTGCCAGTATCTCGTCCAGAGGGTAAGGCCTCGGTGTATGTTCCATACTTAAGCCATATGTTATTGTTGGTTCCTCTTTCTAGGCTTGAACCTCATGATCGTATAGTCTGATATAATTCCTGTAGTATATGCAACCAGGTTTGACTGTGGGGTGTAACCTGGTGACAATGGAGATAGACCGATTGTAATCAACAAAGAGGGCACGACTTCCAATGTCACCGACGGCCTTGAGAGAGCGGTTCTCCATGTCCACCCGGTACAACACCGATTGCCCTTTGGCGAAATCCCCGTTCAACACAAGAAGAAGATCACCATCTGACTCCACAAGGTAAAATTTATAAGTTCCGCGTACCTGTTCAAAGACTGGGGCTGAAATTATTTTGGCCATCGTGACAGTTCTCGCGCGCTACTCTAACTGGATGTTAGTCGACAAGATGTCTCCATTCTCAAGTAATGGATATACTTCCCCTCGAAATGCTGTCATGCAGTCCAGAAGCATAGCAGGAGGTGGCGAATACAATCCTTCTCCAAATGATTCATTGATTTGCCCCATTGGGGTGCTCTCATCGGCCCATGCGATATGATCTGGATAATCAGTGCAAACGAACACCATCGTCGGGGACTTCGTCACGACGACAGATTGCAGAAGATCAGATGGTATGTGTGCTTGAAACTCAGTGTTAGACTTATGAGTGATTGGGGTCAGAAGCCGAATCTGGTACGGCTCCACCCTCTGAGCAAGCACGATGACGCCACGAGAAACACCGACGAAGTAGAATCTTTTAGAAGAACAGGGCATCAGTTAGCACTAAGATGTTTACAATGGAAAATACCAATAAATATCGGATGTGAATGTGAACCTACGATGGACGTCCATTAGATTTGTCTTGAAGCAACGACCAGTGGCGAGGTTGAGGAAGGTGAAGTCGCCAACGTCTGGAAGTGTGTGATCTATCATGATCCAGTTGTTGCAATGGAATTCGGGCACCTTTAAAGTGCGGCGCCAATCAGTGCAGACTTCCCAACAAGCAGCATAGGTGTCGACGTACTCCTCTTTCTCTAGCAAGTAGTCAGCGATCTTGCGAAGTGGGTCGGCCAGGAGATCAGACCAGTTCCTCTTCATCCGGCTACTAGCCATGGCTTACGTGCGGGAATGTTTTGATCGAGGAAGAAAGAAGAACTACCACTGTGAGGAGAAGAAGAAGAGGAGAACAGACAAGGGAGACGAAGCGGGACTGCCACATCGAGGAGACGAGGAGACGAGGGAGAAGAAGCGGAACTTCCACTTCAAGTTTGGATCAACGGGCTTTTTTCGGCAGTAGCGCATGAACCAGCCATGCACTACATGCAAGTTTTGATCAAACAGACTGACATGTGGGACCTGCTAAAGAATTCCGTGAAGTGCTACCATGGATAGTACACTGATAGGTGGCATGTTTTCTGACTAGCGGGCCCGCCTCCTCCACCTTTGATGGCGTGCGTCCCAGGTTCGAGGGCTGGTGCCGCCCACCAACACATTATTGTGCAATTTTCCATGCTTTGTCCCAACCAGCTCCGCTCCGCTCCTTTGCTCCTGCCACCGCCACTCCGCTCAGTCCTGGACCGCTCTTGTCGTCCCCTTGGGCCATCGTCCTCCCGCCCTCCCCTCCCTGCCCTGTCTCCTTGCCGCCGTCCACCGCCCAGGCGCATCTAGAAACGAAAACCGAGAGTCGGCCGTTGGGTTAGGGGCCCAACAACACTGGTGATCCTGATCCCGCTCGGAGATGGATCCTGCAAGGCTTGAGAACACGGAGATGGGTCCTGCGTGGCTGGAGAGCACGGAATCTCCTTCAAGTCTGGAGAGCACAAAGGACAATGAAACTGGGGAAGAGGAAGCGGGGTGCAGAGCTTTGGAGGTATGGAGCCTAGAGAAGGTGTCGTGCATCCACATTGAAGGGTAAGAACTGTGATTCCTTTTTTGCATACCCCAATTAGCGTTTCTAGTCCCGTGGTGATGGCAAGGATATGTGTTGGTAACCGCAGGACGTCTGTACAGCTTGTCCTTAAGCATGATGATTTGTGAAGTGAGCATGAAGGCACTGAAATGTGTGGTGGTGCGGGTGATGATAAGAAAGCATATGCAGACGTAGCTGCTAAGCCTGATAGGATGGAGAGTAGGGAATATTTGGTTGATTCAAACTTTGAGCCTGACTATGGGACTGATGAGGAAGATGAATGTGAAGATGTGGAAATGGGATGTAGATACGACGACGAAGATGAGGACATGCCAGTGATACACTTTGACAGGGACAATCCTACAATTGATGAGGGGACTGCCTTTGATAATGTGGAGGACTGCAGATATGCAGTTGCAACCTATGCAATCAGAGTTGGGTTCAAATTTATCATTGAAAAGAGTGACCTAAAGAGATTTAGGGTGCACTGTAAGGAAAGTAATGTGTGTAAATGGAGATTACATGCATCTCCAATGCGGGTGGACACCCATTTCAGGTTGCAATAGCTACATTTAGTTTTAGTCTTTCTTATATTTATTCTGCTGATAACTAGCTCTGAATTATTTGGGTTCTTATCGAATGCAGATCAAAGTAAACATGAAGAAACACAACTGCCCTAATACTTCTTTAAGTGATAAAATTAGACCGGCGATGATGGCTCGCTGTTGATGTAGAGCTCGTTGGGAACCCCAAGAGGAAGGTATGATGAGCACAGCAGCAAGTTTCCCTCAGTTATGAAACCAAGGTTTAATCGAACCAGTAGGAGCAAGGAAACACCCCAAAGGTGTTGCTAGCTGAGCCTTGGCAGGGCGCACTACCGGTGCTAGTAGAAACGTGGATACCCGCACAACACAACCATAGAACTTTGTCCCCAACTTGCGATGAGGTTGTCAATCTCACCATGTTTTGCTGAAAACAAAGGATTAAACGTATAGAATGGAAAGAAGTAATAGTTTGTAGAAAGTAAACACAAAGTAGTAAACAGTTTGTAGATTGTATGTAAAAGAAAAGGACCGGGATCCATAGTTCACTAGAGGTCGATCTCCTTAGAAAGATAACATGCTAGGTGAACAAATTACAGCGGGGCAATTGACAAACACCGAGAAAGCAATACATGCATATACTAATCATCTTGACTCCTTTGAGACTTGATTGGGCATTACAACATTTTACATTAACCGCCATCCAACTGCATCTATGACTAATAATCCACCTTCAGGTTATCATCCGAACCCCCTCCAGTATTAAGTTGCAAGCAACAGATTATTGCTTTATGAATTGCGTGTAATGTAAACAATATGATTGTTCTATGAACAAAGGATTGTTGTTTTCTCCCTAGTAGCAACAACACATCTAGTACCTTAGAGATTTCTGTCACTTCCCTAGATTAGCAGAGGCATGAACCCACTATCGAGCATAAATACTAACTCTTGGAGTTGCTAGCATCTACTTGGCCCAGATAGCTACTAACAACGGAAAGCATGCAAGATCACAAATAACAAAGACATGATAGAATCAATAATCAATCTGAAATAGCATCTCAATATCCATCGGATCCCCGCAAACACAACATGCAAAATTACAAATAGATGATCTTGATCATGAACGGAGATCACAAGATCTAGACATGAAAGCACAAAGGAGGAGAACCAGCCATCTAGCTACTACATGGATCCGTAGTCCAAGGATGAACTACTCACGCATCACACCAGAGGCTTGCATGATGATGAAGAAGGCCTCCAGGTTGAATTCCCCTCTCCGGCAGGGTGCCGGGAAGAGCTTCAGATCCCTCATAATCTAGGGATGGAGATGACGGCGGCTACAGACTCTTTCGTGGATTTTTTATCGGGTACTTAGGGTTTTTGTCCCGAGGGAATCTTATAGGCGGAAGGGGAGGCCGAGGGGGTGCTGGAGGCGGCCAGACCACCCCCTGGCGCGGGCCAGGCTGGGCCACACGGCCAGGTGGTGTGGTGGCCCCTGGCCCCTCTTCGTCTCGTATTCTGGCATCTAATGACTTCCGAAAAAATAGGCACTTTGGCTTTTGTCCCGTGCAATTCCGAGAATATTCATTTTCTGACTTTCCTGGAACCAAAAACAGCAGAAAACAGGCAGCTGGCACTGTGGCTCTTATTAATAGGTTAGTTCAAGAAATCATATGAAAAGTACTCCAAAGTGTGGACAAAACACAAGAAAGTGGATAAAACCAAGCATGGAACATCAAAAATTATGGATACATTTGCAATGTATCAACATCTCCAAGCTTAACTCTTGCTCGTCCTCGAGTAGGTAAGTGATAAAAAGAAAGAATAATTTTTGAGGTGACATGCACCATCGAAGACTTGATCAAAGTATTTGGAAAACATTCAAAGCTGGGATCATAGTACTTCAATCATAACATGAAAGATAAAGTTCTAGCAATAAGACAAAGAAACTATGATGCAACATGAAAAGGCACAAACAAAATATTCATGAATAACAATGCTTTGCAAGACGTTTGTTTGTTTCACATAAAGAAAACATAGCATAATAGTATTCATCTTGTCCCTCATAGAGTAGCAAATATAAATGCATAGGACACCTTCAAAGTTCATAAGAGTGACTAGATACAAATAGTTTAAAACAAGCAATATCAAGTTATGCATCAATCAACTAGTCTTGGGACAATGCACATAGAACTAAGAATGGCCACTATGCTGTCAAAGTAGGTGCATAAAGATAGAAAGTGGAGACTCAATATAATGGTGGAAGAAAGGGCCTTCATAGAAGGAAGTAGGGATTCAAGTCTCATAAAGAGCTTCCAAAAATTATGGTACTTATAGCTTTCAGCTCTCATTGCCCCGATCATAAGCATCTTGAAGTGATTAAGGTTAAAGTGAACAAACTATGGTGTACATGCTTGACGAAGTATAAGTTAGGAATCTCATGTCCCTTGTATACGAGGGGCCGCTCCTCATGCTACTCAAGTTTAGTCACCGGTATGTTCTTGTCATCATAAGTACATGTGTATCATAGAGAACCGCCAACGGGGTACCCCTTGCCCGATGATACGAAAGAATCCCCATATCAAAATGACAAGGCAGGTAAACAACAAGCATCTCAACAATCTTCTTATTTACCATGGGAATATGGTGCTTTTTTCTCTCTTTCCTCTTTTTATAATCTTTTTTTTTTCTTTTTCTCTTTTTTCTCAATATAGGACTCTTTTTTTTATAAGAAGAATGCTTCATAGACAGCTCATTATGGTTACGCTGTAGGTTTCCACCATGTCAGCATGGATTAGAACAGCGGCCCAGGCGTTTCTCTAACACATATACATAACTCCATGGACTTACAAGCTCCTCTTTCATTTCACACCGACGACATCCATATACAAAAGAGCATGATATCAACTAGGTACAAGTACCAAGTGAAATGTTGAAAGCGTTCCCCATGAAAGCATGGTTCTGCTAATTCCCAACAAATAAGTGCAAGCATATACAACATGGACGACACAATGGTTCAAGTTTATTAATGGCAAGAAAAGTAAAGTGTGCCATCATGTTCTTGAGAGCTTTAATCACTAGTTTTCTCATAACAAGTTTAATTCAGAAGGTAAACAAAAACATGAATATACTTGGAATAGCATATGCTAGTAGGTAGGTATGGTGGACTCTTTGGAATAACTTGGTTTAGGTAGTTGGATGCATGAGTGGAACTCGTACTTGGTTGCGGAGGCTAGCAAAAGACTGGGAGCGACAAACTAAGAGAGCAATAATGGACATAATCATGCAGAGCGACAAAACATCATTGATGAAAGCATAAAGTGATACTACAAGTTGAAAACTGAAGGATCATAAAGGCTTATGGTGACTTGAGATAGTCATAACATGGTGTGAGCATGCGCCAAGTCAACCCAAATAAAGCATCAAAGGAGAATAACACAATACTATACTTTAATATGCTAAAACAACGCATGATTCTTCAAAGGCACATTAAGCAATCTCAATTGTTTATAACAAGTCATGCTACAGCAAAGAATACTAAGCATAAAGCCAAAACAATATCGAGCATGGCATGACAAAGCATAGGCCACAGTCAAAAACAAGCTCTCTTTAACACTTAAGCATGAACTTTCCTACTCTTTCCCAATCCAAACCAAACTATTTGAAAACCAATGTATGAAAGAGGGGGTCCAACCAATTTATTCAGTAAACTAAGAAAACCAAGCAAACGAAAACCAAAACAAAAACGAAAAAGAAGATGCTCCAAGAACAACACAACTGTGTATGAAACAATAAAAATGAAGTGTTTGGAAGAAACCTGGGATTTTTATTGATGAAGAGGGGGATGCCTTGGGCATCCCTAAGATTTGACGCTTGTACTTCTTGGATATTTCTTGGGGTGACACGTGTGGCATCCCCAAGCTTGAGCTTTAGTCCATTCTTCATCTCATTACTCATTCCTTACATACACCTTAAATTTTTCCTTCATACAAAACTTCACACAATCTTTATTAGCAACATTAGTGCACTCAAGATAAACAAGTATTGAGGTTCAGTTATAACACCAAATAAACTTCCATTATAACACTAGCTACTGAAGCACTTCCCTCAAAAAGCTCAATTCCCCAAAAGAACTAAAAAAGGAACCAACAAGAAGCAAATGCAGAAAATGGCAGAAATCTGTCAAAACAGACCAGTAGGTAAAGACGAATTTGTTTGAAGACCTTATGTTGCTCAAATCAAAAAGTGTTGAACTAACGAAATATAGATAACTACCTGGGGCAGAAGCAAAAAAAATCACGCCTCAAAAAGACGTTCAGAGATTTTACACGATTTTTTACGGTGAAGCACAGAAATCTGTTTGGGACAGCAACTTTCCCAATCATTACTTCTCTCTCATTAGAGGTTACTCTTGCACAAAAAGCAAATAAAAAGGATAAGGAGCGGTTATTACTGAAGTAATAACTTCCAAGACTCATCTAAAACTTTTAGATTATCTCCCAATAAGTACTTTCCTTTAACGCCTTTAAGTTAGGCATAAGTAGCAAGAAAGAATCAAGTGTTCTCAAATGAAGAAGCATTGAGATCAATACCAGAAATATTTTCAACAAGGCAAGGTATATCATCCAAATAAGTTCTATAGGATCCTTTCTCAATGCTCTTAGGTTCACTATTCTCATCAAAAGGGTTTGCAGGAACAATCCAATCAAGATTCTTTTCTATGGCATCATGTATTGCTACTAGTTTAAAGGGTATTGGTATCTTAGGTTCCTCCCCATTAGGTTCGGTTTTGTTCATCTTTTCTCGTGTACCAACAACATCTACACACGAGCCTAGCATATTGAAACGTTCAAATACTTTCCTAGCTTCCTTGGCAACATCATATAACTCCTTAAACAAAGTTTCTAGAATAAAATCCCTCTTTTCAGGGTCCTCAATTTCTTTAAGCTTAAGAAAAATTATTTGCATTAAGGGGTTGAGGTTAACAAACCTAGATTCTAACATGTGAATTAAAGAAGCTGCAGCAATCTCATAGTTTGGAGCAAGTTCTGCAAGGGATCTATCCTTAGTATCCTCATGTTTACTAACATGATTAAAGAATTCTTCAATATTATCTTTCCCAATTATAGAACCACTACCAATTGAAAGGTCTTTCAGGGTGAATTTAGGGATCAACATGGTGAGCTAAGGAAACTTAATTTTTTGTGTTTTCCAAATAAGAAAGCAAACTAGTAAAACTAATTTTCTTGTGTTTTTGATAACAAAGCAAAAAGAAACTAAGAAAAACAAAAATAACAAAGTAAAGTGATTGGTTATGAGGGAATCCCCTTGTGAAGATGTCCTTGACTCCCCGGCAATGGCGCCAGAAAAATGCTTGATGGCTCGGTGTTGATGTAGAGCTCGTTGGGAACCCCAAGAGGAAGGTATGATGAGCACAGCAGCAAGTTTCCCTCAATTATGAAACCAAGGTTTAATCGAACCAGTAGGAGCAAGGAAACACCCCAAAGGTGTTGCTAGCTCAGCCTTGGCAGGGCGCACTACTGGTGCTAGTAGCAACGTGGAGACCTGCACAACACAACCATAGAACTTTGTCCCCAACATGCGATGAGGTTGTCAATCTCACCATGTTTTGCTGAAAACAAAGGATTAAACGTATTGAATGGAAAGAAGTAATAGTTTGCAGAAAGTAAACACAAAGCAGTAAATAGTTTGCAGATTGTATGTAAATGAAAAGGACCGGGATCCATAGATCACTAGAGGTGGCTCTCCTTAGATAGATAACATGCTGGGTGAACAAATTACAGCGGGGCAATTGACAAACACCGAGAAAGCAATACATGCATATACTAATCATCCTGACTCCTTTGAGACTTGATTGGGCATTACAACATTATACATAGAACGCCATCCAACTGCATCTATGACTAATAATCCACCTTCAGGTTATCATCCGAACCCCCTCCAGTATTAAGTTGCAAGCAACTGATTATTGCTTTACGCATTGCGTGTAATGTAAACAATACTATTGTTCTATGAACAAATGATTGTTGTTTTCTCCCTAGTAGCAACAGCACATCTAGTACCTTAGAGATTTATGTCACTTCCCCAGATTACCAGAGGCATGAACCCACTATCGAGCATAAATACTAACTCTTAGAGTTGCTTGCATCTACTTGGCCAAGATAGCTACTAACAACAGAAAGCATGCAAGATCACAAATAACAAAGACATGATAGAATCAATAATCAATCTGAAATAGCATCTCAATATCCATCGGATCCCCAGAAACACAACATGCAGAATTACAAATAGATGATCTTGATCATGAACGGAGCTCACAAGATCTAGACATGAAAGCACAAAGGAGGAGAACCAGCCATCTAGCTACTACATGGATCCATAGTCCAAGGATGAACTACTCACGCATCACACCGGAGGCTTGCATGATGATGAAGAAGGCCTCCAGGGTGAATTCCCCTCTCCGGTAGGGTGCCGGGAAGAGCATTAGATCCCTCCCGATCTAGGGTTGGAGATGATGGCAGCTACAGACTCTTTTATGGATTTTTGATCGGGTACTTAGGGTTTTCATCTCGAGGGCATCTTATAGGCGGAAGGGGAGGCCGAGGGGGTGCTGGAGGCGTCCAAACCAACCCCTGGCGTGGGCCAGGCTGGGCCATGCGGCCAGGTGGTGTGGTGGCCCCCTGTCCCCTCTCTGTCTCATATTCTAGCATCTGATGACTTCCGAAAAATAGGCACTTTGGCTTTTGTCCCGTCCAATTCCGAGAATATTCATTTTCTAACTTTCCTGGAACTAAAAACAACAGAAAACAGGCAATTGGCACTGTGGCTCTTGTTAATAGGTTAGTCCAAGAAATCATATGAAAAGTACTCCAAAGTGTGGACAAAACACAAGAAAGTGGATAAAACCAAGCATGGAACATCAAAAATTATGGATACATTTGCAATGTATCCGGCGACTACCAAGTGGATTGCTGCTACTATACTTGACTGGGTGAGGCGGGATCATAACATTGGACCTGCTGAACTCAGAGCAAAGATTAGCAAAAAGTTTAACATTCTGATTCCTTACCATAGAGTCTTTGATGGGAAGGAGATGGCTCTAGACTTCATTCAAGGCAAGTGGAATCACAGTTTTCATATGTTGTATAGTTTCAAAGCTCAGGTAGAGAAAACATCACCTGGTAGTGTTGTTGACATCGATTACGAGGTTGTGAAAGGAAGAGAAAAGGTCTCGAGGGGGGTCAGGTATAAGCAGGCAGATAAGATATGCTTCAGGAGATGTTTTGTCTACCTGAAGGCATGCTGGAAGGGGTTCCTAGACGGCTGCAGGCCATACTTGGCAATAGGCCCAACTTCTTTAACAGGGAAGTTCAGGGTACATGTTGCTTCTGCTTGTGCTTTGGACGCGCATAATTGGCTTCTACCCGTAGCTTATGCTGTTCTTGAGGGTGAATCAAATGAAAGCTGTACATGGTTCATGCAGAGACTACGGGAAGTAATTGGTCACCCTGAAGGCTTGGTGATACACACCGGTGCATGCGAGGGTCTTGAGAATGTTGTTGATGCTGTGTTTCCTGGGGTTGAGCATAGGGAATGCATGCAGCACCTCGCTACTAAATTCACGAAGAAGTTCAAAGGAAAGATCTTTGAAGAGGACTTGTGGCAATCACCATACACATACACCCCAAGCACGCATGCTACTTACTTGCAGAACATGTATGTAGTGCCAAAGGTAAAAATATACCTTGAAGAACATCACACCAAGCTATGGGCCAGAAGCAAGTTTGGTGAGTTAAGCAAGGTGGATTTTGTTTGCAATAATTTGGCAGAGAGTTTCAATGATAAGATTTCGGGCATGAAGACACTTGGAATTGTTATTTTGTTGGATGCAATAAGACAGTGCATAATGGTGAAGCTAGATTTAAGGCAAAGAATTTGTGCAAGAATTTTTTTAGGCTATAAAATAGTTCCAAAGGTGGTTATGTTACTGAATGCAAGAACCAGGGCAATGAGAACGATAAAGATGAGGATGGTCAGAAGTTCCAGAACATTGGCTGAGGTTTATGTAGAATACAAGCGTGGAAGTGAACGGAGGTACACTGTAGACAATGGAAACAAGACTTGTTCATGCAGGAAGTGGCAGATTACTGGTCTGCCATGTCACCATGCAATTTACTTCATCTTAAATCTTAGAGGTAGCGGAGCTGAAATAGAGAACTATGTCGACAACTATTCCTCCGTGGACAAGTTTGCTGCAACTTATGCAAAAAACGTACCACCTATGGCCGATGAAAATGATTGGAAGATTGTCGATCTAGGGTTCAAACTTCAACCACCAGTTCTTAGGAGGCCACCTGGGAGGCCTAGAAAGCTAAGGATCGAAGCCTCCACCGATAAAGGTTCAAGGCTGGGAGCTAGGAAAAGGAAATGAACGTTGTGGCGGATTCGGCCATATCAAGAGGTTGTGTAAAAACCCAGTTACACATGATATTGTCCCTGTTCACACCCCGGTGGCAGAAAATGAGGCTTCTCAGCCAGAATTGGAGGAAGAGCAGCGCGAAGACGGTGATGAGCACTCGGAGGAAAACGTACGTGAGCAGCCAATTTATGAAGAAGTGGAGGTGCCAGTGAGAAAAGGGTGTGAAAAGAAACAAAAGGGTAAGTGGAACTGGGAGGAAAGAGCAAATAATGGAGGTGTATTAGAATATGAAGAAGTTGCAGGGGTGATTGAGGATGTTCTTGAGGATCTTTCGGCTAACTACAGGAGAAATAATAAATCCCTGCCAATTTCATCTTTGTACGATTCTCCGGATGAAAGGTAAGCTTAAAAATTGTTTTATTTGCCATTTTATCATTTTTTTATCCTCATGAACTGATGCTTAATGCAGCGTGGGCTAGCAGACTAATAAGAGGAGTAGAAAGATGCGGGCACAGTAACATCGTATGTTAAATTATATCATTGAAACTAAACTAGTCGTATCGTTTTTATTTATATCTGGCGCGTGCAACGTGTCTGTGATGGGGTCATGTGGACCAGATTACATTTTTTTAAAATATTATTACATTAAGTTTTTACCTGCGTTTGGACGCGGCTACTAGTTCCCATCTCCCTTGCATTCCCATCTCCTCTGGCGCACTCCAGAATTAAGGCTATGCCATCAAGTAGCAGAGTCAGCGTATTGTCCCATCAGATGTGAACGCAATGACTTTGTTTGTTTAGAATTTGACGACTTTTAATTAGTTTGAAAGACAGAGAAACCTAAAACATGTATCTAGACATGTTTTGGGTATAGACATATTTATTAAATATCTAAAAAAACTAAGTCAGTTATATCTGGACAGGAGTAGTACACTATTACAACACGCTCGATCCCTTCTCCTCTGGCGCACTCTAAATTATGGCTGTGCCATCAAGTGCTGGAAGCAGAGTCAGCTTATTGTCCCATCAGATATGCCAGGAACGCGCGAACTTTATTTTCAGGATCAGACGAGTTTCGATCGACTAGTTTCAAAGACAAAGACAACTAAAACATGGCCAACATATATAGATTATGACGATAATCGACCATGACTCGAGTGACCCAGATCCAAAGAGCGCATTAAGATATCGTACATAGATTTAATTTATGCTTAAGTGTCCCTAATCAACTATGATGCTCCTGCAGTCTCCATCATTAACGATGTTGTCCGTGTCGCCGCCAGCCTCCTCCGTGTTGGAATCGATGCCGACGTTTTCGGCAGTGTTCCTCCTCCTCATGGATTCTTCACGGCGTGTTGCATCGATAACGGTGGAGGTCGTACGCCCAGGCACTACCCAGAAGTGCTGCCTCCCTTCGGGTTGCGTAGATCCGGGTGGATCTCCTGCCGGTGGGTTCCGCACAGCTCAATCAACGCAGCCCGCTCCTTCTTGTGCAGCTTTTGCCAGTACGCGCTCGTGCGCGAGTACCGTGCCATTGCCCTCTTCCGCTCCGACAGCTGGAGGCAGCGCTCCTCGATCTTCCTCGCCAACGCGTTGACGCGCAAGAGCGGCGCGACAGGAACCCCGGCATAGCTAAGCTCGAAGCCGGCCGGAAGCCTCACGAACGGCGACGCGAGTATGTAGTAGTGGGCGAACATCTAAGCCTCGAGCAAGCTGAGTTTGGGCCTCTCCCTCTCCATGGCGATGAGGAAACACGATCTGAGCTTTGGCCCCGAGGTTAAGGGGATAAGGGCAAGGACGTAGGCCCAGCATCGTTGCCACTGCCAATCAGTTCGCAGAACAGACTTCTTGCGGATCGCCCTTGCGAAGGACATCCTTATCGTCCACGCACCCCGATCGAACGGCTCCTACAATCGGGGATCGGGTCTTCTAGAAGCCCAGAGCGGTTGTTGGTTAGCTCTGCGTCCCGATTGTTTGTGGCCAACGGCTATAGTTAAAAATAATACACATTTCAATGACACTGGTCGATCCATGTGTGGTATCTGAAGAGAACACACGTGCAATGACTCTAACTATGGTTAATGAGAAGAACATGCATGCAATGACACTGGTGGATCCATGTGTGGTCTCTGAAGAGAACACACATGCAATGACTCTGGTTATTGTTAGTAAAAAGAGCACACATGCAATGACATATGTGGATCCATGTGTGGTCTCTGAAGACAACACACATTTCAATGACACTGGTGGATCCATATGTGGTATGTCAAAAGAACACACATGCAATGACACTGGTGGATCCATGTGTGCTCTCTGAAGAGAACACATATGCAATGACATTGGTGGATCCATAGGTGGATTGTGAAAAGAACACACATGCAATGACTCTGGTTGTTGTTAGTAAAAAGAACACACATGCAATGACACTAGTGGATCCATGTGTGGTCTCTAAAGAGAACACACATGAAATGACAGTGGTGGATCCATGTGTGGTCTCTGAAGAGAACACACATGCAATGACACTGGTGGATCCATGTGTGGTCTCTGAAGATAAAGCACATGCAATGACACTGGTGGATCCATGTGTGTTCTCTGAAGAGAACACACATTCAATGACACTGGTGGATCCATGTGTGGTCTCTGAAGAGAACACACATGCAATGACACTGGTGGATCCATGTGTGGTATCTGAAGAGAACACACATTTCAATGACACTGGTGGCTCCATATGTGGTATGTGAAAAGAACACACATGCAACGACACCAGTTGTTGTTAGTAAAAACAACACACACGCAATGACACTGGTGGATCCATGTGTGGTCTCTGAAGAGAACACGCATGCAATGACTCTAGCTGTATTTAATGAGAAGAACACACATTTCAATGACACTGGTTGTTGTTAGTAAAAAGAAAACACATGCAATGACACTGGTAGATCCCTGTGTGGTCTCTGAAGAGAACACACATTTCAATGACACTGGTGGATCCATATGTGGTATCTAAAAAGAAGACACATGCAATGACTCCATTTGTTGTTAGTAAAAAGAACACACATGCAATGACACCGGTGGATCCATGTGTGGTCTCTGAAGAGAACACACATGCAATGACTCTGGTGGATTCATATGTGGTTTGTGAAAAGAACACACATGCAATGACTCTAGTTGTTGTTAGTAAAAAGAACACACATGCAATGACACTGCTGGATCCATGTGTGGTCTCTGAAGAGAACACACATCCAATGACACTGGTGGATCCATGTGTGGTCTCTGAAGAGAACACACATTTCAATGACACTGGTGGATCCATATGTGGTATGTGAAAATAACACACATGCAATGACACCAGTTGTTGTTAGTAAAAAGAACACACATGCAATGACACTGGTGGATCCATGTGTGGTCTCTGAAGAGAACACACATGCAATGACTCTAGTTGTATTTAATGAGAAAAACACACATTTAAATGACATTGTTCGTTGTTAGTAAAAAGAGCACACATGCAATAACATTGGTGGATCCATATGTGGTATGTGAAAAGAACACACATGCAATGACACCAGTTGTTCTTAGTAAAAAGAACACACATGCAATGGCACTGGTGGATCCATGTGTGGTCTCTGAAGAGAACACGTATGCAATGACATTGGTGGATCCATGTGTGGTCTCTGAAGTGAACACAAATTTCAATGACACTGGTGGATCCATATGTGGTATGTGAAAAGAACACACATGCAATGACTCCAGTTGTTGTTAGTAAAAAGAACACACATGCAATGACACCGGTGGATCCATGTGTGGTCTCTGCAGAGAACACACATGCAATGACTCTGGTGGATCCATATGTCGTATGTGAAAAGAACACACATGCAATGACTCTAGTTGTTGTTAGTAAAAAGAACACACATGCAATGACACTGGTGAATACATGTATGGTCTCTGAAGCAAACACACATCCATTGACTCTGGTTGTTGTTAGTAAAAAGAACACACATGAATGACTCCAGTTGTTGTTAGTAATAAGAACACACATGCAATGACACCGGTCGATCCATGTGTGGTCTCTGAAGAGAACACGCATTTCAATGACACTGGTGGATCCATATGTGGTATGTGAAAAGAACACACATGCAATGACTCCAGTGGTTGTTAGTAAAAAGAACACACATGCAATGACATTGGTGGATCCATGTGTGGTCTATGAAGAGAACACACATGCAATGACTCTAGCTGTGGTTAATGAGAAGAACACACATTTCAAAAAGACTGGTTGTTGTTAGTAAAGAGAGCAAACGTGCAATAACATTGGTGGATCCATGTGTGGTCTCTGAAGAGAACACACATTTCAATGACACTGGTGGATCCATATGTGGTATGTGAAAAGAACACACATGCAATGACTCCAGATGTTGTTAGTCAAAACAACACACATGCAATGACACTTGTGGATCCATGCGTGGTCTCTAAAGATAACACACATGCAATGACACTTGTGGATCGATAGGTGGTATCTGAAAAGAACACACATGCAATGACTCTGGTGGATCCATATGTGGTATGTGAAAAGAACACACATGCAATGAATCTAGTTGTTGTTAGTAAAAAGAACACACATGCAATGACACTGGTGGATCCATATGTGGTATGTGAAAATAATAGTCATGAAATGGCTCTAGTTGTTGTTAGTAAAAATAACACACATGTAATGACACTGGTGGATCCATGTGTGGTCTCTGAAGAGAACACAAATTTCAATGACACTGGTGGATCCATATGTGGTATGTGAAAAGAACACACATGCAATGACTCTAGTTGTTGTTAGTAAAAAGAACACACATGCAATGACACCGGTGGATCCATGTGTGGTCTCTGAAGAGAACAGACATGCAATGACTCTGGTGGATCCATATGTTGTATGTGAAAAGAACACACATGCAATGACTCTAGTTGTTGTTAGTAAAAAGAACACACATGCAATGACACTGGTGAATACATGTATGGTCTCTGAAGCAAACACACATCCATTGACTCTGGTTGTTGTTAGTAAAAAGAACACACATGAATGACTCCAGTTGTTGTTAGTAATAAGAACACACATGCAATGACACCGGTGGATCCATGTGTGGTCTCTGAAGAGAACACGCATTTCAATGACACTGGTGGATCCATATGTGGTATGTGAAAAGAACACACATGCAATGACTCCAGTGGTTGTTAGTAAAAAGAACACACATGCAATGACACTGGTGGATCCATGTGTGGTCTATGAAGAGAACACACATGCAATGACTCTAGCTGTGGTTAATGAGAAGAACACACATTTCAAAAAGACTGGTTGTTGTTAGTAAAGAGAGCAAACGTGCAATAACATTGGTGGATCCATGTGTGGTCTCTGAAGAGAACACACATTTCAATGACACTGGTGGATCCATATGTGGTATGTGAAAAGAACACACATGCAATGACTCCAGATGTTGTTAGTCAAAACAACACACATGCAATGACACTTGTGGATCCATGCGTGGTCTCTAAAGATAACACACATGCAATGACACTTGTGGATCGATAGGTGGTATCTGAAAAGAACACACATGCAATGACTCTGGTGGATCCATATGTGGTATGTGAAAAGAACACACATGCAATGAATCTAGTTGTTGTTAGTAAAAAGAACACACATGCAATGACACTGGTGGATCCATGCATGGTCTCTGAAGAGAACACACATGCAATGACACTGGTGGATCCATATGTGGTATGTGAAAATAATAGTCATGCAATGACTCCAGTTGTTGTTAGTAAAAAGGACACACGTGCAATGACACTGGTGGATCCATGTGTGGTCTCTGAAGAGAACACACATCCAATGACTCTGGTTATTGTTAGTAAAAAGAACACACATGAATGACTCCAGTTGTTGTTAGTAATAAGAACACACATGCAATGACACCGGTGGATCCATGTGTGGTCTCTGAAGAGAACACACATTTCAATGACACTGGTGGATCCATATGTGGTATGTGGAAAGAAAACACATGCAATCACTCCAGTTGTTGTTAGTAAAAAGAACACACATGCAATGACACCGGTGGATCCATGTGTGGTCTCTGAAGAGAACACACATGCAATGACACTGGTGGATCCATATGTGGTATGTGAAAATAATAGTCATGAAATGACTCCAGTTGTTGTTAGTAAAAATAACACACATGCAATGACACTGGTGGATCCATGTGTGGTCTCTGAAGAGAACACACATGCAATGACTCTAATTGTTGTTAGAAAAAAGAACACACATGCAATGACACTGGTGGATCCATCTGTGGTCTTTGAAGAGAACACACATGCAATGACACTGCTGGATCCATGTGTGGTCTCTGAAGAGAACACACATCCAATGACACTGGTGGATCCATGTGTGGTCTCTGAAGAGAACACACATTTCAATGACACTGGTGGATCCATATGTGGTATGTGAAAATAACACACATGCAATGACACCAGTTGTTGTTAGTAAAAAGAACACACATGCAATGACACTGGTGGATCCATGTGTGGTCTCTGAAGAGAACACACATGCAATGACTCTAGTTGTATTTAATGAGAAAAACACACATTTAAATGACATTGTTCGTTGTTATTAAAAAGAGCACACATGCAATGACATTGGTGGATCCATGTGTGGTCTCTGAAGAGAACACACATTTCAATGACACTGGTGGATCCATATGTTGTATGTGGAAAGAACACATAGGCAATGACTCCAGTCATTGTTAGTAAAAAGAGCACACATGCAATGACACTGGTGGATCCATGTGTGGTCTCTGAAGAGAACACATATTTCAATGACACTAGTGGATCCATATGTGGTATGTGAAAACAACACACGTGCAATGACTCCAGTTGTTGTTAGTGAAAAGAACACACATGTAATGACACTGGTGGATCCATGTGTGGTCTTTGAACAGAACACACATTTCAATGACACTGATGGATCCATATGTGGTATGTGAAAAGAACACACATGCAATGACTCCAGTTCTTTTTAGTAAAAATAACACGCATGCAATGACACCGGTGGATCCATGTGTGGTCTCTGAAGAGAACACACATGCAATGACACTGGTGGATCCATGTGTGGTCTCTAAAGAGAACACACATCCAATGACACTGGTGGATCCATGTGTGGTCTCTGAAGAGAACACACATGCAATGACACTGGTGGATCCATATGTGGTATGTGAAAAGAACACACATGCAATGACTCCAATTGTTGTTAGTAAAAAGAACACACATGCAATAACACTGGTGGATCCATGTGTGGTCTCTGAAGAGAACACACATGTCAATAACACTGGTGGATCCATATGTGGTATGTGAAAACAACACACATGCAATGACTCCAGTTGTTGTTAGTAAAAAGAACACACATGCAATGACACTGGTGGATCCATGTGTGGTCTGTGAAGAGAACACACATGCAATGACTCTAGCTGTGGTTAATGAGAAGAACACACATTTCAATGACATTGTTTGTTGTTAGTAAAAAGAGCACACATGCAATGACATTGGTGGATCCATGTGTGGTCTCTGAAGAGAACACACATTTCAATGACACTGGTGGATCCATATGTTGTATGTGAAAAGAACACACAGGCAATGACTCCAGTTGTTGTTAGTAAAAAGAACACACATGCAATGACACTGGTGGATCCATGTGTGGTCTCTGAAGAGAACACATATTTCAATGACACTAGTGGATCCATATGTGGTATGTGAAAAGAACACACATGCAATGACTGCAGTTGTTGTTAGTAGAAAGAACACACATGTAATGACACTGGTGGATCCATGTGTGGTCTTTGAATAGAACACACATTTCAATGACACTGATGGATCCATATGTGGTATGTGAAAAGAACACACATGCAATGACTCCAGTTGTTGTTAGTAAAAAGAACACACATGCAATGACACCGGTGGATCCATGTGTGGTCTCTGAAGAGAACACACATGCAATGACTCTAGCTATGGTTAATGAAGAGAACACACATTTCAATGACACTGGTGGATCCATATGTGGTATGCGAAAACAATAGTCATGAAATGACTCCAGTTGTTGTTAGTAAAAAGAAAACACACGCAATGACACTGGTGGATCCATATGTTGTATGTGGAAAGAACACATAGCCAATGACTCTAGTCGTTGTTAGTAAAAAGAACACACATGCAATGACACTGGTGGATCCATGTGTGGTCTCTGAAGAGAACACATATTTCAATGACACTAGTGGATCCATATGTGGTATGTGACAAGAACACACATGCAATGACTCCAGTTGTTGTTAGTCAAAAGAACACACATGTAATGACACTGGTGGATTCATGTGTGGTCTTTGAAGAGAACACACATTTCAATGACCCTGATGGATCCATATGTGGTATGTGAAAACAACACACAAGCAATGACTCCAGTTATTGTTAGTAAAAAGAACACACATGCAATGACACCGGTGGATCCATGTGTGGTCTCTAAAGAGAACACAGATGCAATGACTCTAGTTGTGGTTAATGAGAAGAACACACATTTCAATGCACTGGTGGATCCATATGTGGTATGTGAAAAGAATAGTCATGAAATTACTCCAGTTGTTGTTAGTAAAAAGAACACACATGCAACGACACTGGTGGATCCATGTGTGGTCTCTGGAGAGAACACACATGCAATGACACTGGTGGATCCATATGTGGTATGTGAAAAGAACACACATGTAATGACTCTAGTTGTTGTTAGTAAAAAGAACACACATGCAATGACACTGGTGGATCCATGTGTGGTCTCTAAAGAGAACACACATGCAATGACACCGGAGGGTCCATAGGTGGTATGTGAAAAGAACACACATGCAATGACTCTAGTTGTTGTTAGTAAAAAGAAAACACATGCAATGACACTGGTAGATCCCTGTGTGGTCTCTGAAGAGAACACACATTTCAATGACACTGGTGGATCCATATGTGGTATCTAAAAAGAACACACATGCAATGACTCCATTTGTTGTTAGTAAAAAGAACACACATGCAATGACACCGGTGGATCCATGTGTGGTCTCTGAAGAGAACACACATGCAATGACTCTGGTGGATTCATATGTGGTTTGTGAAAAGAACGCACATGCAATGACTCTAGTTGTTGTTAGTAAAAAGAACACACATGCAATGACACTAGTGGATCCATGTGTGGTCTCTCAAGAGAACACACATCCAATGACTCTGGTTGTTGTTAGTAAAAAGAACACACATGAATGACTCTAGTTGTTTTTAGTAAAAAGAACACACGTGCAATGACACTGGTGGATCCATGTCTGGTCTCTGAAGAGAACACACATTTCAATGACACCGGTGGATCCATATGTGGTATATGAAAAGAACACACATGCAATGACAATAGTTGTTGTTAGTAAAAAGAACACACATGCAATGACACTGGTGGATCCATGTGTGGTCTCTTAAGAGAACACACATTTCAATGACACTGGTGGATCCATATGTGGTATGTGAAAAGAACACACAAGAAATGACTCCAGTTGTTGTTAGTAGAAAGAACACACATGCAATGACAATAGTTGTTGTTAGTAAAAAGAACACACATGCAATGACACTGGTGGATCCATGTGTGGTCTCTTAAGAGAACACACATTTCAATGAGACTGGTGGATCCATATGTGGTATGTGAAAAGAACACACAAGAAATGACTCTAGTTGTTGTTAGTAGAAAGAACACGCATGCAATGACACTGGTGGATCCATGTGTGGTCTCTGAAGAGAACACACATTTCAATGACACTGGTGGATCCATATGTGGTATGCGAAAACAATAGTCATGAAATGACTCCAGTTGTTGTTAGTAAAAAGAAAAGACACGCAATGACACTGGTGGATCCATATGTTGTATGTGGAAAGAACACATAGCCAATGACTCCAGTCGTTGTTAGTAAAAAGAACACACATGCAATGACACTGGTGGATCCATGTGTGGTCTCTGAAGAGAACACATATTTAAATGACACTAGTGGATCCATATGTGGTATGTGACAAGAACACACATGCAATGACTCCAGTTGTTGTTAGTCAAAAGAACACACATGTAATGACACTGGTGGATTCATGTGTGGTCTTTGAAGAGAACACACATTTCAATGACACTGATGGATCCATATGTGGTATGTGAAAACAACACACAAGCAATGACTCCAGTTGTTGTTACTAAAAAGAACACACATGCAATGACACCGGTGGATCCATGTGTGGTCTCTAAAGAGAACACAGATGCAATGACTCTAGTTGTGGTTAATGAGAAGAACACACATTTCAATGCACTGGTGGATCCATATGTGGTATGTGAAAAGAATAGTCATGAAATTACTCCAGTTGTTGTTAGTAAAAAGAACACACATGCAACGACACTGGTGGATCCATGTGTGGTCTCTGGAGAGAACACACATGCAATGACACTGGTGGATCCATATGTGGTATGTGAAAAGAACACACATGTAATGACTCTAGTTGTTGTTAGTAAAAAGAACACACATGCAATGACACTGGTGGATCCATGTGTGGTCTCTAAAGAGAACACACATGCAATGACACCGGTGGGTCCATAGGTGGTATGTGAAAAGAACACACATGCAATGACTCTAGTTGTTGTTAGTAAAAAGAAAACACATGCAATGACACTGGTAGATCCCTGTGTGGTCTCTGAAGAGAACACACATTTCAATGACACTGGTGGATCCATATGTGGTATCTAAAAAGAACACACATGCAATGACTCCATTTGTTGTTAGTAAAAAGAACACACATGCAATGACACCGGTGGATCCATGTGTGGTCTCTGAAGAGAACACACATGCAATGACTCTGGTGGATTCATATGTGGTTTGTGAAAAGAACACACATGCAATGACTCTAGTTGTTGTTAGTAAAAAGAACACACAATCAATGACACTAGTGGATCCATGTGTGGTCTCTCAAGAGACACACATCCAATGACTCTGGTTGTTGTTAGTAAAAAGAACACTCATGAATGACTCTAGTTGTTTTTAGTAAAAAGAACACACGTGCAATGACACTGGTGGATCCATGTCTGGTCTCTAAAGAGAACACACATTTCAATGACACCGGTGGATCCATATGTGGTATGTGAAAAGAACACACATGCAATGACAATAGTTGTTGTTAGTAAAAAGAACACACATGCAATGACACTGGTGGATCCATGTGTGGTCTCTTAAGAGAACACACATTTCAATGACATTGGTGGATCCATATGTGGTATGTGAAAAGAACACACAAGAAATGACTCCAGTTGTTGTTAGTAGAAAGAACACACATGCAATGACACTGGTGGATCCATGTGTGGTGTCCAAAGAGAACACACATTTCAATGACACTGGTGGATCCATATGTGGTATGTTAAAAGAACATACATACAATGAATCCAGTTGTTGTTAGTAAAAAGAACACACATGCAATGACACCGGTGGATCCATGTGTGGTCTCTGAAGAGAACACATATTTCAATGACACTAGTGGATCCAGATGTGGTATGTGAAAAGAACACACATGCAATGACTCCAGTTGTTGTTAGTCAAAAGAACACACATGTAATGACACTAGTGGATCCATGTGTGGTCTTTGAAAAGAACACACATTTCAATGACACTGATGGATCCATATGTGGTATGTGAAAACAACACACAAGCAATGACTCCAGTTGTTGTTAGTAAAAAGAACACACATGCAATGACACCGGTGGATCCATGTGTGGTCTCTGAAGAGAACACAGATGCAATGACTCTAGTTGTGGTTAATGAGAAGAACACACATTTCAATGCACTGGTGGATCCATATGTGGTATGTGAAAAGAATAGTCATGAAATTACTCCAGTTGTTGTTAGTAAAAAGAACACACATGCAACGACACTGGCGGATCCATGTGTGGTCTCTGGAGAGAACACACATGCAATGACACTGGTGGATCCATATGTGGTATGTGAAAAGAACACACATGTAATGACTCTAGTTGTTGTTAGTAAAAAGAACACACATGCAATGACACTGGTGGATCCATGTGTGGTGTCTAAAGAGAACACACATGCAATGACACTGGTGGGTCCATAGGTGGTATGTGAAAAGAACACACATGCAATGATTCTAGTTGTTGTTAGTAAAAAGAACACACATGCAATGACACTTGTAGATCCCTGTGTGGTCTCTGAAGAGAACACATATTTCAATGACACTGGTGGATCCATATGTGGTATCTAAAAAGAACACACATGCAATGACTCCATTTGTTCTTAGTAAAAATAACACACATGCATTGACACCGGTGGATCCATGTGTTGTCTCTGAAGAGAACACACATGCAATGACTCTGGTGGATCCATATGTGGTATGTGAAAAGAACACACATGCAATGACTCTAGTTGTTGTTAGTAAAAAGAACACACATGCAATGACACTGGTGGATCCATGTGTGGTCTCTCAAGAGAACACACATCCAATGACTCTGGTTGTTGTTAGTAAAAAGAACACACATGAATGACTCTAGTTGTTTTTAGTAAAAAGAACACACGTGCAATGACACTGGTGGATCCATGTCTGGTCTCTTAAGAGAACACACATTTCAATGACACCGGTGCATATGTGGTATGTGAAAAGAACACACATGCAATGACAATAGTTGTTGTTAGTAAAAAGAACACACATGCAATGACACTGGTGGATCCATGTGTGGTCTCTTAAGAGAACACACATTTCAATGAGACTGGTGGATCCATATGTGGTATGTGAAAAGAACACACAAGAAATGACTCCAGTTGTTGTTAGTAGAAAGAACACGCATGCAATGACACTGGTGGATCCATGTGTGGTCTCTGAAGAGAACACACATTTCAATGACACTGGTGGATCCATATGTGGTATGTGAAAAGAACATACATGCAATGAATCCAGTTGTTGTTAGTAAAAAGAATACACATGCAATGACACCGGTGGATCCATGTGTGGTCTCTAAAGAGAACACATATTTCAATGACCCTAGTGGATACATATGTGGTATGTGAAAAGAACACACATGCAATGACTCCAGTTGTTGTTAGTCAAAAGAACACACATGTAATGACACTGGTGGATCCATGTGTGGTCTTTGAAGAGAACACACATTTCAATGACACTGATGGATCCATATGTGGTATGTGAAAACAACACACAAGCAATGACTCAAGTTGTTGTTAGTAAAAAGAACACACATGCAATGACACCGGTGGATCCATGTGTGGTCTCTGAAGAGAACACAGATGCAATGACTCTAGTTGTGCTTAATGAGAAGAACACACATTTCAATGCACTGGTGGATCCATATGTGGTATGTGAAAAGAATAGTCATGAAATTACTCTAGTTGTTGTTAGTAAAAAGAACACACATGCAACGACACTGGTGGATCCATGTGTGGTCTCTGGAGAGAACACACATGCAATGACACTGGTGGATCCATATGTGGTATGTGAAAAGAACACACATGGAATGACTCTAGTTGTTGTTAGTAAAAAGAACACACATGCAATGACACTGGTGGATCCATGTGTGGTCTCTAAAGAGAACACATATGCAATGACACTGGTGGGTCCATAGGTGGTATGTGAAAAGAACACACATGCAATGACTCTAGTTGTTGTTAGTAAAAAGAGCACACATGGAATGACACTGGTAGATCCCTGTGTGGTCTCTAAAGAGAACACACATTTCAAGGACACTGGTGGATCCATATGTTGTATTTAAAAAGAACACACATGCAATGACTCCATTTGTTGTTAGTAAAAAGAACACACATGCAATGACACCGGTGGATCCATGTGTGGTCTCTGAATAGAACACACATGCAATGACTCTGGTGGATCCATATGTGGTATGTGAAAAGAACACACATGCAATGACTCTAGTTGTTGTTAGTAAAAAGAACACACATGCAATTACACTGGTGGATCCATGTGTGGTCTCTCAAGAGAACACACATCCAATGACTCTGGTTGTTGTTAGTAAAAAGAACACACATGAATGACTCTAGTTGTTTTTAGTAAAAAGAACACACGTGCAATGACACTGGTGGATCCATGTCTGGTCTCTGAAGAGAACACACATTTCAATGACACTGGTGGATCCATATGTGGTATGTGAAAAGAACACACATGCAATGACAATAGTTGTTGTTAGTAAAAAGAACACACATGCAATGACACTGGTGGATCCATGTGTGGTCTCTTAAGAGAACACACATTTCAATGACACTGGTGGATCCATATGTGGTATGTGAAAAGAACACACAAGAAATGACTCCAGTTGTTGTTAGTAGAAAGAACACACATGCAATGACACTGGTGGATCCATGTGTGGTGTCCAAAGAGAACACACATTTCAATGACACTGGTGGATCCATATGTGGTATGTGAAAAGAACATACATGCAATGAATCCAGTTGTTGTTAGTAAAAAGAACACACATGCAATGACACCGGTGGATCCATGTGTGGTCTCTGAAGAGAACACACATGCAATGACTCTATCTGTGGTTAATGAGAAGAACACACATTTCAATGACACTGGTGGATCCATATGTGGTATGTGAAAAGAATAGTCATGAAATGACTCTAGTTTTTGTTACTAAAAAGAACACACATGCAATGACACTGGTGGATCCATGTGTGGTCTCTGAAGAGAACACACATGCAATGACACTAGTGGATCCATAGGTGGTATGTGAAAAGAACACACATGCAATGACTCTAGTTGTTGTTATTAAAAATAACACACATGCAATGACACTGGTGGATCCATGTGTGGTCTCTAAAGAGAACACACATTTCAATGACATTGGTGGATCCATATGTGGTATGTGAAAAGAACGCACATGAAATGAATCCAGTTGTTGTTAGTAAAAAGAATACACATTTAATGACACTGGTGGATCCATGTGTGGTCTCTGAAGAGAACACACATTTCAATGACACCAGTGGATCCATATGTGGTATGTGAAAATAACACACATGCAATGACTCTAATTGTTGTTAGTAAAAAGAACACACATGCAATGACACTGGTGGATCCATGTGTGGTCCCTAAAGAGAACAAACATGCCATGACTCTAGCTGTGGTTAATGAGAAGAACACACATTTCAATGACACTTGTGGATCCATATGTGGTATGTGAAAAGAATAGTCATGAAATGACCCAAGTTGTTGTTAGTAAAAAGAACACACATGCAATGACACTGGTGGATCCAGATGTGGTCTCTGAAGAGAACACACATTTCAATGACACTGGTGGATCCATATGTGGTATGTGAAAAGAACACACATGCAATGACTCTAGTTGTTGTTAGTAAAAAGAACACACATGCAATGCCACCGGTGGATCCATGTGTGGTCTCTGAAGAGAACACACATGCAATGACTCTAGCTGTGGTTAATGAGAAGAACACACATTTCAATGACACTGGTGGATCCATATGTGCTATGTGAAAAGAATAGTCATGAAATGACTCCAGTTGTTGTTAGTAAAAAGAAAACACATGCAATGACACTGGTGGATCCATGTGTGGTCTCTGAAGAGAACACACATGCAATGACACTGGTGGATCCATAGGTGGTATGTGAAAAGAAAACACATGCAATGACTCCAGTTGTTGTTAGTAAAAAGAGCACACATGCAATGACACTGGTAGATCCTTGTGTGGTCTCTGAAGAGAATACACATTTCAATGACACTGCTGGATCCATATGTGGTATGTGAAAAGAACACACATGCAATGACTCTAGTTGTTTTTAGTAAAAAGAACACGCATGCAATGACACTGGTAGATTCATGTGTGGTCTCTACAGAGAACAAACATGCCATGACTCTAGCTGTGGTTAATGAGAAGAACACACATTTCAATGACACTTGTGGATCCATATGTGGTATGTGAAAACAATAGTCATGAAATGACTCCAGTTGTTGTTAGTAAAAAGAACACACATGCAATGACACTGGTGGATCCATGTGTGGTGTCTGAAGAGAACACACATGCAATGACACTGGGGATCCATATGTGGTATTTGAAAAGAACACACATGCAATGACTCCAATTGCTGTTAGTAAAAAGAACACACATGCAATGACACTGGTGGATCCATGTGTGGTCTCTGAAGAGAACACACATTTCAATGACACTGGTGGATCCATATGTGGTATGTGAAAAGAACACACATGCAATGACTCTAGTTGTTGTTAGTAAAAAGAACACCATGCAATGCCACTGGTGGATCCATGTGTGGTCTCTGAAGAAAACACACATGCAATGACTCTAGCTGTGGTTAATGAGAAGAACACACATTTCAATGACCCTAGTGGATCCATATGTGGTTTGTGAAAAGAATAGTCATGAAATGACTCCAGTTGTTGTTAGTAAAACGAAAACACATGCAATGACACTGGTGGATCCATGTGTGGTCTCTGAAGAGAACGCACATGCAATGACACTGGTGGATCCATAGGTGGTATGTGAAAAGAACACACATGCAATGACTCCAGTTGTTGTTAGTAAAAAGAACAAACATGCAATGACACTGGTAGATCCCTGTCTGGTCTCTGAAGAGAACACACATTTCAATGACACTGGTGGATCCATATGTGGTATGTGAAAAGAACACACATGCAATGACTCCAGTTATTTTTAGTAAAAAGAACACGCAAGCAATGACACCGGTGGATCCATGTATGGTCTCTGAAGAGAACACACATGCAATGACACTGCTGGATCCATGCGTGGTCTCTAAAGAGAACACACATGCAATGACACTGGTGGATCCATGTGTGGTCTCTGAAGAGAACACACATTTCAATGACACCAGTGGATCCATATGTGGTATGTGAAAAGAACACACATGCAATGACTCTAGTTGTTGTTAGTAAAAAGAACACACATGCAATTACACTGGTGGATCCATGTGTGGTCTCTCAAGAGAACACACATCCAATGACTCTGGTTGTTGTTAGTAAAAAGAACACACATGAATGACTCTAGTTGTTTTTAGTAAAAAGAACACACGTGCAATGACACTGGTGGATCCATGTCTGGTCTCTGAAGAGAACACACATTTCAATGACACTGGTGGATCCATATGTGGTATGTGAAAAGAACACACATGCAATGACAATAGTTGTTGTTAGTAAAAAGAACACACATGCAATGACACTGGTGGATCCATGTGTGGTCTCTTAAGAGAACACACATTTGAATGACACTGGTGGATCCATATGTGGTATGTGAAAAGAACACACAAGAAATGACTCCAGTTGTTGTTAGTAGAAAGAACCCACATGCAATGACACTGGTGGATCCATGTGTGGTGTCCAAAGAGAACACACATTTCAATGACACTGGTGGATCCATATGTGGTATGTGAAAAGAACATACATGCAATGAATCCAGTTGTTGTTAGTAAAAAGAACACACATGCAATGACACCGGTGGATCCATGTGTGGTCTCTGAAGAGAACACACATGCAATGACTCTATCTGTGGTTAATGAGAAGAACACACATTTCAATGACACTGGTGGATCCATATGTGGTATGTGAAAAGAATAGTCATGAAATGACTCTAGTTTTTGTTACTAAAAAGAACACACATGCAATGACACTGGTGGATCCATGTGTGGTCTCTGAAGAGAACACACATGCAATGACACTAGTGGATCCATAGGTGGTATGTGAAAAGAACACACATGCAATGACTCTAGTTGTTGTTATTAAAAATAACACACATGCAATGACACTGGTGGATCCATGTGTGGTCTCTAAAGAGAACACACATTTCAATGACATTGGTGGATCCATATGTGGTATGTGAAAAGAACGCACATGAAATGAATCCAGTTGTTGTTAGTAAAAAGAATACACATTTAATGACACTGGTGGATCCATGTGTGGTCTCTGAAGAGAACACACATTTCAATGACACCAGTGGATCCATATGTGGTATGTGAAAATAACACACATGCAATGACTCTAATTGTTGTTAGTAAAAAGAACACACATGCAATGACACTGGTGGATCCATGTGTGGTCCCTAAAGAGAACAAACATGCCATGACTCTAGCTGTGGTTAATGAGAAGAACACACATTTCAATGACACTTGTGGATCCATATGTGGTATGTGAAAAGAATAGTCATGAAATGACCCAAGTTGTTGTTAGTAAAAAGAACACACATGCAATGACACTGGTGGATCCAGATGTGGTCTCTGAAGAGAACACACATTTCAATGACACTGGTGGATCCATATGTGGTATGTGAAAAGAACACACATGCAATGACTCTAGTTGTTGTTAGTAAAAAGAACACACATGCAATGCCACCGGTGGATCCATGTGTGGTCTCTGAAGAGAACACACATGCAATGACTCTAGCTGTGGTTAATGAGAAGAACACACATTTCAATGACACTGGTGGATCCATATGTGCTATGTGAAAAGAATAGTCATGAAATGACTCCAGTTGTTGTTAGTAAAAAGAAAACACATGCAATGACACTGGTGGATCCATGTGTGGTCTCTGAAGAGAACACACATGCAATGACACTGGTGGATCCATAGGTGGTATGTGAAAAGAAAACACATGCAATGACTCCAGTTGTTGTTAGTAAAAAGAGCACACATGCAATGACACTGGTAGATCCTTGTGTGGTCTCTGAAGAGAATACACATTTCAATGACACTGCTGGATCCATATGTGGTATGTGAAAAGAACACACATGCAATGACTCTAGTTGTTTTTAGTAAAAAGAACACGCATGCAATGACACTGGTAGATTCATGTGTGGTCTCTACAGAGAACAAACATGCCATGACTCTAGCTGTGGTTAATGAGAAGAACACACATTTCAATGACACTTGTGGATCCATATGTGGTATGTGAAAACAATAGTCATGAAATGACTCCAGTTGTTGTTAGTAAAAAGAACACACATGCAATGACACTGGTGGATCCATGTGTGGTGTCTAAAGAGAACACACATGCAATGACACTGGGGATCCATATGTGGTATTTGAAAAGAACACACATGCAATGACTCCAATTGCTGTTAGTAAAAAGAACACACATGCAATGACACTGGTGGATCCATGTGTGGTCTCTGAAGAGAACACACATTTCAATGACACTGGTGGATCCATATGTGGTATGTGAAAAGAACACACATGCAATGACTCTAGTTGTTGTTAGTAAAAAGAACACACATGCAATGCCACTGGTGGATCCATGTGTGGTCTCTGAAGAAAACACACATGCAATGACTCTAGCTGTGGTTAATGAGAAGAACACACATTTCAATGACCCTAGTGGATCCATATGTGGTTTGTGAAAAGAATAGTCATGAAATGACTCCAGTTGTTGTTAGTAAAACGAAAACACATGCAATGACACTGGTGGATCCATGTGTGGTCTCTGAAGAGAACGCACATGCAATGACACTGGTGGATCCATAGGTGGTATGTGAAAAGAACACACATGCAATGACTCCAGTTGTTGTTAGTAAAAAGAACAAACATGCAATGACACTGGTAGATCCCTGTCTGGTCTCTGAAGAGAACACACATTTCAATGACACTGGTGGATCCATATGTGGTATGTGAAAAGAACACACATGCAATGACTCCAGTTATTTTTAGTAAAAAGAACACGCAAGCAATGACACCGGTGGATCCATGTATGGTCTCTGAAGAGAACACACATGCAATGACACTGCTGGATCCATGCGTGGTCTCTAAAGAGAACACACATGCAATGACACTGGTGGATCCATGTGTGGTCTCTGAAGAGAACACACATTTCAATGACACCAGTGGATCCATATGTGGTATGTGAAAATAACACACATGCAATGACTCTAATTGTTGTTAGTAAAAAGAACACACATGCAATGACACTGGTGGATCCATGTGTGGTCCCTAAAGAGAACAAACATGCCATGACTCTAGCTGTGGTTAATGAGAAGAACACACATTTCAATGACACTTGTGGATCCATATGTGGTATGTGAAAAGAATAGTCATGAAATGACCCAAGTTGTTGTTAGTAAAAAGAACACACATGCAATGACACTGGTGGATCCAGATGTGGTCTCTGAAGAGAACACACATTTCAATGACACTGGTGGATCCATATGTGGTATGTGAAAAGAACACACATGCAATGACTCTAGTTGTTGTTAGTAAAAAGAACACACATGCAATGCCACCGGTGGATCCATGTGTGGTCTCTGAAGAGAACACACATGCAATGACTCTAGCTGTGGTTAATGAGAAGAACACACATTTCAATGACACTGGTGGATCCATATGTGCTATGTGAAAAGAATAGTCATGAAATGACTCCAGTTGTTGTTAGTAAAAAGAAAACACATGCAATGACACTGGTGGATCCATGTGTGGTCTCTGAAGAGAACACACATGCAATGACACTGGTGGATCCATAGGTGGTATGTGAAAAGAAAACACATGCAATGACTCCAGTTGTTGTTAGTAAAAAGAGCACACATGCAATGACACTGGTAGATCCTTGTGTGGTCTCTGAAGAGAATACACATTTCAATGACACTGGTGGATCCATATGTGGTATGTGAAAAGAACACACATGCAATGACTCTAGTTGTTTTTAGTAAAAAGAACACGCATGCAATGACACTGGTAGATTCATGTGTGGTCTCTACAGAGAACAAACATGCCATGACTCTAGCTGTGGTTAATGAGAAGAACACACATTTCAATGACACTTGTGGATCCATATGTGGTATGTGAAAACAATAGTCATGAAATGACTCCAGTTGTTGTTAGTAAAAAGAAAACACATGCAATGACACTGGTGGATCCATGTGTGGTGTCTGAAGAGAACACACATGCAATGACACTGGGGATCCATATTTGGTATTTGAAAAGAACACACATGCAATGACTCCAATTGCTGTTAGTAAAAAGAACACACATGCAATGACACTGGTGGATCCATGTGTGGTCTCTGAAGAGAACACACATTTCAATGACACTGGTGGATCCATATGTGGTATGTGAAAAGAACACACATGCAATGACTCTAGTTGTTGTTAGTAAAAAGAACACACATGCAATGCCACTGGTGGATCCATGTGTGGTCTCTGAAGAAAACACACATGCAATGACTCTAGCTGTGGTTAATGAGAGGAACACACATTTCAATGACCCTAGTGGATCCATATGTGGTTTGTGAAAAGAATAGTCATGAAATGACTCCAGTTGTTGTTAGTAAAACGAAAACACATGCAATGACACTGGTGGATCCATGTGTGGTCTCTGAAGAGAACGCACATGCAATGACACTGGTGGATCCATAGGTGGTATGTGAAAAGAACACACATGCAATGACTCCAGTTGTTGTTAGTAAAAAGAACAAACATGCAATGACACTGGTAGATCCCTGTCTGGTCTCTGAAGAGAACACACATTTCAATGACACTGGTGGATCCATATGTGGTATGTGAAAAGAACACACATGCAATGACTCCAGTTATTTTTAGTAAAAAGAACACGCAAGCAATGACACCGGTGGATCCATGTATGGTCTCTGAAGAGAACACACATGCAATGACACTGCTGGATCCATGCGTGGTCTCTAAAGAGAACACACATCCAATGACACTGGTGGATCCATGTGTGGTCTCTGAAGAGAACACACATGCAATGACACTGGTGGATCCATATGTGGTATGTGAAAAGAACACACATGCAATGACTCCAATTGTTGTTAGTAAAAAGAACACACATGCAATGACACTGGTGGATCCATGTGTGGTCTCTAAAGAGAACACACATTTCAATGACACTGGTGGATCCATGCGTGGTATGTGAAAATAACTCACATGCAATGACTCTAGTTGTTGTTAGTAAAAAGAACACACATGCAATGCCACCGGTGGATCCATGTGTGGTCTCTGAAGAAAACACACATGCAATGACTCTAGCTGTGGTTAATGAGAAGAACACACATTTCAATGACCCTGGTGGATCCATATGTGGTTTGTGAAAAGAATAGTCATGAAATGACTCCAGTTGTTGTTAGTAAAAAGAAAACACATGCAATGACACTGGTGAATCCATGTGTGGTCTCTGAAGAGAACGCACATGCAATGACACTGGTGGATCCATAGGTGGTATGTGAAAAGAACACACATGCAATGACTCCAGTTGTTGTTAGTAAAAAGAACACACATGCAATGACACTGGTAGATCCCTGTCTGGTCTCTGAAGAGAACACACATTTCAATGACATTGGTGGATCCATATGTGGTATGTGAAAAGAACAGACATGCAATGACTCCAGTTGTTGTTAGTAAAAAGAACACACATGCAATGACACCGGTAGATCCAGGTGTGGTCTCTAAAGAGAACACACATGCAATGACTCTAGCTGTGGTTAATGAGAAGAACACACATTTCAATGACACCGGTGGATCCATATGTGGTATGTGAAAAGAACACACATGCAATGACACCAGTTGTTGTTAGTAAAAAGAACACACATGCAATGACACTGGTGGATCCATGTGTGGTCTGTGAAGAGAACACACATGCAATGACTCTAGCTGTATTTAATGAGAAAAACACACATTTCAATGACATTGTTTGTTGTTAGTAAAAAGAGCACACATGCAATGACAGTGGTGGATCCATGTGTGGTCTCTGAAGAGAACACACATTTGAATGACACTGGTGGATCCATATGTTGTATGTGAAAAGAACACACACGCAATGACTCCAGTTGTTGTTAGTAAACAGAACACACATGCAATGACACAGGTGGATCCATGTGTGGTCTCTGAAGAGAACACATATTTCAATGACACTAGTGGATCCATATGTGGTATGTGAAAAGAACACACATGCAATGACTGCAGTTGTTGTTAGTAGAAAGAACACACATGTAATGACACTGGTGGATCCATGTGTGGTCTTTGAACAGAACACACATTTCAATGACACTGATGGATCCATATGTGGTATGTGAAAAGAACACGCATGCAATGACTCTAGTTGTTGTTAGTAAAAAGAACACACATGCAATGCCACCGGTGGATCCATGTGTGGTCTCTGAAGAGAACACACATGCAATGACTCTAGCTGTGGTTAATGAGAAGAACACACATTTCAATGACCTTGGTGGATCCATATGTGGTATGTGAAAAGAACACACTGCAATGACTCCAGTTGTTGTTAGTAAAAAGAAAACACATGCAATGACACTGGTGGATCCATGTGTGGTCTCTGAAGAGAACACACATGCAATGACACTGGTGGATCCATAGGTGGTATGTGAAAAGAACACACATGCAATGACTCCAGTTGTTGTTAGTAAAAAGAACACACATGCAATCACACCGGTGGATCCATGTATGGTCTCTGAAGAGAACACACATGCAATGACACTGCTGGATCCATGTGTGGTCTCTGAAGAGAACACACATCCAATGACACTGGTGGATCCATGTGTGGTCTCTAAAGAGAACACACATTTCAATGACACTGGTGGATCCATATGTGGTATGTGAAAATAACACACATGCAATGACACCAGTTGTTGTTAGTAAAAAGAACACACATGCAATGACACTAGTGGATCCATGTGTGGTCTCTGAAGAGAACACACATGCAATGACTCTAGCTGTATTTAATGAGAAAAACACATATTTCAATGACATTGTTTTTTGTTAGTAAAAAGAGCACACATGCAATGACATTGGTGGATCCATGTGTGATATCTGAAGAGAACACACATTTCAATGACACTAGTGGATCCATATGTTGTATGTGAAAAGAAGACACAGGCAATGACTCCAGTTGTTGTTAGTAAAAAGAACACACATGCAATGACACTGGTGGATCCATGTGTGGTCACTAAAGAGAACACATATTTCAATGACACTAGTGGATCCATATGTGGTATGTGAAAAGAACACACATGCAATGACTCCAGTTGTTATTAGTAGAAAGAACACACATGTAATGAAACTGGTGGATCCATGTGTGGTCTTTGAAGAGAACACACATTTCAATGACACTGATGGATCCAGATGTGGTATGTGAAAAGAACACACATGCAATGACTCCAGTTGTTGTTAGTAAAAAGAACACACATGCAATGACACCGGTGGATCCATGTGTGGTCTCTGAAGAGAACACACATGCAATGACTCTAGCTGTGGTTAATGAGAAGAACACACATTTTAATGACACTGGTGGATCCATATGTGGTATGTGAAAAGAATAGTAATGAAATGACTCCAGTTGTTGTTAGTAGAAAGAACACACATGCAATGACACTGGTGGATCCATGTGTGGTCTCTAAAGAGAAGACACATTTCAATGACACTGGTGGATCCATATGTGGTATGTGAAAAGAACACACATGCAATGACTCTAGTTGTTGTTAGTAAAAAGAACACACATGCAATGCCACCGGTGGATCCATGTGTGGTCTCTGAAGAAAACACACATGCAATGACTCTAGCTGTGGTTAATGAGAAGAACACATATTTCAATGACCCTGGTGGATCCATATGTGGTTTGTGAAAAGAATAGTCATGAAATGACTCTAGTTGTTGTTAGTAAAAAGAAAACACATGCAATGACACTGGTGAATCCATGTGTGGTCTCTGAAGAGAACGCACATGCAATGACACTGGTGGATCCATAGGTGGTATGTGAAAAGAACACACATGCAATGACTCCAGTTGTTGTTAGTAAAAAGAACACACATGCAATGACACTGGTAGATCCCTGTCTGGTCTCTGAAGAGAACACACATTTCAATGACACTGGTGGATCCATATGTGGTATGTGAAAAGAACACACATGCAATGACTCCAGTTATTTTTAGTAAAAAGAACACGCATGCAATGACACCGGTGGATCCATGTGTGGTCTCTGAAGAGAACACACATGCAATGACACTGCTGGATCCATGCGTGGTCTCTAAAGAGAACACACATCCAATGACACTGGTGGATCCATGTGCGGTCTCTAAAGAGAACACACATACAATGACATTGGTGGATCCATATGTGGTATATGAAAAGAACTCACATGCAATGACTCCAATTGTTGTTAGTAAAAAGAACACACAAGCAATGACACTGGTGGATCCATGTGTGGTCTCTGAAGAGAACACACATGTCAATAACACTGGTGGATCCATATGTGGTATGTGAAAAGAACACACATGCAATGACTCCAGTTGTTGTTAGTAAAAAGAACACACATGCAATGACACCGGTAGATCCAGGTGTGGTCTCTAAAGAGAACACACATGCAATGACTCTAGCTGTGGTTAATGAGAAGAACACACATTTCAATGACACCGGTGGATCCATATGTGGTATGTGAAAAGAACACACATGCAATGACACCAGTTGTTGTTAGTAAAAAGAACACACATGCAATGACACTGGTGGATCCATGTGTGGTCTGTGAAGAGAACACACATGCAATAACTCTAGCTGTATTTAATGAGAAAAACACACATTTCAATGACATTGTTTGTTGTTAGTAAAAAGAGCACACATGCAATGACATTGGTGGATCCATGTGTGGTCTCTGAAGAGAACACACATTTGAATGACACTGGTGGATCCATATGTTGTATGTGAAAAGAACACACACGCAATGACTCCAGTTGTTGTTAGTAAACAGAACACACATGCAATGACACTGGTGGATCCATGTGTGGTCTCTGAAGAAAACACATATTTCAATGACACTAGTGGATCCATATGTGGTATGTGAAAAGAACACACATGCAATGACTCCAATTGTTGTTAGTAGAAAGAACAAACATGTAATGACACTGGTGGATCCATGTGTGGTCTTTGAAGAGAACACACATTTCAATGACACTGATGGATCCATATGTGGTATGTGAAAAGAACACGCATGCAATGACTCTAGTTGTTGTTAGTAAAAAGAACACACATGCAATGCCACCGGTGGATCCATGTGTGGTCTCTGAAGAGAACACACATGCAATGACTCTAGCTGTGGTTAATGAGAAGAACACACATTTCAATGACATTGGTGGATCCATATGTGGTATGTGAAAAGAACACACTGCAATGACTCCAGTTGTTGTTAGTAAAAAGAAAACACATGCAATGACACTGGTGGATCCATGTGTGGTCTCTGAAGAGAACACACATGCAATGACACTGGTGGATCCATAGGTGGTATGTGAAAAGAACACACATGCAATGACTCCAGTTGTTGTTAGTAAAAAGAACACACATGCAATCACACCGGTGGATCCATGTATGGTCTCTGAAGAGAACACACATGCAATGACACTGCTGGATCCATGTGTGGTCTCTGAAGAGAACACACATCCAATGACACTGGTGGATCCATGTGTGGTCTCTAAAGAGAACACACATTTCAATGACACTGGTGGATCCATATGTGGTATGTGAAAATAACACACATGCAATGACACCAGTTGTTGTTAGTAAAAAGAACACACATGCAATGACACTGGTGGATCCATGTGTGGTCTCTGAAGAGAACACACATGCAATGACTCTAGCTGTATTTAATGAGAAAAACACATATTTCAATGACATTGTTTGTTGTTAGTAAAAAGAGCACACATGCAATGACATTGGTGGATCCATGTGTGGTATCTGAAGAGAACACACATTTCAATGACACTAGTGGATCCATATGTTGTATGTGAAAAGAACACACAGGCAATGACTCCAGTTGTTGTTAGTAAAAAGAACACACATGCAATGACACTGGTGGATCCATGTGTGGTCACTGAAGAGAACACATATTTCAATGACACTAGTGGATCCATATGTGGTATGTGAAAAGAACACACATGCAATGACTCCAGTTGTTATTAGTAGAAAGAACACACATGTAATGAAACTGGTGGATCCATGTGTGGTCTTTGAAGAGAACACACATTTCAATGAAACTGATGGATCCAGATGTGGTATGTGAAAAGAACACACATGCAATGACTCCAGTTGTTGTTAGTAAGAAGAACACACATGCAATGACACCGGTGGATCCATGTGTGGTCTCTGAAGAGAACACACATGCAATTACTCTAGCTGTGGTTAATGAGAAGAACACACATTTTAATGACACTGGTGGATCCGTATGTGGTATTTGAAAAGAATAGTCATGAAATGACTCCAGTTGTTGTTAGTAGAAAGAACACACATGCAATGACACTGGTGGATCCATGTGTGGTCTCTGAAGAGAAGACACATTTCAATGACACTGGTGGATCCATATGTGGTATGTGAAAAGAACACACATGCAATGACTCTAGTTGTTGTTAGTAAAAAGAACACACATGCAATGCCACCGGTGGATCCATGTGTGGTCTCTGAAGAAAACACACATGCAATGACTCTAGCTGTGGTTAATGAGAAGAACACACATTTCAATGACCCTGGTGGATCCATATGTGGTTTGTGAAAAGAATAGTCATGAAATGACTCCAGTTGTTGTTAGTAAAAAGAAAACACATGCAATGACACTGGTGGATCCATGTGTGGTCTCTGAAGAGAACGCACATGCAATGACACTGGTGGATCCATACGTGGTATGTGAAAAGAACACACTTGCAATGACTCCAGTTGTTGTTAGTAAAAAGAACACACATGCAATGACACTGGTAGATCCCTGTGTGGTCTCTGAAGAGAACACACATTTCAATGACACTGGTGGATCCATATGTGGTATGTGAAAAGAACACACATGCAATGACTCCAGTTTTTTTAGTAAAAAGAACACGCATGCAATGACACCGGTGGATCCATGTGTGCTCTCTGAAGAGAACACACATGCAATGACACTGCTGGATCCATGCGTGGTCTCTAAAGAGAACACACATCCAATGACACTGGTGGATCCATGTGTGGTCTCTGAAGAGAACACACATGCAATGACACTGGTGGATCCATATGTGGTATGTGAAAAGAACACACATGCAATGACTCCAATTGTTGTTAGTAAAAAGAACACACATGCAATGACACTGGTGGATCCATGTGTGGTCTCTGAAGAGAACACACGTGTTAATAACACTGTTGGATCCATATGTGGTATGTGAAAAGAACACACATGCAATGACTCCAGTTGTTGTTAGTAAAAAGAACACACATGCAATGACACCGGTAGATCCAGGTGTGGTCTCTAAAGAGAACACACATGCAATGACTCTAGCTGTGGTTAATGAGAAGAACACACATTTCAATGACACCGGTGGATCCATATGTGGTATGTGAAAAGAACACACATGCAATGACACCAGTTGTTGTTAGTAAAAAGAACACACATGCAATGACACTGGTGGATCCATGTGTGGTCTGTGAAGAGAACACACATGCAATGACTCTAGCTGTATTTAATGAGAAAAACACACATTTCAATGACATTGTTTGTTGTTAGTAAAAAGAGCACACATGCAATGACATTGGTGGATCCATGTGTGGTCTCTGAAGAGAACACACATTTGAATGACACTGGTGGATCCATATGTTGTATGTGAAAAGAACACACACGCAATGACTCCATTTGTTGTTAGTAAACAGAACACACATGCAATGACAGTGGTGGATCCATGTGCGGTCTCTGAAGAGAACACATATTTCAATGACACTAGTGGATCCATATGTGGTATGTGAAAAGAACACACATGCAATGACTGCAGTTGTTGTTAGTAGAAAGAACACACATCCAATGACACTGGTGGATCCATGTGTGGTCTCTAAAGAGAACACACATTTCAATGACACTGGTGGATCCATATGTGGTATGTGAAAACAACACACATGCAATGACACCAGTTGTTGTTAGTAAAAAGAACACACATGCGATGACACTGGTGGATCCATGTGTGGTCTCTGAAGAGAACACACATGCAATGACTCTAGCTGTATTTAATGAGAAAAACACATATTTCAATGACATTGTTTGTTGTTAGTAAAAATAACACACATGCAATGACACTGGTGGATCCATGTGTGGTCACTGAAGAGAACACATATTTCAATGACACTAGTGGATCCATATGTGGTATGTGAAAAGAACACACATGCAATGACTCCAGTTGTTATTAGTAGAAAGAACACACATGTAATGACACTGGTGGATCCATGTGTGGTATTTGAAGAGAACACACATTTCAATGACACTGATGGATCCATATGTGGTATGTGAAAAGAACACACATGCAATGACTCCAGTTTTTTTAGTAAAAAGAACACGCATGCAATGACACCGGTGGATCCATGTGTGCTCTCTGAAGAGAACACACATGCAATGACACTGCTGGATCCATGCGTGGTCTCTAAAGAGAACACACATCCAATGACACTGGTGGATCCATGTGTGGTCTCTGAAGAGAACACACATGCAATGACACTGGTGGATCCATATGTGGTATGTGAAAAGAACACACATGCAATGACTCCAATTGTTGTTAGTAAAAAGAACACACATGCAATGACACTGGTGGATCCATGTGTGGTCTCTGAAGAGAACACACGTGTTAATAACACTGTTGGATCCATATGTGGTATGTGAAAAGAACACACATGCAATGACTCCAGTTGTTGTTAGTAAAAAGAACACACATGCAATGACACCGGTAGATCCAGGTGTGGTCTCTAAAGAGAACACACATGCAATGACTCTAGCTGTGGTTAATGAGAAGAACACACATTTCAATGACACCGGTGGATCCATATGTGGTATGTGAAAAGAACACACATGCAATGACACCAGTTGTTGTTAGTAAAAAGAACACACATGCAATGACACTGGTGGATCCATGTGTGGTCTGTGAAGAGAACACACATGCAATGACTCTAGCTGTATTTAATGAGAAAAACACACATTTCAATGACATTGTTTGTTGTTAGTAAAAAGAGCACACATGCAATGACATTGGTGGATCCATGTGTGGTCTCTGAAGAGAACACACATTTGAATGACACTGGTGGATCCATATGTTGTATGTGAAAAGAACACACACGCAATGACTCCATTTGTTGTTAGTAAACAGAACACACATGCAATGACAGTGGTGGATCCATGTGCGGTCTCTGAAGAGAACACATATTTCAATGACACTAGTGGATCCATATGTGGTATGTGAAAAGAACACACATGCAATGACTGCAGTTGTTGTTAGTAGAAAGAACACACATCCAATGACACTGGTGGATCCATGTGTGGTCTCTAAAGAGAACACACATTTCAATGACACTGGTGGATCCATATGTGGTATGTGAAAATAACACACATGCAATGACACCAGTTGTTGTTAGTAAAAAGAACACACATGCGATGACACTGGTGGATCCATGTGTGGTCTCTGAAGAGAACACACATGCAATGACTCTAGCTGTATTTAATGAGAAAAACACATATTTCAATGACATTGTTTGTTGTTAGTAAAAATAACACACATGCAATGACACTGGTGGATCCATGTGTGGTCACTGAAGAGAACACATATTTCAATGACACTAGTGGATCCATATGTGGTATGTGAAAAGAACACACATGCAATGACTCCAGTTGTTATTAGTAGAAAGAACACACATGTAATGACACTGGTGGATCCATGTGTGGTATTTGAAGAGAACACACATTTCAATGACACTGATGGATCCAGATGTGGTATGTGAAAAGAACACACATGCAATGACTCCAGTTGTTGTTAGTAAAAAGAACACACATGCAATGACACCGGTGGATCCATGTGTGGTCTCTGAAGAGAACACACATGCAATGACTCTAGATGTGGTTAATGAGAAGAACACACATTTTAATGACACTGGTGGATCCATATGTGGTATGTGAAAAGAATAGTCATGAAATGACTCCAGTTGTTGTTAGTAGAAAGAACACACATGCAATGACACTGGTGGATCCATGTGTGGTGTCTAAAGAGAACACACATTTCAATGACACTAGTGGCTCCATATGTGGTATGTGAAAAGAACATACATGCAAAAAATCCAGTTGTTGTTAGTAAAAAGAACACACATGCAATGACACCGGTGGATCCATGTGTGGTCTCTAAAGAGAACACACATGCAATGACTCTAGCTGTGGTTAATTAGAAGAACACACATTTCAATGACACTGGTGGATCCATATGTGCTATGTGAAAAGAATAGTCATGAAATGACTCCAGTTGTTGTTAGTAAAAAGAACACACATGCAATGACACTGGTGGATCCATGTGTGGTCTCTGAAGAGAACACACATGCAATGACACTGGTGGATCCATAGGTGGTATGTGAAAAGAACACACATGCAATGACTCCAGTTGTTGTTAGTAAAAATAACACATATGCAATGACACTGGTGGATCCATGTGTGGTCTCTAAAGAGAACACACATTTCAATGACACTGGTGGATCCATATGTTGTATGTGAAAAGAACACACAGGCAATGACTCCAGTTGTTGTTAGTAAAAAGAACACACATGCAATGACACCGGTGGATCCATGTGTGGTCTCTGAAGAGAACACACATGCAATGACTCTAGCTGTGGTTAATGAGAAGAAGACACATTTCAATGACATAGGTGGATCCATATGTGGTATGTGAAAAGAATAGTCATGAAATGACTCCAGTTTTTGTTAGTAAAAAGAACACACATGCAATGACACTGGTGGATCCATGTGTGGTCTCTGAAGAGAACACACATGCAATGACACTGGTGGATCCATAGGTGGTATGTGAAAAGAACACACATGCAATGACTCCAGTTGTTGTTATTAAAAATAATACACATGCAATGACACTGGTGGATCCATGTGTGGTATCTAAAGAGAACACACATTTCAATGACATTGGTGGATCCATATGTGGTATGTGAAAAGAACACACATGAAATGAATCCAGTTGTTGTTAGTAAAAAGAACACACAAGCAATGACACTAGTGGATCCATGTGTGGTATGTGAAAAGAACACACATGCAATGACTCTAGTTGTTGTTAGTAAAAACAACACACATGCAATGACACTGGTAGATTCATGCGTGGTCTCTAAAGAGAACAAACATGCCATGACTCTAGCTGTGGTTAATGAGAAGAACACACATTTCAATGACACTCGTGGATCCATATGTGGTATGTGAAAAGAATAGTCATGCAATGACTCCAGTTGTTATTAGTAAAAAGAACAAACATGCAATGACACTGGTGGATCCATGTGTGGTCTCTAAAGAGAACACACATGCAATGACACTGGGGATCCATATGTGGTATTTGAAAAGAACACACATGCAATGAGTCCAATTGTTGTTAGTAAAAAGAACACACATGCAATGACACTGGTGGATCTATGTGTCGTCTCTGAAGAGAACACACATTTCAATGACACTGGTGGATCCATATGTGGTATGTGAAAAGAACACACATGCAATGACTCTAGGTGTTGTTAGTAAAAAGAACACACATGCAATGCCACCAGTGGATCCATGTGTGGTCTCTAAAGAGAACACACGTGCAATGACTCTAGCTGTGGTTAATGAGAAGAACACACATTTCAATGACACGGGTGGATCCATATGTGGTATGTGAAAAGAATAGTCATGAAATGACTCCAGTTGTTGTTAGTAAAAATAAAACACATGCAATGACATTGGTGGATCCATGTGTGTTCTCTCAAGAGAACACACATGCAATGACACTGGTGGATCCATAGGTGGTATGTGAAAAGAACACACATGCAATGACTCAAGTTGTTGTTAGTAAAAAGAACACACATGCAATGACACTGGTAGATCCCTGCGTGGTCTCTGAAGAGAACACACATTTCAATGACACTGGTGGATCCATATGTGGTATATGAAAAGAACACACATGCAATGACTCCAGTTGTTTTTAGTAAAAAGAACACGCATGCAATGACACCGGTGGATCCATGTGTGGTCTCTAAAGAGAACACACAGCCAATGACACTGGTGGATCCATGTGTGGTCTCTAAAGAGAACACACATGCAATGACACTGGTGGATCCATATGTGGTATGTGAAAAGAACACACATGCAATGACTCCAATTGTTGTTAGTAAAAAGAACACACATGAAATGACACTGGTGGATCCACGTGTGGTCTCTGAAGAGAACACACATGTTAATAACATTGGTGGATCCATATGTGGTATGTGAAAAGAACACACATGCAATGACTCCAGTTGTTGTTAGTAAAAAGAACACACATGCAATGACACCGGTGGATCCAGGTGTGGTCTCTGAAGAGAACACACATGCAATGACTCTAGCTGTGGTTAATGAGAAGAACACACATTTCAATGACACTGGTGGATCCATATGTGGTATGTGAAAAGAACACACATGCAATGACACCAGTTGTTGTTAGTAAAAAGAACACACATGCAATGACACTGGTGGATCCATGTGTGGTTTGTGAAGAGAACACACATGCAATGACTCTAGCTGTATTTAATGAGAAAAACACACATTTCAATGACATTGTTTCTTGTTAGTAAAAAGAGCACACATGCAATGACATTGGTGGATCCATGTGTGGTCTCTGAAGAGAACACACATTTCAATGACACTGGTGGATCCATATATTGTATGTGAAAAGAACACACACGCAATGACTCCAGTTGTTGTTAGTAAAAAGAACACACATGCAATGACACTGGTGGATCCATGTGTGGTCTCTAAAGGGAACACATATTTCAATGACACTAGTGGATCCATATGTGGTATGTGAAAAGAACACACATGCAATGACTGCAGTTGTTGTTAGTAGAAAGAACACACATGTAATGACACTGGTGGATCCATGTGTGGTCTTTGAAGAGAACACACATTTCAATGACACTGATGGATCCATATGTGGTATGTGAAAAGAACACACATGCAATGACTCCAGTTGTTGTTAGTAAAAAGAATACACATGCAATGACACCGGTGGATCCATGTGTGGTCTCTGAAGAGAACACACATGCAATGACTCTAGCTGTGGTTAATGAGAAGAACACACATTTCAATGACACTGGTGGATCCATATGTGGTATGTGAAAAGAATAGTCATGAAATGACTCCAGTTGTTGTTAGTAAAAATAAAACACATGCAATGAAACTGGTGGATCCATGTGTGGTCTATGAAGAGAACACACATGCAATGACACTGATGGATCCATATGTGGTATGTGCAAAGAACACACATGCAATGACTCCAGTTGTTGTTAGTAAAAAGAATACACATGCAATGACACCGGTGGATCCATGTGTGGTCTCTGAAGAGAACACACATGCAATGACTCTAGCTGTGGTTAATGAGAAGAACACACATTTCAATGACACTGGTGGATCCATATGTGGTATGTGAAAAGAATAGTCATGAAATGACTCCAGTTGTTGTTAGTAAAAATAAAACACATGCAATGACACTGGTGGATCCATGTGTGGTCTCTGAAGAGAACACACATGCAATGACACTGATGGATCCATATGTGGTATGTGCAAAGAACACACATGCAATGACTCCAGTTGTTGTTAGTAAAAAGAATACACATGCAATGACACCGGTGGATCCATGTGTGGTCTCTGAAGAGAACACACATGCAATGACTCTAGCTGTGGTTAATGAGAAGAACACACATTTCAATGACACTGGTGGATCCATATGTGCTATGTGAAAAGAATAGTCATGAAATGACTCCAGTTGTTGTTAGTAAAAAGAAAACACATGCAATGACACTGGTGGATCCATGTGTGGTCTCTGAAGAGAACACACATGCAATGACACTGATGGATCCATATGTGGTATGTGAAAAGAACACACATGCAATGACTCCAGTTGTTGTTAGTAAAAAGAATACACATGCAATGACACCGGTGGATCCATGTGTGGTCTCTGAAGAGAACACACATGCAATGACTCTAGCTGTGGTTAATGAGAAGAACACACATTTCAATGACACTGGTGGATCCATATGTGGTATGTGAAAAGAATAGTCATGAAATGACTCCAGTTGTTGTTAGTAAAAATAAATCACATGCAATGACATTGGTGGATCCATGTGTGGTCTCTGAAGAGAACACACATGCCATGACACTGGTGGATCCATAGGTGGTATGTGAAAAGAACACACATACAATGACTCCAGTTGTTGTTAGTAAAAAGAACACACATGCAATGACACTGGTAGATCCCTGTGTGGTCTCTGAAGAGAACACACTTTTCAATGACACTGGTGGATCCATATGTGGTATGTGAAAAGAACACACATGCAATGACTCCAGTTGTTGTTAGTAAAAAGAACACACATGCAATGACACAGGTGGATCCATGTATGGTCTCTGAAGAGAACACACATGCAATGACACTGCTAGATCCATGTGTGGTCTCTGAAGAGAACACACATGCCATGACACTGGTGGATCCATAGGTGGTATGTGAAAAGAACACACATGCAATGACTCCAGTTGTTGTTAGTACAAAAAACACACATGCAATGACATTGGTGGATCCATGTGTGGTCTCTGAAGAGAACACACATGCCATGACACTGGTGGATCCATAGGTGGTATGTGAAAAGAACACACATACAATGACTCCAGTTGTTGTTAGTAAAAAGAACACACATGCAATGACACTGGTAGATCCATGTGTGGTATCTGAAGAGAACACACATTTCAATGACACTGGTGGATCCATATGTGGTATGTGAAAAGAACACACATGCAATGACACTAGTTGTTGTTAGTAAAAAGAACACACATGCAATGACACTGGTGGATCCATGTGTGGTCTCTGAAGAGAACACACATGCAATGACTCTAGCTGTATTTAATGAGAAAAACACATATTTCAATGACATTGTTTGTTGTTAGTAAAAAGAGCACACATGCAATGACATTGGTGGATCCATGTGTGGTCTCTAAAGAGAACACACATTTCAATGACACTGGTGGATCCATATGTTGTATGTGAAAAGAACACACAGGCAATGACTCTAGTTGTTGTTAGTAAAAAGAACACACATGCAATGACACTGGTGGATCCATGTGTGGTCTCTGAAGAGAACACATATTTCAATGACACTAGTGGATCCATATGTGGTATGTGAAAAGAACACACATGCAATGACTGCAGTTGTTGTTAGTAGAAAGAACACACATGTAATGATACTGGTGGATCCATGTGTGGTATTTGAAGAGAACACACATTTCAATGACACTGATGGATCCAGATGTGGTATGTGAAAAGAACACACATGCAATGACTCCAGTTGTTGTTAGTAAAAAGAACACACATGCAATGACACCGGTGGATCCAATTGTGGTCTCTGAAGAGAACACACATGCAATGACTCTAGCTGTGGTTAATGAGAAGAACACACATTTCAATGACACTGGTGGATCCATATGTGGTATGTGAAAAGAATAGTCATGAAATGACTCGAGTTGTTGTTAGTAAAAAGAACACACATACAATGACACTGGTGGATCCATGTGTGGTCTCTGAAGAGAACACACATGCAATGACACTGGTGGATCCATAGGTGGTATGTGAAAAGAACACACATGCAATGACTCCAGTTGTTGTTAGTAAAAATAACACACATGCAATGACACTGGTGGATCCATGTGTGGTCTCTAAAGAGAACACACATTTCAATGACATTGGTGGATCCATATGTGGTATGTGAAAAGAACACACATGAAATGAATCCAGTTGTTGTTAGTAAAAAGAATACACATGCAATGACACTGGTGGATCCATGTGTGGTCTCTGAAGAAAATACACATGCAATGACTCTAGCTGTGGTTAATGAGAAGAACACACATTTCAATGACACTGGTGGATCCATATGTGGTATGTGAAAAGAATAGTCATGAAATGACTCCAGTTGTTGTTAGTAAAAAGAACACACATGCAATAACACTGGTGGATCCATGTGTGGTCTCTGAAGAGAACACACATGCAAACACTGGTGGATCCATAGGTGGTATGTGAAAAGAACACACATGCAATGACTCCAGTTGTTGTTAGTAAAAATAACACACATCCAATGACACTGGTGGATCCATGTGTGGTCTCTAAAGAGAACACACATTTCAATGACATTGGTGGATCCATATGTGGTATGTGAAAAGAACACACATGAAATGAATCCAGTTCTTGTTAGTAAAAAGAACACACATGCAATGACACTGGTGGATCCATGTGTGGTCTCTGAAGAGAACACACATTTCTATGACACCGGTGGATCCATATGTGGTATGTGAAAAGAACACACATGCAATGACTCTAGTTGTTGTTAGTAAAAAGAACACACATGCAATGACACTGGTAGATTCATGTGTGGTCACTAAAGAGAACAAACATGCCATGACTCTAGCTATGGTTAATGAGAAGAACACACATTTCAACGACACTTGTGGATCCATATGTGGTATGTGAAATGACTCTAGTTGTTGTTAGTAAAAAGAACACACATGCAATGACACTGGTGGATCCATGTGTGGTCTCTGAAGAGAACACACATGCAATGACACTAGTGGATCCATATGTGGTATTTGAAAAGAACACACATGCAATGACTCCAATTGTTGTTAGTAAAAAGAACACACATGCAATGACACTGGTGGATCCATGTGTGGTCTCTAAAGACAACACACATTTCAATGACACTGGTGGATCCATATGTGGTATGTGAAAAGAACACACATGCAATGACTCTAGTTGTTGTTAGTAAAAAGAACACACATGCAATGCACCGATGGATCCATGTGTGGTCTCTGAAGAGAACACACATGCAATGACTCTAGTTGTGGTTAATGAGAAGAACACACATTTCAATGACACTGGTGGATCCATATGTGGTATGTGAAAAGAATAGTGATGAAATGACTCCAGTTGTTGTTAGTAAAAAGAAAACACATGCAATGACACTGGTGGATCCATGTGTGGTCTCTAAAGAGAACACACATGCAATGACACTGGTGGATCCATAGGTGGTATGTGAAAAGAACACACATACAATGACTCTAGTTGTTGTTAGTAAAAAGACCACACATGCAATGACACCGGTGGATCCATGTGTGGTCTCTGAAGAGAACAAACATGCAATGACACTGCTGGATCCATGTGTGGTCTCTAAAGAGAATACACATCCAATGACACTGGTGGATCCATGTGTGGTCTCTGAAGAGAACACACATTTCAATGACACTGGTGGATCCATATGTGGTATGTGAAAAGAACACACATGCAATGACACCAGTTGTTGTTAGTAAAAAGAACACACATGCAATGACACTGGTGGATCCATGTGTGGTCTGTGAAGAGAACACACATGCAATGAGTCTGGCTGTATTTAATGAGAAAAACACACATTTCAATGACATTAGTAAAAAGAGCACACATGCAATGACATTGGTGGATCCCTGTGTGGTCTCTGAAGAGAACACACATTTCAATGACACTGGTGGATCCATATGTTGTATGTGAAAATAACACACAGGCAATGACTCCAGTTGTTGTTAGAAAAAAGAACACACATGCAATGACACTGGTGGATCCATGTGTGGTCTCTGAAGAGAACACATATTTCAATGACACTAGTGGATCCATATGTGGTATGTGAAAAGAACACACATGCAATGACTGCAGTTGTTGTTACTAGAAAGAACACACATGTAATGACACTGGTGGATCCATGTGTGGTCTTTGAAGAGAACACACATTTCAATGACACTGATGGATCCATATGTGGTATGTGAAAAGAACACACATGCAATGACTCCAGTTGTTGTTAGTAAAAAGAACACACATGCAATGACACCGGTGGATCCATGTGTGGTCTCTAAAGAGAACACACATGTAATGACTCTAGTTGTGGTTAATGAGAAGAACACACATTTCAATGACACTGGTGGATACATATGTGGTATGTGAAAAGAATAGTCATGAAATGACTCCAGTTGTTGTTAGTAAAAAGAAAACACATGCAATGACACTGGTGGATCCATGTGTGGTCTCTGAAGAGAACACACATGCCATGACACTGGTGGATCCATAAGTGGTATGTGAAAAGAACACACATGCAATGACTCCAGTTGTTGTTAGTAAAAAGAACACACATGCAATGACACTGGTAGATCCCTGTGTGGTCTCTGAAGAGAACACACATTTCAATAACACTGGTGGATCCATATGTGGTATGTGAAAAGAACACACATGCAATGACTCCCGTTGTTGTTAGTAAAAAGAACACACATGCAATGACACCGGTGGATCCATGTATGGTCTCTGAAGAGAACACACATGCAATGACACTGGTGGATCCATGTGTGGTCTCTGAAGAGAACACACAGCAATGACATTGGTGGATCCATGTGTGGTCTCTAAAGAGAACACACATTTCAATGACATTGGTGGATCCATATGTTATATGTGAAAAGAACACACAGGCAATGACTCCAGTTGTTGTTAGTAAAAAGAACACACATGCAATGACACTGGTGGATCCATGTGTGGTCTCTGAAGAGAACACATATTTCAATGACACTAGTGGATCCATATGTGGTATGTGAAAAGAACACACATGCAATGACTCCACTTGTTGTTAGTAGAAAGAACACACATGCAATGACACTGGTGGATCCATGTGTGGTGTCTAAAGAGAACACACATTTCAATGACACTGGTGGATCCATATGTGGTATGTGAAAAGAACATACATGCAATGAATCCAGTTGTTGTTACTAAAAAGAACACACATGCAATGACACCGGTGGATCCATGTGTGGTCTCTGAAGAGAACACACATGCAATGACTCTAGCTGTGGTTAATGAGAAGAACACACATTTCAATGACACTGGTGGATCCATATGTGGTATGTGAAAAGAATAGTCATGAAATGACTCTAGTTGTTGTTAGTAAAAAGAACACACATGCAATGACACTGGTGGATCCATGTGTGGTCTCTGAAGAGAACACACATGCAATGACACTGGTGGATCCATAGGTGGTATGTGAAAAGAACACACGTGCAATGACTCTAGATGTTATTAGTAAAAATAACTCACATGCAATGACACTGGTGGATCCATGTGTGGTCTCTAAAGAGAACACACATTTCAATGACATTGGTGGATCCATATGTTGTATGTGAAAAGAACACACATGAAATGAATCCAGTTGTTGTTAGTAAAAAGAACACACATGCAATGACACTGGTGGATCCATGTGTGGTCTCTGAAGAGAACACACATTTCAATGACATCGGTGGATAAATGTGTGGTGTGTGAAAAGAACACACATGCAATGACTCTAATTGTTGTTAGTAAAAAGAACACACATGCAATGACACTGGTGGATCCATGTGTGGTCTCTAAAGAGAACAAACATGCCATGACTCTAGCTGTGGTTAATGAGAAGAACACACATTTCCATGACACTTGTGGATCCATATGTGGTATGTGAAAAGAATAGTCAAGAAATGAATCCAGTTGTTGTTAGTAAAAAGAACACACATGCAATGACACTGGTGGATCCATGTGTGGTCTCTGAAGAGAACACACATGCAATGACACTGGTGGATCCATATGTGGTATTTGAAAAGAACACACATGCAATGACTCCAATTGTTGTTAGGAAAAAGAACACACATGCAATGACACTGGTGGATCCATGTGTGGTCTCTGAAGAGAACACACATTTCAATGACACCGGTGGATCCATATGTGGTATGTGAAAAGAACACACATGCAATGACTCTAGTTGTTGTTAGTAAAAAGAACACAAATGCAATGCCACCGGTGGATCCATGTGTGGTCTCTGAAGAGAACACACATGCAATGACTCTAGCTGTGGTTAATGAGAAGAACACACATTTCAATGACACTGGTGGATCCATATGTGGTATGTGAAAAGAATAGTCATGAAATGACTCCAGTTGTTGTTAGTAAAAAGAAAACAAATGCAATGACACTGGTGGATCCATGTGTGGTCTCTGAAGAGAACACACATGCAATGACACTAGTGGATCCATAGGTGGTATGTGAAAAGAACACACATGCAATGACTCCAGTTGTTATTAGTAAAAAGAACACAGATGCAATGACTCCAGTTGTTGTTAGTAAAAAGAACACACATGCAATGACACCGGTGGATCCATGTGTGGTCTCTGAAGAGAACACACATGCAATGACACTACTGGATCCATGTGTGGTCTCTAAAGAGAACACACATCCAATGACACTGAAGATACATGTGTTCTTTAAAGAGAACACACATTTCAATGACACTGGTGGATCCATATGTGGTATGTGAAAAGAACACACATGCAATGACACTAGTTGTTGTTAGTAAAAGGAACACACATGCAATGACACTGGTGGATCCATGTGTGGTCTCTGAAGAGAACACACATGCAATGACTCTAGCTGTATTTAATGAGAAAAACACTCATTTCAATGACATTGTTTGTTGTTAGTAAAAAGATCACACATGCAATGACATTGGTGGATCCATGTGTGGTCTCTGAAGAGAACACATATTTCAATGACACTGGTGAATCCATATGTTGTATGTGAAAAGAACACATAGGGAATGACTCTAGTTGTTGTTAGTAAAAAGAACACACATGCAATGACACTAGTGGATCCATGTGCGGTCTCTGAAGAGAACACATATTTAAATGACACTAGTGGATCCATATGTGGTATGTGAAAAGAACACACATGCAATGACTCCAATTATTGTTAGTAGAAAGAACACACATGTAATGACACTGGTGGATCCATGTGTGGTCTTTGAAGAGAACACACATTTCAATGACACTGATGGATCCATATGTGGTATGTGAAAAGAACACACATGCAATGACTCCAGTTGTTGTTAGTAAAAAGAACACACATGCAATGACACCAGTGGATCCATGTGTGGTCTCTGAAGAGAACAAACATGCAATGACTCTAGCTGTGGTTAATGAGAAGAACACACATTTCAATGACACTGGTGGATCCATATGTGGTATGTGAAACGAATAGTCATGAAATGACTCCAGTTGTTGTTAGTAAAAAGAACACACATGCAATGATACTGGTGGATCCATGTGTGGTCTCTGAAGAGAACACACATCCAATGACACTGGTGGATCCATATGTGGTATGTGAAAAGGACACACATGAATGACTCTAGTTGTTTTTAGTAAAAAGAACACACGTTCAATGACACTGCTGGATCCATGTGTGGTCTCTGAAGAGAAAACACATTTCAATGAAACTGGTGGATCCATACGTGGTATGTGAAAAGAGCACACATGCAATGACTCCAGTTGTTGTTAGTAAAAAGAACACACATGCAATGACACTGGTGGATCCATGTGTGGTCTCTTAAGAGAACACGCATTTCAATGACACTGGTGGATCCATATGTGGTATGTGAAAAGAACACACAAGAAATGACTCCAGTTGTTGTTAGTAAAAAGAACACACATGCAATGATACTAGTGGATACATGTGTGGTCTCTGAAGAGAACACACATTTCAATGACACTAGTGGCTCCATATGTGGTATGTGAAAATAACATACATGCAATGAATCCAGTTATTGTTAGTAAAAAGAACACACATGCAATGACACCGGTGGATCCATGTGTGGTCTCTGAAGAGAACACACATGCAATGACTCTAGCTGTGGTTAATAAGAAGAACACACATTTCAATGACACTGGTGGATCCATATGTGGTATGTGAAAAGAATAGTCATGAAATGACTCCGGTTGTTGTTCGTAAAAAGAACACACATGCAATGACACTGATGGATCCATGTGTGGTCTCTGAAGAGAACACACATGCAATGACACTGGTGGATCCATAGGTGGTATGTGTAAAGAACACACATGCAATGAGTCCAGTTGTTGTTAGTAAAAAGAACACACATGCGATGACACTGGTGGATCCATGTGTGGTTTCTAAAGAGAACACACATTTCAATGACTCTGGTGGATCCATATGTGGTATGTGAAAAGACAGCGCATGAAATGACTCTAGTTGTTGTTAGTAAAAAGAACACACATGCAATGACACTGGTGGATCCATGTGTGGTCTCTAAAGAGAACACACATCCAATGACTCTGGTTGTTGTTAGTAAAAAGAACACACATGAATGACTCTAGTTGTTTTTAGTAAAAAGAACACACGTTCAATGACACTGGTGGATCCACGTGTGGTCCCTTAAGAGAACACACATTTCAATGACATTGGTGGATCCATATGTGGTATGTGAAAAGAACACACATGCAATGACTCCAGTTGTTGTTAGTAAAAAGAACACACATGCAATGACACTGGTGGATCCATGTGTGGTCTCTAAAGAGAACACACATTTCAATGACATTGGTGGATCCATATGTGGTATGTGAAAAGAACACACATGAAATGAATCCAGTTGTTGTTAGTAAAAAGAACACATGCAATGACACCTGTGGATCCATGTGTGGTCTCTGAAGAGAACACACATGCAATGACTCTTGTGGATCCATATGTGGTATGTGAAAAGAACACGCATGCATTGACTCTAGTTGTTGTTAGTAAAAAGAACACACATGCAATGACACAGGTGGATCCATGTGTGGTCTCTGAAGAGAACACACATCCAATGACTCTGGTTGTTGTTAGTAAAAAGAACACACATGAATGACTCTAGTTGTTTTTAGTAAAAAGAACACACGTGCAATGACACAGGTGGATCCAGGTGCGGTTTCTGAAGAGAACACATGTTTCAATGACACTGGTGGATCCATATGTGGTATGTGAAAAGAACACACATGCAATGACTCCAGTTGTTGTTAGTAAAAAGTACACACATGCAATGACACTGGTGGATTCATGGGTGGTCTCTTAAGAGAACACACATTTCAATGACACTGGTGGATCCATATGTGGTATGTGAAAAGAACACACAAGAAATGACTCCAGTTGTTGGTAGTAGAAAGAACACACATGCAATGACACTGGTGGATCCATGTGTGGTCTCTAAAGAGAATACACATTTCAATGACACTGGTGGATCCATATGTGGTATGTGAAAACAACATACATGCAATGAATCCAGTTGTTGTTAGTAAAAAGAACACACATGCAATTACACCGGTGGATCCATGTGTGGTCTCTAAAGAGAACACACATGCAATGACTCTAGCTGTGGTTAATAAGAAGAACACACATTTCAATGACACTGGTGGATCCATATGTGGTATGTGAAAAGAATAGTCATGAAATGACTCCAGTTGTTGTTAGTAAAAAGAACACACATGCAAAGACACTGGTGGATCCATGTGTGGTCTCTGAAGAGAACACACATGCAATGACACTGGTGGATCCATAGGTGGTATGTTTAAATAACACACATGCAATGACTCCAGTTTTTGTTAGTAAAAAGAACACACATGCAATGACACTGGTGGATCCATGTGTGGTCTCTAAAGAGAAAACACATTTCAATGGCATTGGTGGATCCATATGTGGTATGTGAAAAGAACACACATGCAATGACTCCAATTGTTGTTAGTACAAAGAACACACATGCAATAACACCGGTGGATCCATGTGTGGTCTCTGAAGAGAACACACATGCAATGACTCTAGCTATGGTTAATGAGAAGAACACACATTTCAATGACACCGGTGGATCCATATGTGGTATGTGAAAAGAATATACATGCAATGAATCCAGTTGTTGTTAGTAAAACGAACACACATGCAATGACACTGGTGGATCCATGTGTGGTCTCTAAAGAAACACACATGCAATGACACTGGTGGATCCATATGTCGTATGTGAAAAGAACACACATGCAATGACTCTAGTTGTAGTTAGTAAAAAGAACACACATGCAATGACACTGGTGTATCCATGTGCGGTCTCTGAAGAGAACACACATGCAATGACTCTGGTTGTTGTTAGTAAAAAGAACACACATGCAATGACTCCAGTTGTTGTTAGTAAAAAGAACACACATGCAATAACACTGGTGGATCCATGTGTGGTCTCTTAAGAGAACACACATTTCAATGACACTGGTGGATCCATATGTGGTATGTGAAAAGAACACACAAGAAATGACTCCAGTTGTTTTTAGTAGAAAGTACACACATGCAATGACACTAGTGGATCTATGTGTTGTCTCTGAAGAGAACACACATTTCAATGACACTGGTGGATCCATATGTGGTATGTGAAAATAATATACATACAATGAATCCAGTTGTTGTTAGTAAAAAGAACACACATGAAATGACACCGGTGGATCCATGTGTGGTCTCTGAAGAGAACACACATGCAATGACTCTAGCTGTGGTTAATAAGAAGAACACACATTTCAATGACACTGGTGGATCCATATGTGGTATGTGAAAAGAATAGTCATGAAATGACTCCAGTTGTTGTTAGTAAAAAGAACACACATGCAATGACACTGGTGGATCCATGTGTGGTCTCTCAAGAGAACACACATGCAATGACACTGGTGGATCCATAGGTGGTATGTGAAAATAACACACATGCAATGACTCTAATTGCTGTTAGTAAAAAGAACACACATGCAATGACACTGGTGGATCCATGTGTGGTCTCTGAAGAGAACACACATGCAATGACACTGGTGGATCCATAGGTGGTATGTGAAAAGAACACACATGCAATGACTCTAGTTGTTGTTAGTAAAAAGAACACACATGCAATGACACTGGTAGATCCCTGTGTGGTTTCTGAAGTGAACACACATTTCAATGACACTGGTGGATCCATATGTGGTATGTGAAAAGAACACACATGCAATGACTCTAGTTGTTGTTAGTAAAAAGAACACACATGCAATGACACCGGTGGATCCATGTGTGGTCTCTGAAGAGAAGACACATGCAATGACTCTGGTGGATCCATATGTGGTATGTGAAAAGAACACGCATGCAATGACTCTAGTTGTTTTTAGTAAAAAGAACACACATGCAATGACACTGGTGGATCCATGTGTGGTCTCTGAAGAGAACACACATCCAATGACTCTGGTTGTTGTTAGTAAAAAGAACAGACATGAATGACTCTAGTTGTTTTTACTAAAAAGAACACACGTGCAATAACACAGGTGGATCCCGGTGTGGTCTCTGAAGAGAACACACATTTCAATGACACTGGTGGATCCATATGTGGTATGTGAAAAGAACACACATGCAATGACTCCAGTTGTTGTTAGTAAAAAGAACACACATGCAATGACACTGGTGGATCCATGTGTGGTCTCTTAAGAGAACACACATTTCAATGACACTGGTGGATCCATATGTGGTATGTGAAAAGAACACACAAGAAATGACTCCAGTTGTTGTTAGTAGAAAGAACACACATGCAATGACACTGGTGGATCCATGTGTGGTCTCTAAAGAGAATACACATTTCATTGACACTGGTGGATCCATATGTGGTATGTGAAAAGAATAGTCATGAAATGACTCCAGTTGTTGTTAGTAAAAAGAACACACATGCATAGACACTGGTGGATCCATGTGTGGTCTCTGAAGAGAACACACATGCAATGACACTGGTGGATCCATAGGTGGTATGTTTAAATAACACACATGCAATGACTCCAGTTGTTGTTAGTAAAAAGAACACACATGCAATGACACTGGTGGATCCATGTGTGGTCTCTAAAGAGAAAACACATTTCAATGGCATTGGTGGATCCATATGTGGTATGTGAAAAGAAGACACATGCAATGACTCCAGTTCTTGTTAGTACAAAGAACACACATGCAATGACACCGGTGGATCCATGTGTGGTCTCTGAAGAGAACACACATGAAATGACTCTAGCTATGTTTAATGAGAAGAACACACATTTCAGTGACACTGGTGGATCCATATGTGGTATGTGAAAAGAACATACATGCAATGAATCCAGTTGTTGTTAGTAAAAAGAACACACATGCAATGACACTGGTGGATCCATGTGTGGTCTCTGAAGAAACACACATGCAATGACACTGGTGGATCCATATGTCGTATGTGAAAAGAACACACATGCAATGACTCCAGTTGTTGTTAGTAAAAAGAACACACATGCAATGACACTGGTGGATCCATGTGCGGTCTCTGAAGAGAACACACATGCAATGACTCTAGTTGTTGTTAGTAAAAAGAACACACATGTAATGACTCCAGTTGTTGTTAGTAAAAAGAACACACATGCAATGACACTGGTCGATCCATGTGTGGTCTCTAAAGAGAAAACACATTTCAATGGCATTGGTGGATCCATATGTGGTATGTGAAAAGAACACACATGCAATGACTCCAGTTGTTGTTAGTACAAAGAACACACATGCAATGACACCGGTGGATCCATGTGTGGTCTCTGAAGAGAACACACATGCAATGACTCTAACTGTGGTTAATGAGAAGAACACACATTTAAATGACACTGGTGGATCCATATGTGGTATGTGAAAAGAACATACATGCAATGAATCCAGTTGTTGTTAGTAAAAAGAACACACATGCAATGACACTGGTGGATCCATGTGTGGTCTCTGAAGAAACACACATGCAATGACACTGGTGGATCCATATGTCGTATGTGAAAAGAACACACATGCAATGACTCTAGTTGTTGTTAGTAAAAAGAATACACATGCAATGACACTGGTGGATCCATGTGCGGTCTCTGAAGAGAACACACATGCAATGACTCTGGTTGTTGTTAGTAAAAAGAACACACATGCAATGACTCCAGTTGTTGTTAGTAAAAAGAACACACATGCAATGACAGTGGTGGATCCATGTGTGGTCTCTGAGGAGAACACACATTTCAATGACAGTAGTGGATCCATATGTGGTATGTGAAAAGAACACACATGCAATGACTCCAGTTGTTGTTAGTAAAAATAACACACATGCAATGACACTGGTGGATCCATGTGTGGTCTCTTAAGAGAACACACATTTCAATGACACTGGTGGATCCATATGTGGTATGTGAAAAGAACACACAAGAAATGACTCCAGTTGTTTTTAGTAGAAAGAACACACATGCAATGACACTGGTGGATCCATGTGTGGTCTCTGAAGAGAACACACATTTCAATGACACTGGTGGATCCATATGTGGTATGTGAAAATAACATACATGCAATGAATCCAGTTGTTGTTAGTAAAAAGAACACACATGAAATGACACCGGTGGATCCATGTGTGGTCTCTGAAGAGAACACACATGTAATGACTCTAGTTGTGGTTAATAAGAAGAACACACATTTCAATGACACTGGTGGATCCATATGTGGTATGTGAAAAGAATAGTCATGAAATGAGTCCAGTTGTTGTTAGTAAAAAGAACACACATGCAATGACACTGGTGGATCCATGTGTGGTCTCTCAAGAGAACACACATGCAATGACACTGGTGGATCCATAGGTGGTCTGTGAAAAGAACACACATGCAATGACTCTAATTGTTGTTAGTAAAAAGAACACACATGCAATGACACTGGTGGATCCATGTGTGGTCTCTGAAGAGAACACACATGCAATGACACTGGTGGATCCATAGGTGGTATGTGAAAAGAACACACATGCAATGACTCTAGTTGTTGTTAGTAAAAAGAACACACATGCAATGACACTGGTAGATCCCTGTGTGGTTTCTGAAGTGAACACACATTTCAATGACACTGGTGGATCCATATGTGATATGTGAAAAGAACACACATGCAATGACTCTAGTTGTTGTTAGTAAAAAGAACACACATGCAATGACACCGGTGGATCCATGTGTGGTCTCTGAAGAGAACACACATCCAATGACTCTGGTGGATCCATATGTGGTATGTGAAAAGAACACGCATGCAATGACTCTAGTTATTGTTAGTAAAATGAACACACATGCAATGACACTAGTGGATCCATGTGTGGTCTCTGAAGAGAACACACATCCAATGACTCTGGTTCTTGTTAGTAAAAAGAACACACATGAATGACTCTAGTTGTTTTTAGTAAAAAGAACACACGTGCAATAACACAGGTGGATCCAGGTGTGGTCTCTAAAGAGAACACACATTTCAATGACACTGGTGGATCCATATGTGGTATGTGAAAAGAACACACATGCAATGACTCCAGTTGTTGTTAGTAAAAAGAACACACATGCAATGACACTGGTGGATCCATGTGTAGTCTCTTAAGAGAACACACATTTCAATGACACTGGTGGATCCATATGTGGTATGTGAAAAGAACACACAAGAAATGACTCCAGTTGTTGTTAGTAGAAAGAACACACATGCAATGACACTGGTGGATCCATGTGTGGTCTCTAAAGAGAATACACATTTCAATGACACTGGTGGATCCATATGTGGTATGTGAAAAGAACATACATGCAATGAATCCAGTTATTGTTAGTAAAAAGAACACACATGCAATGACACCGGTGGATCCATGTGTGGTCTCTGAAGAGAACACACATGCAATGACTCTAGCTGTGGTTAATGAGAAGAACACACATTTTAATGACACTGGTGGATCCATATGTGGTATGTGAAAAGAATAGTCATGAAATGACTCCAGTTGTTGTTAGTAAAAAAGAACACACATGCAATGACACTGGTGGATCCATGTGTGGTCTCTAAAGAGAACACACATGCAATGACACTGGTGGATCCATAGGTGGTATGTGAAAATAACACACATGCAATGACTCCAGTTGTTGTTAGTAAAAAGAACACACATGCAATGACACTTGTGGATCCATGTGTGGTCTCTAAAGAGAACACACATTTCAATGGCATTGGTGGATCCATATGTGGTATGTGAAAAGAACACACATGCAATGACTCCAGTTGTTGTTAGTACAAAGAACACACATGCAATGACACCGGTGGATCCATGTGTGGTCTCTGAAGAAACACACATGCAATGACACTGGTGGATCCATATGTCGTATGTGAAAAGAACACACATGCAATGACTCCAGTTGTTGTTAGTAAAAAGAACACACATGCAATGACACTGGTGGATCCATGTGTGGTCTCTAAAGAGAACACACATGCAATGACTCTAGTTGTTGTTAGTAAAAAGAACACACATGCAATGACTCCAGTTGTTGTTAGTAAAAAGAACACACACGCAATGACACTGCTGGATCCATGTGTGGTCTCTGAAGAGAACACACATGCAATGACACTGGTGGATCCATATGTGGTATGTGAAAATAACACACATGCAATGACACCAATTGTTGTTAGTAAAAAGAACACACATGCAATGACACTGGTGGATCCATGTGTGGTCTCTGAAGAGAACACACATTTCAATGACAGTAGTGGATCCATATGTGGTATGTGAAAGGAACACACATGCAATGACTCTAGATGTTGTTAGTAAAAAGAACACACATGCAATGACACCGGTGGATCCATGTGTGGTCTCTGAAGAGAATACACATGCAATGACTCTAGCTGTGGTTAATGAGAAGAACACACATTTCAATGACACTGGTGGATCCATATGTGGAATGTGAAAATAATAGTCATGAAATGACTCTAGTTGTTGTTAGTAAAAAGAACACACATGCAATGACACTGGTGGATCCATGTGTGGTCTCTGAAGAGAACACACATGCAATGACACCGGTGGATCCATATGTGGTATGTGAAAAGAACACACATGCAATGACTCTAGTTGTTGTTAGTAAAAAGAACACACATGCTATGACATTGGTGGATCCATGTGTGGATCTGAAGAGAAAACACATGCAATGACACTTGTGGATCCATAGGTGGTATTTGAAAAGAACACACATGCAATGACTCCAGTTGTTGTTAGCAAAAAGAACACACATGCAATGACACTGGTAGATCCCTGTGTGGTCTTTGAAGAGAACACAAATTTCAATGACACTAGTGGATCCATATGTGGTATGTGAAAAGAACACATAAGCAATGACTCCAGTTGTTGTTAGTAAAAAAACACACATGCAATGACACCGGTGGATCCATGTGTGGTCTCTGAAGAGAACACACATGCAATGACTCTGGTGGATCCATATGTGCTATGTGAAAAGAACACGCATGCAATGACTCTAGTTGTTGTTAGTAAAATGAACACACATGCAATGACACTAGTGGATCCATGTGTGGTCTCTGAAGAGAACACACATCCAATGACTCTGGTTGTTGTTAGTAAAAAGAACACACATGAATGACTCTAGTTGTTTTTAGTAAAAAGAACACACGTGCAATAACACAGGTGGATCCAGGTGTGGTCTCTGAAGATAACACACATTTCAATGACACTGGTGGATCCATATGTGGTATGTGAAAAGAACACACATGCAATGACTCCAGTTGTTGTTAGTAAAAAGAACACACATGCAATGACACTGGTGGATCCATGTGTAGTCTCTTAAGAGAACACACATTTCAATGACACTGGTGGATCCATATGTGGTATGTGAAAAGAACACAAAAGAAATGACTCTAGTTGTTGTTAGTAGAAAGAACACACATGCAATGACACTGGTGGATCCATGTGTGGTCTCTAAAGAGAATACACATTTCAATGACACTGGTAGATCCATATGTGGTATGTGAAAAGAACATACATGCAATGAATCCAGTTGTTGTTAGTAAAAAGAACACACATGCAATGACACCGGTGGATCCATGTGTGGTCTCTGAAGAGAACACACATGCAATGACTCTAACTGTGGTTAATGAGAAGAACACACATTTCAATGACACTGGTGGATCCATATGTGGTATGTGAAAAGAATAGTCATGAAATGACTCCAGTTGTTGTTAGTAAAAAAGAACACACATGCAATGACACTGGTGGATCCATGTGTGGTCTCTAAAGAGAACACACATGCAATGACACTGGTGGATCCATAGGTGGTATGTGAAAATAACACACATGCAATGACTCCAGTTGTTGTTAGTAAAAAGAACACACATGCAATGACACTGGTGGATCCATGTGTGGTCTCTAAAGAGAACACACATTTCAATGGCATTGGTGGATCCATATGTGGTATGTGAAAAGAACACACATGCAATGACTCCAGTTGTTGTTAGTACAAAGAACACACATGCAATGACACCGGTGGATCCATGTGTGGTCTCTGAAGAAACACACATGCAATGACACTGGTGGATCCATATGTCGTATGTGAAAAGAACACACATGCAATGACTCCAGTTGTTGTTAGTAAAAAGAACACACATGCAATGACACTGGTGGATCCATGTGTGGTCTCTAAAGAGAACACACATGCAATGACTCTAGTTGTTGTTAGTAAAAAGAACACACATGCAATGACTCCAGTTGTTGTTAGTAAAAAGAACACACACGCAATGACACTGCTGGATCCATGTGTGGTCTCTGAAGAGAACACACATGCAATGACACTGGTGGATCCATATGTGGTATGTGAAAATAACACACATGCAATGACACCAATTGTTGTTAGTAAAAAGAACACACATGCAATGACACTGGTGGATCCATGTGTGGTCTCTGAAGAGAACACACATTTCAATGACAGTAGTGGATCCATATGTGGTATGTGAAAGGAACACACATGCAATGACTCTAGATGTTGTTAGTAAAAAGAACACACATGCAATGACACCGGTGGATCCATGTGTGGTCTCTGAAGAGAATACACATGCAATGACTCTAGCTGTGGTTAATGAGAAGAACACACATTTCAATGACACTGGTGGATCCATATGTGGAATGTGAAAATAATAGTCATGAAATGACTCTAGTTGTTGTTAGTAAAAAGAACACACATGCAATGACACTGGTGGATCCATGTGTGGTCTCTGAAGAGAACACACATGCAATGACACCGGTGGATCCATATGTGGTATGTGAAAAGAACACACATGCAATGACTGTAGCGGTTGTTAGTAAAAAGAACACACATGCTATGACATTGGTGGATCCATGTGTGGCTCTGAAGAGAAAACACATGCAATGACACTGGTGGATCCATAGGTGGTATTTGAAAAGAACACACATGCAATGACTCCAGTTGTTGTTAGCAAAAAGAACACACATGCAATGACACTGGTAGATCCCTGTGTGGTCTCTGAAGAGAACACAAATTTCAATGACACTAGTGGATCCATATGTGGTATGTGAAAAGAACACACAAGCAATGACTCTAGTTGTTGTTAGTAAAAAACACACATGCAATGACACCGGTGGATCCATGTGTGGTCTCTGAAGAGAACACACATGCAATGACTCTGGTGGATCCATATGTGGTATGTGAAAAGAACACACATGCAATGACTCTAGTTGTTGTTAGTAAAAATAACACACATGCAATGACACTGGTGGATCCATGTGTGGTCTCTGAAGAGAACACACATCCAATGACTCTGGTTGTTGTTAGTAAAAAGAACACACATGAATGACTCCAGTGGTTGTTAGTAAAAAGAACACACGTGCAATGACACTGGTGGATCCATCTGTGGTCTCTGAAGAGAACACACATCCAATGACTCTGGTTGTTGTTAGTAAAAATAACACACATGAATGACTCCAGTTGTTGTTAGTAAAAGAACACACGTGCAATGACACTGGTGGATCCATGTGTGGTCTCTGAAGAGAACACACATTTCAATGACACTGGTGGATCCATATGTGGTATGTGAAAAGAACACAGATGCAATGACTCCAGTTGTTGTTAGTAGAAAGAACACACATGCAATGACACTGGTGGATCCATGTGTGGTCTCTAAAGAGAATACACATTTCAATGACACTGGTGGATCCATATGTGGTATGTGAAAAGAACATACATGCAATGAATCCAGTTGTTGTTAGTAAAAAGAACACACATGCAATGACACCGGTGGATCCATGTGTGGTCTCTGAAGAGAACGCACATGCAATGACTCTAACTGTGGTTAATGAGAAGAACACACATTTCAATGACACTGGTGGATCCATATGTGGTATCTGAAAAGAATAGTCATGAAATGACTCCAGTTGTTGTTAGTAAAAGAGAACACACATGCAATGACACTGGTGGATCCATGTGTGGTCTCTAAAGAGAACACACATGCAATGACACTGGTGGATCCATAGGTGGTATGTGAAAATAACACACATGCAATGACTCCAGTTGTTGTTAGTAAAAAGAACACACATGCAATGACACTGGTGGATCCATGTGTGGTCTCTAAAGAGAACACACATTTCAATGGCATTGGTGGATCCATATGTGGTATGTGAAAAGAACACACATGCAATGACTCCAGTTGTTGTTAGTACAAAGAACACACATGCAATGACACCGGTGGATCCATGTGTGGTCTCTGAAGAAACACACATGCAATGACACTGGTGGATCCATATGTCGTATGTGAAAAGAACACACATGCAATGACTCCAGTTGTTGTTAGTAAAAAGAACACACATGCAATGACACTGGTGGATCCATGTGTGGTCTCTGAAGAGAACACACATGCAATGACTCTAGTTGTTGTTAGTAAAAAGAACACACATGCAATGACTCCAGTTGTTGTTAGTAAAAAGAACACACACGCAATGACACTGCTGGATCCATGTGTGGTCTCTGAAGAGAACACACATGCAATGACACTGGTGGATCCATATGTGGTATGTGAAAATAACACACATGCAATGACACCAATTGTTGTTAGTAAAAAGAACACACATGCAATGACACTGGTGGATCCATGTGTGGTCTCTGAAGAGAACACACATTTCAATGACAGTAGTGGATCCATATGTGGTATGTGAAAGGAACACACATGCAATGACTCTAGATGTTGTTAGTAAAAAGAACACACATGCAATGACACCGGTGGATCCATGTGTGGTCTCTGAAGAGAATACACATGCAATGACTCTAGCTGTGGTTAATGAGAAGAACACACATTTCAATGACACTGGTGGATCCATATGTGGAATGTGAAAATAATAGTCATGAAATGACTCTAGTTGTTGTTAGTAAAAAGAACACACATGCAATGACACTGGTGGATCCATGTGTGGTCTCTGAAGAGAACACACATGCAATGACACCGGTGGATCCATATGTGGTATGTGAAAAGAACACAAATGCAATGACTCTAGTTGTTGTTAGTAAAAAGAACACACATGCTATGACATTGGTGGATCCATGTGTGGCTCTGAAGAGAAAACACATGCAATGACACTGGTGGATCCATAGGTGGTATTTGAAAAGAACACACATGCAATGACTCCAGTTGTTGTTAGCAAAAAGAACACACATGCAATGACACTGGTAGATCCCTGTGTGGTCTTTGAAGAGAACACAAATTTCAATGACACTAGTGGATCCATATGTGGTATGTGAAAAGAACACATAAGCAATGACTCCAGTTGTTGTTAGTAAAAAAACACACATGCAATGACACCGGTGGATCCATGTGTGGTCTTTGAAGAGAACACACATGCAATGACTCTGGTGGATCCATATGTGCTATGTGAAAAGAACACGCATGCAATGACTCTAGTTGTTGTTAGTAAAATGAACACACATGCAATGACACTAGTGGATCCATGTGTGGTCTCTGAAGAGAACACACATCCAATGACTCTGGTTGTTGTTAGTAAAAAGAACACACATGAATGACTCTAGTTGTTTTTAGTAAAAAGAACACACGTGCAATAACACAGGTGGATCCAGGTGTGGTCTCTGAAGATAACACACATTTCAATGACACTGGTGGATCCATATGTGGTATGTGAAAAGAACACACATGCAATGACTCCATTTGTTGTTAGTAAAAAGAACACACATGCAATGACACTGGTGGATCCATGTGTAGTCTCTTAAGAGAACACACATTTCAATGACACTGGTGGATCCATATGTGGTATGTGAAAAGAACACACAATAAATGACTCCAGTTGTTGTTAGTAGAAAGAACACACATGCAATGACACTGGTGGATCCATGTGTGGTCTCTAAAGAGAATACACATTTCAATGACACTGGTGGATCCATATGTGGTATGTGGAAAGAACATACATGCAATGAATCCAGTTGTTGTTAGTAAAAAGAACACACATGCAATGACACCGGTGGATCCATGTGTGGTCTCTGAAGAGAACACACATGCAATGACTCTAACTGTGGTTAATGAGAAGAACACACATTTCAATGACACTGGTGGATCCATATGTGGTATGTGAAAAGAATAGTCATGAAATGACTCCAGTTGTTGTTAGTAAAAAAGAACACACATGCAATGACACTGGTGGATCCATGTGTGGTCTCTAAAGAGAACACACATGCAATGACACTGGTGGATCCATAGGTGGTATGTGAAAATAACACACATGCAATGACTCCAGTTGTTGTTAGTAAAAAGAACACACATGCAATGACACTGGTGGATCCATGTGTGGTCTCTAAAGAGAACACACATTTCAATGGCATTGGTGGATCCATATGTGGTATGTGAAAAGAACACACATGCAATGACTCCAGTTGTTGTTAGTACAAAGAACACACATGCAATGACACCGGTGGATCCATGTGTGGTCTCTGAAGAAACACACATGCAATGACACTGGTGGATCCATATGTCGTATGTGAAAAGAACACACATGCAATGACTCTAGTTGTTGTTAGTAAAAAGAACACACATGCAATTACACTGGTGGATCCATGTGTGGTCTCTGAAGAGAACACACATGCAATGACTCTAGTTGTTGTTAGTAAAAAGAACACACATGCAATGACTCCAGTTGTTGTTAGTAAAAAGAACACACACGCAATGACACTGTTGGATCCATGTGTGGTCTCTGAAGAGAACACACATGCAATGACACTGGTGGATCCATATGTGGTATGTGAAAATAACACACATGCAATGACACCAATTGTTGTTAGTAAAAAGAACACACATGCAATGACACTGGTGGATCCATGTGTGGTCTCTGAAGAGAACACACATTTCAATGACAGTAGTGGATCCATATGTGGTATGTGAAAGGAACACATATGCAATGACTCTAGATGTTGTTAGTAAAAAGAACACACATGCAATGACACCGGTGGATCCATGTGTGGTCTCTGAAGAGAATACACATGCAATGACTCTAGCTGTGGTTAATGAGAAGAACACACATTTCAATGACACTGGTGGATCCATATGTGGAATGTGAAAATAATAGTCATGAAATGACTCTAGTTGTTGTTAGTAAAAAGAACACACATGCAATGACACTGGTGGATCCATGTGTGGTCTCTGAAGAGAACACACATGCAATGACACCGGTGGATCCATATGTGGTATGTGAAAAGAACACACATGCAATGACTGTAGCTGTTGTTAGTAAAAAGAACACACATGCTATGACATTGGTGGATCCATGTGTGGCTCTGAAGAGAAAACACATGCAATGACACTGGTGGATCCATAGGTGGTATTTGAAAAGAACACACATGCAATGACTCCAGTTGTTGTTAGCAAAAAGAACACACATGCAATGACACTGGTAGATCCCTGTGTGGTCTCTGAAGAGAACACAAATTTCAATGACACTAGTGGATCCATATGTGGTATGTGAAAAGAACACACAAGCAATGACTCCAGTTGTTGTTAGTAAAAAACACACATGCAATGACACCGGTGGATCCATGTGTGGTCTCTGAAGAGAACACACATGCAATGACTCTGGTGGATCCATATGTGGTATGTGAAAAGAACACACATGCAATGACTCTAGTTGTTGTTAGTAAAAATAACACACATGCAATGACACTGGTGGATCCATGTGTGGTCTCTGAAGAGAACACACATCCAATGACTCTGGTTGTTGTTAGTAAAAAGAACACACATGAATGACTCCAGTGGTTGTTAGTAAAAAGAACACACGTGCAATGACACTGGTGGATCCATCTGTGGTCTCTGAAGAGAACACACATCCAATGACTCTGGTTGTTGTTAGTAAAAATAACACACATGAATGACTCCAGTTGTTGTTAGTAAAAGAACACACGTGCAATGACACTGGTGGATCCATGTGTGGTCTCTGAAGAGAACACACATTTCAATGACACTGGTGGATCCATATGTGGTATGTGAAAAGAACACAGATGCAATGACTCCAGTTGTTGTTAGTAGAAAGAACACACATGCAATGACACTGGTGGATCCATGTGTGGTCTCTAAAGAGAATACACATTTCAATGACACTGGTGGATCCATATGTGGTATGTGAAAAGAAAATACATGCAATGAATCCAGTTGTTGTTAGTAAAAAGAACACACATGCAATGACACCGGTGGATCCATGTGTGGTCTCTGAAGAGAACACACATGCAATGACTCTAACTGTGGTTAATGAGAAGAACACACATTTCAATGACACTGGTGGATCCATATGTGGTATGTGAAAAGAATAGTCATGAAATGACTCCAGTTGTTGTTAGTAAAAAAGAACACACATGCAATGACACTGGTGGATCCATGTGTGGTCTCTAAAGAGAACACACATGCAATGACACTGGTGGATCCATAGGTGGTATGTGAAAATAACACACATGCAATGACTCCAGTTGTTGTTAGTAAAAAGAACACACATGCAATGACACTGGTGGATCCATGTGTGGTCTCTAAAGAGAACACACATTTCAATGGCATTGGTGGATCCATATGTGGTATGTGAAAAGAACACACATGCAATGACTTCAGTTGTTGTTAGTACAAAGAACACACATGCAATGACACCGGTGGATCCATGTGTGGTCTCTGAAGAAACACACATGCAATGACACTGGTGGATCCATATGTCGTATGTGAAAAGAACACACATGCAATGACTCTAGTTGTTGTTAGTAAAAAGAACACACATGCAATTACACTGGTGGATCCATGTGTGGTCTCTGAAGAGAACACACATGCAATGACTCTAGTTGTTGTTAGTAAAAAGAACACACATGCAATGACTCCAGTTGTTGTTAGTAAAAAGAACACACATGCAATGACACTGTTGGATCCATGTGTGGTCTCTGAAGAGAACACACATGCAATGACACTGGTGGATCCATATGTGGTATGTGAAAATAACACACATGCAATGACACCAATTGTTGTTAGTAAAAAGAACACACATGCAATGACACTGGTGGATCCATGTGTGGTCTCTGAAGAGAACACACATTTCAATGACAGTAGTGGATCCATATGTGGTATGTGAAAGGAACACACATGCAATGACTCTAGATGTTGTTAGTAAAAAGAACACACATGCAATGACACCGGTGGATCCATGTGTGGTCTCTGAAGAGAATACACATGCAATGACTCTAGTTGTGGTTAATGAGAAGAACACACATTTCAATGACACTGGTGGATCCATATGTGAAATGTGAAAATAATAGTCATGAAATGACTCTAGTTGTTGTTAGTAAAAAGAACACACATGCAATGACACTGGTGGATCCATGTGTGGTCTCTGAAGAGAACACACATGCAATGACACTGGTGGATCCATATGTGGTATGTGAAAAGAACACACATGCAATGACTCTAGTTGTTGTTAGTAAAAAGAACACACATGCTATGACATTGGTGGATCCATGTGTGGCTCTGAAGAGAAAACACATGCAATGACACTGGTGGATCCATAGGTGGTATTTGAAAAGAACACACATGCAATGACTCCAGTTGTTGTTAGCAAAAAGAACACACATGCAATGACACTGGTAGATCCCTGTGTGGTCTCTGAAGAGAACACAAATTTCAATGACACTAGTGGATCCATATGTGGTATGTGAAAAGAACACACAAGCAATGACTCCAGTTGTTGTTAGTAAAAACACACATGCAATGACACCGGTGGATCCATGTGTGGTCTCTGAAGAGAACACACATGCAATGACTCTGGTGGATCCATATGTGGTATGTGAAAAGAACACACATGCAATGACTCTAGTTGTTGTTAGTAAAAATAACACACATGCAATGACACTGGTGGATCCATGTGTGGTCTCTGAAGAGAACACACATCCAATGACTCTGGTTGTTGTTAGTAAAAAGAACACACATGAATGACTCCAGTGGTTGTTAGTAAAAAGAACACACGTGCAATGACACTGGTGGATCCATCTGTGGTCTCTGAAGAGAACACACATCCAATGACTCTGGTTGTTGTTAGTAAAAATAACACACATGAATGACTCCAGTTGTTGTTAGTAAAAGAACACACGTGCAATGACACTGGTGGATCCATGTGTGGTCTCTGAAGAGAACACACATTTCAATGACACTGGTGGATCCATATGTGGTATGTGAAAAGAACACACATGCAATGACTCCAGTTGTTGTTAGTAAAAAGAACACACATGCAGTGACACTGGTGGATCGATGTGTGGTCTCTTAAGAGAACACACATTTCAATGACACTTGTGGATCCATATGTGGTATGTGAAAAGAACTCACAAGAAATGACTCGAGTTGTTGTTAGTAGAAAGAACACAAATGCAATCACACTGGTGGATCCATGTGTGGTCTCTGAAGAGAACACACATTTCAATGACACTGGTGGATCCATATGTGGTATGTGAAAAGAACATACATGCAATGAATCCAGTTGTTGTTAGTAAAAAGAACAGACATGCAATGACACTGGTGGATCCATGTGTGGTCTCTGAAGAGAACACACATGCAATGACTCTAGCTGTGGTTAATGAGAAGAACACACATTTCAATGACACTGGTGGATCCATATGTGGTATGTGAAAAGAATAGTCTTGAAATGACTCCAGTTGTTGTTAGTAAAAAGAACACACATGCAATGACACTGGTGGATCCATGTGTGGTCTCTGAAGAGAACACACATGCAATGACACTGGTGGATCCATATGTCGTATGTGAAAAGAACACACATGCAATGACTCCAGTTGTTGTTAGTAAAAAGAACACACATGCAATGACACTGGTGGATCCATGTGTGGTCTCTGAAGAGAACACACATGCAATGACACTAGTGGATCCATATGTGGTATGTGAAAAGAACACACATGCAATGACTCTAGTTGTTTTTAGTAAAAAGAACACACATGCAATGATACTGGTGGATCCATCTGTTGTCTCTGAAGAGAACACACATCCAATGACTCTGGTTGTTGTTAGTAAAAAGAACACACATGAATGACTCCAGTTGTTGTTAGTAAAAAGAACACACGTGCAATAACACTGGTGGATCCATGTGTGGTCTCTGAAGAGAACATACATCCAATGACTCTGGTTGTTGTTAGTAAAAAGAACACACATGAATGACTCCAGTTGTTGGTAGTAAAAGAACACACGTGCAATGACACTGGTGGATCCATGTGTGGTCTCTGAAGAGAACACACATTTCAATGACACTAGTGGATCCATATGTGGTATGTGAAACGAATAGTCATGAAATGACTCTAGTTGTTGTTAGTAAAAAGAAAACACATGCAATGACACTAGTGGATCCATGTGTGGTCTCTGAAGAGAACACACATGCAATGACACTGGTGGATCCATAGGTGGTATGTGAAAAGAACACACATGCAATGACTCCAGTTGTTGTTAGTAAAAAGAACACACATGCAATGACACTGGTAGATCCCTGTCTGGTCTCTGAAGAGAACACACATTTCAATGACACTGGCAGATCCATATGTGGTATGTGAAAAGAACACACATGCAATGACTCTAGTTGTTGTTAGTAAAAAGAACACACATGCAATGACACCGGTGGATCCATGTGTGGTCTCTGAAGAGAACACACATGCAATGACTCTGGTGGATCCATATGTGGTATGTGAAAAGAACACACATGCAATGACTCTAGTTGTTGTTAGTAAAAATAACACACATGCAATGACACTGGTGGATCCATGTGCGGTCTCTGAAGGGAACACACATCCAATGACTCTGGTTGTTGTTAGTAAAAAGAACACACATGAATGACTCTAGTTGTTTTTAGTAAAAAGAACACACGTGCAATGACACTGGTGGATCCAAGTGTGGTCTCTGAAGAGAACACACATTTCAATGACACTGGTGGATCCATATGTGGTATGTGAAAAGAACACACATGCAATGACTCTAGTTGTTGTTAGTCAAAAGAGCACACATGCAATGACACCTGTGGATCCATGTGTGGTCTCTGAAGAGAACACACATGCAATGACTCTGGTGGATCCATATGTGGTATGTGAAAAGAACACGCATGCAATGACTCTAGTTGTTGTTAGTAAAAAGAACACACATGCAATGACACTGGTGGATCCATGTGTGGTCTCTGAAGAGAACACACATCCAATGACTCTGGTTGTTGTTAGTAAAAAGAACACACATGAATGACTCTAGTTGTTTTTAGTAAAAAGAACACACGTGCAATGACACGGGTGGATCCAGGTGTGGTCTCTTAAGAGAACACACATTTCAATGACAATGGTGGATCCATATGTGGTATGTGAAAAGAACACACATGCAATGACTGCAGTTGTTGTTAGTAAAAAGAACACACATGCAATGACACTAGTGGATCCATGTGTGGTCTCTTAAGAGAACACACATTTCAATGACACTGGTGGATCCATATGTGGTATGTGAAAAGAACACACAAGAAATGACTCTAGTTGTTCGTAGTAGAAAGAACACACATGCAATGACACTGGTGGATCCATGTGTGGTCTCTAAAGAGAATACACATTTCAATGACACTGGTGGATCCATATGTGGTATGTGAAAAGAACATACATGCAGTGAATCCAGTTGTTGTTAGTAAAAAGAACACACATGCAATTACACCGGTATATCCATGTGTGGTCTCTAAAGAGAACACACATGCAATGACTCTAGCTGTGGTTAATGAGATGAACACACATTTCAATGACACTGGTGGATCCATATGTGGTATGTGAAAAGAATAGTCATGAAATGACTCCAGTTGTTGTTAGTAAAAAGAACACACATGCATAGACACTGGTGGATCCATGTGTGGTCTCTGAAGAGAACACACATGCAATGACACTGGTGGATCCATAGGTGGTATGTTTAAATAACACACATGCAATGACTCCAGTTGTTGTTAGTAAAAAGAACACACATGCAATGACACTGGTGGATCCATGTGTGGTCTCTAAAGAGAAAACACATTTCAATGGCATTGGTGGATCCATATGTGGTATGTGAAAAGAACACACATGCAATGACTCCAATTGTTGTTAGTACAAAGAACACACATGCAATGACACCGGTGGATCCATGTGTGGTCTCTGAAGAGAACACACATGAAATGACTCTATCTATGGTTAATGAGAAGAACACACATTTCAATGACACTGGTGGATCCATATGTGGTATGTGAAAAGAACATACATGCAATGAATCCAGTTGTTGTTAGTAAAAAGAACACACATGCAATGACACTGGTGGATCCATGTGTGGTCTCTAAAGAAACACACATGCAATGACATTGGTGGATCCATATGTCGTATGTGAAAAGAACACACATGCAATGACTCCAGTTGTTGTTAGTAAAAAGAACACACATGCATTGACACTGGTGGATCCATGTGCGGTCTCTGAAGAGAACACACATGCAATGACTCTAGTTGTTGTTAGTAAAAAGAACACACATGCAATGACTCCAGTTGTTGTTAGTAAAAAGAACACACATGCAATGACACTGGTGGATCCATGTGTGGTCTCTAAAGAGAAAACACATTTCAATGGCATTGGTGGATCCATATGTGGTATGTGAAAAGAACACACATGCAATGACTCCAGTTGTTGTTAGTACAAAGAACACACATGCAATGACACCGGTGGATCCATGTGTGGTCTCTGAAGAGAAGACACATGCAATGACTCTAGCTGTGGTTAATGAGAAGAACACACATTTCAATGACACTGGTGGATCCATATGTGGTATGTGAAAAGAACATACATGCAATGAATCCAGTTGTTGTTAGTAAAAAGAACACACATGCAATGACACTGGTGGATCCATGTGTGGTCTCTGAAGAAACACACATGTAATGACACTGGTGGATCCATATGTCGTATGTGAAAAGAACACACATGCAATGACTCCAGTTGTTGTTAGTAAAAAGAACACACATGCAATGACACTGGTTCATCCATGTGCGGTCTCTTAAGAGAACACACATGCAATGACTCTGGTTGTTGTTAGTAAAAAGAACACACACGCAATGACTCCAGTTGTTGTTAGTAAAAAGAACACACATGCAATGACACTGGTGGATCCATGTGTGGTCTCTGCAGAGAACACACATGCAATGACACTGGTGGATCCATATGTGGTATGTGAAAAGAACACACATGCAATGACTCCAATTGTTGTTAGTAAAAAGAACACACATGCAATGACACTGGTGGATCCATGTGTGGTCTCTGAGGAGAACACACATTTCAATGAGAGTAGTGGATCCATATGTGGTATGTGAAAACAACACACATGCAATGACTCTAGTTGTTGTTAGTAAAAATAACACACATGCAATGACACTGGTGGATCCATGTGTGGTCTCTTAAGAGATTCATTTTAAGGGGGTTACATTTGTAACATCCCAAAAATCATGTTTCAAAAACTCATTCATTTCATCCTTGCATCATTCATTCATATAGGGTTTTTCTCAAAATCATTTAGAGGCAGAAGTTTGAGCTATGATTTCATGTGGGCAAATTGTCTCAATTGGGCATCACCCTTTGGGATTTGATTGTCTATGAACTTTTTTGCTTGCCTCCATGGTTGGAAAGGCTAGGTGAAGCTTTTAACCCAAGATTCAAAATTTAGAAATAGTTTCAAAACCCTATTTCAAATATTTGCAAACTAGAGCAAATCTCTGTTTACTTTGAAACCCAAGCTTAACCAAGCCCTTGCTAGTAACCACATGGTCATCTGACTCGTTTTTAAACCCACAGAACCCTGCAAAAATCCCCAAAGCAGTTTGAATTCAAAAGGATTTGATTTCATATGAAATTCTATTCAGAAAATGGAATTAGAAAAAGAAAAGGGCTGAGCGGCCAGAATCTGGCCCAGCAGCGGATCAAGCCCAGCAAGCCCACCCGGGGATCTCCTTTTCCTTCTCACACGCGCGAGCGCACGCGTTAAGTCGCTGACAGACAGACCCCACCGCCACCTCGCACTCTTCGCTGATGAGCGGGCCCGGTCCACGTCGCCCTCGTCTTCCCCAGACCGCGCCGACGACCACGTCGCTGCAGCAGTGATGGCCGGTAATGGCGCGGCGTAAATGGGCATTTATCCTCGAGCGTTTCCTGTCGATTCCCCGGCTATAAGATCCTCTCTGCCTCGCGATCTTTTTCCCCCAAACACCTCACTCACTCCGCCACCAGGCTGTCCTCAATCAGCTTTGCCCCGCCGCAGACAGAGCCTCTCCGGCGATCGATTCCGGTGAGTCCAGAGCTCCCCTCTGCCTCTCGTTCTTACAATCTGACTCAGCGTGTCTTGGCGCACCTCCTGACCTCACTAGTCTGTCTTGTACTGCCCCAGGTCACCGGTTCCACTTGACACCGCGAGCACCGACGGCGACATCTACTCCGACGAGTTTTTCCGGAAGGTACAGACCGCCCCTCGCCTTTCCGTTCACGCTCACTACTTCGCCTTGACCCTGTGAATCTAACCGTGTCCTCGCCTTGCCTTGGGGTGATCCACAGCGACGTCCACGACGACCACCCGACGCACCCGACGCCGCCACGAACTCCGGTGAGCAATCGCAGCCGTGCCCGAGCGCCCCTTGACCAACCGCAAGTACGATGAGCTTCGCCGTGACCTCCTGAGCCCGGTGAGCTACTCCTCTTTCTCCCTCTCCGTCTGCATCGTCGGCAACGTCATCGACCGACAGTTCCGCCGCCGGTAGCCGCCGCTCCGCCGCCAGTTCTTGGCCAGAGAAATAGCAGCCGTTAGATCTGTATCGTAGCGCTAGGATAGATCCACTTAACCCCGAAGCGGTACACGATCTGAGCCGCCAGATTTCATTTAGATCCAGCGGTCTGTATCGCTCGATCCAGACGAACCGGTACGGGCGAATAAGAACATGACGCGTGGCTAGGTTAGATCTGAAAATAGAATTTAAAAACAGATTTTGATCCAGTTTTCAAATGCCAATATCTTTTGAATGCCACGTTGGATTTTTGCAAACTTTATACCGTTCGATTCAGAAAAACAAGACCTTTCTGCCTATCCTTTTTGTTTAGCAAATAGTAACCATTAGTTTGGCTTAAATTACAGAAACTTGTTTGAGGCCTTTTTGAGTATAGATTTAGTTTAGTATTTTGCTTTAGGGTTATTTAAGTTATCTTGGCTATTTTGTGACTTGTTTAGTTTCTGTATTCATGCACTTGCTTGGTTGAATTTTCAAAAATCATCACTTGGTAGATTCATGCATGCATGCATTCATAATATTTTTGTTTGTATATATTTGTGTGTAATTGTGTGCTATAACTTTGTGTGTAGATTTTGCTAGTGATTGTGATTGTGACGAGTGCTACTCTCCACACTACCAAGGCAAGTGATATCTGCATGAATATTCCATACCTATATTTTATACTTGCATTAGATATATTTTGTTAGGACTTGCATGCTACTTTTGTCAATTGATGATGGGAAATCCTATTTAGAATAGAATGCTAGAATTGCTAGGAAAATTCCCTAAGGATAAGTTGCCATGCCATGCTTAGCCTAGCTACTAGAAAACAAGGGTGGTTTATATATTCACACTATGGAAAAATATTCTAAGTCTAAGGACTTGTTTTTATTTAACAAAACAACTAAGTTAATGAATCACCTGGGTGGAATGGAAAGAATGGGATATGTTGAGTGGTTACACAAGGCCAGGGGTACTGGTGAACCTTGTGTATCTCACTTGTGGATGGCCACCCAGGAACAAAGAGATTTGAGTTGTCAAATGTTGAGAAGCTTCAAGTGCAACCACTTGGTAATATGGGCTCTGCCATGATCTTAGGATGCTGGAACTTAGTCTCTTGGACAGTGGGTGGTAGATGGGATGATAGGTTGGAGCGCGTCCATTTGACTAAGGAAAGGCTACTGAAGGATCATGTCTTGGGAAACCAAGGCTTGTGGGGAAAGTGCACCACCTCTGCAGAGTGTAAAACCTAAGTACTTAGCCATGTCCCTGGAAAAGGACAATTTGAGCATCAAGACATGGAAACTTCAAGAATCTCATCACTCCAATTTCTGAATAAAACTTGTGGGTGAACAAGGGTTAAAGGATCTTCAGTCTTTGATTGGTAGATGCCCTGAGTGGATCTTCAGTCTTTGATTGGTAGATACCTTGGGATAGTCTTTGCCAAACAAAAACTTAGTGTTTTCAAAAAGTTAAGGAAAAATCTATTTTGAGCAATGCAAGCCTAAGCTCCACCAGCCAAATGCATGTAGTATTATAGTCCACTTAAAATATACTAAGGTATCACTTGCCAATACTATTCCAAAGTATTGACCCTCTGTGGCTGTAACTTATGATGTTGCAGGTTACTCTGATGATGAATAGGAGTCATGAGTCTACACTCAACATGCTTGCCTGTGGCACATGAAGATGAAGACTTATGTTTATTTACATATTCCATAAACTCTTGTATTAGGCCTTTGGCCATGAGTTGTAAAAGACTATGTTTTATCTCTGGAATGACTGTAATAAACGACCTTTGTATCTGTGTACTTCATCTTAAACTGTGGATGCTAGCATTGATCCAGGGACTAGCATTGCAATCACAGGGATCTTTTCCTTTAATAAGGAGGGATCTTACAGATGGTATCAGAGCACTGTGTTGCCTGTAGGATTATGACCCTAGGATTGGAAACCACTAAGAAAAATTTTAACTTCTTCTACACTTGTCTATTCTTCTCGTAAACTTTTCTAATCTTCTCATTCTCATCTCTATTTGTAGATGGACTCCATCAACGAAGCCGTGAAGAAAGGACCACTCATGACCATGACCTTGGAGTGTGAGACTGAGTTTCCCAAGATTCTCAAGGACCTCATGGAAACCATGGGAGTACATGGTGCAGCAGTGTACAAGGGCTTTCCAGTGATGGAGGATGGAGTGGAGTATTGGTGGGTGCAACTTCACTTGTACAAGAATAAGGAAGACAACCACAAAGAAAAGGGCTTCTGCATGTACACCAACACTTTTATGCACACCACATTCTTTGAGTCAGCAAAAGAAGCAGCTTGGAAGACTATCAAGGAACTAAGTGCTAGAGTCAAGTGCAAGATGCTCAACCTCCAAAAAGACTTAGAGAAAGAGAAGGAACATACCCAAGAGTTGGAAATCACCAACCAATCCTTAAGAGGAGATATTATAGACTTAGTGATAGAAGCATGTGAACAAGATAGGGTGATTGCCACTAGGAACATTGTGTTAGCCACCAGATCCAATGAGATAGGATTGTAAGCGCACTTCGTTAGTTGGACCACCACCTATCACCTTATTTTCCAAAATGATACCTTAAATAAGTTTGAACCTTGGATGATGTAATGGATTCTTGTATGCATGACTTGTATGATTTTTGTGTGTCCCAAGAATGTGTTTGAATGTTTGTCTTGTTTATCTTAAATTGTGTTGTTCTAACTTTTTCAATCTTATAAATAGATGCCTATTGCCATCAGCACTGTTGAGGAGTTCCAGGCTACCCGTTTTGGTCCTCGTATCGTAGAGCTTACTACTTTACTCGATCTCCCTCTTCCTATCATTACGGTGCACCCACTCACCAAGTTTGAGAGGAAGGACCTTTGGGGCTTCAAGGTGAACCAGCCAGGACGCCAGACTGAGCTTACAACGGAGGCCATCGTCTTCAAGCTTATGCACGATGACAGGGAGAGAGGCATGGAGGTTGTCATGCAGGATCTGATAGGATGACTGTTAGGACGTCACTCCCGACAGGTTAGAGGCACTCACTTCCACGCCTTCGGAAGGCGTGATGATGACGGAGAGTCCATTGACTTTGAGGACGACTCGAGGGTCACAGCAGAGCCGATACGCCTGTACCTCCAGGACTTAGAGACTCTTATTAGGCACGTGGATACCGATAGGACCAACGTCATGCTTAGTAATGACGAGCTCCAGGTGTAGCTTCGCGAGAAGGACAAGCTCTTCGCGCAGCAGGACGAGATAGTCAAGGAGATGGAGGCAAAGTTCGAGACCCAAGACCGTAAGTTCAAGAGTCAAGAGAAGCGTGTCCAGGATAGGAACAAGAGGATTCGTGATATGACCGAGGAACTGCAGTCCAAGGACTTCGAGTTAGAGCAGCAGCAGACAGTGATTGAGAGGCTTCGTTCCCAGAAGAGGGCTCTCAAGGCCAAGATCAACTCTTTGACCACTACCATCGAGGAGAACAAGACCGCAATGGAGAACGCAGGTCTTACCTTTGTCGAGGAGGAGATTGATGCCGACGAGTAGATTTGACTACTCAGTTATCTTTATTTACCGCACTTGTTATTTGTGAACTTATTGTTGGACCATCCGACATGTGGATGACTTGCCACTTGTGTGTTTGTACTTTGAGACTTTTTGTTATCTTGTTGTTTAGCTTTATCCTTGTGTTGCATGCTATATGTCTGCTTGTGTGATGTATTGTGCATAAATCATGTAAGGGTATCTCATTCTTATCTCTATATGAATAAACCACAGATGCCTCCCCGTCGCGCAAACACCAACCCCAACCCCAACATTACCCCGAAAATGCAACAAATGATGAATGCACAAACACAGCTTATGCAAATGATGACGACGTTCATCCAGAACCAGAACAACAACAACCCCAATAACAATAACAACAATAACAACAACAACAACAACAACCCTCCAGGTTTTGATATGCTTACCAGATTTCTGCGTCTGAGGCCAGCTAAGTTTTCGGGAACGACTGATCCCATGGTGGCCAATGATTGGCTACGTTCTGTGAACAAAGACTTAGTGACCGTGGGATGCACAGATGCTGAAAAGGTCAGGTTCGCAGCACATCTGTTGGAAGGACCAGCCGCCGCATGGTGGGACAACTTCCAGATTACCACGCCTATTGATGAGGTGACTTGGGCTATCTTTGAAGATGGATTTCGTACTACTCATATCTCACCAGGTATGATGAGCCTGAAAAAGAAGGAATTTCACAACCTGAAGCAGCGCCACCACAGCGTGGCTGAATATATTGAAGAGTTCAACAATCTGGCGCGCTATGCACCGGATGAGGTTGACACTGATGCCAAAAGGAAGGAAAAGATTCTGGAAGGCTTGAATGACGAACTGAATCTGCAGTTGTCTGTGGCATATGTTCCAACTTATCAGTCGCTGTGTGACAAGGCTGTTATTGTGGAGAATAAAATGAAGCAAGTTGAGAGTAGAAAGAGGAAACACTCCGACAAGCATAGCTCGGGATCGTATCATAAACGATCTCACTATGATGATAGTGTCAGCTCAGGATCCCACAAGCATGGGAAGTTTAACAAGCACCACAACCACAACCGTCATGACAACAAGCATCATCGCAGTCATGACAATGATAAGTACAAGAACCACAAGAGTGGATATAAGAGCCACCATAGTGGAAGTGGAAGTGGAAGTCAACCTAAGAAGGACAACAGTCAGGTTGAATGCTTCAAATGCAAGAAGCTGGGACATTATGCTAATGAGTGTCCTGAGGAGAAAGTTGAAGGACCTATCAAGCCCAATCCTTTTCAGAAAGGACAGGTTAACCACATTAATGTGGAGGAGGTCTATGAAGAACCTGATGCCGTTGCTGGTAAGTTCAGACTCAATTCCATCTCAGCATTTGTACTCTTTGACACTGGTGCATCTCATTCATTCATATCAAAAGCATTTGTTGATATAAATGGGTTTGCATCTGAAAACATTGGGTGTCCGATAAAAGTTAGCTCTCCGGGAGGGGATATGATAGTGAGTCTTGGATGCCGGGATCTAGTCATAGAGATCGGAAAACATAAGTTTCCAGTAAACCTAATAATCCTAAATTCCCAAGGATTGGATGTAATTTTGGGAATGGATTGGATGGCTAAGTATGAGGGAGTACTAGATTGTGCAAATCGCACAATTTCACTCACAACCCCTGAAGGTAAGAGGATAACATTTAAGTCCAATTTTAAATCTAAAGGAAGCAAGCTAAATTCTCTTAAGGGGGTTAGCATGGACAGTGTGCCAATTGTGTGTGAATATCCGGATGTGTTTCCGGAAGAATTACCAGGAATGCCACCAGATAGAGATGTGGAGTTTATAATAGATTTGGTACCAGGTTCTGGACCAAGAGCAAAGAGGCCTTATAAAATGACAGTTGACGAACTTAAGGAACTCAAGAAACAACTTGGAGAACAATTGCAGAAAGGATTCATCCAGCCAAGTTCTTCATCTTGGGGAGCTCCAGTTTTGTTCGTAGAAAAGAGAGACAGAACTCAAAGGTTATGCATAGATTACCGTTCTCTCAACGAGGTAACCATCAAGAACAAGTATCCTTTGCCAAGAATAAATGACTTGTTTGATCAGCTAGAAGGAGCATGTGTGTTCTCAAAGATTGATCTTCGGTCAGGCTATTTTCAACTCAAGATAAGAGAGCAAGACATACCTAAAACAGCATTCACCACAAGGTATGGATTTTATGAGTACACCGTGATGCCTTTTGGTTTAACCAACGCTCCGGCATACTTCATGAATATGATGAACAAAGTGTTCATGGAATTTCTCGACAAGTTCGTTGTCGTTTTCATCGATGACATCTTAGTCTACTCCAAGAGCAAGGAAGAGCATGAAAGACATCTACGCTTGATACTTGAGAAACTAAGGGAACATAAGCTTTATGCCAAGTTGTTGTTAGTAAAAAGAACACACATGCAATGACTCCAGTTGTTGTTAGTAAAAAGAACACACATGCAATGACACCGGTGGATCCATGTGTGGTCTCTGAAGAGAACACACATGCAATGACTCTATCTGTGGTTAATGAGAAGAACACACATTTCAATGACACTGGTGGATCCATATGTGGAATGTGAAAATAATAGTCATGAAATGACTCTAGTTGTTCTTAGTAAAAAGAACACACATGCAATGACACTGGTGGATCCATGTGTGGTCTCTGAAGAGAACACACATGCAATGACACTGGTGGATCCATATGTGGTATGTGAAAAGAACACACATGCAATGACTCTAGTTTTTGTTAGTAAAAAGAACACACATGCTATGACATTGGTGGATCCATGTGTGGCTCTGAAGAGAAAACACATGCAATGACACTGGTGGATCCATAGGTGGTATGTGAAAAGAACACACATGCAATGACTCTAGTTGTTGTTAGTAAAAAGAACACACATGCAATGACACTGGTGGATCCATGTGTGGTCTCTGAAGAGAACACACATGCAATGACACTGGTGGATCCATATGTGGTATGTGAAAAGAACACACATGCAATGACTCTAGTTTTTGTTAGTAAAAAGAACACACATGCAATGACACTGGTAGATCCCTGTGTGGTCTCCGAAGAGAACACAAATTTCAATGACACTGGTGGATCCATATGTGGTATGTGAAAAGAACACACATGCAATGACTCTAGTTGTTGTTAGTAAAAAGATCACACATGCAATGACACCGGTGGATCCATGTGTGGTCTCTGAAGAGAACACACATGCAATGACTCTGGTGGATCCATATGTGGTATGTGAAAAGAACACACATGCAATGACTCTGGTGGATCCATATGTGGTATGTGAAAAGAACACACATGCAATGACTCTAGTTGTTGTTAATAAAAAGAACACACATGCAATGACACTGGTGGATCCATCTGAGGTCTCTGAAGAGAACACACATCCAATGGCTCTGGTTGTTGTTAGTAAAAAGAACACACATGAATGACTCCAGTTGTTGTTAGTAAAAGAACACACGTGCAATGACACTGGTGGATCCATGTGTGCTCTCTGAAGAGAACACACATTTCAATGACACTGGTGGATCCATATGTGGTATGTGAAAAGAACACACATGCAATGACTCCAGTTGTTGTTAGTAAAAAGAACACACATGAAGTGACACTGGTGGATCCATGTGTGGTCTCTGAAGAGAACACACATGCAATGACACTAGTGGATCCATATGTGGTATGTGAAAAGAACACACATGCAATGACTCTAGTTGTTTTTAGTAAAAAGAACACACATGCAAAGACACTGGTGGATCCATGTGTGGTCTCTAAAGAGAATACAGATCCAATGACTCTGGTTGTTGTTAGTAAAAAGAACACACATGAATGACTCCAGTTGTTGTTAGTAAAAAGAACACACGTGCAATAACACTGGTGGATCCATGTGTGGTGTCTAAAGAGAACATACATCCAATGACTCTGGTTGTTGTTAGTAAAAAGAACACACATGAATGACTCCAGTTGTTGTTAGTAAAAGAACACACGTGCAATGACACTGGTGGATCCATGTGTGGTCTCTGAAGAGAACACACATTTCAATGATACTGGTGGATCCATATGTGGTATGTGAAACGAATAGTCATGAAATGACTCCAGTTGTTGTTAGTAAAAAGAAAACACATGCAATGACACTGGTGGATCCATGTGTGGTCTCTGAAGAGAACACACATGCAATGACACTGGTGGATCCATAGGTGGTATGTGAAAAGAACACACATGCAATGACTCCAGTTGTTGTTAGTAAAAAGAACACACATGCAATGGCACTGGTAGATCCCTGTATGGTCTCTGAAGAGAACACACATTTCAATGACACTGGAGGATCCATATGTGGTATGTGAAAAGAACACACATGCAATGACTCTAGTTGTTGTTAGTAAAAAGAACACCCATGCAATGACACCGGTGGATCCATGTGTGGTCTCTGAAGAGAACACACATGCAATGACTCTGGTGGATCCATATGTGGTATGTGAAAAGAACACACATGCAATGACTCTAGTTGTTGTTAGTAAAAATAACACACATGCAATGACACTGGTGGATCCATGTGCGGTCTCTGAAGAGAACACACATCCAATGACTCTGGTTGTTGTTAGTAAAAAGAACACACATGAATGACTCTAGTTGTTTTTAGTAAAAAGAACACACGTGCAATGACAGTGGTGGATCCAAGTGTGGTCTCTGAAGAGAACACACATTTCAATGACACTGGTGGATCCATATGTGGTAAGTGAAAAGAACACACATGCAATGACTCCAGTTGTTGTTAGTAAAAAGAACACACATGCAATGACACTGGTGCATCCATGTGTGGTCTCTTAAGAGAACACACATTTCAATGACACTGGTGGATCCATATGTGGTATGTGAAAAGAACACACAAGAAATGACTCCAGTTGTTCTTAGTAGAAAGAACACACATGCAATGACACTGGTGGATCCATGTGTGGTCTCTAAAGAGAATACACATTTCAATGACACTGGTGGATCCATATGTGGTATGTGAAAAGAACATACATGCAATGAATCCAGTTGTTGTTAGTAAAAATAACTCACATGCAATGACACTGGTGGATCCAGGTGTGGTCTCTGAAGAGAACACACATGCAATGACTCTAGCTGTCGTTAATGAGAAGAACACACATTTCAATGACACTGGTGGATCCATATGTGGTATGTGAAAAGAATAGTCATGAAATGACTCCAGTTGTTGTTAGTAAAAAGAACACACATGCAATGACACTGGTGGATCCATGTGTTGACTCTGAAGAGAACACACATGCAATGACACTGGTGGATCCAATGTAGCCATGTGTGGTCTCTTAAGAGAACACACATTTCAATGACACTGGTGGATCCATATGTCGTATGTGAAAAGAACACACATGCAATGACTCCAGTTGTTGTTAGTACAAAGAACACACATGCAATGACAACGGTGGATCCATGTGTGGTCTCTGAAGAGAACACACATGCAATGACTCCAGTTTTTGTTAGTAAAAAGAACACACATGCAATGACACTGGTGGATCCATGTGTGGTCTCTGAAGAGAACACACATGCAATGACATTGGTGGATCGATAGGTGGTATGTGAAAAGAACACACATGCAATGACTCTAGTTGTTGTTAGTAAAAAAGAACACACATGCAATGACACTGGTGGATCCATGTGTGGTCTCTGAAGAGAACACACATCCAATGACTCTGGTTGTTGTTAGTAAAAAGAACACACATGAATGACTCTAGTTGTTTTTAGTAAAAAGAACACACGTGCAATAACACAGGTGGATCCAGGTGTGGTCTCTGAAGAGAACACACATTTCAATGACACTGGTGGATCCATATGTGGTATGTGAAAAGAACACATGCAATGACTCCAGTTGTTGTTAGTAAAAAGAACACACATGCAATGACACTGGTGGATCCATGTGTGGTCTCTTAAGAGAACACACATTTCAATGACACTGGTGGATCCATATGTGGTATGTGAAAAGAACACACAAGAAATGACTCCAGTTGTTGTTAGTAGAAAGAACACACATGCAATGACACTGGTGGATCCATGTGTGGTCTCTAAAGAGAATACACATTTCAATGACACTGGTGGATCCATATGTGGTATGTGAAAAGAACATACATGCAATGAATCCAGTTATTGTTAGTAAAAAGAACACACATGCAATGACACCGGTGGATCCATGTGTGGTCTCTGAAGAGAACACACATGCAATGACTCTAGCTGTGGTTAATGAGAAGAACACACATTTCAATGACACTGGTGGATCCATATGTGGTATGTGAAAAGAATAGTCATGAAATGACTCCAGTTGTTGTTAGTAAAAAAGAACACACATGCAATGACACTGGTGGATCCATGTGTGGTCTCTGAAGAGAACACACATGCAATGACACTGGTGGATCCATAGGTGGTATGTGAAAAGTAAACACATGCAATGAATCCAGTTGTTGTTAGTAAAAAGAACACACATGCAATGACACTGGTGGATCCATGTGTGGTCTCTAAAGAGAACACACATTTCAATGGCATTGGTGGATCCATATGTGGTATGTGAAAAGAACACACATGCAATGACTCCAGTTGTTGTTAGTACAAAGAACACACATGCAATGACACCGGTGCATCCATGTGTGGTGTCTGAAGAGAACACACATGCAATGACTCTAGCTGTGGTTAATGAGAAGAACACACATTTCAATGACACTGGTGGATCCATATGTGGTATGTGAAAAGAATAGTCATGAAATGACTCCAGTTGTTGTTAGTAAAAATAACACACATGCAATGACACTGGTGGATCCATGTGTGGTCTCTGAAGAAACACACATGCAATGACACTGGTGGATCCATATGTCGTATGTGAAAAGAACACACATGCAATGACTCCAGTTGTGGTTAGTAAAAAGAACACACATGCAATGACACTCGTGGATCCATGTGTGGTCTCTGAAGAGAACACACATGCAATGACTCTAGTTGTAGTTAGTAAAAAGAACACACATGCAATGACTCCAGTTGTTGTTAGTAAAAAGAACACACACACAATGACACTGCTGGATCCATGTGTGGTATCTGAAGAGAACACACATGCAATGACACTGGTGGGTCCATATGTGGTATGTGAAAATAACACACATACAATGACTCGAATTGTTGTTAGTAAAAAGAACACACATGCAATGACACTGGTGGATCCATGTGTGGTCTCTGAAGAGAACACACATTTCAATGACAGTAGTGGATCCATATGTGGTATGTGAAAAGAACACACATGCAATGACTCCAGTTGTTGTTAGTAAAAAGAACACACATGCAATGACACCGGTGGATCCATGTGTGGTCTCTGAAGAGAACACACATGCAATGACTCTAGCTGTGGTTAATGAGAAGAACACACATTTCAATGACACTGGTGGATCCATATGTGGAATGTGAAAATAATAGTCATGAAATGACTCTAGTTGTTGTTAGTAAAAAGAACACACATGCAATGACACTGGTGGATCCATGTGTGGTCTCTGAAGAGAACACACATGCAATGACACTGGTGGATCCATATGTGGTATGTGAAAAGAACACACATGCAATGACTCTAGTTTTTGTTAGTAAAAAGAACACACATGCTATGACATTGGTGGATCCATGTGTGGCTCTGAAGAGAAAACACATGCAATGACACTGGTGGATCCATAGGTGGTATGTGAAAAGAACACACATGCAATGACTCCAGTTGTTTTTAGTAAAAAGAACACACATGCAATGACACTGGTGGATCCATGTGTGGTCTCTGAAGAGAACACACATGCAATGACTCTGGTGGATCCATATGTGGTATGTGAAAAGAACACACATGCAATGAATCTGGTTAATGTTAGTAAAAAGAACACACATGCAATGATACTGGTGGATCCATGCATGGTCTCTGAGGAGAACACACATGCAATGACACTGGTGGATCCATATGTGGTATGTGAAAATAATAGTCATGAAATGACTCCAGTTGTTGTTAGTAAAAATAACACCCATGCAATGACACTGGTGGAAACATGTGTGGTCTCTAAAGAGAACACACATGCAATGACTCCAGTTGTTGTTAGTAGAAAGAACACAAATGCAATGACACTGGTGGATCCATGTGTGGTCTCTGAAGAGAACACACATTTCAATGACACTGGTGGATCCATATGTGGTATGTGAAAAGAACATACATGCAATGAATCCAGTTGTTGTTAGTAAAAAGAACACACATGCAATGACACTAGTGGATCCATGTGTGGTCTCTGAAGAGAACACACATGCAATGACACTGGTGGATCCATATGTGGTATGTGAAAAGAACACACATGCAATGACTCTAGTTTTTGTTAGTAAAAGGAACACACATGCAATGACACTGGTAGATCCCTATGTGGTCTCTGAAGAGAACACAAATTTCAATGACACTCGTGGATCCATATGTGGTATGTGAAAAGAACACACATGCAATGACTCTAGTTGTTGTTAGTAAAAAGAACACACATGCAATGACACCGGTGGATCCATGTGTGGTCTTTGAAGAGAACACACATGCAATGACTCTGGTGGATCCATATGTGGTATGTGAAAAGAACACACATGCAATGACTCTGGTGGATCCATATGTGGTATGTGAAAAGAACACACATGCAATGACTCTAGTTGTTGTTAGTAAAAAGAACACACATGCAATGACACTGGTGGATCCATGTGTGGTCTTTGAAGAGAACACACATCCAATGACTCTGGTTGTTGTTAGTAAAAAGAACACACATGAATGACTCCAGTTGTTGTTAGTAAAAAGAACACACGTGCAATGACACTGGTGGATCCATCTGAGGTCTCTGAAGAGAACACACATCCAATGACTCTGGTTGTTGTTAGTAAAAAGAACACACATGAATAACTCCAGTTGTTGTTAGTAAAAGAACACACGTGCCATGACACTGGTGGATCCATGTGTGGTCTCTAAAGAGAACACACATTTCAATGACACTGGTGGATCCATATGTGGTATGTGAAAAGAACACACATGCAATGACTCCAGTTGTTGTTAGTAAAAAGAACACACATGAAGTGACACTAGTGGATCCATGTGTGGTCTCTTAAGAGAACACACATTTCAATGACACTTGTGGATCCATATGTGGTATGTGAAAAGAACTCACAAGAAATGACTCCAGTTGTTGTTAGTAGAAAGAACACAAATGCAATGACACTGGTGGATCCATGTGTGGTGTCTGAAGAGAACACACATTTCAATGACACTGGTGGATCCATATGTGGTATGTGAAAAGAACATACATGCAATGAATCCAGTTGTTGTTAGTAAAAAGAACACACATGCAATGACACTGGTGGATCCATGTGTGGTCACTGAAGAGAACACACATGCAATGACACTGGTGGATCCATATGTCGTATGTGAGAAGAACACACATGCAATGACTCCAGTTGTTGTTAGTAAAAACAACACACATGCAATGACACTAGTGGATCCATGCGTGGTCTCTGAAGAGAACACACATGCAATGACACTAGTGGATCCATATGTGGTATGTGAAAAGAACACACATGCAATGACTCTAGTTGTTTTTAGTAAAAAGAACACACATGCAAAGACACTGGTGGATCCATGTGTGGTCTCTAAAGAGAACACAGATCCAATGACTCTGGTTGTTGTTAGTAAAAAGAACACACATGAATGACTCCAGTTGTTGTTAGTAAAAAGAACACACGTGCAATAACACTGGTGGATCCATGTGTGGTCTCTAAAGAGAACATACATCCAATGACTCTGGTTGTTGTTAGTAAAAAGAACACACATGAATGACTCGAGTTGTTGTTAGTAAAAGAACACACGTGCAATGACACTGGTGGATCCATGTGTGGTCTCTGAAGAGAACACACATTTCAATGATACTGGTGGATCCATATGTGGTATGTGAAACGAATAGTCATGAAATGACTCCAGTTGTTGTTACTAAAAAGAAAACACATGCAATGACACTGGTGGATCCATGTGTGGTCTCTGAAGAGAACACACATGCAATGACACTGGTGGATCCATAGGTGGTATGTGAAAATAACACACATGCAATGACTCCAGTTGTTGTTAGTAAAAAGAACACACATGCAATGACACTGGTAGATCCCTCTATGGTCTCTCAAGAGAACACACATTTCAATGACACTGGCGGATCCATATGTGGTATGTGAAAAGAACACACATGCAATGACTCTAGTTGTTGTTAGTAAAAGGAACACCCATGCAATGACACGGGTGGATCCATGTGTGGTCTCTGAAGAGAACACACATGCAATGACTCTGGTGGATCCATATGTGGTATGTGAAAAGAACACACATGCAATGACTCTAGTTGTTGTTAGTAAAAATAACACACATGCAATGACACTGGTGGATCCATGTGCGGTCTCTGAAGAGAACACACATCCAATGACTCTGGTTGTTGTTAGTAAAAAGAACACACATGAATGACTCTAGTTGTTTTTACTAAAAAGAACACACTTGCAATGACACTGGTGGATCCAAGTGTGGTCTCTGAAGAGAACACACATTTCAATGACACTGGTGGATCCATATGTGGTAAGTGAAAAGAACACACATGCAATGACTCCAGTTGTTGTTAGTAAAAAGAACACACATGCAATGACACTGGTGGATCCATGTGTGGTCTCTTAAGAGAACACACATTTCAATGACACTGGTGGATCCATATGTGGTATGTGAAAATAACACACAATAAATGACTCCAGTTGTTCTTAGTAGAAAGAACACATATGCAATGACACTGGTGGATCCATGTGTGGTCTCTAAAGAGAATACACATTTCAATGACACTGGTGGATCCATATGTGGTATGTTAAAAGAACATACATGCAATGAATCCAGTTGTTGTTAGTAAAAAGAACTCACATGCAATGACACTGGTGGATCCAGGTGTGGTCTCTGAAGAGAACACACATACAATGACTCTAGCTGTGGTTAATGAGAAGAACACACATTTCGATGACACTGGTGGATCCATATGTGGTATGTGAAAAGAACAGTCATGAAATGACTCCAGTTGTTGTTAGTAAAAAGAACACACATGCAATAACACTGGTGGATCCATGTGTGGTCTCTGAAGAGAACACACATGCAATGACACTGGTGGATCCAATGTAGCCATGTGTGGTCTCTTAAGAGTACACACATTTCAATGACACTGGTGGATCCATATGTGGTATGTGAAAAGAACACACATGCAATGACTCCAGTTGTTGTTAGTACAAAGAACACACATGCAATGACAACGGTGGATACATGTGTGGTCTCTGAAGAGAACACACATGCAATGACTCTAGCTGTGGTTAATGAGAAGAACACACATTTCAATGACACTGGTGGATCCATATGTGGTATGTGAAAAGAATAGTCATGAAATGACTCCAGTTGTTGTTAGTAAAAAGAACACACATGCAATGACACTAGTGGATCCATGTGTGGTCTCTGAAGAAACACACATGCAATGACACTGGTGGATCCATATGTCGTATGTGAAAAGAACACACATGCAATGACTCCAGTTGTTGTTAGTAAAAGGAACACACATGCAATGACACTGGTGGATCCATGTTTGGTCTCTGAAGAGAACACACATGCAATGACTCTAGTTGTTGTTAGTAAAAAGAACACACATGCAATGACTCCTGTTGTTGTTAGTAAAAAGAACACACATGTAATGACACTGGTGGATCCATGTGTGGTCTCTTAAGAGAACACACATGCAATGACACTGGTGGATCCATATGTGGTATGTTAAAAGAACACACATGCAATGACTCCAATTGTTGTTAGTAAAAAGAACACACATGGAATGACACTGGTGGATCCATGTGTGGTCTCTGAAGAGAACACACATTTCAATGACAGTAGTGGATCCATATCTGGTATGTGAAAATAACACACATACAATGACTCCAGTTGTTGTTAGTAAAAAGAACACACATGCAATGACACCGGTGGATCCTTGTGTGGTCTCTGAAGAGAACACACATGCAATGACTCTAGCTGTGGTTAATGAGAAGAACACACATTTCAATGACACTGGTGGATCCATATGTGAAATGTGAAAATAATAGTCATGAAATGACTCTAGTTGTTGTTAGTAAAAAGAACACACATGCAATGACACTAGTGGATCCATGTGTGGTCTCTGAAGAGAACACACATCCAATGACACTGGTGGATCCATATGTGGTATTGAAAAGAACACACATGCAATGACTCTAGTTGTTGTTAGTAAAAAGAACACACATGCTATGACATTGGTGGATCCATCTGTGGCTCTGAAGAGAAAACACATGCAACGACAATGGTGGATCCATAGGTGGTATGTGAAAAGAACACACATGCAATGACTCCAGTTGTTGTTAGCAAAAAGAACACACATGCAAGATACTGGTAGATCCCTTTGTGGTCTCTGAAGAGAACACACATTTCAATGACACTGGTGGATCCATATGTCATATGTGAAAAGAACACACATGCAATGACTCCAGTTGTTGTTAGTAAAAAGAACACACATGCAATGACACCGGTGGATCCATGTGTGGTCTCTGAAGAGAACACACATGCAATGACTCTTGTGGATCCATATGTGGTATGTGAAAAGAACACACATGCAACGACTCTAGTTGTTGTTAGTAAAAAGAACACACATGCAATGACACTGGTGGATCCATGTGTGGTCTCTGAAGAGAACACACATCCAATGACTCTGGTTGTTGTTAGTAAAAAGAACACACATGAATGACTCCAGTTGTTGTTAGTAAAAAGAACACACGTGCAATGACACTGGTGGATCCATGTGTGGTCTCTGAAGAGAACACACATCCAATGACTCTGGTTGTTGTTAGTAAAAAGAGCACATATGAATGACTCCAGTTGTTGTTAGTAAAAGAACACACGTGCAATGACACTGGTGGATCCATGTGTGGTCTCTGAAGAGAACACACATTTCAATGACCCTGGTGGATCCATATGTGGTATGTGAAAAGAACACACATGCAATGACTCCAATTGTTGTTAGTAAAAAGAACACACATGCAGTGACACTGGTGGATCCATGTGTGGTCTCTTAAGAGAACACACATTTCAATGACACTGGTGGATCCATATGTGCTATGTGAAAAGAACTCACAAGAAATGACTCCAGTTGTTGTTAGTAGAAAGAACACAAATGCAATGACACTGTTGGATCCATGTGTGGTCTCTGAAGAGAACACACATTTCAATGACACTGGTGGATCCATATGTGGTATGTGAAAAGAACATACATGCAATGAATCCAGTTGTTGTTAGTAAAAAGAACACAAATGCAATGACACTAGTGGATCCATGTGTGGTCTCTGAAGAGAACACACATGTAATGACTCTAGTTGTGGTTAATGACAAGAACACACATTTCAATGACACTGGTGGATCCATATGTGGTATGTGAAATGAATAGTCTTGAAATGACTCTAGTTGTTGTTAGTAAAAAGAACACACATGCAGTGACACTGGTGGATCCATGTGTGGTCTCTGAAGAGAACACACATGCAATGAAACTAGTGGATCCATATGTCGTATGTGAAAAGAAGACACATGCAATGACTCTAGTTGTTTTTAGTAAAAAGAACACATATGCAATGACACTGGTGGATCCATGTGTGGTCTCTGAAGAGAACACACATCCAATGACTCTGGTTGTTGTTAGTAAAAAGAACACACATGAATGACTCCAGTTGTTGTTAGTAAAAAGAACACACGTGCAATGACACTAGTGGATCCATGTGTGGTCTCTGAAGAGAACACACATCCAATGACTCTGGTTGTTGTTAGTAAAAAGAACACACATGAATGACTCCAGTTGTTGTTAGTAAAAGAACACACGTGCAATGACACTGGTGGATCCATGTGTGGTCTCTGAAGAGAACACACATTTCAATGATACTGGTGGATCCATATGTGGTATGTGAAACGAATAGTCATGAAATGACTCCAGTTGTTGTTACTAAAAAGAAAACACATGCAATGACACTGGTGGATCCATGTGTGGTCTCTGAAGAGAACACACATGCAATGACACTGGTGGATCCATAGGTGGTATGTGAAAATAACACACATGCAATGACTCCAGTTGTTGTTAGTAAAAAGAACACACATGCAATGACACTGGTAGATCCCTCTATGGTCTCTCAAGAGAACACACATTTCAATGACACTGGCGGATCCATATGTGGTATGTGAAAAGAACACACATGCAATGACTCTAGTTGTTGTTAGTAAAAGGAACACCCATGCAATGACACGGGTGGATCCATGTGTGGTCTCTGAAGAGAACACACATGCAATGACTCTGGTGGATCCATATGTGGTATGTGAAAAGAACACACATGCAATGACTCTAGTTGTTGTTAGTAAAAATAACACACATGCAATGACACTGGTGGATCCATGTGCGGTCTCTGAAGAGAACACACATCCAATGACTCTGGTTGTTGTTAGTAAAAAGAACACACATGAATGACTCTAGTTGTTTTTACTAAAAAGAACACACGTGCAATGACACTGGTGGATCCAAGTGTGGTCTCTGAAGAGAACACACATTTCAATGACACTGGTGGATCCATATGTGGTAAGTGAAAAGAACACACATGCAATGACTCCAGTTGTTGTTAGTAAAAAGAACACACATGCAATGACACTGGTGGATCCATGTGTGGTCTCTTAAGAGAACACACATTTCAATGACACTGGTGGATCCATATGTGGTATGTGAAAATAACACACAATAAATGACTCCAGTTGTTCTTAGTAGAAAGAACACATATGCAATGACACTGGTGGATCCATGTGTGGTCTCTAAAGAGAATACACATTTCAATGACACTGGTGGATCCATATGTGGTATGTTAAAAAAACATACATGCAATGAATCCAGTTGTTGTTAGTAAAAAGAACTCACATGCAATGACACTGGTGGATCCAGGTGTGGTCTCTGAAGAGAACACACATACAATGACTCTAGCTGTGGTTAATGAGAAGAACACACATTTCGATGACACTGGTGGATCCATATGTGGTATGTGAAAAGAACAGTCATGAAATGACTCCAGTTGTTGTTAGTAAAAAGAACACACATGCAATAACACTGGTGGATCCATGTGTGGTCTCTGAAGAGAACACACATGCAATGACACTGGTGGATCCAATGTAGCCATGTGTGGTCTCTTAAGAGTACACACATTTCAATGACACTGGTGGATCCATATGTGGTATGTGAAAAGAACACACATGCAATGACTCCAATTGTTGTTAGTACAAAGAACACACATGCAATGACAACGGTGGATACATGTGTGGTCTCTGAAGAGAACACACATGCAATGACTCTAGCTGTGGTTAATGAGAAGAACACACATTTCAATGACACTGGTGGATCCATATGTGGTATGTGAAAAGAATAGTCATGAAATGACTCCAGTTGTTGTTAGTAAAAAGAACACACATGCAATGACACTAGTGGATCCATGTGTGGTCTCTGAAGAAACACACATGCAATGACACTGGTGGATCCATATGTCGTATGTGAAAAGAACACACATGCAATGACTCCAGTTGTTGTTAGTAAAAGGAACACACATGCAATGACACTGGTGGATCCATGTTTGGTCTCTGAAGAGAACACACATGCAATGACTCTAGTTGTTGTTAGTAAAAAGAACACACATGCAATGACTCCTGTTGTTGTTAGTAAAAAGAACACACATGTAATGACACTGGTGGATCCATGTGTGGTCTCTTAAGAGAACACACATGCAATGACACTGGTGGATCCATATGTGGTATGTTAAAAGAACACACATGCAATGACTCCAATTGTTGTTAGTAAAAAGAACACACATGGAATGACACTGGTGGATCCATGTGTGGTCTCTGAAGAGAACACACATTTCAATGACAGTAGTGGATCCATATCTGGTATGTGAAAATAACACACATACAATGACTCCAGTTGTTGTTAGTAAAAAGAACACACATGCAATGACACCGGTGGATCCTTGTGTGGTCTCTGAAGAGAACACACATGCAATGACTCTAGCTGTGGTTAATGAGAAGAACACACATTTCAATGACACTGGTGGATCCATATGTGAAATGTGAAAATAATAGTCATGAAATGACTCTAGTTGTTGTTAGTAAAAAGAACACACATGCAATGACACTAGTGGATCCATGTGTGGTCTCTGAAGAGAACACACATCCAATGACACCGGTGGATCCATATGTGGTATTGAAAAGAACACACATGCAATGACTCTAGTTGTTGTTAGTAAAAAGAACACACATGCTATGACATTGGTGGATCCATCTGTGGCTCTGAAGAGAAAACACATGCAACGACAATGGTGGATCCATAGGTGGTATGTGAAAAGAACACACATGCAATGACTCCAGTTGTTGTTAGCAAAAAGAACACACATGCAAGATACTGGTAGATCCCTGTGTGGTCTCTGAAGAGAACACACATTTCAATGACACTGGTGGATCCATATGTCATATGTGAAAAGAACACACATGCAATGACTCCAGTTGTTGTTAGTAAAAAGAACACACATGCAATGACACCGGTGGATCCATGTGTGGTCTCTGAAGAGAACACACATGCAATGACTCTTGTGGATCCATATGTGGTATGTGAAAAGAACACACATGCAACGACTCTAGTTGTTGTTAGTAAAAAGAACACACATGCAATGACACTGGTGGATCCATGTGTGGTCTCTGAAGAGAACACACATCCAATGACTCTGGTTGTTGTTAGTAAAAAGAACACACATGAATGACTCCAGTTGTTGTTAGTAAAAAGAACACACGTGCAATGACACTGGTGGATCCATGTGTGGTCTCTGAAGAGAACACACATCCAATGACTCTGGTTGTTGTTAGTAAAAAGAGCACATATGAATGACTCCAGTTGTTGTTAGTAAAAGAACACACGTGCAATGACACTGGTGGATCCATGTGTGGTCTCTGAAGAGAACACACATTTCAATGACCCTGGTGGATCCATATGTGGTATGTGAAAAGAACACACATGCAATGACTCCAATTGTTGTTAGTAAAAAGAACACACATGCAGTGACACTGGTGGATCCATGTGTGGTCTCTTAAGAGAACACACATTTCAATGACACTGGTGGATCCATATGTGCTATGTGAAAAGAACTCACAAGAAATGACTCCAGTTGTTGTTAGTAGAAAGAACACAAATGCAATGACACTGTTGGATCCATGTGTGGTCTCTGAAGAGAACACACATTTCAATGACACTGGTGGATCCATATGTGGTATGTGAAAAGAACATACATGCAATGAATCCAGTTGTTGTTAGTAAAAAGAACACAAATGCAATGACACTAGTGGATCCATGTGTGGTCTCTGAAGAGAACACACATGTAATGACTCTAGTTGTGGTTAATGACAAGAACACACATTTCAATGACACTGGTGGATCCATATGTGGTATGTGAAATGAATAGTCTTGAAATGACTCTAGTTGTTGTTAGTAAAAAGAACACACATGCAGTGACACTGGTGGATCCATGTGTGGTCTCTGAAGAGAACACACATGCAATGAAACTAGTGGATCCATATGTCGTATGTGAAAAGAAGACACATGCAATGACTCTAGTTGTTTTTAGTAAAAAGAACACATATGCAATGACACTGGTGGATCCATGTGTGGTCTCTGAAGAGAACACACATCCAATGACTCTGGTTGTTGTTAGTAAAAAGAACACACATGAATGACTCCAGTTGTTGTTAGTAAAAAGAACACACGTGCAATGACACTAGTGGATCCATGTGTGGTCTCTGAAGAGAACACACATCCAATGACTCTGGTTGTTGTTAGTAAAAAGAACACACATGAATGACTCCAGTTGTTGTTAGTAAAAGAACACACGTGCAATGACACTGGTGGATCCATGTGTGGTCTCTGAAGAGAACACACATTTCAATGACACTGGTGGATCCATATGTGGTATGTGAAACGAATAGTCATGAAATGACTCCAGTTATTGTTAGTAAAAAGAACACACATGCAATGACACTGGTGGATCCATGTTCGGTCTCTGAAGAGAACACACATGCAATGACACTGGTGGATCCATAGGTGGTATGTGAAAAGAACACACATGCAATGACTCAAGTTGTTGTTAGTAAAAAGAACACACATGCAATGGCACTGGTAGATCCCTGTATGGTCTCTGAAGAGAACACACATTTCAATGACACTGGCAGATCCATATGTGGTATGTGAAAAGAACACACATGCAATGACTCTAGTTGTTGTTAGTAAAAAGAACACCCATGCAATGACACCGGTGGATCCATGTGTGGTCTCTGAAGAGAACACACATGCAATGACTCTGGTGGATCCATATGTGGTATGTGAAAAGAACACACATGCAATGACTCTAGTTGTTGTTAGTAAAAATAACACACATGCAACGACACTGGTGGATCCATGTGCGGTCTCTGAAGAGAACACACATCCAATGACTCTGGTTGTTGTTAGTAAAAAGAACACACATGAATGACTCTAGTTGTTTTTAGTAAAAAGAACACACGTGCAATGACAGTGGTGGATCCAAGTGTGGTCTCTAAAGAGAACACACATTTCAATGACACTGGTGGATCCATATGTGGTAAGTGAAAAGAACACACATGCAATGACTCCAGTTGTTGTTAGTAAAAAGAACACACATGCAATGACACTGGTGGATCCATGTGTGGTCTCTTAAGAGAACACACATTTCAATGACACTGGTGGATCCATATGTGGTATGTGAAAAGAACACACAAGAAATGACTCCAGTTGTTCTTAGTAGAAAGAACACACATGCAATGACACTGGTGGATCCATGTGTGGTCTCTAAAGAGAATACACATTTCAATGACACTGGTGGATCCATATGTGGTATGTGAAAAGAACATACATGCAATGAATCCAGTTGTTGTTAGTAAAAATAACTCACATGCAATGACACTGGTGGATCCAGGTGTGGTCTCTGAAGAGAACACACATGCAATGACTCTAGCTGTCGTTAATGAGAAGAACACACATTTCAATGACACTGGTGGATCCATATGTGGTATGTGAAAAGAATAGTCATGAAATGACTCCAGTTGTTGTTAGTAAAAAGAACACACATGCAATGACACTAGTGGATCCATGTGTGGTCTCTGAAAAGAACACACATGCAATGACACTGGTGGATCCATAGGTGGTATGTGAAAAGAACACACATGCAATGACTCCTGTTGTTGTTAGTAAAACGAACACACATGCAATGACACTGGTGGATCCATGTGTGGTCTCTAAAGAGAACACACATTTCAATGACATTGGTGGATCCATATGTGGTATGTGAAAAGAACACACATGCAATGACTCCAAATGTTGTTAGTACAAAGAACACACATGCAATGACACCGGTAGATCCATGTGTGGTCTCTAAAGAGAACACACATGCAATGACTCTAGCTGTGGTTAATGAGAAGAACACACATTTCAATGACACTAGTGGATCCATATGTGGTATGTGAAAAGAAAAGTCATGAAATGACTACAGTTGTTGTTAGTAAAAAGAACACACATGCAATGACACTGGTGGATCCATGTCTGGTCTCTGAAGAAACACACATGCAATGACACTGGTGGATCCATATGTCGTATGTGAAAAGAACACACATGCAATGACTCCAGTTGTTGTTAGTAAAAAGAACACACATGCAACGACACTGGTGGATCCATGTGTGGTCTCTGAAGAGTACACATATGCAATGACTCTAGTTGTTGTTAGTAAAAAGAACACACATGCAATGACTCCAGTTGTTGTTAGTAAAAAGAACACACATGCAATGACACTGGTGGATCCATGTGTGGTCTCTGAAGAGAACACACATGCAATGACACTAGTGGATCCATATGTGGTATGTGAAAAGAACACACATGCAATAACTCGAGTTGTTGTTAGTAAAAAGAACACACATGCAATGACACTGGTGGATCCATGTGTGGTCTCTGAAGAGAACACACATGCAATGACACTGGTGGATCCATAGGTCGTATGTGAAAAGAACACACATGCAATGACTCCAGTTGTTGTTAGTAAAAAGAACACACATGCAATGACACTGGTGGATCCATGTGTGGTCTCTGAAGAGAACACACATGCAATGACACTAGTGGATCCATATGTGGTATGTGAAAAGAACACACATGCAATAACTCGAGTTGTTGTTAGTAAAAAGAACACACATGCAACGACACTGGTGGATCCATGTGTGGTCTCTGAAGAGTACACACATGCAATGACTCTAGTTGTTGTTAGTAAAAATAACACACATGCAATGACTCCAGTTGTTGTTAGTAAAAAGAACACACATGCAATGACACTGGTGGATCCATGTGTGGTGTCTGAAGAGAACACACATGCAATGACACTGGTGGATCCATATGTGGTATGTGAAAAGAACACACATGCAATGACTCCAATTGTTGTTAGTAAAAAGAACACACATGCAATGACACTGGTGGATCCATGTGTGGTCTCTAAAGAGAACACACATTTCAATGACAGTAGTGGATCCATATGTGGTATGTGAAAAGAACACACATACAATGACTCTACTTGTTGTTAGTAAAAAGAACACACATGCAATGACACCGGTGGATCCTTGTGTGGTCTCTGAAGAGAACACACATGCAATGACTCTAGCTGTGGTTAATGAGAAGAACACACATTTCAATGACACTGGTGGATCCATATGTGGTATGTGAAAAGAACACACATACAGTGACTCTAGTTGTTGTTAGTAAAAAGAACACACATGCAATGACACCGGTGGATCCTTGTGTGGTCTCTGAAGAGAACACACATGCAATGACTCTAGCTGTGGTTAATGAGAAGAACGCACATTTCAATGACACTGGTGGATCCATATGTGGAATGTGAAAATAATAGTCATGAAATGACTCTAGTTGTTGTTAGTAAAAAGAACACACATGCAATGACACTGGTGGATCCATATGTGGTATGCGAAAAGAACACACATGCAATGACTCTAGTTGTTGTTAGTAAAAAGAACACACATGATATGATATTGGTGTTTCCATGTGTGGCTCTGAAGAGAAAACACATGCAATGACACTGGTGGATCCATAGGTGGTATGTGAAAAGAACACACATGCAATGACTCCAGTTGTAGTTAGCAAAAAGAACACACATCACTATAACAAATGTGATTATCTGTGACGCACATTCATTGACGATTCCTATAAAAACCGTCATGTTTTATGAAAAAACGTCACAATTTGGATGAATCTCTGATGTTTTTTGCTGAATCGTCACAGAAAGAGCGTCATATATAATCATATTTGTTGTAGTGCATGCAATGACACTGGTAGATCCCTGTGTGGTCTCTGAAGAGAACACACATTTCAATGACACTGGTGGATCCATATGTGGTATGTGAAAAGAACACACATGCAATGACTCCAGTTGTTGTTAGTAAAAAGAACACACATGCAATGACACCGGTGGATCCATGTGTGGTCTCTGAAGAGAACTGACATGCAATGACTCTAGTGGATCCATATGTGGTATGTGAAAAGAACACACGTGCAATGACTCTAATTGTTGTTAGTAAAAAGAACACACATGCAATGACACTGGTGGATCCATATGTGGTCTCTGAAGAGAACACACATCCAATGACTCTGGTTGTTGTTAGTAAAAATAACACACATGAATGACTCCAGTTGTTGTTAGTAAAAAGAACACACGTGCAATGACACTGGTGGATCCATGTGTGGTCTCTGAAGAGAACACACATTCAGTGACTCTGGTTGTTGTTAGTAAAAAGAACACACATGAATGACTCCAGTTGTTGTTAGTAAAAGAACACACGTGAAATGACACTGGTGGATCCATGTGTGGTCTCTGAAGAGTACACATATTTCAATGACACTGGTGGATCCATATGTGGTATGTGAAAAGAACACACATGCAATGACTCCAGTTGTTGTTAGTAAAAAGAACACACATGCAGTGACACTGGTGGATCCATGTGTGGTCTCTTAAGAGAACACACATTTCAATGACACTGGTGGATCCATATGTGGTATGTGAAAAGAACTCACAAGAAATGACTCCAGTTGTTGTTAGTAGAAAGAACACAAATGCAATGACACTGGTGGATCCATGTGTGGTCTCTGAAGAGAACACACATTTCAATGACACTGGTGGATCCATATGTGGTATGTGAAAAGGACATACATGCAATGAATCCAGTTGTTGTTAGTAAAAAGAACACAAATGCAATGACACTGGTGGATCCATGTGTGGTCTCTAAAGAGAACACACATGCAATGACTCTAGCTGTGGTCAATGAGAAGAACACACATTTCAATGACACTCGTGGATCCATATGTGGTATGTGAAAAGAATAGTCTTGAAATGACTCTAGTTGTTGTTAGTAAAAAGAACACACATGCAATGACACTGGTGGATCCATGTGTGGTCTTTGAAGAGAACACACATGCAATAACACTGGTGGATCCATATGTCGTATGTGAAAAGAACACACATGCAATGACTCCAGTTGTTGTTAGTAAAAAGAACACACATGCAATGACACTGGTGGATCCATGTGTGGTCTCTGAAGAGAACACACATGCAATGACACTAGTGGATCCATATGTGGTATGTGAAAAGAACACACATGCAATAACTCGAGTTGTTGTTAGTAAAAAGAACACACATGCAATGACACTGGTGGATCCATGTGTGGTCTCTGAAGAGAACACACATGCAATGACACTGGTGGATCCATAGGTGGTATGTGAAAAGAACACACATGTAATGACTCCAGTTGTTGTTAGTAAAAAGAACACACATGCAATGACACCGGTGGATCCATGTGTGGTCTTTGAAGAGAACAGACATGCAATGACTCTGGTGGATCCATATGTGGTATGTGAAAAGAACATACATGCAATGAATCTAGTTGTTGTTAGTAAAAAGAACACACATGCAATGACACTGGTGGATCCATGCATGGTCTCTGAAGACAACACACATGCAATGACACTGGTGGATCCATATGTGGTATGTGAAAATAATAGTCATGAAATGACTCTAGTTGTTGTTAGTAAAAATAACACACATGCAATGACACAGGTGGATCCACGTGTGGTCTCTGAAGAGAACACACATGCAATGACTCTGGTTGTTGTTAGTAAAAAGAACACACATGCAGTGACACTGGTGGATCCATGTGTGGTCTCTAAAGAGAACATACATGCAATGACACTGGTGGATCCATGTGTGGTCTCTGAAGAGAACACACATGCAATGTCACTGGTGGATCCATGTGTGGTCTCTGAAGAGAACACAAATTTCAATGACGCTGGTGTATCCATATGTGGTATGTGAAAAGAACACACATGCAATGACACCAGTTCTTGTTAGTAAAAAGAACATACATGCAATGACACTGGTGGATCCATGTGTGGTCTCTGAAGAGAAAACACATGCAATGACTCTAGCTGTATTTAATGAGAAAAACACACATTTCAATGACACTGGTTGTTGTTAGTAAAAAGAGCACACATGCAATGACATTGGTGGATCCATGTGTGCTCTCTGAAGAGAACAGACATTTCAATGACACTGGTGGATCCATATGTGGTATGTGAAAAGAACACACAAGCAATGACTCCAGTTGTTGTTAGTAAAAAGAACACACATGCAATGACACTGGTGGATCCATGTGTGGTCTATGAAGAGAACACACACGCAATGACATTGGTGGATCCATAGGTGGTATGTGAAAAGAACACACATGCAATGACTCTAGTTGTTGTTAGTAAAAAGAACACACATGCAATGACACTGGTGGATCCATGTGTGGTCTCTGAAGAGAACACACATCCAATGACTCTTTTTGTTGTTAGTAAAAAGAACACACATAAATGAATCCAGTTGTTGTTAGTAAAAAGAACACACGTGTAGTGACACTGGTGGATCCATGTGTGGTCTCTGAAGAGAACACACATCCAATGACTCTGGTTGTTGTTAGTAAAAAGAACACACATGAATGACTCCAGTTGTTGTTAGTAAAAGAACACACGTGCAATGACACTGGTGGATCCATGTGTGGTCTCTGAAGAGAACACGCATTTCAATGACAATGGTGGATCCATATGTGGTATGTGAAAAGAACACACATGCAATGACTCCAGTTGCTGTTAGTAAAAAGAACACACATGCAATGACACTGGTGGATCCATGTGTGGTCTCTTAAGAGAACACGCATTTCAATGACACTGGTGGATCCATATGTGGTATGTGAAAAGAACACACAAGAAATGACTCCAGTTGTTGTTAGTAGAAAGAACACAAATGCAATGACACTGGTGGATCCATGTGTGGTCTCTAAAGAGAACACACATTTCAATGACACTGGTGGATCCATATGTGGTATGTGAAAAGAACATACATGCAATGAATCCGGTTGTTGTTAGTAAAAAGAACACACATGCAATGACACTGGTGGATCCATGTGTGGTCTCTGAAGAGAACACACATGCAATGACTCTAGCTGTGGTTAATGAGAAGAACACATATTTCAATGACACTGGTGGATCCATATGTGGTATGTGAAAAGAATAGTCTTGAAATGACTCTAGTTGTTGTTAGTAAAAAGAACACACATGCAATGACACTGGTGGATCCATGTGTGGTCTTTGAAGAGAACACACATGCAATAACACTGGTGGATCCATATGTCGTATGTGAAAAGAACACACATGCAATGACTCCAGTTGTTGTTAGTAAAAAGAACACACATGCAATGACACTGGTGGATCCATGTGTGGTCTCTGAAGAGAACACACATGCAATGACACTAGTGGATCCATATGTGGTATGTGAAAAGAACACACATGCAATAACTCGAGTTGTTATTAGTAAAAAGAACACACATGCAATGACACTGGTGGATCCATGTGTGGTCTCTGAAGAGAACACACATGCAATGACACTGGTGGATCCATAGGTGGTATGTGAAAAGAACACACATGTAATGACTCCAGTTGTTGTTAGTAAAAAGAACACACATGAATGACTCCAGTTGTTGTTAGTAAAAGAACACACGTGCAATGACACTGGTGGATCCATGTGTGGTCTTTGAAGAGAACAGACATGCAATGACACTGGTGGATCCATAGGTGGTATGTGAAAAGAACACACATGTAATGATTCCAGTTGTTGTTAGTAAAAAGAACACACATGAATGACTCCAGTTGTTGTTAGTAAAAGAACACACGTGCAATGACACCGGTGGATCCATGTGTGGTCTTTGAAGAGAACAGACATGCAATGACACCGGTGGATCCATATGTGGTATGTGAAAAGAACACACATGCAATGAATCTAGTTGTTGTTAGTAAAAAGAACACACATGCAATGACATTGGTGGATCCATGCATGGTCTCTGAAGAAAACACACATGCAATGACACTGGTGGATCCATATGTGGTATGTGAAAATAACAGTCATGAAATGACTCTAGTTGTTGTTAGTAAAAATAACACACATGCAATGACACTGGTGGATCCATGTGTGGTCTCTGAAGAGAACACACATGCAATGACTCTGGTTGTTGTTAGTAAAAAGAACACACATGCAGTGACACTGGTGGATCCATGTGTGGCCTCTAAAGAGAACACACATGCAATGACACTGGTGGATCCATGTGTGGTCTCTGAAGAGAACACACATGCAATGACACTGGTGGATCCATGTGTGGTCTCTGAAGAGAACACACATTTCAATGACGCTGGTGTATACATATGTGGTATGTGAAAAGAACGCACATGCAATGACACCAGTTCTTGTTAGTAAAAAGAACATACATGCAATGACACTAGTGGATCCATGTGTGGTCTCTGAAGAGAACACACATGCAATGACTCTAGCTGTATTTAATGAGAAAAACACACATTTCAATGACTCTGGTTGTTGTTAGTAAAAGAGCACACATGCAATGACATTGGTGGATCCATGTGTGGTCTCTGAAGAGAACACACATTTCAATGACACTGGTGGATCCATATGTGGTATGTGAAAAGAACACACAGGCAATGACTCCAGTTGTTGTTAGTAAAAAGAACACACATGCAATGACACTGGTGGATCCATGTGTGGTCTCTGAAGAGAACACACATGCAATGACATTGGTGGATCCATAGGTGGTATGTGAAAAGAACACACATGCAATGACTCTAGTTGTTGTTAGTAAAAGGAACACACATGCAATGACACTAGTGGATCCATGTGTGGTCTCTGAAGAGAACACACATCCAATGACTCTTGTTGTTGTTAGTAAAAAGAACACACATGAATGAATCTAGTTGTTGTTAGTAAAAAGAACACACGTGTAGTGACACTGGTGGATCCATGTGTGGTCTCTGAAGAGAACACACATCCAATGACTCTGGTTGTTGTTAGTAAAAAGAACACACATGAATGACTCCAGTTGTTGTTAGTAAAAGAACACACGTGCAATGACACTGGTGGATCCATGTGTGGTCTCTGAAGAGAACACACATTTCAATGACAATGGTGGATCCATATGTGGTATGTGAAAAGAACACACATGCAATGACTCCAGTTGCTGTTAGTAAAAAGAACACACATGCAATGACACTGGTGGATCCATGTGTGGTCTCTTAAGAGGACACACATTTCAATGACACTGGTGGATCCATATGTGGTATGTGAAAAGAACACACAAGAAATGACTCCAGTTGTTGTTAGTAGAAAGAACACAAATGCAATGACACTGGTGGATCCATGTGTGGTCTCTAAAGAGAACACACATTTCAATGACACTGGTGGATCCATATGTGGTATGTGAAAAGAACATACATGCAATGAATCCGGTTGTTGTTAGTAAAAAGAACACACATGCAATGACACTGGTGGATCCATGTGTGGTCTCTGAAGAGAACACACATGCAATGACACTGGTGGATCCATATGTGGTATGTGAAAAGAACACACATGCAATGACTCTAGTTGTTGTTAGTAAAAAGAACACACATGCAATGACACTGGTGGATCCACCTGTGGTCTCTGAAGAGAACACACATGCAATGACACTGGTGGATCCATAGGTGGTATGTGAAAACAACACACATGCAATGACTCTAGTTGTTGTTAGTAAAAAGAACACACATGCAATGACACCGGTGGATCCATGTGTGGTCTCTAAAGAGGACACACATGCAATGACTCTAGTGGATCCATATGTGGTATGTGAAAAGAACACACATGCAATGAATCTAGTTGTTGTTACTAAAAAGAACACACATGCAATGACACTGGTGGATCCATGCATGTTCTCTGAACACAACACACATGCAATGACACTGGTGGATCCATATGTGGTATGTGAAAATAATAGTCATGAAATGACTCTAGTTGTTGTTATTAAAAATAACACACATGCAATGACACTGGTGGATCCATATGTGGTCTCTGAAGAGAACACACATGCAATGACTCTGGTTGTTGTTAGTAAAAAGAACACACATGCAATGGCACTGGTGCATCCATGTGTAGTCTCTGAAGAGAACACACATGCAATGACACTGGTGGATCCATGTGTGGTCTCTGAAGAGAACACACATGCAATGACACTGGTGGATCCATGTGTGGTCTCTGAAGAGAACACAAATTTCAATGACGCTGGTGGATCCATCTGTGGTATGTGAAAAGAACACACATGCAATGACACCAGTTCTTGTTAGTAAAAAGAACACACATGCCATGACACTGGTGGATCCATGTGTGGTCTCTGAAGAGAACACACATGCAATGACACTGGTGGATCCATATGTGGTATGTGAAAAGAACACACATGCAATGACTCTAGTTGTTGTTAGTAAAAAGAACACACATGAAATGACACTGGTGGATCCATCTGTGGTCTCTAAAGAGAACAGACATGCAATGACACTGGTGGATCCATAGGTGGTATGTGAAAACAACACACATGCAATGACTCTAGTTGTTGTTAGTAAAAAGAACACACATGCAATGACACCGGTGGATCCATGTGTGGTCTCTGAAGAGGACACACATGCAATGACTCTAGTGGATCCATATGTGGTATGTGAAAAGAACACACATGCAATGAATCTAGTTGTTGTTACTAAAAAGAACACACATGCAATGACACTGGTGGATCCATGCATGTTCTCTGAACACAACACACATGCAATGACACTGGTGGATCCATATGTGGTATGTGAAAATAATAGTCATGAAATGACTCTAGTTGTTGTTATTAAAAATAACACACATGCAATGACACTGGTGGATCCATGTGTGGTCTCTGAAGAGAACACACATGCAATGACTCTGGTTGTTGTTAGTAAAAAGAACACACATGCAATGGCACTGGTGCATCCATGTGTGGTCTCTGAAGAGAACACACATGCAATGACACTGGTGGATCCATGTGTGGTCTCTGAAGAGAACACACATGCAATGACACTGGTGGATCCATGTGTGGTCTCTGAAGAGAACACAAATTTCAATGACGCTGGTGGATCCATCTGTGGTATGTGAAAAGAACACACATGCAATGACACCAGTTCTTGTTAGTAAAAAGAACACACATGCAATGACACTGGTGGATCCATGTGTGGTCTCTGAAGAGAACACACATGCAATGACACTGGTGGATCCATATGTGGTATGTGAAAAGAACACACATGCAATGACTAGTTGTTGTTAGTAAAAAGAACACACATGCAATGACACTGGTGGATCCATCTGTGGTCTCTGAAGAGAACACGCATGCAATGACACTGGTGGATCCATAGGTGGTATGTGAAAACAACACACATGCAATGACTCTAGTTGTTGTTAGTAAAAAGAACACACATGCAATGACACTGGTGGATCCATGGGTGGTCTCTGAAGAGGACACACATGCAATGACTCTGGTGGATCCATATGGGGTATGTGAAAAGAACACACATGCAATGAATCTAGTTGTTGTTACTAAAAAGAACACACATGCAATGACACTGGTGGATCCATGCATGTTCTCTGAACACAACACACATGCAATGACACTGGTGGATCCATATGTGGTATGTGAAAATAATAGTCATGAAATGACTCTAGTTGTTGTTATTAAAAATAACACACATGCAATGACACTGGTGGATCCATGTGTGGTCTCTGAAGAGAACACACATGCAATGACTCTGGTTGTTGTTAGTAAAAAGAACACACATGCAATGGCACTGGTGCATCCATGTGTGGTTTCTGAAGAGAACACACATGCAATGACACTGGTGGATCCATGTGTGGTCTCTGAAGAGAACACACATGCAATGACACTGGTGGATCCATGTGTGGTCTCTGAAGAGAACACAAATTTCAATGACGCTGGTGGATCCATATGTGGTATGTGAAAAGAACACACATGCAATGACACCAGTTCTTGTTAGTAAAAAGAACACACATGCAATGACACTGGTGGATCTATGTGTGGTCTCTGAAGAGAACACACATGCAATGACTCTAGCTGTATTTAATGAGAAAAACACACATTTCAATGACACTGGTTGTTGTTAGTAAAAAGAGCACACATGCAATGACATTGGTGGATCCATGTGTGGTCTCTGAAAAGAACAAACATTTCAAGGACACTGGTGGATCCATATGTGGTATGTGAAAAGAACACACAGGCAATGACTCCAGTTGTTGTTAGTAAAAAGAACACACATGCAATGACACTGGTGGATCCATGTGTGGTCTCTGAAGAGAACACACATGCAATGACATTGGTGGATCCATAGGTGGTATGTGAAAAGAACACACATGCAATGACTCTGGTTGTTGTTAGTAAAAAGAACACACATGCAATGACACTGGTGGATCCATGTGTGGTCTCTGAAGAGAACACACATCCAATGACTCTGGTTGTTGTTAGTAAAAAGAACACACATGAATGACTCCAGTTGTTGTTAGTAAAAAGAACACACATGCAATGACACTGGTGGATCCATGTGTGGTCTTTGAAGAGAACACACATGCAATAACACTGGTGGATCCATATGTCGTATGTGAAAAGAACACACATGCAATGACTCCAGTTGTTGTTAGTAAAAAGAACACACATGCAATGACACTGGTGGATCCATGTGTGGTCTCTGAAGAGAACACACATGGAATGACACTAGTGGATCCGACGAGGTTTAATCTCGTCAATGCCCATTGTTATGGACTTGGGTTTTGGAGAAGATGGGGATACTGGAGATCGGGCACGGTTAACAGACAAGCAACCAGGGGACACGAGATTTACCCAGGTTCAGGCCCCCGGAGGGAAAACCCTACTCCTGCTTGTCTGCTCTTTGATTACGGCGGAACCGAAGGTTACAGGGTGCGCAGATTCGATCTGGCGTGGATGCGTGTGCGAAAGTATGAGTCGAGTCCTCCTAGGACGTGCCCTCCTGGCCTTTATATAGACTTAGGCAGGTCCCGGGCGTAGTCCTAGTCGGTTACAAGTTCTAGGGTTTTACCCCTTTGAATTTCCTATCTCCTCTAGTCTTGCTCTCCAAGGATCCGAAGACGTCATGGGCCTTGGCCACCCGAAAATCTTCATGGGCCAGCGTATGTCTGCCGTGGGCCTTCCTTGGGCTGGACTAGGTATGCTGAAGTTACGTACCCGTAGGGTATAACCATGTCAGTAGCCCCCGAGTGATCAGTCGAATCGTAGATTCGGCTGAGGACTCTTCCATCCTTCGGGAGCAGTTATATGTTAATAGTATATGTGTGTAGGGATTGTTGATGCGTGTGCCTGACTCACCCGATGGATCAGGGTCAGTTAATTGTCTTAGGACGAAACAACACGATCTTCTTCAGGTTCGGGTCCCTTAACCCGGGCCTGGAACATATGCTGGCGTAATTCAACTCAGGCCGCGGAGGACTTATAGGAGTGGAATTCCAGTGATTTTAATTGGTGTACCCAACGCGTCCGTCGGGATTTTTCATCGTACCTGCTGGTACGGATTCATACTAGGAGAGCGCAGTCAGGTGCGTTGCCAGGCCATCAGATGATTCTATAGGTCTTATCTTTGCGTCGCAGACGCAGCATCCGAACATTTATCACCTCGGAGGTGTTTCGGGTGGCCGAGGAGATTGTCGCTCACTCAGCATTTTGTTGGGGCAGAGTTGCCAAAAAAGTTTTTGCATGTGGATCCGGAAGATCGCAGTTGAAGATTTCATAGGGTGCGCGACCAGCGCTCCCTATGGGAGTAGCCCCCAAGTGTCTGTTCGAGTCATAGACTCGAACGGAGACTTTCAGTTCAAGCATTGTTTCAATCATTAGGTCCACAGGACTCAAAAATTTTCGGATGCTTAAATCCATCCTCCCTATGGTAGTAGCCCCCGAGTCCGTAGTGGAGTCGTAGACTCGACGTAGGACTCAGATAAGTAATTTTGTCCTCATTTGTCTATCGGGTGCGCGGCCAGCGCTCCTGATAGGAGTAGCCCCCAAGTATTTAGTCGAATCGTAGATTCGAGTGAGTACTTTTAGCTGTGGAGCCGAAGTGGTGCTAGTATAGCTTTTGATGACGTCAGTGCTTACGATCGATGACCTCAAGCGTCTGCTACACCACAGATGACTTGACTGGACGAAGCGTGGGTCCCACTTGCTGACTTTGAATTGACCGGTCACGCGCGGCGTGGTGATGATTTCGGTGTCTCCTCGATTTCCGCACGTAGTGGACGGCGTGGTAACGACGGTTTGTTTTGGTGCTGACACGTGTACGGCCAGATCTACCGTTGGCGTTTGGTCTTCTCGATGGACGGCCGGCGTGCGTCGTCTTCGCTGTTATAATCCCTGGTGAAATCGTGGTTTGTTTTTCACCGCAGCAGTTCATCTATTCACTGCCCCCTCGTTCTTGAGCTATTCTTGCTGCGCGCTGAGAGTTTCCTCCACATTTCCTTTGTCTTTCTTCGTTGGCAACGCCACCACCACCGTAGCGCCATGGAGAAAACAAAGAAGTCCTCATCTGCAGTTGGGACCAGCGCCGCCGGAGGCAAGAAGGGCACCGCCACTGCTCGCGTCACCGACGGTGGCTGGCGGCGATCAGAAACGCGGGAGAACGATCTCCGCAAACTGCGCGAGCGGAGCCTGATCCCGCAAGACACGACGGCCGTGAGACTCCCCGGCAATGAGGTAATCCCCCGTCCCCCATCTGGGTATCGGGTTATGTTTGTTGCCTTCATGATTCTCGGGTTTGCTTTTCCGGTCCATGACTTCCTTCGTGGACTGCTCTTTTTCTATGGGGTTCAACTCCATCATCTGTCTCCCAACTCCCTTCTCCACATTGCGTGTTTTATCACGCTTTGCGAGTGTTGGCTTGGCATTGAGCCGCACTTTGGCCTCTTCCGAAAGCTTTATTCCGTGAAGAGGCAGTCTGGTTCGGATGGTGTGTATCCCATTGGGGGTTTCATCATCTCCCTCAGTCCCAATGTGCAATTCTTTTCCTTTTCCATGTCCGAATCTGTCCAGTACTGGTGGAGGAAATGGTTTTACATCCGTGATTCCGTACTGCCTGGGAAAGATTTTGGTCTCGTTCCTTTTGATCCCTCCCAATTGATTGAGAAGAAAAGATCCTAGAAAAACCAAATCTTAGATGGTGAAGTGGCGGAGATAGAGGCCCTGTACCGTCGGGTGGAGGATCTCCAATTGATTCCTGAGAAGGAGGTGAATGGTGTCGACATCATCCGGACGTTTCTTGAGCGTCGGTTGCAACCCCTCCAAGCGAGAGCGCGCTCGATGTTTCTTTACTCTGGGCGCCGTGATCCGACGAGGGTTTCTAGTGAGAAAATCTCCGAGGTGGAACTTGACAAGGCTCTTCGCGCGCTGTTGAAGTTCAAGGCCGACGAAGAAACCCGGGGAAGTCGCTGACTCCTCCCTTTTCTTCGACGTTGGTCGTACCGAAGGTGTAGATTTGCGCACGTAGTGCTTCCCTTTTGTTTTTGTCAGCTGTGTACTTTTTCCTTTGTTTGCTAACAAAGTTCTTTTTCCTTTTGCAGAGCTTCAAAGTGCCGGGCATGGCACCACCGTTGCCCGAGAGGTATCCGAATGCCCCGGATAATGAAGTGGTGGATTCCGTGTCCGAGCTACCGTCAGCGCGATCCCCAGCGGAGGATGCCGACGAATCGAGTGAGGACCATTCGCGCAAGCGATCACGGAGCTCTAGCGAGTCGTTAGATGCCTCGACTCCTCCGACTCCCAGAAATCTCTGGGCCTTGAGCGTCATGATGATGTTCATGGGGGTTCTTCCTCTCCCCTTCCTGCCATTCCTGTGCGGGCTGTTGCTCCGCACCCGCCAGCAAAGTGGAAGAAGGAAGAAAAGAAGGAGGAGAAGAGGGAAGAAAAAAAGGAGGAGAAGAGGGCCCGAAGGGCTTCTCCTATCTTCGACCTGAGCGTGTTGGGCTCGTAAGTTTTCTTGTTGCCACTGTTGTCCTTTGTTCCCTTGTTATTTTTGCACCTGTGTTGATTGGTTCGTATGCAGGCAATCCTCCGACGGCTCTAGTGATGGTGCGCGCGAGATGATGGGGGAGTCGAACATTGCGTCGCCTCCTCCTCAGACGGTGGCAACTTCTGGTGATGCTGCGCCAGTTCCTCCTGTGCAGGAGAGGCTGGTGGTTGCGCCTCGGAATTTCGCAGGCAGGCCTGCGGGTTCGCCTTCGGAGCACGTAAGTTTTTCTGCTTGATGTTACGGGGGGAGCCCCCGAGTGTCTTCGTATGCTGATGTTGTTGATGCTTCTTTGTGTTGGGCGTAGCCCCCAAGTCCTGCTCTTATTACTATTGCCTGTTGCTGCAGCCTTTTGTCCAAGAGGCCAAGCGGCTGGTGGAGGAACGCCTGACGCTGGAGGCGAAACTGCGGCAGCTTCAAGGTATTCGTCTGCCTTGTAGTACTTCTCTTGCTTATCCTGGTCCTGTTCTTTAACACTTGCTTGTTGTAAATACAGATGAGCATAACGATTCTCTCCGTGAGGTCGATGCTCTGAAGAAGAGCCTTGGCCAATCGGAGCAGAAGGCCGAAGCTGCCGCTGGGGCGAGAGAGCGCCTTGAGCTGGAGCTGACGAAGGCAGCCGAAGCGAAAGAGCGTCTGCAGCAGGAGGCCGCAGATCGTGAGGAGCAGCTGGCCACCGTTGCGGCTGCTCGTGAAAAAGGGGTGGCGGAGAAGCTCATGGCTGCTGCCAAGGCTATTTTGGGTGAGCGCTAGCTTTTGTACTTGCTTCTTTTTCTACAGATCTTCTTCTATGTTGCCTTTCTTCATGTTTTCTTCTTTTTTGTCTCAGATGCCGCGGGCATCGAGTTTGACCGCGGTGCTCTGGAGCACGGGAGTGCTCTAGATGATGCCACTGTAGTGGTCGAAGACCGCTGTAGCATCGTCGTCAACTCCCTTGCCAAGGCGAAAGAGGTCCTTGGTCGCTTCTACCAGGAGCTCTTCCTGAAGGGCGCGTCTCTTGAAGACGTGGATGCCCTGGCAGAGGCTCTGTCAGCCGAAGCGCCTGCAGCGTACAAGCGCAAGCAGAAGGGCATCGGCGCGTCCGTCGGGCGGGCGATGGCCATGGCGGCTGGGGCAGAGATGGACCTGCCCCAGATTACTTCTCAGATGCCGACGGCTGCAGATGGATCCGAGGTAGCTTTCGCCGCCTACTCCGCTCGCTGCAGACGATATGGGCCCAAGCTCATTGACTTGCTGTCTGAGTACGCATTGCGGCAGCAGGGCGAGGCCAAAGCTAGGCAGTCTGGTTCTGAGGCGACTCAGTGCCCTCCGCCTTAGGCATAGTAGACGTAGGGTAGTTTGTAGTCTATTTTTGTTGTAAATATCTTTTGTAGTACCATCCTTGTGCCACGTAGTGGCCTTATATATTTTAATGAATTCCTCCGAGTTGTGCTCTATCCTTGGCTGAATGTCTGTGTGCCTTCTTTTTTCTGCTGCTATAGGTTCCTTCGGGTGCTGACCCAGTTGATACTTCATCCGAAAGGCCCTTGCGAGCATCATTGGATGATTCCTCGCAGCTCGCTTTTCTTCGAGATCGCGTTCGCAGCTTGGAGAGAGATTTGCTTGGGTTACGTGGTCGCGCTGACGTTTGGAAGTCCAAAGCAGACCGTGGTGCAGCCAGAGAGGAGTATATGATGGCGGAGCTGGGTCGGCTATCCGAGTAGCTGCAATGTAAGTTGATCCTTCTTTCGGGCTGTAGCTCAGTTCTTCGGGTGAACCTGCCGGTCTTACTCTTGTTTTGTGCGGTTGTCACAGGTGCCGATCTTGCTCCGAGGGAAGAAAAGGAGCGTATTGCTGTTCGAGTCAATTG